>OU342468.1:12407500-14807500 GCA_910589355.1 Parapoynx stratiotata | reverse complement strand
GTAATAGCGGCGTTTTTTAAGTAACGGTACATTTTAGATAACTGCACCTGTATGTAATTTAAAAAAATGACCTTAAATATATACATTTGATTAATTAACATTGTGCAATTAGTGTAGATAAAACAAAATCTTAATTACTTAAAAAAATATACCTATTATTTGTACAAATGTTTTTTCAGGAAGTTATTCTCTATTCAAATTACGTCGAATACTTTAATGGTTGATACGGATTATCTAATATGAAATTTAAAAAAACACTCCCTTTTTTACTTTTTAGAATTTTCTGTGTTTACGAGGTCTTACATTTTTTAAAGGACAATGTCTACCTTCTTAATTAAGTTTGTGAATCGTGTTTACAACTTTAATCAATCGCTAATAAAACTAGATCGAATTGGCATGAAACCCATTTAACTATTGTCATTACTTCGAACCTCTTTACTACCCCAATAAAGGGTAATATAATTTACAGCGTAAAATTTCGTAAGTTGTTGACCGAAATTCAGCCTTCTACCTTCACAATACATGTCATAATCGCTTATCAGTGACTGGCTGAGAGTCGCGTGTTGCCCACGCGTCAACAAACTCCCGTTGCTAAGATACCTGAGAGTAATTTGGCGCAAGACACATAGATGGCGCTAGTTATAGTACATTTACACAATGTTTACTATAAATTATTTTACTTGAAGTTACTAAAATCTGGCAAAATTATTATAGTTATATGAGTATGAGAGTTTCGTTATTGACCATAGAAGAAGTTTATTTTTGAAATAATATAATATATTTACCTTTTTTGCATAATTATTTTAAGTTTTTCACTAACATAGTGCAATATGCATAACTATTGCATCAGGCCAGAAAAACAATGGCTAGAAGCCTTATACAGCTTACTTTATTATAAAAATAACATATTATCATACATACCTGCTTCGCGACATAAAAAAAACGAAGTACCTAGCTATAAATTATAAGTGCCGAAGAATTCAATTGCATTACACACACATGCTCACATCCATAAGCAGTTGTTGCGATGTGATATAATGTTGGTACCAATGTCTTAATGACAAATGATATGTCTCTAACATATAGATAAAATTCTGATAGTGTTAGGAGCTCGGCGGCGTAGTGGTTAGTACGCTTTGGCTTTCGATATCGAAAACATAGCTATCTTCGCCCTGGTCGGGCCGTGGATGGGTAACTTTGTGATCTCGAACTCCTCCGTGCTTCGGAAGGCACGTAAGGCCGTTAGTCCCGATTGCTACCGTTTCTGCAATAATAATTGTTTTATTACCTAATTATAAGTAAAAAAAACTATTTTGAAAATTTCTAAAATTGTCGGAAGTTTTCGGGAATACTTCCTTAGAATTGGAAAATTTCCTGGATGTTTTTTTACCTCTAAGTGGGACGCATATAGGCAGAGGACAAGCAATCAGTCAGTTTTATTAAAATTCAATGCTAAAGGCAGGAATTGACCTGACTACCTTTCGTACCATTTTCCCAAGTAAACAAACAATACCTATAATTCCAATGCGTACTTTATCATACCGATAACAATATCGATCCGATTGTTAATTAAATTATATCGACACGAACTCATGTGTATGCCAATGTCAATGTCAAACGCCAGAAGGCCGGCAGGTGTGCGTGCGCAGGTGAGAGACCCCAAATATTGTGGCATGAATCTTAACCGGCTCAAACTGGATATTATGTTAAATACCTATTATGTATATGTATATTTTGAAACGGCAATGTTTATTGTTTACTCATTTAATTGTTTCATGTGACAAGTGTCAAACAATTTTACAGTTAACATAAGTTACATACATTCAAAAAGCTTTTTTTCTTTATGGAATAAGATTACTTGCGTTATACTTGCATTATTAAACTCTTTATTGCACCAATAAACAAAATTATAGTAAATAAAAAAAGTAAGCAAAGGAGGACTTATCTCTAATAGAGATCTCTGCCAGCCAACCTATCAGAGGTGTGTGAGATTTATAAGGAGAGGGAAGAGACTCCAGTGCAAAAGATGAAAAAAAAAAAAGATAATAAAAACTAAAATTCAAATACAATAATATAATAAAATAAAAAGAAATAGATAAAAAATAATATATATTTATAGAATACATATGTCTATATAAAAACAACAGAAGAAAGAAAAAAAATATATATTTTTTTTTTCTTAAAGTATATGATACATACTATATACACTATGTCCGTATTGAAAAGAAGAGAAATGAGGAAATGTGTAGATACAAATTTAGGAAGACAGCGCTAGAAAATGCTTCTTGAGTTTGGTCTTAAAAGAAGAAACTGTTTGGCATTCTTCTTATTACAATATTACTACACACTTGATACACTTGCAACAACTTGTGTCATGGTAAGCGGTTAGTGTAGCCTATAGATGCAAGTAGTACTAGAGCTAGTGCCCATGTATATAGATCACACACTTCCTAGCCTAGAAAAATTTAAAGGAAGTTGTCACTTACATAGGAGGTGAGCATCTTACTTTGAATGAGATCTGACGATCTTTTCAAACGGTTTCGGTCAAGCTCAGCATTCACTTGTCTTAAAACACACTCCACTTGTCTTGTCTTAAAACTCAATAGTGCAGACGAGAATTGGACCTTTTGTAAGTGCAGTGCCATTACTGCCATTTATCAATAGGGGTCTGTATTTTCCATACTAACATTTTTTCAGATTTCTCAACGACAAATCCAGAGATAATAATATTTGGCATGTATCATTAGACAAGCTTTAGCAATATGTGTGATATCACTCTTCATAATTTTTTTTATCGTTTTGAAGTGAGCGCAAAACAAATAATGTATTCGGGAGGCACTTAAAAAGAGTTGTTTTCGTTTCTAATTTTAACACAATTAAGCTTACAACAATTTATCAAAACAAATCAAAAAGGCTCAAAAATATGGTCTATTTTTAGAGGAGGTAATTATTTTTTAAGGATATTCTGAAACTTAATAGTTACAGACAAAATACTAAGAGAGAAAAATCACCAATTTCATAGGTAAAGAAAGACATATTATTACTTTATTTTTCAGCTATTATAATAGAAGCGTAAAACGCAGTGGCTAAAAATTAGTTCGCCTCATTCTGTCATGTTGCGTTTTGAGAAATAACTGTATCGTTGAACACGCACGGTGTAGAGCGGCCTTCGTTAAATTATGTGAAAATTTTAATTTTCTTTTGAAACAAACTTGACATAAATACTCCCTTGCCCGTCATTAGAATGGCGTGTTCCATCATATATGACATAATTTATAGTGTTGTTTTTATCTCGTAATTAGTACATTTTTAAATTAGGGGGAAATCCTTATGGTGACAAAATGTTGTTTTATTTAGATTGAGAGTAATATTAATTTAATGTGTTATGATTATGAAATAACAGAATAAATTTCATTCGTTCACTAAGTAATTTAAAAAAAACTCTTAATATAATTTTTTAATAGCATAAATATACAACCAACTCAGTATTTAAGGTATGGCTTTTAAACTCAGTATTGATCGGAGAGAGAATACTAAATAGCTACCCATAGTTACTTATTAGCGGAGATTAGAGGCTACAGCCGACCACCCTTGATGACAGCCACTGACAACTGTCTGTCAACAGAAGTGCCCCCAGAGAGCAGCGTACTACCCGCGACTCGAGTAAATAACACAATACGGCCATTTCTTTGACAATGAGCGGATGACATGTCAAACTGTCAGAAAACGAGACCCAATAATAGAAACATTTAATGTCCGCGATCACCGGTGTTCGCATAAACCGCCAAGGGGATAAAAGTCTTAAAAATATAATTTAAGTCTGATAAAGCAGTATCTAAGTTTAATTAGACCGAAGTCCTTTTCACTATTGAGGAGCTCGGTGGCGAAGCAGTCAGCACGCTTTGGCTTTCGATTGAAAACAAAGCTAACTTCGCCATGTTCGGGCCGTGGATGGGTGACCAAAACTTTGTGATCTCGAGCTCCTCCGTGCTTCGGAAGGCACGTTAAGTTGGTCCTGGTCGCTATTGCGACTGTTTCCACCCACCATCCCGCATTAGGCCAGCGTGATGTTACGGCCGATACTCCTCATGTGTTTCTCCATGAGAAAGGCCTGTGCCCAGCAGTAGGACGTATAAAGGCTGAGGACAAAACAGTATCTCAAAAATATTTTGTTCTCTTTTTTTGTCAGAGTATCCTTATTTTTACGTACGCTTATAAAAATAGAGTTCGTTATTTTATCCATCTCCAATACGATACAAACCAATGAATTTTGGGCCGTATAAGATGTTCCTTGCTGTCCCTCTTGAAGGATAATCAAAACACAATAGTACTGTACCCTTATTAAAGTTAATATATGGAGTACTTAAGGTCCTTCAAAAGAATATAAAGACCAATGAAAACACAAGAATCCTACTCGTAAGACGTAAAGTTCGAGGAGAAAAACCTCAGAAAAAAACTGTAGTAGTCGTGAAAGTTAGTGTCATGACATTTATAAATTCATCGTACCATTTCAGTAGTAATGAGTCAGATGACTGACAACTATTATTAACTTCTCATGAGCTAGTTAAGATATTTTATTATGAAAAAATTAATTTTTATATAAAAAAATGCTTAAAACTAAGACAGGCGGATGTAAAAAGAGGGAGAGTCTGTTCGTCTGTTTGTACGGGCTAATCTCTGAAATGGTGGGACCGATTTCAACAAAATTTTGCATGGTGATACCTAGTATCCCTGGTTACCATCATAGATACTATTTTCTCCGAAAAATTAAAAGGTTCCCGAGGGATAGTTAGCGGGCAATAGCTAGTTGAAAATATTTCTATTGTAGTAATATGTTATAAAGAAGAAATATTGATATATATAAAGATGAAGACGTGAAAGTGATACAGTTGAGACAGGAGCCTATAAGCACATGAGATATGTATAAACAGACAAAATACACTGTTTATAAATAAATAAAACACTTATAAGTATCTCATGTAACCACAAATATAGAAATGACGTAAATGCATGTACTGCACGTGTTCGAAAACCCCGACCAAACGTCGGGGTTGACTACAGCTAACTAGCCTGCGCGCGTCTGTAAGTCCGTATGGCCGCAAAAACAAAAACATTGCCTTGTTGTGTGATATTTAGTGGTGGAGCATCGGCGGCTTCGATATTTTTCAATCAGTGCGGATCGCCCGTCTAAAAATGAGTGACGTCACAGTAGACGTTAAAGTTGCCACGCTTGGCTTCAATACAAATCTTCATATTTGCTATGTAAATTTATCTGTGCATATAACCTATAAGTATTGTCTGCAGGTACCACAGTAATCATCACTGGTTGGTAGGTAGAGCTATTTAGGTTCATGGACCGCAAACATTGATGTTAATATGGATATTCCTCGAGATTCCTACCAATACTCTGGGATTTGATTATTTTAATTCTTTTTATCAATAAGCATAGAAAATGGTTTTTTTCAATAAGTAATTTAACGTTTCAACGTGTTGGTAATTTTGTTTAGGATTTTATTAGATTAGATAATTTGTATGATATTTTCTTGTAAAATTATAGAATGATGATGTTAAATGATTGTTGATTCTTGTATAAATAGAATTAATTGTTTTATATCCATATTATTCTATTACATGACAAGTACATAAATAACTGTACCTACTCCGATCATTGGTGATCATCCGCTTGAAAGCGCAAGGTAGAGGCACCCACGAAGACGTCTCATACAATCTCATTCCAGTAAGAAAATTTAAAAATAAAATTTAAAACATGCCAGAGAAATTATGAAACCCAACATTCTTGTTTTAACATTTTTTATTACCTGGTCTTCATATTTCGAAAACAATGATTGTGCGCCAAAAAATTATAATACTGCTGCTGTTTGACATTCGGCTGACATCTGAAGCGCGTCTGATTCAAGGGTCTTCGAAAACATCTGTTATTTACGTCATGTGTCACATAAAACGATAACATGCTGTATTTACTAAACATTTTGAGTTGTTACACAATTTTTGAATCAGGTTGACAGTGACTGTTTTTTTTGGTGTATAAAATCAGCTGAGCATCAGATGGTAAATAGAAGATACTACGTAAACCAACAGTATGAACTGCATGTAGTAGTAGATTAATTAATTGTCACGTGAAATGTCTTATATTGCAAAAAAATATCCGTCGCTTCTAATTAAGTATCTATAAATAGACCAGACATACCCATTTCTCGGTATGACCTACCCCAATACCAACTATGTATAAACACCATTACATACGAAATTTAGAGAAACGAATGACGAAGCAGTTTAGGTATACATACGAGTATAATACACATTTTCGTGAAAATGTAACAAAATTCACGACTCATTTACATATTTTAACGCCAGTGGAAACCTACACAGTGTAGTTATTTTTTAACGTGCTCGCTAACTATCGCGGCAGTGAAGAGAATAAATGATTACACCAGTTAATTATTACACTCGAAAGTGGAGCTTTAGTATAAAATACGTGTACATAAAACCGGCATTCACACGTCTGCGTCATGCATTTTAAACAGCAATGCACAGACGCAGACCACCTTATGACATGAAAAACACGCGACTCCGAACAGACTGAATGAGGTAAGCCTTTGTAGAAATTATGAAACAAAGAAAGGAGAAGAAAGGCATTTATTTGACACACAAGAAATATATAAATATTTATGAAGATAATTATGAAAAATATTTAAAAAGTAGAAAATAGGTTAAATTTGTGCTAAAAAGATGCACTGCTCAGCATATGGAATATTCTCTCTTATATTTGTAGTGTATAGGGCCACTTGCAGGAAATTTTAAACCTAGTTTAAATCTCGATTTTATTTTGTAAAATGTTGACATAAGAGCCATAGTAGAACTGTCAAATAGTGACAAAATCGAGTTGTTGTGGCGTTTCCGAGCTGTTGAATGAACATTAAGATAAATATCAAAATTCAAGAATAAATCCCATGTCATACATTTAGACTAAGCAAGAATAAAACACAGAAATACAGCAAAATTTCGTAAACGCGATCTGAAGCATACAAGAAAACTTATAAAGTTTAAAGTTTATTAGGTGTTGCTGTTGAAAATAAAAATGTATATCCTCAGCCTATATACGTCCCACTGGGCACAAGCCTTCCACCGTATGGGCCGTAACACCACCAGGCTGACCAATGCGAGTGGGTACATCGGCTGTGCCGCCAGCCGCTATATTACTAATCCTAGCAACGTGTTGTGGTTGTCTATGATTATTTTACTTTAGTTACATTTGAAATTTCGACTATTGGCATTTGGACCACTGGTATATTTTAACCTACTGGTCAACCTGACCACGGGTCAAAAAACAGACCCTTATTAATAAACTGTTCTTGATTAGAGATCTAATTATGTACTAAAATGTTCATAACAGAAGATAATATAAGATGAGTTTTAGAAGTGATTAAGGGCGTCTTGCAGGAAATTTAAATCGAGAATTAAAACTAGATTTAGCCATAGTATAAATATACTATGGCTGAAATTTCAAAAAATTACAAAATCGAGAGGCCCTTACAGTGTTACATTTATTCGCAATTTATTTCGAAATAAAAAAAATACTTTCCAAAAACAAACAAAAGAGATAACATTATCGTTTAAGCGTGTTTATTATATAAATATTGATAAAATTTTATCGTTTCTAGAACAAAACATGCTTATGTAATCATTATGTAAATACATGATGGTGTGTTTATTTGTATATACGTGTGTTGCTAGGAGAAAAATCCATACTAATATTATAAATGCGAAAGTAACTCTGTCTGTCTGGCTTTCACGTCAAAACTACTGAATTAATTTAACCGAAATTTGGTATCCTAAACCTTTTATCCCGATATTCTTATGGGAACAGGTGCCATGCGGGTGAATGTAAAATATTTAAATAAAACCTCCCAGAAAAATGAAGGACAAATTTACGCCACTGTGAACTTTGCTTCTAATAATAGAGTAGGAGTAAATTTTGAATTCCACCAATTGTGGCTACTATTACCTGCACGCCTGTACGCGACATACCATCACACTATCTCAATGTAACTATTCTACGCGGACGAAGCCGCGGGCAAAAGCTAGTATATATAAAGTGTCCCAGCGTAACATGTCCTTTTCTTGCATTTTCCTCTGTCAGTCGTCATCTCAGCGTCCATGGCTTTCGTTCTCGTAGCATACATAACACATTCAAAAAGGCTTCCTCAGTCAGTTCATCCCTAAGAGCATCAAACCTCCTTTTAGTTTTGGAAGCGGGGAGCTCCCTAGTGGGGAGGGAGGAAGCACACACACAAATAAAATTAATAACACTTATGCCAATTGCAATCACGTCCCCACGCACGCACACGACAAACTTTATGCACACAGGTATATTAACACAGACATTTTTATTGAAGTTCGATGATCATTTAAATTCAAACTTGATTATATAATTTTCGCGAAACCACCTTGATGACACCTGTGGTTTGACACTTGATGGCCACAAAGAGATACTAAGTATTCTTCTAGTTTATACATTCATCTCTCAATATTATCACAGTCATGTCCATGCTAATCCAACCTATAACTTATATTTTCACAGGCTGGCGCTGTTTTCTTGCTTCCTCTGACACATAAATGTTGATCCAGTAAAAGACCTTTTCACTATTTACTCATAATTATTGTGAATATATGAAATATAAATTTTGCTATAAGAACATTTATATTTCTTGAGTCTTTATAGCCATTTGTCGCTGAATTTTATTTTACAACATCCATATACTTAAATTCCCATTTTAAAACAGTTGAGCCCTAAATAAAATATATAAATGAAAAGTTCATTGCCTTGAGACTCACAACGTCCTGTGAAGAATTTCTTCATAAAGAGTATTAAAACACTTTCAGTAATCTAAGCACGGTAGTGCTCGGGCCAAGTTGAAAGAGTATACTATTACGTAAGATAGGTAGGTACAGTTTCTGTTAAAAGTATTAAAACAAACTATCAGGGTTTTATTGCAATGAGTTTAAAATGGGTTAGGTGAAAATATTCGTAATATGCTGCTGATTTTCACAGGAATCTTTTGAATTTTCCAACTGTTCCTTTTTATAATTTTAAGGATTTTGTAACGAGATTGTTAACGCCGTTAAAGCAGTTTTAAAAAAAATATTAAAAAATAGAGTGCCAAAATTTTTAACTTTAATATTTCAGTCTCTGCAAATTTAATATCTATTATCCAAAAGCCTCGTATAATCCAGACGAGTGCTACTTTAGCATGTTGAGGGTGTATTTAATCTAAGTAATGAATTACTAACATAGAATTTCTCTGAAATATTCAAGAAGTCACATAAGTTTTCTTCATGTTGGAAAAGGATAGAAACTAAATTAATCAAAACTTGCCTTCGGATTTTCGAGCTTGGCGTTGTTTCCAAGAGCCTCAGGTTGATACTAAGCATTTAGTCAAAATTCTAAGAATTAAAAGACATGGAGTCACACAATTTTAATAGCCAGATGAGTCTAATTTTTATCAAGAGATTTACATTAACTATTAATGGGTGGGCATGGGTTCCTTTAAGCGAGGCGTGAAGAAGCATCTTTTAGACCAGTTGGGCGGAAGTGGCTAAGACTGTGCTTTTAATGCAGTGTTAGCTACTTTCGTGTTTGGACTCCACGTGCTGCTTAAGATCAGACAGAGTGTAGTCATCAGCTGAGTCACTCAATAATAATTAAAAAAATAATTCGTAATTTAAGAAGGTAATCTCAAAGTTTCTGCCCTTTTCCCAGATGCCTTTCCACCAGAGCTATACTATACACCCTGAAAATTTTGTAAACAACCACAAAATTTTGTTAGTTGTAAATTTATTGATATACCAGCTATTGTCATATTTACTTAAACAGTGATATAGTATAGCTATGCTGTGTGCGAGGCAAAATAGACAATAGGATTACTTCGATTCACGTGACTAGTCTTCTTCTTCTTGAGGTGAGTACCAAAGCTATACATCCATTTGTTTTCCCTTCAATAATTATCACCAATATCACCATTCACACATTCAATGCTTCACTTTAAGCTTCCTATTTATGTAGCTGTTTCAATGTGTATAAAATTACAGATTTTTAGAGTAACACTTGGTCAATTCAGCTCTCAACACTGTCCACGGTCAGTGTTTGGTTTTTGGTAAGCCTATATCGCAATTAACGAGTATTGGGATCAAATCTCAAGTGAATACCCAAACGTAGCGCCTTGTGGGTGTTCGTTAGGGTTAGATTACGGACTCCCTATTGCTAACAATACAACCATAGTAAGTTACTCAAAGTGAATTGGCAAACATTTGAGTATAAATAAAGGCATACAATTCTATATCTGGCAAATAATAGGTCCTTACCTATGAAATTGGTGTTTTGTATGGGGATTTTGGGGAATTCTGCATTTTCCATACAAACATTTTTTCAGTGTTCTTCACAACGACAAATCCAAAGATAATAATAAGATAATAATATTTGGCATGTATCATTAGACAAGCTTTAGTAATATGTGTAATATCACACTTCATAAAAATTATTTATAGTTTTTAAGGGAATGCAAATAAAATGATGTATTCGGGAGGCACTTAAAAAGAGTTGTCTCCGTGTCCAATTTTAACACAATTAAACTTACAACAAATGTTCAAAACAAATCAAAAGAGCTCAAAAATATAGTCTATTTTTAGACGAGGTTATTATTTTTTAGGAATACTCTGAATCTTAATAGTTACAGACAAAATACTAAAAGAGAGAAAAAACACCAATTTCATAGGTAAGGACCCAATATTTAGAGAGTAATACTGTCATACACGAAAAACTATGAATTTTTATAACACATCAACAAATTAAATTTATATTTATCCAATTTCTGGAATTGTATATTCTTACGTCACTATGACAGACAAATTGATCTGTAAACACAATATCGAAATCATATCAGAATTACTTTGCCGCTAACAAAAATGAGAAGATTGACAAATAAATATACAAACAAATTTACAGAATTTCTCCAATAGACTTTCAAATACAATGGTTGATGTAAAATACAATATTGGGAGAGGAATTTTGACATTGTGGTAAGCCGCTTTATTCTTACATTTAGACGAGCATGGACGCAGTATAAATAGAAAGGTGAACGTAGTTTAATACTCTATAAATCTTAAAAATAGGAACCTGACCTTGACTACCCAATATCCACTGCATGCATATCGTCACATACCTACTTACCCATACTTAAACATATACTATGATTTTTAAATCAGTGAATACAGAAGAGTTTAAGCAAAAACATTATTGATTTTGATAATATAGATATGGAGGAGCGAAGAAAGTAGTATCTCGATACTGATAAGAGATAACGCGCAGCCGCTCGGGCCGTGAACAAAACAAATACGAGTTACGTAAACCGAACTATGCGATGCATTTGAAAGTCATTCAGTGACATTCACATTGTCCTCAATCTAATTGATACAAGTTACGCGATGCACCTTGTTTATTTTTTTTATTAGGCATATCTTTACGGAGGACGTTCAAAGTCAAAAATGTATTCACGATAATAAATATTTCAACGCAGCAGCGTAAATGCAGCGTTTCGTATACATTTTTAAATAGCGCAACATTCGATGTCAAGCAAAAATGAAAGGTTTTCGAATGTTTCCAGTCAAATATTGGACATTTTTGTGCTTTGTTTTGAGTCGGAAGCCTGTGAATTGCTCTGGATCGATCCAGCCTTTGTAGGGACCATTCTGGCAAAGCCACAGCTTACAGCTGGATTTTAATTAATTTTTAGTCAAATACTGTAGGTATCTGTTAATATAATGGAGAGGAAAACCAAAGAAATGATGGATTGAAGATCTAGTGAATAATGAACTATAAAAATAAATTCAAAATTCAATAATGTTTATCCAGTTTAGATGCGTCATAGCACATGTTTATGAATGTAAAAAGTATTTTACAAAATTCCATTCACAAGCTACCAGAAAAGAGCTGCTATATAATCCTGCGACAAATGTAACTCAGTAGCTGGTAGATTGATATTTTAAGCAAGTCGCAACCTTAAAATTTATCACGTTACTCGTCAAAACCCTTTGCTGAATTGCACCAATTATTATTCCGATCTGTCTTCCGCATTCACCTACTTCTTGTTACATCCCGAAGGTTATCAGAAGATGCAGCATTGAAGACGCGATTGGCAAACCCCTCACGTTCGTTAGCGGTTTTCCTTTCTAGCAATTGGCTTTTCTCATCACAATTCACTTCCATTCGTTAAAGTAGATAAATTTATAGCTTCGTACTGAGAGCTTGCAAGCGTTTGAATATGCTTTCTACGACGCCAATAATGGCCATGCAATGTCCGCCGAATAAGCGTCACGAAAATATTTTCGTGGTATCATAAAAGCAACATAACAAGGTTCATTGCAAAATACAGCAGCAGCGATAAGGCCGCCTATTTTACATAACATATAACCACGCCTCTTTTTCCGAAGGGGTAGGCAGAGGTGTTAAACACCTACATTTCGCCAGATATGTTAGGTTCTCGTGTAACAGGTGGCGTGCCTGTTGCCATGCCCGGGACACAATGTGAGCCAAGCGATAGACTTCGCTAATATTGGCAGTAATAAGCCCCAATCACACGCACCAAGGCGGTCGCCTGCGCACGATCAAGTTTACAAAGGAGCTCTCATGAAAACAGGTTGAAAACACGGCACAATTAACACAATGCCACAGAATGCCGGCACGTCGGCAAGGCCGCGTTACGTCAACCTGCACTCCATATCTTTAAGAGGCTTGTAGTTGTAGCGAACTGCATTCGAGTCAATATTTATAAAATATACAATGTTTCATGTGTTTAAATAGGTTAAAAAAATGCACTTTTAGATATTAACTCGCATGTATAGGTTGTTTGTGTATAAATTAATGATATACCTACTACCAGCTAGGTCATGAATGTGATTACGTAATACTAACGCGTAAAATAAAGAGCGTCTCACTGTACCGCATGCAATGCTACAAAATCTCAATTTTAACAGAAAATCCCTACCAATAACGCTCATGGTTGCTTCACTTTCAGTGACTCCAATAATACGAATAGTAACCAGCTTAGGACTACATAATAGTTTAAATACCATAAGTAAAGTAAGAAATATTTTTAACATCGCGTTTAAAAGTAGTATCACGGTGACTACCCGCTAAGGCTTCCCATACACCCCCTAATGAGCATTAACGACCACAAGGAATAGATTTAACTGTAATTAGCGTTGTATGTGCATGTTAAGCTGGCATTTTTCTTGTACACCCACCGACACGTGTAAAGAAATACCACAGTGCTAAAACCACTCTTATTATAACCATCTAAGACTTGATTTCGCCACTACATGTAATGATTTTCGCGCTGCCTTGGAAACACGTATGTTACATTGTTTAAGGACTTTATGTGTACTGTGATAAAAAGCGGACGGATTTCAATGCATTTGGTTCTTGAATACGTCAAATATTTACAGGAATTCTAGCTAAACCTTAAATATCGAAGTACCAAGTAATCTACGCAGGGCTAGCACTAGGTTTGATATAAGGGGTTAAATTATGAAATTTCCGTTTTGTATGGAGATTTTGGTGAACTCTAGATTTTCCATACTAACATTTTTTCAGTTTTCTTCACAATGACAAATCCAAAGATAATAACTTTTGGCATGTATCATTAGACAAGCTTAAGCAATATGTGTGATAAAAATTATTTATCGTTTTTATGTGAATGCAAATAGAATGATGTATTCGGGAGACACTTAAAAAGAGTTATCCCCGTGTCCAATTTTAACACAATTAAACTTACAACAAATTAACAAAACAAATCAAACTAGCTCAAAAATATGGTCTATTTTTAGAGGGGGTAATTATTTTTTAAGAATATTCTGAAACTTAATAGTTACAGACAAAATACTAAGAGATAAAGAAACGGCAATTTCATACTTTAACCCCTATTACTTTCTCCCTGAGAGCCATACAAGGCGTCCGATCTGGACGTCTACAACGAGTATTCAGTAGTTCGTATTTCGGACATTGCGTCCGTACCACGCAAATTCCCCGCTTACGGAAACCTGGTAAGTAAAATTGACTTGGAATGGACCAACCTTTATAAGGTTGCAAATGTTACCTTAGATTGGACTATTTAAGACTTGTTCAGCATCATCATCATAAATCTTTTGGGCGCTTTAATCGATTTATTCAACCGTACCATCCTGTACAAAACTACTTCTCATTCTATGCCAAATATTATAAAAAGATTAAAATATTCAATAGACGCATTTAATCGGAATAAATATATTTGAATTTGTTTTAATATTGATAAGAAATTCGCGATATAATCTCTAATCTCGAGGCTATTATCGGTCAGTGACCGTGGAACGCTGGTTGAGTGAGATTAGTTAGACTTTGAACCCCTCATCTAAAAGCATACCTAGATAAATATGTTTATGATTTACAATATTAGATATTTTTATGTTCAAACTACAGTTACTATAAATCCATAATCTACCCATAACTTTAGAATTTGTTTGACTTGCCAATTTTATTTATTTTATCCTTTTGTAACAAAAAAAAAGGCACGTTGTTTTCAGTTCGACACTCACCATAAGAATTTTAAAAGCAACCTCAGTAGAAGAGAAGTTCCAAAACGTACCTGAAACAAAAAAACAAGATAATAAGCTGGGTTTTCCAAACACATCATACCTATCTGATCTATATCAAACGAGTAATTTTAATGCTCTGCTGCATTTGCAGTTAAAAAAATCAGACTCTTGTCTGATTTTTTTAACACGGCAAGACTTGTCTACTTTAGCTATATTCATAGTGTGATGTCGTATAGCTTGTTGCAATGGGGGTTAGCAGCTGATGTTGAGAATACTTTTGTTTTACAAAAACGAGCTGTACGAGCCATCTACAGACTTAAGCCACGAGACACCCTCAGAGAGTTATTCAAAGAAATTAATATATACTGTTGCATTCCAATACATTTATAAATATATTATATACGTTTATAAACATAACCACACATTGAAGAAAAATAAAGACTTCCATAATTTAAATACTAGAAGCAAGTATAAACTTCCTGTGCCTGTCTTCAGATTACGTAAAACAAATATAGATCATTCATGGGGAAATGTATACAATTTTATAATAAAATCCCACCAGATATAACAGAACTGCCTTTTCATAAATTTAAAGCTTATATTGCAAAAACTTTAATGAAAAAAGGCTTTTAAAAATCCAAGATTATCATGAGGATAAATTAAAATAGTTATTTGCTATCGTTCGTTATCATAAAAACATGTTATTTTGATGGATTAATGGAAATTAAGAAAATAATGTAAAACATTAAATACTGACAATCATTATATGATTGGCTATTCAAAAAAAGTGGCTCATGAGTTTCTTGCCGGGTTCTTCTCATCAAAAGCCTTACGGAATCCGGCCGCTTGTATCAATTACAATCACAGACACACACACGCTGAGTTGTACATACCTGCTACAAGCGCTCGCGGTAATGAACATTAATATTAACATAAGTAAAATAATTATGTAAAATGAAAATTGTTGACGATTTTGCCAAGTTTGGCCTATGAAATAAAGTAATTTTTTATTTCGATACTAATTATAAAGCAAATTTTAGTGAAACTCTCTAAAAATTATAATATCATAATATATGTACCTAAAATTATGCAAATAAAATTTCTGATTTCTGAATGACTTGACGACCTCCGTGGTCGAGTGGTCTGTACGCCCGTCTCAAGGTGTCGCCATCTCGAGAGGTCCTGGGTTCGATCCCCAGTGGAGGCAAGTGTTTGGGTGATGAATTTTCTACCTTTGTTCTCCAGTCTTGGATGTTCATTATATATGTATAATATTATATATTTTCTGAATAATTATGTGTATTTATCTATTAAATAAATTTGTCCGTCATCTAGTATCCATAACACAAGCAGCATTTAGTTGCTTAAAATGGGACTAGGTAAGAAAGGTCTAGATTGGGATTTAATTCCATTCCATTCCTAATATACTACCACAACGTTAACAAAACATGATATTCAAGAATTTAAAATTAATACAAAATTAAGTCTCTATCTCCGTAACTAGAATGTGCCCTGTATCTTAGGAGTAGCTAATTCCTCTAATACATATTCAACAGCATACTAAATAGTCGTTTGTACGCATTGTTAACTGTAAAATTAATGGCAACTATACCACACTAGTGGATCTTGTGTGCGGGTTGGACTGTATCTCAACCAATTCCAACACCCTCTAGAGAATTTATGATACGAGCTGCAGCAAAAATGTTCGCTGAGATACTGCAAACAATATTTTCTCGGTATTTACAAGTTGCCAGCTGTATAGAAATAAAATACCAAAAAGCCTTGAGGCACTACGTAACCGAGCAGAGTTCAGAAACAGATAGCCGGGTTGATATAAAACTATGAACTAGGCTTATAGCGGTGAAAGAAAAATTGGTTCAACAAACTTTTTGGGAATCATGTCAAATACGTTTACCGTCTACGTAATAGCTTCGTCGACAACCTAGTTTATAACAGAAGTTTGACAAACTTCTACTCCTGACATTTTTGTACATGAAACAGATTGAGCATGAAGCATTTTTATAATAATTTCAAATTAGTACCTATGTCATCAAGCTGCGTAACATGAAGCCAAGTCGAAAGTCACCTCTGCGTTTTGTAGAATTGAGTTCAAGTACACCAAACAAAGTCTATAATGATTTTCCTTTTCCGAATTCAAGTTCTCGAGTACTCCCTTATCAACTCGAGCGTGCGACCTAGCTGACTCGCACAACCACGTCCGTAAGTAGCAACAACATATTATGATTCATGATGTATTCTCAAAACGGTCCTTTGAACCGACTTGGTCACTAGTCAAAAGCTAACTTAACCAAAGTTCTTTATGGACAGCAGTCAATTTACGTCTATGGTAATTGACTGAGTTGCTGTGTAACCAGTGAATCGATACGGCCCTGTTGGCAAATTAGAAGGATTCGCGTCCGCGGCAGACACCCCGGCGACTCCATACAAATACGCTACGCAACTTCGGTTTCACTTAACGTAAACATACATGTAAAGGCACCCCATTGTGCTCCGTAATTTAATACATGCACCTAACGTGCCAACTCCCCATACCAGATATTTTAACTGTAGACGCGCACGTCCGTCCTTTGTGGAGCAACTCCCAAACTCAATTTACTACTTGCTCATCTGAGATAATTCGCAAACTTTGGGTGTATGGCAGGCAATCCGGCCTATGATGACCGGCGCCAGGCCCTGAAGAAATATTAACTCGGCGTAAAAACGTGTCAGTACCCGCGCCGACATAATGACAATCGACGGAGATGGATTGACTTTTATGAGTGAAGTTGGAGTGAATGATTATGCCGGTGGCCCTCTGAATCGATTTTCTCTGTTTCCCGCGTATCTTAATCAAACTTTTCCAAAAAGATACATAAAGGAATCAGCGAGTTACAGTCCCGCTGATAAAATTAAGGGAGCGGCGTCCGGAATTCTAGGAAAAACAACGGGGAAATAAAACGGGGTTGGAAGCATTCCCAGCATTCTTAAGCGAGCACATTTTAACCATATTAATGCATGCATGAATTCATAATGTTCTGTAATTGTAACCCGCGCAGGCGGGCGTGCGCAGCGCCGGCCACACAATCGGGCAATTTGAATAAACAATAAGCAGCTCTACGGAGCATGCACAAAAACTCGCGTCGCAGATAAACACGGAAAACGACGCGGCAATTATGCAAATGCATTAAAATCCAGGCATTGTTTGATACACGTGAACTAGAACGCGACGCGTCAATTATACCTGTGGCAGCCGCACACCGCGCTACCTGCCACCGGCGATCGGTGTCAGAACATACTGGAGAATATCTCTACCTCATATACATATGTATACCCACCACTACGTCAAAATCGTACACAAAATAGACGAATATGACGGAGTTAATATCTGCCAACCCCTTTGCAGTGATGTGTGTGCAACGTTTAGCAAATATAACTATTCTGAGCAGGTTCCTGTGTTGACTATAAAGCAGACAGGGTCATTCATATCTGTTAAGAACATAAAACTCTTTACTTTAAGCACCACTAATAATTATAATAAAACGTCTAGCAATCTATTGTCTTATCTTAGGCAGCGATTTGTTTAATATTATAAATATAAAATGCAAGGAGCATATTTGTTGTCTTTACAACACTAGTTGCAAGTAATCTTGTATTCCCCAACTCGAATGCTTTAAACATCATAGTTTCAGAAATCCAAACGTTCTCATCGTAATTGAAATTTAAGAGTCATTCTCGATGTGACCGTGCATTAAAAAGACATGATTCCTTATAGATTAAAAGCGAGGTATCATTATCCGTTCAGATATCATGATATATTTTTAAGATCTATCCATCTGGGTAATTCTCACTTAAATCAATCAAACTTCTAAGGAACTCTCATTACTTTTCATCACTTTCTTCTAATGAAACTGAACATTTCAATTAAACCTCTTGGAAAATTTTATCCTTTTTAACAAAGTCGGAAAATATCAAAAAAGAAAATTAAAAAACAAATCACTAATTTTACGAGTCCATATAATATTGATCGCGTGTTAATTGACTATCAAGTTTTACATGATAGCTAATCGCTATTTGTGGAGAAATGAGCAAGCTAACCTTGAAGAATTTCTGCCTTCGTTCCTTCTCTCGTTCACCGAATACACCCACCGTATTACATGCCAAATTTGCCAGCTCCCGTTAACCTTGAAGAGTTCTAAGCTGTTATTTACAAAGAACACAATCAAAAGGTGTCTGATGCCTGCAATGCTAAAACGTTACCAATAAAATGGTTCAGCAAAAAGTTTTTAATTCTCTGGTCAGTTACGACCTCTGTGCTAACTCAATAACAGCTAATAATAAATGTGCTTTAGTGCCAAATTATAAAAAAAAATTTGCGCATTCTGTAGCCGGCGACTCTGCATATTATATCGAGCACTAGAAAGCAATAGGTTCGTGAGGCATGCAAAGCTTCTGTTATTGATTTCATACGAGTTTTTGATTGACGGCTGTATTGCATGCACTGTAAGCACCGGCAGTTTACAAAATTTTATTAAGTGCAAACAATTTGTTTTAAAATGTTCAAGCATTTCCGATGCTCAACTGTGAAGTTCATTACAATATTAATCGTAAATTCATGAAGTTTTAAGTATCGTTTTCTTTATTAAAATTCCCACAAACAATATAAAATTTCACTAAATTTCCGAGAGATGAAGATTCAATTTCCTTAATTACTAAAAAGGCATAACATAGACACATTAAATAGCCATCAAAATAGACCGTTAAAAGAATAACGGCGTAAAACTTTAGTTTACGATCAGACACTTCCTCTGATGTTTCTTTGAATTATTGGCAAAGACGTCATGGGGGATAAATTTTTAATGAGATATCTATTCTTTCTGAACCTATACACGGGACAAAGCCAACTTGAGTGGATTTTAAGTATTTCTTTATTTATTGCATCAATATTTATTTGTTTATAGCATGCAATGCAAATAACTTACGAGTATTGTGCGTAAATTACTACGCACTGTTAAAAATTTAACCTAAAGTAAATTTAACCTAATTTAACCTAAAGTATTTTTGAAATCTATGTCAACAACTAGATCTTATATTATCTTCATCAGAATCTTCATCAGAAATATGCAAACACTACCATAAGAAGTACCGTCTCAAGAACTATTCCAAAATTAACTCAAATGAAATTATGCAATAAAAACAAATCTGCTGTGCTTATAATAATGTGACAATTATTGCATTTTTTAAATTATACTTCAATTTAAAAAATGCACTAAATGTCGCATTTGGATGATTGATGAACTTAGATTGTAGATATTAAATATAATTTATAATTAACAGTGTTGCCTATCACGATTTAATGGGTAATGTAAAAAGCTACGTGTCACTTAAATTGTATTGCAATTATGAATTTTATAATGAATGGGATATGGTCGGTTAATATGTGTTGGTAGCGTTCCCAGTAATAAAACCGCTTTTAAAATTATAGTGCTCTGCGCTTTATCGTGTCGCAAATGGGGAACGCATGATATTAATATATTTATTGCGCGTGATAATGCCAGTGAATTAATGCACCATATCCAGCTTAATATTGAAATATCGAATGCCACCCTTTTGACTTTGTAATTGATCCTTCATGATTTGTGTTACGACTCCTATAAGTCATTGAAAACACTAACGTATATGCAACCAAAATTATAACGAACCATTCGCCTCATGTGTTTCTCCATGAGGAAGGGCTGTGCCCAGCAGTTGGACGTATGTAGGCCGAGGAAGAACGATATAAGTATTGTTAAATTTTTCAATTCAGTCTAATGACCAAAATCCATGTCCATCTATAGCGTTTCCAAGTTAATCTTGGTTAATAGACATTAAAAGAAGTATTCTCTGCAAATGAAATCTTAAATTACAATTTCGCGCATAGAAGAAACAAAATTCATTAAGCGAGAGTACAACTTTAAAAAGCGTTAAATCCGAGCTGTCCAGGTAGGTGCTGCGGCTGCGTTTGCAGGCTCGTAAATGGACGCTTCATTAACTCTACGCTAATCATTTGCATTTCCGCAGTCATTCCCAACTTAAACGGCAATGAAACGCCGCATTCGAACATTATACACTAAAAAAACTGCGCACTCGTTATATCCACCCGCGGAAACAGAATAAGGAGTATAAATAATTCCAGCGGTGCGGTGCATCCTTACCCGTACCACCAACTCTCGAATTACTCTCGATGACTTTTTAACGACGCCTTACCGTGCTCAAGATTCAAAATTTACAATTCAGTTCGACGAAATATGTGCCGTCATTAAGGCTGGAATAGTGCACACGAGGACATTAAGCGTACTCGAAATTTATCAAGCAAACGTTCAGTCGGGACCGAGTTTGAGAATTGCCAAACAGATATCTTGACAAACGCTAAGCGATCGCGAAAGAAAACGAAGGTATACTTACAAAAGAAGACCTTTTCGATTTAACAAAAATAGATAAGAATTATACAAATTGCATGGCGATAAACGATAGCCTTTATTAGTCATTGACGTCTGCATTGAAAGCCCTTTAAAGGTTAAGAGAATGCATGAATATGGTCTATATTTACCATCGCTGTAAGCTTTACAATTATGTTTCAGACAAAAAGCACCAATAACAATAATACTCATTTATCTGCGATCTTTTCTTAAGAATTATTCTAAAGGTATTTATTAACGGCAAGGCCAGAAGAAAATAAAACTATGCCTTGTACCTCTCATAAAATGTTAGCCTCATATTAGTGCTTATCAAAAATATCTGTGGGAAGGACAGAGATCGTAAAATTAAACGGCTCTCTCATTTGGCGTGCCATAAAATTTCATAGTAGTGAGGTATTTGCACGATACTCCTAAATGAAACGTATACAAGTGGTTGAGGTGCAGGTGGGCCTCCATCCGAGCGAGCGTGTAATATCGGGCCGCAATAATATCGCTCTGTTACTTTACATTCGTATTGGCCATCCTTCGCAACGCTCCTTATTGCAACTATCAGGGAATTCATAGCAATGCAACAATGCCACTGAGGGAATTGGTATTATACATCTTTTTCTCATGCCGATCCAGCCTCCGTAACGAGGGGACGCCTTTTCCATTGTATTTGGTTTTACTGTTATCGGAAATAGCATTAATGAAGCAGTCTACATTGTATTCAATAACAAAATAGACATGGGTAAGCTGGCTTTCGCCTTTCGTTTCGCTCAACACTCGTGCCATTAAATTTAGCTTCAGTTTTTGAGATTTTATCGCCGCTGTAAAAGACGGGCTTGCTTGAGATACATTCTCAGTGTGGATCCCTTTGATTCCGATCTTACGTTGAAAGCTGTTGATTGCAAACTGCAGCAGAGCTCTTGTTACAGTAATGCGGTTTGAGGATTTGTAAGTCAAAGATTTGCCGGACGGTTTTTAGGATCGCGCATTTGCAAATGAAAGGAACGCCAGAATGCCACAGAGGCAGACATCCTAAAAGCGGACGCAAGTATATTGGGGAGCGGGAAATTGTCGGAGTGAACAGCATTTTTTTAGGGTTCCGTAGTCAACAAGGAACCCTTACAGTTTCGTCAAGTCCGTCTCTTTATCCGTCCGCGGATAGATCTCAGTGACCGTTAGTACTCGAAACCTGAAATTTGGTAGCAATATGTAAATCAATCCCGCCGACAAAGTGGTAGAATAAAAAGTGGAAAAAATATTTCCCCCGTCCCTCTAACTTTTGAGCCATAAGTTTAAAAACATACATACAATCACGCATGTTAACCCCGAAGGGGTAAGCAGAGTCCAAGGACACCACATTTAGCCATACAAAAATTGGGTTTGGTCAGATGAAAAATCGTGAAAAAGTACTAACAAGTGGCTAGCTCATCGCCTACACAATCACAGACCCAGTACTCAATACGCCCTTAGTCGCCTTTTACGACATGCTAGAAAAGAAAAGCAGTTGGTACATTATTTTCTCATTCAAGTTTAAAAAATATGGAAACAATCTCAGAAGTAGAACTTTATAAAAATTAAAAATCATGTTTATTTGATGAATTAAACAGTTTTTGAAAAATGATTTCTAAATTATGTTTGTAATTTTACCGTACATGCAAGAATTTTTTTTTATCTTAGTGTACATATTTTATTATACGGAACGTATGTTCATTCAAATAAAAAACGGATTATTGAAATCGGTTCACGCAATCAAAAATTACCACCGGAAACCCAACATACATAAACCGTGTAGTTTGTATCGAGAGATGGCGCTGTACTTTGGGCTATTTTAACTTTTATGTGGGGACACCTAATGTGACGGACGGGCAAATAAGGTACCCTACACTGAGCGTGGTTCGACACGCTCTTGGCCGGTTTCTTGGCAGTAAATTAGAGCTCAAGATACTCAAGACTAGCATTTGACTAGTTTGTAATTCGCTGCTTATTTTGTTAAGCAAAGTTGTGGGTCAATATTTTGTTTAAGCGGCGGACAAGGAATTCGTTAAAAAGGGCATTTGGTAGAAATTCGAGAGGGCAGTGGAGTACCACCGCATGTTATTGTCACGAAGTTATTGTAATATTCATCGGGTGGCCCACCCCAAATTACGGTGCTCGGGCAGCCAGCACTCCGCCGTAACAGACGATTGCATAAAACCAGAACAATAAAGTTGTTTCGTAATTTATGGATCAAGATAGTGCGGCCGGGCAGCGACACCCTTTATTTCGACCCTGATAGCGTGACGGCTGAGGTTCGATTCCCGGCCGAAAACAATGACTTATCTCCTATCAGGGCAATCGTGGGTATGACAGTGGTAGAAGTAGTGTAATATTGATATTATTGAAGCTAGTTCGTTTACCTTTGTTATTAAAAACAGGGCAAAGGGAAACTTAAATGATGACAATAACATTTTATCTAAATAGTTATAATTGCCATTAGAACTAACGTAAGTAACCACTTATCGTAACATAATTATGAATTTTCTTCTTCTCCCTGCCTTTTTCCCACTATAAGTTGGATGGGTACATGTTTTTTTGTTCCATTTTCCTCTGTCACTCGTCAGCTCTACATCCACTTCCTTTCTTCTCATATCAGAACTGACACATTCAATACATCGCTTTCTTGGTGTTCCTCTCATACTGACCCATCTATACCCATAATTAACATTCTTCTTGCTATGTGGCTTTCATCCCTTTTAACCTAACCTGACCTATTGCTTCTCAATTTTTCTGTCAATGGCGCTACTTTCGAACTTCCCCTAATATACTCATTCCCGATCTTGTCCATTCTTTTGACTCCGCACGTCCATCGCAACATTCGCATCTCTGCTGAGTACAGTTTCCTTTCGTCCATCGCTTTCGTTGCCCAACATTCAGATTTATATATTAGGACAGGCCTCACGTTGGCTTTATAGATTGTCCCTTTAAGCTTAAGGGGCAAAAATTATGAATTTTAATATTCTTAAATTATGACATGCTAAATGTAACGTACTCGTTATAATTAGCCAATAAATAAATATAGTGTTAATGACAATGATAATCAAACATCACACAAAGAAAAAAATACCAATACATAGTGATATAAGCATAATGTTAACTCGTTTGTATATTTATTAAACACGACTGTGAAATACATTTCATTTCATGAAAACAAAATAGTTTACATTTGTCTCTTTTTTAATAACAACCCCGGCGTTTCGTTTCACGCGACCACCGCACGTAATAAATTAATGTCGTCTCGAAAATGCATATTTTTCATAGGCACTTTCAACGTTACCAAAGCGAATATAATTGAATTGACGACATCCAAAATGACTTTATTATCAATTAATATTGTTATATTGCGTAAGATGAAACTTGGTTTTTATAAAAAAAACTTTAACATTCGTCCCAAAGTTTATTATTACCATTTAGTCAAGATATAAGAAACGGTTCTACTTTTTAATGATGACAATGTCAGGAATCTGTTTGATATCACGAATTTCTCATAGCTAAGAATAACAAACGATCTATTATAGCAACTTAAACGCACGAAAGTAAATAAGGTAACCCCAAAAAATATCAACTCAAAATACGAAATACCAAACACACCATTAATAAAAAACACCACTTATACAACGTCAACACTCACCGGCCAGGATTTCTCATAGTCATAATTTTAATCAAGCATATTCAAAATTCACCCCTTAACTAAAATCGCTCAAAAATAACAAACGGATAGAAGAGGGGTCAGTGATCACCCTACCCTGTAATCCGTGGCGACACCGTCCGACAAAGGCGTATTATGTCGTCGGCGAAACAAAAAAAGCTTTACTTCAACAGCTATTAGTTCACGCTGAACCTATTTTAGTGGAACTTACATTTCTTTCACATCCTAACACTTACAGACAGCTTTTCTAGAGTAGTTATAAACATTTTTTTAAATACTGATTGTTAACTGTTCATGTGTTCACCCTTAGATAGCCTAAGCGTGCCGTATCAATTTCAAGCAATATCTGATTCAAACTTAGTTCTGTAAAATAGCACGTACGCGGAACCCTAAGTCATTCACGAGGCTATCAAAGCTCTTAGGGTAGTAAGCAAGAAACTTAGCAAAGCTTTGTCCTTTCTTAACACAACAATAGTTAATTGAATGATGTCTGAATCCACAGAAATTAATCAAACTATTGTTGAAGCTGTTAGACCTCCATTGAATTTCAGTAAAATTTATTGAACGAATTCTACACAAGGCAAGAATTGCTTACCCAAAAACATCAGCCAAATATACTGCATCTACAAATTTGTTGGCTTCCATCAAACTTGTCTTTCGTATCAGCATAATACATTGGAATTGTTCACAACAAAGTTACAAACATTTTTGCTTTATAGACATAAGTATATTACATTCGTTCCGAGAACATGGACGCTGATCAAATGAGACAAACGACACATGACGAAATAAAACCAAATAACTCGGGAAGAACCAATACTGACATAAATTATGTGCCATGTACATTCTACAGACGAGACGAAGCGATTGACGGACGGGAATGAAGAGCTATTACTAGACTTGGAAACATTTTGACTTTTCAACATTTCTAGTGATTCTTTGTTAGATAGGTCTCTCACCTATAGGATCTCCGATAGGACCTCTTAAACTTAAAGTTAAGTTAGAACTGACAGGTACATGACAATTCTGTACAGTACTGAACAGTTACAATTCTGTATTAAGACTTTTAAGGGTTGTAACAATTTATAAAGAGCATCAATAGATGTTTCTAATTGGTCTGCCACTTATGGGCAGCAAATATTTCTAATTTGTCAGCAAAATAACTATTTCGGCAGCAACTGAAATGTTTTCTGTGCTGCCAAATTGTTTAATATATGTTTTGATGACACAAATAAATATTGTTTATAAGGGTCATAAAAATAACCCTAACCTAATATCTATCAGAATACATTTCCTAGAAATTGATTCTTGATCATTCATTGCCCAAATAATTATCTTGCTGCCGAATTAATTATACTGTGACTAAATAATTATTCTGCTGACATAATAGCAGCCCAAATTATTATATTGCTGTCAAAATATTTGCTTACTGCCCAAATGACATTTCGGCTGATCATTTTGTTGTTGACCGAATAATTAAATGGCTGCCCAATTTATTATTTCTCCATTTATAGTAATACTAGAAAATCATCCACGTATAAACTCCGAACATATCGTATACACTAAAAACTTTATAACACAGTATTGAATAGGTAGTGCACAATATGCAAAACTCAATTCGGTGATTACTGTAAACCAGACTACGCTAGTTCTACAAGCGTCGCTGGGTGCGCTCGGATCAGAGGTGAGGGGAAGGGAGGGGAGTGCGGACGTGCGCGGGAGTACACCGGCCATGCGTGACGGCCGCGCCAGCGCCAATGTCAAGGTCAGAGCACCGAAATAGAGTACCCTACTGCGAGTTCGCTCGCTCTTGCAAATCACGATTTTTTAGTTAATTTCTCGAAAAGATACAGATTTTTTTGAGAACTTCAATCTATTCATGTTTGATTTGACCCCTAGAAGGCCAATCGAACGCCGGCGTTCGCGAACAATGTGCGTTTCTGTTGCGTCTCGTTATGTGGCCGTCACCGAGAGGTTAACAGTATCTACTATATACCTAGCTAAATGAAAATTTATTGATAATCGAAATAGAAAATCCTTACAGCGAGTTCGCTCTTATAAATCGGGCTACATTTAGTATCTTTTCGAGAGACTCATCTTCTTCAGGAATAGTGATTTTTTTTTTATAAATCATACGTGCATGTACACATTTTACATAATTATATGTAAGAGGAAAATGTACGTAAGAGTGAACTGATTATAGACATTTCAATAATAATAATTATCTTAATAATTTTATTCGCTTACACATGTCAATATCAGGCCAAATATTAGAAACTTACCTATGATAGCTTAGAATCACCTGAGTTCAGGTGTTTTTTAGAATTATACAACGTTAGTTTTAGTCTACGGCTAGACGCAAGCCGGTTGACTTTCACCTCTAGAAAGGTCACAAGGCTCCGGACTTCTCAAAATAGAAAACGCGACAGAATTTTGAATAGAGGAAAACTTGCACTAACATAAAGCAAGAGTTTCTAACGAAAATAAAAATCCAGATAAAGTTTTACCTAATCGTGATAAAGAAGTTTAAGCTGTTGGTTTCGATACTTTCGATATAACTATTCAAAGACAGTTCGAAGGCGTAGTGGTTAGTACGCTTTGGCTTTCGATCGAAAACAGTTGGTCCCGATCGCTATTGCGACCGTTTCTACCCGCATTGGGACAGTGTGGTGGTCTTAAAGCCTATACTCCTCATCTATTTCTCTCTGAGGAAGGCCTGTGCCCAGCAGTGGGACGTATAAAGGATGAGGAGGACTTAAAGACATTAATCAAATTAAATTGCAAACATTCTTTGTGAAATAAGATCTGAGAATCAATCAAACTGTCACAGTAATATAAAATAGAAGAGCTAGAAAAACTGGACGTATGAATAGCAAGCGCCACAGATGCGTGTCAACAATTCTAATCACGCCAAGAGATCTGCGTCTAGTAATTACTCATCGTTGACTATAAATAGACTCACATAATCAAACTTTCAATGGCACATGCCAGTCAACAGCTACGACAAAAAATAATTACGAGCGTAATATATTTTGTTATGTAATGTGTTGCTCTATACGAAATGAATGAGATTTCGTGATGACTTGTGGTTTGTCATAATTACTTTCAAATGCCCGACAGTCTATTTAAAGATACCATGATCGCCTACTCACTTCAATACATCAATGATATTTCTGTATACATGTTTCATAGATAAAACAGTATATTTACTATTGAAGAAATTTTAAATCATTAAACTAGAAATAAGCCGACTCGGTATGTCCTGCAAATACTTCTGTTATACAGCCAAAAACACGTCGATGCAACACTATCACTTGACAGCGCGAAAAGTGTAAACATATTCCAACAACACGAGCCAATATGTACGAGAAATTGAGGTATGGTAATTGCATGGTAATTTGCAACGCTGGAGTTATTAATATCATAAAAATGTATGAACACTAATGCATAACGAGGGAATAGGTACGTAAGTATTTGCTAAATACGTTTATGATGAAACATCTTAATGGAACGCTTTTTTTGATACTCTACATGCATAATATAGCAAAGACGTAGCATCTTTTAATATGCACGAAGTCAATGGCTTGACAAACAAGGTAACGAAGGCAAAAACTGTACGCTAACAATTTTTTTGGTCCAACATGGCAATAAAGTAATAACGATGGCAATAAAGTCGGCGTTGCTAACCGAGACGTGTGAACGGCCCGGGTTCGATATCCGGATTGAGCTAAGCGTATTGACTTTTCCATACACGTTGGGGTCTATGGCCTCGCGTGGCCAAATAGGCTCTTTGCTATCCAAAAACGGTAATAAGCATCGTCCTGTAAACCCACGACGTCTTAGAAATAAGAATTAGTTGCCCATCAAATCGCTATATGGAAACCAAGACTCCGAATGGTAAATATGTAGTGAGCATACAATTCACATATAAATGTCAATACCGTTTATTTTGGCAAATATTTTCTATATTTCTTCAGATTCTATTACGATAAGCTGATAGCTTTATAACATTTTTATTAGTCTCAATATATAATACAGTATATCTTATCTAGTGTTACAATTGGGTCCATCTCTTTAACATTACCTATGTTTACTTTTACCGCTTCTTGTATAACTTAAAAGATTACCTTGTAATATTTTTGTACAAAATTTCAACGGATAAAGTTTTTACATTTATTTTCACAAAAAGAAATAAAAATAGAACGAATTCCCGAATGAATTGGATTAATGCTGAAATAGGACTCTTCCCTTTTTTAATTTCCAGTTTTATCTTCTGGGGAGGTTTTATTTGGGGAAAAGTATTCTTTTATATTTATTAAGTATATTAACAATGAAAAAAGATCAGAAGTCAAAGGGATTAATGGGGTTTTGAATGGAAAACAGGCTTATACATAATCGACATCTGTAAAATTAGTTATTTAGATTAGGATAGGAAATGTGTTGGAATGTCACTTTGTCCTCGGTTGGTTACTTGAGCTACATCTACGGTCACCACTAAGTTCAAATGGTATAATTTTTTGATAACAGTATGATTTGATGAGGATGGGCGTGAGTGTTGACTTGACGAGTAATAGAGGAGAGTGGAAGAGGAAGACATTTTGCGCCGACCCCAAATAGAATTGGGAACAGGGCAGGAAAAAGAAGAAAAAAGAAGAAGTATGGTTTAAAGACAATAAAAGGTAATAAAATACCGGGACCGTCTCGGCGAAATATACTTTGGCCAAACATTTCTAAATCATTTCGTTCTAAATTGTAGAATAAATGCCTTCATAGTCAAAACTTCTAATGTTTTCTACAACAATTTAATAGGAAAATACTATGCCCCAAATAACTGTCTGAAAAGATGTTTTATAAACTGACTGAAAGCTCAATTTTCCATGTATTTCATTTTATCCGTATTCTATTAAATTTCTCTTTGCGCAAACTTTCATTCGTTTGAAATATAAGTGAAATATTAAAGGAAAAACGTTTTTTCACCAGTAATAAAGTTCTTTAATCTAATCTATGATTGAAGTAGGGTACAATTTCTTTTTCAATATTCTAGAAGAGAATTTTATTATTTATAAATATGATTGAATTTGTTGTGATATATCAGAGCTGTAATGTTTTCAATAAATCTAATATTGAAATTGACTACATAATAATCGAAAAAATAATTATCTAAACTTTATTATCTTTTTACAAAGTGCCATTTTTTACATATCGTTAACTCATTTGACACTGCTTGACAGTGTGTCATTGGAGAGTGGTCATCATGATACAAAAAAAAACATTAAGAATATGTATTAATCCTCTGGGCCATAATAATATTGCCAAACGAACTGTCCGAAGGTGGAAATCGAAGAATACAGGTAATACGAGTTTTAGGTAAAATAATATAGCTTAAATACAACGAACATTTAAAACGAATGAATTATTCAAACTGTAGTAGTCTAGGTTATTGACCCAGAGGGACATTACGCCTGACATGACCTATACCTACGTTACATTTCCTATCCCCTCTGGGATACTGTCTAAAAGTAACTACCTTTTTTAAATTATTTAAGCTAAAACTAACAGAACTGTACGCATATATTAATGAGAGTGGAGGAAGCATGAAGCTAATGGTAGTAAATGAAAAGCCTCTCGCCATCTCCAATTCTTTTGGAAGATGACAATGCAAGATAGGATTATGTCCCCCCGGAAACAAAAAAAAAAAAATTATGTTGTATATGTATTAGGTACAGCTAAAATTATGATACACTTTAGAATAAGAAAAATAACTAATAGATAATTTCCCGCGCAAATATATTGTTAGTAGACAAAATTCGACGCTATTTATTTACTGGGTAATGTCGATTTCATTGGATCGTAAAATTCTTTTATACCGTCTCGGAATCGTTATGAGATCTTGATTTGTCATTTCGCGTGGCTGTCTGATATTGTGTCTGTTAAGTGTGCGTAAAACAGCCACTAGCCAACGAAAACCGATACAAGTTTACGAACGCGCCATTTATGGGTCAATCAAAGGCTATATTAAAACATAACAATAGAATATTACACCGATGACCCTTATTATGGAGTATTAAACACCTGAGATTAGTAAGTAGGAACAGGTTTATTGAAAAGCTACTTCACTTGATGTAAAATAAAATTGAAATCCAGACACAAGAAAAACTAGAATAGACGTTGTTATTTTGAATGACTTCTTTATATAGATATACCTTTGAATATTTTCTGCAAAGGATTCTTATAAAAAAAAATGTTATCCAAGTAAAGAAACACGCAAGCGATCTGACTGTAGTTTGAATGCTTAGCAATTCTTGTCGTGAAAGCGGAAAATGAAGAACTGCGTTCTTTAGATAAAACGGTACGAAAAATTGTGTCCATATCTAATCGACCTGACTGCTAGATGCGGATGCAAGTACAAGTTATTCAGATATACCATTAATTCAAACACGATAATAGTTCATAAAAAACAAAAATAGTATAAAGTTATGACGTTAGACGTTTTTTTTAGTTACACGTTGATTTTCTCTGGAAACAACGATTGGGGGTCAAATGAGAAAAGCGGTTATTGTGATTGATCGTCGGTTATTACCTGTTTGTGTGTCAGTTAACAATTAATAATCCATGCCAACATTAACGAGAAGAGATATCTCTATAAACTTTTAGTTTCTTCTTTTTCTCCTGCTCTGTTCCCAATCTTATTTGGGATTGTCATTAGAAATAAATATCCAACAGAAATCGTTTAATTAAACTTTATGTTTCATAAACTAAATGTAAACCCTAACCCTATTCATAATATAACAAATAATTATTTAGTAAATTACATAAGTACAGCTTTTGTCGCTACTGAGAGGCCCTGTGCGAAAGTGACAGTTGTTACGAAACTAGACTAAACCTATCTTCTTATTTACATATTTGAATGGCAATATATTATGGTAATAATTTTGATTTTGAAGCAGCAATACGAAAATAAATGGATTTCTAGTTTTCTCTACGAAAACCGCTTCTCTGGTCTAGTCACCACCGGGTGTAGATCGGGAGGTCTGGGGATCGATTCCCCACGGGGGTAGGGGTTTTTCTGCTCGGTTCGGTTGGTGGTAGGGCTTCTAAGCCCGCCTGGCCAGCTACCACCATCTTACCTAAATTTGTCGCCATAATAACAATGCATAATAGTCGTGATTATATGTATATATGTATGACTTATGAATATATCATCGCGCCTATATATCCTTAAGGTAAGCAGACATGTTAACACATTTAGAGTCAGGATCAGATACCGGTCATGCACCGGGCTCAATATACTATACACACACACCATACACTACTACACACTAGGTCTAAATAATCGAGGGCGTTGAGGTACTCAGTGGCGTGTGATTAGTACGCTTTGGCTTTCGATATCGAAATCAAAGCTACCTTCGCTATGTTCAGGCCTTGGATGGGTGACCAAAGCTTTGTGATCTCGAACTCCTCCGTGCTTGGGAAAGTACGTTAAGCCGTTAGTCACGGTCGCTACTGCAACCGTTTCTACCCACCAACCCGCATCGGGCCAGCGTGGTGGTGTTGCGGCCCATACTCCTCATGTGTTTCTCCATGAGGAAGTCCTGGAACGTATATAGGCTGAGGACTACATTTTACATTATATTTCGTTAAAATTGGTATTATAAACAGCCCGATTCTTTCCATCCATATAGCTTTTAAAAATCAAAAGATCGACGGAAAAATACTTGAATACAAATAGCAAAGCGAAAATTTATAGTTTTGTGTCTAAACCAGTCTAAACACCAAATTATCGCAGGTTTCGTGACAAACATTTGTGGTATAATACATAAAGTAATTGTTGTGTTTGTACACGCGAAAGGGTGTTACTGTGGTGTTTTCGACACTTCACCTCACACAAGGTTTCTGACCTGGCCCCGTAATAAGCAACTACAGTCGCAGCTGCGACTGACAAACTATCGCTAATCATTGCTTGTTTCACGAGGATTGATGTTAAAATTATACATACGAAGGCAGAAATGAATTTGCACTTTAAATCATATGTAGTTACATAGTAGTCAGTAGTTGGTTCTGCGCTGCCCGCTTCGAGACTTCCAGCTAATTTTGCTTTTGATTTGATTTTAAATTATGTTTTTATTCTGTCTTAGTATTTTGTCTGTAACTATTAAGATTCAGAGTATTCCTAAAAAATAATTACCTCGTCTAAAAATAGACTATATTTTTGAGCTCTTTTGATTTGTTTTTATAATTTGTTGTAAGTTTAATTGTGTTAAAATTGGACACGGAGACAACTCTTTTTAAGTGCCTCCCGAATACATCATTTTATTTGCATTCACTTAAAAACGATAAATAATTTTTATGAAGTGTGATATTACACATATTACTAAAGCTTGTCTAATGATACATGCCAATCTCTGGATTTGTCGTTGTGAAGAAAACTGATAAAATGTTAGTATGGAAAATGCAGAATTCCCCAAAATCTCCATACAAAACACCAATTTCATAGGAAAGGACCTAATACATAAGACCCCATAATAATAGTTACCCACTCATTAAACACCATTTTATCGTGTCATGTAAAAATTTTATTAGGTACCTACTAAGTTTCAGAAAATTGAGAATAATTTTTAATTGGAATTCTAAACGGCGAACTTTATTTATGAAAGTAACGAAACTTCTACAACACAGGTATTTGAAAGTCGAACTGCTTGTATAGTTAAGCTCAGTTGTAAACATAAACGAACGCTTTTAAGATATTAAAAGACAAAGTAAACGAAAAAGTATCATATTTTCGTTCAATGCAAAAACGCAATTAATATTAATGATGTAAGATCGGTAATCCCAAAATTTGATTTAAACTTCCCCAAGTCTGAGCTTGGGCATGTATCCAGTATCTTAGAAACCGTACCCGTAAAGCCTTAGTAATTACTAACGAAGGGGGCAGCACATGCGCGCCTCTGCTCCGATAATCCACATGCTGCTGTAATCCAGAACTAATCCGTCGTGAACTCACGAAAAATCTGGAAGTGACTTGACATTGCTCTTCGGTGTACAGTCACGAGCATGAAAATATATACTTTTAACGGTTAAGGACTCTTATTACCAGGGAATAAAGACATTTATTGTTCAAAAGAGTATACATGTTCATGCTCCTGTACCTAAACACTGATTTAAAACGATTTTATCTGACAAGTAGAAATGCTTTTTATTTTTTTTAATGTTGCCAGCTGATGAGCGAAGTGCTGTGGTGCGAGTAAACTAACTGATTCAATTGAATTGTCATGACGTGTTTGAACATGTTTGTAAATAAAATGTTATAATTTTATAATAAAATTGCGATAAGTCCTGATAATTATCGGTTTGTAATGAAAACCTTAGATTATAAAAAAAACGAATGAACCACAAGTTCATAACCATAGTTTTTGTTTGGGAAGAAATTAATTGGGCAGCAATATATATGTTACCGGAAATCTATAAATCTAGGACAAGGATCAAGGATTTAAGTTGCTGCTTAATTAGTTATTTTGCGGTCCTATTAGAAATATCTACTGCCCAATTATTTATTTTGCTGATTCGTTTAGAAATACTTGCTGTCCATATGTTGCTGACCAATTAGCTATTTTGCTGACCAATTAGCTATTTTGCTGACCAAATTTCGAATATTTTGCTGACCGTTTAAATATAAACCTTTTTGTTTTGAATTTTCATTTCGCTTGTCGATGTTTTTGTGTCATTCATAATTATGTTTCCCTTCTACTATAATTTGTAGGAGTTAAAATATCAGATTTTAAAAATTTGGCTATACACTTGGACTTGGAATTATTCACACAGTATGTAGTAGGTGTTAATAAAAACAAACGATAAAACAATTACATCTTAAAGGGATAACTGAGAGGAATGACATTCCGTAATCTTTGTTAAGCCGTTAAGCATGGTGGTGATATGGCCCATACTCCTCATGTGTTATTAATAATTATAAATGTATTTCCTATAATATGATAATTAATTCATAGTGGACCCCTTGGACCCCTTGCAGAGTTTCTTGCCTGTATCTTCTCTTGACAAGGCCTCCCGGTAGTGAACAGGAAGAAAAAAAAAGGTAGAGGTAAACAAGTAGAAGTATATAATTTGTTTGTTAAGTTTCATTGTTTTTGACGCGTCATAAGTGTAACTACTTGTTGTTACCTTAATGATTAAATAAAGAATTTCATTTCATTTCAGTGATCCCTTTGGTTAGGCCATTCTACCCCCTCTTTTCATGATAATGGCGAAAATTTGATTTTTCAACATGTTTAAGTAATATACAAAATGTAAATGTGGTATAATGTATCTATTATGCCTTTTAGTCCAACCTTTGTAAATTTTTTAGAACAAGCACAAAAAAGTTGAAACATATTACGCATGCGCCTATTTGTAACGTATGAGGTTTCGGTCCAGTTATTATTATTAGCATTAGCATAAGTAAGAACTAGTTTAGCTTTACCAAGTGCGTGACTAAAAACCACAAGTTTCTGTGGTGTCCCTACCTGGTATGAATATAAAACAAAATATAACATGGGCAACATTTAAAAGATTTTATTTGCCCAGTGGGCCAGTTCTGGCCCAGGCGTAGGAGTTGTAGAAACACGTTACATTATGATTCATAACACGACAAAACTAACGGCAAACTTACATAAAAATGAAGAGAAGCTGTCGCCTGAGGCAATTCCCTAGATTAAACAAAAATTACTATACAAAAAAAACAAACCTTGGAAAATTATTAATAACGAGACCTCAGCTTTAGATTTGTTACTTTCTAGACCAATTACAGCAAATTTTTTCATTGGTACTCTTAATTGTATAAATATGTAAACGGTGAATAAAAATTCTTCCAGAATATAAGATTGTGGTTCGATGGAAACTCCATTCTGTATTAACATAATAATATTTTTTTATTTTCCCGTGTTCTGTGTTCGAAATTGTCAATGGCATCGACAATCGAATAATTATAGTCTGTCCTCAATATGCGATGTTTGATGAATCAGTAAGTTCTGAGTTACGAAATTTAGAATTTATTACATCAAATAATAGTTTTACGGAGTATAACCAGCGTCAAGGTCTAAACTGTCAATTCAAAGTCAGGCAAAATGAACAAAAATTCATTAACAAAAATGAACAAATATCCAAATCTACAAAAGTTTAAAATGACACCGAATTGCAAACGCCACATCCTTGAGTGGCGCGTAACGGTAGCGTTTAGAAGCGTGGCCGAAAGGAGGCCAGTCACCCCACTACCGGGGTACGCAGGCACACGCATCGGGCCACGTGGCCTGGCCGACAGTATCTTCACATCTCTAAATCTAAATATTGCATTTAAAGTTGTTCTATGAGATTAAAACCTACTTGCTGAATATGGGATTTCGTATGTTCAATAAAGAAAGCGGTTAATCGTTCCACCGAGGAAACTTAATTGTAACTAACATTGAGAAAGAAAGAGAGAGAGCCAATTCACCTTCGAAAATCATGCGATTAAAATTGATGTGAAAAAAGAGATTAAATAAAAAAATAGGAATATGCTGGACGACGTGAGAACATAAGATGAATTGATAGACACTATTTTTATGATTTATTTCGTGACTTACAAATAAAAAATAAACGGATTAAATTTCAAATTAGAAAAGAAAAAGGCACCGGGGATCTTTGAGATGAGTGAAATAAAAAGCCCTGTATAGATTTACATAACGAACCATAAAAAGTTTGACTGGCAAACAAATCAGATTACTTGAATCAGGTTACCCGATCTGCATTTAAGAATAAATCAAGTCTGCATCAAATAACCACAAATATAACGTAGCTCTCACTACTTCATTAATCTTGAACGGATGACTTTAAAATTTATAGGATAAAATATATTCTTGAACGTTTCCATCTTATAAAATATGCAATACTTGGAATAAATAAACCAATAATATTTTGCTAAAGCACAATATTTATTATCAATTCAAAACTTTTGTCACGAAACTAGTTTAAAGTTTAATCCCAATAAAACATTAAAATGTCAAAATTAATAAAAGACGAAAAGTTAATAAAACGGAAATGTATTATGACATCTTTACAAGCCATCAAACTCAGAAATAATGTCCGGTGCGGCGGCGATAAAACCTTGACCCCAGCGAGTCCACATACATTACACCATATCGTTCGATTTACTGATAGTTATCGCTCTAAAATCTTTTTGCTGAGACTACGAGTAGTAAGCCAGAACGTGACATTATGGAACCGAGAAAAAAAGAGCCTGCCTACACGAAATGCTTAAGATGTTTTTGCGGCAATGTGGAGTCACCGCGAAACCACAATTTACGGAAAACTGCGCCAACGAACTGGATATTCGGAATTACGTTCAAAAGTGGAGTTTATAGAACGGTCCGCTGGCTCGGCGGGAACAAAGCAAAGTTTCTAACTTCACGCTATCGAGAAATCTCGTGGCTCTCGACACAAGCTATCGGCGGCATATCTTTCGACGACGACCTTTTTTCGTTTAATTGTTTGAAAATTTATAGGATCAAAGACGTTTACTTGTGGAATTGTCGGGCGTCACCGTCAAGAAGAAAAATTTTAATCCTCCTACGCTTTTTATTCAGCCATTTTGATTGATTTTAACTTTTAAGATATTAGAAATTCCCTAAATGGAAGTGATTTAAAAGTACAAATAAAAACTAATATCTACTATTTAGTTGAAGCTATGGTTGGAGCCCAATATTTTTTTTATACCACCAGTGTGGCAACCAAGCATACGGCCCACACAGATGGGCAGTGGTCACCGTAGCCTATGGACGCCTGCAACACCGAGGGCATCACTAGCGCGTTGTCGACACTTAAAGAACCTTTTCACGCCCTTTTTGAAGGACTCCATGCTGTAGTCTCTTGGGAAAGCCACACCATGGAGTTAAATCTGATACAAACAACGAGTGAAGATGTTTTGCATTCTACAATAATCCAGCCGTCATATAGTTAGATAACTCAACATGTAATATAGTTTATCTCCATTACATAAACACTATCAAAATACTTACTCGAACATTGGTCCCAAAACTTGCTAGATAAGCGCACTTATCACATACACCGGTTCATAATAAAAACAAGAGACAAACATCTTCGCCAATTAAGAAGATAGAAGTCCATGTAACGTTTGATTACAAGCGACTCGCGACGAAGTATTAGCCGGCATAATTCAGTCGGAAAGGAAACATTGTTTCTTGGAGCTTGCTGCGTTATTACTTGTGAAATAAGAATGGAAGCGTCCTTTGAATTGCAAATTTCCATAACTTATGCGCGTTCTCGAATGTCCATTAGCAAATTACTAGCGGTACAACCGCGAGTCTGGCCTTCCACTTAGACTAGCAACACGATACTGCGGTTCCAGATATTTAATATAACACTGTTTTATTTATACTTTCCATGTCATTAGCTATAACAACAGTTTGATCTGAACTCATATCTTTAGTCAATTTATTTACTCTTATAATAATGGTCGAATAGCAATCTTCAATAGTTTGAATGAAGAGTTGTCATATAGTATAAAGTCATTTGCGAACTTATTTACATAAAATTTGGAGCAATAATAAATTTACATAAGTAGCGTATTTTGGAATGGCATTTCCTTTAACGTTTTAATCAATATAATTGTATTGAGCAAAGCGTGAAGTGAAAACTTAATGGAACACTAACCTTCGTAATTTAAACTTTGTAAAAGGTAATACCTTAAGTCCCGGTTTAATCCCTGAATTTGGCAACGGTTTGCCGCTTCGCCTTGCCAAAATTCAAGGTGCCATAATAAATGGAAAAATTAGTTGTTATCAGAACTCTATCGTAACTCGCAAATAAGCAGCTTACACAAACCGCCCTCTCAGTTCTGAGCGGAGTAGTGTTGAAAATTCAACAAACGCTTACGAGATATCTTTTTACGAGACGAAAAAAATGGCAAAGTTTTTATCGGATCCAATTTTGTTCAGTAACTATGCCGGGTGGATTCGTGATAAGCTTTTTATAACAAGGGTGAGATCCGCAAGAGTGCGGCGCTGGATGATACAGTATTCGCCCGGGACCGCCCGCCGCCGCACCACGCTCGCCGGCGAAACATGCCCGGACACAACTACACCTCACATTTAAATGTTACTACAATATTAATTTTCATCTAGACGCTCACATTTAAGTTTAGCATAAACAAAATTCAAATTTAACTTCGTGTATATCGATCGGGCCGAATTTTGTTACCAAAAACTTTACTCATTTCAGTAACTGAAATTACGAAAACGTAGTCCCAGCTGAAATATAGCAATGCATCATTTGGGCAACATAAAATCTAGACCTTCATAATAGTATAGCGAAATTGTAATGTCAATGTCTGTACAATAGATATTCCACAAATACAAATACTGAAAAAGAAACAATTTAGAGGAACTAGGGCAAAAATTAATACCTGAAGCTATCTGTTGTAGACGCATCTCGTGCTAATTTAATTACCTACACATATTTATTAGTCACACCAGTCAGTGCCCAATTGTGATAGCAAATTTATTTCAGTGATATTTATTACGATCACTTAAAACCTCGACATACTACCAAAGTAATAAAAGCACTCAGCAGATTTATGTCAAAAGTGGAAATGAATTAAAAAGAAATGTAAATTTGTAAACATTTGCCGAAATGCCGAGTGAATATCCCCCAGGATCTTGGCAGCAGATATCATTTAGAGACACTCAAACGTACTCACAAAGAGCAAATAAGTAAATCGTACGAGATTGCTTTCGTCACCCGCCTAGAGATAAAACATTCCGGGGGATTCCCGTGCGGCGTCGAGTGGCGCAAGGTCGAGGAGCTCCAGATCATTCCTTTGTTGCCGCTAACTTCGATTAATTTGAACTCGACCAACGTATTATTGGATATTAACCTTCTATTCAACCATCGAGTCGTGTGGTAGCGGCTCATTGAAAGAACACTACCAACCCATCTCCCCTTGGGTGTCATAAAAGGCGACCAATGGACTTAGAAATGCACAACTATGCAATAGCTTATAGCGACGACGGGCTCACCACCTGTCACGCTGAGCAAATATGCAGTCGCTGCTTGGTAAAGCGCGGACTATGGCGGTGGACTGCTTTTGCAGTGCTTTTGTCTAGTCTCTGGCTAGCCCTTGGGGGATAATAGTCGTGATTATTTGTTAGTATTCAACCATCAGCAATCTAGAAAAATTCAAGTGTCCAAAATTGTAAAGCGCAAATTTCCTATTTGTGTTCTTAATGAAATTTCTTAATTAAATGAAGAAAACGGGAAACTTTTAAATTTATGCATGCCTTGGGTGGCAAGCGAGCAAAGTTGAGTTAATATTTTCCTTGAACGTTCTATTTCAAAGATAACATGGTCCCTCGACCTCGGCCCAAGCAAATGTGTAGACGTAAGAAGGGCTTGAGGCCGAAATTAAATGTGGACATTGAGGTGAATGACAAATGAGCGGGATGCTGCACGCGTGCCGTGTATCGAGCGCGCCACCGACACCTTTAAACTGACGAAAATATATTATGCAAATTGAGATTTATACGACCCCGCCCGCGGTGCCCCGGGCACATTCTATATTGAACCATGGAGTATTCGGATAAATAAGCCCGTAGTGATAAACAAGAAATTTATACTTACATTTTCAGCTAAATTATGATAAAAGTTACTGCCTCCTAAGAAACGTTATATCTTCGCGCTGAGGCGGTATCCGTCAAAAGATGATACAATATTTGCTCCGTAAACAGAACGAAACTTCTAGGACACAATTTTACTTTGTCATTCATTTTTGTGCTTCCGACCTCCCGGAGTGCTCTTTTTAACATTCTGTAAGTATGATGAGAACTCGTAATTTGAATAATGAAACGTAAACAAATGGAAATATCCATTTCTTTTACTTAAGCAAATGTTAAAAAACGGTTTTAATGTTGGCTTCCATTTTTATTCTGTTCATTTGTAGCCAGTTAGGTTTGTAAGCATTCATTATCATTTAGTGAATAACAATAACAGTCAGAACGCGTATCGTAAGCACTCAACCGACTAAATAATATGATTAACACGTAACATTAAGTCCCAATCGCCCTCTCGCAGTACATAGCAAAAGAAATAAGTAACCCTCACTCATCCCGTGAACGAGGGACAAAATTACCCATCGCGCAAAGTATTTGCGGACGGCTTAATAAGAAGCGCGTAATTATCCGCAGATCCGGCGTCTGAGCCACGAGAGCCCATATCCGTTAAGGAGTTGTGCAAACTCAGTTTTGGGCCCGACGCTAATAACTTTTTGCAAGTTCCGTAACGCAGCGACGCCGGGGCTCCATCAAAAACATTCCATCTGCGAGTCCAAACTTGCCAACTCGCCAGCACTTAGCACGATTCGCTAAAAATAAACGAACGATCTAAGTTCCAAGTCGTTATTAAAAAAGTAAGTAATTTATGACGAGAGCGGAGTTAATTACGGAGCTGAAACTTAGGCTTTGTTTTAAGTTGAGAACTAATGCAGGCGTTTTTATGATTACGGCATTAGGGGAGGAGTGCACTCCCATCGATCGCTGGTGTAATGGCCCCGCATGCATGATACGCCGTGACTACTCCGGCGAGGCCTCCGCTTCATCTCGCTACATAAAACGCCACTCAGAGCGGCTCGTGCATCGTGTCACGTCACGACATTCGCGTAACGTTACGGAAATGAATTACACGGCTGCCGCGCGCGAGTCGACATCAAAATAAAATTATTCCGCGATGACTTATTGATGGCTGAGTTAAACGAGCTGTATGATAAGTTATTCCCGAGCAAGGCTGTCGCGCAATTTCGTCGGGCGAGAGTAGTAAAATGTCTACGTTAAATATTACGTCACGATTCAATTTGCGGCGAGCGGAGCGTGGGCGGCGGCGGTAGCGTGTTTGTCGTAGATCAACGAGCGTGTCCTCTTCACACATATTTCTCTCTCGCACACTGTCCTCTCGTGGATGAGCATGTTTGGATAACCAAGCGTACTTCAATCAAATGTGAAATCCGTGCCACATTAAGCATTTTACTTTCTTAATACACCAAACACAATCTTGGAAACTACGACTCAATTAATTGGGAAAAATAATAATATCTAATCTTTAGAGGAGCTCGGTGGCGTAGTGGTATGCTTTAGCTTTCGATAGACCTTCCTATGGTCAGGCCGTGGATGGGTGACCAAAACTTTGTGATCTCGAGCTCCTCCTTGCTTCGGAAGTCGCGTTAAACCGTTGGTCCCGTTCGCTATTGCGACTGTTTCTACGGTAGTGTTACGGCCCATGCTCCCCATGTGTTTCTCCATGAGGAAAGCCTGTGCCCAGCAGTAGGCAGCAAAGATTAAATCCTAATATAATCCTCAGCATATATACGTATATATGCTGAGGATTATATTAGGATTTAATCTTTGTGCTCAAAAAAATTTTAATTACTAATTGGCAGAAAATCGCAATACTCACAGAAAGTTTTTATTTCATCACGTTAAAAACAAAATATATAGGCAAGATTAAGTTTTTTGAAAACACCCCTGTTTACTGTGCGAGTGTGTCAACGATAACGCAATGTTTACTGTTATTGGCCAAATTAACATACAACGCATACATACAATTTATGTTGAAATAATTTGTTACAATTATACGTAATTCCATTCCATGAATATCTTACAAAAAAATTCTGAACAAAGTACGAATTTTCCAAATGCAGAGCAAACGGTGCAGAAAATATAATTTTCTTTATTGAACGGATTGAAACTCTATTAAGAATATTAGTACTAGGTGGACACATTTAAATATATTTAAAAATACTAGATTGTTTAATAATCTGTTATTTTACTTTTGTGTTATTGATGTGTTTATCACCATTCATCATGTGACGACCTCCACGGTCGAGTGCTCTGTCCGGTCTTAAGGCGTCGCCATCTCGAGAGGTTCTGGGTTCGAGAGGTCTTGGATGTTTATATATGTATTGTTTATATTCTGAATATTTATACGTATTTATCTATTATATACATTTGACCGTCATCTAGTATCCGTAACACAAGCAGCATTAGTTGGTTAAAATGGGGCTAGTTGATAGGTGTGAATATCTAAAGAAAGAAAGAAGAAAGAAAAAGATTTATTGACCTACATACTAATAAGAGCTACATTATCTTAAAACTAAACATCAATAATGGCCAATTAGGACCCGACCTCAGCATGTGCTACAACAGATTATACTGCTGCAGCGCAGCAGATATCTAAAGATATTTATTTATTTATATATCATGTACCTGATGTGCATGCTTATAATTTATCACAAATCTCATCACTTGATAAAGCACTAAGCCAATTGAAGTCTAATTCTCAGTAGCAATAAAACAAAAGATATTTTCCGAAACTGCTGGTAAAATATTCTTGAAAATTATCAACTTTGATTGAGAACCATTATCGCCAGAGCAAATAATAAGACGAATAATGAAGAAAAATTAGCTTTTCGTGGAAAAGGATTCCCGAAAATGGAACTGGAGCGCGATTCCTAGATTGGAAAATGTAAATTTCACAAAGAAACTCAATATCTAACTTTTTAACTTACAGCAATGAATCATCTAGAAATTATGCCGGACGTGAAATTCAACGTTGAATAATACTTATTCGTCAACAGAAATTAGTATTACCGTTTGCTTTAGAGGTTAATCAACCTTCAGTAATTCATTTCCATTGCGTTCAACAAATACGTCTAATTTCTTCATTAGCATGGACGTTGGATTCAAAGGCGAATAAATGAACTTTAAAACCTCATTTTAAATATAAATGAAATTCGTTGAGACTTAATTAGCTAACTATGTTGAAAGCAAACGGGATGTGAGCCCGGTATTGTGCAAACGTCAGCATCACAGATGGGGTTCATTGAAAGTGCATTACAGAACCAGTGTTATGACGCGCTCGCTGCCGCTACGTATGAAAACACTTGTAAAACGGGGCGGCGGCCCTGGGCTTAGGGCTGCTTCACGTTACAAACAAAAACGATCCGTAATGGACCTTTTAAAAGATAACGCGCATGAAAAAAACAACCAAGCGCTTTAAAAGATTGACCGGTGACGTGTAAACCATTCATAACATGTGCTTCTCTTTCTTCTGTTTGAATGGCATAATGGTTGTCTGTGCTTCAAAGTACTTACTTCAACTTCAGCCGACTGATACGTTGGCATAATTTATAAATTCATGCCTTTCAGATTTTTATGTAATTTGATATTGTTTAAAAAAATACAATAGTCATTGGTTTTCAATCTCTCTTGCAGAATCAGAATGCGACGATTATTGCAATCATGAATTTTATTACGTTTGAAAGTATGCGCCAGTGACAGAAAAGATTAGGAGCAATAGGTTAGCGTGGTATGGACATGTGATGAGGAGGGATGAATGTCACATTACAAGAAAGATGCTGAGCATGGATGTGGACGGAACTAGAGTGAGAGGAAGACCAAAGAAGCGATGGATTGAATGCGTGAACAATGATATGAGAATAAAAGAAGTGGATGCTGAGCTGACGAGTGACAGAGGAGAATGGAAGAAGAAGACATGTTGTGCCGACCCTAGTAGAGTGGGAAAAGGGCAAGAAGAAGAAGAGAGAGAATTTTATTACGTTTATACCACTTACTGTTCAAATGTTAAACGGCAAATCTAATTGTCATTTAAAATATGGGCAACACTTAACTACTCGACTTTCAATCGCAGACAAACAATGACATGGACAAAAAGTCTTAAACCAAATCATAATACAGGCGACATTGAAACGCCAAAAGATTAAAAAAAGTGTTAAGGCGATGGAGCATTACTTTATAAAAAAAACAAGTGCCAACACAGACAGCCCTACACGAAAGCCACGCTCGTGTTTGTGCTAGACCACCACAGTTTGAGCGGATCGCTTCCCTGATATCGGTAAACAATTTACACGTTTCCTGCACAATGGTACTGTTGAGTGCGCATGGTGTGTGCTCCACGTACGTGACGATGGAGAGTTCCTCTAATACCGATACGGTTTTTAAAATTCTACTACATTCTGTTTACCTTCCGAACAAATAGTCCATGAATGAGTTTTGTTCTGGAGTGAAATATGATATTGAAGTAAGAGCATTTGTTTGACTATAAACAGAAAGCAATGTAGATAAAGAAGGTAAAACAACTGTTTCGTTTAATATAATCACGAATTAATTTAATTAGTTTATATAGACAGTGTCAGTTTATATACCTAATGGGTTAATTATCAATTCAAGCGATAACACAATATAATCAAGTTATCTAACACTAATTACTGAAACTGTAGCTGTACTTGTGTTCGTCGATGTAAATGGAACTCGGTAAAGCCTGGCACGCTCCAATGTTGTTTCTACCCAGAAGGTATTTAGCCGCTAAGTATTTTGGTAATTAGTTGCGAAAATATTCACCTCGGCCGAAAGAAAACAGACCCGTGTAATTCGTGCACCTGAGAAAACTTTGGAGAGTGAAACGACACAAATAGTATCGGTATATGTGACTACGCACCCAATATTTACTTGCAAATGATAAATCAATCGTAAACGGGTTTGATATCATCAAAGACAGAATCGACAGAGCTAAAACTACACTCGAAATCCTCCTAATATCAAAAACACAGAAAAGATTTTACCGAGAGAAACATTGGAACGTAAATCACTAAGAAAGCTGGAAAATCAATCAGTCTAAGTCGACTTTTTTGCTGATATCGAAACTACAACGAGGGAGTTGCTACTTAGGAACTGGATAATCTATCAGAGCTAAGGTTTTGAGACCGCCATTGTAAAGTTCGAGATTTTTTGTTGACAAACAAACTGCTCGCCTTATGAAAAGTGTCTAGATTCGCTTAGATTACCTAAGATACCTGAAAATATTGCATCTTGAAATTCCTACAGGAATCATGACCAACCTGACATCACGCTCACCGCTGTCTATCTGTCCCAGTGTATGCTTAATCTTATTAAACTACGAAAATACGAATTTTATTCGATTTTTTTAAATAGAGTGATTAAAAAGGAATTCGACCAACTGCCGTGTTACTTACTACACGGGGGTTCGGACACTAAGAAATGCTTAAATTTCATTGGTCGAATCTGCTGTAATGACGAAGACTTGCGTACACGGCCGAGACGAATTTAACAGCTAAAGAATTTTTGGGTATTACGAGTACAGCACCAGTGTTGCTAATCGAAATTTGGTCGAATTCGCCGTAAGTATAATAATAGAACCCTCGTGAAGCTGGGACACCGGGCCGCTAGTAAGATATAAAGTCGCAGTAGTTCACAGTAGCCGGACATACAATTTGTTCCCGATTCGTCATATTTCTAATTGGACACTTTCCTAACTGGTCATATTCCTGACTCGTATTGTACAGTCAAATCGCGATGCTTGAAGATGACCAACAAATTCTATTATTCACAGTAATGAGATCTGAAAAAGTCTGCAAGCAATTGCATCTGCTTCTAGCTCCGGGATCATTGCCCAAGCTGTGACGTAAGATGTAAAGCCACCAGTAATTTTACAATCTAGTCTAATAGTAAAAACTGAAAAAGTACCCTGTACCATATTTACCAGGCGAGGCTTGTCCGATCCAATCTAGAGCCGCAGAGCGCCTGTCATATCGCCGCGCGCGCCAATTACTCAACACCTGCGCCCGTCGCGCCTTTCGACACTTTAATCTCAGGAACCTATTTATTCGGCGATGTACGCAACGGTTTAATCAGATGATTTAGTCTGACGTGAGCCTATTTTTCCAGCAGCGGTACAGTTTCATGAGCACGACATGATCTTAGAGTACCTACTTAACAGTAACGTTCCTATGAATCGAAACTAATTTCAAGTCTCAATAAAAATTTTATGTCGCCGTCTACTGCGACACTCAACCACGGCTGTGTGGTAGCGGCTCATTAAAAGAATACTACCAACCCATCTCTTCCCTTGGGTGTCGTAAAAGGCGACTAATGGACTGAGAACTATACAACCATCCAGTAGCTCCATCATAACCATCCTCACCACCTGTCACGCTGAGTGCAGACACTGCTGATGAAGCGCGGACTAAGACAATGGACTGCTTTTGCGGTGCTTTTGCCTAGTCTCTGACTAACCCTTGGGGGATAATAGTCGTGATTATATGTATGTATGTGTCTACACAAAATACTACTGCTAAAACGATTTCAATGAAAACGTTATTTTATAATCCCTTTTGTTTCAATTTGGTAATATAATCTTATGTCGGTAGTTCCATCGTAATATTATATATAATAATTTTTCCTCCCAAATATCATGAAATTAAAATAGCGATAGTATCCCGCTAGTATCCCCGACAGTATCCCGCGCCCCTGTCTCCGACTGTCCTATAAGTAAAATACATAAAAATAATTTAACCTGGAACGTAGAACCGTCCTCTGAAAAGATTAAATAAAACTTATATGCAGTGGAAAATGAGAAGCTAGATTAGAAAGTTGAAATTAGAAGAAAGACCTTTATTCAGAGCATAGAAAGTGTAAAGATAAATGTTAGGTATAACAGAATACGCTAGTCTGAAATACTCTGAATACCAAATCAATGCGAAGATTTTCTCACTTCATCTTCTTTGGCATAAAGTAATGGAATCGTCCTAAAAATATTTTTATCCCTAACAGGACGGATAACTTCATAAGCGAGACATTTAATCAACAGAATATTGATATCCAATATCCTCACAAAAGAGCAGAGGTCCGGAAAAATTAACGGCACAAAAGAACATAAATCAGGGAAACGGAAAATCAATCCACGTGGTGGCACCTTTTGAAAAGGCCGAACTTTGTATGCCCGAGTTAGGTGTTCATGGAGCTTTTCCCGTTCATACGTAAACCGGTTAGGAAATGAGTAAAAAAAAATTCTTATTTGAGCCAGTTTTATTTCCTCTTATTAAATGGCAAAATCTTTTTTTAAATGAGTTTAGTTAACTCCGTGGTCGAGTGGTCCGTGGTGAGTGGTGCGATGAATACAGGCGTTTGTTCTCCAGTCGTGGAAGTTTATGTCTTGGCGTTTATTGTATATTTTCTCAACATTTATATGTATTTATCTATTAAATATATTGATTCGTCGTCTTGTATTCATAACACAAGCAGCATTTTTTGCTTAAAATGGGGCTAGTTTGATAGGTGTGAATGTTTGAAGATATTTATTTATTATTTTTATTTATTCTGTGACTTTAATAAGTTGCTTTAAAAAATGGGTGAAACAACAAACAGCAAATGTTTGAAAATGTCTACTAGACATAGAAGTCATGGAGAATTGAGATGATCAGTATTTATTTACTTAGTATTTATTGACAGTTAATAGGAATAAAAATGTATAAGCAAAATAGTTCTACAATTCATATTCTCTATAAAGCTTATAACGAACACTTACAGTTGCATAGATAAGAACAACACATAAACAAACGGATAGTTCGTCAACGACCGTGGGTAGACAAAACTCAAACTATTATTCAAGGAATACATTTTATGGGAGAAAGATAAAACTCTTTACCAGACGGTACTTCACTGTTCCAGGCTAGTGAAAGTACAGTTACATTGTCATTTACTGTCAAACGTGCGTACATATTTTTGAACTTACTCTACGTAGTGCAAATAGTCCTGTTATTGGGGTGGCTTGTAACCTAGCCTGCATACAGGAGCTTGATCGTATACGTTGGTTTTGACAGCAAAGACAAAGCAACCTTCGTCAGGGGGATCGTTGCACCTTGTATAGGTATATAAATCTTGTGATTGACTTATGTGGTGTATCTGAACTAATCTACCAAGTCAAAGGTACTTTATCAATTTACTATGTTTCGGATTATGACCTAAGTAGTAGTTAAGAAGAATAAAGATTTTAGCAGCTAACACTGAGTACACAATTAAACCAGCGAAGTATGAACAAAATTCATTTGGTGAGTCTCTTTTCCACGAACATTTTATCCCGCAAAATAGCATCGAAATTCCATATACGTCGCGAAACAGGCCACGTCTCTGCAGATACGTACAAAACGTCAACAAATAAAGCTTAGCTGCAGCAATGATGGACGATGATCGAACGTGCAAAAAGCTGCTCCGCGCAAATAGGGCGACTCCTCGGGGAGCGCCGTTACTGAGACTCGTTAACTTTACGATTACAAGTATTCACTTCCGACGATGTGTGTGTACTTAAAACGAGAGCTCATTTTTATCTAACTTCAGCTATAAAATCCCTCATCGTAACTTGTTCTCCCAAATTGTTCGGTTCCCATCGATCAAATAGTTTTTCAGATACTGCTCCTCTACTCTAATAATTTGTAGCGTACATTCGTCTCGGGACAATCCCCTCGCGGGTAGTAAGTCTAGGTTGGCTGCAGCGTAACCATTCTTCCGCAACTCGGAGCATCTATTCACTAGACGTACATTTTATATGCCTTCTTATTCGAGTCGAGCATTTTGAAAGAACCTATAAATTTTGGTGCTTCAATATCAAATCCGAAACAAAGCCAACGATGAAACAGTCGCACACTCGAGAGTTTATTATCGTTTCATTACAAAACATCACAGGAGAAAAGAACGATTTATCTTGGGAACTGATTTCTGCCTAAATTGTTTCAGGACGTGATAGGAACACTGGAGTTTGTGGAGATTCATGGATATCATTTGGATGTGGTAATCTGGCTGCGGGCGCGGCAGGCCAGTACAGGAGTTGCCGCGGACGGCTCGTAAATCAGCCGGCTGGCCGCCAATATTAATGGCCGCCGCGGCCACCTTCGGCAAATACGTTTTATTGCCGGACACCGCAACCCTCCGATCATTGCGAGCTTTTAATCGCCAGCTCTGTGGCTTTTAACAACGACTTTGTTATAATCGATATGAGGCATCACGGCTTGGTCACTGGGAACATTACATTTTAAGAGGTACGGCATCAGCGTAAGTGGTAGCATTCCCGCCATTCGAGTAGGTCGCAGACAAACTAAACCACTTCGTGCATTGAGAAAGTGTTATGCTAGAATTTTACGATATTGACATACTTAATATATTCTCTTGTTTTTAGAAGATAGGCAACGCGTGAGCCTTTAAACAAGCTTATGCAACCGCTACCCATTGGGAAGAACCGTATAAGTATAAAAATGTTGTATGGAACTTAGAAAAACGCCATAATGCAATTTATCTAAAGAGTTCGTAATGTATTAGGTACAGTTAGCACTGTTTAAGAATGTCAACAATGTTTACGATGCAAACTTTTATACTCTTCCATGTTGCATGTTTTGATTTAGTCGAGCCATAAAAGCGACGTTGCTCTAACCATTCATGAGGTGATTTACACTTTAATACTTCGCAAGGCATATAAAGGTAGCTGGCGAAATATTTCGGTACTTTCGTAGCGACATAAATTTTGCTTATTATAAGCATAGTGGAGAAAACTTTGCAATCATTAAAATATTACCTGTTTTCTTTGAAAATGGTTTAGAGTGGGAGGCACGGAGGCCTGGGGGCCCGCGAAATCCATTCAGAGCAGCGAGCTTCCTCTCTAAATAAAATATCAACGTCCAGGATCCGCGTCTCTGCACTACCGCCGTGTCTGCATTTCATTCTTACAATATTTACTGAGATACATCGTACCTCTGCCAATAAGGGGCGCCGATCGCACCCGCTACATCATGCCGGCTGTGCACTTACCTGAAACAAACAATTTAAATTTCATGAGCATTTAAATAAAGTTAAAGCTGATTTATGCAAATGGACATCGAAGTATGAAACAAAAATCGCATACGAGCCTAGTGAAGGCGTTTAATATTTAATCCGGTGCAGTGCTCCGGGACAGAACAAAGTTGTTTAAGCACGAACGCATTATGAATAAACACGGAGCAATTCGAGCCGGGCCCGGCGGGCGAGCGCATTGAGAACGGGAGCTTTGTAAGGGCTAGTTGACGGACGCTGTTTGTCTTCGAGGAAAAACATATCTGGGCTGGTGCTCGAGTGACTCGTTAAGGTTGCAGCTGGGTGTAATTGTGAGTGCATGTAAATAGGTTGGGAGAGGTTAGTAGCAGCGTTGCGACAACCCTAGTTGCAGGGCGCGCGCCGAGGGGCCTTTAATGGTGCTTTGTGCGGCGAAACGCGTAGGGCGCAGGGCCGGGGCCGCGATCGATAGCGCTCACGTGCGCTCCACGCCGGCACCGCTCGCCACATTCTTTGTTCTCTCACGCCCAGTTATCGCCTCGCCTCACACGGAGCCCTTTATTAACTTCCGCGCTTTCGCGTCTTTCGCGTGACGATCTAATAGTCTGCGCTGACGCTCTCGCGTGCGTTCCAACAAACTTGTATTAATCAAAGACGAATTTAAATGCATCGCGGCGAACGCAACAAGTTAGGACACCGCGCCTCCTTCTGAAATTAGGCCGAGACTCCCAGTCACGAAAAAATAGGAATGCAAGAATGGGTTAACGTTTGACAAGGCACTCCTTTTGTTTGAGATAAGGACAGTTTTTTGAATGGCCAGTATGACATTCTTTTCCGTTGCATTCTTCAGATTTGTGGCGTCATCGTGAGCGGGTGTTTTACTAACCTTGGCCCTTTGTGATAAATCACGGTTTGAAACTCTTCATTGTTTTCCTAATTGCAGTATTATGGCCATTTCTTATTCCATATTTTTAACTTTTAGTGTAATTAGATAAATATATTTGACAAAAGTGGCTTTGTATTAAACATCCAACCGCGAAAAACGATAAATTTAATACAATAGAAATAAACAACCATAACAGTTCTCTGTAAATGGCAATTATGTGCCATAAACTGTTGAACTTGGCAGATACACAATAACACAAATAACGTTGTCTTACGAACAGGTTTACAAGGGAATTAATATAAGTTTATTTCTTAAAAATATTCGCAGCGTTCGCTTGGAGAAAATCTTTGGTTTTTATTAATGTTACCGAACAATTTTTGGTATTATTTACGTAAGAACGTTCTTGATTGTAACACACAAGAACTGACAATAGTGAACTAGAAAGTTACACATAAAAAAACGCGTCGTAAAAAGATTTAGAGATAAAGATTAACTAAGATAAAGATTAACTAAGATAAAGATTAACCTGTCAAACCAGGTGAGAAGAAATGTTAAGAAATAAAATAAGCCTACTTTGACGCAAACTTCGCTAATTATAGTTCGAATTTCAACTCGGCAGCTTATCGGCGAAGCACATCGAGCGAACATAAAAATTTAATGTGGCATTCGCCTAATTTCGCCTCGTGGCTACGATAAAATAACAAGCGACTCGCTTTGAAGTGCGCCCAAGCCAATGTAGCCCCTATCGCCTTTCCATAAGACGCATAAAGGTGTTGATTTATTGGCATCATGGCACTCGATAAAACTCCATGTGGCACTGGCGACGTGATCGTTCTCGATTCATTGATGCGACGCAGACGCGACTCGTGGAATCGATTGCGAAATCGATTCGAATTATACAACGATGTTTCAGAAACAGCTGACGATCGGTGTAATGCAAGATTAATGCTTGCCGCACATTTTTAATGAACTGAGCGGTCTTTTTTATATGACGATGAGTAAGGCTGATAGAAGCTATAGAACTAATTGGGTACATTTTAGCGCATGTATCTCAAATTATAAGCGTGTATGTACCACCTATTATCCCACAGGATTCACCCATGACTGAAGAGAGCTCATTACTGTAACGACATCATTAGTAATACACACAGATGAATATACTTTGTACACATTAACACTAATTCAGTCGTCGCGGCAAACGCATGAAATTTCCAGAATATCGATGTGTGACACATTATCGATAATCGAGTAATTGTTGAGGATAACAAGTGGCTGTTTTGCAACTCGAACGTAGTAAACAGGGCTTGCTTTACATAGAGATAACTTTTACTTCATTACAAGAGGTGGAATATTTTAGTACCAATTACGAGTCTGATGAAATAATCCATGCACAGAATATTCAACTAACAATTAATTTGTAAGGTAATGTAATACTAAGTGTAATACTCAGTTTAATACTAAGTCCATTTATAAATGGCAAAATAAATACAGATAGTAGGTGTACATACAAGACATACGAATTACTAAAGTGAAAATTATCTAAACGCCAAACCATTAACCAACTTATATCTAAATTGAACAAAAACAAATTAAACACAAACAAGTTGATTATAAAAAAAAACAATATTTTTAAGTTCGCATTTCCGAAGTCAATAACTTTTGCGAATTCATCCACGTAGAATAAGTTAATTAAATAAACCGACCCAGAGAATCCCTTGGCGCTCAACAAGGGGGTAAAGGAAAACCTTTCAAAACAGAACGATCGATAGTTGATCAAAACTTATCGCGTGCGCCCTTATCTTAACCCTTTAAGAAGTTAATCGTCCAAGGGAATCAACCCGTTCCCGCTCGCCAGTCCTGTTTGTCACCATTAGTCATCAAAACTACGGCTGACGCTTGTAAGAGTATAATGCGTGATCCGTGACGCTATCTCGAAATAGGGAGCTTAGGGAATAGTGTTGGATTCGTAGAATTTCGATTCGTTTTTTGAAAAACAAAGACGTGGTTGAATTTGACAGTAACGGTTTGTACTAATATGATAGATACCATGAAGGTGGCAACGCCAGCCCTATGGAGGGCTAATGACTAACAAATACCTCGAAAATCACCGTTGACAAAATTCATCAGTCAAAAATTTGGTTTTCTTGTAACTTTATTCTTACTTTAGAAATCACCGATTCAACATCTCCCATTTAAGGTTGATATCAATTACTACGTGTGTGTGAATGTGTGTTCTCTGGATACAAACCATTGAGTTGGTACAGTTTTTTTTAATCTAAATTAATATCACATAAAAATACCCGTAAATATTTTAAGCACTATCAAGAAAGGAAATAAAAATATTAGAACATATTTAACAGGTGTAAATAGGTGATATATATATTTTTTATATTATATTCTCTCCTCTATGATCCCAAATAGAACTGTTATTGACACACAAGGGCCAATATATAGCTTTTCTATATTAGTCTGGTACTTCGCACCATTAGCCCGGTTTACTTCGCGAGCGATTCGTAACCAGTTTCTGTATATCCTTATACTGTTTATGGCTGAACATTTTATGTGTAGATAAATAAAAATAAAATCTTTTGTGGTTATTTCCATTTAAAGCTTTAATAAAATAGGGTCTGAAAATTTTAAATTGTTTTACACTAGAATGTATAAATCTTCTTAGAGCAGAGTCCAAGGAGAACGTCAAACTATCTACACAGATTATTCTATGACAGGCTATTTGACGTCCAAAATATTGCATTACATATAAATGGCCGCCATTATTCAGAGCGCTCAACAGCTCGCTAATTACAGACTTGTGTTTCAGCAGCAAGCAAGTGCAAGACGTCCCAAGTCGTAATCCATAAACAGTAAAGCTAGACTCGAGTCATTAGGTCCGAAGTCATTAGTTACAAGGATTACGGGCGACGTGTCGACACCGCTCGTATTGATTGCGGGTCCGATTGACCAGTATTGTTTACTTTGGGAGCGGTGGTCACGCGCGCACCGGGAGGGTTACCGATACTTACCTAAATGGGATAGCGACACCGAAAATTAATTATGACCAATCAAACTGATGACTCATTCCCGTACGATTCTGTTATTGCGGAGTTATTGAGCCAGATTAACAATTAGGAACAGGTTTTGCGTTGACCTCAAGGTCAATGACCTTAGCGATTTGGGAAAAACAATGGACAAGATAAGCTATAAAATAGTACATGATGATGACAATTACCTTAATCTACACAATGGCGTACTAATTCAATTAAGCGTAATTTTGCAATTACTTAGTAAAGAAAACAAACGTAGGCTTCGAACATCATCGGATTGTTATTAGATGACAGGTCAAGTTCTCCAAAACTCCAAGGACAACCGATTATCAACTTTATCTACAGCGCATCAAACAGCAACATTGTATTTGAAGTTATTTGTAATAGGTATTTTGAGCGACGACATTTCTTATAATATGGGAACAGACCACCTGATGATAAATGAGAGTGAAATTATTATCAACCATTCTCACCTTATCGGTCTGTCTGTATAGTGACCCTTCATGCTTCCTTTACGAATGAACTTTTGTTGCTGGCAAGGAATTCCAATGAACGGTGCGACAAGAACAACATAAGTTCCCGAAAATCTAAAAATAAGTAAAAATAAAAACATCGTTAGAAATAAGTCTCTATAAAGAAATTACCAGGAAATAATAAACAATGAGAAGATTTGGTAACGAAACTAGTCACGATGTCGATGACCTCTTAAATGACTATAGAATAATGCTAAAGTACTCAAAAGAGCGGTCAGGCAGGACTTAGAACAATATGCTTATAGGAACCCATGTATTACAATGAGAAACGGTCGCATTGTATAATGTTTGACACTATAATACCATACTTTATCTAATTTCACCGCGAGACATAAATATCAGGCCACAATGGAGGCCCAGTGACGTTATTTTAAATGGTAATTTCGGACAGTAATTTAGGATTAGGAGTACAATTGTCAAAGCTGCGAGCCACAGACCGTATTCATTGACTAATTTACAATTTGTGTCACACGAAACTAGTTCATATGCGTAATAATTAAACACGTAATTCTGAATAGGCGAATCGAGCGAACGGCGAATACGATTATGATTAGGTTTTTTAAAAAATGGCAAACAAAGGCTTCGGCAGCTACGACTATTAATCAAACTCTCGTGCTTCTGACTTATTTTGGTTATAAAAAATATAACAGATATTATTCTAGACACCACATTCTAATGAGTAGGTAGTACCTACATGATTAGTCAACAAAAAAGATTTTATTTTTAAAAAGACCTTTGGGTTGCATTTGGATAAGTCATTAACCAACCATTACTCATACAAAGAAATAAGTAAACATTTTATTATCATTTTTACTTGGCTCAGAAAATAAATGACCATAATACAAAATAATTACCGAAAAAATGAAGAAAATTTGGAGATCGGACCCGAAATGCAACCATCCGAGATTGCAAAGGATCCATATACATGTTAAATTGCTCTTTAAAAGTTAGGTAAGTAAAATAGCATTTTTGGACCAATATAACACGAATCTGATTTAATAATAAATCAAATCTTAAAGCTAAAGCGAAAGCCAACAAACAAAATAAAAAAGGTACGACTTAAGTTTCTACTAGTAACTGGATTAGTTTGAAATAACTAGTCCAATCCAAAACTTCAAAGCTGTTTGTTGTCTCATAGAAGTTAAAATTTGAAATTTTCGTTTTTTGTAAAAAACATAATAAATACAAGACTTCTATAATTTTCAATAGCTTGGGGCTGTGCAATAATACGCGAGCGTGCGTTCTGAAATTATGTACCTATATTTTGTACCTACACTGTTAAGCCGACCTGTGACATAAATGCTATATTGTTACCAACAATAATATCACTGTCTTCATGCCGGAACAGCAATGTTTTGCGACAGAAAAAGGTAATGTACTTACGAAATATAATGAGTTACCGACGACTTTGACTGCACAAAGATTCTTAGACTGAATTTTTTTGATTTTGTAGTAATAGTTACCTCAATAGTTAAAATCTAGACCATGTGTGACGTCAGCTTGACAAATTGTTAAATTCGCGATGAAAATTCAAAGCAATATCCATCAGCTGTGCCGCCAGCCGCCATTTTACTAATCCCAGCACCGTGTTGTGGTTAAATTGTCTATGATTATTTAACTTTAGAATTTTTGAAAATTCGACTATTGGACAAGCTGTCATATCACGACGTCATACGTTTGCGTCATTGGACTATATTTTACCCTACCTACCCTACCCTTACCCTGGTCAACCTGACCACGGGTCTAAAAATTGACCCTAAGAAACATAACATAACCAAACACAGTTTTATAGTTTCTTTGCATAACAGAGTTAACGAGACCGTGAGTTCGATCTAAACACCGGTTACTGACTCCTGCGGTTATGTGGACCAGTGACATACAACTGATAACCAATAGGTTTATACGTAATTATGTGACAATGATAAAACATTCAAATAATTGCTTCAATTGTTATTGGCCTCTCATTCTACTATATTTTATTTGTTACTTTTATTAAACATTTTTATATCCTCCAGTAGTGTACTAATGTTGGCAAATGATGATAATAAAATAACTATCGCATCTGCATCACAAATCTACTTGTATTTTGTGCCAAGAGCAAAGCAAGTAGTGTCACAAACATTTCGTCATATCCTTATTTTTAAGTATTTTTCAGAATCCAATGCCGTGATTTCTTCTTATTTTTACCTATTCTCTTCCTATCACAACAGGACAAGGGTGTGACAAAGCTTCTCCTAGCTCGATTCTGAGCTCAGAAAAAAATAACATAATCTTATAAGAACGTTAAAAAATATTAGAAATTAACGCAATATACTACATTAAGAATCAACGTCACTACAACTGATAGATCAGCATAAACAGATTAAAAACTAATAAATATGTATTCTAAAGCTGTGTATGTAAAACAAGCAGAAACCCTTTGATCGCAGTCCAAATCGCATTAAGTTTCGTAATTTGCTCAAAATCCCATAAAACACATTAGCGGCCTGGTGACGGGCGACTGGTGGCCGAACTCATCATTATTTCTGTCGCGCGATAGATCGCGGCACATCGCGATAACAATCGTACAAATCATGCCCTCATTGTGTAACGCCTGTCAAATACTGGAGCAAGCTATTTTTATATTGAATTATAATTAAAATCAAAAATCAAAAGCATTTATTCAGTTTAGATGCGTCTTAGCGAATGCTTATGAATGTCATATACATTTTACAATATTTCGTGAAAAAGAAAAACTACGACATCCGTTCAAAAAAACTACCAGGAGGCCTTGTTCTGAGACCGGGCAAGAAACTTAGCAAGTTTCTACCCTCCTTTATCCGCATTTAGACATTAATCTTGTTTTTTTTTTCTTTTAATATACAATGAAAACTGTCAAATCTGACAGCTGAAGTATTTTTGGTGTTACTACACCAGTGTAGCTAACCGATATTTGGCTGAATTCACCCTGAACAAATTAACTGAATTCAAACAAAATTTTCTGCCGATTTACAGCCTTGAGCCAACAAAGCAATATTCATTATTTTATTCAATAAAACCCGACTCTACCTAATGTAGACATCTCTAATTGCTTATATTACGATATTACTAAAAGCATATCCACGGCTGTACAAATTCCATAAGCATTGGCAAGTAATTGGTGTCATTATGGCGTACGCGTTATGTAAGCAGCGCACTTGCCAACGGTTCTGGAGCATCTAAGAATAGACGTCCTGGCCGCTCCCTGACTCTCGAGATAATACAGGTAGACTAGGTGAGATTCGAAAAGTTTATCAAGACCAACAGGCTACAGCTAATCTGAAATAGAAAACAATATATATAAGGTAAAGAAAAATATTACCAGATTTTACGATAGTTATTCAGGAGAACCCTGGCTGTACAGCCAGGATCCTTTCCTTTTCTTAACTCTATAGTACCATTTTTTGAAAAAACTTGAGTACTTCAGTTTATTCCGAATATTTCATGATTTTCACGTTGCCAAGATAAAATTATCAGGCAGACTTAAAGGGAGCTTAATAATCAGGCGAAATTTTGAGTTACCACCCCAGTCGCTGCCTTTATTTTCGGGGACTCGTGGTTATATGTTACACTATGTGAAGTGTTCCAAAAATAAGACGCCACGACTTTGTATATTTAGTTAGGAAAGTTAACAACGAAAAATGTCCAGAAAGAATCCAAAAGCAAATTTTTTCTACTTTTCAAAAACACTGTGACATGCACCATTGAGGAACAACTGCAAAACATTCCAAAAACTGTCGCGTGCACAACTGAAGCAGACATACGCAACATTTTCGTTCTAAATAAAACTCTCACTCCCAATGTCATAGTATGAAAATAGAAAATGCAGCGAACATTAAAATAAAAGTAATCAAGTATTCGTATGAACGCCAAGTATTCAGTCGGTGCAACTGCGCGAAGGTTGGTTATTTTTGCGAAAGTACCGCACATTACCGCAACTCCGGATTTTACATTTAATTTAGATAATTATACGAATGCATTGTGTATCTATCTGGATTTTTCTAATCTTTGAATGTTTGCAACTTTTCCTGATTTTAGGTTCATCTTTTCCAAGTTCCGAGTTCCAAGGTTTTTGGGTCGGTACAAAAGACCTTTAGAAAATTGTAGCAATGGAAGTGGTGTAACGTACAACTCTACATGTAATTAACCATACTTTTAGGCCTGTTCCGAGAATTGGGACATCAATTACGGGCTAGCGACGGTAAGAAAAGTTGCTTATCAATGTAGTATATTATGATTATACAAGAAAAACATTGAGCAGCTGGATGTGACAGTACTAAATGTTTGAGTCCAAGTCTAAAAAAACTACGCGTGTTCTTAATAAATGGGTCGAAGTCACCGCCAGGGATTTCATTTTACGCACACCTCAAATCAAAACCGTAAACCTTTACCCAAAGTATCGTCTAAAAACTAATATCTCGGGATTAGATGAAATATTGGAACGGAATCCGCACCGGGCCCTTCGCCGAACATGCCCAAATGTCAGTGGCACAATCTCCATTATTTACTAAGGTTATAATCCGAGCGGGATATTATGTAACTCATAATACGGCCGGTTCCAATAACAAGGAGGACTACAAATAAATTTATAGTGGCATGTAACGAGCCCGAGGCTCGGCGGCATTCGAGAACTTACGAAAAGAAAAAACAGGGGCCGAATAAGGCACGTAAATATTCAACGGGGCGCGGTGAGCTCGGTAAGGCGGCAACAGCTCAAGCGAGATATCCTCGTTAATAGAAACTACAGGCTCCTCCCTCGGCTGGCCCTCTCCAACAAAGGAGCGTACCGTTAGCTTTATGGGCCGCTTATAAGCAAGCGTACACGCATGTTAAATGGCGCCAAATAGGTATGTGACGGGGTCAACGCACTCTTGTCGGCCGTACGCAATTCCGACGATCGCCTCTGGTCACTTGTTTCCTGAGAATTAGTGGCCAGCTACTGCACGAATTAGACGCAAATTGGTGTTGCCACTCGCTAAACAATAAAATTATCTATGGTCCGCGCAAAAAACAGACGGCTTCATCACGTTACTCACCGCATTTCGCTGGAATTTTCAAAGATGTCTTCGCAGCGCAGTCACAAAAAGAACACCAGTGTTATCTCCACATGTTATAAATGACAGTCGGGAGCTATAATTCTCAATGCTGGGAAATGCATTTCTCGTTTTCTAGCTAAAAAACGTGGGTATTCCACTGCCTTAAAGTTCAGGAGCCGCGCTACATAAAATATTATTACGATTATCTGGGAAGCGCGGAGCGGACGAAAGTTCCCGGGGAGATGTTAGCCACTTATAATGTGGATTACGCTCGGGCAGTGTTGTGAAATAGACGCCTTTGTGCAACTGGACCTTGAGTAAAATGAGAATTCGCTAAGTCCCGGCAAATTGAATGCGTTCCAGTTGAGCGGGAGCGTAACCCGTAAAACGGGACGGCGACTCCGGGAACGTCGGGATCGTATTAAGTACGCCCTTTGTCAGGGCCGCCCGACGCGTATCGCCCTTTCACTGGCGTTTACAGGCATTGCTGTGCGCTCAGATAACAACGAACAAAGCGTTCCCATAGACCGAATGCCAATTCTGGAAATGCTCACTCATGCTTATGAGCTACCATCTATTGGTATTTTCATTGAGATTCAAATTTTCGACTCAAAGTCAGCTGTTTACACCGCACGTTATTCCGCTTACTCGCCCGGCCGGACTACATTTAGGAGGCGAAGTAATAAACCCCGTCCACGTCCGCGCCGATAAATATCATCACCTCGGGTTGTTTTAACAACAAAACGTGTTCACGTGATATTTCATAGTTCTCGTTGTAGAGCGTCGAGCGCAGAGCTCGTGGTGGCAGAAGTTACGTCGCAGTTTGTAGAAATCGGTAAAAGGCCGAACGAAGCGTATCGTTCGCAGCCGACTTTCAGATTGGTTCAGATACGCGCGTAGAGCGTTGACCCCGCGCACGCGCACGTTCGCACACCGCTCTCGACACAAACATGGGTATAAATAGCGCGTGACGTCATCTGTTTATCATCGTACGCAAGGTTACGGGCTGCGCGGCCACGAGCCACGAGCGCGCCATGCCTTCGGCGCGCGCAGCCGCGTCTGCCTCCCGCGCTCATCTCACCTCGCTTCATACAGAAACACTCATTGTGCCCTCTTGCTTGAACCGATGAAGTCATGCGTGTTGCGTAACTCAGCCACTACGTGAAAACATCCAAGCTTCTATTCATCACTGACACAACTTAAGTGTTCTTGAAAACATGAAACAGGAAACTTTTAAAGGCTTAACACAGAGCTGCCATTAATTTCATAAGAAAACAGTATCCGTTTGAAACTTCTTGTAGAGTTTTATGTGTTCAACGGAACGATTAATTAAAGTTTCAATTTATAAACAGAAATAATTTTAGTTTGTAACCATTTGATTTATCATCCTTTTAGATTTGGTAAGCGCTAAAATGGAGTAGATCGGTGGCGCCGTATTGGTTAGTTCGCTTTGTAATAAAACCTCTATTCTCACGGTTTTGCTGGCTAAGGTCGGGGCTCCATCAAATGTTGCGTTTTAACGCGAATTCAGATTTTAAGTAGTTGTGGAAGCGAGCTGGCGTAGTGGTTAGTACGCTTTGGCTTTCGATATCGAAAACAAAGCCACCTTCACCATGGTCAGGCCTTGGGTGGGTGACCATTACTTTGTGATCTCGAACTCATCCGTGCTTCGGAAGGCACGTAAAGCCGATGGTCCCGGTCGCAATTGCAACCGTTTACGGCCCATACTCAGACATGTTTTCAATAGTAATTAGATTACAATCAAAACAAGCCTGATAGAAACTAATTATATTCATAATTAATCGTTGCCCAACTTAGAAGCGCCAGCAAAAAAGTCGAAGTGAGACGCTGTCCTAATTTTTGACCACGTGATAGTCATACCTTGTTCGACGAGTACGGTATGAGTGAGACAAAAATCGTTTTAAAATATGATCTGTATGTTTAGAGGATATTTGATCATCGCTTTTCAATAAAAAGCACAAATTTTATATGGTTAACGCTTACAGCTGAAAATACGTTCCAAGCGGACGAAGTCACGGGCAAAAGCTAGTAACACATATAGATAATAATTCCTAATACCTTGACATTTACTAACAATTTTGTACTACATACTTTTGTAATAAATGAAGTTATATTAAACCAGATTGTGAAATAATTTAGGAAGTGTTAAAAATATAAAACTTTAACTTAAATACATTGCCACATAGACATCAGTCTATCCAAAATAACAGTTTAAACCTCCATACAGCCAGTAAACTTTCTCAAAGCCAAATAAACCCTATTACCATTGCAATCAGTCCTGTATTCATTGGCATAAAGCTGTAACTAGTCGTACTGTCTCTTGACCGACATCCGTCCTCAGTCTAAGCCTAACCGTACTTATTTGTATGTCCCCGCTTAAATATGGTAAAGATACCTTGCCTCACGTCCGAATGTACCGTTGGGACTAAAAATACTAAAATTGTATAACAAGGCTTACATCTCTATTTTTAAACGCAATATTAAAGCAGGCTTACATCTCTATTTTTAAACGCAAAGCAAAAAAACGAGTGAGTCAGAAAAATTACAAATGACCCACTAAAGTATTTTATTTTGGGCGTTTGTTTGCTTGTATTAACAGAGGGTATTCTTCGAGGGCCAGGTCAAAAGTCCCGAGCATGTATGAGGACTGTAAGAGCAGTTGAAGCGAATGAAATATTTAACGATCGCTGCAAGGGGAAAGAAGTAATCTCTGCCTACCCCTATGGGGAAATGGCGTATCCTTACATATGTTTTCCAACAAATATTATAGCGGTTGTTGCCCTATGTTAGTACAGTCCTTTTGAAATTCCCTTATGCCTGTACCCAAAAACATTTTTTAGGAGTAAGTTAGTATACTTATTCAGTTAAATTGACCTAAATATAAGTTTAGTGACGCTTGGAAACTGGAAAACAGATTTGTTCGACAACAGTGAACGACAGATGAATCTATTGAATTTAAAGGTTATTCAACTGATTTTCAATTTTTTTTTGTCAGGATGTTAACGAAAAAATAGAACGATGAATAACAAAATTTTACGATTCTATTACTCTCTTTACTAACACGCACATTCACAGAGATACAAACATAATTGGCATGTGGGGAAGCCTCTACCTACTTCTTCGGGGATATAGACGTGAATCCTTCATAAAACCAAAACTTCATACATACATACATGTCATCACGCCTCTTTACCCGAAGGGGTAGGCAGAGGTGTGTGTGACACCCACATTTCGCCAGATATGTTAGGTCCCCATGTAACAGGTGGCGAGCCTGTTGCCATGTACCGGGCACAATGTGAGGCAAACGGTATTCACAATGAACTGTACGTAAGTTTTTTTCAAACTCAGTGGTGCAGGCGGTGGGATCGAACCTGCGTTTTCCGCGGCCGTTGCGTCCCAATTCGCCTTAACAAAACCTATACATCTATAAATTTCACACTCATTTACAGGTAAATTCCTGATCTAAACATACATTTTACTACTTAAAGCTTAAAGCAAGTTAAATTTAAATTCTCCCTCGCAGAACATAATACGTAGGTGTCTAGGTGAAAACATAACGCTATAACAATTACTGTAGTTTATGAGTGTGTAACCCTAAACCTTCCAACTTAAAATTATTATTACTCAAGTTGCCCAACTGTATTATAACTTTGCGTGAAGCTACACAGTTTTCGGGTCAGCATTTTGACTTCCACTTCGCGATGGGTTTATTAGAACAAAAATATAACCATTTTACGTTACCTATTTGGTTCAAATATTGGGTCCTTACCTATGAAATTGGTGTTTTTATTTTGTCTTAGCAATTTGTCAGTAACTATTAACTTTCAGAACATTCTTATAAAATAATTGCCTCTTCTAAAAATAGACCATATATTTGAGCTCGTATTATTTAATTTGATAATTTTTTGTAAGTTTAATTGTGTTAATATTAGACACAAAGACAATTATTTTTAACTGCCTCCCGAATACATCATTTGATTTGCATTAACATAAAAACGATGAATAATTTTTATCAAGCGTGTTCACACACTTATTGCTAAAACATGCCAAATATTATTATCTCCGGATTTGTCGTTGTGAAGAAAACTGATAAAGTGTTAGTATGCAGACATCCCCAAAATCTCCATACAAAAAACCACTTGTGAGCCAGCAAGATGGGGATCGCTAGGCCTGCAGCCTTTGGTGCTGTCCTAGCATCCTTCGCAAATGAACTTATCTATTGCTTACCATCAGGTGGCGTTAAGTCATTTGCTGGGCTGATTATAAAAAAAAACCCCAAAGCCTTTTGAAGTATCCGCTGAAACTTCCGTAAGGCTCACATTTAAACTGCTTATATTTGAAGCTGGCTGTTTATAGGAAATGTTATTTTGATCCGAATATACAACAAAACAGAAACAAATGCCTTTCCTGTCAATAAATTTTTCCAAAGTACTCATAAGTCTAGAAATAAGATTAATTGTAGTGTTAGGTAGTGTAGTACACTTACTTACAATGACTAGTTTTGAAAATGAGTCTTATTCTATGAACTCAATGTCACATTAAAATGACATCAATGAGTTGCAGAAAATTTAAATCGAGATTCAAAACTAGATTTAGCGATTTTTTGACATTTCAGCCATAGTGAAATTTAAAAAGCTAACAAAATCGTCTTTTAAACCAGGTTTATAATTTCCTGCATCGTCAATCTTTCCAATCAATTCAATCAAAAGATTAATTGTCACCTCGTTGACACAAATAAAATTTTTTTACATTTTCTGTTTGGCACCACGACCTATTAGAGATTGAATACACGAAACATCACCTGTGGTCTCACAAAAACTGGATAATAATACGATCGTTTGATGAACGGTATCCTGTAATAATTGTCCTTCAGGAGAAGGGCGGGGCTGCGGGGGCGCGGGGCGGGGGTGGGCGCGGCGGCCGTGACGTCAGAGCCCTGCGGCCGTTGACCCGCACAGCTGACGAACTTCGCCTCTGGTTAGCCAACGCACTTGATTGATGTTTGTGTATCTTCACGCCATACCGTGAAGGGGTAGCACTTCCGAGACGTCACATTGATTGATAAAAACATTATTCAAACACCCTTCGTCTTATCAGTAATAGAGAATAACCGCCTGTATATTCAGTTGCGCCAATATCAACGTGAGGTTGGGATGCTCGCCTATGGCTGGTTAATTAATTTAGAGGCCGCAAGTGGCTTGGCCGCGGTCGTAGCAATAAAAACTTTTTTAAACTCCACAACGAACACGAAACAGCTCTTAATCATTCATCCCTTATCTCAAATTTTAATTGGCTCTTAGCGTCTGAAACGGCCTAAAAATAATATAATTGTAGGTCGAAAATGAAAAGGGCGCAGGGAGAGTGAATGAATTCCGTTTATTCGGAACGGGGTACACGATGGGATACGTCCATACATTTCCGACTACCCTTCTGAATAGCGCTGAAGATTTTTCAGATTGCTAGGTCAGGGAGGTAGTTTGACAAATGATAACAAGTTCGGGTTTTCCGACACCAAAATCAACCAGGATATTCGGTTTAAATATTTGCATTAAACTGTTATGAACATTTTTAGGCTCAGTGGTTTAGGGAGGAGCTCCGTGGCATAGTGGTTCGCCATGGTCAGGCCATGGAAACCAAAACTTTGTGATCTCGAGCTCCTCCGTGCTTCGGAAGGCACGATATCAGAAATCAGAAATTTTATTTGCATAATTTTAGGTACATATATTGTGATAATCCTTTAGTCCCGGTCGCTATTGCGACTGTTTTTTCCCACCAACTCACACTGGACAAGCGTGGTGGTGTTACGGCCCATACTCCTCGTGTGTTTCTCATGAGGACGGCATGTGCTCAGCAGTGGGACGTATATAGGCTGAGGGTAGGTTTAGGTATACAACATAAAAGATGCTCTTATAAATTATAAATAAACATAATACGCCATTTAAATCAAAACCGTCGCTCATGGTTGTCAAAAGATTCTGAAATGAATGACCGCAAAAGATGCAGTCCCCGGTTCTTTCCAAATGAACAGACAACCTAATAAATCGAACTCTTTTGAAATCGTTTGATAAAGAACATTAAATGAAAACATTTGACCGGTCAACGAGGAAATTTGTGGAAAAGGGTGTGTATAGTAGATCATACAGCCTTTTTCACATATCAAAAGGGACGCTTAATGGTAAAAGTTATGAAAATATTCTCATAAAATTTTAGTACAAATGCTTTCAAATAGGATATTAAAGTGAAATCCTTCCATTCCCAAACAAACGATCAAAATTAAAGCGATTCTGACCTACGTTATCATGATCTCGCTCGAAACAATAAGCTCATTAAATTAATCCTTGCGAACGGGATCCCAAAAACTCCTAATATAAAACAAACACTGGCGCAGTCAACCAAGTCTCACTGGACGGTTTTGGGGATTTTCTAAACAGACGTAATAATTAACGAAATCTCCATTTTACATAAATAATTATAGTTATTATTTACAATAATAACACACTTAAGGTTTCACAATTAACACAGAGTTATTTCAGTCATTCCAGACAATTTATGTAACATCACCACAAATAAATAAATATCTCTTTTATTAAAATTACAATTGTTTTAAACCATGGAAGTTGGTCACGAATTGTTATCTACAATTAACCGTTTCATAAAGGACAAAGCTTTAGAAGAGATACGACCGTCGCTTATAGAAAACACGCTAAATAACTTCTGGGAACCGTTCTTTGTCACAAGTCCGTTTTCAAAGTCAGTAGTTGACTTAATAACAACAGTAAAGGCTTAATTATTTCAAATGGCTTCATTTAATTATCAATTGCTTTCACCTAAGGGATATTCATTGGGATGGTAATTATAATTATCATTGTTAATGCATGTACCTAATCTAACCCCGGTAATTCGACTAACAATGACCGATTTGACACCGAAGGGGACGGTATTGTCTCACAAACATGGATTGTTAGGGTTTAGTCTGTTCTGTCACTATTCACGTCACACTTGCTATATTTAGAAGGTGAATCAGGTTTGAATGATACTTTGTAAGGCTATAGCCTCGTTGGTGCATTGACTTGTCATGTACATGGCAACTGTAATTATATAAACAAGAAATCTAACTCAGATCTTTTATTAAGCATCTACTTATAAAGCTCTATGACTTTGCAGATATCATTAGGTATATTCAAAGAACTCTCGAAATTCACAGTGATAATTAAAGGTTGAGTCAGTCCGCCTTAGACGAAAGTCGTAAACAATTTTAGGAGCCCCATGGGACACTTTAAAACGCGAAAGGTGATTAAAATATTCCATTATCAACTTTTGAAGAGAGACCGTACCAAAATTTGGTAGCCTTGAGACTTTCGGCATAAACACACACTTTTGTTAAATAGGTTGCGTAGTAAAATGCTTGATACTTTTAAAATTTCCTCTTTTTACGTTGAAAAGGAAAAACAAGTATATACTCGTATAAGGCAAAAATAAATCTTCGTAGTAGAAGGTTGATATATATAGTCAAGAGCTAATAATTTACAACTCAATGAACTTCAATACTGCTCACGAAGGTGTAATTCTAGAGGCGGGTTTCTACTATAAATAAATGAACGTAGGTAGAGGAAGGTACGCAAATCATTTCTTGATAGTTGAATTTATATTTATTTATACAGCAGGACAGGGCGTTGATATCGAGTGCCGGCCACCTTTCTGTACGTGATGGTGAAGTGTTGGTAGGTCGACGGTCTGGTAATGGTGCTGCGAAGACGCTGAATAATCAGCACAGCAGCATAGGACTGATTGATGAGAAAAACCTTTATCCAGGTGATCCAGAGGGCGTCATGAAGTTGAAATGGCGAAAGGACGTTCAAATTGACGTTCATCACTCCGATGAATGTCGCTTTAGACATTTCATTTTCATCATTTTCATCTTTTCATCTTTTGCTATCAAAATTTAACCTTCTTATTTCAGCTTCAGATATCTGATTGGACAATGAAATAAAATCTGTAGGCAACACAAGTTAATAATTAGATTAAGCTTACATTGACGATACTAATGGGTCAATATCATAACTTATGCAGAAGTAGTGGAATATTCTCGCTACTAAACATAAACAATCGAGTTTCGTGAACAAATGTGTGTATTGTGTGTCTCATAAACATGGCTCTACTTGGGTTAGAAACTGGTAAAGTGAGGAAAGTTGTTGACCACTCAAGCCTGTAACTATCAATTACTATAAGTAGTAAAAATGAAGACAATAACAGTAAGGATATTAATGGTGCAAACTAACATAGATTAACAAAAATGTACGAAGAGACAAACGCTACAAATGCGAAAGTAAAGACCCTTAATTCATAAGATGTAAATTATTTACCTCAGGATAAACAATACGACCAAATGTGTTGAAGGGCGAATGATGTCATTTAGTTTTAAGTGGCATTATTAAGTCTCCGTTGACACGGTAGTTTCGGCGTGACCTATATTGCCGGGTCGTTGCTTGACTTTTCGGATTTGAGCGGGCGGTCCTTGAGTCGACGCATTGAAATGTCGTTACTAATGCGATGTGCCTTACATAATTTAATATCATCGTGCTTCGTCTCAATTCATTATAGTACGTATTATAGTCATACGCCATTCAAATGCGTGTGTTGTCAAATTCAGTAACAATCGCAGCTGCAGTGATTGGTTGACGCATATTGCAAATCAGCTAACGGCCAATCAGACTCTCTGTTACGGGATTTGACAAAGCAATAATTTTGAATAGCGCTCGAAACTGAGCTTGTGGTAAGTTTACACTTAACCTACTCTAACCTACGATACTGTTAATAAAGCCTTCAATAATTACACAAACAAACAGCCAAGCTCAGAATACGATGATCCAGATAACTAAACTATCACCTAGTACCCATCGCAGATATCCGTGAGATACCTGATCATTTAATATTAATTTAAGTTTAAGGGTCATGTAGAAGTTTGTGTAACAATACTTAGCAAACCTGAGTTAACGTAGAAGCTTAATCTCAGCTACGTATCTTGGACTAATTGCATTTGATAATAACTAGCGAGTTTACCATCCCAAAACATTTGCCCTTATGGGATTGCTGATAGAAATGGGTAATTATTTTAGAAGCAGAACCTTATTATCAACCTAAATGCAGACGAGTAGTTACTAATTATCAGTAGTAATAGTATGAATGATACAAATTTCAAAAGCAATATCAATTGGAAAAACTCAAAAATATTATGACAACATGTCAACCAAAACAAAATAAAAGAAGATTCATGTTACAAACTAATTATTACTACCTCTAATATCAAACTACATTTAAATAATAAAATGCAAAAGAAAATAAACTAAAAGAAAATGTAAATATGTTCCAAGTAAAACAAGCTCCTGTTTTTCCAAAACCTTGGAAGCTCGCATTGCTCATAAACAATGATTAATGTGACTTATAATAGCTTCAAGCACAGTAGTGTGCATACCTTGTATTTATTATGTATTCGATTTTAGGTTCCAACAAAGCTTGTGGCTATAAAAATGTCACCTGGCGTCACGCAACACGGAGACGTGACGAAAACTCCTTATATACCTGCTATCGCTAAGCATCTAGGGATAGTCAAGACTTCGAACACATAAAATCGGCTCTAGAGACAAACTGTTGATTTAGACACTAAACTTTATTGATACTTGCGTAAGTTTTATTATGCTATAGAATCAAAGAATAAAGGCAGTCTTGACAGAATACTAAGTTAAAAGTTGACAATTTTACAATTGGTCACGAGTTTTAGCGGTTGATTGTGTTGTTATGAATAACATTGATACAGTTGTGGCGTCACAAGTTGCTCACGTTAAAAATAAAATCACTTAAAAGTAAACAAACATAAAACTAAAAAGAATCAGATTTCAATGTTATTTAAAAGGACACATTATTACATATTTCCCAGGATTATTTTCTGCCATTTCTTCAATATTTCAGATGAAACTAACTCCAGAGTCATGTTGTTGATACTTATGCAATTACATTTATTAGGAAGGTAGTCAAATAAAAACGACTCTTACCTTCAAATCCAGGTAGAATTAAGCATAATTAATAGAACCACGGCAGCCTAACCGGAGCCCATATCGTCCACTAACCAATTCATTAGAACAGTTTCGATCAACTACTGGATTCATTTGTGTAGGTTAATTGATTTGGTTCTGTTTACTTTGGACATGGGACAACATGCTAATCATTACGTGTGCTACGCAAATCTCAACTCACTGGGAGCTGAATAAGGATTCAAATGAGGAAAAATATCCGTCGATAAGGATGCGAAATGACTGGATATTTTTCGGTACAAGGCGAAAAAGGAAGCACTTTTAGGGCAAGGTACAATATTTTCTTTTTTATATTTCCTTTGCGTACTTAGAGATTGTGTTTCTGGAAAATGCTAACATACTAACATAACCTTGAATTATTTAAAGAAAACAATGAAAAATACGCTCGGATTTTAAAAGTTAAACATCCAGATACGGATGCAAAAAGAAATACACAATCAGATTTCAGATCGTTTAAAATATCGCAAGAGATAAACAGCAAGCGTGTTTTCAAACAAGACCCTTGTAATAACTCATGCCTGAGCACGTCGCGTACTTTGTAGCTAAACATTGCAACAATAACAGTAAGTGCAACACAATAGCTGTTTATTTCTAAGTAACAAATAATTGCTCTTCAAACTTCCACGTGAAATACGAAATTGTCGCAGCCACTGTTAAACCAGCGGTGTAGGACAGCCACGGTAAATTACTTAGAAGTGGCGTGACCGTTTAATATACCACGATTTACAAAGTACCTATATAAGTGTTAGTCATGGCCAAAGCTTAATTAGAATAACTTTACCTCTGCAGCTTATTGCTAATCCAAAGTTTAACTTAATGTTTTGAAACTCAAAAGAAATCTAATAAAGAAGACAATGCTTTGCTTTCATTGGTATTTTAGTAAATTATTTTATGGAATTAACCAGATTACCAAGTTATGGACAGTTTCATATTTCATGAATGACGTTAGACGTTCATTATTATGTTATCTCAGTTTAAGAAGGAAAGGTTCTTCTGTCCTTCTTAAATGTGATCAGCGTGTTTTACGCTCACTTGTGATAAAACATTGCTTTCCCGGATTATGGTAAAATGGGTCTCTTCTAAAATTACGGGCCAAGAACAAATTTACACACTAAAATGTTCTTCCCAAGAGACAGATACTTTATGTATTCTAAAGTACATACTTTTAAGAATTCCAACGTCGTCCATGAAGAAAGAAGAAAGTTATGTCAACATTTTCCTAAAGTAACAGGTTATTTGTCGGTTGCTCCTGTCTGTGGGCAAACGACGGCGGCAAACATTACCGATTTTTCAGGCGACTGCTGAATCTCCTCTTAGAACATGCATGTATTTGTTTTGTCCCGAGGTGTGAACGGAAGGAAGTGCCTTGTAAATATTTAAGTATAATCACATCCTATATCTCCAGAAAATTTATTTCGCGGGTCAGAAACTCTGTAGTTCCAATGTATTTATGGCCGATAAATCTTGTCGAGTCTGATTTCCCCGTCCACTCAAATTCATTAAAATTTAAATCCCCAAAGCGTTCCATTTGAACCAAATATTAAAATGGTCAATCAAAATGCACTAGCGTAAAATCCGCTAAAAGTTTCATTACAAAACCCTGCAAAAAACATGAAAAAATCACCTCAATTCGTGTTTTACCGGAGTGAATTTTAGTGTAAAAGGTACTTTTGTTCGTGCATTTCAATGGTGAATGGTCGCAATTGAAGTGATATTATTGAGAATATTTTCTGCCTGGCAAAGTTTGTGATTCTAAAGAACTGAGACCGGTGTACATTGATCGTCCGTCCACGTCGCACGAGTTTGGAACCAAATGGAGACGGCCGGCGCGGCCAACATAAACAAACGCTAACGCGAATAGCTTCAAGTTAGAATTTGGCGACGCGATCCGTTCGTGACTCCAGCATGTTAGTTTTTGCGAATTACTACAGTCCGGGACTACACACAAACATGTTGTAAGCTAAGTAGATATGTGACGAACGTTTACATCAACTGCACTGCTGCAACTGCAACTTCAACCTTAGCGTTCAATTATGTAAAGTAAAATAAATTTTGAAGATAAGGAGATTGAAAAATATGGTAGAGAAATATATGGAGAAAAACAACAGATTCTAACAAGTACTAAGATTTTGAATAGATATAAGTCGAGGCTTTTTAAATACCTTGGGTACTTTATTTTTATATAAGAAACGTACTTCAATTTATGCAGATTGTAACTCAATCAACTAAATCAGATCTATGGGATTATTTCTCCAATCCAAGAAGTCACCTCAACGCAAACGCTTTGCAATTTGAGTTTCTCGAAATAGAGAATCTAGAAACGTTCAGCTTACATCCGATCCCGTAGTTCCAAGAGTTATAATAAAATTAAACAAAAATTAAATTCCGAGGCATACGAGTGGCACAATCGATTACGCGCAACTAGCGTTGGGAAACCGTCAGTTTAATTAGCTGTTAGCAACAGTTTGCGTAATCGTACATCTTTGGAATTGAGCCTGACGGAGCAATGTGCCACTGTATTGTTTTGTTGTGATTTCATTCTTGTACAGTCTACGACATATTGTAAAAAAATATAAAATTTCTAACGAAAGTTTTCCGATTTTCTTTCTTGCAAACGTGCTGTCTTTTGGAAGCACTAGTTACTAGATAACATAAGCAGCATCTTTTGGAGAATGTTTTTTTTATATTCAAGTTGTTAGCAAACTAGTAACTCGACTAGCTACAGTCTTGGATCTGCTCACAAATCCTATTGTGATCAATTAGTACGTTACCTGCGTTCTTAACGTTTAAACCAGAACAAAAGTTCAGTGCATTTTGCTGCTGCGCAAATTTAATATCAAAGAAATCTGGAAATAGAACGAGCACAATAATAAAACTAAATGTTCTGTCTCTCTTTTGCTGTCCCAATAGAGCGTCTCTGTCTATTGTTTTTGTAGAAAAGATCAAAAATTTGAGACGCGATCATTAGCGAATAGCGTCTAACGTCGGCGCTTGAGCAAGCGAGTTCAACGAACCGTTTTTTGCGTATTTAGGTTGCAGCGATTTACGCAAACGTCCGTGCATCCGATGTGCGGTGTTATCGATGTGAAGTGCCTAATAAAACATACACTGTCCGATATTAATGGTTAATCGAATCGTTACATGACTGTGTAAAATATGTTTTTTTTTCACATTTTTTTATAGAACTAATAGGTACGACCTGCCTATAGTTGCTTGTAACACTGACATGATACGCTTTCTTCAAACCTCAGTCCCCTTCACTACCTCAAGGAACTCTGACTACCTTACCCACCAACAGAAACACATAAACAATTGTTTTATTTAACTATGTTTTTTTGTAGGGTGGAGTAACTCCATATTCGAGCGGCTGTCCCTTATGCCAAACCTAAATTTTCAAAACAGAACTCTATGCTGCCCTAAATGTAAGTTCAGAAATTTTACGACGTCTTCGAAAGTGGGCTATAGAACAACAGTTTAATCCGAAGATTCACACAAGATGTTCAACGGCTCTTTAAATCTGGCCCTTCGATATCGAAAGGTGTAAACAATGCTCAAGTAACGGGCCGGTTCAAAGTAAACAATTAAGAATTTACGATAGCATTGTTGGTGCGGGTCAATGACCCCGGCCAGAATCGCGCGTGCCGTTCACGTTGCGTTACCCAATGTACACCACATTGTATGTATAATACGTACGATCGTGGGACGTGTCTGAAATTACCTAACGAATTGGTCAGTGAATTTAAATTTTTAAAATTCTATATATAGTGGTTCGTACGCTTTGGATTTCGATCGAAAACAAAGCTACCTTCGCTGTGGTTACGCCGAGGATGGGTGAAAGCATTGTGATCTCGAGCTCCTCTGTGCTTCGGAAGGCACGTTAAGCCGTTGGTCCCGGTCGTCCCGTTTCTACCCACCAACCCGTATTGGGTTAACGTGGTGGTGTTCCGGCCCATACTCCTCATGTGTTTCTCCATGAGGAAGGCCTGTCAGGACAAATACATACATATTACTTTTAATATCGCTTGCCAACACTGTGCTGGGTACATGGCAATGGTACCTCTTGGCAAATTGAGGGCGCTAACCTCTAAGACGAGGATTTTTTACCTAATTGACGACCTCCGTGGTCGAGTGATCTGTACACCGGTCTCAAGGCGTCGCCATCTCAAGAGGTTCTGGGTTCGATCCCCGGTGGGGACAGATGTTTGTGTGATGAATACAGGCATTTATTCACCAGTCCTGGATGTTTATATAATAATAAAAATAAATATATATATATATATATAATAAATATATGTTTCCGTTTTCTCGTATCCGTAACACAAGCAGCATTAGTTGCTTAAAATGGAGCTAGTTGATAGGCGTGAATGTCGGAGGATATTTATTTACTATTATTAATTACATTAACGTTGAAAATAAGTTTGCCATACAACTTGATGGGCTGTTGAATTTACTTGCTAAAGCGAAGTTGTATAAAACTTTACGAAAATTAAGCATAGTTAAATGTTGCGAACACCTGATGCGAGCTCTTATTGGTCGTGAAACATTAATACTTGTAAGCCTAAAATATCGAGCTAAGATCAAATGTTAATTATAAAGTTTGTAAGGATTTTAACAATATTTTATTATAAATAAAGTTCAGCGTATGACTCATTTTCTACATAATGATAAGAAGAAGATAGGCATATGCGGTAGGTATACGCTCTCCCCAGATGATTAGTAGCAATTTGTCCTCATATATATGCCCCACTGCTGGGCACAGGCCTCTCTCATGGAGAAACAAACGAGGAGGATGGGAGGTAACACTTCGGAACCACGGAGGAGTTCATATCACAAAATTTTGGTCACCTATCTAAGACCTGACTACGGCGAAGGTAGCTTTGTTTTCGATATCGAGAGCCAAAGCGTACACACTACGCCACACACACCACGACACCGAACTCCTCAAAGCAAAGATTAATACTATAATTACTATATAAGAACTGCATCTGCTTACAACTACTACAGTGTTCAGTGCCCGCTGCCAACGACATAACATACAAAATAACAATACCCAGTCATTCTGTTTGTGTTATCCGTCAAGCCAGAAGAAACGCACGCACTCTCCTTAGCGGGAGAAAAAAGGTTAAAGATTGTATAAAGATAGGTTCCCTAATGAATGGTTCAAAGGTAAATGAGTATAAAGATAGGTTCCCAAGTGAATGGTTGGAAATCATAAAGGTCAATTTAAAATCATCAGAAGTTGTATAATAATGAAATTTTTGTTATTAGGTCAAATATAGTTGAATCAGACAAGTCAGATGAACGTCTTCAAACAATTGTTATTGTAATTATAGATATTTTCACACACAAGCTTCCACTATCTGCGTGACCGAGAACAACAGAACGACAATCACACATTACCAAAACGCAATCAATCAGGGGTATAAATAAAACTAGGTTCGTAGCAATCTAATTAAATTTTAATGACTGCAGCGACGAGTGCATGGGCGCACAGCTCATACATGATTAATAATGGATAAATAATGATGCGTACTAAATCTGATTGCCGGAATGTTTACTTTGTATTGGTGTTTAATGCACTGTTACAATCTCAGAACAGACTATACATGTAACTAGCTACATCAGCCTTACTGCTGAGCACAGGAGTTCCTACGTGGAAGACACTGCGAATGTGGGCTATAGAACCACGACCAAGGCAGATTATTGAGACGATAAAGATGCAATAACAATTGCAACCGAGAAATATCCATCCATTGGTCTGAATAAAGCAAAGATTGACAAAAAAGGCAATAATGATTCAGAAACGTTTCTTAATGTGAATTTCAATATGCAAGTAATAAAACTCTGAATCAATAGTTTTAAATTGTCAAGCTTAAAGATTAGTTAGAATAATATCATATTGGATTACATTCGGTTTAGTCGCAAAGCTAAGTAGGTATATTTTTTGCTGTAATAATATACGTGCACTTGAAACCCTCTCTCATACGTTCTACGTGAAGACCTTGTATCGAGAACGTGCAAGAACACAGCAAGGATTTGTTTTTTCCTTTCTATTTTACTGGGGTTACGACATAGTTACAAGAATAACTACAGTATCATTTGATAGTTACTAAGCTACAGAAATAAAATAATACTTAGAATTTCCACTAATAAGGACCTTAAACATGCTTTAAATTAAGTACATTTTCAAGATAAAATGTGACTTAGATTTAAATTCATAAAAGGAGGAGAAAGGTAGCCTTTGAAGTCCCTTTTTTAAACACAGTTCATTTGGAAAAAATAATAATGTAGCTATCAATATGCTAGTCCAAAGTGCTTAAAATAACTAAGCTAATATTAACGTTTTGCTTTCAATACTACCTCCTACAACTAAGGCTCATCAACTTATCCATTTCATAATTCACGTTACGATAAACTTAGGGTTGCCTGAAGACTTTAAATATACGAATAAACTTGAATTAAATTGACGTAGATTAAAATATACATAAAAACCTCCAATAGCCCCATTAATTATCACAAACCTTTATACTGAATAGGTAGCAGAAATTAATGCTTACATTGAAATTATCAAAACACAGCTAGAAATTATCGCTATTCATCTACATCATCATTATCATCTACATATTCTTCAGATCTTCAGTCTTCCTCTCCTTGCATGCGATTCTCCTACAAGCGATTCGCTTCTCTCTCTCTTCGCAAAATTGTGAGAAGCGAAGACTAAATTCAAAACCTAATATAAGTTTATCAATCCTAATACTAAGTAATCACTCGATTATTTCTGACGCACGCTTACTCTGACATCTGGTACGATGACGTATTGTAGAAGGATAAGCGTGAGATTTGCGCGTAAACGAGCCAATCCGTCATCATGTCCGTCGACTGAACTTGGATCAAAATCCAACGACTCAGTGACATAATTTATACTTTGTATCACAGATAACAGAACTGGTTTACTTAAACTCATCTTCCATTCTTCAATTTTAAATTACGTAAGGGTGGTTGGTCACATTGTGTCCGATTTTTTATGCATTTTGCGCTTACACCAAAGGGTAACGTGACATTTAATTCTATTTTATTTTATGATCCCATAAATTTTAACCCGTTCTGCAAGACGACTGTAATAATAAAAAAAACTGATTTTTGCTTCTCAGCATCTATTTTAATACTAATATCAAACAAAATATTGAATAGATAAAAAAATACAAATGTTTTTAAAACGCCTGACTGATTCTTTCGAGATCATTCACCAGAAGAATCGCAACCCTAGCATATATAACGTACCCTCGCGAAGTTTAAGTAAAGCGAAACTTATGAGTAACGTTTTTTCCGACGAAACGTCGTAGGAAATTCGTCAATATATCAGAATTGTCGGGCGGAGAGGACGAGGGAAGCGAGGAGGATGCGATAGGACCGATAGTTTCGTCGATAATACGGCATGGCCCAATTTACGCACCCAGCGGAGTGGATTGCGGCCGCCCGGGAAATTCGGGATGTGCAGACGAGTTATTATAGGGAGCTTTTCATAAAACATCATTTATAATACATGAGTCTTCACAGACAGCAACACATAAAACTGGATCTTTGCAACCTTCTAAACATCCAGAAATGTTTCTATTTCAGGGATTCAAAGAAAAACATCTACACCAGACCTTAAAGTTTTAATAATTAGACTTTTAAATAAAAGTGTATCTTATGCTACCAGGAAATTGTGACGTTCTTTGCGCCGTTCAATTTAGTCAGCGTCCAAAATGTTCCGTCGACAAATCGCTGACAATGCGTCCGTATACTAACTTCGAAAGTGGTCTACACTGGATACGCAATATGTGCCGTGCGTGCGCGCGTCATGAATAGAAATCGCTCACTTTAACAATAACTTTCGTGCGACCGCGCCGCCCCTTGCTAGCTGCGTAATAGCAAATCAGCAAGGGTGGACTCTCCGGGTTTATTAGCCTGATACATATTTATATCTGATACTTGTCTCTGTACCCAACTTGTGTGGTTAATCGAAGATCAAAGATACCAGCTTCATGCAAATGCTAATCTGTAATGCCGTAGACAACGAAACTCTTGTGAAGAAGGAATAATTGTAATGCGATTTAGCGCTGATGGAGAAATGTATGGTTTGGTAGAGGTATATTTAACAGATATTGGGGGTAAATCATGTAATGCTAGTGCATTAAATGATGCCGTATATTTAACAGAGATCTTAGGGATAATAATAATCGCAATGATAAAATTCCTAATGTCAAACATTTATTCAAATACATAATCCATCTTAAACAGTTCTAAAGTAACATGTGAATTCAAATCAGTTTTTAAATTCAATGCTTGATCGTACATTCCAAGAATGTTCTTATGACAGGTCATATCACAAAAAACGGATCGAATAAACAAAAACAAGATCTCGATAATTCTATCGGGGCTGGTTCAATTCCAGAAGCCGTTGATGTCTGATAGACCTGTTTATCGATTCAACAAATCAATCGGTCAAAAGTCTTGACTAAACTTAAAATGTACCAGAAAATTCTGAGTAAGGAGAATTTCTGAGTATGATATTTTAAAAAGTAATCTCAAAGTAATATCTGCTGACTACACTTATCATTAAGAAGATGACATTCTAAATGCGCACAGCAATGTAAATGAGATTGCAACGCGCAAGATTGCACGAGAATATTTAACGCTTGGGTTGAAACTAATTGATCTTACTTATAAGAACTTATTGGTATTGAACAATTTATGCTGACTTTACAGCTGTGTTAGCGCCCTATTTTTTTAAATTTTTTAACTTCTCCAAGAGAAATTTAAATCTTTAAATACAGACAGCAAGTTAAACACTGTATCGACTTGATATATTTACTATATTTATTGGAATCTGCTTCTTTATTCTGAAATACGATCAGAATCATAGATTGGTTGTACTAAAAGCATTGACTGAAAACCATCATGAAGTTCTAAATATCATTCTGTGCTTGAGCGATTAGTTACAAAAAACAAAGTTTGAGCCAAAATTTTGCACGGTAACAAAGCTAAACGAAGGCACAAGCGAACATGAAGTTTTTATACCAGTTTACCGTTGTACGTAGACATTTAGATGCACAATACATCAGCAGAGCCGGTACGGGCAACCTCCACATGCAGGTCATTACCTCGCCCCGAGTTCAGATGCACACTAACGATAGATCTGGTCACGTTTTTATCTCTGCACAGCGTAGATGCGCTGTACTTAGAGGTATATTTTCTCTTGCTCTAACTACAGAACAATTACGTGAAACTTTTTTCATCAGAGCATTTAAAATGAAAAGCTTGCTCAAGGTTTGACACAAAGTAAACTAGAGGTAGACTAAATTCAAGGCAATTAATTAATGGTTCGAATAAAAACCAAAACCTAATTCTAAAGACTTCAACAAACCGGATGACTATATTTATCAAAGAACGAAATCAAATAATAACCTCTTTCTTTATTCTCCAAAAGCTACTTAACTGAGTACCAATTTGGAGAATTAATTACTTAAAATGTTAAAAGGAAAAACAAATCGGGCTGAGACTTGGGTAATAAGGAGGCAGAATACTCTCTTGGGCTTATCCGAGGATAGAACTTAGCCTGAGTGCCCTTAGTCGCCTTTTCCGTAAATATTCAAAGTATGTTTAGTCTTCGAGAACAAATTTAAATTTCTCGAAATCGTTCAGATTAACGTTCCTTATTAACTGATTTTATAAGCTAACTCTTAGTTTTAAGACTTAGGAGACAATTTTTGGAAGTCATTTTGTATTCTATCCAGTAGAGCGTAAATACGACTAACGAATATCACTAATATTTATCAGCTATCACTGAGATTGCTATCAACATGATAGCAAGTTTAAAATAGGTAATGTAGGTAATATAGGTATTTATAATAAAAAACAAGTTAATAATTTAATTTTCACCTCATTTCAATTTCACATATTAGATACATTGCATAGTGCTAATTACAAACTTCGGCCTCATATGCAATGATTTTGTTGATTTTATAACTGAAGAAAATAACAATGATCCACCTACTTAATTTATTATTATTATTATTTAGGCGATTATAAAGAACATTAATGAAAGGGAATCCGTAGGTTTAATGTATCTCATTAATAACATTAGAACTGGGTCAGCTGAGAACACCGCGATCCATGACCAAATCGAAGCGAAACCTATGCAAGGCAAACTTTAACTGTAATCATCACGCAAGCTGTAAGGACTGCAATTACGTAACAATGGCTATGGAAATCAGCTAATCGATGTTCATTTAAATACTTAGAAAATCTGGCCGACTCATAATTACAATGTATCTGATGATCAAGCATATTTTGCAGTAAAACTTGTTTCACTTCTCAACATTTTATTTTACCTATACAATCACAAATTCGTAAAGGTTGCCGATAATGAAACCATGTAATTCCCAAAATCGCCTATGGTTTTTATGCTTTCTCGAGCTATAACATCGTAACCAAAGGTAATAATCGATGTGTGTTTCGCTCGTTATCGGCGCACTGTTTTATGGTGACGTTGTTCCGTTATCTGAAGAAAATTTCGCATACACAATAGACAGCTCCGCAACGTGGCATCGATCACAAAGCGGGGCCACGTGTATGTAACGTAACAATACGAGTTAATGGCGAGTTCTCCCGCACCGAGACCCGTCGCTAATGTCGATAAGAACTGACGTGCGCTACAGCCCGAGGCCTCGAACCCTGCCAAACAATGATTGACGAGAAAATCCTTTCTCCAATTTCAATCTAATTTACACCAGACGATGGAGCCCATCGCGCACTGGTCTGATTAGGTCGTCGTATCAAAAAACTCTCTTTACGATCCCCATTATGCAGGAAGGACTAATTAAATCAAACTTCGCAATAACCGTCGCTGCGCTACCCCTTATTTTGATTGCTTCCATGTAAATTCATTCTCTGTTATTCGTATTCGGTTCTAAATGAATTTCGTGTCGGACGGCACCCAGCCGCAACGGCCCGAAATCGGAAACTTTATAAATTATTATTACGACGAGCAAAACAATCTACGAATTCGAACTACGTAACGGGAATGCTCAAATTGGATTGTAAAAGTTCAGATGTTGCGGGCGAAACATTAAATTTACAGTCGAACTATCGACCGTTGTTAACGACAACTTAATAGTTCACGATACTGGCGACGTGTTGTGATTAATCACCGAACATACGAAACTGTTGATTAAACGAGCATAGCCGAGTCTTGCTTATAGAGGAAGGAATCGGAGAGTCGATGAAATAATTGTCGAACTATGAGAGCCCCAATGATGCAAAACATCAGGATATTTACATGTTACATGAGGCGTATTTGCTCTCATCCTATTGCTGAGATTATGAGTCAAAAGGCATGAACTGTGTAGACATTCAGAAGCGCTCTGAGACAGTCAGCCGTCACCCTTAGTAGCGAGCGTCACAAGTAATTAAGAAGCGACCCACGCGGCCCCAGGGACGACTCGGGGAGCTTTCCGCGCCTCTCCCCACTTACATAATTTCTCTTAACTGCATAATCGATATTACCGTGTCCTTGTTATCCGTCTAGTCTAGACGCTGCGGCTCACATGTCTGCAGCGGATCGCGTTTGGAGAGGTTCGCGAATGATGCAGCGGGCCTGCCCCCGCGTGTCGAGTGACACTCGACCGCTTTCAATGTCGCGTCTACGCGCTCTTCAACTATTCGGGAGTACTCACGACCGGTGGGGCGTTAATAATCTCACAAAGATACGTCGAGTCAAGACCCAATACAAAAGTTCAACAGCCCGTATGAAATGTCGCATGATATGATATGCCAGAGTATTTAATTGACGAATGTGACAGTGTAACGGCACACGAGAGGGTTGCGAGCCAAACGGAGCGCGTCTCTGTTAATGGGGTCAACGAAATTGAGAAAAGTGAAACGGCGGAGTGGGCAGGACGGGCATTTATTACCGGACCCGGCCGACAACCCTTGCTAGCCAGGAACGAGACGCGCCGATGCAGGGAAACGAGACGAAAAATCCTCTAAACTGGCTTTACCAGCGATAAATACCAGTGCTGACGATACGCATCTAGCGGCCGAAGGATGTGCGCCCGCCCCGAGCGGGTTCGACGCTCGTTAACGCACAATCAAATCAAAAATAAAACTAGCAAGGACGTACTAGCCCTCATTATTTGGCTACTCTAGATACAGCTTTTGCTATTACAAAAATAATCTATTATTATAAATAAATCAATAAATTTTACATCGCTACGTTAATTTGAGACAGAGTTGACTTATCAGAGAATTTGATGCGTTGCCTCTCAGACGAACGTGAGTCAGATGTTTTGTTTTCTGCTTCGTATAATAGAATACGATGTCACAACCGTTGACGATAGGCAGGGAAAGACTGTATACATAATTATTTCCGCGCCCGATATTTGCTTTAACATTTTATGGCAACAAAGACTTGCCCTGTTACAGAGCAAATCGCTGCAGGCCGCGTCTCCTTCGGAGCTGTAGTCGTAACGTAAATCGGTGCATCCAATCACGGCGCGCCGGGCGACGGCTCTAGATAGGGACTTGGAAATCAGTTTGCCACTATTGAATTATACGAGAGCTGCAGCCAGGACGTCATACGCCAAAGTTTAATCTCCCGGAGCGGCGGACGGGCTTATTATGCAAATAGTCGAGGAGTCTCCTCGGTCATCTTACAGTCACGTACGTTGCGGCACGTCGGCCGAGAGCGAGCGCCGCCGGCTGCCGTCGCCCACTAGCCGCGCGGCATCCTGTTTACCAAACGACACACCATACACACTACGCATCTGACGAGCGCGATACTCATGCTAAAACAAAAACGTCTTCATTACACGATAACAAAATAGAATCCTGATGAAGATAAAATGATTTGACTATCAAAAGGCGGGAGAAACTTCGACGACATCAATTTATTGCCTCCGAATAAAGTCCGACCTAAAATTTGAAATGAAGCTACGCGCCGGAAGCGACCGGCAGCGAGAGAAAATCCAACTCTTTCTCCGGAGGAGGGCCGGTTCCGACGAGCGTTAATTAAGCGAAAATCGAAACGTCAAAGCTCGACTCAGTCTTTATGCAAATTGGCCAGAATTGACTTTCGTGTCGACAACGTTAGAATTTTTATTGACTACCAGACGATTGTTTGAACAGGGTAATTAGGCAGCGATAAAGGCACGCACGTGACCGTCTATATTTTGCACGACGTGTCCAGTTTCGCTTTATTGAGGCAAGAAGTTGATTGTTCGTTAAAGCCGACAGGACAGTCGAGAAGGGCACGGGAGGTGCGGGCTCAGCGTCGCCGCAGCGGCCGGTACCGGTGCGTACCGTTAGAGCAAGTGCGGCGCCCGCGCGCGACCCCCCCACGCAGCCGGCCGCCGCTCGAGCCCGAGCCGTTCCTAACACTACATGTTACTCGCTCCGACCGCTATATACCACCGAGGCCATCTAATAAATACAAAGTATTACCTGCGGAGGAGTAACCCGCGCTGGCTTCGCATACGGCGAGTTTAGAAGCTCGTGTCGTGAGAAGCCGCATTTAGCGCCTTAGTTATTTCGAGGCGAATCGCGTGATATCATTAGAACATTATTGCTACCACAAATTTCTTTTGTCACTTAACCGGCACTGGATTTGTTGGATTTACTGAGCGTGACGAGTTGCCGTGGGTGGTTTCGACCATTTTGTCGCTGTCCCAGATAACGGTATACGATCGCTGTTTATGTATAAAGTAGACTCACAGACAACATTGATACACTACCGAAACGCCCATTCCAGATACGATGTTAAGCGAACGAGACGCGCTCTCGATACCTATATGAAACGCTACAAACCGACGACACAAAAATACTGAGTGGTGCACGCGTGGAGAAACATTATACTCGTATTCAGAAATATGAAGACATGTAGTGGGCGGGATACTTGGCTTAGAAACTAGCGGTAACGAACTGATAGCCAAGAGCTGTTGGCAACAACGATACTGAAATTCACACGACGCTATTATAGAAAGGTCCAGGAAAAAAGGAAAAGGCTTCGTGAACTTCGTTTCCTCTTAAGAATTCATGCGAGAAAGTCGTAAATCTTCGGTGTTGAAAAATAAGTAATAAAAGCCGCCTTTCACAGAATGGGCAAAAGACCACCATAAGGAAAAGTAGTACGTCGTAATTTAAGCGTACCCATCTGGCGAGCTCCGGGGAGGTCTGAAGATGCTTCCTAAAGCGGCCGGTTAATTATGAGTGTCCGGCCGGGAAATGGCCGCGGAGAAAATGTGCTTGTTTTCCACACACTGGGGCGTCAGCACGTCTTACTCTGACAGTTCTTTTCAATGCCAAATTCGTGTATTTTTTATTAGTTCATACTTTTGAAACCTGAGACGTCAGCTCTAGCGGAGCTCCACTCCGTGCCGTAATGGACAAATAATGTGCACGGCGAGTCATTCGGATCATTATAATGTTATTTGAGGGCAGACAGTAATTGCTGAAGCGATTTGTTTCCAGCTGAATTCTGTTACCGGGCGGTTTATATTACTCTTGTTGGTTATTTGACTGACAATACGGTTCTAGCACCCCATAGCTTTTATTCCATCACAGCGAATATGAAAGGCAATTTAGATATATATCGGAAAAAATTTGTAACCAGGTATAATTTGATTTACATAAATGTAATCCAATCAATTTCATTATTCATGAATTCATATGAGTTTCCACTGATGAAATTTTACGAGATAAGCCTGATGCTGAATATCAAAATGCGACCGTCAATTTAAGTCGTAAATTATATTAGACTGGAATCACAGTATCAAATAAAAGTTGTCTAAGTTCGATATAAAATTGGCAATTTTTAAACTTTCAGTGTAATGTTAGATAGTGAAATCCAAAATGCAGTAGGAATATCATCCGTGAGGGAGAAGCGAGCCGGGTTCGCACGTTCCGGTTGGCTGTATAAGAAGCCTAATTACAGCAACTCGACGAGAAGCTAAGATCCGAACGCCGCCAGCGCTGCAACAATTATAAATTCAACAAAGTTCCCCGTCGCGCGGCGCTCAGCGCACCACTGGGTATTTCGACGACTACCTACTCGAGGGCGTCTGGCTTTCAGCTTAGCTCTCGCTTTTTATTTGTTGCTTGCATTTAGGCTCGTGTTACATTTCCACGAGCACCCTGCACACGTTACTCCGTCACGACTCGTGTATTCGTGAAATTTTAATTACTCCCACATGCTACAAACTAAATTGCGAAAATGTTGCACGCAAATGATTTGTTGCAATTGTCTTATGCCTACTTAGAAACTCGATTCGCAGTAACGCATGTAGCTGCTAGTGATATACTCGTCCGCGGTTATCCGGCCACTTTATAACTGCCGGCGACTAATTATTAACACAATTAAGATAACGTAAACTTATCTCGGATGTTTGCTTTAGCGACTGACTGAGCACAAAACAAGTACGCCTTATCGCCGGCCGTTTCGTTATTTCAAATATACAAAGCTATTTTCAAAGAGCTCAACACGTTCACGGTTCACGCCTACGTAAATAGCCACAGGTGCTTTAAATATTTTATAGACCAATAAATAATACCACAGTGTTCCTTCTATCTCATTTAAACCCATCGAGTGTACAGACCCATTTTTGGTTCAAACATTGTAACTTAAAAGAGATATTTGAGAAAGTGAATACTATATACCTTGATTACATAAATATGAAACTAAATGACCCTGTGATTTATCAAACTTTATTGTCTCTATAGTTTTGAATAATTTCCCAATAAATTAATACTAAAACATCTCATTCCACTCAACCAATGAAGTAGTGTAATGAAAAACAAAGCAATCGACACGTCCCGAGCAACAAGACCAAACGGGTCACATTCATTATGCGCCACAGAACCCATCGGCGACGCGCCCTACTTTTAATCACAGTCGTAAAATCCGAAGCAGACGCCTTAAAACACTGGAGGGCATTATGTAACGCCAGAATGACACCTGGCATAGGCAGGCACGGCACTGCCTAACAACGAGCGAACAAACCTAACCGAATTTAAGTTTATTCATCGGACATAAATAAGGAGAAAGATTCAAAATATTAGGCGATGGTACCGATACCACCATGCATGTAATTTTCGATCATCCGAAATGTTGGCATTATTTAAAAAAAATATATATATATACAAAGATTTTTGTCTACGTATCTTTTGTGAATTAATCACCTCACATGTTCGTGCTTAAGATTAAACAAAACAGCCAGAACGCCTACACGATGAGCGACAACAAAACATACATGAAATATTGACACCGACACAAAAGAAAGACTAAAGCAGTTCGTGAACTTTTTGACGTAGACTTTACTTTATAAAGAGGAAGACAAATGTTCAAAACGTTTCAAATTAGCAGAGCAAGAGTCGAAACTTATAACGGTATTCAAAGGGTCACAAAAGTCCGCACAAGCTTATCCAAATCGAGTAACGGTAATCATCCATATTTCATATGGAAAAACGAGAGTTAAAAGTTTACGGAACTCCGAGCGGAGCAGCCGGTTTTGGCAATAGCATTTGGGAATTTCGCAACTCATAATTTTCTTCGGTTGACGAAATTTGATTATATCGTATTTGACACACAACGTGTATTTAACAGTGTTTACGTTCAGACTAAAGCTGCATATGCAAAAAACATCTGAGCGGATGAAATTATATGCGAAGAACTTTCCCATTAACTGTATAAAGAAAATGAGCAGCACGAAAAAATTTGCACGGTAACGGGAATCAGATGGAGAGACCCTAAGCCGATAAGTTACATCAAATTCAAGTAGCGAACGAATGCGTTTTCCTTTATCTGGGTGTTATTTAGTTAGCGAGGGCCGGGGCGGGCGGCGGGGACGCCGGACGTATTGATTGATGGCCCAACACGTGGACTAGGGTCGCATGCCGCCCGGCGGCCATACATACACACCTTATAATACTTATTTACATATTTAGATGACATACTTATAAATATCAGAGATGAAAGGTGAATCTAATGACAGTGACATAAAAAGCGTTGGCGATGTAGAGCCAGGCGATGGTCAGTGAGGCCTGCATAATGAGTGGCGCATCTCCGAATACCCAATTAACATCCGCACACCGACCGGAGATTATGTCGCGCCGTGGCACGTATCAGATCATCGCGCGCCGCTTAACCTTCGCGTGAGTCGGTGCTTGCAAACTACACACCACCCCATGAAATTAAAAGGGGTCAGATTGCGTTATCTGTCACAAAATCTGATTGACTCGTTTGCCTGCAATTCCGTGTTAATTTGAGGGTTGGTGATCATGAAATCGGTTTAAATGCTTTAAGATTCCTTTTAACAGATCATCAATGTTTTCTTTTTGTGTTTTCCAAAAGTCTCTACGAAATGATATTTCCGTTTAAAGCTGTAAATGAAAAAGCATTCCAAAGATCAAGACAAAGTATTGATATTCACAATCAAACGTTATATTTCTTCGGACTGGCGCGTTTTTTAGATGTCTTCAATTAATTGCGGGACGCGAACAGGACAAAGGCGGTGGTGAAGGAGCGAGGATTTCCTGAAGACAATGGCAGTAATCACGAACCGGTGCGGCGCGATTACCGCCCCCCGCTCCGCCCCCGCCCCGCCGGCACCACCCGCGATTACATTTATTAATCAACTATAAACAAGATAAACATTATCTGAGATACTTTAACATCAGGATAACCTACAGACTTGAAGTCAAATGATCCGTGGCAGATAACATTTTGAATTCAGTGCACACGAGGCTGAGTATGGTAAATAAGTCAGAAAGAACCGATCAATAAGCAGTAAGCACTTAAGTGGTGCTATTATGAAAATAATTCCTATTCACGCCAAAATCTAATTTTGCCAAATAATGACAGGAAGTATTAACAATAATTTCACAATGCACATCACGAAAAAGATTCCAATACACGAACCGAATTCAATTTGCAAATCTTCCCCGGCGGCGAAGATAGAATCAATTTGAACAATCGTCTAAGCGAATTACGTCATTTGGCTGCCGAATATCTTAACGAGAAAAAGGCAGCCCAAGGTCGATAGTCGGTGCAGTCCGTTCACTTGCGATTTCGTCCGGTTCGGGATGGATATAGGCGCGAGTGCGCACACCCAAAAGTCAAGGTGAACCAGTCCTTTTTGCTGAGTACTGTAGTTTGTATCAGTCGGCTTGCAACGCCAGCTCATGAGCCGCGCTACAATCGATGCGTCAATTACTCGCAGACACGTGGCGGTTCACAGCGCAATAATGACTATGACAATTCGATCGGCTCACACGAACGAGGTCGGTGGAACTGGTCGCTATACAATTTTCTTCGTTGCTAATCTTCATGTGGAGTTTTCTTAATTATAAATTCAGAGTAAAAAGTTCTGGGTTGTAATAAAAATGTATGCATCTGCCTTCTCTCGTCCAACATTGCATTTTCTAGGAGAATCTACAAAGATTGTACCTGTTCTAGGTTAATTTTATACTTTTATTGAAAATCTTGAATCTTAACACATAGAATTAACATCCTTAGTAGAGATCAAAATTTTCGGTTGCAATTAAACGTGCAGTTTTATAGCTGAAATAATATGAGCAAGCCCTGTTCAAACATTTTAACTCCGTTTTATCTCCGGATACCTCTTAACTTAGCAACAAACATATTTTGCAATGTTTTACATACAAATTAATAAAACAAATTAGTTTTCCTGGTAATTTGTGATTTACAAATATGTTTTTCTGACATAATACATTTTTCAATTAGACAAAATTGAGTACCTACGAATCCAATTAAATCCAAAGAAACGGACAATCCAATTTGAACAGAATTTGGTTTAATGAATAAACTAAAACCTATACCTACTACCTGGTTTGGGATGAAATTAGTTTGTACCCGAATTAACACTAATAATCAGTGAGGAGCGTAAGTTTTGGATTGTATCAAGAACCTAAACAATACATATTCTACGAAGTGTAACGGGAATGACGATTACTACACTCTGGTGCAATGAAATCGCGCATATGAAAATTATTATGTTTTATAAAATATATACCTATTATATATTGTTGTATATGAAATTAATGTTTATTTTAGTACCTTTTATTTTCCTTATTCCGCAAGACTATCGAATCTAAGGATAGGGATCTACATAGTTTATGGAGAATGGGTGCCAAGCTGTTATTCGAGCGACAGGAACGATTTTTTTTTGTAAAAGTTGCGTTTTTTTAATTATTCCTTAATTTACGAACTGTTTCGTTAAACAAACATCTTATATATTTAAAGTTGTTGTTGATCTTGTTTTCGTCAGTAGGGTAAACTTATGCATCACGTACATGGTATCAATAAATAGATATTAAAAGAACCTTTTTATTCATTATGTAATAAATAGTAATAACGGATGTATTTTTTCTATACATTAAAATCCAAAATTTCATATGGGCGATTTGATTGCACCAGAGTGTAGTTCCAATGTAATTGTAGCTATATAAACAATAATATATATCATCATGTGTAGTAGTGTGGATAGTAACGATAACAGAAATAATTCCATAACATTCTGATCATCCTGAATCATAAAATGATCACATTTCTGTCTTTGTGATTTCACACAAAAATTCTTTGTTCCGTCCTATTGAACGCGACATAAAAGATATTGTTAGTTGAGCAGGCATTTATTTTATAGGCCTATTGCTACTTTATACCCCTGCAGTCTGCTATAAATTGTTCATAACTAAAAAAGGTAGTATATTTTTTGCGTAACCTACTTCTGATCGAATATCTTTATCAACGGTCCATTCTTTTATAACAACATAAAGATCCGCAAACACGATCGTTACATACAGTAAACAATTGAATACATTAGACATATAGTAACATGTTTATAGTCACTAATGAGGGCCTGTGGTATGATACACAATTATGGTTCTACATCAATGTAGAGAAAGTAAACAAACTTGATGTACAGCTTACTACAATGAAACAACTATGTTAAACGGTTTTACATGTAGCATGTTGCTTGCCGCGCCATTTTCGTTATTATGTTCATTTGTTCTCGTATAAATTTTGTATTTCTAGGTATAACTTTGAAAATTATCATTTCTGTACGGTGTTTCTTAGGTTGTATTGTAAGCATAGCACAAATAAGTACGTAAAAGATCTCTGGTGTCACAAATGTCGGCTTCCCATCATTTGACAAGATAAGCTAAAATATTTTGAAATTAGAAAGTTGTATCCAAAAATGAAATAAAAACCTATTGAAGTTTCGAACTAAGTTATAAAATATGGAGCAGTATCGCGACACGCTACACATTTGAATGAAATCAAAGTTCTTATAATGAAAACTCAAATTATAATCGTATTTGGAGTATAGGTACATTTCTTTTTATAATAAACCTTTCGCTTCGTAATATTATAGGGTAATTGCTCATTTGTGAAACGGATTTGGAGTTGGACATTTAATGGATAAACACGATCCTCAATGTAAAAACGACAATTGGATCAAAAATATCAAAACCTTTGGAGCTTCACTAGTTAAGACGCTTGTTAATGAATCGGATTGTATGTAGTTGCGATAACTACCGGTAGAAATGAGAATGTTTAATTGAGAATGCCATAAGTACGGTTTAAAAGTCACGAGAGTTGCCTCATACATAACTTTTGTACAAACATAACAATATTTCTTCAACCTTGCTATCTTCTAACTCAACATTGTTACTACAGTTATATATTTTCCAGCGTGGTATAATGCAATTTCATTGCACCTGTCCTATCGTATGGATCTGAATGATGGGCAACGAAAGGATGGATGAATGAAAACTGCACGCAGCAGAAGTGTTGAGATGGATGTATGAGAGTCACTAGAATGAACAGGATTGTAAAACGAGTCTGTCAGAGGAAGTTTGAAAGTAGCACCAGTGACAGAAAAGATAAGGAGCAGTTGATTAACGTAGTATGGTCATGTGACGAGGAGGGATGAATGCCACATAACACGATGAACGTTGAGCATGGATAAAGATGCACCAAGAATGAGAGGTAGACCAAAGAAGCAATGGATTGAATGCATGAAAAATAATATTAGGATCAAAGAAGTTGATGCTAAGCTGACGAGTGACGACGGGAACGGAAGAGGAAACCATGTTGTGCCACGTCACCTAGTGTGATAAGAGAGCAGCATGAACAATAGGTCTTTAATACCTACAGATCTACCTACTAGTTGCCTTTGAAATAACGTGCTTGTCCGACTCAATAATTGTCACCTAAAATTCAGACAAACTCCAGAATGTCCGATTTAAATGTTTCCAAACAGTGCAATTTTGCCAGCTATTTTATTAAATTGAGTCAGTAATTAATTAAATAAGTCTCTTAGAGATATGATGTTGTAAAATAACACAAGCTCATCAATTCCATTAGTATCTAAGAATGGAAGGTGTCCAAACTTTCCATGATCAAATTATAGTGATTGGTGCTTGAAAAATTATATAAGAAATTCAAAACTGGACATATATGGTAAGTATTAATTGGGCAGCAAGATATATGTAGCAGTATATATATCTTGGTAACCCAGGCGTGAATTAAATTTCTGTCATTTTATACAAATATTCCTATATTTTTGTAAATAGTTAGTAATCGATTTTTATAGTTACTCAAGCCTAATATTGTTATCAAGAACAGTTACATCATAACAGAGAGAGTAAACAACCATATTTATAAGCTGGCAACTTTGGAAAAAACGACGATACCAATAATTTCGTGTTTCATGAGACTATAAGATTAGGTCACCAATATATTACTGTAGTGGGTCGCATGTTTGTGATTCTTCACGAGTACTAAATTAATCATACAATAATTCAAACATTATCTAAAGGCATCACTGGCATATTAGGGCCTTTCGCACACGAGGCTGCACTTCTCCTCACGCGAGGCTGCACTTCTCCTACAAGTCACAGTTGTCCTACAAACGAATTGTTGCGTAGGCGTATCGTTTTAGGTCTCAGTTGAAATTATGGCGTGTGACATGACATGAGCGAATTGATTGTTTTACTTGGGCGCACCGCGGCGCACTTTTTTTCTTTTTTACAGCTATGCAAGACATGACATAACGCATCTCATACGAAAGTGTAGCCGCTCGTTTTGCTCTCGTTGGTCGCTCGTAGTAATAAGTTTACGCAACGCCACGTGTGCGAAGGGCCTAAAACTTCTAAAAAGTGATCCCTCTCATACTCGTAGCAACATAGAAAAGAAACTCGTAACAAAGAACCTAAATAAAACAATTGCCAATCCTATAGTATATTACCTTCATAAATTCATCTATTTGCATGTATTTGTATTCATATATTGGGAGATACTGATAGGTATGTGTATTATTTATATACCATGACAACATTTATATCTATCTGACAAGTTAGATTTTCGCACGTCTGCCGACAAAATGAATCTGTATTTTGTCACTTATATTGAATACTTTTTTCTTTGTCTTGCCGTAGGTAGGTACATATAAATATGTAGTCAAATAAACATGCGACCTAAGCCCAATTTTGATATAGGTATGAAACATTCAGATATGTGTTGAATAATTCAAAGATAACACTTTGTAGATATGAATTGACATCATAGTTCTTCAATTTTGGAATTGGAAAAATTGCACAAACAATTTCATAACGTAGGCAATGATCTAGAGAATCCCGGTCTCAAAGCCATCTCGAGAGGTCCTGGGTTCGATCCCCAGTGGAGGCAAGTGTTTGGGTGATGAATTTTCAGACATTCAGATGTCATTTCAGACGTTCTCCAGTCTTAGTTGTGTATTATATGTAGAATATTATGTTTATTCTGAATAATTATGCATTACCTATTAAATATATTTGTCCGTCATCTAGTATCTGTAACTTATGCAGCATTTAGTTGCTTATGTGACTAATTTATAGGTGTGAATGTCTGAGGATATTTATTTATTTATTATGTGTCCTACTGATGGTGGATTAACGGAATGCGAAAGCAGAATCTTGATGTGATTACATTAAGGCAGGGAAGACGGATAGTGGGTAGTCGGGAAAACTTTTACAGGAGTGGAGTCCCATGTACCACTGCAGTCAACACCAGGCAAAAAGAGACATTTTGATGTATGAGGGTCCTCATCCTGATTGAAAGTCCTACTGGGCACAGGCCTACCTCATGGAGAAACACAATTGAAGAGTACGGGCAGCAACACCACTACGATGGCTCAAGCGGGGAAAAATGGTTGCAGCCAACGGCTTAACGTGCCTTCCGAAGTACGGAGGAGTTCTTGACCATGGTGAAGGTAGCTTTGTTTTCGATATCGAAAGCCAAAGCGTACTAACCACTACTCCACCGAGCTCCTCAATCTTTGGGGTGTTGCTGGCAATAACAACACTAAAAGAATCACATTTAATCATCAAATCAATCACATGTAGAAGAACCTGGCTAAAACCCTAAGACTATGACAATACTGAACTGTTAATAAAGCATATCGTCTATTATGGGTATACCTTAATATTGGGTCCTTACCTATAAAATTGGAATTTTTTTCTCTTTTAGTATTTTGTCTGTAACTATTAAGATTCAGAGTATTCCTAAAAATTTTTTACCTCGTCTAAAAATAGACTATATTTTTGAGCTCTTTTGATTTGTTTTGATAATTTGTTGTAAGTTTAATTGTGTTAAAATTGGACACGGAGACAACTCTTTTTAAGTGCCTCCCGAATACATCATTTTATTTGCATTCACTTAAAAACGATAAATAATTTTTATGAAGTGTGATATTACACATATTACTAAAGCTTGTCTAATGGTAGATGCCAAATATTATTATCTTTGGATTTGTCGTTGTGAAGAAAACTGAAAAAAATTTAGTATGGAAAATGCAGCATTCCCCAAAATCTCCATACAAAACACCAATTACATAGGTAAGGACCTAATATATCAACTTGTATATTTATAAACAAATACACACACACACAAAGCCCTTTCTTACCTTATAATCTTAAATTTGTAATTTATTTTTTCTATACCATACTATGTAAGAAATATGTCAAGGAAGAGGGGCCTTTTCCGATACAGGTGCACTTAGCACTTAAAAGAAAGGGACAACCTTTAATTTGTTTAAGGGTCTGTTCATACAGACCGGCTCGGAGAGCATCGGCTCGCATTTTTCTTTTCACACAGACAGGATCGTACGCTCGGGGTGGGCCGCGCGGAGCCGCCAACTATTTCACATAGACCGGCTGGAAGAGATCTGAAAGTGGATCGGAACCGATCGGCTGCGCGAGCGAGAAAGAAATCGCAATTGGAGCCGGTCGGCTCCTCTTATTATTTCACACAAAACGTGTTCAAACATTCTTAGCGACAAAAAAAGTGCACATGCAAAAATAAACTTTACTACAATTATTCAAAACTCTGTCTTCAACGTGATAAAAATCTGCTCACCTCTCCGAGCCTGTCTGCGTGAACGGACCCTAAGTAAGTGAATGTTATGGAAATAAACTATTTTGTATTTGTATTTGTAAATTAGATAACTTTGGCCGTGTTAGGTGGGCAGCTTACTTGCCAATAATTTAACTTAAAATCGTCGGTATCTCTGTTTTATTCTAATCGGACCGTTTCCCCGAAGCTATTATCATGGTCTACTCATTACGATACATTTCTACGGAACCAAGGTAGTACTTTTTCTTCCATACCATTCAAGCGGAGATACATTACCATACAAAATAAATGTGCGTGAGTTGGCACGCACCAACACCATCAGGTATTATCATTTTTTATCTTTATGTCTTGTTAGGGTATGCTAATTCGCCAATAAGGCTAAGTGTACTGATAACAACGCAATTAGATATGGCAGTACCCAGTACTGTCAGTAAAGTATGGAATTATGTAGTTCGCTTATGAATAGACACCCCATTAGACAAATTAGTTTATTACCTGTCAAAAACTAACTGGTCCGATAAGACATATCGGATAGGATAGCAAAATATTTTTCCCTCAGGGGTACGACAGTTTAAACATTTTATGAAATAAAAGAACACGTATAAGCTTTGATTTTATAATAATCAAATCATAATAATAAGTATCTCTTCTTCATACCCTTTTCCCACTCTAGATGGGGTCGGCACAACATGTCTTCTTCTTCCATTCTCCTCTGTCACTCGTCAGTTCAGCATCCTTTTTGTAATGTGACATTCATCCCTCCTCATCACATGTCCATACCACGCTAACCTATTGCTTCTAATCTTTTCTGTCACTGGCACTACTTTCTTTCGTAAAAATAAGTATATGGTAAGTAATAGGCTCAATATTTCGAATATGCGTGTTTTTTTAAACTTATAATTTTTTTTTTATTTGCGGTTCTAAAAAAATGTACAAACGCTAATTAATAGAATCGAAACATATTTTGTGTAAAAAATGGTCCGGGCTATAAGTAAGACATTTTTATTGACTACAAACATAAGTTAACTCGGAATTGCGGATGTCGGAACTCGGAACTACGCCTGCCATTGCTCATATGTTAGCTAAATACGCTACAACTCATGAATATTGTAGAACTGAAATTAGTGATATCGAAGTCAGTGAACGCCGCTCGCGTTCATGGGAATGGCGGCTAAAGATATGTACGCTTTTTATTTTTTAATGATAAGGTATTTACGGTACGGCAACGTCTATGTTAGAATCGCTAAATAATGTATTCGTAAGGCTGTTGTCTTGACGACTGCGGGAAATGGGCATGAGCGGAAGCGACGCAAAAGGGTTCTACTCACGTCTTTTAAATCAGAGCCAACATCGGGCCAACAACGGGGCAGTGGAACTTTTTTTTTTTAATTTATTTATTTAATAAACAAAATACAGCATTATCTTAATATTAGATAGTGAGGCAAAAGCCAGAAAGGTTTGTTCGCTCACTATGATCATCGATACACTCAGTCACATTTATAAGTAGGTAGGTATTTCTTAAAACAAAACAATATTATATTTTGTAGGTATATAACTGTATATAACTGTCTTGGGAGTCTGCGGGGAAGGAAGAACGGCCAATATGTTCTCGTGACTAGTCTAACAGGCAAGATGAAGTTCTCGCCCTCGTAAAATTAAACTGTATTTCTATAATAATATGAGGCCAACAGCGTTGGTTTACAAAAAGCTTCATATCAGCGTTTTAGCGCGCCCGCTCCTACTACGCAACACGCTGATCTCTAAAACAGAGCCTTATACGAAGGCAGAATGAAGTGAGGTTCTTTCGTTGGGCTTGACGTTTCGTATTTCAATTTGGCACATAATTTAAAAGCAAAGAAAATATCACTTTGTTTTTATGGGTATAACATTACTTGTATGCTGTCAAGACCTGTTTTTGGTTATGAAGGACACATATATTAATGTGCATCAATAATATAAAAATCAGTTAACATGACATAATTATAAATAAGTAGCCTTGTGCACATACAAACTGGCTAATTACGATAGCTTTGGACATTAAGCCCGATCGGTGATCAGGGAGATGGGCAGCGAAATTACTGGGTAGGTATTTACTACGACTTTACATTAGTTTAGATCTTATGCCATGTCACATGTTGTCAACTTACTTGAGTCACTGTAGCCACTTCTTTTGCCAACAATATTTAAAAAAGCTGTGGGCAATAGATACAAATAGATCAAACGAAAGATTCAATCCATCTAGCCTTTGCTCGTCCTCTCATTCGTATTTCATCATATCAGGTCACTATTAAATACTACATATACCTACCTAACAATAGTACCAACACATATAATTTATATATTTTTAAGTGAATATTCGCTGATATCATAGATACATAGGTAATTTAATTAATAATAATAATAATCTTTATAACGCTTTATATTATATTGATTGATACTTTTAGTTTTACTTTTCCCAGGTTATAACCGATACTTTTCTTGTTTTGATATTTCAATTTTCATTTGAGAGAAAATAACGACAACACAGATTACTCAATTAAACGTTTCTGAAGGAACTGTAAACAATTTAATTTTGCTTAAGGCAAATTTTCTAAAATAACTTGAAACATAAGCTTATTTAGAAAGAAATTTATACATGCTTGACATTTAAGTCAAAGCAAATTGTTCGTGAATCATTTGCTACTATTTCAGGATAACGAAGACACGACAAGACGACCTTTCGATACAGAAGCTCCGTTAAAGGACTCCCAATTGTGTCCAGGAAATTATGGCCTCTTCCTGAACGTAACAGAATGCCGGACTATTTTTAGGAAAAGGTAAGGCCGTATTTCTAAGTATACATGTATATTTACTTTGGATTGGGCATAACGAGAATACCTACTCAAATAACACCGGGGTGTCTAAAAAGGTAACCTTAGCTGCTCCTCTTGAGATCCCATTATGAATCACATTGCAAATCACAAGCTTGTTTCTTGTAAGTTGTCGACAATGATGTTAACTGAGCAATTTCTATGTAGCAATGCACTCGAAGTCGTTTAACTACTTTATACATACATAAAATCAGGCCTGTAATCCCCGTAGGGATAGACAGAGTCCAAGGAGTACTGTGTTCCTTAACACCACCTACTACAACCACCACCACCACCTACCTACTTTATAGTTTACAACATATCGCATGTCTTACACTGTGCTCGGTGCATACGTAGAGGTCCTATAAACATATCAGCCGAAAATTGTTTTTTAGATAGATACTAGTAGATAGATAAACTCTTTTTTTGCAATAATTACACACCCACACACGCATACAAAAAATACAGGTAGAACATACAAATTTCTTCTATATTACACATAAAAATTCAATAAACATTACAAAAGGTAAAAGGTAAGTAACATGTGTGCCTTAAGAGCAAAAGGGCTAGGTCAGAATAAGGTATGCTCAAAGAGCAACCCACTGATTTTCAGCTATTACCCAATAAAAAGGAGAAAAGCACCTCCACGGAAATACAGGTCTACGAAGGCGGATATGATTTCATGTGGAATAAATAACTAAGCAATATTGCTTATGGTGGCTATTTTAGACCACCAGGTCCACAATTCTGTTTATGTTTACACAATATCCGTGTTTAATGGGAATGCTTTTAGATACAGCTCCTGTTAATAAAATAGCAAATTAAGAAATGTTCCTAGTTGTTTTATTATACCAGTAACCTGACCTGTATTGAATAGTAACAACATTGGAGCCTGGGAATTAATTACTTTTTGTATGATTTCGTACCTATCTTTTTTGTAATTTCACGAATTTGAAATTGTTTTAGGTTTATTAATTAATTTATGTAATATTTGTTAGAATCGCAATATGACAACATTACACTAGCCTCGCAGTGGTAAGGTTATCATCTGAACTGATTCAAATCAATGTAATTAAACCACTTATTTAAAAAACATGCTATACTTAAAAGCCAAAGCTAATTTTTAAGTTCTTACTCTGGCAGAAGACTAATGCGAAATTAATCCCATCTAATTTTAAAACTCTATAAAAGAACGCAAAGGGATTAGTAAAACGCAGCCGAGTTTTAAATCTTTTTAGTTAATTACATTTTTGACAGTTATGGCTTATAAAAAAAGTAATAAGGTTTACGTAGTGTCACAAATAAAAACCATTTATTGTTTCTGGCTGCATATTAATTAACATCGTTATTCTGCCTATATTTCAAAACGATATTTATTATAGTTACCACTATAACAACCAATTAGCGTACAGTTAATTAATTAAACTAATTTGCGTAGATTGGCCATTGCACATAATGAAATTTACATTAATTTAATACATTATATTTCCATTGATCTGCATTCGATAGTGAATTAATGAGGCGCCAAAAAGTTTGGGGTCATTTAAATGTAATAACAGTTGTAACATATTACAGGCGAATGTTCGTTGGTGTAGTAGCTCAAAGAATATACAGTGTAAAAACACCTTTACACTTGGCAATTAAGATAATTGATAATATTATAGCTTTTTTATTGTCCCTAGCGTGCTTTTAATAAATACAGTGTAAAATTACTGTCTGAAATGAGTCATGCCAACAGTCTGAATAATTTAATAGGTGCATTTGACAGATGAACTTTATGGACCATTTACATTGGTATGGGAATCGATTAATCTCACTACAAGCAACTGTCAAAATTCACTAGAAATAAGTTTCAAAATGCAGCTATTAAATTATTCAGTCTATAGGTGTTTTAATGGAAAACCTAACAATTACTCTTTTTATGGCTTTGTTGATGTTACAGGCTGTATAGATATTGACGCATTTGCTTTAAAAAGAAAATTTGTTGTTACGATCACATATTTTTTTTGTAATGGTGTATTTTATTTTTATATTGAAAATGAGTGAATAAGCAAACTTGTTTTTAATGATTCACAATGCATTATCATAAGGATATTATAAAATGAAAACTATTTTGAAACTGTAATAACATGTTATGATAAACTCTCAAATACCTATTTAGTATGAAATATTATTTTAGTGCATTAAGGTGCGTACAAACTAAGTAACATGTGTATAACTCGTGTTTTTATAACACGTCCACATTATGTAACGTTGTTATTCAACATTGCAACATAAAAGACATAAAAATGCAATTTAACAATGTTATATAACCGTTTGTCGTTCCTTAGTGCTATAAGTGACATGTTATTATAACATTTTTATAACATTCAGTGTCCACATTATCTGAAACATTTATTTAGCAATGTTATGTAACAATGTTTGTACGCACCTTTACAAATATTGTATCGTTTTAAAATTTGGTTTAATACCAAGTATTAATCTCTATATCATTAATTAATTAGCTGTCTGAGAATGTAAAAAAACTTCGATATAAAAATGTTAATTATGTATATATTTTTTTTTAAATAATACATTTTCAAGTTTACTTTATGTGGTAATTTATTTAAAGTAATAGATGAAAGCAGGTAAAAAATGCGAAAAATAATTATCTTTAATATTTTAGGGACCAGACGGATAGCTCTACCGTATTGTTTTTAAGAGTGTTGTCAAGTCCCAATATCCCCTATTCTTATCTGTCGGCTTAGGGACTCGATTGGGGAGTCACTTGGTCTCTTTTACAGGAAATAAGGTACGACCTAATAAGAAAGTCACTGAATGTTGGTCGCACGAACCACGAATAGAATATGCTTCCAGTATAATAAGGCCTATGAAATTGGTATTTTGTATGGAGATTTTGGGGAATTCTGCATTTTCCATACTAAAATTTTTTCAGTTTTCTTCACAACGACAAATCTAAAGATAATAATATTTGGCATCTATCATTAGACAAGCTTTAGTAATATGTGTAATATCACACTTCATAAAAATTATTTATCGTTTTTAAGTGAATGCAAATAAAATGATGTATTCGGGAGGCACTTAAAAAGAGTTGTCTCCGTGTCCAATTTTAACACAATTAAACTTACAACAAATTATTAAAACAAATCAAAAGAGCTCAAAAATATAGCCTTTTTTTAGACGAGGAAAATATTTTTTAGGAATACTCTGAATCTTAATACTTACAGACAAAATACTAAGAGAGAAAAAAAACACCAATTTCATAGGTAAGGACCCAATATGTCTAAGGAGCTTGGTGGCAATATGGTTCGTACAAGCGTTTCGGCATATCAAAACATATTTACTACCGTTATGGTCAACTCTGGGGTGGGTGAGCAAAACTTTGAGATCTTGAGTTCCTGCGTGCTTCGGAAGGCACTTACCACGTGGCGCATGGGTATTTCATTGTCGATCAAAAAAGATGTAATGACACTAGTATGAAGGTCGACCTACGCTGGCCCAATGCGAGTTGATGGGAAGAAGCGGTTAAGGCTAAGGAGTCTTCCGAAGTCTATCAAGATTACATAATAATAATGTTTTTTTTTTATAATCAGCCCAGCAAATAACTCAAACCACTTGATGGTAAGCAATAGATAAGTCCATTTGCGAAGGATGCTAGGGCAGCACCAAAGGATACAGGACGACCTCCACCTTGCTGGCTACGGTGCTGGTACGGCTTGTTAGACGGTAACAGAGGTTCTTAATAAATATACAAAGTTCTGGTCACCCATCCCAGGATTGACTATAACGAAAGCAGCTTTGTTTTTGATATCGAAAGCCGTGTACCAACCACTCCGCCACCGAGCATTTCAGACACATTATACGGGAAGCAAATTCTATTCAAGATTCAAGCAACTAAGATTAAGTGACTTTCTTTTGAAAGATTCTTATTAGACCGTACCTTTACAGAAATTTCCTAAATTCATATGTACACTACGTACCTAATGATCACAAATTAACCTCAACCCCGTGAATGATAATGAACACGGGTCGAGTAACGTAATTATATTAATTTAGAAGTAAATATTCAGTTTCGTACGGTATTATTTTGTGTTCAAATTACGCGGTGAATATGGAGCATTACATACATCTTGGGTGAAAGTGTACTACGTTTTGTAATTAGAATTAACTCATTCAATTTTAATCGCAAAGAAAATTAAAACCTCCTTGCACCTAATTTAATCTATGTTCTCAACATCAAAAAAAATTGAACAAAAACAATATATAAAAAATAGAACACCTAAAACCACAATTTTCAATTTTATCACAATTAGCGTTACTTAATTACAATTAAAAGATATTGTACCGATGACTCATGAAAAAGACAATCCATTACTTTGTTCGTATTCAACAAAGTGATTTAAAAATTAATCACAACACTTGCAATTACATAGAGTCATAGACAATCAAACACTGTGCCCTATATGACACAGGTGTCTGTCTATAGCGGCACTGTCTTTACTATGAGGGCTATGAGTCTATTGTTAGGTTACCTAGACGAGAAAGGTATATCTTGGCTATTTCAGCCGCATAGCACTGCTAATTTACTTTTCTTTGCTGCCAGCAGTACTGTAGTAAAAAAGGCCTTGAGAACTTCAGGTGTATATTATTATACTAGTTTTTTTACTGGGAACCGTTTAATTTTCCGGAATAAAAAGTATCTAAGATTCAACATCTTAGATACATTTTATTCCGGGGATATAAGGTATCAACCATGCGAAATTTCATTGAAATCGGTCCAGCCATTTCGGAGATTAGCCCGTACAAATAGATAAACAGGCAAATAGACAGGGAACAAAAAATTAAAAAAAATTTTTTTGGTATATTCCCTCTTTTTACATCCCCCATATTTATAGCATTTTTTTTCTAGGTACAGACATTCGACCTCTACAGTTTTATTATATGTATAAATATAGATTTTGTGTAGAGAGAGAGTGTTCGACAGTCAATTAGTTGCAGATTGTAATGTAGTTAGTTAGTAATGCGAGTGGAGACGAAAGATGTGTGCCAGGATCGTAGCAAGTGGAGATCTGCAATCTTAGCCTACCCCGTTGGGAAAAGACGTGATATGTATAAAATATAAAAAAAACGTGGTAAAAAGTAGGCGCTATTCCATTAAATCTTAGTTATTATGTAGTAGATTCTAACCAGCGTGTTTTGAAGATTCTACTTGGCAACAGGAGATTGGTTGGTTTATTGGAAAATTACTAGCTTCAGCGCGGGCGCACTGCTGCGTCACCAGCCGTTATGACGCAGCAGATTAGGTATAGCATTAACTATTAGTTTGTTTTTATACGTAAGTAAGACAGTACGTGAACCTTCGAATATATATAATAATTTCTCTCATTATACATCAACACAGAGTGTAGAATAGGCCAGGGTTAGATAAAGAGTAGATCCACATTCCAAATACCTCGTGGCGTCCACCACGTCGGGATCTTCTTGGGGGCGTTATTGGCGTTATATTATAATAAAAGATCTCTTTTCACTGACTATACATATTTTAATGAAAAAACATTACATGTACCTACATTTTAATCGTCTCGCGGTCTGACATACACTGTTTTTCCTAAGCGCCCTCTATTTCTTTCATAACTTTTAAATTTAATTTATTTTCTTTTTCTAACCTTTTTCTACGCGCGTGTAGCAAAGAATATGCCACAATACTGTGACAGGCAGGGAAAATCAAAATTGAAGCTAGGGAATAAAGACGATTCTTGTTTAAAGGTGACGTATGACTGTGACTGTACACATAATTCAAAGGGCGCTTCAATAACTTGAATTTCGACCCTATCTTAAACCATTACGAACTTAGCAAATCGCCGAAAAAAACAAAAAACACCGGATAACAAGAACCCTACAAAATATTTGAACGAAAGAACTTCAATATAATTTAATAGGCTCTTTAAATAAAATATGATTATCGTCTAAAAAGAATTGACTGCTTCAGAATTAAACGAATCAAATATACCAGATACCTGTCATATTACATGGTTTATATCTGATACACCTTCACTCAATAATGGGGGTGGAATAGAATCTACATAAAACTGACAGTTATTTTATTACACAATTTTGTATAAAATACGTACGAAATAATTTCGGACGATCAAATTATACATTTCCAATAAGATCCTTCATTTAAAAAATCTAGACTTTAAAAAAAGCCCAATAAGTAACGAAACCAAAAACTACCCTAGCCAGCTCTAATTTGGTGGCCGCAAATTTCTTGTTTTGATCAGGTGAACGCAAGTTACCCAGTTCACCAAATTAGCAAATAGGCAGTAGGCTGTATTTTAGCCGTAGAACTGAGGGCCGCTGGAGCTTTTAAAAAAAATTTCTTGAGTAGAGACAACTCGGAAAACGTAGTTAATGTCCTGCGACAAGATGAAATGACGATATTCCTTGGCTGGCTGTAGTGGGCTGGATGAAAGCAGAACCCTTAATCCAATAGAGGACAACTATCGGTCATAGATGATGAAATTGATATTTTATTCTACTTTTTTTACGTAAAGAATACGTACACCATAAATGAGTTCAAGAAAATTTTACGACAATAATAACATATTCAACGAAATAAGCCTGCGTAAAAAGGCATAGATAGAACGCTTAGTCGCAGGAAAAATTCACTTACGCATTATATGTATACTAATTCAAGGCGCGCAAGCCATTACGGTATATTTTATACGCAAAGCAGCAATTTTGTGCGTTAGTGGGAGTGAGACACATTTCCACTTACTCCGAATACCTAAATAAAACCGGGACTAGCGAAATCTTTTATCGTGAAGCGCTGTTACGCAAGTGTGCATCAATCACTCGCGAAGGACGCGTCAGACACAGCCGGAGGGAGGCGACCAGTCGAACGAACGCCACCAAATTTTCAGAGCGATAAGATAGCGAGCGTATTTGAACGTTACTATAATCCCTTTACCGGTATTGTGTGACGCGCACTTAGGAGTTTATTAGAAATTGTTTACGTCCCAATCCTGTGTTGAGAGGTTTTGTTACATGAACCCTGATAAGCGTTGCGAATCAGCGATACGATATTAAATTTATTAAGGAATAATTACGAAGTCATTTCTAAACATTCGTTGTCTAATTCCTGACGGGACACGAAAAGTCGTGGTTTCAAATCGCGCTTGTGGCCAACACAAAGCATCCTAATTCCTATAGACCCTTTTGGAGAACATACGGCAAAAAAAAACAGTAAAAAGTTCGGGTCTCGCGGAGGATTCCCCTAGTAATGTGATACAAAACTACAAACATCAATGAGTACGAATATTACTGAGGTAAGCTTGATTGTAAACAAAGAGGTTTAATAAAAAGTTGTTTATTTGGTTGTAACTTAGACGGTATACGAGAGATTTTTTATACTCTATGTGTAAGTAATCGGATTATAAATTGATTATAGGATCATTTATGTAAAGGTTTTAAGAAAAATTACAAAATTCTTTTGAGAGCCAAATGTTTTCTTAGGAACCAGTTATGAAGATTAGAACGAAAATCCTAATATCACTCTACTACTTACAGTTGGAACAGTAGGGGTACATACCTAGCTAAGTATATTGATACCGAAATAATGATATATATAGGTATTCTGGAAAATTATATTCAACGATAACACAGACGTATTTTTCTCATATCGACAGTAAATTATGTTAATTTGTCACGAAGGCATCCAACGGCGGGCGCGATAAACTTAATTGAAACATACTGGTATGAAAATTATAAATTAAATTTGCTATATGTCACAGTCGTATTATGGAAATCACAACAAAGACGCGAAGGTAAAGGTGACTCACAGATATTTTTCTTTAAGATAAGCAATTTTCTTCGATAAAAATTTATTTAGTTGTTTAAATTTAAATATAAACCCCTTGTCCCCGCGAACAATGGTGATCGAAAACAAGATATATTTCTATTTCCTATTGCGTCTGGTTTTCTGACCATTGACAGGTAAAGTGTAAATAGAGATGTTCTCGGAAAAAAATTACAAGAATATCTAATAAGTGCCTACCTACTTCCTGCTACATTATTTTATTATATTGGTGCGTCGTTTCTACGAACCTTTCTGATAATAGGTCCACCATGTAATGCCACCATTGTAATCACAAGCAAGCCTACCAAAAACAAAGGTTGCTGCGTTTAACAAATAAACGTTTACGAACAAAATACTAGAAAAGCCTTATTAATTGCGCTGCTAACCTTACAAACTATACCTAATTAAATAAAAAAAAATTGTTTTCATAGACTGTTTTTAGTTTTAAATAAACGAACCGTTAAATGTTAGGTAGTTTGTTGATTATTTAGCTAACCTACTATAAATGTAAGATCATAGAGATCATGTTGCATTCAGAAATGCACACCTACATATTAGATACCTGCGTAGGTAGGTACGTGAAAAATACGTGATAGCCACGTTTGTCTTGTTGCTACGTTGCCGGCTGTACATCGACAAAAACATACTAAAATGACACAGGTAACTACGTTACCGGTTCAATTCCTATTCAGCTCAAGCAAATATAGGGTCCTAGTTTGTCGAGGAGTGTACGTGAGCGTTTTGTTTGAGGAGTGGGAGCCATGCTGCCGGCGCAGCACGCCGTGACGTAACCAGGCAGCGCCCTGCCGGCCGTGGCAGTACTGGCGCTGCTGCCAACTGGGTTACGATTACGAACACGATCGTCATTCGCCCCACCCGCCACAACGCGTGCACTCTTCCCTTGCCATCGGCGGCAAGGTCACTGCGCCACGCGCGACACTTCTCAGTGGCACCAACCCATTTAATAAATCAAAACTCCACTAACCTGTTCTTTTCCAACTCGTTATGAGTGGTCCTGGAACAAAAAACATACATTGTAACCGTCCGATGCACTGATTGTCACACATTCACTTCACTGCACTTCACTTCGCCGGCAACTCACCTGCTGCCCTGCGATTTTTTCGTCTTCGGACGCCTTCCACCGGTCCTGGACTCTTCGTACGCCGGCAAACTCGACGCGTATCCGTGCTCCGCCTCTGCAACAAAGAACACTGCCATTCCGTCAAAATCAGCTGATTGTGGCAGGGCAAAAATAGACGGGAGCCATGTTGACGTGTGCGTGTAGTGCACTCGATTGACAATTCAAACAAAGAAAATCCAATTCACCTCTATCGCGCCTTTCGATGAATTCAGCAGCTTGGATCAAGTCAGCAATACTCATATTTCTGGTATCCTGGGTTAGCACAGGTATTCACGAACGCGACACGACTTTATTCGATTAAAACTATAAATAAAAGTATCTTTATCGCTCCGAAGTTCACGACTGCGTTTCCCGATGTCAAAAACACACTAGGCGAGTTGGAACGCGCGACCGTGTATGCCGGCTCGCGATTAGTCGGCGGCGTTCGGGCCGCGCTCGGCGAGCCAATGGCGGCGCCGCAATACCCACAATAAAATACCTGGGTCAATCACGTGAACTTTGTGTTTCCAAACAAAACATTTTTTTTCTATGCGCTCAGTAGCGGCGTGGGATATTGAACAAGTTTTATTTTATTGAATAAATTATATAGACGGATCGCATTGTACTTTGAAGTGCATTCACATGCCAGTGGTTATTGTTTATAGTTCATAATAGTGCGTCATAAACATTGCATGTTTTTTTTTTAGAAAATAAATATTACGCAAACTCTCTAAAACAATTACATAAATATTTCGTTATTAGTTTAACAGTAATTACCAGCTGTGAGATCTTTGTTTTAAGGAAATCTAAGAACTATTCTCAGTTTTACAAAGGTGGTATCAAAAAATAAAATTTGAAATACATTTGGGAAACACTTTTAATATTTAAAATGTTCAAACAAGTTTTCAATGTATCATTCAGTATTTTCAACATGTGCAGACGGGCAAACAGCACTGGCAATAAATGTTTCCTTGGTTCCTGAAATAAAAATAAAACATTAGAACATGTTCCTATTGGAAATCACTTCTTAGGATATTTTTTTTACAATAACGCTTTAGGAAATTATATACTTTGTAAATACATATTTGATAGAATTTTTCTTACAATCAACTTCGTTAGAAGAAATAAAAAATTACTCAATTTTAAAGACGACCTCCATGGCTGAGTGGTTTGTACGCCACTCAAGGTGTCGCCATCTCGAGCGGTTCTGGGTTGGATTCCCGGTGAGTGCAAATGATTGTGTGAAGAATACAGGCATTTGTTCTCTAGTTTTGGATGTTTATATATGTATTCTATATTTTCTGAATATTTATTTATTTTTTAAGTATATTTATCCGTCATCTATTGTCTGTAACCGTGCAGCATTAGTTGCTTAAAATGGGGCTAGTTGATAGGTGTGAATGTCTGAAGATATTTATTTATTTATTAAAGCATTTCGATTTTTTATGTACTTCAATAAATGTTTTGTAAATAATACTTTGTCTGTCTGTACACTACTAATAAATTAATTTTCCAATATCAACCATTTTTTTGACGAGGAGGAATCCATTTACGGACCGTACCTACCGGTGGCTAGCCGGTAGGCGTGTGGGACTCACCTGAAATATTAGCACTACCCAATAAAACTCCCCGATATACCCGCCCTGCCCTTCCGTGGGAGCGACCCTGGGTCTGACGTAGCAATGCTCCGAGCCGTTCCCAGGGCCAATATGAATTTGTTTCATGTTTAATATCGATTTTTTTTTAAATTAGTGTGGATAAAATGGACTGATATGGACAAACAAAGAATTAACATAATTAAATACATAGTTTAATAAATTTTGTGTCCTGTTTGAGGTATAGAGAGTATAGAAATATAAAAGTGGTATAGAAATTTTCGATTTGAAAATTTTGGGCTACAAAATTCTAAATATATTGAAACCATGCTAAAATATTACTTGATTTAATATATTTTTGTTTTTAAATGAATTCGATAATTATAGTTTTCGTTTTTCTTTGGCAGCAATTGATATCTCTTACATTTTACATGGAAACAAAACTCGAATTTAATAAACCATTTCTCTTACTCTATTTTAAAACTAGGTTTGAACCATCATAACTTACTGTAAGTACCCTCGTTTTCCGGTAGTACTGGCTAAATACTCGCACCATGGAGGACAGAAAACTGCAAATGTGATGAGGCCTGAAGTCACATTTATTTATGGACATTTCCAGTGAATTCTCCAAGAGAGACGGAAGACCCATAATGAAATTGAAGATTAGGCACCATTCATCCTGTAAAAACACGAAAAAAATGAGGAATTATTATTTAACCCACTTGAGCCTACTGACCCATACATGGGCCTTAAGAAATAAAAACTTCTTCCCTCGTTATTTGACTTATATAGATAATGCTGTGCACGTTATTTGAAGGTTTAATCTATAGTTGTCAATAGTAGTGATAAATAACTCAATTAATTGCATAATTTCTTGTTATATTAAATGAAAATATCAGGATTGAAAACTGCATAACATGCCCTCGAAAAAAATTGAATTAGACCACTATACTTTGAAGAATTTTATAAATTCTAACTGTAGAAATTATATACACTATTTGTATTTATATAAAAAAAAATAACTTTATTTTTATCACTTTTATATGGTCTGACTCTATGAACCCATACATGGGTCGGTCGGCACAATCAATTATAATTAAAAGTAAGGACCAATTTTTTTTCTTATTTCGGGGCAAAATTTGTACCTCTATATTGAAACGTAATGGTTATGCTGACCGACCCATACATGGCACATCTCATTTTGCTGCTTTTCTAGAGGTCAAACATTTTTTTCCTTATTTTGCCTGAGATTCTCAGACCATATTAAAATATATATAAAAAATCGTGACAAAATACGACAATAATAGTTTAAGACTTAACTGAGTTAATTCATAATGTAGATTTACTGATTGACAGGCATTTAACAATTTATGAAGTCAAATCATTTGATCATCCTTCATTTTTATACCTTAGCAATATCAAAACTAATAATTGTTTAAAGTAAAAAGCTCATCCACCTAATATGACCTCATTTTTAGGGCACTTAACACAATAGAGCTGATTCTGGCACAAACTAATCCTTATTGCTTAGTTTGTGCCTACAGAATCGGCCCTAATATCAGAAAAATCATAAAATAGTTCTAGAAACTGCAAGCTTATAATTTTTTAATTAGACATATTTTTTCTTTCGTGATTCTTTACCTCTTGTGTAAGTAAATTAAAATCAGTATCTTCAAATGGTGGTAGTGGGGGATAGGTACCTTCTTCTACTTTATCATTGTAAGCCCTTATGATAGCTTCCAGCCTGGCACAGTTGTATAGGATGAAAGATGCACCTGTAATAATAATTATAAAAGGCTACATAACATACCAAAGTAGGTGTGTAACTTCTAAATAACCTACATAATAATATCACATAACCTTAATTAAACAAAAATCTAATCTGGACAATCTGATCACTTTTTTAACAAAAATTGAATAGGAACAAAATTTGATAATCAAAAGTAACCTATAATATCGTCGTTGCGCCTGACAGATTCCATATGTGATATTCACAAGGTTTTGGGAAACAATAAAAAACATGTTATTAAAATAAGGAACAGATATTATCTGTTCCTTATTTTAATAACATGTTTTTTATAACAATAACAGATATAATCTGTTCCTTATTTTAATAACATGTTTTTTATTGTTTCCCAAAACCTTGTGAATATCACATATGGAATCTGTCAGGCGCAACTTTATGACTGCATAAAGCTATTTTTCACCCAATGAGACTGAAATGGTTAAGCCTCCGAATAGAAAGCTCTGAACATTACAGAAAATTTTAGAACATTTTATATTTTCATTATTTACCTTTGCTTGAGCCAGCAGAGGAACAATCAAAGTTGATTTTAACTGCACTGCCAGGCCTTGTCTGAAGCAACTCAAACTTGACTGCAGACTCCCCTAAGTGGGCTACAAACTCCTTCCATTTAGCATCAGTAGATACTCGGACACCATATTTATGTTGCGCAATTAATGTCATCTCATTCTGTCGAATTCTGTAAAAATAACAATTACTTTCATTGTATTTACGAGACTAGCTATAGTTTAATATATAAAAAAACAATAATAACATTTGACATCAACATTTTTCATATACCTTTAAATGTTTATAAGCGTTTGTTAGGGGAGGTAATGAGTTCGTAGACAGTAATTGACACTTTGTCTCATAAATGGAGCATTACCGTCTTAATTTCCTAATATTGTTTGTATGTTTTTAATGGAACTGTAGGTCTATTAGTTTTAACAACTCGTAAATATAAATTTATATGACGTTCGTTGTCCTAAGTAAATAAATAAAGAAAAAAAAATTACATTGGATTTTATAATCATATTCTATAATTTATCTTTGCAATTAATCTGTGAAGTATCAAATTTTGATGATCTTTGTTCATACCTAATATAATCATCAGCCTTAAAATTTGTTTCTTTACCTCCCGTCTTAGCGTTGAGTACAGCACCACATAAAATTGCTTGGCATTCATCCCTCCTATATGAAGACCGTGAAGTTAGCACAACATTGGGATTGTCACGATCATCAAAAACTGAGTAGAGATTTTCTAAGCATTTCATTAAATAGGTTAGGCGTAAAGATGTCAAGCATTCTGTATCATCATCAATATCACAATATACACGACCAGATGATTCTTTAAGTTTATTTGCTAATACAATATTATTATTCAAACCTTCCTTCAAGCCGATTAATATAGATTTCGGTCGATTAAGAAAAATGTGGACACGGTCTTTCTCTTCCGATAATCTTACAACTTCCAGATGCCAGCCCTCAGATTCTTTAATCAATTCTGCCGGTTGCTTATTCACATAATCCATTAAGCTTTTATTTGAATCTTCTGTGCAATAATTAAAATATTCATGCCATGACTTCATACAGTTCGGACAACTAAAATCACCATGGAGATGTAAGTTTTCCGTATGTTTTTTAACAAGTAAACTTCTGCCTGGTTTTGGTGTCTTCGTGAAAGAGTATATAAGGTCGTTACTAAACTGTTGAAGCGAATTAGTTATCATTTTATTTTTTTATGAAATTAGAAGAAATAAATGAGAGACTGACGAATGTCTACAGACAGATTCAGATTGACATTGATTGACAACGACATTTGAATCATTCGTTCAGAAAGGAAAATATATAGCAATGCACTGGCAAAGGAACTAAATCATACAACCAGCCAGTATAAATATTTTATAGCTGTTATTGTTTTATTTTAAATATTAATCGTCCCCGCTGCATCGTGTTTGTTCAGAAAAAACTAAAGTGTGTTCAACCAATTTCATTTATTGATTCATTATATTAGCAAACACTGGAATATGACATAGCTGACAAGGCTTTTTGAATTTTATTGGAAGTTTCATTCTTAGAGCATTAAACCTGTTGGTTTTATTATTGTAGTTAAAACAGTTTGCTACCGAATAAAAATTAAGACTTAAGAACCTTAAAGGGTTTAGTTTAATGTCATAATAATATAATGCATAATAGTGCAGCGCAGACGACAGACTATCTGTTCTGTGATTGGCTTGAATTCCTTCAAGCCAATCACTTGAATTTCTTCATTCAATCACTTAGAATTATTCGAACATTGTGTTAACACTTAAACATAAAAATTCATCTGGCCGTGTATAGTTTTAGTATATGAAAATTGAACATATTTATTTTAAAAAAACCGCGAAGGATATTTTGCGCCTAATACAAACATTTGTGTGCCGCTGACTGATCGCACAAAAAGTGTGTCCTCTGCGTTGTACCCGTCGCCGTCGGCCGAGGTCCACATGCAGTAAGTTGGGTCCACTGCGTTATGTTATCGTGTTTGGAAACTCTCATGAATGAATGTGCCTAACAGTTATTCATTCATGAATCATGCTATAGGTATGAAAGAACGCTTACTCTTACCCGCGCCGCAGCGAACCCGGGTTCAGGCTAGTAAAGAGGCAGGCAGGTAAAGAGATATCATTAACGTTTTTTAGTATTTTTATCCTTACCGTAGCGTAGAAATAAAAAATGTACCTATAGCCCATTTCAGAACGAATTGAAAATTAGCTTACGTTGACACAACGTTGACGTTGTGAAATGACGTTGACATAAGGTATGTTGTTAGTGTTGGTAATTTTTAGTTGCAAATGTAGCTTCGCGGTCGAAGAATTATTTAAACGAGCGTTTAGTATTTACCTCTAAAAATAGTTATCTAGTCACATTTCCCGCTCATTGCAAGTACTATGTCATAAATCGTAACAATGTTATATTTAAAGTGCATTTTATTATTTACCGTTACTTGGCAGATTACGAGCGTATCCTCGTATTTTTTTGAAGGAATTTACTGTGGAAAAGAAAATTGTTACGATGTTTTGGGAGTTACAAGAGATTCTTCAAAAAATGACATTGCGAGGAACTACAGAAAACTCGCCAAGAAGTACCATCCCGATATGCATAGGGGCAAAGAAGATAAGAAGAAGGCGGAAGAGAAATTCAAGCAAATAGCGACCGCTTACGAGATTCTTCGAGATGATGAAGACAGAGCTGATTACGATTACATGCTGGACAATCCTGAGGAGTACTACTACACCTACTACAGATACTACCGCCGCCGCATGGCCCCTAAAGTCGACGTGCGTATTGTGTTGTTCGTGACCATTTCAATTATATCCCTCATCCAGTATTACAGCGCCTGGTCTAATTACGATTCGGCCATAAAATATTTCATGTCTATACCAAAATATAGAAACAAAGCTATAGAAATTGCTAGAGAAGAGTTAAACGAGAATCAAAATAAAAATAAGAGAAACAAAGCACAACTGAAAACAGAACAAGACAAAATAATTAAAAGGGTAATTGAAGAAAACATGGATATAAAAGGTGCCTATGCAAAACCTAGAATATATGATATCCTCTGGGTTCAACTAATAATTCTTCCATATACCATTTCATATTATATCTATTGGTATTTAAGGTGGTTCTGGCGATTTTCAATCCTAAAGCTTCCATATGGTGAAGAAGAAAAGTTTTACATTATTAGAAAGTTCATGAATATGGGACAGCATCAATTTGATGCACTAGAGGATGAAAAGAAAGAGGAATTTTTAGAAGAGGAGTTATGGATCAAAGAGAACTTCCTTCGTTGGAAAGAAATTGAAGAAGAAAATGCCAAGAAAGCTTTGGCTGAGAATAATAAGTATAAACAATATAGGAGATACATGAAAAACCATGGAGTTGGCAGAATGACCTTTGACGATTCATGATGTTGAGAATGTGATTAATTATATAACTGAGATCTGTCCTATTTGATTTTGTTTCAACAGAGTGTGCATTTCTATATTTATTGTCAGTTATTTACTAATAAGTGTGAAATTTTAAAATAAAAATACAATATTTATTACAGAACTTGTTGCTTTTTATTTCTTTATATTTTATCTCTATCTGTCTCAACATGTACCTACTACAATACAATTCAATTACATTTATTCATACATCCATAATTTACATTCATCACAAATGGCATTTTGTTAAGGCATTCTAATTCAACACTCCCGGTGCTCGTCACACATACATCAAGGCAAGTTGCAGTTGTCCACACAATCACATTTGCCACAAATAAAATATTACCAGCATCACAAATAATACAACTATTTTAACTAGTGCAGAACCACAACCCTTTTTCTAAACCTTATTTATCTGAAAAAAAAAAAAATAAGTAACTTATTGTAATATTTATATAACATTCACGAGATTTACAGAAAATCAAGATTTTTGACTCCTCTATGCTAAACACAGCCAATATCCTACAAAATAAAAACATTTGTGGCAAGTGGGATTTCTGTGACCAATTTTATAGTAAAAATATTTTGAGATCCTATTTACATCAAATCATAAGCTGCATCAACTTGACAAAATTTGATACAAACATACATACATTTATAAGCATTTACGAATAATTAATTATACAGTTAAAATGATTAAATTACATAAATTTTAGTTTGTTTGGCAGTGCATTTCTGATATCTACCTAATTCCGAACGAAGACTAGGGTCCGCAGGCGGAAAAACTGTTTAGAATTTATTTCGCGGCAGTTACGAAATTAGGTTTGAGAAAAAATCGTTGCAAAGACTTACAAAAAACCGCGTTGACGGAGGGAAAGGTATATTGTGACAAACCGTGATAAGTCGTCCATTGAGAAACTTCGTTATGTAATCATTCTTTGGTTGGATAACTTTCATTATTAGGTATTGACTCCAATAACAAGTATTCTATAAAATAATTCTACAGTGTATTCATACAATACTTTCACACACTAATAATTTTTCGTGACACGTCTGCCGACCCCAGTTTCATTCTGACTCGAGTTCAACATTATGGAATGTTATTTAAATTGTATATTAAAATTCCTATCAGTACAGTTCTCAATATTGAACATAATTTTCTGATATTATAAACTATAGGATGTTTATTTTTAGGTAGGTGTATTATTTTTAGTTGCTATATGTTACAGTAGAGACTTGACCAGCCGAATCTAAGTTTGTGTCTCAGTTAATTATGGTACAGTCGAGTTCAAAAATATGTACGCAGATTTGACAGGTGACAGTCTTTATTACCTTGCAATAAAAATCATTTCCAGTCGAACGTGCATACATATTTTTGAACTCGACTGTACCTACTTAAGCAGACAGTAGACACTGTTAATTGCGAATAAAAATTGGTGAAATAGAGAAATCTAAGCTGACGAATCAGTATAATGAAGGTACAAAACATGTAATTATTTTTGTTCAATTAACTATTTGACTGCCTAACAAGCAACCCGACTGAAATCTCTACTGTAGCAAATAGTTAAATCACAGTGCATATCGTCAAGATCTTTACCACTCGACCGATATTTCGTTCGTATTGACAAAGTATGCGCTTGTGTGTATTTGAGCAGTATCAAACATTGTTTTTGTGGCCAACTGTAAAATGTCTATAAAGTGTTACTAATGGTTTGTTATATTTAATGAATAGATAAACTTAGCAATCACTTGGGTATAGTCACGTTATATTTGTTAACGTCATGTAATAAAACCAGTTACGATTTGTAATTACGATAAAATACTGTTTTTTGTCAAGAATATCCATTATTTATCTAAAGATAGGTAACATAAAGACAAGACGAAAACCTGTATACACCCTAATAATTAATTAATTCAATTATTTCGTTGCAATTGATAATTCTTATAAACATAATACAACATAGTCTATTATGCAAATCTTCCAGCTGCACGTCTCTATTGCTATTACTAAATCAATTTTACAAAACATAATATCTAGCTATTTAACTGCTTTTTAATCAGGTACACTACAAGATATAGACAATTCGTCAATATAACAGAGTCACAACTTTGTTAACAAACACCAAGTGAAAAGAGCCAGTGTTACAACTGTAACTAATTCATCTTTCCACAACAACATTCAACAGCAAAAATAAACGAGATTGAATTTTCTTTTTTTTATTCAATTACAACTCGAATTGCATTGACACTTGATTTTGACTATACTGTTTCACTAAGTTGTCCGTTTACAAAGATGTTCCTTATTTTTTTGAGATTTGTACAATTTTTTTGCAACAAACAAGTTACAAATGAGGTCTTTATCTTTGAAGGTATATGAGATTTTTATAAAAAATTCACTCGTACTCTGTGGTACAGTCGATAACACAATAAATTATACATATTTAATACAGATGTTGCAGTAATTTAAATTCCTATGGTTTGATCCGTCTTACTTTAAATTCCATTTATAATCATACATTACTTTACACGAAAGTAACAAAACTTACACCAAATGCACACACAACAGCTCTTTAAGCTACCAACTGTTAAATTTCCTCAATTAATTTCGCAACAAATGTCAAACATGTTAAGATTGAAAATTAAAAAAAGAGATTTAACAGTTTTCTTGCTGTTGCCTGCATATACAACACCCAAATACATAGCCCTCCTTATACACGCATTTGACGTCGGTAGATCCATCTTTGTCGATTCAATAATAATATTTATATCTATAAATAGTATACACAAAATATGTTTCTAGTCTCTTCGACACAGACTTTCCCCTTTAAAGGTCAATATCAAACTGTCAATATTAATAATTCTTTAAAGATCAAATTCCTCTAACACCATCAGACTTTTAGAGCATTTCCTTGCGTTTATGAAAATATTAACATAATATTATCCAGTTCTCTCTATGTTTACAAAAGTAAATAAGTATTATGATATTAACAGCAGATACTGCTTATAGTACTATTATTTATTAAGTATATTATATTTTATCAACATTGATTCTTTGTGCTTTAGGAGAAAACGAAGTTGTAAATTTATTATGTTACCAGCTATTGTCATATTTAGTTAAACAGTGATATAATTAGATACCATAGTACAGTTAACTAAATTAATTATCCGTTATTTATGCAACTTACCACTTTCCGGCTTGTTGCAAAAGTGCAAACAGTATAAATTGAGTCGTCAACTGTACTAGTATTAAAAACTGTCACAACAATAATAGTCACAATGCAGAACACAGTTCAAATTCACTTTCACCGTTCACTGGAGAAGAATAAAGTTCATTTCATAATTTCATTTGGCTTTAAGGTTCATTTTGCACTAGCGGCGAGCTCGCTTGATGAAGTGCGGGCGCACGGCTACGTGCAACGCTCGTCCTCAAACGGGCGTTTCGTGGTCAGTTTCTTCGATTCGCCCTAAACGCCACGCGTTGGGATCCGCCGCTGGGAAATATTGAATAATAACGTAATAATTACTTTTAAATTTGTTTATTTATTCTATAACTAACAAGCCTATTGCCTATCTGATGGTAAGCTTGGATAAATGTGGCTCCTGTAATCATTATAGCATAAACTTTTCAATATGTAGTACAGGAACCACAGTGCGCATTGCCTATTTGTGTTACAAGAAGTTATTCTGGTGGTTTTTATGTGTGTCTATGAATATAAATTGAATTATTATCTGTGGTTATAGTATACATTTTATAATGTATTTATAATGCAAATATAAATATTACCTATCTCAAAGGTTTTTGAAAAATAATCGATTAAATAGTTGCAAATAAAACCAAAATAATTGTATTAGTTTGTTATTGTTAAAGCAAATACTTGCTTTAATTTATTTTGAAAATAGATTAAAACATGTTTTTTATCATAGCGTGAACAGCAAGTGCTTCTATTAAAATTGCTTGATATTTAAAATAAAAATAAAAAACACTTTCTTCATTGTTTTTTAAACCAACTTTTGATAGGTATACTACAACCGCTAAGGAAAAATTTTATTATTTTTAAAAGGCTAAGGAAAAATTTTATAATTTTATTAATTAAAAAGAACACGTTTGTATATTTTATAAGGTATATGAAAAACATTTAGATTCTTTATTTATTTTAAAGACAAGTTTTTAATTTACTGTCTAAAATAAAAAGGCAACGTAATTTAATTTATTCTCTTCATTTTAGTTGACTCCAAGCTTGCACATAAGTTCATATACATATACAGTGTATAGTGTCACAACAACGACAGGTATAATAGTAAAGTGAAAAAATATGTATACGCTTTTGACAGTAAATCAGTCTAATGGCGGCACTTCATTTGGCTTAGCGTATTCCCGTAGCATTATCGATGTGTTTGCCTGACTTTGTCCAAATAATAAAATCATTCAAATAACCCATCCATACATGGACTGTTATCGGGAAAACAACTCAAACAATCGTTTGATGTGTGATCAAAAACCGACTCTGGACGGAAACGCATGTTCGCTATTTGCACAATTTAGTGTAAATACTCAAATAAACCGTCCATACAGACAGCCGTTTTCGGACAAATATAGCAAATACGCGAACACGGTGCGCCAAGTGAAGTGCTGCTATAAAAGGGAATAAATACTATCAAATGTGTACACATACTTTTGTACGTGACTGTACAACGTACAATAGTCTCTTAAATGTCGAACATATTGCAACAAATAATACGTGGGTGCATTCGGGTGAAAATAAAATAAAGAAACATAAAATTACCTTAGACTGTTGATCTTCCAAACATGCTTTAGGGATTTGGGCTTTAGGATAGGAGTATAGGGATATTATAAAGCACATAAAACCTTATATACTATACTTAATATTAGGTAACAACTATATTATTAAAGCAGATGATAAAAGCAAGATAAATAGATAACTCTAAGAAATAAATACGTCCGATAATTAATTTTATACAAAAGTGAGCTGTGTTATTGCTTTTTAAAACAAATAGAATGAAAATTTTAATTTATTTCAAGACCAATTTGTTTTACTCATTAAACAAAAGTGACTATTATTAATTGTGTTACTATATTATACATTTATTATACATGTTAGAACTATTCAGATACACAGGTCAATTTAGTAAGGGTGTGAATTCTATTTATTATTGAGTTCATGGCATAATTGTATTAAGAATGGATTATCAACATAAGGTAGGGAGTTGGAATATCCAAACTTAAGATTAGTGTTCTCTAATAAAAAAAATGTATGTTACTGTATTCTTAGATCATCTATTCACCTTGAGTACTAAAATATTTAGCATAGTGCATTACGAAATACTTAAACTTGTACATATATTAGCACGAATAGACTAGCACGTTTAAATACATACAAATACTACATTTACCAGACATCTTCGTACATAAGTTATCAAAATATCAACCCATTTACGTCATTGATTAGTGAGACGAATATAATATTCCAAAACTTATGTCACTATTCAATATTGTTTCTAAAAACAAACTAATTACGAATTGCTTTTGATATGCTTTGTACTTCACACTTCTGTAAAAATGTCTTTACAGGTAGTAACTACATTAGTTGACGTAATAATCCTAAAACACCAACTGTGTGACGAAGTATAATAATACGTGTCCAATATATTGGTAAAGTATATAAATATATAGACACTAAACAAATAGTTTTCAAATGATTATACGTGCAAGAGGAGAAGTGGTACTATAAACACTAATATTCACATTACTTTTTAAATATTTTTTTAAAATAAAATTAATAACATTCATAGCACCATCTCAGATAATATCGAGCGGGTGATTGTTTATATTAGGATGGTTAAACAAACGAGTAAAAAGTTTGGTAACATGCAATGATAGGGGGATTGTACACGCACTGAGGACGTGGGCACAAAGTTATTGCACTCTAGGGATTGGTCAATCTAGAGCACAACTACATATTTTAATATTTAAGCTTATTGGTATTTTAATTACATACTATGGCGACACCTCAATCTATTTCACTCGTATTTAGGTATTCACGAAGTTAAATTGTAAGTAAATTAGAATACATCAAGTGATTTAGAATACATGATGGTATCATTATAAGGGCCTGTTTTGCTATCATCGATAAAGTACCTCATTAATGAATTGGCGAATAAATTCATGAGAATTGTTTCCTATTTTCATCAGTTGGATAGTATCCATTCGGAGGTGGTAAACCCGGCATTGTCAAAGTATAATTTATCACCAATAAAATTAATATAATTAAAATACTAATAAGCACATTAAAATTTTTCTTTTCTCGTTAACCAGCAGATGTAAACCCAAGCAGAGGCGAGCAATAAATAACCTTCAGGATAAGTTTTAGGATTATAGGCGGTATTGGGTGTTGGAGGATGATGGTAACCGTAGTCAGCAGGCGTGCGTGGCGGCAGGCGCGGCCCGAAGCAGCGGCGCGTGCTCGCCTGTACGCAGTCACGGTATACATAGTCTCGGATTTGACGTAAGACGAAACAAAATGGCGGGTGACGTTTGGAACGGTTCGTATTCTCACAAAGGTCAGTAGTTAGCGGCAGGAGCATTTTTAACGTAACTCGAGTGATCAAATATGTCGGTGGTGTCCTCTGCCAGCCCTTCGAGGATATAAACGTGACTATATGTCGCTATGTTTGAAAGTGACATAGGTGAGGATACGAAAATATTGAATCGTTAGACATCCGCCATTTTATTACGACTTACGTCGAATTCGAGATTACGTCTACTGCGCGATAATCGCCCCCCATGCTCACACGAGCATCCTGACTTACACTACACAAGGAAATCGAGCTCGAGATCAAAACGTAGACGTTTATTGTTTATAGATTACATTATGAACATCAGTCTTAGCTGAGAAAAGGTCTACAATGGAGCGAGCTTTCTTTGCCTGTGTGACTAGAGGAAAAACAAAACTGATTAATTAATTACTGTTGACCTAGTAACTGAACGTATTTTTTTATATGGTAGGAGGCAACGAATTATTATGAAATAGAATTGTAACAGGCCCTTATTGAATATTAGATATTAAAAGAAGGCCATAAGTTGAATGAAAATAAGTTATACCTAATATTGGCTCTAGTTTTATAGCCGATTCTAAATCCCACAATTAAGAAGAAGAGTAAGAAACAGACTAAAACTTAGTTATACAACGCATTAAAACCTGATAAAACCATATGACCTACTGTGGATTTTAGGCAACGGTAGAAACTTCTATGAGATTGGAAATCCACGTATTTACCAGTGAAATTGTATAAATAAATATAATAACTGTACAGCTGTACATCTACCAATACTTTTATATGCACACATTTATTACCGTTTCATTTTGATCTCTAACTAAATTTCACTGTTTATTCAACCAAGAAATATTTGGCAAATTTGACTAATACAATGCGTTTTCTTTACAATATCAAGTTTCTGATTGAGTATAATAATATATTTTTATTGTGATGGTATAATCACATGATCCAAATTAAATTCTGTTAATTACAAACATATGATTGTCGTGAAGTCATGAAGCTTCTCAATGTCATGTAATTAATAAATATACCTATCGCATAAATGTTTAAGTTCACTCACGTTGTAACATTAATGGTCGAATTGGTCGACTGAAATTGTCATTATTTAAACAGCTGTTACTATTTGATCAAATGGATAACAACTCGAGGACGTGTATGGTAATGTGTCAATTAGTTATTATATTATTAACTATTGAAAAGTCAATAAAATTCGGCACTGACGCGTCAATAGAATTGTATAATTAGGCCAATATAGAAACCATATGGGTAGATAGCGCCATCTATTGATGGAACTGAGAAGCAACTGAAAAGGCGACTGATTTTTAGTTCACCCGCGTGGTATCCGTTTAGTTAATTTCGCATTTAAAATATTTGTATGGATAATGCAACTAAATAGAAACCTAAATAGAAAGGAATCTCAGAACTTTAGAAAATTACTAACAGGATAATGTACAGTCACGATCAAAAATATGTATACACATTTGACAGGTGATAGTCTTTATTCGCTTCTAATAAGTGTTAATAACTGTCAAAAGTCTATACATATTTTTGTACTTGACTGCACCAAATTTAAAACTGTTGTTTGTTGTTGTTACAATTGAAAAAACACTAAAAATTTATCAAATTTGCCAAATACTCTCAATTATATAAACGAGTTTAAGATTGTCATGTTAAAGTAAAACATTTTTTTTAAGATATTGAATGGAGTCTCGTGTAAGCGTCCCTTCACAAAAATCGTTTAAAGTCACCAATCACATTTAATCTTTTTAAATAAATATTTATAAAAAAATAACCATTTGTTAAAAAAATTTAAATGTGAGTGACAACTTAAGAAATGGATTGCACACTAAAAATATCAGCGAACATCAAAAATAATACACAACTACTCAAGTAGGTCTGCTTGGCTAATTAACTACGTTTATGAGTGAACCCAACTAAATATAAAAGTAATAAGAACTACGTTAAAGAAAATACTAATCTAATTAGTTTAATCAAACGTTGACATTTCCCAATCATATTTCAAGCAATCTGATTGGTCCTTACGTGATTGACAGTATTTATCGACCAATTAAAATAACTGTCATGTAGTAATACCAAATACAAAACCTTATTAGGTCGTAGAAGAGTAAAAAAAGCAGACATACTGAAGTAATAATGAAACATTTAATTAATGACAAGACGACAACCAATCACATCCAATGAACCAACACAATAATGTGCTAAATATGGTAAATTTCGATTTTAATTTTGATTTGGATAGCATAGCTTATGTTTACTTGTCTTCACGTACTTAATTTTGGAAAAATAGTTTTTAAGGAGCATGAGCTATATTTCTCTTGTAATACAAGTGTATTTCTTACAACTGTATGAAATACCTAAGATCTAAAATAATTTCGCCTGTTTTACTCTCACATTGATATTTTTGTCAAACAAAGGTCAGTAATGGAAATCACATTAGGAAATATAATGCGGTATTCGTGCTAAGAGGGCTGGAAATATAAATTAGCTAGCATAAATTGTTTCAATACAAATTGTTAAAACATCTTGGATGTAGCCGCCATCTTGAATTTCATTTTTACTGAAATTGATTTATTTTGGTTTATGTATCGGCGAAATGTAAGTGTTAATACCACTGTCCACTACTTCGGTTATAGAGTAGTGATGAATAAGTTATGTTCTAGAATTAAAAAACAACTCCTTTTGGCTATGGATAATTGACGTTTATTCCATGAAATAATATGTCACAACTCTAGCTGAAAGATGGATAGGACCAACCAGCCCGGCCTAGGAACTAAAATAAGGATTTTCAGTAACTCTAGAGAAATGTAAACGCTTTCGGAAGATCTTATCGGTTTAATCGGTTTAAAATACTGTACTATAGTGAAGTTTGGTTCAACAGTTCTTATACCGAAAAGTCTAAAACAAATATTCAACCAAAAATTTGAAGCACTTCAATAAAAAATGCTTAAATAAGCCTACTTTGTTCTGTAAATTCTACTTTATGTTTAATATAGCTTCACACGTACTTTAGCAACACTTAACAAACCACAAGAATGCGTTTGCTAAGCGCCTGTCATTATATTTTTAGCATATTTTTACACTGATACCGCACTACGAGCCGATGATGAAAGCTGGATAAACCCTTGAAATATTAATAATCATGTTTATAAATAGTAGCTTACAATATTTTCATGGTCCTTATTTCCTCGTCCTTACGAACCTTTTCAATGTAACCTGACTTAATTTCTGAACATAATGAATTAATGTCTGTATTTCAATAGCCATCGGTCGGTATCGATAGCATGAGTTTGTTGTTTATCAAATTTTGTTGCAAGGAAATCATCATCATAAGTCTTGTGTTACAAGACATGGAATGTCGATTTGAGGTGGCAAATGTACAGTTATCTAATTTATACGTCTAATTTAAGCACTAGTTAAGGTGACATCACTATACAAAAGCAGAAACACACTTGTATTACACGAAAACGTAGCTTTTACACATCAGAAAAATTCTATAGATCACCAAAAAATATATATTAATATTTTAACAGGATCACTTGTCTTTCTGATGTTACAATTTCGATGTAAACGGCAAAAAGTTTTTAATATTTTTTTACAAGGGCAGGCAGATTCCTTTTCTCTTGGCAAGGCAAAGGGACCTAATCGTACAGCCAAAGGAAAAGGAACTGGTATAATTCAGCCAGTATAATTCACCTGTCAACTGTCGGTTTAGCAGCGCGGTGATGCCGGGTCCGTCGCCGGGCTTCTTCACGACGAGCATGGGCTTGTCCTCGCCCTCGTCGTAGCTATTCGGTAAGTGTCCGTTGCTTACCGACATGGTTTCTGACACCTGGTGAAGTGATTTGCAGAAAATGTTAAAATACAAATCTATACACGGATGAGAACTATAATGAAAGGTATATGGTATATAAGCGAAAGAAATATACCATAAAGGTAACCAGTTTATTTCTTTCCCTTGCTATTACATAAAGTCAATCACATCAAGCATACCATGGCCGTGCTAGGACCGTTCATGCAGTTAACTATTCTTTGTACAGGAATGCATTAATAATTAAAAACGAAAACCACTCACTAATTAATCACGAAATCTCAGAAACTATTGCAACTACAAACTTGAAAATTGACAGGTGGGTTCCTTATAGGGTGTAGATATTGAACAACTCGCTGGTCTAGTGGTTCACACCACCGGGTGTTGATCGGTAGGTCAGGGTTCGATTCCCCATGCGAGCAGAAGTTTTTCTGCTCAGTTTAATTGGTGGTAGGGCTTCTAAACCCGCCTGGCTAGCTACCACCGTCTTACCTAAATTTGTCACCATAATAACAATGTTTTAAGCATCGTTATATTCCGGCAATTAGAGGTAAGATAGCCAGTTCCTCAGTTGTTGAGGATTACTAGTGAAGCTCGCTTCTACCTTCGGCCGTATCGTCACTTACCATCAGGTGAGATGAAGGCCAAGAGCTTACATGTCATATGTAAAAAAATAAAGGTTAAGGAACTCCACCCTTAACCGGATGACCCGTGCAAAGCCGGCGCTGGTCGCTCCTGTATAATAATAACATAATGAGTAGTTATTCATCCCAGGGCCGGACATTCACGTAGATTCTTTAAATCCGTCGAAAACACTCTTAACTATCTATACATCGCAATACTTACTTAAGTATGTTTATATATTTCCCTAGCTAGAACACCTGCCGTATAGCTTATGTTGTGCTAGACTAATAGGCGTGACCATAAAAAATAGACATTGTCATATCAAATATAAAATTATTAATATCTTAAAACGACGCTTGTCTGTTATCAACGGTCGCTCGGGAACATAATCAATCAATAGAACCAATATCCGCTCACGTCTCAGCCTATCAATTTATTTGCAACCGCTTATTGATACTGTTTTTAATATAAGTCAATGAACCATGTATCAGCGTAATAAACAGATATAAGGATTTATGTACGAACTACACATTAAAGAATACTACCAACCCATCCCTTCCCTTGGGTGTCGTAAACGGGACTAATGGACATAGAACTGCAGAACCATCCAATAGCTTATAGCGACGACGGGCTCACAACCTGTCACGTTGAGTACAGTCACTGTTTGGTGAAGCGTGAACTAGTAGTGGACTCTTTTGCGATGCTTTTGCCTAGTCTCTGACTAATCTTTAAGTGATAATAGTCGTGATTACATGCATATTTGTACACATAAGATACAATCTCATATAACAAGTCTCGAAAGCATCTCCATGCATTGTTTTTTTAAACGCGTCACTCAAAAATTACGATATGGGATTGATATATTGCAAGAAGTATAACATATTAAATCTATTGCAAGTTACTCTGAGGAAGCTTCTTGCGATATTTTCGTCGAGTTTAGTTTTTGAGTAGTCTAACTTTAAATGGCTACCGCATTATATTGAGCTTTTAATATGATCAAAAAACGATGACGTATTTTAATTTTTCATTCACTTTTCCCAAACTGTCCCAACTGCTTCCGCCCTAAATTGCTTTCCTTTCAATTACAAAGATCGGTGACTCGTAAAATTACCACACCCAAAAAGGTCAATGCCTTTTGTCCACAATGTCTTTTAGGCGAGACAATAAATTCCCGAAGATTGGTAAAAGTATACTTTTACCTATGTCGCCACAATATTACGGAACATTTTAAATTGTATTATTAGGTATATTGCGAATAGATCAAAGTCAAAACTCGAAAATCACATTTCGGAATGTCTCTACAAAGATAAGGTCACCAATATAGCTCTAACAAGCTAGCGTTGCAAGTGACGTTCTGCAGAACACACTGCTCGTAGAACTAAATTCTGCTGCCGTGCCGTTGGGACAGACAAAGATTCTGTATTGACCGTGTACGAAGCGAACCGTTAGCATAAACCTGAGATTCCCAGACTTATTTTTCTGATAGACCACATTCAAAATTTGTCTGGTTCCAGTGGACTCCCTGCAGCTACATGTTTACCATATTCCCAAAACTCGTCAAAAATTTGAAGACAACAAGACCCCGTCGAGTCTCCCGTGGATCCCTAGGGTTCCACCTGGACTAACGGCATAGATCCTATACAGTGGAGTGACGATCTGAAGGTCGTGTGAAGCTAGAATGATCGGTGTGGAGAATTTTAGGAAAGGCCGTACACCAGTGGGTTGTTGACTGAGATGATAATTATAATGGAGATCATCTTTGCATCCCCCAATGCAATACCTCATGTTAGGCCCAGTTAGAAGATCTCATTGATACAGTTACCTGCATTAATTTATGAACAACATCCCGTCCTAAGACGTGGTCGAAGACTGCCTGCAAGAACGCGTCTGACATGATAGACAGCTTCAACTTATCGCGGTGCCACACCAGCACGCGGGACTCCTCCATCGCCATTATTGACACCTGGAATTAACAAACACGGGCCATTGATTATTGAGACAAAAACAATTGACATTATAATGGAAGGCGGTGGTGGTATCTACATGTATCGGCCAAGAATGTCGTTGCGCACACAAGCAATTAAACCATTACAATGTGAATATTTAGAAACTAACAACTTTTATTGAAAGAGATTTTGGAGATTCTAAACCAAAATAGTTAAAATTCTTGAAATAACAAGAAAGTATGTTAAGAAAAACGTGCGAAAATAGTCTCACCACGGATTAATTACTGATAAAATAAATGACAGACAAATTATCTCTTGGGTAATAATTTGTAGAGAAATCGGCCCTAAATATTAGATAACTATTAGATGGCATTATGCTGATGTCGAAAAAAGTAGAGATGAAAGGCCGAAAATAAGCATCGTTACGTTTGACGTGCTCATTAATGAGTTTTAATGAAGTCGTTTCTATTCTTATCGCTTTAGAAAACCATTTAGTGATGATGCTGTAGCTTTAATTGTTCATTTCATTCGTATTCTCTACGAAAGATTTTAAGTTCTCATTTTTTGGTATTCTTTCCTTGAACCTCTTTGGTTTCTCCAAACGGCAAAATGTTTATTGCGGTAATATTTTTTATTGTTCATTTCAATCGTATACTCTACGAAAGATTTTAAGTTCTCATTTTTTGGTATTCTTTCCTTGAACCTCTTTGGTTTCTCCAAACGGCAAAATGTTTATTGAGGTAATATTTTTTTGAGAAACGTAATGATTTTTGAGAAGTTGCGTTGTGCAAACTTTATACTTTTTAACCGTATGAGAAATTGTATTTACTAGTTTCATGATGTTATTCTTAGGTGCATTTTAGTAACATAATATTCAGCTATCATAAGTAAAGTGTTTTGGTGGTTTATTTAAAGAACCGAAATCATATTTCATTGGGGTCCACTGGGGTCACAAGTGCGTTGCCGGCTTTTTAAGTAGAAATACGCTCTTTTCTTGAAGGTTTTCATGTCATACTGGTCCGGAAATACCGCGGGCGACAATTCATTCCACAGTTTAGTTGCGCGGGGTAGGAAATTCCTGGAGAAGCGCACAGTGGAATATAACCAAGCATCCAGGCGATGGGAGTGGATGTCATGTCGCGCTGAACGATGACGAAAAGTGGCGGCAGGTATCAAATCGAACAATTCCTCGGAACACTCCCTATAATAAATGCGATAGAGGATGCATAATGAGGCCACATCTCTACGCAACGCAAAGGGGTCAAGCCGACTTGAAATGGCCTGGCTGTCGACTATTCGAATTGCTCTGCGTTGTACGCGGTCGAGAAGAAGAAGCTGGTACTGAGGTGCTCCCGCCCATAGATGAGAACAGTATTCCATATGCGGCCGAACCTGTGCCTTATACAACTGCAGGCGGTGGGCCGGTGTGAAATACTGCCTCGATCTGTTGAGCACACCAAGCTTCTTAGAGGCTAATTTAGCCTTACCCTCTTAATGACCACGGAACTGTACTTCGCTCGAAATGTCGACACCGAGAATCCCTATACTGGCTGAGGCAGCTAGGGGAGTGTTCACGAGACGAGGACAAACGGAGAATGGCAATTTTTTTGCGGTAAACGCGCATACTTGTGTCTTGCTGGGGTTAAATTGAACCAAATTAAGTTTACCCCAATTTGAGACCTTCTTTACCTCAATTTGAGAATTCTCTTCCATTAGTTGAATCACAAAGTCAAAGATCCTTACTTCAGCTAATACTATAACGTCGTCCAAATCCTTACAAAATCCACCCACCGAAAAATCGATACCAACTGACAGTGAAAGTACTTCCGAAGATTAAATAACAAAGGCCACCCACGTGCGCAAGAACACGGCATTGTTATGATTTATGCTTATGATGCTGCCGCACTCTCGTTTCGTAACGCACGTGGTTTTGTGAAATCACGAACAATCAAATTAGATGATTATAGTAGACTCGCAAGACTCGCAAAAACGTATGTAAAAATTAATTTCCGGAATTTGAAGACTAGTCGAAAAGGTCTTGTTTTTATTTGAAAGTTGGTTTGCATGAGTGGACTAATGGACATTGAAATTTTTGTTTCTGGAAGATACATTTCATTTTTAGGGTTTGTGCATGATACCATGATAAAATAATAAACTACAATGATAGATATTATACGAGCATTAATAGTCAAAAACAGCGGAAGCAATCAGAGCAAATACAGAGCTATAATTAAGCTATAAATTTTTGTTTCATTCCATAACAAACAAAATATTCCGTACACCGCGAAACGCGAAACTAAGTACCAGGTATTTTACCAGTTTGCGGTAGTCTGATGCTAGTAAAATTTCCCAACGAGGCACATTTATAATATTGAGAATGTTCTACACAATTACCTGAAAATATTCATCGGTGGAAACACCAAACCACTCTGGAGAGTCTAGAAAATGGTGCGGGAACACTATATGGAGTGCTCGCTGATTTTGTGACACCACAAGCCTGAAACCAAAGAGAAAATTCGTTTTAACGTTTGCTTAACGATTATGAGTTTATGAGATGCAATAGAGGATAAAGATATGAATAGTTATTTTGTAGAATGAAGAGGCAGAGAGGGTATAAAATAATAGTAACTATTTGAAGGGAAATAAGGTTAAATTTGTGCGGCTGTACCAGAAACGTTAAAGCAAATACTGTTAAAAAGGAGTGCAGAAACCGAACGAGACAATTTAATTTGAATATTTCATCAATGAATAATCATTTCATAGACAATTTCATTTGAATATTTATACAAGAATAAGATTTCATTTCGGAGAAAACTTGTAGTCACACATTTTGTCAAATCAGCATTGATAGTTCATATCTAAAATTGTGCATCGAATTAGGAATCGAAGTAAGTAAAATAGTTTTCAAACGTGTATAACTTATAATTCATGCGTTCATTTTAGGCTTTTGTAAAGTTTTGTAGTTTACAGCGAAATATTTTACAGTGAACTTAATCCGTAAGGCTTAATAATACTAAAGGTAATTATTGCTAATTTTCATTAACATGCAAATTCTTAGCATTTAGCACGCTTCGTGATATTGCTATGCTGGTTGCTAATAATATCAGATTATTATTTTGAAATTTTTTGCTATCGAAAACTGTTGATCGGCGCCCGGCCAGCGGGCGGTCGGGTCCAGTCGGTGACAATCGCGTTAATTCGTTTTCGCTTCACGACATTAGCATCAGCACGCGCGGCGTGAAACAGAGTAGTAGCTTTATTTCATATCTGTTACGGACCAGGCAAAAGCCGTTATTGCAAGCAGTTTAAATAAAAATTATCAGTTAGTGTTGTCGTCAATCGCTGGTCTCAGGGACCACTATCGAAGGACCACTATATTGCAAGCAGTTTAAATAAAAATTATAAAACTGATAATCGAGAAAGTTTTAATACAATGACACATAGCTAATCAAGTTACAAGTGACAGACATCAATAAGAAAATATTTATGGCCGTTATCAAAGGAGTTCAGCACTGCCGTCCTCTTTTCTATATCTTTTTTATATTCTGGTAGTAATTGTCTTTGGTTAATTGTTCTGTCATTGATTTTCTTTCCATTTTTCTGTACTGTTTTCTTTAAATATGATAAAACCCATAATTCACTAAGCCAGCGTTATATTACAGTTTCACTATCACCCGTCAACAATATCTAAACAGCAGGACGCAACTACACAAATTCGCACAATAAAAAAATTCAGCAAATTTCATTATTGTTAATTCACTATTAGCAATTATTTATGATTGCGAATGCTAATTAATCCAACACTACTTAATAAGCCAGTAGCGGTGAGATGCTAATTAGGTACGGGACAAAACTGCGCACTGCAGTCGACTTGGGACTCATACATGTATGAAACAATATCGTTGTCTTCATTATTAACTACACCAGTTGTCGATTAAACATAAGGCTAGTTCCATATTAAAGTTTTCTGAAATTTTAATGTTTAGGATTAAATAAAACAATACAAAACTTCTTTCAGAAACATCCTTTTTTTCTTAGTAAAGTTTGAAAAGGTTACTAGTATTAAGCTTTTGCAGTAACCTCAAGAGAATTTTAATTATTACAGTATTATGCCTAAAGCTAACCACAATACGTCACAGAAAATAAACTGTCTACTTGCAATTTAATTCCATTGGTGTGGTTCACTAGAAAACTTTACCCTACCCCTGTGTCGCCACAAGCTTCTAATCTATTCATATAATAAAACTGTAGTGGTTGAATGTCTGTAAATAGAAAAAAAATGGCTAAAACCAAGAAAGTAGTAGTTTACAAAAACATTTTTTCTTTAATTTTTGTTTGTCTGTCTGTTTGTACGGGTTAATCCCCTAAATGGTTGCACCAATTTATACCTTATATCCCTGGTCAACATCTTAAATACTTTTTATTCCGGAAAATTCAAGGGACCCCGGGAATTAAAGGGCGAACGAAGTCGCAGGCAACAGCTTTAATAAAATTCAATAACTTCGTAAAGGAAAAGTCTCTCTTGATATACGAATTACATAAGAATCTAACAATTTTAAATGAAAGAACAATTTATAGTACTATGTTATTGTCTTTTTTGTTTCGTGCTGAGTCTACAAATGTTTTATGGTTGTTACAAGTTTCAACACAGGTCATGTTAAATTAACAAACACTAATGACAACTGACATGTGTTTAATTTGTTATTTAGGCGTAGTTTTAATCTGCATTTATGTGTAATGTATGTTTCTGTCAACAACTACAGAGAAAGTAAGAATTTTATCCTGCCTATTCAAATCGGAAACAACGTTCAGTTGTTCGTCATACTCGATCAAGTTTCGGTCAGGCGAAATTGTTTCCCAACAGCAGAAGAACACGTATTTCACTGTGAACATTAATTCACTGCAATTCGTAAATTAGCTAACTATTAGCTATTCCTATACCAACACAGACCGAAACCATAATTAAACTAACAAAAAAGGAAGCAATGGATATCGTGGAATTGCAACAAGCAAAGGTTTGTGACTAGTCGTTTTTTACGTGAAACCTTAAAGCACAATGGGTTGTAGGTTCGTTGTCTTCCCAGCAGACCATGAAAATCATAATTTGGTGGTTGGTCACGCTATAGATTGAGTATCTTTTAAATTATGATGAATCTTTCCAAGAATTATGCCAGTTCAAATTAATAGGAAATCCGAGGTAGTAGAATATTTAAAATTATATTCATCTGATCGAAAGCTGAAATACTAGCCAAATAAATTTTGACGCATAACAATTACAAAGCTCATTATGTTAAAGAATACAGTAATATAATATTCCATTCGAAGACATTACTTATTATTTGCTCTTCATGTTCGTTACATATTACAACAAACAAGAAACGATTATAAAATGCTGCCTTGTCCATTAAAGTAGCATAAAAGCAAAGATAATAGAAGCGTTATCGCGGGAGCAATCGGAGAGCTTAACACGTAATAGCACTTGAATTTCGGCACTACAGCAAATATAATCGGATAGTAAAATTGGAGTGGGTCATTACCACTTTCATAGTTCGTATACGAGCTAAACAATGATGTAGATGGATGATCTTTGACATTATCCCATCGCATTCTGAATGAGTGATTCCTGAAAAGCAGGCCTCGGTGTGGCGGAAAGGTCGGCGCTAATAGCGTTTCACGGCAATATCTTGCCAGTTTTCTTCAGTGTAACCTTTTAATCAACCTCTTTAGCAAATTTTCCAGGAGCTTGAGTGAGAGCTTAGAACGTCCAATCGAGCGATTAATAATCGTCCCTCTACCTCAAATATTAAATCGTACTGTGAAAACAATCAATGTTTATATTAGATTCATAATTAGACGAACCAACTTCGTTAGTTTTGGTACGTACCTACTAAAATACTGTTTATATAGACGATTAAAATTAGAAGTCTTCATTTTAGGTGTAACGCTAATCTGTACCTTAAAAAAACCGTAATACATTTTACAAATTTAACCTTTAAGTATAAGCTGTGACATTTTCTTTTCATGTGGAACCCCCAATCCACCTTGTAAAAATAGCACGTTAGCCCAATTCTACGTCATAGATTTATTAATTGAAAGTTGAAAGGCCAATGAAGGGCCTGTTACATAGAGACCTAACATATCTGGCGAAATGTCGGTGTTAACCCTTTGTGGAAAGAGGCGTGATGAATAAGGTCACGGGAAAGGCTAATGAAAAAAAAACTACGAGTATTTTGGAACTAAAATCTATACTTAAAATAAAACTGTAGAGGTCGAATGTCTAAAAAAATGCTCAAAACCAAGTCAGGGGGGTGTACAAAGAGGGCAAATACCAACCAATGTTTTTTTTTGTTTCTTTGTCTGTTTGTACGGGCTGATCTCCGAAATGGCTGGACCGATTTTAATAAAATTTTGCATGGACCTTATATCCCTGGTCAACATCTTAGATACTTTTATTCCGGAAAATTTAAGAGTTCCCGTGGGATAGGTAAACAACCATAGTAACCGCGAACTAAGTCGCGGGCAAGAGCTAGTATTTAAATAAGAATAGAAGCCAAATACTGCCGTCTGTTTTATATACTCGTATCCTGCTTTGTTAAAATAATTAGGTTCTCTTCATCCGGTGACGACGCCTGGTCGTATATACTTCGTGTACACTTTGTGTCACAAATAATTACTTCCACTTATATTCGCTTCAAAGATTTTTATTTGCGCCTGTTCTGAGCGAGAACAGTGCTCACAAAAATAAAAATCTGGGTTCTTAAAAATGTTGTCTCTATTATTTTGTATACTCTCCAATAAAAGAAAACCTAATGACCTGGGCCCCAAGTCCATTAATTTACAACTATAGCAATATAATTGGAAAAGTGTCTTAATGGAAAATTTTTGACATTTACTAGTATAAAGCTTAAGTAAATTGATTAGCAGACCATGAAATGTCAAAAATGGTACCATTGAGACACTATTGCCATTACATTGCAAGAGCTGCTGAAACAGTCTACCTAATGCTGCTATATAGTCAAAGATAAAGCTATGCAAGTAAACCAAAGACAAATCACTAAGGGCCGTGGTCACGAATCTCTTACAAATTGAAACTCGCGAATTGGAAGCTGGTGCATATTGCTAGATGCGGTGCGATTGTGACTCAGGAGCCTGCTATGACTCACTGCATGGGTTATAAATTGCAGGCTTGTTTCCTGCCAGACGATAAACGAAACTACATTGTTTTATTTTATAAAGACTCTACGCTTGCAACCTTATTTCGATTTGATAACCTTTAAGTCAGCAAATGTTATTCATAAAACAAGATCTATTCTGAAATTTTGAAATTCTTTTAGAAAAACTTTACTGAAATGAGCAACTTTGTGGCGTAGGAGACTTGCCTACACATAAAGAAATAATGTTTCAATGGCTTTAATGTCTAAGTTTGAAACTGGATATTGATGATAAATGGCACAGAATATTTTTCTTCCCAGAAATGTACAATTCCCTAGCAATGTGTAATTCTGATCCCGTGTAGGCGAAATCGATGCTGGTTCAGTTCACAATATAGTTGTGAAGTGATTCAGAATTCAAGCAATGGCCTGGAATGGAAACATTGTTTGCAAATATTTTATGAATATATTTCTTTGAATTGTAATGTAAGGGGAATCGACTGGTCAAAGAAACATTCGTCTGGGACATTTATAAAAGACGATTTAGGTTCAATACACATCAGACTTAACAAAAAAACAAATGTTAAATGTTGACATTACTGTTTCTATATGTTAAAGACCTTAATTAATAAACAAAACAATAAATAGATCAAGAGTCTGTTCTGTCTGATCGGCTACAATTCATTTTTGTTACAATAAAAATATATTGGGTCCTTACCTATGAAATTGGTGTTTTTTTTCTCTCTTAGTATTTTCTCTGTAACTATTAAGATTCAGAGTATTCCTAAAAAATAATTATTTCGTCTAAAAATAGACTATATTTTTGAGCTCTTTTGATTTGTTTTGATAATTTGTTGTATGTTTAATTGTGTTAAAATTGGACACGGAGACAACTCTTTTTAAGTGCCTCCCGAATACATCATTTTATTTGCATTCACTTAAAAACGATAAATAATTTTTATGAAGTGTGATATTACACATATTACTAAAGCTTGTCTAATGATAGATGCCAAATATTATTATCTTTGGATTTGTCGTTGTGAAGAAAACTGAAAAAAAAATTAGTATGGAAAATGCAGAATTCCCCAAAATCTCCATACAAAACACCAATTTCATAGGTAAGGACCTAATATTATACAATTTTAATTATACACAGAATCATGTAGAACACGTTCAACAACATTACACAATCGAAGTCAAAACAACAAATAGAACATTTTAATAAGTATCGCCGAAACAGGAAACAGTGACTGCGTAAAACCAGTTTTGGAATTCACATGGATGGAAAAAATCGGCATTTTTCATAGTAACTATAACAGCTGCGACGTATTAAATACATTTGCATATGCAAAGACAAACATTTGAAAATGGTCTAAATAAAATCTCATTTTGATATCATAACCATAAGAACAAATCATTGTACAAGTTGAAGTAGTGATACGGCAAATATAACACGTGTACTAGCAAGATCTATTGGGTTAGATTCGGGGTCGATTTAAATCAGATCGCTAGGCACTAGAAGCGGTCGTAGGGGTCACCCAGCCTGTTTAGTTATCGCAGATCACAAAGAGCCATTGTTTATTTAGTTTAACTTACACTCTTAACCATCCAAAAATAGAAGACTACGTTTAACAGAGTTTAACTCGAGATTCTAATGTAAGGACCAACTTTAAAATTAAGACTTGAGCGTGATTGATTTTTAACTACAAGCTTCAGAATCACGATACGATATTCCATGAAGGGCTCTAACTTATCGTTAAAAAAGTTAAACGCCTACTTAATCTCACACCAAAATGTGTACCTAATTAAATTATGTCTAAAAGTGAGTACTCCATGGTTAATTTTAGTATTTCATGTAAAAGTATTTTATCAATGAAAACAACTTAGGCTAAGTGTTTATTTACTCCTGTTCTTATATTATAAGCAGAAGCTGTTTGTTTTCCAAATAAAATAAAATGAAATAAAAAATATCTTCTTAGACGTTCTTGAGAAGAGTCAGGTCAAAAGTACCCGTAATAGCCAAGCATGTATGAGGAATGTGATGAGGGTTGATGAAGCAAAATAAATATTTAAGGATCGTAGCAAGTGGAAAGAAATAATCTCTGCCTACCCCTGTGGGCAAAAGGCGTGACCTACGTCCATAAACGTATGATGTATGTAATATCTTCTATATAATTCGGCCAATTCATTCAAATATTTATTACACTTATGTTAAGTACACAAGTGTAAGCCTTAAGTGATATCTTCCATTATATCTGTCAGAGTACACGGTCGTGACTGCTCAGTCACCTAAAATTATACAATTAATGTGGAGCTGTATTTACCTGGAAATTATTTGGTCATAAATATTAACGAAATGTCTACATTGAGAAATGTTTCTGTATAAATTATTCTATTAGCACAAAATCAATTACATCAATTCCTTTTATGGAAAATTAACTCAGTAATAGTATTTACTTTATTCAAGTTAATTATGAGTCTAGTTTTGCTGAACGTTCCGCTGAGTATAAACTAAGGTTTCTCCTGTAAAAACATCAAATCCAATAGAAACGAAATTTAGCACTTTATTACTTTGAGCTTAGAAGCCACGAACTTTGTGGGGCGCCAGAATTCCCGTGATACATTCATTATGAAGGAGGCAGGTGGTTTCATATACACATTTACTCCTAATGCTGGTTTTGAATGGAATTAATTAGCTCCGATACCATAGTTGAAACAATTTGTTATAAAATAAATTTTGAACAACTGGAATCCCTTGATCGAACAATGTGTTGTTGCTTTTTAGCTAAGTCACTCTTACATGACCATAGGTATGTAATGCATAATATTCTTGCTGGAATGCACTTACTTCGAAAACTAAATCTACATCTTTATAAAGCAAAAAAAATCTATAAACAAGACAAATGTGTTCTATGTTAAAAAGTAATAAAAAAAAAGAGTGTGAAGTGTCTTGAAAGACTTTTTTTGTTTAAGAGAATGTATAAGAAGACAAGAAAATGATAAATTGTTTGAAAGATGAGATGGCTAAGATATTATAATAATAACATATAGACGAGAAAATAAAAAGGGAAAACATATTGCGCAGAGCACAAAAAAAATATTATTGAAATAATTGTAGTAGTTACAAATTAAAAAACAAAGTTTATAAAAATGAGATAACTTATTAAAATTTACCGTTTACAATACTAAAAATCTAGTAAGGTTAACATCATATACTGCACGCACTACGATTTTCTCTACAATATTATATATTTTGTAAAGACAAGTTTTTTAGTCTAAAAAGGATTACTTAACGTCGCGTCGGAAAATTTTTTTTGCTGTTAGCATGTTTCGTTAGCTTCTGTATCTTCAATACCCATAAATTGCTAATGCCTTTCAGTTTCATAGGAAATTAAGTTTTACGGTCGACAATAAAATAATATCACATATTGAAGCACTCCTATTTTTTACGGAAAATAGTAGTATTTCAGGCAACACAACCACTGCCGAATTACCAATGAGTTTGTGTGGGGGTTAGCCATTATTGTTTTTTTATGACTGATGAGTCTTATAATTTTTCTATTAATCTTTAATCTCTAAACCAATATGACATACATTAAATTTCAAGCGTATAATTGTAAGTATTAAAATCAAAATGGCATAAAATGAGTGTGACGAGTCACGGCTGACTGTAATTAATCAAATTAGTTTAGTTAGTTGTGCCATCTGCCGTTGCCTGAGTAATTGATTCGCCAAATTGGGTTCAATGTTGAGCCTACACTCCATGTATTTAAGAGCCAGTTTCAACCCACACATGTTAGCTATTGAAAAAGTTACATAATATTTTTTTCATAAAGAATTTTATTATATCAAAATCAAGAACAAAATTCTAAGATGAGAGCGTCTCAAGAACTGGGAGATGTAAAATATTTGGGTTTTTTATTTAAACAGTAAACACTCGAGGCTTTACATTAGTAATAAAATACCAAGAATAAAATAAAATAAAACGGCTGCATCTGGTGATAATGCCTACCAAAGCTCAATCAGAAGACTAATTAATTAACAAAAACGCAATTATTTTAGGTGCTATCATGATAACAAAACAGATGAAACGCGGAGAATGCGACAAATTATCAAAATGCGGATTATTATCGAAAACACAGCGTAAATACCTATATTACCCTTTTGTATTACTGTTTGTACTTTGTTTTCTGAAAAGTAGGACTTTCATTTAAATAATATGCCACCCACCCATGAATAGAAGACTATTTTTTCAGTAAGATATTGTTTGAATTGAAAAATATGGTTTAAGTACCTACCCACTGCATCGAAAATACTGGAAAAGGATGTAAATAACAACCTATAATTACAGTTAATCAGTCAATTGATTCTTTGACAAACACTTTATTTATTTATACTATGAGCGGCAGTCTTTTCCGAAATCGATTATATTGCTACAATCTGATAACTATGAAGCTGTATCTATAACGACTCCAAAATCCATACCTAAATATGGTGTCTGGTTAAACCGAATTTTGAAAAGAGGTCGATCACAAACCAGTCAGTTATCGTGGCGCAATGCGCCGGAGTCGATCCACGCACATGTACGCTCGCTTTCAATGAAGGCTCATTCACAGATTTCAAGGATTTCGTTATGTGAATGTTTATGAGCGTATACATTTTTAGTGCGAGTACTTAAATCAAAACCATTGAAATAACATTTAAAAAGCTTGTCATTACTTGTTCGGGATGTTGATGGAAGGAGTGACAGAAAACATGGATTTTAAAATATTTGTAAACAGAAAAGGGTTGCAATGATAACTAGGTTTAAAAATATTACTAGAATCACCTGGATTGTATGTATATAAGAATCTTAGCAACAAGATTATAACTTTTGCAAGAATTTTTTACAAGAAAGCTACAACTTCTTTTCTATACTTTCAACTTTCGGTATTTCTTATGTTTCACACATTCAGGCCATTATTTTTTCTTCCTCCTATTATATTTCCATCCAGATCAATGATAAAAACAACAATAAAAAACAGATGGAAAACAAGAGCCGCCTGTCGAAATGCTACACGTAATATATGATTACGAACGCAGACTTATTATTTAAAACTCCAATGCAGTCGACCTGTTTACTTAACAGGCAACTTGTGTTCTGGTTTTGGTTATGTAGTTAACATTGACCGTTTATCGTGACATACAGCAATAATTAACTTTAAATTTAAATATTTATGTGAGATGCATATTTACATAAAATACATTTTTGGCTAACATAAACCAAGCATTAAAGACAATAATTAATAAAATAACATTTGAAGACCAAAATAGTAGAAACAATTAATAAGGTATTACATCCGATCGTCATCAGACATATTTTTCTAAGAATCCAACCAAAAATGACGTACGAACACTGTGATTATTTATAGCCATATCCCAAAATTCTCGGAACCTCCGCTCAATATTTCCCAGGGGAGGATATTTAGCGAGTTGCCACGAGTACTTACATAATTTACTTCAAACATTGGAAAAGGTATCAGATATTTTGATCAGTCATTTAATATAGTAGTGCAAATATCAATTCTAGAACATACACATTTAAATAAATACGTTTCTATGTAAGTGATATAGAGCTTTCAAGAGAGGTAAGGCAATATTTGTTTAACCACTCGAAAATTTAAGTACTTTTAAACTCCCGACTGTGGCAGCCTTAAAGCCTGTATCTAAATAACACACTTTGAAGTGTTGTCATGTCTTCCTGTGAGTTGATATGATATTATTTTTGGAAATTTGGAGCGGAGGATACTCTCCTCTTGGCTATAGAGTAGGCAACGTAGAGGCCAAAGTATGGTAAAGATATGGTCGTCTAGCATATGATAACACGTAACTATCAGGTGTTTTTATTGTTCTGTGAGTGAACCACATGTTGATTGAAATGTACTTTTAAGGTAATAAAATAAGGATTAATCAAGCTTCAAAAATCTATTATTTCTTACTTTCCCAAAATTTATTTCGATGTAAAAAGCAAGGCCTTGAAATCTATTAATCTTTCATTTGCAACGTCTTCATCATCAGAGAATTTCTTGTGGCACTTTATCTCTAGAGCTAAAAAATGCCCAACGCGTAGTGAGGAATAATTACTACGATTTAAAACTACTTAGTACAACTCCATAACATCATTGGAATTTCCTTTACAGCGTAGTAAAGTTTAAGTTTAAGCAATACTTACCATGGCGTCAAATATTAATTACTTGACAAACAAACGCTGATATGAAAGAAGTTTACATTGTCGAGGAGGTTACTCTGCGGGTAATAGGGTAAAAATATAGCCCTCATCTGTCTCAAGAAGAACTTTCCGGGAAAGCTGGCCAAGAGACACGGACGAACGATTTGGTTACGGGAAATAAGTACTTGGTTATTTGTTAATTTGTGACAAAAAAGCCGTTTTTTCTCAAGTACCAAAATAATATGTACTTTGGTAAAGTAAACTTATATCGGGCGAAAAGTGTGTGTTAATGCCGGGCGTGACGATGCAATTATGATTGCTGAGTTTAATTGAATATCAAAGCGCGTCCATAATACTTATAAATGTAAAAAAAAGAATAAATGGTTTTAGTATCAAGCAAGACTCGAAAAAATTTCAGACTCGAGACTAATCCTCAGTAATAAAAATTACAGGATTCTATTGGCACTCCTTTAAATGTATTAATCCCAGGACTGGGCCACAATCCTTCTTACATAGAAGAAACTCGAGGAGAAAAGGATCCGCCAACACGCTGACCCAATGCAGATTGGAGGGTAGAACCAGTTGCAAAACGGCTTTACGTACTAACAACGCGATAGTCTTCGACGTTAAACAAATATGGTTAGTGACATCTATAGTTTTAGCTATCTTAACTGTCGTACATATTTCAGGATACCACTTTGGCTAAAAAAGACGGATTGTCTATTGCAAAACATTTAATTAAGGGCCGTTCGTTTGTTACATCAATAATAAAAGCAATACTGCAACACACTCGTTCAATAATCCATACTGTATTCGACCTGCTTGAATTATTTGTAAGCACTTTGTGTCTCTTACCCTAGATTCTAAAATTGCAACAAAATCTTCGTGTATCACATGTTTCCTGAGATCCACCATATTCATTCTTGCTCCGGACTTACCATCTTGATGTTATTAAAAACAATAATTGCTTTTGTTGCCAACCAATCATTTTAAATAGTCTGAGACGCCCAAGGTTAGTATTGTATAGACCGAAACTGGGTCTAATCAATTTTTCTCCACTCACATGCTTACGTACGAAAGATTTTAGTCCATTGTTTTCAGACCTTGTACTTAATTTAACAATAGATTTTTAAATGACGCAGTTAATAAACTAGTAGATTGGCAGCCTGTTGGTTAGGGATACGATAACCTAGACTTTTAAGAGTTATCATAACATCTGCTTGTAATAAATTATTCATATCTTATCTACATCAGCCTAGACTGGCGCAGGTTATGCTGAAGTCCAAATGGACGAATTATGTTTTTTTATTCCGTATTCTAGCTTTTAAATTCAGCTTCTCCACTTTAAAAGTTGCTTTATTATTCTTGTTTTCTTCATTGCTCAAACTTTTCCAGAGATATAAATTTTCTATTTTTTTCTTTCTCGTCGCAGTAGATAATAATACCAAGCAAACTGATCATCTGATACTAAGTCGGTACAGTCGGTCGCTTAGAACACTGTGGTATTTGTAAGTATTGCATCTGATTGCCACAGGATCTTAGTGTGTGTCTAATAGTAGCTATATTTCTATACTTACTTGCCAGAGAGGACAAGCGACAGACTGTCGACCTTGGTGACCTTCTCGTGTGCGTAGAGCTCGTGGCACTTAAGGTGTCGCACGTTGCGCATGCACATGAGCACTCGCCGGAACTGCCGCCGGGACACACGCAGCGGCTTGAATAGCGCCACGTATACCTGACAACAAAACATTTATGACTATGACCATAGAGTAACAAAAAGCTTTATATTAAAACAATCGTCATTAAAAGGCTATATGGTCCCGCAGCTAGATTAGTCAGAGACTTTCCAAGATGGAAAAATGAGGGATCATCATCATCATTTGCCTGCCCTATTCCCAATTTCATTTGGGGTCTTTTTCATCCATTGTTCTTTATCACACGCCATATCAACATTCATTCCCATTCTAGCCATGTCCCCATTCACACTATCTATCCAATTTTCTTCGGTCTTCCTCTCCCTGCATTACCATTCACTTTTCACTCAACTTCTCTATCACTGGAGCAACTTTCAGACATCCACTGAAATGAGGAATATGCACAATTATATCACCATTTACCACACTCGCACAATGCGAGTTGGTAGTCATAATTGCTTAATATAAAACACAAGGGAAAATAAATAAACAAAAGCAAAACAAGCAGTGCTATAGGTTAAAGAGTTGTTTTTACAATCATTTTTTGACATTGATCTTAATGTTGAGCGTTGGCATAATAAATTTTCCACTCTCGAAAACCACCCGTTGTATTTTAAATAATCAATCAATCTTAGCGCCTTTGCATATACCAATTAAAGGTTCCTCCATTATCCTCAACGAATTTAAAGCCATGAAAGATAAGTTGGACTAAAAATCCCCTCACGCAAACTTAATAAAACTGCCAAAGTCACAGATGCTGTTTACCTTAAGAACCATTCATAGTAGATACTGAATATATTCTAATATTACTTTCACTCAATGAGACATGATTATAGACGATAACTGTAATAAGCATCAGTGTCTGAATGGAAGATACGAATATTAATGCTTATTTTGGTCCGCTGTGTACTTCGTTAGCCCTATTCATAATTTGACCTTGGTAGATGGGAGATGAATAGCGTAAAGAATATTTATTAAGTAGGTATTTTTCAAATAACATTATTAATTTATTGTTGAAATATACTAAGGTCAAAGGATGATGATCATTTTGGTATCAACACCAATAGCAATGTGTTATACACTCAGAGTAAACAGAACTGGAGTAGCCATTAGTCAATTTCTCAAACATTTTATTCTGCCATTTCTTGCGGGGGGTGAGGTTACCACTACACTCAAAGCCAGCACAACGCACAACGTTTTTACAAATGCACACATGCATAATTCGACACACAAATTTAAATTTCACGCACACACACGCTTAAAATAATCACGTGGGGTGAGCGTCTTGACAACGTCACAGCCGCACTCCCCACGAGACTAGCGCTCGAAATTTGAAATCGTAAAATTCTAAAACATGAAATAATGAAGTAAATAATCATGAAATCTTAAAAATTATAATTACAAATAAAAGGTGACACCATCTTTTAGCATACTCGATGTTTTCTATTTATTTTTACAACAAAAAACAGCACCGGCAGGCATTTTTTCGGGAGCTCTGTTCGCCGCAACGTTTACAATGTTATGGCTGTCAAAATGGCGGCTCAACTAGTTTTATTAAACGTGCAAGCATCCGATGCTTGTGCATTTGGCAGAGGGGAATGTTAGACAAAGGCTACTCCAGTTCTGTTTACTCTGAGGTTATACAACATTCGCTACATTCGCGCCAGATACACCTGCGGCGAGGAGGCGTGGGCTCACAAGCGTGGTGATAAATTGATATACATGTACAATTGTACATCCCCGAAAGTAGGTATACAGACGAGTTCAAACCTCCATAAAACAAAAGGTGTCAAATTCTAAAATAATGATATAAGTACAGTCACGTGCAATGAAATGTATACATGGATAGATTTTCAAATAAATGTTCACACGGAAAATTTCAATAACAAGTAATCACCTTAACAATACATACTATATAACCATCAGAGTTTCTCGCAATGATGTACACATTTTTCGCAAAAATATGTACACTAATTGTTTTCAGAAAGTTGTATACATGTTTATACGCAAAAACATGAAACCAATATGAATAACGATAATAAGTAAACGATATGATTTCACAAAATTGTAAACAATACCATTTCATTACAATGTAAACAATCATGACTGTGATTTTTTTCATAAATATATATACACATTTTTAAAATTAGCAGTTTTCACTATAATGAGAAATATTTATAAATTTCAATAAAATGTATACAATGAAGTTTGCAATGTAATGTAAACGTTTATTTTTGTTTTTTTAACCCCCGAACTAAAAAGAGGGGCGTCATAAGTTTGAAGTGTGTGTATATATGTCTGTCAGTTTGTCTGTGGCATCGTAGCTCCCAAGCGGATTAACCTATTTTGATTCCGTTTTTTTTTCAAAGACGGGTGTTTTTAGCTATGTTTCATAAAAACCGTCTCAGTCATTTTAAAGATATGAGTAGTGTAAACAGAAATTAAGCATCTCAAGCAAATATACCCGTGTTGGGTATCAAATGAAAGGTCATAACATATTCATATCGATTAAGCAAGTTTGATGGAAATCGGTTCAGCCATTTGAAAGATATGAGAAAAAAATCTAATGTTTACAAATATACCTGAGTGGGGTATCATATGCAAGGTCTATCTTATTTAAGGTCAACTCACAAGAAACATCATAAAAAGTGCATAAACTAAAAAAAATATTTTAAAAACCCAAAAAAATTGTTGTTGTTGTTGTTGTTGTGTATAAATATTATATAATATTAGCTGAATAGAAGCGAGTGCCTAATAAGTAATGTGGACCTAATCCGAGCAATGTATTACAAGACCAGTACATACGTCCGTTTGGCTGCTAGGGCTACTGAGGAGTTCGGTGTGGCAGTTGGCTTGCACCGGTGATCGGCGTATAATCCCCACCCCTTTCTTCTAGTATTAGATGGCTCTGACATTGGCCCTACAGAAAGAGGCACCCTAGTACATGCTGTTTGTCGACGAAATCGTCCTCGTCTATGAGGAGGAATCTCGGGTTCAGGACAGGTTGGAAAATTGGAAGCAGAAATTGAAGAACGTTGGCCTGAAAATCAGCAGATTCAAAACCAAAGTCATGTATTCCGATTGCAGCGGTCTCTCCAATACTTTGGCCGTTGCACTCGATGGAGAAAATCTTCCAGTCTGTTCGAAATTTCATTACCTAGGATCTCTACTTCAGCAGGATGGAGATATTGACCGACACGTCAAGCGAAGGATTAGCTCAGGATGGATAAAATGGCGTCAGGTTACGGGAACTGCTTGGGACTCCCGTATTTCCCTAAGAAGACAGAAGACCTGACAAGACAGATGACCTGTCGCTAACGATTACCTGAATGTTGGCCTGTAAAGCGGAAAAATGAATAAAGATTGCTTGTAGATGAAATGCTCATGTTGAGGGGGATGTGTGGTGTGACGGGAATGAATAAAGTGAGGAATGAAGATATTAAGTGGAAGCCTGGAAGTGGCCCAAATTTCTGATAAGCTTATAGAAAAGGATATTCCTGGTATAGACATGTAATGAGTAGAGAGATGGACCATGTCACTAGGGAAGTTATAGATTTGAAAGTGAATAGGCACCCGCTTAGGGAGGGCGAGACCGAAGAAAAGATGGATGGATTGTGAAATAAGATGAGGTTTCTACCCACCAACTCTAATTAGATTAGTGCTGGTGTTATGGCACATACTCTTCATGTGTTTCTTCTCCACGAGGAAGGCCTGTGCCCAGCAGTGAGAAGTAAATGGGCTGATAACGACTCACAGATATACATTAACATAGATAACACTTACGACTCGCAGACGATGTCATAATGGCTGGAACCCTGCAGGACTTACAGGAGATGGTGAACAGCCTAACTGAATCTTCCGAACGCATCGATCTCTACTTGGTTTACTAGGCAGGAACAGCTTCGAGAGAGAAGCCAATAGCAGAATTCAGCTGGTCTGGGCATCATTTTGGTTCTGCTTATTTTCAGGCCAACACTCTCCAATCTCTGCCTCCAATTTTCCAATCTGTCCTGAACCCGAGATCCCTCCTCATCGACGAGGACGATGTCGTTCGCAAACAGCATGCACCAGGGAGCTTCTTCTTGTAGGACCGATGTCAGAGTATCCACAACTAGGAGAAAGAGGTAGGGGCTCAACGCCGATCCCTGGTGCAAGCCAACTGCCACACCGAACTCCCCAGTAGTCCCAGCAGCTGAACGGACGTGTGTTCTGGTCTTCAAATACATTGCTCGGATTAGCTCCACATACTTATCAGGCACTCCTTTCTCTTTTAATCTCCACCACAAAACCTCTCAGGGGAGACAATCGTATGCCTTCTCCAAGCCCACAAACACCATATGCAGGCTCCTCCGGGCCCTTTTGTAGCTTTCGCACAGTTGCCGGAGCGCAAATATGGCATCTGTAGTTCCTCGGCCAGGCATAAACCCAAACTGGTTTCGTGTTATCTCACACTCGTCTCGCAATCGTTTCTCAATCACTTTCTCCCATATCTTCAAACTGTGTGACATGAGCTTTATTCCTCGATAATTGTTGCACTCTTGGACATCTCCCTTATTTTTGTAGATGGGTACAAGGGTACTTGTACACCATTCATCCGGGATCACCTCCTCTTGCACCAATTTATTGAACAATAAAGTCAGCCACCTACATCCATTCGCACCCAGACACTTCCATACTTCCACTGGTATACCGTCTGGACACATAGCTTTACCGCTTTTCATACTTCTCACTGCCATTTTCACTTCGTCATCTTTCGCTTCATTTACCAACCTCATATTGCTTTCCACTGTACTTAGCACTCCATTCCACATATTCTATATAAATATGTAAATGTTTTCATATTTATGTAAATGTATATCTGTGGAACAACCTATATTGATTAAATTTTAGTGTGTTTACATTGTTTTAAAATTGCATTGTATATATGTCAAAGATATTGTCACATATACATAATTATAAACTTGGAAGCGTTTAGTATGCAATGGCAGTGTTCTGTATACATCACTATGAAGACAGTGTATACTTAATTTTGACCCAGTTTGAAGAATACATAGTTTTGAAAACAAGACGACATACTTATTTTTGAAATATCATTCGTTTACATATTTTTGCAAATCCATCACTGTATACATATCAGTGCACGTGACTGTACATACCTACCATATTTTTCATTTCTCACATCTCATTTGAACTGTAACCGTACCGGTAAGTGTAACAGTACTGACAGTAAGTAATGACATACACTTAATTCTTACATTTCTTACATCACCTAAACATTATATTTACACGAATTAATTTTATGAAAATGCAATCTTCAGATCAATGTCACTTCGTTCGAAATAATCTCCTCAATGAGACCTGTCAAATGATATATCTCTCATCGCTATTGGTTCTGATACCAAGCTCCAAACATTTTTGGTCATCATCCTGAACTATTCATAACGTAGAAATAATTTGGAAAGGAAAATTGCTACAAAACCCGTAGGAGTTTGATATAACCTTTAGCAAACACAACAGAACAACACATTAATGTTGTAAAATTTATAATAGTTTGAAATCCAAGCGTCCGACCGATTCATATTACATTTGACTTCTGAAACTTCACGAAGAAAGTAGGACAGACTTCGCAAATTTAACACAGAAGAGCTTAAACTCTAATTGACGGAAATTTGATCCACGATGACTTTGGAACTTACTGTCGTTGTTTTTATAAGGCGGTGGATTAAATTACTCCGACATCAGCAAAACAGTAAGCTATTCACGTGAAACCTAATAATTAAGTTATTAAATGAAATTAGGTATTACAACTCGGCTCTCTCGTATTAAATGCTTTCTATATTAAAATAGCAAACTACCTAAAATTCCTAGAAGGACATGAAATTAGGTTCTGTGAACTAGTTTCTCACAAGTCTAGTCACTCTGGAATATTCTCTCAGATGCATAAATAGTTTCCAAGGAAATGCTGACATCGCTTTTCATAGGAAGCCTCGATAAGTGCATCCTACGGATCCATACGGCATCCATAAGCGAGTGAAATATTTGAAGGAAATATTACGGCGGTACTTCACATGGCTTAGCGTGTTCGCCTAGCGTTATCGTAGTGCTTGCCCGACTTTGTCCAAATAATAAAATCATTCAAGTAACCCATCCACACATGGACTGTTAGGGGGCAAATAACTCAAACACTCATTTGATATGTGATCAAAAATCGATAAGTGGACGGAAACGCATGTTTGCTATTTGAGTCGTTGGCACCATTCGTGCAAATACTTAAATACACCGTCCACACATGTTGTCAAATTTACAGTTTTCGGAAAAATAGAACAAATACGCGAACACGATACGCCAAGTGAAGTGCCGCCATTACCTACATATATGACATGCAACAAAGAAAAACAGAACAGTAGCTTAACATCGGTTAGGTTTGAAATTGTGACTAATGCCAATGACCAATAACACTATCCAACAGTCTAAAAAAAGAAAAATTGTAAATCCGATTTCAATGCCCTACTTTACCCTGGGTTCAAAAACAGGTGTTATAAGTGGATGTCCTCCACAAAGGATAAAGGGCAGGCATTCACATAATAAAAATAATTAAGCCGAGGATACTAAAATCTGTTCGCAGAAATAAAGAGCCGCACGAGCCCGCCATTCGCCTCTAATTTTCTGCTTATTTCGCGCAATGCAACCGTAATATCGTGTCGTAAGTTACAACTTTCGTACAAAACCTTTGTTTAACAAGCAGAAACTTTCGACTTTGTGTAATACCTCGGCTCTAACATATTTCCTGCATTTCCTGGTTTGGACTGAGTTTTGAGTTCATGTTTGCTTAGTTTAAAAGTGCGTCATCAGTATAGTAACTATTTATTGTAGGTATATTACAGTAACAGAACGTCGGACATGGAAATAGAACAGAAAAGACCGTAGAAGCGTACAAGTCTGGTCGTTCGGCAGAGTCAGAACTAAACGAACTAAAAGGGGTACCTATTCAAGAAGCGAATATGACAGTAAAAAGTGTCATGGTCTTTCTTCCCTATGACACCTACTAGGAAGTCCTCTGAGAAGGTTAGTGTAGACAGAAACCGCTGCGAGACTAGATTCGGAATAAAACGATCGCAAACGATGCAATGTGGTGGACGAAAACTACAAATAAGACCGCGGGAATAGGCTTAATGAACTAACGATTGTACCAGCAGATTTCTTTAATATCACTTAGAAAGAAGGAGAGAGAAGACGCCCATGTCCAAGTTAAGATAATAATGAGCCCTACCAATATGATGATCAAGATAACGTTTCTAACTTTCCATCAATCGTTTAAACTCCTTCAAGTTTAATATAGAAAGAAACATGTTTATTCCTGGAAGAACCGAACAGTCCTAAATAATTGAGTAAAAGCTAAGCAAACCTTACGCCGAGTCTAAGTCAACCGTAACACATACAGAACGGCGGCGGCGGGACTGCCATTTTAAAGTCAAAACAATAGGACCATTTTAGCGAACGACCAAACCCGGCCGCCATATTGTTCCAAACTATTGTATCAGATCGAGGCTCTACGAAAAATATTCATCTCGAGTACCCTCGCATAACAGCACTGTTTACCAGACTTCGAAGGAAAATATTAGACTTGCACCCGAACGATGGCAGACGGAATATTTTTGCAAGCAAATTGCTGATATTATTCAAATTATTCCAGAATACCTACCTACCTACTACTTAAAATTTATAATTGTAAATTTTAAGAAAACAATGCCTATTTTTCCAAGCCTTGAAGAGTTCCAAATAAATATTTTATGTCTGAGGTTAAACCTATCAATATAGGTGAAGAGATCGTAGATTTTTTTAATCAAAATTATTGCTGTACAAAAGTAACAAAATATTAAATAGTTAATTTTCAAAACTTCACATCAACCATTTCTAATATTTGCTTATATTATTATTAGCAAAGGATAAGAAAGGACATCATGCAAAATGGACCACTTTTGTACTACAAAATTGTTTCGTGACGATATCAAAAATGATAAATAATTAGTTTATGTGCTTTCGATGTCATGTAATTATGTAAGTTTTATGAATTTATTTGGCTGTGAAACTGTTCATTTGTCGATTTATCTACTAAAATAAACCACAGATTAAGTAAATATTAGATAAGTCTATGATTGCACGTGTAATATTAAAAACTTTTGATTGACTTTTATTCAGGCAATGCTTTTTAATTCAGTTTTCTCAGAAGAGTAAAGAGAAATGATATAGTTTTCTTTTCAGATACATTAATGATAGAAAAACTTATACTTTTTTTGAGTTTCACATCAAAATTACTGAAGTTCATTGGGATCCTATTTGGGGGATTTAGGAAACCATAGGACATTAGAAATATACATGCACAAAAAGTTTTATGCCAGGCCAGAGTTTCCTAGAAATGTGTTTGATGTCCGTTGGATCGTGATCATAAAGTCACTGTCAATTTAATTGTACCTCTAACATCAAGTAACAATCACTAACAGCAAAGATTTCTATAAACATTGTTTTAAAGATAACATTGTTTTAAACAACCTTCGTTATTAGGGGCAGCTTTTTATTGCAACTCCAATGACAACCGATTAATTGTCTCAACTCTCATAGAGTCTCAATTGAAGCAAGGTAATAAATAGTAATAATCACAATCATAATTCAAAACAAAGCGAATGTTCGCCATGGTTCAACATTGGATGTGTCAAAACTGTAATCGAGTTTCTCCGTGCTTTAGAAGCCGTTGGTCCAGGTCTTTTTTACCCACCAATCAACATTGTACCATCGAGTGTGGTGTGACCCATACTCCTTGTATTTGTCCATTATCCTAGATGGAGAAACCCACACGGATTATGGAACAGTGCCTGTGCCCAGCAAAGCAACATATATGTTTCTGATAAAGCACAGAAAATTATTTGTCCTCAGCCTATATACGTCTCTCTGCTGGGCACAGGTCTTCCTCATGAAGAAACACATGAGGAGTAGGAGCCGTAACACCACTACGCTGGCCCAATGCGGGTTGGTTAGAAAATTACTTGCTTAGAAGTAATTTGAAGAAAAAACAAAACGGTAACAGGTCGCAAAAATAAAAGTCTCCGTCAGATTAAATCGTGTCACTGATTACAATACATTTCCCTAATCATGTTGAACAAATTAACAGTCTTTTAGCATTGTCAATGATAACAAAAACAATACCTTCATTTCGCAACAATAAAAACAATCACAGTTAACGCTGAGAAAGCCACAAAAGGCAATAAACCCGTTTACTTTGCAATTCAATGCAAATACATTCAGTTAGATAATTCCCCACGACGATGGGACTAACATTGACAAAGGTATCAGGTAGTTGAACAGGTAGACTTCAACACAGGAAAAAAATTATGGTCCGGAATGGATCCGCTAAACTTAAGTTTTGTTATGACCGCTAAAGATCTGGTTTCACAAAAATTTGAAATGTCAAGTAACAATTTAAATTCCAAATATAAGACGCTACAATAAAATTTGCATGCAAATCTATTACTTGAACAACTATGTAATGACAATACTCGCTTACACCATGCTATTTATCGTACAAAAGCAAAATTGAACAAGCCATCTGTTGGAAGTACGACCATAGAATTGGGGTGCAATATGGCTTTGCATAAAATCAATATTTACGATGCTAAGATAACCTTCGAAGATTGAACTCTTTCGGCAATGTTTGTATGAAAAATGACATTGGCCCATTGAGTTTCCAGTATACGAAACTGTCGTGTTCATGTCATTTCTTGATATAGATCGAGAACTGTGAATTGTAAAGAGATTTGTGTTCGCAGTTGTGGAGAAATGTCCATAAAATAATTAACTTAGAAATGTAACTTGAACATTAACTTAGAGCTCAAATAACAAGTAAACAATTTCCGGATAATGTACAGCGCTCGTAAAGACTGAATAGCTGAAGTGGCTATTTATTGCTTGGATGCAACTTGCAAGCGAGTAAGCTAAGCTATGACGTCACCATCAGAAAGGGCATTCACACCGTTATGCCCCACTGACCCGTTCCCTGAAAGGACCGCCATTTTAACAATTCGTCTTTAAATCGGGGTGCAAAGTAAAATAACATATTCAGCAGACGTTGACCGCACGCGCAGTAACTAAGATACGGAATTTTCAACTAAGAAGCTTTGAAAATTTCACACAACAGAAAAATCATTACCCCTATATCACCGAAGGGATATGCCGCTTGATGTGTTTAGGTTCTTCTGTATCAAGGTCTATGTATCTAGGCCTAGCCTAGCATCTGACCACGGTGAATATCAACCAATATTCAGAATAAGTACAGGTAGAAACTGACCTAACACATTCTTAAAAGTGCAAATTATCACACTGCTATCGCTGCCAAAAAATTAAATAATAAAGAAAAGACCAAATTACCATAAATTAATACGAATTCATTCTACAACATTGTTGTCATATGGAACAGCGACCGAGTAACAATAAAACCCTGTGTCCTTGTTCTGAGTAAATCACAATTTAAAGAGAAAAGAAAATTCAAAAGCTGCCGAGATAAACCTGGTCATTATATCAACAAATTATAGGACGCGCTTGCAACCCAAAATAATAACCTATTATTTATTCGCGAGGCTGCAGGGCAGTTTTAAGCCTTTAAAGAAAATGGAAATATAGGTTTCTCAAAAATTGCCAGTTGCGTCCATAATGTCACGGTCAAATTTACAGACATTTAAGAATTAATTTGCAATAAAAGTTTAAAATATATTATTTTAATAGGTAGTCGAGTTCGTGTAAGGATATTTGACAGGTGTTTTTAATTTTTATTTTATCCCTTCCATTAAGAATCACTGACAAAATTTTTGAACTCGGCTGTACTAGGCAAAAAGTTTTATTTTATTGTCTTACTACTTTTCGACATTTTACTACATTGAGACTCAGTACTAAATACTGAATCGTCAACGTAGATGCATATACTTTTTTCAGCTTTTGCTTTGCGGGAGAAGCAAAAACAAAAACGTAATTAACAAGATGAAAATGAATTACAATTTACACTGCATGAAAATAACTACAGCTTTTTGAGAGAAAAGACCACAAATTTTTGTGAACCTCGTATACTAAAAACACTGCATCGCCTGCCAAAACCAGGTCACTCTGGGTGCAGATGGCGGGCAAGCGGGCCTATCATATGATGAATAGTTTGGCCGGCACCGCAGTCTGGTTCTTATACTATTAATGTAAATGGAGAATTTATCTTACAACAATCTTTGGTACTATTCCACCCATGTACGAGTCGTGGTCGTGGCCAAAAATTTTAGATCTGCTAGTTTAGGAACATCGTGAACGATAATACATTGTGTGTGAGGATAGCATGGTAGTTTGATGCAAACGCTTTGGTTTCGGTTATTCAAAATGAAGCAACTGCTGTTGTATGATCTAGGATGTGTGAACAAAACTATAACCTGTTATTTATTTGTCATCTTATCTTATCTTATATATTTATTTGTCTGTTATTTATTTGTCAGTTATCTCGAGTTGACGTTGGTCTCGGTTGTTGCAACCATTTCATCTCGTGTAACTACGTCCTGTATTCCTCATTGGTGACGATATAATGTGCAAGATGTTGTAACCCCTTCGGCGGAGTACGTAACCAATTTTTCGTAACTGAGACTGTAGGTCATTTTACTAATGGAATCTCACGAGTTGCCGTTTATAAAGCGTGAGCTACGAGTGGAGATAGCAAAATAATATGTATATGTATAAGATCTCGTGTTGATCCGGGATACAAAAATAATGTACCAACTGCTTTTCTTGCCTAGCATGTCGTAGAAGGCGACTAAGGGCATATTGGGTACTGGGTCTGTGATTGTGTAGGTTAGCCAGCCACAGGCTAGCCACTTGTTACTACTCTTTCACGATTTTTATCTGACCAAACCCAATTTTCGTATGGCTAAATGTGGTCTTAAGGAACACAGTGCTCCTTGGACTCTGTCTACCCCTACGGGGATTACAGGTGTGATTTTATGTATGTATAAGATTCCCATTTAAACTATCGAAATCTGATTCACAAACGATTACATTATCTATTACACTAGTTTAATCTTGCGATAGTGACTCCACTACGAATAGGTAACCGTAAGATATTGTTTGTTTGTGCCGTACCGTAGGCTGATTTGTTATGCAATCTAGGCTTGAAAGCGGCACATGCTCGCTGGTACGAATTGGCCGAGCACGCGGACGGCTTTATATTTTATTGTTTTTATCCTTGCAGCCACGTGGCATGAAATATTTACTAACAAAGTTGTTTAATTCTACTACATTTTCAAAGTCACGACAATTGTTAGGAGCGGCCTTGTTTGAGTGGAAAGAGTGCTCGGCTGAATGTTATTTGATTGTATATTGTAGCATGTAGCATAATCTTTTGTAGAGATCCGTGAACGAGGGTCCTGGGGTCAATGAACATCGCCACCTTCTGCTGGATAAGGGGCTTCCTAGCCCTATCGGGATTGCTGGATAGAAATTGCAACAGGAAACGCATCCAAGATCATAGCGTTCTCCGAATACGCCACAGAGCTACTCAAACTACTATAACATATCGTAGTATTCGCTGTTTTCATAAGGACACTATCCTTTTAGAGCATTTTTTTGTTCGAACAGAAACCTGTTTAGGCATTATTATATGATGAATATTCAAAGTTTATGTAATTAACATGAGGGTATAGTCAATTCATTCAAATCCTGTGAAGAAATTGACTGAGATAGACATACCAGAAATATTTCCCTGTTCTAGTCAAACATGAACCGTTAGTTTTAAATAAAGGTTTAAATTGTCTTTGTTTGGAACGTAAAATGTATTTTTAAAGGAGTCTCGCTGCTAAAGCAAGATAGCATGCATTCAATCTCTGCGCACTATAAATAGATTACATCTTAATAGCTTGTTGTTTCATCAAGTTCATATAAGAACCTCGTATTGTTTTCTGGAACTAAAAATGTAAATTCGATCTTTCTTATCTAAATATATTCAATGACCACTTTATACATTGGTTTCGATATAAAAAGGCAGAGTTTTTAGATACTAACACTTTTTTGCACTTCAAACATGTGTTCTGTTTTGTTGTGCGTATTTCTGTTAATAATGTTTCAATGAGAAATTTTAATCAAATTACATATTAAACAGGTCAAGAGCTTCAGAATGATTTGAACTCGATAGATAAGATTATATTCATTTAGCTTTTCCAGATTCTTATTGAAATTCGATAATCTTTATTTTTGATACATAATGAAGATTTACCAAAATCAATTATTATCAAGCGAAGCCGGCTGAGAAAAGTTTAATTCGTAAACTGCATGAATGATAATTTTTACTCACGCTTAATGATTGGCAATTACAAGATGATGCTACTTCATACTAATTTCGAATGTTATTAAGTGGTATAACATATTTCAATACAAATCTCTTCGATTCATCAATCAACGCCGCATCAATTGGTTTTTATCGTTCTTCGTTTGTGCGGTAAAAGTCGATCATTTAAAACGGCTAAGCAATTTCTTCACGCGATTTCTAACAATCATTTTAAAACACAAGTGAAATATGCTTTCTCCTATGACTTGGAGCGAGGTGAATTCACCTCGATGCGAGCAAACTATCTTTGCACACATATGGTTTCAAATATTATACATTCTTAAGATAATGCTTGTTAGGTGGGTTTTGTTGTTGATTAATTAGTGCACTGCAAAAGAAGCCGATAGCGAATACCGATTGGCTACGTATTCCTAAGGAAGACCAGGGCACAGTACTCGATGTATTATGAAAAGTTTTCCACATGTAGCTGTAAAATGAACATGCGCAAGACTCCATGTTCCATCCACTTCTGTTATGGTTGGAACTGGAAGATTTAAAGCTTCACGCTGGAAGAAAGTCTATCTTCCGGAAAGAGGTCAATCGAAGATTATAATTTGGCTGAACAGTGTTCAGGAAAGTCCGCAACAAATTCTTGACCCGCCTACCGCAATATCTCAAATTCTCAAAACGAAAGACGCGCGTTTAGCCGTTAGCCAACCAGTAACCTAATGTAGCCACTTATAATGTGCCTTTTTGAGAAGACTCAAGAGACTCATGCTAGGTGTCAACCCAAAGAACTACAAGTCTTATGCCACGTAACAGCTGGCACAATGCTCGCAAAATAGCCCTTAAGCAGTTTCGGTTTTCTAGTGGCGGTCACGTACAGGGAAACGCAGCATTAGTGGTTCGTCCACGAGGTCGGCTAAGGCCTGAAGAAGGTCTGGAAAGCTGAAGGGTGCATGCAGCACAGGACCGACTGTTATGGAGATCCATGGGGGAGGCCTATGACAATCAATAAGCGACTCCCTCAAGGCTGATATGATAAATCTTCTTCTTAGTCGGTATCTTCATTACTGAAGGTCGTGTCTAGCTTGAAGTGTTGATCACTCGATGCACTATGCTTCTCCACGTCTTTCTGTCTTCGGCAGTCTTCACTGCTTCGGTTATTGGCAGGCCGGTAAGCGTCTTTACCAGGTCTGACCAGCGGGTAGGTGAGCGACCGCGTGATCTTCTCCCGTCGACCTGACCAACTACCATCAGCTTCTCTAGGCTGTCAGGGTTTCTACGAGCGATATGATAAATACAAAATAGGAATTGATAACATGGCATGGTCTGGTCTTTTGAGACTAAAACCATGTCTGAACATGGCTAACAGATCAAGAGTATGACAGACTGATTAAAAACAGATGTGATGTGAATATGCTACTACAGTGTACTAACAAGAATTATGGCAGTATAAAAAAAATCTGAGTTTTAATCTGTCTGTATGTAGATATGAAATTTTACATAATTATAATAAAATATTTATTGTTATCAGTGCAGAGATAATATAACAAGCTTATAATAGTTTGCCTTATCAGGCCTTTTTTACATATTCAGTCATTAGCAGATATTTGGATGATGATAAAGGATCTATGTCAGTGTCTCAAAAATTATTAGCAGTGCACAGTGATATTTAAAAAAAATATTTGGTACCTAAATTATAAAAGTTTTGAGCATGTAGGCTGTCAATGTTCAGAGAACTAGACACAATAGAAACATCTATTGTTTACGAACACCGGAGTTCACACCTTTAAGGGGTCAATGTAATTTTGTTTTTAGTGCTGCCACTTCCCATCGGGTGCTTGTGGTATAAAAAAACACAACATTTACAAGCAACTGTGCCTGTATGTTGTGAATATTGGAAGAAAGAAAGAAAATACATTATTATTATTAAGTTTCACTTATTTGTAGGTCATAAATAATTATATAAATTGCAGTACTTATATACTTTTCAGCATAATCTTTTATCTTCTATTTTTATTGCCATAACATAAATAGTGAAATCACTGTTTAATCATTTCAATAATAAGAAATCAGAATAGCCAAATGACTATTCTGATTTATCATATACATTTTGGCACAGTGGATATTAACTACTTATTTATATAGAACAGCAAATTTTCTTCACAGAATTTCAAAATCAGTTCTATAGTAAAAATTCATGAGTAAAATACCAACCCCATTAAATAAACCATAAAATATAATAATTTATATTATTGGTTTCAGGGTATGAAAGGAATAAAGAATATTGAAAAAATATGTATGAAAAATTGCAGAAAACATAAGAACCTGCAGAAAGGAAAGAATTAGTTCTAAAGACAGGCATTTTTAAAAATAAAAACAAACAACATAACATAAACATAGGTAATGAAGTAGTGAAGTTTTTGCTTGATTATTTGCAATTCCCAAAATTATATAGTATGACTAGGGATATAAATTTTATAACAATATAAAAATTCTAAAACAAAAAAGTAATGTAATGTCTTTTACAGGAATCTAAATAGGTTAAAATTGGCAAGTTAAATACACTCACCTCTTCAATGTCTTTGTGGAACTTGATAGGCCTCATCAGATAGAACTGCACAGAGAAGTACACAAAGTTTATCAAAACAAACACTGTGTTCCAGAGAACAGCATCCAGGAAGCACTCGATGCTCCAGGCCCACACGGCGGAGAAGGCACAGGCCAGGAGCAGCCCCGCGCGCAGCCACAGCAGCCCGGTCGCCGAGTGCGGCGCCAGGAACGACAACAGGAAAAACACATTCGCCACTTGGAAAAACACGTGATTTATCGGCCGCCACTTCGGACAGTGATTCAAATACAAGTCCCACATCGAGGGCTGCTCGTGCACCGTCACATTCACATAATCTCCTTGCGGACCCGCTAGTTTCGTCGTTTCCAGCAACCCCATCGCGCTACTACTCCTCTCGGTCGCACCCGCCTCCGTACCCTCACTGACCGCGCCCGGCACCTCGCTCGTAACATTCTGCAGACCAGTTATCATACCGATCGCTAAGGCACCGAGAAACAACATAATCCCACCCCGGTTTTACGATCAGTCCATCGAGATTTGTCATCGATACTTCGCAGACTATTAGCATTTGCGTACGAATATTTACCACTAAACTAGGCTTTTCTCAAACCTAATAATCAGAAACATTTAGATTTTTATAATGTTTATAGATTCTACTAAAAAATACAACGAAAATATTTAACGCACTATCAGAGGACTACTGGCAAACGCGAAGCACGGGTGGGGAAAACTAAAATAACTAGCTGCCTTAAATAAAATAAAATGAACTAAGTATTATTTATATTAGAAGTCCAAAATAAAACACTGTGAAAATAGTAAAGCAAACAATCGAAGCACACAAATGACAGACAGTACTGAACAATGACAGCAGCAGTCAGCAACCATATCCAACTAAAACATAGTGTGGGGATTCTTTACGAAACCAGTTATTTCCACGATTTGTCTGTAGACTATACAAAATTAGCTACACTGAATGCTTTATGCTTTTATTTTTTAATAGTTTTACATAGGAAGTTCCAAAAGACAGCGCAATTTCCAGTGTTATATAAAAAAAAAATGTATACTGTTCATAACCATGGATACAGAGTCCTTCAGTCGTATACATTTTGTGTAGGTACATAGTCTAGTCTTTAGAAGTATTAAGTCTTAATTTCCATTGAAATGTAAGTGTAGTACATTTCAATGCATCCTGGGAGAGTTTGGCGCCAAATGGACGATGGTAGACACTGTGATACTACTTTGGTGACGTGCATAACCACGATAAAAAACTCATCACTTATCACACCACTTGACGCTTATTTTAATGATCCTCCACATTGCACATTATCACAGACACTTATTACACAAAAATACACTGATTTTACGTAACAATATCCGCTCTGAAATAATATTACAATCATTCAAAAAAATCACTTTTGTAATTGTCAAAGCTTTCAAATTCATATTTTCGCGAATATACTTTCTAAAGTAATATACAACAACAACAACAACACACACACACAGTAACAATAACATATTATTTGTCCACAAAATTATCTAAGAAGAAGTGAAGCATAGTCTTTTATAGACGTGGCAAAATGAGTCAGCCAAGAATTTGATTAAAATATTTCAACATTTTTCACAGGCTTTTTACCAATTTATATTATAACGTTAGTTACGTTAATATAAAATATGTACATCACTATTGTCTGAAAACCTTTTACAGAGTAAGTTATGTTTTGGCACAGCAGACAGCAGACCCGGCGCGGCGCGACGGTAGCGCCGGGGCTGCTGTACCAAAATCTATCAAAACAGATATAACTAGGATATAACATATACAATTTTTTAAATAAAATTCTACTCGGAGTAAGGCAAAACTATATTATTATCATGCATTATATGATCATGCACTAAATAAGTTTATGTATAAAAATATTTTTTGATCCCATGTAAACATATTTCGTTAAGTCAATTTGATTAGTCAAATTGTCAATTATCTGGAAGCTCGGCTTTGAGCGGTTATTTATTTTTACCCTAGCTGATAGCGTTAATTATTAAATAAAATGGTGTGATTGAGGGTAATCATAAAAATGTCTGTGCCATGTGATTTGTTATTACACCCAGAGCTTCTTAGTAATGAGCAATTGAAGAGTATGATTCAATCGGTAACGTCTTGTTTAACTTTTTTTTTTTTAACGATTTAGATATGAAATTAATTCCAACTTTGTTTACAGAGACATTTGAATATTATGAATGTGGATTACATGCAAAGAGATGACTTGTTAGAAATATTCCATAAATATTGTGTTCCATTCGGGCAGAGAAAATACAGGGATTCGGGAAGAGGGAAAATGTTGAATCAGTCTAGAAAAATGAGTCCTGACCCCGTTATGAGGTTAGACGTATGCAATAATAATAGCAGCAGCAGGAAACATTTGAACATAGATAATAGTAGCAGACTTAAACCACCGCCAGATCTCTTGTCAGGTCATTTGAAAAGAATAAAATTAGATAGGCCTGTTTCAGACGTAAATAACACAAAAAGGAAAATGTCTATTGATTATGTAAGTATTATCATGATTTCTTAGTTATTACAAATTTAAAAAAATATGGGGAGGTAGTTATAGGCATGATAAAAGAGATGTTGCTATTGTTTAAAAAGTAACACATGACTTCCAGCACGAAAGAAACTCCACATTGGCTTTGCACATTCCTTCTGACTTATAACACAAATATAAAATGTGTGAAATGAATGGTGGGAGCCAGCAAATTCGCATGGCTTTTTAATCTGTTCTCGTACCTTGCATGTGCAAACTAGCCCCATGTACTGTGGTGATGAACACTTTCTTTGACTCTTTACAATAATTTAATTGCAAAGAGACTTTTAATGTGATTTTGAAGCAAACAGGACCTTTAATTTTAAACACCCTTACAATAGATGAAAAACCAATACATGATGAGATGTCTTTAAAATCTATTTTGACAAACAAACAACAACAATATCTTAATATATACTCTTTATTGTATTTGAAAAAATATACAAAACATATAATTTGTAATATTGTTTACAATGGTGGACTTCTAAAGCTTGTACAGCTTGTTAGAGGTACAGATGTTTCATTCTAATTCCTGTAAATAAAATGTTTTCCAAAAATAATAATCTGTGATAAGATGTGATAGGATAATGTAATCCTTCACGTTACCCAAAATTAAATTATGTATCATTAATTATTTCTGGTATTATTTTCCAGCAAATTCCAGCGACTGATAGTCCACCACCAAAAAAAGAGAGGAAGCTTGTTACTTGGCCGTAGATAATATTTAACAATATTATATTAAGGAAATTAAATCATTCATTTTCAAATGATACTACTGGACTACTAATAAACATATAACAAAAAGAAGTCAATGAATTAAAAAGAACTTTCTGTCCTAGTATAAAGGGTACGCATTTATGTAAAATTATACTACAATTACAGTAACCTTTAAACTAATTGGAATTGTACAAAGAATATATATGATTTCTCTTCTCATTGGTATTTGAGTGGAATATTATGTGTTTGGAACCTGATTTTAATTGTATGTCATAGGAATTTTTAATTTTGTTCTGAAAATGACAATTGCTGATGAAAATTTGCATGCACAGTATTACTGATTAAGCTTATTTGGTGAAGGATGCAATAATTTTTTTTTTCACTGTGTAAATTATGAATTACTTTTATATGTTATTGAAACAAATTTTGCATTATAAAGTAAATAGGCTTATATTAACGTAGCTGTAGAATATGTGGATGAACCATTTCATCCAAAAATTTCATATCAATTCAAGTCAAAGTGACTAAGGCCCGATTTTTCAATCCTCATATAAAATTATCCGCCATTTAAAACTATCACTGTCACTTTCTAAATTCATAAAAAGAAAAGGGACAGAGCTAACATTTGACTGACAGATAGTTTTATCTGAGGATTGAAAAATCGGGCCCAAATAACTCAATATTTGTGTTATTTATTTACAAGATTGTATGCAAAAAAATAGCACTTCTTCCTAAAAAATTCTTTTCACTTATGCCTTACCACAAGATCTCTATAGTCACACTGTAAAAGGCGATAGTGCTTAGAATTTAGAATACCTTTAAGTATTTCATATTTGTCCAAGACAATATATTTCTCTTTTTATTGTAGTTTTCTTCTATACAATATTAACTTGATGCTTACCTGTTATTATTATTCCTATATAAAATTTGTAATTATTTAATTTTACATGGCCCTCTTCCATCTGTTATGATTTTTTATGTGGATCCTTTAAGTCCCAGATTATTTTTACAATACAATTTAGTCTATAAGTAGATATACATAAAAATTATTTTTAGATACATCATAATAATGGTACATTTTATAATGTAGTAGAACCAAGAGCTTTTTTTAGCTTTTGAGTTATGCTGCAATTTCATTTTATATGTAGGTATTTCTTTTAACTTTAATTGCTCATTGTGAACAACTGGGTAATAAAAGTAGATGTGTCGTTTTGTATTTTATTTTGCATACAGGAAACTATTGTGAGAATGGGTGTCGACTATTATTCACTATGTACCGGTGAATTCAAGTTCGCGGTCTAGTTGTTTTTTACGACACGTAATAATTGAAAATGAGAATGTAAAGTGATTATTAGTGATTAATTTGTATCGTAACGTAGATCAAATTTATTGAAATTGTGACGACTGTACTTTATGTTACGACTGTTTAAACTTTATATCTCTTTGTCAACTGCAAACTGCCGCGTTTCAGAAACTTTTAAAAACTCGTTTTGTTCATCATTTCGATGAATAAGTGTAAATATCGCAAAAACTCATACAACATTAATTAAATCTATGGTTATGTAAGAAAACGGCTTTGAAATTTGACTGACATGCCTACTCTTTAAAAATAGAAATGTCATTTTGTGAACTCAAATCAAACAAATACAAACGACTTTTTTTAACGAAAACAGTGTTTTTTTCTTATCACCATGGGATCGTTGCAAAAAACTGAGAGCAAGAAGAGCAGGCTAGAAGTATGCCCGTCGGATAGCAGTTCTTGTGGGGTCAAACTCAAAAATGAATTGTCGAAGGTGCAGTCACATTTCTTGGTTCCATCTGAAAAGTTGGATAAGGTGACGAGGAGAGTTATAGCTCCATATGCTCAAATAGAGAGGAAGGGTTTGAAGGAGGAGGAATCGAAAGAGGGCCGGTACTTGGACATGAATAGATTTAATGTGTTCTTAGAAGACACAGTAGACCTCGATTCGTTGTTGTATGAGACTGCTATGGTTTTGAAGACTGTAACGAATAGTTCTGGTGAGTAGCGTGGCTATAAACTAGCCTATTGGCTTCCTTCGTGGTCGTGGTCTGTACGCCGGCCTCAAGGCGTCGCTATCTCGAGTGGTTCTGGGTTCGATACCCGGTGGAGGCAAACGTTTATGTTACAGGCATTTCTGCTCCAGTCTTGTATATTTATGTAAGCATTGTATAAAATCTGGATACTTATATGTAATTATCTATTATATTTATTTGATTCACCACTTCCTACGCCTTCCTACACGGAACTCATGTAGGTGGTAGGAATAAGCCATAGACCACCTTCTTTATCTATTCCGTGCATAGAGCAGACGGTCGTTACAGCCGTAAGTTTTTAAGTGAAGCTCTGAAAAAGCAAAACGTCGTAACGTACAGTAACCACTTGTCTATGGCGAGCCGTATCCTCGATTGCCACGTTATTTGTAAAATATTCTAAACGCTATGCAATATTTTCAGGTGTGTTTATATACATAGTTGATCCTGTAAATAACGAAATAATTCTAATGCCTCATAACACAAAGGTTCCTAAACGTCACTCGATTAACATCCCAATTGGTTAGTTGCTATCTTCTTATTGTAAAGTTTAGTAACATTTTTCACTTAGTACCTAGGTATAAGAAGCGGCACATTAGTGCTGACCGTTACGAGGTGATAGTTACCTATAGCTGCTCATGGGGTAGGTACTGAAGTGGTGGTACAAATGAGGAAGACGAAATGCGAATGGAGAGCCAATCGGTGCCGCCGATTGTGTCTGAGGTGAGATGCTCAGCGCCGATGGGCTAACGGTCAGCGCTCAAGTTTCGTGCTGATACTTGTATACTTGTACAATAACATGGGTTACGAGTCATCATCAGATATATTCCCGAAGAGAGGAGGGATAATAACAACCACATTTCGCCTGGTGGGTATGCATGCATAGCACAACTTCACAACGAGTACCTACTTAGAACTGGTTGATATCTACGTTATATACGGGCCCACTGCTGGGCACAGGCCTTCCAACTTGGGGCGAAGTATGAGGAGTAGGTATGGGCCAAATACCGCCACACTGGCGCAATGTGGATTGGTGAGTAGAAACGGCAATAGCGAAACCTAATAGCTTAATGTGCGAGGAGTATGGAGGAACTCCATATCATAAGAAGTTTTTGGTCTCTCATCTAAGGATTGACCATGGCAGAAGTAGCATTGCATGCGCGTTGTTTTCAATAGACATCGAAGACAACTACACCACGGGTCCAAGCTGATCATGTAGGCACGTATGATAGTAAGTAGGTGAATTAACCTCTTAAAGGCTATAAAACGAGGCATAATAAAATCTATTGACCGCGAATGCTGACATTCGCTTGAACCTTAGGTTTATATTGTTTAAACAGGAACAGACAAGGTAGCAGCCGCTCACGCAGCAGCAACCAAGGAGTTTCTGCTGATCGAAGACGTGCAGCGCGACCGGCGCTTCGCCGAGGGCCTCAAGTGGGTGGACGCGGTGGTGGCGCTCTGCATGCCCGTCATCAAGCCTGATGGGAACTGCTACGCGGTCCTCGAGCTATACCGGACTTATAATGAGGTTTATGATGATGTAAGGGGTGAAGAAGTTGTTGATTCATCAGTACTTAGGTAGGCATATTAGCAAGGAGACGTCCAATAGTCCTCTCGTAAGAATATCCCAACCAAGTAGTCCTTCAGCAAACCGTTAGCCACTTCGTTGACATTAGATAGGTACTACCAAAGTTCAGTATCTCGATCCGATGCCGCCTTACGAAGACCTTTCCGCTAACGTCGGTTGACGGCTCTGCAAGCAATGTGCCCTATCCCCACTGCCAGTTGATTGGGTACATTTACATCTTGTATTGTACGTGTTTGGGGCTTTGTAAAGGGGGGCATTGAGATCTGGTGCTCAGCCGTACATCGGAAGACATCAAGTCGTTAGTTCAGGTGACGATGACAGTGAAACTTCTAGCAAGATAGGTTGACATTGTTATAACAGATACATCGCTATGGAGATCCTTCAAGGCCTATGTCCAGCAGGGGGCATTCCTCTGCATGATATTATCATATCATTAATAAGATTTTTCATTTCAGAATGTAATATACACGGTGGTGAGCGTGGCTTGCTGGGCGGGCGCCGCCGTGCACCAGGCGCAGGCGCGCATCACGCTGCAGAAGACTGCGCACCTCAACAACGAGCTGCGGGCCTTACTGCACAGCTACTTCTGCGACCTGGCCTCCATCGACACCATGCTCACTGACATGCTGGTGAGACGCACACTAGTCGTATATTAGATGCACCAAGCCCACGCCCGCATCACGCTGCAGGAGACGTCTGCGCACCTCAACAACAAGTTGCGACCCTTACAACACAGCTACAACTGCGAACGACCTTCCATCTACACCATGCTCACAGACAATTTTGGATCTTGGATGGGTAAACAAATTACGTAACCTTGCTACTTGCTTGCTTTTGACAATCTTTCAATTTTGACGTTTTTAACCTCACCTAAGTAGGTATTCTTTTCTTGGTAGGTAGTGATAATTGTTTATCTCCAGGCGGTGGTAAAGTCCTTCATGGGAGCCATGCGCAGCAGCTTCTACATAATCGACAAGGACCAGATGGCGGGCAGCCTGCAGGCCGACATGTGGGACGACGGCTGGGCCTCCGAGAAGACCACCATTCCCAAGAAACGGGTTAAAGTCAAGTTCGATCATGATTTTTATGTTGTTTTCTAAGTAATATCTAGTTTTTTCTAATTCTTGGACTAAACCTCTATGGACCAAATCCCTGTGATATAGTTCCTTCCAGCAATCCGCATTGGTCCAGCGTGGTGATTACGGCTCGCACTTGCCATGTGTTTCTTTTTATGAAAACCGATGTCCAGCAGTGGGACGTTAATTAGTCTGGTGATGGAAACGGGAATGTGAAAATATGAAAAATATAGGCATCTAGTATCACACATTTGGATGTGAAACCAAATTTTCAAAATTAAGCTCTATGACGCGTGAATTAGATAATAACTTACATTGTCTCCTATCTTTATTTTACAGTTTATCAATGGAACAAACTCCAGCAGGCCTGGTCGCCCGAACAGGCGAATCACTGAACGTGACGGACGCATACAAAGACCCGAGGTTCTTCAAAGAGATAGACCCGATTACAGGCGCTGTCGTCAGGTCGTGTCTCGTCTCTCCGATATTGGATAAACATGGAGTAATTGGTAATACAGGAGTTGTCTATTCTTGCTGAACATCTAGGATAATTTTCAATAAGAGTTTTGAAGACAATAAATGTCTTCAGAAAATATCAGTAGTACACCACATAATGCAACCAAATCAGCATGATCCCCCATGCCAAATCATGCTTCTTGGACAATCCTGAAATACTCTGTCGAGTTCTTTGATATGTTTTGTTAGAACCCCCATTTTGGACTTTATTGTATTGTGTCCCCTACTCCTCGTGTGTAAGTAGTGACATTCATAAAGACTAGATGTTTTTATCAGGAAGTTGACAAGTGTTTCTTTCCAGGTATTGTTCAATTAACAAATAAGATTAACGCTCAGCCATTCTCAAAAGAAGACGAGACGATATTCAGCGTGTTCGTAAATTACTGCTCGCTGATAGTTCACTTTTACAATCAGCAACAAAAGAAAATTTATCACGTACGTTACCTATTTCAGTTTTCCCAACTCGTCATACAATATAATCAGTACAATGTTTATTTAGTTTAGTGCAAGAATTTTCGCAAGTAGGCTGTTGCCAAATTTTATTTATAAAATTCAAGAGCAACGAGCAGCTATGTTATTGAGCAGAGAACTAATAATACTTACGTATGAAAATTCAATTCGAAGTATGGGTATTTTGGTTTCGACATTGAAAACGAAGCACGAACGAAGGTATCTCCACGGTAAGATTTTGGATGGGTGACCAAAACTATCTCAAGTTGTTCGATGTTTTAGAAAGCACGTAGAGCCGTTACTCTCGGTTGTTATTTCAACCATTTCAACCCATCTTTATTCTGCGTTGGGCCAGCTCATGTTGTTACGGCCTGCATCTATCTATATTTTCATCTTATTGATTTTTTAGGATAATCTGAACAAAGTTTATAGCGACCTAATGAGATTACACCTGAAGCCATGTCGGCATGACTTCGATGAGCTCATGGAGACTAACGGGATTGTGTTACCACCGAGTAATTTTAAGAGGTTTGTATTTTCGAAGATTTCTTCAACATTAGGAATTTTTCCACAGAGTAGATAAGCAGAAGAAAGGTCTTTATATAATTATTTTCCAGTTATAACTACCACATAAGCGAGGGGAATAAAGAGGACATGCCCGGGCTCATATGTTACATGTATATGGAAACATTTGCGGACAGAAGCTTTGACAGAGCTCTAATCGCTGAATTCGCTATGACCACCCTCAAGTGAGTAGAATTACGTAGATGAATTTACATAACAATATTACCATTGTAGGCATGAAACCGTTTACATTATTATCCAAGGGATGAAAGTGATTTATTTAGACTTAGTCTTTAGACGGAAACATTGCACAAATACCTACTTATTTGTAATTTTCAAACCGAAATATTATCTCATCGTGGATTAAGTTTTAAAGTTTGAAAGTGGCTATTAAAATCTAGGTGGGTGATTAATAAAGATCTTTACAATAATTAAGAACCACCACTTTTAAATGATTCAAATATGTATGTTGTAATTTTATCTGTTGCAGTTGCTATCGGAACAATCCATATCACAACGCCGAACACGCATTTTGCTTCACGCACACCATGTTCTTAGTTTTAATTAACAACCACGGGTACTTTGATTTCGTAGAGGTTCGTAAAGTAACATGTCACGTGAAAATTTACCAGAAATCTCGGTACAGTCGAGTTCAAAAATATGTATGCACGTTTGACAGTAATTGACTCTTATTAGAAGTGAGTAAAGACTGTTACCTGTCAGACGTGCATATATATTTTTGAACCCGACTGTACATACCTTCTATAAGTTCACATGGATATCTCTATATTGCCATTTTTATTGCCATACTTAGGTACTTACTTACCTTTTGATTTGATCAGTAAGAAAAGGAGTGAAACTAAACTAAATTAAACAAATTCTTGTGTGGCAGCCCTACAGGTTGATATCGTATCTACACTTCAACCCTGTAAGTTCCAAGCAGAAACAATTATAAAAAGTAGGAAGTCTCCTAGAATAATATATACCTATATAGGTATATCCCGAAGACTAACAACAGAACAGTTAAACATTCTAATGTTTATAATCCTGTTGTTTACATAAAAAAGCTTTATTAGGAAGGTCAATAAAATCTAATCTTCCTCTACAGACAGTAGCAATGATGTTAGCCGGTTTATGCCACGACTTGGACCATCCGGGCTACAATAACAATTTCCTGGCATTATGCAAGCACCCACTCGCGTTAATGTACAAGTCGTCCATGCTGGAAAACCATCATTACTTCTTAGCTAAAAAGCTCATTGAGGTAAGGCTATTGTCTAATCTGGAGGTAAGTTCTGGATTGTTCTGTATATTTTATGCTAGTAATCTTGTAACTTTTAAACCAGGGCCCGAAAAAAACAATATTAGGCGAGAAAAAATGTCTATAACAGGTAATCACAATTTTGCAAAGCTATAGTACTATCGAACAAGCAGATTTATGACCCCCTTTGAAAATAATATTTTGAGTAGAACTGTCAATTGCACTTAGGACGTTTTTACGTACATTTCCAAGGAATCCTGTATACATTTGAATTTTGCTTGAATTTCTATGCTACGAAAGATGACATTAGGTGTGTCAGAAATCTATTTCTTCGATAGTACATACGGGAAACCATGGGGGCTTCAACAAGGATTTTGAAAGAAAGAAAATACATTTATTTTTACAAAAGCGTGAGACATATACCCCCGAATACAGAAACGCTACTCAAATTTTGAGCACTGCTTATAAAGTTAAGTGGACAATACCTATCAGAATTTGTATGGAAAAACGACAATTTTGACAATACTTAAATGTTAAGTAGGACTCATACTTTGAGTAGCGTTCCTGTATTCGGGGGATTGATCCTTTCCGTTAGTACAAACTAGACCAAACTAAACTAAATTTTGGTTTGGTGCTGTCAGATCATCTTCTCCACAGTTAGAGAAGGAATCTAAAATTGGAAATGGTCTTAATCAGCACCATTATGATGCAAATAGATATAACTGAATGCGACCATCAATAATTCTCCACACTTCCAAAAGATCTTCATTACACCTCAAAATTTCCAGGACAAGAATATCCTCGGCAAACTGCCGACGGTGGATCGCGACCGCATCATGGAGGAGGTGAAGTACGACATCCTGTGCACCGACCTGGCGGTCTACTTCCAGATCCGAGCGCAGCTCACGCCGCTAGTGGGCGAGCACACCTTTGACTGGGCTGATAGCGCTCACAGAAGGATGCTTAAGGTTGTAGGAATCTCTTAAACTTAAAGCCAGCAGATTGACCTTTCCTTGTATGAATCCAATCAATTCTAATGAGGTGCTTTCTTTTTATTAGGGTATTTTAATGACCACAAGCGATCTTTCTGGATCTTGTAAGCCTTTTGGTGTGTCGAAGGCGATTGCAGAGTCCGTTTACGAAGAATTCTATGATCAGGTAGGTATTCTCAATTTACGATGTTCCAGTTATCAAGTAGGTTCTTTCTTTTGAGTAAAAAAGGCCAGAATAGTAGAATGTTCTAGGCTATTTTATTATTGCTTGGAGCAAAAACAAAACATTAACCCCCGAATACAGAAACGCTACTCAAATTTTGAGCACTGCTTATAAAGTTAAGTGGACAGTACCTGTCAGAATTTGTATGAAAAAACGTCAATTTTGACAATACTTAAATGTTAAGTAGGACTTAAACTTTGAGCAGCGTTTCTGTATTTGGGGGTAAGCTTGCTAAGGGTGAGTTTCTTGATCCGTAGTCTAGAATTTAACAATTGCGGTTACTATACCGCAATAGTTAAATTCTAGACCAATAGATTCAATGGAAACGCCAGCTTGACCAACTGATATAATTGCGATGAAAATTCAAAGCAATGTACATCAGCTGTGCCGACAACCGCCATGTTAGTAATACCAGCATCGTGTTGTGGTTAAATTGTCTATAATTATTTGACTGTAGTTATATTTAAAAACATATGGACAGCTTGTCCGATAGTCATCTATCGGACAAGCTGTCCTATCACGATTTCATATGTTTTCGCCATGATGGTCCATATTTTAACCTACTAGTTAACTGACTGACTACGGATCAAAAACTGACCTTAAGGCCCAATTGCGCGGTCGAGTTAGCACCTAACCCTGGGGCAAATGTATGGGCAAACCCTGAGTTAGGCGCTAACTCTCGGTCGTGCAATTGGGCCTTAGTGTTGATGTCGATTAACCTAGAACGAAAGGATGTAAAAAATGCTATGGATTGAACGTATGCAGCTTGATAAGAAACAAAGTTCTCACATAAATGCAAACTCAGCTTAGGCCTCGCGGACAGTAACTTGTTATTCGTCAGGGTGACAAAGAGAGGTTGATGGGCTACACGCCACTCAGCATGATGGACCGGCGCCGCAGCGTGAACCAGCCCGCGGAGCAGATCCAGTTCCTGTCGGTGGTGGTGCTGCCGTGCCTGCTGCTGCTGCAGACCATCTTCCCCAACACCAGCCCACTCATCGACAACTGCAGGTATGGTTAACACGTCTATAATTTATATCTACATACTTCCAAAGATTCCTTCTTCGATTCCACTGACTGGTGACGACAAGCATACGACTGGTCTGGTGGCACAGAGCTTGTGGTAAGCAGTCACCATAGCCTATAGGCGCGCTTTCGGTCCGTCTTCTCTTCGTCTGCTTTCATTGGCTCAATTTTAAGTAGGTACTTGTGTCCTGGTGTTTCATTAGAACGCTTTCGATTTAGTCGTAAAAGGTTCGCCTACCACAGACTCTGCTGGATTCATTAATCCCTTTGGTAAATCTACTTTCATCCGTACGTTCTACATGACCAAGCCATCTGGGTGGACCAGCTGTCTGAATCGTTCTGTAAGTGTGGGTAAAGCTCTGGATTGAACTTTGTTACTATAAGCACTGGTGCAAGGTTACAGGGTCTTCTTGGTGTTGCATACTGTGCTTGACAAGGAAATTTCATTCTGACGAGATTTTCCGATAGGTAGAGTTTTTGATGATTTCAAATAAGTTGTGAGTGTACGTAGGTATAGGTATGTTATATTGCAAACGTATTGTTGTTAAGGTGACCACTTACCTAATGGGTTACTTTAGGTGGGGGTGAGTATTTACGGGTTAATAAAAAACTAAATTATCTTTTAAAACGTAGCTATAATAAGTATTAATTTTGTCGCAACTGCAGATAACATTGTTTAAATTGTAATCAATACTGACCTTAGTTTGTAAAACCTGAATTTTGTTTTGCAATCAAAACCGCACAAAACTTCGGGGTCATTCTATTTTGTTTGTACCTACGATATAAAGTGGCTTAACACGAACCTGTTAACAATTCAAGGGTGCAGTAGGAATTACGTATTGTTATTTGTGATAATTCAACCAACATAGAATCATTGTTGCACGAACTGAATAATTAATTCAATCGATTACTCGTAATTCATTATCATTAGTGTGGGTAGGTATTTACTAATTTTGGTAAATAAAATGAACAAAGAAATAATATCCTTGAGATTGCTCTCTAGATTTCTGAGATCGGAACTGAATTGATGCTTATCTAGTCCAGTAAGGAAGGTCGAAGAATGAAAACGCGTGAAGGTGTGGCATAAATTAGGGTTGTACAGTAAGTAGCTCCAGGCTCGGAGCATCCGGAATCCCTGGGCAGAAAAAACCAATGAATGCGTAGGTTGTTTCTAGAATTAATTCCGAATCAGGTAGTCAGAGCAGAAATAGGCAATTCACATTACTCGAAAGAAAGATTAAATCCGGGATGGTTTCTTTTTCGGATCATAGAAGTTCCTCTCATGGTATTCTCTAGTTTATGACTTTCGCTACAGATAATTCTAATTCCAGAAAAACTCAAGAGGCTTGGCGAGAGGAAATAGAGATCAGAGGACACAAGCTGTGGAAGCAGGACGATTCGTTACCGACCATGTCTAGAAGCCGCAACCTCCTAAAGCCAAAGGGAGACGAGAATTAGATGTTTTAAATAAATATTATTAACTCACAAAGTTGTTTTCGTTACTGGTATAAATAAAACATCCATATGGACATGATACCAAATTTACTTTATTTAATTAACCTAATATGATGACATTATACAATGTAATCAAACTTATACGGTGTCTGAAAAAACATCCACATAAGACATCTGCCGACTGAACAGTCAAACATCACCTGGTGCCTGACACGCTGTTACCCTACGGACAGTTTAATATATTCAACTCACCAATAAAATTTTGTACACCAAAGGCGGTATAACAAACGATTACAATTAACACAATTTTATTATGTTACTCATTACTTTTGTCATGAATACCTTTGCCACATGCAGTGATTAAAATGATTTTTTAATAATTATTCATGGAGTTGCCCTATTTACATTATTGCTGATGACTTGTCGCTGGCAGGGATGATGATTTCTATTACAAATTCGTGTCTATACGCAGCAATTTTACCTTTCAATCAATATACAAAACAATAATCAAAAACTACATCATCTTCGTCTTAATGTTGAGTTATGTTTACACCGAAAATTAATAATACACAATAAATATAATTGCTTACCGAAATTATGAACAAACCATAAATTAAAATTATGAGATTTGTAACGAAATAATATACGCAATATATATTACTAATTTAATGAATATTAACTTAAAAAACTAACCTAATTTATTTACTGGCAATACAGATATTCCAATATAATGTGTAAATAGGTAAACAAATTTAACAATTCCAATAATATTGCTTAGTTATAAACAATAACTTTAAACCTTAATTTTATCATGAATCTTGTTCTATTTCTTGTTGAAATAATCAGTTTTCTTTCAACAGGCTGTGCCATACATAGATATTTAAATAATGTTATTTCATTGAAAACTTGTTTTAAAAATATAATCTGTGGAATGCTGTGCCATGTGTAAAATATTTCATTTGTGTTTCAATTACTTTGCATTCAGAATTTATTTGTTATTGCATATGACACCAATCAAATGCAGCCAACTCATTGACTGTTGATTAATGTGTCAATGTATGTAATAACATTCAGACAGGGAGTTGGAAATTTAAAACAATTCTTTCACATATTTTGTGATAACATTAATTATAAATTAGGCTAACAATATAACTGCTATTAAAGTATTGAACTGCATCTGCATAACCAAAAAATATAATTGAAAACTAATTCCTATTGTTTCACAAGTCTCATAGCTGGGTTAGAGGAGAACTTTTATGGGGTAGACACATCAAATTCCACAAAAGTAGAATTTTATTTTATTTTATAGAATTGTTTTAAAGTCCACAGCTCATTGGAGAGATTGGTGTCTATTATGTGTTTCGTATCTTGCCTGGTACATAATTTTTGTCGATAGTGGGATCCTGAAGGAACATGTGAAGGCACCTCTCGTTCTGTGCCAGTGGGTGACCGGCGATCTTGTTAATGAATACTTCTAAGCCTGCAACAAATATTTTTATACACATAAAAATATTACACAAAAACACAAATACTTAATATAGAAACTTTGACAAAATTTTGAAGTAAAACAAAAAGAAATTAATAATTCCTTACAGATGGCTAGTCATCTGCAAGGAATTATTATCATTTATTATGATAATAATCATAACAATAATGTACCATATACTTTTTTAAAAATACAAACAAATAACTAAATTAAGTACATATCAGTGTTGCTGTATAATACTTTTAGGTTATTTTATTCACACACTGGGCAAGATTAATAAATTTCTTTGTATCTGAAATATCCAACCCAAGCAATTACTGATAACATAATGTTATTATTGTTTTCCAAGATATCATTTTTCTTTATCTTACCATATAAACATTACCTACAAATTGTTTGAAATTATGACAATAGTGATAATAATAATAATAATAATAATAATAGCCTTTATTTACAATCATTTACAATATCACTTTAAAAAAATTTAACATTTCTATTTGAATGATTGTCTTGCTCTCCAGCATAGGCCTCCCCTAAAGTCTGCCATAGGATCCGATCGTGTGTCTTCCTTGACCATGCAGTTCCCGCCACTTTCCTAATGTCGTCCTCCCAACGCCGACGTTGTCTCCCTTTCTTTCTCTTGTGTTGTCTAGGGCACCATTCAGTAACAACCTTCGCCCATTTGTCCTTTGTACTCCTCATCATGTGACCTGTCCACTTCCACTTCAATTTCTTTATGCAAAATATTACATCCACTACTTTGGTTTGGTCACGGATGGTTTTTAATCTGATTTTGTTATGTAGCTTAACATTAAGCATGCTTCTTTCCATACTGTGCTGGCAGGTTTTTAGCTTGTTTAAGTTATTTTCAGTTAAACTCCATGTTTGGCATCCATATATTAAAACAATAGTGATACTAAACAATAAATAACGAAAAGTATACCTTTTCTACGATCTTCAATAAATTCTTCTTCAAATATACCGTCATCCCCACGGAAAGGTAGTTGTCTTTTTAAAGCTTTACCTGGCAGTGGAGGTACTACAATCTGAAATTATTAAATGAAAATAAAAGAAGAGTAAACTTCATAAGTTCCAACACACAGTTTTTGGAGTATTACACAGAATATATATAAGCACAAAATTACAGTTAAATATTCAGTGTCTCTGATAACATTATGAATGAATAATAATTTTATTGTCCCTATCAATGAATGACTAATACTGCATTTACCTTGCTATCTCTTTCCAATTCATTTCTGAGCCACTCAAAGTCACTGTACCGTCGTCTTACACTCGACTCTTTAACTTTGAACACAGGCAGATTGGTCTGAAACAGTAAAAAAGTCTAGAAATAATGCAATCATTAGATGCGTTGGTGGCCACCACGGCTGATACGCCCACCAAGTCAACGTGAGTCGAGTTCACGCACGTCAATACCTAATCTAATTAGCAGGAATTTATGCTCAACGACTGGCTTACCCTCATGCGAACTTCGTAATCCGTGTAGCGTTTTTTTCCTACTCCCATAGTTGTCACTGGATTAACTACATCGATTTCCAGGAAGTTTGCCGGCGCCGCGTACGCGTCATCCAGGGTCTGTTTCTTAACATTTAATCTTCTGGTTGCATCGGCTGTTGTATCCTCAGCCATCATAACGTTTTATTTATTTAAACAATGAATAGGACGGCCCACTAATCAAAAGGAAATAATAAGTGACATGACATGTATGAAACATTCGTTTGACATTTGTGAAAATGGCGATGTGTCATCGGAAATGTCAAAAAAACTACCATAGGAAAATAAATTCTACTATTTGAATTTGATTTTAAATTCTTTACGGTTTCTAATGAGGGTTTCTCTATTTTTTCTGCCACCAGGCCACGCTACGTAAATGTGGGGTCCAACCTCAACAGCTGTCAGATTGCACAGAGTCGTACGATTCAACATCTATGGTCGTAGGTATTGGATTGGAAAATTATATGACAATCCGCCATCCGGCAGTCTCAGCCGGCAGTTGATCCGCGTATGTTTTTGACAGCTCATGGACCTGACGTGCTGCGATCTGTTGTAGACAGTTTTTAGAAAACCCTAATTTTTGGAATTTTCTCTGAAGGAGGACTCTTTACCTTCCCATGCGGGAGAAGGAGGTGGTGAATTCATTGGATACCCACCGGCCGGCCGGGGGTTATGTCGGACTCCTACCGACTAAGCACCACCTTGCTTTAGGCCGTTTTATGGGCTTTGGTAAAGCATAACCTGAATGCGCCCCCTCTCTCAGGAAAGGGAGGGGTGCGGCATTACTCTGAGTATGCAATAGAAGTATTGGTGAAGTTTTATTATGGTTTGAAAAACGTTAAAAAGCCTGCCTGCTTAGACCTGCCTCTAATTGCAACTTTATTTTTCAATTATGTAGCTATTATTTTAGTTGAAAGAGCAATAAATCTTTATTTTCTCACATATCCGTATCAACAAAAAATATAAAATGTGTTAAATAACTACCAGAAAGTAGACAATATTAAATTATGGCAACATATTCTGTTGTTTTAAGCGTGATAGTGTATGCGAGTATAATTTATACAGCCAATAAAATCATATAGTAAATAATCTTGACCTTAGCACGTCTTTAGTGAGAAATATCAGAGTAAATCAATAGAATTAAAAGTAGCGGATAAGCCGAGTTGAGTCGGACGGGGCATTCACTAAAACTCGTTCGAGAGCTTGTGGGACTCGTGGGTTCGATGTTATGTTATGATTATTGACTGTGTATATATAAGTCAGAATTAACATTATTAATTTGATATAAAAAATAAACACACGCATCATTATCGAATAATTTATTTATAATTTTTACTTAAGTGTATAAGTAAAAATTATCTAGTCTACAAAAACTGACTCATTGGGTCTTCCTCGCGACGTCGCTTCATCATGTAAGCCTCCATTTGTTCATCCGTTGGTGCTTTCACCTCCACCATACTGTTGTATGGACGTTTACGTTCGTCTATCGAGAGAAGGAAGTCTGCATGACGGCGTTGCTTCTCTTCCATTTCTAAAGCCTGTAATTATATATTTTATATTACATAAAAACAGGAGGATGATACAAGTAAATAACGAATATATAGGAGGTCCCAAAAAGTAGTGTAAAGCTGGAGCCCAGAGATAGAGCACCCCTAATCCGAGCATCCCTAATCCATCCGGCGAGATGGAGTGATGATCTGCGAAGCGCTGCAGGCAGATGCTGGATGCAGCAGGCCGGGGATAGGGTAAAATGGCGCAAATTGGGGGAGGCCTATGTCCAGCAGTGGACTAATGTGGGCTGAAGAGAATCCGAAGAAAATGTTAAAATCAACTAATGTTGGCGGTATAATTTACTATTAATAATATATTGGAAAATCAGTTTCAATACAAAAATAACATACCTTTTTCAATTTATCTTCTTCTTTCTTCTCCTTCTTGCGATTTTTCTTCTTCTTCTTTGCTTTTTTCTTGTTTTTCTTCTTTTTACTCGTTTTTTCTGTTTTCGTTCTGTGGTCTGACTCCGAGTCTGTCGAACTACTGTCAGAACTGGAATCTGATGATGAAGATGATTTATCGGATTTTTCTGAAATTTTGAAAAAATTATACATTAATTTATAATATATAAATTTCGTCGTTATTGCTCCAACCTACTAAACGCACAAAGAAACACGTTTTTTATTCAATATCATGCAATTGTCAAACCTTTGGCAACTTTGTTGGCCTTGTCTTTGGTGGCTGCAATACTTGTCAATGGTTTGTCTGTCTCTTGTACTTCCAACACCACAGACTTGCCCGCCTCACCCACGCAGTACGACATCTGTAAAATATAAACGGTAAGATTATATTAAAAAACAATATGATATTTCCGGCTTAGATTATTAATAATTCTATTACAAATTACTGCATTATTTTTGTACTGACAGACACATTGACCCGCCATCACATATAGCATTTTTCAACAATCCAATGCAATATCAGATAAACAGTAGAGACAACAGCACATTATACTAATAGTCTGGTTTAATACTATTTATTGCATATAAAAATAACACAAAATTAGGTAAAAATAATTGTTTGCAAGGGCGGACTGATCTATAACAGAGATATTTGTATAGCTGTGGAAACTTAATTGGTTTTTGTAATTAGACATATATTATAGTCATAAGGATTATTATGCTTTATGTTTTCCTTAAATCAATAAAAAAATATATCTGCTAGTCAACCCATATACATAAAAAACACAACGGTAGACGACACAAATGCAAAATTTTAAAAATGTACAAAGATTTTCAACATCAAATTGACTACAGAAACGGTATTCAATTACATCAATTAAATCGTAAAACATAGATTTTAAAACCTGGACATAGAGTAAATTCAACATTAAAAAAGTTTATTTTTAAGAATAGCAATACCTTGATGTAAGAGTGGCAACATTTGTATCCCCAGCGGCCGCCGCGCCAATAGCTGCCCCACACACTCGTGTGGTTGTTGATCAGCACGTCCTCTTCGTATTTGCTCCTACGGACACAGAGGACGAGTAAAAATATCACATCGTTTTACTTTGTGAGTTTTTGGTCCGTAGTAACAGTTACCTCAATTGTTATAATCTAGACCAATATCGTCAGTGAAACCGCCAAAATGTATGAGGTCAGCTTGGCAAATTGTTGTTTGGAATGAAAATTTGAAGCAATATACATTCTATCTACCAACCCACTTTCTGCCAGCGTGGTGGTGTTACGGCCCATACTCCTCATGTGTTTCTCCATGAGGAAGGTCTGTGCCCAGCAGCGGGACGTATGTAGACGGACTAGCTGTCGCCTGCGACTTCGTCCGCGGTTACTATGGTTTTTTAAATATCCTACGAAAACCATTTAATTTTCCGGAATAAAAAGTATCTATCTAATATGTCAACCAGGGATATAAGGAATCACCATGTAAAATTTCATTGATATCGGTCCAGCCTTTTCGGAGATTAGCCCGTACCAACAGACAAAGGAAAAAAAAATATTTTTTGGTATTTTCTTTCTTTTTACATCCCCTTGACTTGGTTTTAAGCATTTTTTTCTATATACAGACATTCGACCTCTACAGTTTTTTTATATATACATACAATCACGCCTGTTATCCCCGAAGGGGTAGGCAGAGTCCAAGTAGCAGTTCCTTAAGACCACATTAAGCCATACAAAAATTGGGTTTGGTCAGATGAAAAATCGTGAAAGCGTAGTAACAAGTGGCTAGCTCATCGCCTACACAATCACAGACCCAGTACCCAATACGCCTTTAATCGCCTTTTACGACATGCTAGGCAAGAATAGCAGTTGGTACATTCTTTTTGCAGCTGTTTTATTATATGTATAGTTATAGATATAGATGGTGTTATAGATATAGATGGTGTTATAGATATAGATGGTGTTATAGATATAGATGGTATTATAGATATAGATGGTGTTATAGATATAGATGATGTTATAGATATAGATGGTATAGGTATGGTGTGGTGTCGTACTTGGCGAGCGTGGTCTCGGGCCCCCTCGCGAGCGTGCCGTCGCGGTTGTAGAGCGTGAAGTGCTCGCTCTGCGCCAGCAGCAGCGGCCGCGGCGGCGCGCGCAGGTGCTCCTCCCCGCCGTACTTCTCCAGCACGGACTCCTTCACCTGCACCACACAGGACCATCCTCACTTGCCTATACATACGGAGGAGCTCGGTGGCGTAGAGGTTAGTACGCTTTGGCTCTCGATTGAAAACAAAGCTACCTTCGCTATGGTCAGATCGTGGGTGAGTGACCAAAACTTTGTGATCTCGAGCTCCTCCTTGCTTCGGAAAGCCGTTGGTCCCGGTCGCTATTACCACTTCGTTCGACTTATTACGTTAGGTGGCGCTACTATTCTAGCGGAATCGTACATAAATTAAGTAATTCCGCTAGTATAGTAGCGCCACCCAACGTAAGTCGAACGAAGGGGTACAAGCAACAATAATAAGTTTTAGACGAACTTAAAATCCATGTATAGGAATAGCGATCTATACTACTTAATTTATCTATGGTAGTGTCTACTTAATTGAACACCCCGAGCACGAGGCGCAATATTAGCGACTCTTTGCTGATATTGCGCTCTTCTCTGGCCATTTCCCTCTTTGTTTCTTTAAAAAAGACGAACCATGTCTGTCTGTTCTGTGTCCAACTTTCGATCCAAGAAATATTATTTTAATTAAAGTACATGCGCAGTTTTTATGATTATATATATTAGTTTTTGCACCGATTATATGTAAGGAGTTTTCATAAGTACCTAAATAACCTTACCAAAGGCACTATTGTAAGTAGCCCTACCTTTCATAATTATCTTTTAGTTTTAATGTCCCGTGTTTTTTGTAATTTACTAAGTGCACCTAAATGAAGATAAGGATAAGGCCTTTTACTTATCTCCGGGTCCAGCACGTCACAGTGTCAGTGAGTGTCCGCCGCCGTGCGTACCTGCGTCTTGAACTGGTCCTTCTTGTCCTGGTACTGGCGCTGCAGCAGCTGCAGCTTGGTGGGCTCGGCCAGCAGGTGCACGTCCAGGCCGCGCGCCTGCGCCTCCCACGCGAACACCTGCGCCGCCGCGTATGAGGCTGACGTACCTGCGTCTTGAACTGGTCCTTCTTGTCCTGGTACTGGCGCTGCAGCAGCTGCAGCTTGGTGGGCTCGGCCAGCAGGTGCACGTCCAGGCCGCGCGCCTGCGCCTCCCACGCGAACACCTGCGCCGCCGCGTATGAGGCTGACGTACCTGCGTCTTGAACTGGTCCTTCTTGTCCTGGTACTGGCGCTGCAGCAGCTGCAGCTTGGTGGGCTCGGCCAGCAGGTGCACGTCCAGGCCGCGCGCCTGCGCCTCCCACGCGAACACCTGCGCCGCCGCGTATGAGGCTGACGTACCTGCGTCTTGAACTGGTCCTTCTTGTCCTGGTACTGGCGCTGCAGCAGCTGCAGCTTGGTGGGCTCGGCCAGCAGGTGCACGTCCAGGCCGCGCGCCTGCGCCTCCCACGCGAACACCTGCGCCGCCGCGTATGAGGCTGACGTACCTGCGTCTTGAACTGGTCCTTCTTGTCCTGGTACTGGCGCTGCAGCAGCTGCAGCTTGGTGGGCTCGGCCAGCAGGTGCACGTCCAGGCCGCGCGCCTGCGCCTCCCACGCGAACACCTGCGCCGCCGCGTATGAGGCTGACGTACCTGCGTCTTGAACTGGTCCTTCTTGTCCTGGTACTGGCGCTGCAGCAGCTGCAGCTTGGTGGGCTCGGCCAGCAGGTGCACGTCCAGGCCGCGCGCCTGCGCCTCCCACGCGAACACCTGCGCCGCCGCGTATGAGGCTGACGTACCTGCGTCTTGAACTGGTCCTTCTTGTCCTGGTACTGGCGCTGCAGCAGCTGCAGCTTGGTGGGCTCGGCCAGCAGGTGCACGTCCAGGCCGCGCGCCTGCGCCTCCCACGCGAACACCTGCGCCGCCGCGTGCCCGCGCGTGTCTCCCGTGAACCGCACGAAGTTCTCGCCGGCGTATTCCGACCTGAACACACCACACCATATATCAGAATAGGTCTTTACCTATGAAATTGCCGTTTTGTATGGAGATTTTGGGGAACTCTGCATTTTCCATTCAAACATTTTTTCAGTTTTCATCACAACGACAAATCCAAAGATCATAATATTTGGCATGTATCATTAGACAAGCTTTAGCAATATGTGTGATATCCTACTTCTTAAAAAGAGTTGTCTCCGTGTCCAATTTTAACACAATTAAAGTTACAACAAATTATCAAAAAAAAAACGGCAATTTCATAGGTGAAGACCTTTTATAATAATATCTTCAAACATTCACGACTATCAACTAACCCCATTTTAAGCAACTAATGCTGCTTGTTACGGACTACATGACGGATAAATATAGGTATTTAATAGATAAATACATATGAATGTTCTGAATATATATAAACATCCAAGACTGGAGAACGAACGCCTGAAAATTCATCACCCAAACTTTTGCCTCCCACTGGGGATCGAACCCAGAACCTCTCGAGATGGCAACGCCTTGAGACCGGCGTACAGCAATAATACATAATAATACACTGAAAGGTTTGTTTTACGAGATCTAGGGTCATGCTGGAGACATCGTTCCGTCATCGTTCAGCGCTCAGTTCATGACATCCACTCCCATCGTGTGGATGCTTGGTTGTATTCCACAGTGCGCTTCTCCAGGAACTTCCTACCCCGCACAACTAAACTGTGGAATGGATTGTCGCCCGCGGTATTTCCGGACCAGTATGACATGAAAACCTTCAAGAAAAGAGCGTATTCCCACTTAAAAGGCCGGCAACGCATTTGTGACCCCAGTGGTGTTGCGAGTGTCCATGGGCGGCGGTAGTTGCATCAGGTGGTCACCTGCCCCGCTTGCCCCTATTCCATAAAAAAAGACATTCATTCACTATAAAAACTTACTCCGCAGCACTGGGATTAGGGTTGTCCCTCATTGAGCGCGTCTTGGGGTCGTAGTACGCGGAATTGGGGTCCAGGTTGCGCAGGTACTTAGCGGTGTCCTCTCTGATGCGCAGGTTACGCACTGTGATACGTTGTTTGGAGTCCACCTACAAATATTTATTACAATTAAACACTCAAAGTTATTCAAGAGAAGGGAGAATGATCATGTCACCCGGAAAGTTATGGACTTGAAAGTGGATGGGCGTGTGGGGAGAGGAAGACCAAAGAAAAGATGGATGGATTGTGTGAATGATGATTTGATGAGGATGGGCGTGAGTGTTGACTTGACGAGTAATAGAGGAGAGTGGAAGAGGAAGACATGTTGCGCCGACCCCAAATAGAATTGGGAACAGGGCAGGAAAAAGAAGAGACTCAAAGTAATTCAAGCATTGTTTGAATATTTTTTTTGTTTACCTTTGTACCGGGCATGTCCACTTCATCCACATACTTGTCCTCGTCTTCTTCTATATTGTCTTCATCTTCTACAGCTGATGGATCTATAAATAACATTGACTAACACAAATGTAATCCACATTTCCCATGTATAATGCCAAATAAGCTAATAAGACTAAAAGTAATCTTTGTGAAGTTGTTCATCCTAACTTATCCTATTTTGTAAATAATCTTGGCACTACTTTTTAATTGAAACAGCACCATATAAAATCAACTGATAACTAAATACAAAAGGTCTTAGTCTGTAATAACGATTTATTGATATAGATTGTTGACTTTGTGTTTATTTTATTTTTAAATTTGTGATTTCATTAAAAGAATACTACCAACCCATCCCTTCCCTTGGGTGTCGTAAAAGGCGACAAATAGACTTAGAACTGCACAAAATTAAAGCTTATAGCGGCGACGGGCTCACCACCTGTCACGCTGAGTGCAGTCACTGCTTGGTGAAGCACGGAATGTGACATTGCACTGATTTTGCCTAGTCTCTGACTAGCCCTTAGGGGATAATATTCGTGATTGTATGTATGTGATTTCATTAAAAAGTAGTGCCAAGATTGTTTACCAAATAGGACAAGTAAGAATGAACAGACTTTAGACTAGCTGGTTTTTAAAAGATAATTATTTTGTACAACAATAATGAATTCAAGTTATTTCAACTTTATTCACAGCCACAGATGTTTACATACATTTAGATGGCTATGCTTTAACTACACATATAGAAAACAATACAAAAATTTCATAAGAAAACTAGGTTGCATATACCTTGTTCAAGTTTCTGTGCCCGCAACTCCCTTTTAGCATTTTCCACTTTCTGATATTCCTCTATGATAGCTTTGTGTTGGGACGGGTCATAGCCATTCCAGCGATCTCTTTTGCCATCATAACTAAGGTTCAAATTGGGCTGGTTGAACTCATCTGCTGATATACCTACATTTGTGAATTTGGCTCCAATCTGCAATATACATATAACAATTAATTTATTCTGTCCTTAAATGTTATTAAGAACATAACAAAGCCTCAACCCCTTGGCGGGTAGAATGAACACTGGTGTTTGCAAACTTTGTTTTAATTGTGTCTCTTTTTGTGCCCATTGACTAGTTAATTGCTGAAGATCATATAACTTCTAGAAGCACTGTAAGATTAACAATTTTATCAAAAAAAATTACAAACCTACAGATCTATAGACTTTGTGTTTCAACTTCCTCTATAGCAGCTTAGTTTTTTTAAGAATAATTCAACAAAAAGTAATTATTTATTTATTTAATGGATCACCAACATAAGATACAGCATTACAATGGTGTTGTGAGTTCAAAAAATGATGGATCTTACTGCACTTTTAATATAAAGGTATTTAAGAAAAAAAACAAATCCTTATTACTTAAAACATAAGAAAAAAAAACAACATTAATCATTTCATGCGTGTTACACAATATAATATAAACTAAAAATAAAATCTTACATATGTCATGATACGTCATTCAATATTAGGGTGTTTCTAAACTTGGAAAGGCTTTGAAAGTTTATGTCAAGTTCAGGTATCTTCACAGAGAGCTCAGAGAGCTATGTATTATCAAATACATGACTTACTTTGTTTAAAGGTTCACATTATATTAAGATGGTACATAGATTAATGGCCAACCCATTAATTTAATAAAAAAATCAAAACATCACCATATATGTAAATCTAAACCTATGGCAAAAGCACTCGAGCCTCACCTTCCTCGGTCTGTCTAGGCAATCTTTCTTTTTATGAGTCATTGCTCCACAGTTCTCACATGCCCCTTTTCTGTATTTCGTTGCTACTTTTGTCTGTAAACAAATGATAAGCACATAAGTACTGCAAATAATGTTATTGGATGTAAGCAGTGTTGTGATAGCCAGTTCCTCATTTGTTCAGGAATACAGGAACACAAGCTCGCTTCCATCTTCGGCCTTATCGTCACTTACCATTAAATGAGATGAAGGCCAAAAGTTTGCCTGTTGTATGAAAAAAAAGAATACACTACTGTGACCTTAAATACTTACAGAATCAACGCCTTTGTGGTAATAGGTATCAAGTTTTGTAAATTGAGCTTCTCTATCTTCTTGCGGTCTTTGATGTTTGAGAGTTGGCCCAGACGTGCCGTAGTACCATGGTGCAGAAGATATGTATTGAGGAATGTGAGGATTTATATCTTTGCCTGAAATTTATATATTTTGTAAATTAACACTATTATATAACCTCATCATTCAATGTTAAAAAAAAGAGAAAATAAAAGGTGAAGAGAATTGTGGACATTATAAACCTTCAGGTATAGGTAAGAGTACAAGACACTGTTTTTTTAAATATAATTAACAGACCCGTTTCGTCCACAGCAGCTGGTGCTGTGCCTGCTTTCCTTGCTTCTTCAAGCTCCTTAGCTTTTCTCCAGTCTTCCCTAGATTTCTTTTTAGGTTCATCATCTTCGTCTGCTGCATCGTCCTTTGTGCGTAGTATTTGAGACACCGCTGCTCTTGCATTGGTAGCCATTATTGCCAGATATTTAAGATGTACGTAAAAGGATTACTTATATATCACATAATATAATACAATTCTGTTTAACGATTTATTAATCCTATATTAAAATGCAACCAAACAAACACGGATCTTCTGTGTTTTGGATTTAAGGTTTTGGATTTTGTCACGTTTTTGACTTTGACAGTTTTGATTTTGACGTTCAGCTTTTTCTAAGCCAGGCAGAAGCATTTGCAGCATACAGCTTTACATAATGTAACATTTATAACGTTTTTCAGTTAATAAATCTTTTGTTTATATATAAATCGTCACATTATTTTGTAATATGTAGATCCAGTACCGTTTAATTTCCGAAATAAAAAAGCTATCCTCCTTGTCCCTCAAACTTACTGTCTTCATGGCCGCACTCCACTTGGCTTAGTGTATTCGTGTAGCGTTATCGTTGTTTGCCCGATTTGCTCAAATAATCAAATGAATTCAAATATGTAACCCATCCACACATGGACTGTTATCGGACAAACAACTCAAATACGCAAAAATTTGCTTGTTACTCAACAGTGATAGATGTATCGGCAGCAGATTAAAGCCCCTTAACTTCCGTGCGTACACATCTCAAGACAAACCAAGTGCGGACGGACACAAATATTTCCTTTGGTGTGTGATCAAAAACAGACAAATGGATGGAAACGCATTTTGGCTTTTGGTGTTATTTGCTTCACCATTCGTGCAGATACTCAAATATAGCTAATACGCGAACACGATACGCCAAGTAAAGTCCCGGCATAATACTATTATTTTGCTTTGGAAATTAAAGATTGTAACATATTACACCTTAATACCTACAGAGTGAGTATTGCAGTGGAATAGATTTTTAGCCAGAACATCGTAAAATTATGAACATTACAAGGTTCCTAGTAAAGGGTAAATAATATCAGAAATAAAAAAAATTATAAAATATTATTTATTTACATAATTATTTTTAAAATCACAATATTTTATTTGTCATATACATTGTAGGTATCTGCTAAAATATAATTATATTTAAGGCAACCAACCTGATTAATTAGTCATAAATATATATTTGAAGGCGACCATAAGACATATAAATTAAATACATGGTCCAAGAACTCAGAGTAAACAGAACTGGAGTAGCCTTTGTCTAACATTCCCCTCTGCCAAATGCACAAGCATCGGATGCTTGCACGTTTAATAAAACTAGTTGAGCCGCCATTTTGACAGCCATAACATTGTAAACGTTGCGGCGAACAGAGCTCCCGCAAAAATGCCTGCCTGTGCTGTTTTTTGTTGTAAAAATAAATAGAAAACATCGAGTATGCTAAAAGATGGTGTCACCTTTTATTTGTAATTATAATTTTTAAGATTTCATGATTATTTACTTCATTATTTAATGTTTTAGAATTCTACGATTTCAAATTTCGAACGCTAGTCTCGTGGGGAGTGCGACTGTGACGTTGTCAAAACGCACACCCCACGTGACTATTTTAAGCGTGTGTGTGCGTGAAATTTAAATTTGTGTGTCGAATTATGCATGTGTGCATTTGTGAAAACGGCTGACTTTGAGTGTAGTGGTAACCTCACCCCCCGCAAGAAATGGCAGAAAAAAATGTTTGAGAAATTGACTAATGGCTACTCCAGTTCTGTTTACTCTGAGTCCAAGAAGGAATGGCTAAACAATTGCGTTTCCCAATAATTCTAATTACGCACAACAAAAATTACATTTACATTGTATTCGCTATTTAAAGATTGTAGATATAATCGTATATTAAATCTAGGGTTAAACCTGCCCCACGAATGATAAGGCCACAATGAAAGATCGTCTAAACTTAAGTACTAAAAACCAGCGCACTACATTTTATGACAGTAGGTACTATTGATATCACTAAGGCCCGGCGCTCATTATCGGCATCGGCAAGGAAATGAATCGTTCGGCATCCCTACATGCAAACGCACACTGTTGGCAACTATGCCTTGGCATGCTGCAACGTCCATAGGAATGCCGAAGCGTCCTTAAGCATGTCGTACCGTGCAAACTACCCCCGAGTGATGCCTTGGTACGGTAGGCGGCAGCGTAGTGGAGGATGCCGACGTATCCCGAAGCAACCTCAAGGCCGCCGATGCAGCAACCTCAAGCATACCGAAGCGGTATTTTTGTTACTACGGCCATATCTCATGGCATTTTCTCCTTTGTTGCCATGAAGTTAATATATAATGCTATATATCACCTAAAATCCTGAGCCGTGCCGATGGCGATAATGTGCGCCGGGCCTAAGATTAACAGAAAACCCAACAACTAATAATAAAATACTACATGGGCGTTATTCAAGTCATTTAGAGTTTAACTCGGATTAAAACTGATTCTGTCCTTGTCTTTCAACTAAGTAAATAAAAGTGACATGAAGATTAACTGTTTTTACCTAAGGGACTTCACAGATGGCAACAATAATGTATATTAATATAAATAACATCTCGAGATGAGCTTTCCATTGTCATCAAAATATCACATAGAATAATATGCCTTATAGGTAAGGCACGTACTTATAGGAAGGTACTTGCCTCGTAAGTCCATAATGTACGAAAATGTAAAAATATACATTATATCTGCCATCTGTGAAGTACTCATGATGAGTTCGATGAAAGCAGGACAGATATACGTTTCACGTAAGAGAAAAAGGTACACTTGAAATTTATGTGAATTTGACAGCTGTCACAGGAATCATCTGACTTGAATAGACCAAAGTTTATTTTGCTGATGTATTGAATGCATGTATGTATTCATTTAAAGCTTGCGGCGAGCCCTGGCGCGGTGGTAGGAAGGTCGTGGTACGTAGAGTCGCTCCCCGCTGTCTCCGGGTGCTTCGCCCTCGTCTAGCGGCTCAGCTCGAGGTGTGAACAGTTTACGGCGGCTACGGGTTACGCTGGAAATGGTTGATATTGTTATCACAGGTCTTCCTGCTTAGAGAAACATATGAGTATGGCTCTAGGCAATATGCGAATTGATGGGTAGAAACTTGCAATAGCAACCAAGGCTTATGTGCCTTCAGTTTAAGGGAGAATTTGAAATAGCAAAAATTTTTCGCTCATCTCAGGTAATGAAATGTTCAAACACGTCAATGAGGTCCTTGTTAAACTCTGAATCAAACATATATTTTGAATCAAGGTAATGTAAACAAAAACTTTTTAGCTGCAATCCATGAAAACTAAATAAAGTTAAAAGAAGGGATTCTACAAGTTTGCAAGCGAATAGTAACAAAAGTGAATATAATTACTAACCTTTTCGAAGGACAGCTATGTATGCCCAATATAGGCGCCACATTTTCAGCCTCATTGTTTTTTTCAGGGGAAATAATGTCTTTCACTTCTTTCTCAGGCGCAGGCACATCTAACGTTACATCCGAAAACTCTTTCTGTAGGTTCACAATATCCTTAAGTTTATCATTCTCTGGTTCTGACTTATCTTCAGAATCATTCTGATTTTTCCGTCGTCGTAATCGCAGATTTCTTTTAGTAGTAGTCCTAGTTTTGCTCTCGCATTTAGCATGACTTTCAAGCAACACTTCATCATCTTCTTTATCTATTTTCTCAGAAAACTTAACGCTTTCAGACTTATATGGTTTATGCCTTAAATTGTACTTAGATTCCTCAATTACAGGCTCTTTATTCGCGACTTTTTCAACGTTAGTGTTATTCATTGTGGCATCTTGCACAAGTAAATCGAATTCAGTAGCACTTTGCGCTGTGATGTCTTTGTAAATGTTTTCAAATTCCTCAATGGTATTATCCGTATTAGGTTCTGGTCGTGTTTCATTGAGTTTTATATCCATTTCTATTGGTTCAGGTTTCTCTTTCAATTTCGTTGATGCATTGTCTGATTTAGTAAGTGGAACTAAAAACTCGGATAATTTAGGTTTCTCTGTTAAATCCTCTAGTGTTTTATCAGTTTTGGTCAGTGGTACAACAACTTTGTCAGAGTTTTCATTAGTAGAATTAATCGTAGATTCTTCAGCTATAGTTGATTTAACTAATATTTCCTTTTTGATATGAGGCAAGTAAGTCATAGCAACTTTTTGTTCTAAGACAAGTTTTTCAATAGATTTTTTAGCATTTTCTACAATGTTATGACTGTCGGTGTTTTTAACAGTGCGACAAGGAGAATCCAGCCCCTCGAAGATGTCGAGAGAGTCTTGTTTTTTGTGTATTATTTTATTTTTATGTACAGAAGAAACTACATCATGCTGCCTTGTAAAACTCTCACCTAGTAATATTTTCATTGTGCTTGGCTTATATTCTTTTCCGATTTCGTCTTTAACTATAGAAGGAGACCTAGTGTTATCAAGCTCTCTATTTGCATCACTCAATATTTCAATTACCTTTTTATTTGATGCATTATCAATTTTAACATTGATGTTATCAAAATAAACTTTATCATTTTTAGTTTTAACATTCAGTATTAGATCTTCAGTCATTATATTATCTTGTGGCTTATCATCAAAGTAGTAAGTTTTCTTTTCCTTTACAACCTCCAATAATCCAAATTTATTTCTATTGTCCAGTTTAACTTCGTCGCAATCATTAGCAGCCATTTCGAGTTGCTCGAATTGGGCTAAAGATGTATTAATGCTATGTGACGATTTTTTCGATTTGATCATTTTACTCACGAATGATTCTGAAATTTTTGGTGACATTGTGCCAACTACATCTTTGGTCTCTTCTTCAATTAAAGAATCTTTCAAACTGACATCTTTATTTACAGAAACGTTACCAGATATATTTTTTACAGAATCTTTGTCACTGATAAAATAAGTACCTCTAGTAAATGAATTTGACTTAATCACAGTATCTTTCTCAGAATCTATTGCGTCATTGCCATCTTCACATTTAACAAAATAGGTACCTCTAATGTAAGGGTATTTATTATTTCCAAATTGAAGGTCAGTTTCATTGTTACATACCAAATCTTCTTCCACCCTTACTTGAACTTTTTTAATGGTTTCATGATTATTTTGATTTAAGCTTTTGTCGGTGTCAATATTACTCTCATCAGAAATAAGATTTTTCTCTGAAAATTCTTTTACGATGCTGTCAATTTTTGTACTTTCATGTGTATCTCCAGTTTTATTAGTAATTCCGCTGTCTTCTTCACCTGTTACATACTCAGACTCTTTCGTAGTTTCTTGATCAGCATTGTCATCTTTAAGAGTGTCACTAGATTTATTTAAAATACTGCCATCCCCTTCATTTTCGATGGTATTCTCAGTAATATTCTGGTCAGAATGATCAAGAGAATGATTACTAGAACTATCCTGATTGTGTCCGTTATTCATCTGCAGAATAGACTTATTAATATCATCCTTTTTGAATGTAGGTTCAAGACTTTCATTGCAAGGATCGTCTTCCTCGTCACTCTCATGTTCACTGTCAGAAAGCATCATGACATCTTTGTGCTGCGCTGAATTTTCTTCAAATGCCTTTTCTGTAATAACATACAACAGGAATCACATAGTTGCAGAAATAAAACTTATAATCTATTGGGGGATATAAAATAATGAGTTTACCATCTCTTTCTTCAATACAAGCCCTTAGATGTTGCACCTCTTCTTCAGCGCGAGCACGTGCTAGGTGTTCAGCGGTTAGTTTCTCCTATAGTAAAAAAAATGAGTAAATGGCGAATCCGTAATGATAATAATATTTGTGTAAAAGTAGTAAAAACATCAATTTACCTCTAAGATTGCGATCTCCGTCATAAGTTCTGCAACCTGTGAAATAAATAAATAAATAGAGAACAAAAACACACAGTGATTTAGATTGTACTGAACTCTGACCTTTGAAACAGACATTATTTAACCATAATTCCTACCTTATTTTGCAATGACCGTGACGGTGTATTTGTAGAGGGAGCCGGTCCTGATGCTTTGCTTAATCGTTCCTCATATTCTTCAGACATTTCTTCCATCTGTAAATACATATTTTTGAAAAATCAATCAAGAAGAAAATATTCTACTTAATAATAATAACATTATAAAACATCTATATAAAGTGTAAGATATCTTGTTGACTTTCTATATGATAATTACACAACAGTCTTGCACAATCTGTGCAATTGTTTGTATTGTGTACAATTGACCGTATACCTCTGTCTTAAGCGACTGTATCTGTGCCTCGTAGTACTGGCGCGTCATGTCCTTGGCCTCCTCCACAAGCTCTCGCATCGTGTTGGCCGCTTCTTGCTGCTTCTCCTCCATCACTGATGTCAGCTCTTTGTTGCGCGCTTGTGCTCTGTAGGGATGGATATCAGTTTTAGTTAAAAGTGGAAAAGAAATTTTGCTCATCACAAAATTTTTGGGTCCTTACCTATGTAATTGGTGTTTTTATTCTGTCTTAGCAATTTGTCCGTAACTATTAAGTTTCAGAACATTCTTAAAAAATAATTGCCTCTTAAAAAAATAGACCATATATTTGAGCTCGTATTATTTAATTTGATAATTTTTTGTAAGTTTAATTGTGTTAAAATTAGACACTAACACCCAGTTGCAGAAACGAACTTTAAAATTTAATGTCGGCATTATCCCTAATGCTCCATTAAATTTATTGATTGAAGTGTCAAAAGAACACCTTAGCGTAGTTTTTACGTTGCACAAAACGACATTAGCACCCTATCAATGCTAAAGAGACATTAGCTAGAACTATTTTGTGTTCCAATTTTAAATTTAATGAACTTTAAAGTTTTAATGTCTCATTACTAAATGTCGTCTTTAAAAAATCTTTGTGCAACTGAGCGAAAGACAATTATTTTTAACTGCCTCCCGAATACATCATTTGATTTGCATTAACATAAAAGCGATGAGTAATTTTTATCAAGCGTGTTCACACACATATTGCTAAAGCTTGTCTAATGATACATACCAAATATTATTTTCTCTGGATTTGTCGTTGTGAAGAAAACTGATAAAATGTTAGTATGTAAAATGCAACATCCCCAAAATCTCCATACAAAACACCAATTTCATAGGTAAGGACCTAATAATATACAAATAACTGGTTATATAACGTTGGTTTAGCTTTCATATGCGGGGCTCTTGTTTTTGTACTTTATCGAACTGATCCATACTAATATTATAAATGCGAAAGTAACTGTCTGTCTGTCGGTCTCAGTTTCATGTGTAAACTACTGAACCAATTTAATCGAAATTTGGTGCACAGGTAGACTAGAGCCTGAGAAGGGACATATGCTATCCCGATATCACGATGGGATCGGGTACCACGCGGGTAAAACCGCGGGAAGCCACTAGTTCAAAATAACCTTGTGTAAGGAATAAGCCGCTCTATGGAGATATACATAAATATGAATAATTAAATGTAAATACAACGTAACAAACGGATCAAATGGTTCTGGTAAAATTATTTAGTGTCCACAAAATAACAAAAAATAAATAATAAATTTTGAGGACCTCCGTGGTCGAGTGGTCTGTATGCCGGTCTCAAGGCGTCGCCATCTCGAGAGGTTCTGGGTTTGATCCCCAGTGGGGGCAAATGTTTGGGTGATGAATTTTCAGGCATTTGTTCTCCAGTCTTGGATGTTTATATATATTTCTTTATATTCTGGTTATTTATATGTATTTATGTATTAAATATATTTATCCGTCTCTAGTGTCCGTAACACAAGCAGCATTAGTTGCTTAATATGGGGCTAGTTGATAGGTGTGAATGTCTGAGAATATTATTATTATAAAAGAAAACATATAATGCATATGTCTAAGAGCATCGAGAAGATTTAAAAAGATTTGTGCGGTGATACAGGTTAAAATTTCATGTTTGAGCTTATCATATTATTATTATTATTATTATCATCGGTTGAAACATGGTTATGTGTGTACTGAAGCGGAGAGAAGCAGCGTGTGCGGTCACATTACAAGAAGGATGCTGAGCATGGATGTGGACCTAGAGTGAGAGGAAGACCAAAGAAGCGATGATTTAATTGCTCGAATAATGATATGAGAATATAAGAAGTGGATGCTGAGCTGACGAGTGACAGAGGAGAATGGAAGAAGACGACACGTTGTGCCGACAGCACCTAGAGTGGGAAAAGTGCAAGAAGAAGAAGATAGAAGTAAATACCATTTTAAAATAACACCTAAAAACCATTTTTTTCATAAAAAAATGTGACAATAGCGAATAATATGATCATGGTCAATGGTTTCGTCGTGAATCTGGCACCCGATTCAATCCGTGCGACCGAATCTAACCCATAAATCAAGACTATAGTCACAGGGAGGTCAATAATTATACGAGAGACAGAGAAGAATGGAAGAAGAGAGACAGAGATGAATGGAAGAAGAGGACACGTTGTGCCGACACCACCTAGAGCGGTTTTTTCAGTACTTACTGAAGCAATTCAAAGTGTAGGCGCTCATTATCCGCTCTGAGTTTCATCACCTCTGCGCCGGAGTGAATCGTTGTATCTTGTGTGGTCTCCAGGGTCGACTCCGCTATCGTATTGTTAACCTCTGTAACACACAAATTAAAACAATATTATTTTCTATTCTATGCTCTGAATTACCTATTCCTATAGAAAATAATAATAATAATATTGATAGTATAAATTACACAATCCATTGTACACTGTCAAAAGTAAATATCTGGCTGACTGAGCATAATTTGGGAATTAACTTACTTACTTACGGTGTCTTGGTGTTGGATAATGGCATAGGAGTAGATAAACTTTTCCGATTGCAAAAGAGATGCATAATAAAAAAAAAATTATGTGTTAGGGTTAGCTGAAAACCATATTTTACGAAGCTTAGGAATATCTTATTCAAAAATGTTTTTATTCACTGCAGGAGTTCCTTGAGAACATTAAAATAAATAAAAACACTTAATTAGTTAAAATTTATATGGTTAAAATAGTTTTTAATATGTATGTAATGTAATGTTTTAATAATTTCTAATAATCCAGTGATATTGAATAATAGTTTTATGAATATGTACAGGGTCAAAGTAGGTCATATGTGATAAATACTATAATAACAATAAATACGTACATTGATATAAGAATATTATTTTATACAATTGTATTAATTTAGTTATAAGAATTGATGTATAGTGTCTACTTGCTGTGCCCTAGCAGAGTCATGTTTGTGTCCATTTTTTTTTTACATACAACAGGTAAGCTCTTGACCTACATCTCACCTGATGGTAAGTGACGATGAGGCCGAAGGTGGAAGCGAGCTTCACCTGTAATCCTCAACAACTGAGGAACTGGCTATCTTACCTCTGATTGCCGGAACACAACAATGCTTAAAACATTCTTATTATGGCGACAAATTTAGGTAAGAAGGTGGTAGCTAGCCAGGCGGGCTTAGAAGCCCTACCACCAACCAAACCGAGCAGAAAAACTTCTGCCCCCATGGGGAATCGAACCCGGACCTCCCGATCAACACCCGATGGTGTGAACCACTAGACCAGAGAGGCGGTTAGAACATCTATGTTACAACATGGTGCAATAAAGAACTTTGACTTTACTTGTTTGGGGGGAACGATTACTTTCAAAGCGGGTATTGTTAAGAGTGAGATAAAACACGGAGACACTAAAAAGAACACATTTTGCATTACTCCAAATAAATAATTATACATATAATAAAACTGTAGAGGTCGAATGACTGTGCAACGAAAAATAAGCTATAAATCAAGTCAGGATGTAAAAATAGGGAAAATAAAAAAATTATATATTTTTTGTTTCTTTGTCTGTTTGTGCGCGCTAATCTCCGAAATGGCTGGTCCGATTTCAATGAAATTTTGCATGGTGATATCTTATATCCCTGGTCAACATCTTAGGTACTTTTTATTGCGGAAAATTAAAGGCTTCTCGTGGGATACTTACAAAACCGGTAACCGCGGACGAAGTCGCTGGCAACAGCTAGTATTTAATACGATTATATAATAGAGATAAATCATACATACTGTTCTTAATATTTTGAGAACCTTTTCATAAATTTCCTTCCCACACAAGCTGTCGCTGCAGTAAAAGAAGTATCGGGTTGAGCGTCACCACCATGCTGACGGCCTCGCTGGTGTCAGGAGCAATCACTCACGTATATCCCTCGCCACGGCGGCCAGCTGCAGCACGTGCTTGGTCTCGTGCGCGTACTCGGCGGCCGGGTTGAGCGTCACCACCATGCTGACGGCCTCGCTGGTGTCAGGAGCAAGCACTCACGTATATCCCTCGCCACGGCGGCCAGCTGCAGCACGTGCTTGGTCTCGTGCGCGTACTCGGCGGCCGGGTTGAGCGTCACCACCATGCTGACGGCCTCGCTGGTGTCAGGAGCAAGCACTCACGTATATCCCTCGCCACGGCGGCCAGCTGCAGCACGTGCTTGGTCTCGTGCGCGTACTCGGCGGCCGGGTTGAGCGTCACCACCATGCTGACGGCCTCGCTGGTGTCAGGAGCAAGCACTCACGTATATCCCTCGCCACGGCGGCCAGCTGCAGCACGTGCTTGGTCTCGTGCGCGTACTCGGCGGCCGGGTTGAGCGTCACCACCATGCTGACGGCCTCGCTGGTGTCAGGAGCAAGCACTCACGTATATCCCTCGCCACGGCGGCCAGCTGCAGCACGTGCTTGGTCTCGTGCGCGTACTCGGCGGCCGGGTTGAGCGTCACCACCATGCTGACGGCCTCGCTGGTGTCAGGAGCAAGCACTCACGTATATCCCTCGCCACGGCGGCCAGCTGCAGCACGTGCTTGGTCTCGTGCGCGTACTCGGCGGCCGGGTTGAGCGTCACCACCATGCTGACGGCCTCGCTGGTGTCAGGAGCAAGCACTCACGTATATCCCTCGCCACGGCGGCCAGCTGCAGCACGTGCTTGGTCTCGTGCGCGTACTCGGCGGCCGGGTTGAGCGTCACCACCATGCTGACGGCCTCGCTGGTGTCAGGAGCAAGCACTCACGTATATCCCTCGCCACGGCGGCCAGCTGCAGCACGTGCTTGGTCTCGTGCGCGTACTCGGCGGCCGGGTTGAGCGTCACCACCATGCTGACGGCCTCGCTGGTGTCAGGAGCAAGCACTCACGTATATCCCTCGCCACGGCGGCCAGCTGCAGCACGTGCTTGGTCTCGTGCGCGTACTCGGCGGCCGGGTTGAGCGTCACCACCATGCTGACGGCCTCGCCGCGCGCGCCCGACAGACCCGCGCCCAGCAAACGGGTCAGTTTTGACTCCCTGGTAGGGATAATTAACAAAGACAATTGAAGCTAATTAAAAATTAAAAAAGAGCAAGCCGAAAGCAAGTAGGAAGAGCGAGCAGTCTATGTTGCGTTACAACTTTTGCGTAGAGTACGAAAAAAGAGGACTCTAATTATTGTAAAAGTATTTAAGAGGAAAATTTTTATATTTTTTTGTAAATATTCATATTTATCATGTAATAGTAGATACCATTTTGAAACAACACCTAAAACATTTAATTTTATGAAGAAATGTGACAATAACGAATAACAATATCATGGTCGATGGTTTCGCCGTGAATTGTCTGGTACCGATACAAGCCGTGGGACCAAATCTCACCCATAAATCAAGACTATAGTCACAGAGAGGTAATTAATTATAAACAACTTTAAAGCTATAAAATAGCGTAATAAAAAAAGTGCATAGTGAATAGTACCTGTAAGGCACGCAGGTAGCAGCGTTGTTGGTGCGTCCACGGCGCCGAAGCGTGTGGAGACAGCGCTCGAGCACGTGCAGCGACGAGTTGATGGCGCGAGACTCCGCCATGCGCGCGCCCGTGTTGCGGGTGCGGCGCGCGCGCTCACACCCCGCCAGGTCACACAGCCGCACGCACGACGAGCGCGGGCCGCCCTCTACACACACACGCTACTGCACCACACACTACTACAGTGACGGGGCACACCCCGCCAGGTCACACAGCCGCACGCACGACGAGCGCGGGCCGCCCTCTACACACACACGCTACTGCACCACACACTACTACAGTGACGGGGCACACCCCGCCAGGTCACACAGCCGCACGCACGACGAGCGCGGGCCGCCCTCTACACACACACGCTACTGCACCACACACTACTACAGTGACGGGGCACACCCCGCCAGGTCACACAGCCGCACGCACGACGAGCGCGGGCCGCCCTCTACACACACACGCTACTGCACCACACACTACTACAGTGACGGGGCACACCCCGCCAGGTCACACAGCCGCACGCACGACGAGCGCGGGCCGCCCTCTACACACACACGCTACTGCACCACACACTACTACAGTGACGGGGCACACCCCGCCAGGTCACACAGCCGCACGCACGACGAGCGCGGGCCGCCCTCTACACACACACGCTACTGCACCACACACTACTACAGTGACGGGGCACACCCCGCCAGGTCACACAGCCGCACGCACGACGAGCGCGGGCCGCCCTCTACACACACACGCTACTGCACCACACACTACTACAGTGACGGGGCACACCCCGCCAGGTCACACAGCCGCACGCACGACGAGCGCGGGCCGCCCTCTACACACACACGCTACTGCACCACACACTACTACAGTGACGGGGCACACCCCGCCAGGTCACACAGCCGCACGCACGACGAGCGCGGGCCGCCCTCTACACACACACGCTACTGCACCACACACTACTACAGTGACGGGGCACACCCCGCCAGGTCACACAGCCGCACGCACGACGAGCGCGGGCCGCCCTCTACACACACACGCTACTGCACCACACACTACTACAGTGACGGGGCACACCCCGCCAGGTCACACAGCCGCACGCACGACGAGCGCGGGCCGCCCTCTACACACACACACGCTACTGTACCACACACTACTACAGTGACGGGGCACACCCCGCCAGGTCACACAGCCGCACGCACGACGAGCGCGGGCCGCCCTCTACACACACACGCTACTGCACCACACACTACTACAGTGACGGGGCACACCCCGCCAGGTCACACAGCCGCACGCACGACGAGCGCGGGCCGCCCTCTACACACACACGCTACTGCACCACACACTACTACAGTGACGGGGCACACCCCGCCAGGTCACACAGCCGCACGCACGACGAGCGCGGGCCGCCCTCTACACACACACGCTACTGCACCACACACTACTACAGTGACGGGGCACACCCCGCCAGGTCACACAGCCGCACGCACGACGAGCGCGGGCCGCCCTCTACACACACACGCTACTGCACCACACACTACTACAGTGACGGGGCACACCCCGCCAGGTCACACAGCCGCACGCACGACGAGCGCGGGCCGCCCTCTACACACACACGCTACTGCACCACACACTACTACAGTGACGGGGCACACCCCGCCAGGTCACACAGCCGCACGCACGACGAGCGCGGGCCGCCCTCTACACACACACACGCTACTGCACCACACACTACTACAGTGACGGGGCACACCCCGCCAGGTCACACAGCCGCACGCACGACGAGCGCGGGCCGCCCTCTACACACACACGCTACTGCACCACACACTACTACAGTGACGGGGCACACCCCGCCAGGTCACACAGCCGCACGCACGACGAGCGCGGGCCGCCCTCTACACACACACGCTACTGCACCACACACTACTACAGTGACGGGGCACACCCCGCCAGGTCACACAGCCGCACGCACGACGAGCGCGGGCCGCCCTCTACACACACACGCTACTGCACCACACACTACTACAGTGACGGGGCACACCCCGCCAGGTCACACAGCCGCACGCACGACGAGCGCGGGCCGCCCTCTACACACACACACGCTACTGCACCACACACTACTACAGTGACGGGGCACACCCCGCCAGGTCACACAGCCGCACGCACGACGAGCGCGGGCCGCCCTCTACACACACACGCTACTGCACCACACACTACTACAGTGACGGGGCACACCCCGCCAGGTCACACAGCCGCACGCACGACGAGCGCGGGCCGCCCTCTACACACACACACGCTACTGCACCACACACTACTACAGTGACGGGGCACACCCCGCCAGGTCACACAGCCGCACGCACGACGAGCGCGGGCCGCCCTCTACACACACACACGCTACTGCACCACACACTACTACAGTGACGGGGCACACCCCGCCAGGTCACACAGCCGCACGCACGACGAGCGCGGGCCGCCCTCTACACACACACACACGCTACTGCCCCACACACTACTACAGTGACGGGGCACACCCCGCCAGGTCACACAGCCGCACGCACGACGAGCGCGGGCCGCCCTCTACACACACACACGCTACTGCACCACACACTACTACAGTGACGGGGCACACCCCGCCAGGTCACACAGCCGCACGCACGACGAGCGCGGGCCGCCCTCTACACACACACACGCTACTGCACCACACACTACTACAGTGACGGGGCACACCCCGCCAGGTCACACAGCCGCACGCACGACGAGCGCGGGCCGCCCTCTACACACACACGCTACTGCACCACACACTACTACAGTGACGGGGCACACCCCGCCAGGTCACACAGCCGCACGCACGACGAGCGCGGGCCGCCCTCTACACACACACGCTACTGCACCACACACTACTACAGTGACGGGGCACACCCCGCCAGGTCACACAGCCGCACGCACGACGAGCGCGGGCCGCCCTCTACACACACACGCTACTGCACCACACACTACTACAGTGACGGGGCACACCCCGCCAGGTCACACAGCCGCACGCACGACGAGCGCGGGCCGCCCTCTACACACACACACGCTACTGCACCACACACTACTACAGTGACGGGGCACACCCCGCCAGGTCACACAGCCGCACGCACGACGAGCGCGGGCCGCCCTCTACACACACACACACGCTACTGCACCACACACTACTACAGTGACGGGGCACACCCCGCCAGGTCACACAGCCGCACGCACGACGAGCGCGGGCCGCCCTCTACACACACACGCTACTGCACCACACACTACTACAGTGACGGGGCACACCCCGCCAGGTCACACAGCCGCACGCACGACGAGCGCGGGCCGCCCTCTACACACACACGCTACTGCACCACACACTACTACAGTGACGGGGCACACCCCGCCAGGTCACACAGCCGCACGCACGACGAGCGCGGGCCGCCCTCTACACACACACACGCTACTGCACCACACACTACTACAGTGACGGGGCACACCCCGCCAGGTCACACAGCCGCACGCACGACGAGCGCGGGCCGCCCTCTACACACACACGCTACTGCACCACACACTACTACAGTGACGGGGCACACCCCGCCAGGTCACACAGCCGCACGCACGACGAGCGCGGGCCGCCCTCTACACACACACGCTACTGCACCACACACTACTACAGTGACGGGGCACACCCCGCCAGGTCATACAGCCGCACGCACGACGAGCGCGGGCCGCCCTCTACACACACACGCTACTGCACCACACACTACTACAGTGACGGGGCACACCCCGCCAGGTCACACAGCCGCACGCACGACGAGCGCGGGCCGCCCTCTACACACACACGCTACTGCACCACACACTACTACAGTGACGGGGCACACCCCGCCAGGTCACACAGCCGCACGCACGACGAGCGCGGGCCGCCCTCTACACACACACACGCTACTGCACCACACACTACTACAGTGACGGGGCACACCCCGCCAGGTCACACAGCCGCACGCACGACGAGCGCGGGCCGCCCTCTACACACACACACGCTACTGCACCACACACTACTACAGTGACGGGGCACACCCCGCCAGGTCACACAGCCGCACGCACGACGAGCGCGGGCCGCCCTCTACACACACACACACGCTACTGCACCACACACTACTACAGTGACGGGGCACACCCCGCCAGGTCACACAGCCGCACGCACGACGAGCGCGGGCCGCCCTCTACACACACACACGCTACTGCACCACACACTACTACAGTGACGGGGCACACCCCGCCAGGTCACACAGCCGCACGCACGACGAGCGCGGGCCGCCCTCTACACACACACACGCTACTGCACCACACACTACTACAGTGACGGGGCACACCCCGCCAGGTCACACAGCCGCACGCACGACGAGCGCGGGCCGCCCTCTACACACACACGCTACTGCACCACACACTACTACAGTGACGGGGCACACCCCGCCAGGTCACACAGCCGCACGCACGACGAGCGCGGGCCGCCCTCTACACACACACACGCTACTGCACCACACACTACTACAGTGACGGGGCACACCCCGCCAGGTCACACAGCCGCACGCACGACGAGCGCGGGCCGCCCTCTACACACACACACGCTACTGCACCACACACTACTACAGTGACGGGGCACACCCCGCCAGGTCACACAGCCGCACGCACGACGAGCGCGGGCCGCCCTCTACACACACACACGCTACTGCACCACACACTACTACAGTGACGGGGCACACCCCGCCAGGTCACACAGCCGCACGCACGACGAGCGCGGGCCGCCCTCTACACACACACACACGCTACTGCACCACACACTACTACAGTGACGGGGCACACCCCGCCAGGTCACACAGCCGCACGCACGACGAGCGCGGGCCGCCCTCTACACACACACACGCTACTGCACCACACACTACTACAGTGACGGGGCACACCCCGCCAGGTCACACAGCCGCACGCACGACGAGCGCGGGCCGCCCTCTACACACACACACGCTACTGCACCACACACTACTACAGTGACGGGGCACACCCCGCCAGGTCACACAGCCGCACGCACGACGAGCGCGGGCCGCCCTCTACACACACACACGCTACTGCACCACACACTACTACAGTGACGGGGCACACCCCGCCAGGTCACACAGCCGCACGCACGACGAGCGCGGGCCGCCCTCTACACACACACACACGCTACTGCACCACACACTACTACAGTGACGGGGCACACCCCGCCAGGTCACACAGCCGCACGCACGACGAGCGCGGGCCGCCTTCTACACACACGCTACTGCACCACACAAGTCTTACAGAATTATTTAATATTTAATCAACAACCATGCAAGTCTAAACTCATAGAAAAAAATGTTGTTGTTATGATATGAGCTACCTCGTCTTAAAGAGTTTTTTGATGTCTTTAAAATATAATTTGCTCTGTATAAAAAAGCATGACAGTTCTTTTCTAGTCATGGATGTTGATTTTTAAGAATATTTTGTGCCAGTTTCACCACCACCTCTAAGAAATTTTATGTGTGATTAGCTGACAGTATATTTATTAGGGAGGTATTTTGTTTGTTTTGAGACCTGCCCTTAGTCTTGTATCCAAAAAAATTGTCCAAACAAGTAGCAGTACAAAAGGTAGGATAATAAATTTATTTCTTACCAGTCTCAGTAAGCATAGTGATGGTAAATATGCAGTGTGATCTTGAAGAGTGCGCATGGACTCCTGTAGCTGCTACTTGTAAGTTATGTTTCCCTGCAACCATTACATCATATGCCTCTTCCCCAGTGCGCACAAAAGCCTGTGTTGCTCCCTATACCAAAAAAAAAAGTTTATATTTTAAATCATATTTTAACGGAAAATCACAAATTTTACAGGGTAATAAGTACCTTAACATAGACTTGTCCATTTGTATCTTCTCGGATACGTAGTTTTGATGCATTACTCCTATCTGTTGTAGCAAGTAAGTCATAAATTCCTTCATTGTATATTTCTACAAAGGACACCTGAAATAGGAACAAAGGATAATTATTATAGTAATTTCATATAGAGGTTACATAACTTGAAATAGTCTTATAGGTTTTATTATTATAAGGATTTAGGAGTTTGTGAAAGGAAAGTTAAACAAAAAGATACTCTAATGATATAGCTTTAGAAGACACTTCTCCTTACCCAAACATAGTGCCTGGTCCTATTTGACAAGTCCAAGGAGCTTGCAGTCAAGTCATTGCAGAGCCCTGCACTCATGCGTCTGTATTTATCTCTCAGTGGAGCAGACATGCGGCGCAATCTCTTTACCCACTGAAATATACAGGTCAGATTTGAAAGATACATATAGAAGAGAAGAGAACATAATACATACTTATATGGTAGGTTTGCTATTATCTACATAATTTTTGTATGCCAAATTTAATTTACCAAACCAGATTATGTAAAAATTATTAAAAAAAAAAAGATTTTTATTTACAATTAGTTTTTTTTTTATTTTGTTGTAAATTTATTTTTTATTCCTAATGATATTTTCATATTTCTTTTTTAATGAGAAATCTCAATATAATAATTATTATTTTTATAATTATTCCACAAAATTAAATACAGAACTTATTTACAAAAAGTATATTAAAATTTATTAGAATTTTCTTTTCACTAAGTTATTAATTCACCTCTGTGAAATAAAGGCTTTATTATTAATTGTTACCTGTAATTCATAGTCTTGCTCTGCATAATTCAGTTTCTCTGCTCCCCCATCTGCAGGTTTAAATAATGGTTGCTGGGCTGCATCCACAACTCGGAACACATACTCCAGGGATCGAGGTACCAGACCCGGAGAGGCTACTGTTCCCATCAGGGTATATGTCTTGCCTGAACCGGATGCTCCATATGTCAAGAGAGTACAGCTTTGACCATCAGGCAACTTTTTAAGGTTGTCTTTGATGACATGTTCAAATATTTCCTAAAAAAAAAAAAAACACTTTATTGTGGATACCAGGTAGTAATTTAAGTGGTACATTTCTTAGTTCTTTGTTTCTATTTCTTAATAGTGTATATGTTTACAATTGAAATCTAATAAGATATGACAGTACTCACTTTTTGAGAAGCTTCTGGGCCGAATATTTGAGAAAATGTGTACATTTTCGACACATTGTGCTGTGTTCGCCGACCATGCCCTGCAGTAGCAGTATCCACCGAAGTAATCAGACACCGGTCTGACTTCACTTCATATAAATTATTCGGAGTATGATGTGGTTTCATTCGCAGGTATACCTGCACTAACTCTGGCTCTTCTGTATCTGAATCCTCCTCAAATAACTCCAATAAGTTTGTACCCTTTTGAGGACGAGGTCTCATAAACGGATTCGATATCAACGGGGGCCTGGGTTCAATGAAAGAAGGAATATCCCTCTTGGATTGATTGTTATCAGAGTATCGTTGGTCCAACATGTTGATCAAAACCAATTAAAATTAAACTTCATTAATTAAATACAAGAGCAAAACACGAGCAAAACAATCCACAACGGTAAAACTTTCAAATAATTTTGATAGATTCCATTCAAAGCATAGACAAGAAGTTATTTGGCAGAATGTTTTTAATTTTTTTTTACATTGGTGTTTTTTCGGTAAGTTCCGGTAAAACTAAACCCCCGATCATTCGTTCAGTGAGAATATTTCAACCACTGTGCTGATCTATGCCGTCCGAACCGAACTACGAAACCGTGAAAAAATAAACAGTCAAATTTTACAAATGTCGGATTGTTCTTGTGTTGTATTGCTTTGCTTTACCGTTGTTTTTTTGATTACTTGAAGTAGGAGTAGAACTATTTTTATTACTTACTGCAACTTTTGTGGCATTCCAATAATTTAATGATATTTCTGTAATTTATTATGTGAAGTTATTCATTTAAAAATATTCAAGAATATCTGAAAATGTGATTATTTTTTCAAATTGGCTCTGTGCCACGGTTTTAATTGCAGTTTAATGGAAACAAGCATCATGAAGTGGATATTATTTGTTATTGTAAAGATCATAAGTTTGCAAATAGTTCAGGGCTATTGTCCCTCTCTGTGTGTTTGTAAAAGCAATAAGCCTGGTGATGGGGCGTCCACGGATCCCCTGCCCGGGGAGCTGCGCCTCAAGTGCGGTGGAAGCCCAGCTCAGATCACGGAACTCAAGGAAATAGATTTGAGTAAAGTTTACAATGGTGTAGTGAGCCTGTAAGTACATACATAGTACAATCTTGTTGTTGAGTTCATATATTTATCTCCTTTTAATTGTTTATTTGTTACTCCTTTCAGCAACTTATCTGGAAATGCCATTTCAACATTATCCAGAGAACTACATCTTCCTAATTTACAAAAACTGTAAGTTGTCAATAAAATAGTTTCTACAAAAAAAAAAACAAATTCTTCACATCTGTTTGTTTTATACTTTTACTTTTTTTATAAAATGATACAATGAACATGTACTTTATTCTCTATTTACAGAGATCTCAGTAGAAATCAAATATCTTTGGTTGAATCTGATGCATTTTACAACATGACTTTGCTACAAAAGTTGGATTTGTCATACAATCAAATCAGCAATGTGTACAAGGAAATGTTTAAAGGGTTGATAAATTTGGAGCGGCTTGTGTTGGCACAGAACCACATATCAGTCTTGGCAGTTGGAACTTTTGATTATCTTGTAGGATTAAAACAATTGTAAGTATGCTTTAATGTTTATGAAGAAAATGGCTTATAAAAATGTAGCTGAAATTCTTTTTAATGCTCTCAATAAAATCTGATTCAAAATAAAATTCTTATTGTAATCTTAGTTTTTCTGAGACTCTTATTTCACAAACATAAAATATTTTCAGAGATATAACTGACAATCCACTCATTTGTGACTGTGAGTTGCTCTGGGTTGGAGACTGGTCAAGAAATACATCAGTGAAGCTTGTAAACAATCCAAAATGTGCATTTCCCGAGAACATGTTAAATAGAACTGTTAGGAAGCTGAAGGTGTTCCTGGATATATCTGCTTGTGGAAGTGTGCTGCCAATAACCAGTTTAATTGTGAAACCGAATTATGACCAAGTAGTTTTTGAAGGGGATACTTTGACACTGTCCTGTAATGCCCCGTTCGCTTCAGTAATAGCAAAATATGAATTAAAATGGGTACATCCAATGCTTGAAATCTGTGACGTTAACATAACAAACTCTGACATGCAAGAAGAGGGTATAGCTGAGACAACTGCATACTTCCCAAACATAACTAATCATCACATGGGAAATTGGACTTGCATGTATACTGATTCAAACCACATAAAGTATAATCACACTATTCAAGTTTTGGTATTATCAAATGGGACACAATATTGTATGACAAATCATACAATAAACAATAAAGGGCTTTACTCTTGGCCCCAGTTGTTACTTAATCATACAGCAGCGGTGCCTTGTCATAGTGGAGAAGGTATGGCTTATAGGCAGTGTCTAGAGAATGCCACATGGGGTGAAGCAAACACTACAGAATGTTCTTATATTAGCAATGTGACAAAGTTGTTGCAACAATTTGCATTGTTAAATGTAAGCTTGGTGCAATACTCTGCTCTGAATGCTACGGAAAGGTTGGGCATTTTGATTCAAGAGAAGACCTATCCCTTGGCAGAGATTGTAGACCCAGATGATGTTATGTTTATTGCCAAAGCCATAAGAAATTACATGCAATATATTAAGGAAGAAAAAGATTTGGGTAAGAGAAATTCATTGACATATATAATAGTGAATTATATTTCTGTTTTGCTACTGTTCGAGCCACAAGCCGAACATTGGACTCCGGCAACAGCGCGGTCAGCAGCGGGCCAACCTACATTCCACATTAACAGCAGCATCGTGCACCGTCGGCACTGTACATCGACGAGTCACATACAAAACATATCATTGTGTACCATCTAATCAACATAATATATAAACAGTACTTTTAGCATCAATAAACTAGATTTCAACCGTCCGTGTTGGGTCTCACTTCCGCGTCCCGCTGCCGCCCGGTCTGCCCGTACATAATGGTATGTTAATGTTAGACGACTGGCGACCTGCAAAAGTGCACGACGGTGCACGATGCTGCTGTTAATGTGGAATCTAGGTTGGCCCGCTGCTGACCGCGCTGTTGCCGGAGTCCAATGTTCGGCTTGTGGCTCAAACAGCTACAAATAAGTTATCAAAACATTACATAACATATTGTCACACAATAGGGATAGGCAAAGGTGTTTATATCCACATTTCGCCAGATATGTTAAGTAACAGGTGGCAAGCATCTTGCCATGCACAATGCAAGCAATATTCACAATCAACTGCACAGTTGAGTACATAAATAAGTATACACATTTTAGAGCATTCTGGTAGACACAAAGTGTGTTTTTATATCTTATCGTTTTTGCCATTTTTTGTTAGTCTTCTTCTTCTTCTTTTGTATTGGCAATAAATGCTATCTTACGACAACAATTCTGCCAGCTCATTGTGACCACACAATTTTTTTTTAATAAATAAATAAATATTTTAAATATTTTAATAAATAAATAAATTAAATTTTTGTTAGTAAGAATGGCTTGAATGTACACAGTGACTGTACTGTCATATTTAGTTACCAGTTTACATTATATAATCATTATGTATGTTCAGTTATTTATGACTATATGGATTTTTCACATAATTTTCTGTTAAACCTCATAAGAAAGTAATATTAACTGTATTTCCTGCTGTTTAGGTTTTATTTTTATTTTGTCCGCAGGATCTACCCTCTTGGATGTGATTAGCTCAACAATGAACATCTCCATGTCTGTCCTGGGACAGGCAGAGAAGCTGTATGGTGCTTGTACAGACATGGCATTAGCTGTTGAGGAGATCTCTGCTTACATAAGCAATGTTCAGGGGCAGAAGGTACTAAAGCCACAATAATTAATTCTATACATATGTACCTATACACAGCTAGGATGAACAAACTGTATATTTATTATATTAGGTAAACAAGCTTGGCGCTTTTCTTTATTGAAATACATACATACATATAATCACGACTATAATACCTTAAAGGTTAGTCAGAGACTAGGCAAAAGCAGTCCTGCCATAGTCCGCGCTTTACCAAGCAGTGACTGCACTCAGCGTGACAGGTGGTGAGCCCGTTGCCGCTATAAGCTATTGGATGGTTGTGCAGTTCCAAGTACAGTCGCCTTTTGTGACACCCATGGGAAGAGATGGGTTGGTAGTATTCACTTAAAGAGGCGCTACCACACAACTCAATTTATTGAAATAAGAGATTCAAAAGGTTTTATTGCTAAAGATTATGATATAGTTATAAAATAAGTAATTTCTTTAAAAAGACGTGCCAAGATTGTTTACCAACTAGGACAAGTTAGGATGAACAGACTTTTACCTTAGTCCAAACTAAATTTTAATGTAATATCGTTAATAATGTAAATAGTGTTATAAAGAAAATCTTAGAAAATTTTTCAATAAAGCTTCCCTTTAATTAAAATTTATAAACAATTAATTAAAACTTCTATTGAAATATATTGAAGATTATAGATGTATATTCGGCTGCCTGATCTAAGTTCCTTTGCCTTTCGATTACAGAGACAACTTTATAACACAAAATAATAATTTAAATGAGTGTTGTACGTTCGTCCGTAGTCGAACATGGTGGTGGAGCGTTTCCCCACCCGCGAAGGCTTCAGCGGCGTGACGTGCGTGTGGTACAGCGCGGCGCGGGGGCTGTCCCCGCGGCTGCACTGCACCACCACCAACAAGACGGTGGCGCCGTTGCTCACCGTCAGCGACGCGTATATACACGCTAGCGTACAGGTTACACGACATTACTTATTGTTATTATCATCATGTCTCTGTAGGCCTAGCACGGGACAGGAAAAAAAAAAAAAAAAGTCCCCGGAGACAAAAATTCTTATTGCCTCTCGCTTCTTCGTTCGTGCGGAAGCGAGAGGCAATGAGCATTTTAGTCTCTGGGGAGTGTTTCTCTCCGGCCCGTGCTGGCCTTCTGGTTAATTTTAAAAAAACTACTGGATAATGAGAAGCGCGCTGTGTATCGATGGTGATCCTACATGTGTTACCAATATTTGTGTTTAATTGTAACTTTAATTTTAAGAAATGCATGCTGCGTTAGCCTATAATTGTTTTTCCACAAAAATTTCATGTTTAAGCATGTTCTGTACTTATGTATAGTGTAAAAATGTTGGCGAACCAAATAAATAAATCACGTATCTTTCTCCGAAGGGGTAGGCAGAGGTGTTATCATCCACGTTTCGCCAGATATGTTAAGTTCCATTGTAACAGGTGGTGAGCCTGTTGCCGATCTGGGTACAATGTGAGGAAAGCTATATTCACAATCAACTGCACAGTTGAGTACAAAATTATGTATATACATTTTAGAGCATTCTGGTAGATTCGAGGTGTCTATTACTTCATTCGTTCTTTGCCATATTTTGTTAGTAGAAATTACTTGAAAATAATATTTAGTTTATTGCCAATTCATATATTCAGCGTTAGTCGCACCGCGATATGACATCACGTTTCGTCTTTATCACACCCAACCGTACAACAATAGAGTTTGGCTGTTTTTGCATGATAAATATCGTAATTATCGCGGTGCTCATGCTACTTAAGCCGGTGTTTCAAGACATCGAAAATTAGAACAAAAATAACATCTACATACGTTACAGATCCCAAGATCGCTCCTCTACAGCACGACGGACGCAGGCCTGTTGTTCGAATCGAAGCAGCAGGACATCATAGTGTCGATGTATGAAGACGCGGCCCTGTTCCCCTTGCTGCCAGAACTCAACGACAACGATGAATACCGAAGCCACAGAGCTAAAGACTTCTACGGACGGACCACGAAGAGAGAAGACATGAATATGGAGATTACTTCTCCTATCGTTGGCTTTCAGATGAGTGAGTATTGTCTATATCCATATTATCTGTACCGCGTTGGTCCGGGACACAAAAAGAATGTACCAACTGCTTTTCTTGCCTAGCATGTCGTAAAAGGCGACTAAGGGCGTATTGGGTACTGGCTCTGTGATTGTGTAGGCGATGAGCTAGCCACTTTTTACTACTCTTTCACGATTTTTACATCTGACCAACCCTATTTTTGTATGGCTAAATGTGGTCTTAAGGAACACAGTGCTCCTTGGACTCTGCCTTCATTATTTACAGGTATGATTGTATGTATATTATTATGTACTATTTCTACTGAGGCTTTTCTTTATTTGTGTGTTTTGCTACATCTATTGTCTTCATAATTATGGGTGTCTTATTTATTAGCCAATAAGAGTAAATATTCGTTGTAAATTGAGTGCTGATTGATGGCGCGTTTTCACCAGAGCTCTGCAAAGTAAGCTATGTAGCGTGTGAGGCAAAATAGACCAAATGGACCAATGGCTATCGTTTTTGTCTCGCTAGGTGGCGCCCCTGTAGCAGAAGGCCTCCGAAAATCTACCTTAACTCGTTAAGGTAGATTTTTTACGAATAGTCCGTAATTATCGTAATTAATGGTTTTAAGAAATAACAATCTAACCCTCCTTCCATGGCCGTACCAACCTCCCGGTCATTGTGACCGAAACACGAGAGATGTAAGATCCTGCGACTGCACTTACCGCCATTGCTTGACTTTACAAATTATTTAAAGCCACCAGTTATGGTTTCTTATATCACAGATTCGGTGTCTACCGAAACTGAACTGTTACTAAAGATTGATCTATTAAAATATCGTCGTCGTCCTCAGCCTATATACGTTTCCCTGCTGGACACAGGCCTTCCTCATGGAAATGACAAATGACGTCACCACGCTGGCCCAATGCGGGTTGGTGGGTGGAAACGGTTACAGTAGCAACCGGGCTTATCGTGCCTTCCGAAGGACGGAGGAGTTCGAAATCACAAAGTTTTGGCCTGAGCATGGTGAAGGTAACCACTACGTCACCGAGCTCCTCCAATGAAATTGTGATGTGGTGTTTATAGGGAACGTGACCATCCGCGGTCCATTGCTAGAGCCCGTGCTAGTGAGCGCGCGCGCGGGCGGGGCGTGGGGGGCGGGGGGCGCGGCGGGCGCGGGGGGCGGGGCGCGCAGGGCCGCCGTCTGGGACGCCGCCGCCAGGCGCTGGAGGGACAACTCCTCAGGTAACCGCACACCACCGGTGCCCAAACTACACACACCGCACACCTCACCAGTTTATTCTTGTCTAATTTATATTAAACCACACAAATAGATATGAACACTTTGTGCAACGAGTAGGATAGGAATTCATACGGAGTGTTTCTCAAATCTAGAACAGCTCTCAAATAGTACACGAGTACATTCACACGAGAATGTAGAGCAGAAGGTAGGTGGTCTAGATTTCATCATGTGTAGTTGGACATACATTCAGGCAAAAAATATATTTCGTTAATACTTCAATAATTATAAGCGAATTTTTTTGATAGCGTGTCTCCTCAACTCTGTTGTATCTTTTTCACGCATGTCTTGAAGAACCCCATGCCGTAGAGTCTGGAGAAAGCTTCGAAATATTATTTTAGAATAGGTAACTTAAAATTTTACCTATTAATTTTTCAGATTGCAAAGTGTCTCACATGATATCCGACATGGTGATCATCAGCTGCACCAAACTGGCCTACGTTGGGCTGCTGCAGAACGTGGAGACAGGTATATACGGCGCGCGCACTGGCGGCGCGAGGTTTAAACTGTCGCACCCCGCCGTCTACGTCGGCAGTCTAATCCTAATAGGTTGTGTTAGTTGCGCCACGCTGACCTACATCATGTGCTACCCCGCCATACAAATGGCAAAGAAAACCAAACACGCCTTAATCAACACCTGGATCGCCATCGGACTACTCTGCTACATGTATACCCTCGGCATCTACCAAACAGAAGATGTGAGACTCTGCCAGGTTCTCGGACTTTTGATACATTACCTATCTCTTTCCTGCTTACTCTGGATGTGTGTGTCTGCTAGTAATATGTATAAGTGGGTGACAAAGACGCACAATCCAGTGAGGACCCCGGAAGATGATATACCACCGGATGTTCCAGTGCAGAAGCCTATTCTAGGCCTTTATTTAGTCGGTTGGGGTATAGCTCTGATTGTCTGCGGTATATCTGGTGCAGTGAATCTGAAGGATTATGCTGGATATTCTCAATGTTTTTTGAGCACGGCTCCAGCTCTGAGCGCTTTATTCGTTCCCGGTGGTATTCTTTTAGTGTTCTTGTTAGTACTGTTTTTGCTAATACGATGCACTATAAGGAACATGAACGTACAGCTTTCAGAGGGTACACAAGCAACGGAAAATGTTGATTTAGAGATGTGGGAACCTCATCAGCCCCACGAAGGGGCAGAAAGACGTAGCATTAAGTCTACAGTAGACTCTGAAATAGAAGATAATGAACACACTCCTATTATACAACTCCGAGCGCAAGTTATTGTGCTATGTTTATACATGTCCGTCTGGTCGTGCGGAGCGATAGCGGTGTATCGGCCACTACCGGCGTACCTGCCATATCAGGAAGATATCTGTAGTATTATTTATGCTGTATGTGCCACAGTTTTGGGCACTTTCATATTATTCTTTTATGGCATCGCAAGGAGCGACGTAAGAGCGCAGTGGTCAATGATGCATTGTTACTTTCAGAAGAGTAAACAATGTTGTAGGAACAGAAGTGTGTTCGACACGAATCAGCAAAACTTACCGCCGAATCAAACGGCTAGTGTTCCGGTGGTGCATCCTATTCCGAACGATAACAGATCGCGGTCGGGCAGCAGGAGTTCAAATAGAACTAATTCTAAAACTAATAACAGCGGCACTTATAAGGGCGGCGCAGAGCTTAACGGACAAACATTGCATAAAGATATACTCAAAAACACGAACGGAAAGACTCCTAACATTAACTTAGTCGTACTACATAGACAGCAGTATAGATCAAACAACTCCATGTTGACGTACCCTGACAGCGCAAATATTGGCCCTGAAATATTCTACAATCCGAACCAAATGAACGTTGCTAAAAAATTCTTTAAGAAACAAAGACAACATATGAAGCGAAATTGCCTTGAGTTGCCGACGAGGAGAGATTTTGACAACGACTCTCATATCTCTTTACCATTGCCGACTAAAGAGGCTTATAACGGAGTAGCTAACATAATTAACGCGGGTTCGAAAGTGAACAATACCAATCTACACGTCGAAAGATCGAACAACGGAATTAAGGAAACCCGTAATGTTTTGAATCCGAATTTATTAGAGGAGGAGTCTAAGGATTACAAGAATTATTCCGTGGATAGGAAATCGTGGAATAATAAAAACGATGATCCAAAATCAAGCAGGACCCAAATAATGAACATTTACACAAATGTACCAGAAACTCAAGTGCCGCAACATCAGATTGTGAAGGCAAATGTAGCAAATACTTTTAACGGACAACGGAGTAGCGTCTCTGAAGAGTGCTTGCAAAGTCACGCGGAGCAGCCAGAGATGCGGACCATCTCTCAGCAGTGCAGCTTAGAATATAGCTCTGCTTCAGAGATGCCGCACACTTGTTCTGATCAAACACTTAATACTCACTCGGAGTTGACATCCTTCCAAGAGACGCACAGTGCCTTATGTTCAACCAATGAAATTACCGACACGGAGAGCTTCGGTCAGTATATTGACTACTTGCAACCCGCAAAAACTCAGGACAACAAAGACGCTATAGACAAATCTTTGCAAGATATATCCGAGGAATGCACTATGAACAGCGAGGAAATGAATCGGTCTAGCACCCCACAGCGTTTAGGTGATGCAGGGGAACTCGATAATTTGTTGCAAAATCCGGATGATTTGATAGGGTCGAAAGAAAAATTAGACGAAGATAAAGACGCGTTTTTCATAGCGAAAACTACTTACGATTTTGAAACGTGCAGTACGAACGCTAGCGAGCAGGGCTTCGAGAATGAAAGCGATATTTATTGCCCCAACTACCAAATGTCGGAAGTGAGCATACGCAGCCATGGCTTATACGCTCCATCGCCATCATCTATGTGCCCTAACGAGATTAGTTTTAGTAACGAGGACGTCTCAACTTTGGAGAGTCAGTATGTAAACTATGATCCAGGATGGCGGAAAACGATAAAAAGCAATCCAAAACTAGGGAAATACGTCCCAACGCCAGCTATCAGTTGTCCAGAAGTTAATAGAGACAGTAGTCCGGTTTCTTTCGCGAGTGAGCTAGACGAGTTGTACACACAAATAACTAGTAGAGACAAGGACAGAACGCATAGAAAAGATATGGGATTAGATGTGACAGTGAACAGTGACGTCACGCTGAAACCTGACAGTGACAGTTGTGTGAGTGAAGCCGTGTCTGACGTAGACATAAAAGGAGAAACCACGGTATAATCTGTGTTGTGTGAGTGTGTAGTACCGCCAGTGTATTTCCAGTTTTAGAATTAAATTACTTTTAATAATTATTGTAGCAAACGGAAAGGCAGGTTTGATAAACTAATTTGATTGTAGTAATTTAACTTGCCTTTTGATGGTTTGTGGAAGCAATTGGCGCTTTAATGCATTTATTGTTTATATTTTGTAGAACAGCCCATATTGTATATTTGACAGTATTTGTTCACATCAACAGTGATATTAAGCAAACAAGAATTATGATTATGTTATGCATTTTTACAATAAGAAATACTTAAGTTTTATTTTTGTAATGTTTGTTTTATTTGCGTCACTATTGTTTGTGGACAATAAAAGTATTTTCACTAAGTTAGTGCCATTAATTACTTAAATTGTATTATTTTAGGCGGTAAGTTGTAAAATAGTATTGTAAAGTTATTTATTATTAAGTTTACTGTGGGTCTGATAAGTGGGTCGCTTGTGTCTCGTAAAACGGAATATGCAGATTTACTCATATATACAGAATTGTGCCAAATGTATTGTGAATTTGTGACTGCTACCATGGTTTAAAAAAATTAAGTGATACAATATTTGTAATATTGGACATGATTAGCAGTTTTGCTTTTTAACCTGAATGGAGTAGATTCATTAATGATCTTTATATTTAAAAATCTCATGCCTAGTACTAAACTTCTGTGTTCTATAAACGACTGAAATCTAATTATTATCTCCCGCCTTACTTCTAGTCTTCTGTATCATTGGCCATCGTTTTATTCAGTGTAGGAATGTTAAATGAAATGCAGTATTTAAAAGATGTGTGCCTATTTGATGTCGTGATTTGGCCTAACGTTGTAACTACTTGTTTATGATTGTACAGCCGTTGTAAAAAGTATTCTGTGTAACTAACCAATAACTTTATTCGACTTTAAAATGCATTATTTAAGTGGTCTTTTATGATATGCTGATATGCATATTACAATTATATACTTATATAAAGACACACACGAGTTTATTAATTATTGAGTTTTTTATTAGTATTCCATTTTAGTATTGTCTTTTTGATAACTTTCCAAACATTTTGGTCATAACAATTTAAAACTAAGATAATTATTAGATGTTTTAATTGGTTAGTTATGCAAGGACAGTATATTATACTTCACTTAAATACTTTTATAAATAATCTGTTTTATAAGAAGAGTATTATATTGTATTGTTGAATGTTAAGATTTACTCTGGACTATAGGCGAAAACCTTGCGAACAATCTGGTTTCTATGAAATGTCAAAATTTTTATTATATTGCTTATGTCTGATGTCACAGTAGACAGACATGAAATCGGATTTTTATCTTTATGGTCTTCAGCAAATAACGTAATTTAATTTATTTTAGTTCAGTGACTGATATGTTTATATCTGTCACTAAAAGAACTACGCGAACTAGTAGAAATAAGCGAAGCTCCTGGCGCAGGCATTGTAAACTTAAAAGGAGGTTTAAACCACTTATTATGATAAGTTGATGACACATCGAGATAGTCTTGATGTACAGTGTACCTTGTTATAAAATATTCAAATAAGAGATCTTGGAAATTTTGCTGCCTGTTACGTTTAGTAATTATCAATAAAAATGTGTTTTGTTGTAGATAACCTGTCTAATGTGACCACGGACAAGTAGACTGTCGTAGAGAACTATGTAATGTGATATAAATATATCTTCCTTTGATTTGAGCAGTGGATTCACGACTTTACTGTAGCCAATTTGTAGATTTTGAAATCTATATCGACTTTTGTGAATATAATATATTGTTAGTGAAAAATTTATAAACGGTTAGCTTTTTGTGGGCATATTGCGTATTAAAAAAGCGTTTGCACTTATCCAAAGTTTTATTTACAAAACCTTACAAGTACAATAAAATAATTATAAAATAGTTATTCAATAAAAAGATTCTAATGACATGTATCATGTGACAAATAATAAAAATTTACTTATCAATAACATTATTTAACATGTTATTGTTAAGCAGAATTTAAAGAATAATAAATTCTAATTGGTTCTTAAATTATCAAAAAAATAAAATGATCAGACAAAATACGCCACAACACAAAGAAATTAAAAAATTAAAATAATTTTATTGGAGAATTGATTTTGGTGGGCCTATTGGTGTAAAAAGGCGAAATAAATATTTTACAAGTAATAGATCTTTGGGTTATCGATGGTATATATCGATATTGTGGTATCACTAGCTTCATGCTTGCGCGGGTAGGACCAACTTGGCGGTAAGTTCTCTGCCGCGGCCCGCGACGGCGCCCAACATTCGGCCCACTAACCCTCGGGACACGGGGATTTCCACTGGAGTCTCTTTTGGCACTTCTGGAAATAAGATAAATGTTTTTGTATGAAAACCACAGGTAACGACTCAGCACTATCTGAAGGTGAGGAGTAGATGAGATATGCGGAGATAGTCAGAGTCGCAGAAAACCGCAAAATTAGCTTGGTATTGGTAAGAGAGCGTAATCCTTAAGGGTCGGCAACGCATCTGCAACTTTTCCGGTGTTGTAGATGTCTATGGGCGGCAGTGATCACTTACGCCGTCGACTCACGTCCTAAAATTACACACGTAATTAGGTCCTGAAATCGGCTGCTACTCCACACACTAAAAATCGTAACGATTTGCCTACACACAAGGCGATCTAGGTGGTAACTTAGGGCGCTCCCCTCACCTGCCCCGATGTTGCCGCGATGTAGGGCGCTGCTCTCCAATGTCCCAATTTTAGACGTTGGGTCTTATTTAAGGGAGGTGAGTAAACCCCTTTAACATCAGGTGAGCCGGTTGTCCGTTTACCTCCTTTTTACATAAAAAATACTTATTTTTTTTATAAAAAAAGCACGTTTTTTTTATGCGTAGAAAGTGCACCAAAAAGTAGAAAAAAAATTTTTTTCTTTACACCAAAATGTGATCCAACCTTTTTATGACTAAAGATAAAAAGTGGGGCGCTCATCATAATTAATCATTTCATTACTCCACATTTTTTAATTATGTTCTAGCTTCAAAATTACGTTTTAGGATCTTTATCAAGGCGACAGAGTTCTTTGATCAGGATGATAATTTCTTTTTGTAACTCGTGGAAGAAGTAACGTAACAACTTTTTTCTGGTGCGAAGTTATTTTTATTTTCTACTTTTTAGTCTTGTCAAATATTTATATCGATTTTTCGACCATAGTTTAAATTGCAAAAAGATTGTACACACGTCTATCGGTGGACCTTACCTTATAGAGTGCGATCCGAGAGCACTTTGTCAAGTTATTGTATAGTCAAGTTGTTATATGGTCAGGTTATTATGTAGTCATGTTATATGGTCATATTTATTTATATATATGTTTTTTGTTTTTGTTAAAAGATTGCATTTTCATCGCGTATAAACATGTCTGTAAATTTTCAGGTGGATTGGATTAGTAAAAGTGGTCGAAAAATCGATTACAAGTTTTGACGCAGACAACATACATACAAACAGTGTGAGTTCAATAAAAGCGTGTAAAAAACCTGGCTAACTCATCAGGTTTGCGGACAAAATTACTGTTGGCAACCCAACAAAAATATATTTTTTATTGTGGCAACACTGGGCGATCCCGCCCTTCCTTCTTCTGGTTCCAACCGAGCTATTAGTAACACGCATCTTTTTCTCTGTTTTTTGTGAATTTAATAAAGTGATCGCAAGAAGTCTTCTTTTATTACAAGTACTGTCTGAACCTCTTTATACATATAAATACAATAATTTGGCACACGAGCAGGAAAAAGAAGACGAAGAGAAGTATGGGGAGGTGGAATTTTAGTGTAATACCTGATGAATGGGAAGAGCTTGGAGTTTGGATTTTGAACAACTGATAAAAAATTTTTAATGTTGAGTTCCTCCGACCCTGTAACCCACCAACGAGTTGCAACCCATCTACATTGGGTCATCATAGTGGTGTAGCCTTTACTCTTTATGTTTTTATAGTAAGGTATTAGGCCCGTGCCTTAAGATAGTCTTAATCGAATGAATGACCCATATCTATACTAACATAGGCTAGTGGCGACGATATTAAGATTGCACATAACTCGAAACGAGATATTTTTGTTCAGTGGAATCTTTTTTGCAATAAACATGTTTTCGTCGAAAACAAAACTTGCATCTTGATAGCTCGCCACTCGCCACACAGTGACCGATAAGTGGGGATTACCTACACACTGTTACCGAGTTAATATTATGTATGAACAATTACTTTAGTATATTAATAATATTTAGACTCGGGTTTTAAAAAATCAATTTGTTTAGGCACTGTTTTTGGGAGTGTAGAATTTTTAGAAAGACTAACGGCCCGGCTACGACAACCGAGTGGCGAGCGGCGCGGCCGGCGTTTTTCTTTTCATTGCTCGCTTGCGACGCGCGGACGCAAGTGACGCATGTATTGAGCGAGAAATGAAAAGAGAAAACGCCTGCCGCTGCCGCTGCCGCTCGCCGCTCGTAGTCGTGACCAGGCCGTAACACGCTCTCAGTATAACATACATATATACATACATAAAATCACGCCTGTAATCCCCGTTTTGTATGTTAGCCATACAAAAATTGGGTTTGGTCAGATGAAAAATCGTGAAAGAGTAGTAACAAGTGGCTAGCTCATCGCCTACACAATCACAGACCCAGTACCCAATACGCCCTTAGTCGCCTTTTACGACATGCTAGGCAAGCAAAGCAGTTGGTATATTCTTTTTGTGTCACGGGACATCTCAGTAGAACGCAACAGTATAATACTATCATACTGTTAGAGCTTAGGTTCAAGAGTATATGGCCGTATTATAGAACAAAGGCAAGCGTAGATCTGCTTCAGTGCAGTTAGAAAAAAGGACTATGCTATTAATTTTTATTTGCCACTTTTTATTAACTCACTTTCTTGTCTTTTTGTCTCTGTTTGTCCGGTTGGATTTTTGTAACTCAATTTTGAGGCACTTCCGGACTAGCTATCGGGCTGGAACATTGGGAATAGTTCAGAACCCGATGACAATGCAACTTGCAACTACTTTCAACTTTCTACGAGCACTTTCAGGCCGAAATTTCAACAACTTTCAGGTTTTGTATTGGAGACTACGCACAGCGCAATCTATTGATTGGTGTTAAATCACTAGTTAATAGATGGCGCTGTGATAGATCGATGGTGGTTTAACACCAATCAATAGATGACTTTGTGCGTAGTTAAAAAGAATAAATGCTGCCACGTTTTGAGTGACCCCTCGTTCAGCCCCGCATGGTCGCTTGTTGGATATTTTACTCTTTTTAAAAATGTGTTTTGATTTTTAATCTAATATTTTTTATATGAAAGGAGATAAACGGGTAGACGGTTCACCTACTAGAAAGTGATCACCGACGCCCACAGACATCTGCTGCAACTGAAGAACTGCAGATCGGTTGCCGGCCTTTTAGGAATAAGTACGCTCTTTTCCTGAACCACTGAAAGGCGTATCGGTCCAGTCGGTCATCACGCACAGCGCCATCTTTTTCTAACTGTGGTAAGCCATCCTTTTCTAAGTGTAATATGGGACTTTTTTTTAACATATGTCAGGTAAGCTCTTGGCCTCATCTGATGGATCACATCTGATGGTAAGTGACGATAAGGCCGAAGGCGGAAGCGAGCTTTACCTGTATTCCTCAACAACTGAGGACCTGGCTATCTTACCTCTGATTGCCAGAACATAACAATGCTTATTGTGACCTATTATGGCGACGGATTTAGGAAAGACGGTGGTAGCTAGCCAGGAGGGGGCTAAGAAGTTCTACCACCAACCAACCGAGCAGAAAAATTGCCCCCGTGGGGAATCAAACCCCGGACCCCCCTAGACCAGAGAGGCGGTTATAGAGAGAGGACTTAATACAATCTAATACAAAATTAAATGGTTATAGGGAGGAAAACCAATTATTTTAAAGTAGATAACTTTTCGTGACCCAGTGGGCATGATTCGTACATGCGACGCGCGGAGCGACGGCTTATCTCGTAATCACTGTGAAAGAGCATGTATGCTTCTTATCATAGTATTATGGAGTTTGTCAAGTGCACGATTTGCTTCACGTATTTCGGTCCCCGGAATAAGTACTTGCAATTTTTTCTTTGTATTTTTTGGTGTATTTAATGAATTGCTTTATTTTTCACGAATATCAATAGAAACTTTTTGCACTAACACACTTTTTTTAAAAACACTAAAACAAGAATTATAAGAAATTCCCCAAAAATTGAGATATATTGGGAAGACATTTTAAGTACACAGGATGACCAAGAAGAAGAAGAAGAATGTGAAGAAGTCCGAAAATATGGGAGATTGCGAATTCTTTCTTAGGTTGTAGTATATCAGTCTCACGGTCGGTTGTAAGTACAGTCAAGTACAAAAACATGAATACACATTTTAGAGGTGACATTATTTCCTTCTAATAAAAGTCATTTACTCTCAAAAATGGTTACATATCTTTGGAGTCGACTGTACAACATGAAGTAATAGTTTAAAATATTCCTGTTTCCATTCCACCCGTGCCCTAATCTTAGATGAATGACGCTTATAGTGACACTGTTGAATAGGTTAACTAGAGTATGTCAATTATGTTTATTTATTATTTTAAAGGAGTGATTTCTGAAGTATTTTTCCTTAGTGTATAATAAATATCTAGTATTGATAACGAAATTATAATTAGTAGATTAGCACACTTTATAATAAGCCGAGTTTAAGCCCAAGATGTATAGGTATATACGACGATTAAGAATATTGATTTATCCCATGTCAGGTGTTAATGGCTATTGGCATATGGCCAAACAAGTAAAAGGGTGCAAACCTGTTGCTATGCACAGGGTACAGGTAATTCTAACGATACTTGTAATAAAATGTACATTTGAGTAGGTACTTTATTGTACAGTGTGCCAAAAAGAGGTTATCCACTTTTGATTTAGTTTGCTAGTCATCGAAAATTACAGTAAGGTTTATACCAAAAGATGCAAAGTAATGACGTTAGTAATTGAGAAAGTATTCTTACGTCGTTGGTCACCTAAGGGTGCATAACGTTCAAAGCTTTATAATATGACTAGCTGTGTCCGCGACGTCGTTCGAGTGGCTATTGATCTAGAGAAGTGTCCAAAGTAGGTGTAGCTTTAGTAACCTTACCGATAAGGAAGTCCAAGACCGCAGCAGGCAGCTCCACGTCGGAGGGGTCGGGCTTGGTGACCAGCCGCAGCGTGGAGTTGGCGCAGTACTGCGCGCTCGACACGAGCTGCGCGGCGCTGTGCTTGGCGCCCACCAGCAGACCCGGCGTCTGCACGCGGTGGCCGGCCTTGATCCGCCACCACGCTGCGCCTATGGTGTTGGATTTAACAAACGACGTTCTATCATGCCTTTATCCACCAAGTGGTAGACAGAGGTGTAGTCCCACATTGCGCATGATATGCTTGACGTGTAAGGAGATCGCTAGATCCACACTTATTTTTTCCTGGACATTGCCGGATCCAGATTTATGATATTCTGAAAATTTCTACCATCTCCCCTCCTCTCATCTACCGCGTCGCTAGCGCAGCGCGCAGTATGTTTTAGCTTGAATTTGACAACCGTACTACCATTAGTTGTAGAATCGTAGTTTTGAAAAAAAAAAGTGAATTTTGGTACAGCAAAGTGAAGTTACTGGATACGAGACAACATGCAAAAATCCGGAACAATCTCGGATTTCACGGCCATCTAGCAATCTTGAATAGAGGCTGAGCTAGTTGCTCTGCACTGGGTACAACTTTGGCTTGATACAAAAGTGTTTGTGGTTAAGTAATTATAAAAGTAGATATATCATCATTACATTAGCCGGGATTCGTGCACAGTTAATTAATTTAATAAATCTAAGTTTATCAGAGGTAGACTGAGTACCAGGAGTTCTCACCTCTGACGTAGTTGAGCGGCCCCGTCCAGTCGCAGGCCCTGGAACTAGTCCACTGGCCGTCCTCGCCGCCGCGCAACTCGCCGTCCGCCAGCCACCGCTCTGGCAAGTATGGCCACTGTCCAACAACATTTTAACAGGTAACAGCGAATAGAACTAGCAAGCTGGAAGGGGTAGACATAGACTGAGACTGCTCAAATGTAAAAATGAAATGAAATGGCGTACATGACCTATTTCTAGCAGTGGACTAATGTAGGCGGGAATTTTTTACCCTAAGGAAACACTGAACACTAGGTATTAACAATTACCAAGGTACAAAATTCCGCAGTAGAGAGCGTGTACCTCTCGCATCGCGTGAGGCGTCTTCATTACACGCTATTTACCCGTCGCATTGTCATCGTCTTCCGACCGTTGATGAGTGTCATTACTAATTAAGCCAATTATATTAACAACAGTGTTCACTGACAAATTATTAACTTTTCTTTTATTTATTTTTATTTATAGGCGCTTCAATGAAACCGCGAGAATACGACGTGATTGTTGGATTTATTACCTACAGTTATGTGAGGTCAGGTACAATGAAATGTTATACATGGACAGAATTTCAATCGATTTCCACACACGAAAAATTTCAATAAATAATAATCACCTTAGAACAGTACCTACCTATACACTATATAACCACGAGAGTTTCTTGCAAAGATGTATCTACACATTTTTCGCATGAATATGTACACAAATTGTTTTCAGACAATTGCTTACACGTTTAAATGCAAAAATATGACGCCAATATGAATTACAATAATAAGTGAATCACAAAAATGCATTATTGAAATGTATAATTTCACAAAAATGTAAACAATACCGTTTCATTACAATGTAGACAATCATGACTGTGATTTTTTATATACACATTTTTAAAATTAGCAGTTTTGACTATTTTTACAAATGTTTATAAATTTACATAAAATGGTCACAATGTAGATTGCAATATAAAGTAAAGGTTTATTTTGTCTTTTTACCGGCGCAAAAAGAGGGGTGTTATGAGTTTGAAGTGTGCGTGTGTGTCTGTCAGTCTGTCTGTGGCATCTGGTGGCATCGTGGCTCCCAAAAGGATGAACCGATTTCGATATACCCGTGATGGATATCAAATGAAAGGTCATAACATATACATCGCGATACAAGTTTCATGGAAATCGGTTGAGCTATTTGAAAAATTTGACGAATGAAAGTGACACTGAAAAATCTAATGTTTACAAATAACCTGAGTTGGGGGGTATCAAATGCAAGGTCATAACTTGCATAATAACAAGTGCATGAAAAAAATATATTTAAAACCGCCGACCAAATTAAAGGGCGGTAGAGATGGACTGCTTTATTCGGGTATCCTTTTCCCATCTATCCTCAACAATGTGTTTCATTGTAAATACTAGCCAGCCGAAGAGAAGGAAGTGCCCCAATAAGTATGTGGAGTTAATCCGAGCAATGTGTTTCAAGTCCAGTACACACGTCCGTTTAGCTGCTGGGGCTACTGAGGAGGGCGATGTGGCAGTTGACTTGCACGCGGGATCGGCGTTGAGTCCCTACCTCTTTCTTCTAGTAATGGATGCTCTGACATCGGCCCTACAGGATGAGCACCCTGGTGCATGCTGCTTGTGGACGACATCGTCTTCGTCGATGAGAAGGAATCCCGAGTTCAAGACAGATTGGAAAATTGGAGAACGTTGTCCTGAAAATCAGCAGAACCAAAACCGAAGTCATTTACTGGGATTTCAGCGGTCTCTCCAATCCTTCGGCCGTTGCACTCGACGCAGAAAATATTCCAGTCTGTTTAGAACTTCGTTACCTAGGATCTCTAGTTCAGCAGGATGGTGATGTTGACCGAGAGGTCAAGCGAATGATTGCTCGGGATGGATGAAATAGTGACAGTTTTTGGGAACTACTTGCGATTCCTACTTAACTGATCTCGCGCTGGCAGGAGAATACACGCAATAGAATGCATTTTTAAAAACGTAAGTAATAGGTAGGTAATGGGGTAATGGGTCTCTTTAAAATGTTGCCTCCACCCTACCACATTCGTTATTTTTGTTGTTTCTCGTTTATTCTTAAAAAAACAATTCAGATGGCGATATTTACTTAAAAGTAAACCATTGTTGTTGGTTTTTGACGACCTCCGTGGTCGAGTCGTCTGTATGCCGGTCTCAAGGCGTCGCCGTCTCGAGAGGTTCTGGGTTCGATCCCCGGTGGGGGCAAATGTTTGGGTGATGAATTTTCAAGAATTTGATCTCCAGTCTTGGATGTTTATATATATTTATATATATTCAGGATATTTATATGTATTTATCTTTTAAATATATTTATCCGTCATCTAGTGTCCGTAACACGAGCAGTATTAGTTGATTAAAATGGGGCTAGTTGATAGGTGTGAATGTTTCAAGATATTTATTTTTATTGTCTTTGTACGAAGATGGAATAACTAAGTATAGGTATTAAAATAAATTGAAAATTTCACTATTGGTCAAGCTGACGTTACATATTTTTGTTAAGATTAATTAGTTATAACTATTACTACGGATCAACAAGGGCGAGTAACGAAGTACTTAAATCTGTGAAGTATTTGTGTTATATAATGAACTAACCTGTATAAAGTGTAGGGTTTTCTCGCAGAAGGCGGCAGGCGGGTACTGCCAGTAGAGATTCGGGTGCGGGGCGCCCACCACGGCGAATTTGCTCACCAAGTGGCTGTACGAGTGCGACAGGTACCTACGGGTAATTGGGACTTTAGACTTGTATTATAGAACAAATCAAGCGTATAGACAGAAAAATATGGTGCTATTCATCCCATATGGCGCTATTCCTTTCTAATACAAAAGTTGCGTTCTCTAAGACGGGCCAGACCCTGAATCAATGTAGAAACTAATATGTTTGTATTAGGGTTTAATTTTTTAACGGAGTGATGACCTCCGTGGCTTGGCCCAGTAGTTTGTACGCCTGATTTAGGATGTCGCTCTTTCTAAGGTCCCAGCTTAGAGTCCCGGTGGAGGCAGATGTCTACATTCATGTTCTCCAGTTATGGGTGTTAATACTTCTGTGCTTCTGATAAATACAAATTTTAACTATGCTGTACCGATCGACCAATCGACAATCGATGGAAACAATAGACTTACTTACCTATGTCTGTAGATATGTTTTTTTAATAACTATCAGACATCGCGTAGACGCCTCGTAGCCATGGACTTTGAATAGCCGATAACAGTAGGATTTGTATGTTTACTCAGTGATCAAGGTTACTTGTTGTATCTCCAAATAAACTAACAAAATTACCGATTGTATATTTTCGGGATAATAAGATAAGCAGGGGCCTACGTAGCTTGTAGTCACCAGCCTATATACGCCTCACAAATGGGCACTAGCCTTCTTAAATGGAGAAACCTGTGAGGTGTATGGGTAGAATATATTTCATTTGGACCGGGCTTAACCTCTCAACGATACGGTCAGAAAACGAGACACTAGAAACATATATTGTTCGCGAAGACCGGTGTTCGGCAGTGACCGCCAAGGGGTTCAAACTCGGTCAGCTATTGAAGGTCCACGGCAAAAATGTTTAGGTGATGGTCCTACTGTTTTCAATATTTATTCATTTAAGCATCAATCAAAGCCCATTACAAAAATGTACAAATGGCGGAATTAACGACTAATATCGCTCTCTACCAGTCAACCATCAAAACAGAGATTTAGTGGCGACAAATATTAACACATTTAACACATGTAAAGGAAAGTTTAAGTTTCGAAAAAATTATGTGATACATAATTTATTTGTAGGATACTTTTAATGCTGACAGTAGTGCCAATTTTATTAATTGTTTTTCAATGTAAAGCTACTGAACAGATAAAAGTTAAATTCAATAACACAATGTTTGTTTGATGAGGTGAAATAATGTATCTTATTATCTTAAACTTTAACCACATGTCTTCAGTTAATCAGTAATAGTAGATAAGCTGTGTTATTAAAAACGAATGAATATTCTGTAGGTTTTGTAAGGTAGTGGTATCTTATGTAAAATAAGTGAATAAAAAGATTTAAGCTAAGACAGCCAATTAAATTAAAAAAATCTTTTTTCTTACCACAAAAATGATCTCAATCAAGTTTTTAGAGGTTCAACGTAAATATACTTTTTAGGTGAAGGTAGAATGTAGACTCCCAAAATTAATTTAAAAAAATGACATACTTAACTAACTTCTTATGACTAGTGTGAACTTTATAATACAAAACAATAAAATTTAAATTATTTTAATTACCATGTGAGAAGACCTCCAACTCCAAATCCTATAATAATTGCTGGTTTCTTCTCTGAAATGCCAAGAGCTTCCATCATGGTAGATAGTTCTTCAATGGCTCTTGGAGGAGACAGGTCACTCCGGCTGCCACCCTCACTGCCACCAGATCCTCTCAGATCAAGAGTTATGACATGGTACCCATGCTCGGTTAAGCGCTTCACTACTTTGTACCACGTTGGACCCCAGAGCTCTTCTGTGTATGGTGCATCACTTAAGATGAGAACTATTTGGCCAAACCTTGGCCCACTTTCTACATAATGATATTTGACACCCTGCAGCAAGAAACATTTACAATAAATTTTTCTTTTATTAGTAAATCTTTAAAACAAACAGTATAGTGCTGACATGATTTTAGCATTGAGCTTTTTCTGCCTTGATTGTTTAAATTTGAATTTTAAATCTTTTTAATTACTTAGGTATATGAAACGTTTGTACACTGTAAGAATAAAATAAGAATTACTAACATTAATCATACCTTACTGATGTAAGATTTAAAAACTATTTACCACTAAAAATAAAATACTTTTTTAGGGTACTTTTGTATTAACTTCTTTAAAATAATGCCAGAAAATCAAAAGATTTATTAAAATATGTAAGCACTAACTACTGCCGCAAACTTTACTAAATAATGGGTCCAATTGTCTTAACTAAAACATTTTGGTTTTGTGAAAAAACAAATGTGTTGTGGTCGGACTTTACTAAAATAAACTTACCATAATTTTTATAAAACAGTGTGTTCCCACTGATGAATCGATCGTGAGTTCGATAGGAGGGAAATTTGTAGACACTTTTCTGCGGTGTCCTTTCCATAACCTTATCACTGTTATTTGAATTATTTGCCATATTCCAATTATTAAGCACTTGAAAATTAAACCGACAGCCTCCCATCCCGAAACAACTTCTAACACATTCGGTTTTTTAACACCCATAATAACATTTTAGTTATACGGATGTACGGCAACTACAGCACGTCGAGCTCAAAGGTCTTTACAAAGATAATAATTTTTATATTTTATGTTATCTCACTAACCGAAGCGTCTCCATATCTATGTCACTTACTGCATTATCAAGAAAACTTTTAAAGCAAACACTGTAATTGCGCCGGTAGTTGTGATAAAAATGTCACGGTCCGAAATGTATTAGCAACTTATACTATATATAAGGAATAGGCTAGTTGACCCTTTTTTTATTGGGCCCCAAATGATTAATAATAATTACTGATAGCCATCATCATAAAAAATAATACAACTGTTTTCTGAAGCCTACATTAAATTTTAAATTACGTTTTGCTTAAATGTCTAAAACGCCTTGAATGAATTATCTGTGTCGTAGCGTCACGATCATTGTAAACAATTCAATACACATGCGTCACGCAAACCGACAGTTATGATTAATTGGTCGCGACTGGCGTTTGATGGATTTTGACCATGCGTAGTAATTGTTTACATGAAGCGTTACTCAACTAATTTCACGAACATGGTGGATAGCGTTTTGGCAGATGAAAGAAAAAGTAAAAATAAAATATATTTAAATTAAATTTCTATAGCAATCCCTTATTTATATTTATCGAACTGAGTATATTTCGGAACCTTGTACTAAATACTATATGCATGACACATTATTTTCATTACCTTTGATATGAGTCAACTAGCCTATCAGTTCTTAATAATTATGAATATCTTCACACAAATTTGTTTAAAAACCACAACCAAATTGAAAACTTTGAAAAGTAATATAATAAATTCTGAGCATCAGCGAGGGAATCAAAACAGCACGACGTTAAAAATCTTTGCACTCGAGTGCAATACTTAACTTTTCATCCCACCTCAGCGAGGAAATGACCAAAAGCAAAAACAATATAAAATCACAAAATATTAATAACTGTTTCAGTCAATTCAGTTGGCATCAAATTAACTTCTTCTTCGCTAGAACCACTCATTAAAGTTAGTTTATTTTTAAAGTATTTAGCTAACCATTAGCAATAAATCGGAAAAAAAGGCGCGACGCACGCAATGCAAAATATAGAAAATTTAGCAAGAAGGTTCCAAATTTGAATTTTTAAACAATTAAAAAAATCACAAACTTATTGTGTGCTCATTGTATACGATGTTCTAAATTCAAATTCATTTTGCCGCTCAAGAGGATAATAAAGGCTTTTCCACTCAGATACAGTCTGTCGCAACTTCATACAAAAAAAACGATATATGAAAAGGGGGTGAATTTTAATGGCGACTATATCTGATTCATTCTATTCTTCAACCTTTTTCATAACTCTAAGGCACTGAAAACCATGTTATTGTCTTCTGGTAGACTCTTGAACCGATGGCATTAAATTTGAATTTCATAAATGTGCTAATTGTTCCTAAATGAATAAAGAAATTTTGACTTTATTTTATGATTTTTTTTATAAAATATCAAAGTGAACGCATACTCCGTTTTTTAAATAAGAAGCACTGCCCATAAAATATATATAGCCTTTATAATTTATTTACTAAAATGTGATTGTTTGATTCAGTAGGTACTTTAAAGTTAAAAAACGAGGTATAGTGTATCAATATAAAAATTAAAATTATTGTTTTATATTAAATAAAGCGCAGGTCGATGCGTTCGTCGATATCGATAAATTTTGAATAGCTGGTGGCACATATCTATTTTTCTCTTTAAGTTGGCAGAACTCTGCTTAACATTTCATAGGTTGTCAACTTTTAGGTAACCCTTAGGTAACCCCGTTTTGACATTTCTTTGGATTAATTTCTCTCTATGGAAGTCCCGTCTCTTTTTACGTAGTTATTGTATACTCTTTGCTCAGATATCGAAGAGCAAAAATGCTCTTTCCGAGATGATGGGATGGAAAGTTCTTTAACCATATTTATTTAGTGTGCGGAATACGCAAGCAACGCCACGTAGTTAAATGAATGTTTAGGTTAACCCTGAAAATCGCACATTTCCATGCAACTTGTGTCTAAATGTACACAAGGATTTAAGAAGGAATATAATAATAATATGAGGAATAATGAATAAGGAAGTTAAGCATAAGGAATTTCAGTGTTTCTTCCTTCACCGTCTTGATCTGGCCCGTGAGTAGAATTTTATAGAAGACTAGCTGTTGCCCGCGACTTCGTTCATGGTTACTGTTTTTTACTATCCCACGGGAACCCTTTATAATTTTCCGAATTAAAAAGTATCTAAGTAGTAGACCAGGGATATACCTATCACCGTGCAAAATTTCAATGAAATCAGTCCAGCCATTTCGGAGATTGGCCTGTTCAATCAAACAGACAACCAGACAGAGACACAAAAAAAATGTTTTTTTTTCTATTTTTACATCCCCCGACTTGATTTAAAGCATTGTTATATGTATAGATAGTCTAGCTGTTGTCCGCGACTTCCCCCGCGGCTACTATGAGTTTTTTAACTATCCCATGGGAAATTCGTCAATTTTGGTTGTAGAACAATAATATTAGGTCCTTACCTATAAAATTGGTGTTTTGTATGGAGATTTTGGGGAATTTTCCATACTAAAATTTTTTCAGTTTTCTTCACAACGACAAATCCAAAGATAATAATATTTGGCATCTACCATTAGACAAGCTTTAGTAATATGTGTAATATCACACTTCATAAAAATTATTTATAGTTTTTAAGTGAATGCAAATAAAATGATGTATTCGGGAGGCACTTAAAAAGAGTTGTGTCCGTGTCCAATTTTAGCACAATTAAACTTACAACAAATTATCAAAACAAATCAAAAGAGCTCAAAAATATAGTCTATTTTTAGACGAGGTAATTGTTTTTTAGGAATACTCTGAATCTTAATAGTTACAGACAAAATACTAAGAGAGAAAAAAAACACCAATTTCATAGGTAAGGACCCAATATTTGCACTGTGTGCTAAGGATTTCTTTGCTCTATATGTCTCCATTCTCAGTTATAAACGTTACAGATCCTCATTTGTTACTGTAAATTTCGCCCATGTAGGGAAAGCAAAGGGAATGAAGCCCATACAGCTAAGTCTTCGGTATTTTAATGTCTTCAGAATATGCATTGAAATGTAAGTGTTCCATTTTAATGCATCTTGGGAGAGTTTGGCGTCAAACGATCGATGGCAGACACTGTGGTGTTACTTCGATGAGGTGGATTACCACGACAAAAATCTCATGGTTTTTCACACCACTTAATGATTATTTCAATGATCACTCATCATTATTGACAATTATTACACAAAACTACACAGATTTTGCGTAACAAGATCCACTTCGAAACAATATTACAATCACTGAAATAAAAATCACGTCCGCCATAGTTAAATGGCGCCAAAAACTCCGATCCTCTTTATAATGTTTCGGACTGCTGCTTTTGACAGTGAATTTGACAGATTGATAAGTGATGTTAGTATAAGACTTTCGTGCTGTTCTACTTGTATCATTATCGATGTTTTTTAACGCACGTTTAAACTTGGTGGTAATTAAAGGTAATATTTAGTACTATGAATATTAAAATAAACTAAGTATTCAAGTTCAAAATAATATGTTTTTTGAACAGTGACCTTAAAGTACTTATACGTATTTGCTTTTACATTACCTACTTAATGCATGTTATGAGATATAATCATTAGATTCTTTAAAGTAGGTATAATTTACTCCAAGTACGGCAAGAAACTCCAGAGAAGTGTTGATGAGACATAAATTTTGTTTCTACAATGTGTGAAGGGTTTATTTAAAAACATTAAAGTCAAGATTGAGATGGAGCACTTGACTCTGAGAACATAATGGTCGACGACAAAATGCAGAAATGGCAAGTCACCATGCATAACGATGGGCAGGTTAGGCAATGAATGCACTGCCCGTTGCGATTTTATATCTCAGATTATTTAAATAGGTATCTACAACTATAAAATCTACTTTTTATAGTTGTAGGTACGTATACCAGATAAAAGTGCTTACAAAAAATTTAAAGTAATCCGTTAAATTGAGTAGGTATGTCAGTATGTGTAACCCAGTGGTCCATCAATAGATATCATCAAAAGGTCAATACAAATATTGCGTACGTAATTCCGGTCATTTATAATGTCATCGCTGTAGGTTATAAAACTCAAATCATTTATTCAGTTTAGGTATTTACATACTTTTATGAATGTGAAATTATGCCAACCGTTCACTAGCTACCAGGAGGCCTTGTTCTGAGAAGAACGGGCAAGAAACTCAGCTAGTTGTTTCCTCCCTTTACAATATATATTTTTTTTTAGGGTTCCGTAGTAAACTAGGAACTCTTATAGTTTCGCCATGCCTGTCTGCCTGTCTGTCCGTCCGCGGATAATCTCAGTGACCGTTAGCACTAGAGAGCTGAAATTTTAAATAAATATGTATATTGACGACCTCCGTTGCCGAGTGGTCAGTACGCTGGTCTCAAGGCGTCGCCATCTCGAGAGGTCCTGGGTTCGATCCCCAGTGGAGGAAAGTGTTTGGGTGATGAATTTTCAGACATTTGTTCTCCAGTCTTGGATGTTCATTATATATGTATTATAATATGTATATTCTCAATAATTATATGTATTTATCTATTAAATATGTTTGTCCGTCATCTAAAATAGGACTAGTTGATAGGTGTGAATGTCTGAGGATATTTATTATTTATTATTAATAACGCTGACAAAGTGCACAAATCATAAGTGGAATTAGGGGGGGTGCCCATACACGTAATGTAGGGACTGATATTTTTTTCCTCTGGACCCTAACGTGTAATATATAGTTGGATAGCTTTTCAAAAATGAATAGGGGTTTTCTAACATCTTTTTACGATAAAATTTATATTTTCTGAAATAATCGCAGCGAAAGTTTAAAAAAAAAATGTGGCCTTCAACTTTTGAACCATAAGTTCAAAAAATATGAAAAAAAACTCAAATGTACAACTTTATAAGTAATTTCTAGAAAAATTATTTTGAACTTGATGGGTTGAACAGTTTATGATAAATTTTACCAAATTATTTTTGAACTAAATTTGTAACTTAACCATATAATAATATGCAAGCATTTGTAACCGGCCAAGAATAAATAGCCCATTTTGTTCAACTCAGTGTAGCAGTGGAGTCACTAATTGTGAGGGATGGTAAATTACAGAACCCTATACTGAGCGTGGCCCGACACGCTCATGGCCGGTTTTTTTTTGAAGATTTTACAGTGTGTAATTGCCAAAAAAGCAAAGAAATTGCTGGGTGTCAATAATAAACATAGACATAAGGTAGGAGACACAAAAACGTTTACATGTATTAATATAGTTTCTCTTCTTACTGTAACCAACCTTATAAAACAGGAGTGCAGTCTCAAATAACGATTAATTTTGCTCATACATTGAGAATTTGTGATTCACGTTCGTTCTTCTAGAGAGCTCGTAAATTGATTTTAAATTCGATATTGTTTATTGAATGATTTCTTTGAGTCGTGTTCTCAACGAGGATAAATGGAAATTGCGGTTGAGGAGAGTGAGTGTAATCTAAGAAATTTCCGATTAAATGGTGTAACGTGGTAATAATACCTCCGTGGTCTAGTGGTCTGTACGCCGCGCCGGTCTCAAGGCGTCGCCAACTCGTTAGGTTCTGGGTTCGATTCCCGGTGGGAGCAAATGTTTGTGTGATGAATACAGGGTGTGATGAATACAGGTGTTTGTTCTCCGTCTTGGATGTTTATATATTATTATGTATTGTATATTTTCTGAACATTTATATGTATTTAACCATTTAATTCATTTATCCGTCATCTCGTTCCGTAACACAAGCAGCATCAGTTGAAAATTTTACTGGTAGATTTCAAATTTTACTGACAATTTATTAAATGATAGAAATAGGTATATAAAATAAACTTAAGAATACTCATGATTGAGGGAAAAATTGTATTTACCGCAAACCATGTGCCCCTACCGGTATTCGAACCAATCTAAAGATGGCATTTTGAAACCGGCGTGAAAGCCATTCGGCAACAAATATACTGCTCAACTAAGCGCAAAAGCGGTATCTCAATGAAAGCGTGTTTTGAGATATTTGAAGTTATGTAAAAATAACTTTATTTTACATTATATATATTGTCTTTTTTGCCTAATAAAATGAATTGGAATCGCAATAGAAATTCTGCTGATTGCCCACGTAATATTGATATACCTCTAATACCCTTAGTAATTTAAGGTTAAACTGAGATAGATAAATCTTTTTTAGGGTTTCTTTCATATGTTTCAAACAAGATAGCGCTAAAAGGCTTACACTCAGTTGCACAAAGATTTTTTAAGGACGACATTTGTTAATGAGACATTAAAACTTTAAATTTCATTAAATTTAAGGTTGTCACACAAAACAGTTCTAGCTAATGTCTTTTTAGCATTGACAGGGTGCTAATGTCGTTTTGTGCAACGTAAAACTACGCTAAGGTGTTCTTTTGACACTTCAATAAATAAATTTAATGGAGCATTTGAGATAATGCCGACATTAAATTTTAAAGTTCGTTTCTGCAACTGGGTGTTAGCCCATTAGATGCGTATTTTGAAAAGCTATCCGATGGCGTAAAAATCAAATTTACGATTTTTTTTGAGATACCGCTTTTGCGCTTAGTAGGGCAGTATAAATAGTTTAGGTCTTATAAAACCAAACAAAGTCAACATGATTACAGTAAATTAAAATGCGCTATAAAATATAAAATACATAAATCATTCTATACATTCAATCATTCGATTGATATGCTTTGTTGGTTATAATTAGAATTACAGTAATAACACGAAACCTACTTAAATAGGTATGACGAAACTGACAAATAAGTATTTCAGATTTCAAATACAGTAGCATTAGTTGGTCTTTCAAATGTATATCTCCCGAGTGATAGGTATATCTACCGGTGTCCCCTCACGAGGGGGGTGTCACGTCCCAGGTTGTGAATCGACACGTTCGATCCACCACTCTATATACGAGATGAAAGGAAAAACTTAATAAGCTTCCACTGAAGTTATTATCTACCGCAGTAAGCCGTAGCTTAGAAACGAATATATTGCATTTTTTAGTAACCTCAATGTAAACGAAGTTTGAGATTATTTTATGACAAATAAATTTCTGTTGTCTATTGACATTGATCTTTATGTTAATCTATTGATGGTACTAAATTAACCTATTTTCAGCAGTCAAAATCTCTCCGTAGACGCAATTATGATGAGTTTAGTTTATACGTTTATGTGCACTTGTTTGTATGTTCAAACATACACACCTATCAACTAGCCCCATTTTAAGCAACTAATGCTGCTTGTGTTATAGACACTAGATGACGGATAAATATATTTAATAAATAAATACATATAAGTTTCCTGAATATATATAAATATATATAAACATCCAAGACTGGAGAACAAATGCCTGGAAATTCATCACCCAAACATTTGCCCCCACTGGGGATCGAACCCAGAACCTCTCGAGATGGCGACGGTCGTTTATCTAAAGCATGGTAGAGTAAGAGTGCACTATGGCAATATACACAGCAAAATTTGATATCAATCCCAAGATAAATCAAATAGGCATACCAAAAATCGGCGCCCGCATAAATCTTCCTAAAGTATAAACTGACTGGTAAATCAATATTTTTACATAAGGTACCCCGTCGTAAAGATGGCTTGGAAGCCACCCTCGCGTCATTTACATCACAATCCGGCTATGTGCCTCTCGACTGTTGCTGATAGGGACAATGCGCCATTACGTGCACGATGAGGTGCCCCGCTGAGGTCTCGTACAGTATACAAATTGGTGTGTATCGAATCCCAAAGAAATAAAAGAAATGACGTTGAATTCTAACCGTTATAAGTACTTGGTATGTATTACTGCACTGCATGTGACTAAAGTCCATTTTTTTTATAAGTAATTGTGATAAATAATTTAAAATATCTTTGGCTAATTTAAATTAGGTCCTTACCTATGAAATTGGTGTTTTGTATGGAGATTTTGGGGAATTCTGCATTTTCCATACTAACATTTTATCAGTTTTCTTCACAACGACAAATCCAAAAATAATAATATTTGGCATGTATCATTAGACAAGCTTTAGTAATATGTGGAATATCACACTTCATAAAAATTATTTATCGTTTTTAAGTGAATGCAAATAAAATAATGTATTCGGGAGGCACTTAAAAAGAGTTATCTCCGTGTCCAATTTTAACACAATTAAACTTACAACAAATTATCAAAACAAATCAAAAAAGCTCAAAAATATAGACTATTTTTAGACGAGGTAATTATTTTTTAGGAATACCCGGAATCTTAATAGTTACAGACAAAATACTAAGACAGAGTCAAAACACCAATTTCATAGGTAAGGACCCAATATTTCAAACTGAACATTTCTCTTTGAATCACTTAAAAAATGTATTTGATTTTAGATTTTAACAAAAAAATCACTGACGCATTTTAATCTGTCATCACTTTGATTAATTATAGTTTCCTACATTACATCAATGCCTACATGTAATTTACAAAATATGTATAACCGTAAATAATTTTAAAACATTACATTAAGCATCGTGAACGTTACAAAATTATGAGTACCTATTTAGAGTAACAAGAATGATTTGAGAAATGATACAAAAGAGGAGGCGTACCTTTAAACTGCCGAAAAGCAGTCACTTCGTATTACCAGTTACCACAGATTTTTTGCTTCATGATCAATATCATAATAATATAGTGTATAAAAACGCTATTCTACACCGACACTGAGATATTTATGGAATTAAATATAATAGCTTGAGGTGAGAAAGTATCAAGTTGCAGTTGAAATGTGATTCCCTTCCGGGATTAAATAATAGATATTTCAATGTAACAATTTTGCGGTTAATACGCTTAGGGTCGTTTTCAAACTGGATTAAGCACTGTAAGAAATAAATACGTATTTAAACAAAAGTCATAATAAGTATTCAATTTGTACATTTCACATGTCTTGGTTAATTTACCTGAAATAAGGAGCTGGAATGATTAAAGGTATCAACTTTATGTCTGAGTCCAGTTGTATGGGAGAGATCTCTTTACAGGAGATGTCCACTTTTGCACAGAATTGTTTAGTAATGTTTTCTCTTTTGTGTGTGTGTGTCGAATAAAGAATATTTATATAAAACTAGCTGTTACCCGCGACTTCATCCACGGTTACTATGTTATTTAACTATTTCACGGGAACCCTCTAATTTTCCGGAATAAAAAGAAAGTTGACCTGGGATCTAACGTATCGCCATGCAAAATTTAATTGAAATTAGTCCAGCCATTTCAGAGATTAGTCCGCACAAACAGAAAGAGAAACAAAAAAAAATTGTTTTTTCTTTTTTTTTACATACCGCCGCTCCATGTACTTACAGACATTCGACATCTACAGTTTTATTAAATGTATGTATAGGTAGATTATTTAAATAATGGACTATAACGCTGCGTCTACATTATAAAACCTGGTACAATGAATTTGTCAGGACAGCGGAGAGGCTGTGATGTTTAGGGTATAATGTACCTACATACATTTTAATTTGAATAAAATTATAACACTTTTATTATATCCAACACAGTATTTTTTACTATAAATAAATTAAATATCTAGGAGAGAAAGATTGATTTCGCATTGCGTAACTGATATTTAATAGGGGGGGTGTCGTTTGCGCCCAAAACCGATTAACGGTCTCGTGTTGTAAAGAGGCGAACTTGCAAATCAAATTTGGGTACCTACAATAATGGAATCATGTTACATGATTACAAATTTTATTAGAATCGTAAAATGACGATCTATTTTTTGTACTAGGCAATAAAAAAACGAATATTAAAAATTATTTTAAGTATTTCATGATGTTGGTCTGTTCACGTTATAATGGAGAGACAGTATATAAAGATTTATCTTGAATATCTTGTATCCGAAATAATGACAAGTAGAAGCATTTTACATAATTATTATTATTTAAGTTAATATCAATTGAAATATAAAAATGTTTACGACCCTATACGTCAACATAATCTTTATAACGGGTGTCTCAGTAAGAGTGCACTTTTTCATTCTAAAATAAAAACATTTATTTTATGAGAAAGTCGTGATATTCATATTGAATTGTAAAGAAGACATATTCCGATTAAGTATGGAATAAAATTTCCGGCAAATAGCCCCACGGCTTTGATGGCAGGCCATTACTCTTTTCATGAATCTTACATCACTTTTACACAAGATGTGGCTGTATCTCACCAATGGCAATGACGCGTTGGATCTCTGATTTCAGCTCAGGAGCTCAGGAAACACCCATCTTTTAATGAGTTGAGTCAAAGGGATATTTAATTTATCTTGTTACAGGGTTTTTGGCGCTATTCAACTATGGTGATTTTTGTAGATATCATTGATTATAATATTGTTTCGGAGTGGATCTTTTTACGTAAAATCTGTGTAGTTTTATGTAATTAGTGTCTGTGTTAACGAGCAATTTAGAGGATCATTGAAATAAGCGTCAAGTGGTGTGAAAAACGATGAGATCTTTATCGTGGTGATCCACCTCATCGAAGTAACACCACAGCGGCGTCATCGATCGTTTGACGGCAAACTCTCCCAAGATGCATTGAAACGCATTACACCAGCATTTCAATGTAAATTCCTGAAGACATTATTACGAAAGACATGGTTGTTACGGGCTCAATTCCCTTTGCCGTTTCTTTATAGGAAGAATTTTGTCAAAAAAGCAACGAGAAGTCTTAATAGGGAATAGCTTTGGTGTAACCGGATCGTAGTTATTTATTAAAAAAAAAAAACTATGGGGGCAATCAAGCCCTGAGATAAGTATAGGAGGCATGGTCATAATCGCCGACAACAATCTTCCACGAAGAGCTTGGCCTAAAGGAAGTGTTTCAAGGCTATATCCTGGGAAAGATGGAGTCAATAGAGTGGCCGATGTAACCACCTCAGGAGGAATTTTGAAGCGACCCCTCAGAAAATTAATCCCCCTTAAAGTCACTTAAAAAAAAGGGGAGAATGTTACGTAGCCAATTGAAACTTCTATTGAAATTTGCACTAAACGAGATTTTTTCTAAAGCAGACTTCCAGAAATCATTTACAGAAAAATGAGTGCAGAAAGCTCTAAAATTCCTAGTACAGATGCAAAATCTGCGTCAAAAGAGGCGGCAATTCGATTTACTGACGCAGCGGACTTGGTACTTTTTTAATTTCTTTTGCCTTTTTCTCGTATGACATTAGCATTCGCCGGGCGAAGGCCGGTAACCGCGTTATGTAGTACGTCTGGCTGCGTTACGTGCTAGGGCACAATGCGAGGGCTCTCGTTACCTACTTGACTGTGTAACTTCGTTTGCTCTCGCATGGCGGCGGGAGGGCTTGATACTATGGGCAAATGCAGACATTTGGTTTTGGGATTTCGGAATAAGGATCGTTGATACCGCGCTATGTGCAATTACATTGACTGCTTTATCTACACTTATTTATCTGAATAAAACATATAAAGCAATAATTTTCACTGTTTCATAATGGCGACGATTTCTACAATGTTCATTATGTTCTTGTTTTGCTGTGTAAAATTTTCGTGATATAATCAACTGTAGAGAGTGTTCTCACACGCAAGTTTTGGATTGCGTTACTTTACAGAATAATGTAAATATTACTCATTTCTGCTTCTGTCCATTCTAAGTAGAAACTTTACAAATATTGATCGCAATTTTTGCATTTCTGCAGTTATAGTTGTCTAACATAAAGCTATACATTAGAATTAGGCAGGTCGAACAATGGCTGAATAGATTTTCTTCTTAAAAACTTTCGTCTTCACTGGATTTTTTTCTTAAAAACTTTGGTCTTCACTGGTCGGCTGTGAACTTTATCGACTTTAATTGGAAATAAATATTCAAATTCACAAACATTGCAAAAGTCCGGCTATCACCGGTGTAAGCGACCACCATTGTGATTTCCTGCAGAGGGTGCGTCAGTCGCTGCGAGAGTTCGTAATAGCTATTATGGCACCCTACAAAAAGATTTATTTAAAATGTTATTTTACACCCAACTATGTGCCTACTGCTTTTGTATCAGTCCTTCTATGTGCAGTGACATTGAAATATTATTCTCGGATTAAAAACTGTTTCAATTTGAACCTTATTTCTTTGTAGGATTTGTCTATCGTTGGGGTCATTGTAGATCTGATGCGACGCCATTTTGGATACAGTGTATAGATGGAACTGTTGACTCGAGATTATTGAGTTAAATTGAGTGGTAATGATTTTGGTACGGTATGACGGTTCTATTATATATGTTTTTGTGATCGAAAAGTAGCTATATGGAATGAAGGGTATTGGATGCTAGTGGAAAATTTGAAATAGACTAGAAATAGGTTACACCGTTACACCAAACACTGATTAGTTTAGAACTTTAGAATTGTGAGTAGGGTTTCTAGAACAAGACAGCTGTTTGGCAGCGAAGAAATTGGTCACGCGGTGTAGTTATATTCGTACCTAATCGAAATACATTATTGGTCTATATTTTATTATTGAAGTAACCTATTAACTTTCTATCTAAACGATTCCATAATTTTGATCGATACTTCCTTAGTTACTTCCTTGACTCTACTCTACTAAACTTTCGAAAAAAACCATGTAATAATATTAAGACGAAAACAATTATTGCAAATGTAAAAAATAGGCGATGTGATTTTTACGTAACTAATTAGGTATGTAATCTCTTAATAGTCTAGTTCTAATTCTATGGTCTTAACTCACGGTCCACTTGTAGAGTTTTTTTTAAGAAAAATTATACATATAAAAAAGTAAACTGCAGGTTCATTATTACCAAAAAAATTTGATTTAAGTATAATAGTTTTTTAAACTGGTATTTATAAAAATATCTTTAATAGTTTTAGAAATAATGCCTTCTGAAAACTGTACTGGTACACCGTGAACTAACTGAACGCTACATATTGGACAGACATAATTTGGATACGCTGGATAATAATATTATAAATTACTTAATTTTGGAAGACTTGATTATACTATAGACTATGTCTAATCATAAACCAACCTACTCACAAAGTAGATGTACAGAACCCGCAGTAGTCGAGAGCAAGAGAGACAAGCTCCACTGCAGATATCGGCTGACGAAGCCAATTAGTCCCCGTAATGAACTCTCGCCTGAAACACGCTCCAATATAACACTTCATTTTGTTCCATTGGCTCTCCGTGGTTGCGATTCAGGTTAAGAAGAGATTTTTATTTGATTGATTGTTTTTGAGATAAAAATTTGATGAAGGTATTTTAGCTATACCTACCTACAGCTAGACTAGCTACAGGAACATGCTCCCTCAGAATCTTCATATAAAATACTTCATTTTCTCCCATTGCCCATTGGTACTTAGTGGTTGCGATTCAGGTTATGAAGAGATTTTTTTTTGATCAAGGGAAAATTGATCAAGGGTTTTTTAGTTATAAGTCTTGCGACTCAGTTTTTTTTGCTGTTTTCTAATGTCTAGCTTTTGTTATGCTAGATGAAGTGGAGTGCTATTGACTACGCTCACACTTCACCAGCTTGAGGTATTTATTTATTATTTATTTTTTTCCATAATTAAGGACACATGAATGGTTGTTGGTATATTAGGTTGTGTCGGCGTATATTAACAATACATAGGTTTTTTAAATAATATTTAAGTCTGGGGTTATTTTATATCGATATAAGTAACTTTAGTAAGTAAGTGGTCCCTCAGCTATTAACACTTCATTTCGTTCCATTGCATTGGCACTCAGTGGTTGCGGTTCAAGATAGGAAGTAATTTTTATTTGAGTGTTACTGAGATCAAAGTATGACTGAAAGGTTTACTTAAAACTTGTACGTAAAGATATACCTAGTAGGTACCGACGCTTTTTATAAATTAATTTGAAAACTTGCATATTTCAAAGAAGTTGTCTCCATCATTTCAGAACTTACGAGTAGGTTTTTTGTGGAAAGTGTTGTTTTTGTTATTTAGCCGTAATAGACATTAAAAATCATTTTTGAGTTATCCTTGAATATGTACCTACGCAATATACTCGTATAATTAAGTTTTAACACGTATTTAAAAATGTGGAACCTTCTTATATCGAAGGTAAACAGAACACAGGAGATAAAATAAACATTTCAAGAATAATTACATCTTGTTGAAGATATACTTTGAGCTCTTCAACCCTCTCTTAAAGAAAGTAACTAGGCACTAAACTAACTCGTATAAAAAGTCCTTTTGGGTCCAAATAAAACAATATTATCTATTTATCTGATAACAACATTCTTTCTCTAGGTAAAAATTGAGAAAATAAATACATTTAGCTACAGGCAATATCAATATTAAATAATTTATATCAGTCAACATGAACAATGTTCATGTTCGGACGTAAATCTCACGTGTTTACGCAAAGTGATCAGAGATGGCGCTACGAGTTGCGCTGCGAGGCGTTGTTAAGGGTTGTAGGAATGACTCTATTTCGTTATGAAATATTTTTTGATAAAAATTTAACTTTTTTAATTATTATTTTAAATAATGCAACCACGTAACGAGATTTTTTAAATATAGTTTGTATGGATAATTTATGATTAATTGTTAGTTTCACTGTTTTAGCTGAAACAAAACACACTTACTTTTTATAAAAAAAACTTGTAAAGTTAATAAGAGAGACAATCAAAATCAACTCAGTGCTGGCGGAATTATTCTTGTTTAAGATCTACTGAAATGTATTCGTGGGCAGACATTGAAATAAAATTATACATACATTACATCAATTGTTATATTTCTTAAGATTTATGGAAGAGGTGTAACCACATTTTCCCTTACACTTAAGGGCCTATGTAACAGCGTGAGGCAAGCGATGATAATAATAAGGTAGAAATGAATGATTTAATGTATTCAACGGTACCCTAAGCTCCATTAAATCATACAGACAGGCAAGTTGTAAAATATAAGTAGTGCAGCGGAAGCGAGGGCTTCCGCCACAGACCTCGCTTATCAGTGCCGCCGCGCCGGCAGACTGTAAATATCAGCTGTTTGAAACATGGAGGCTTGTTTAAGCTACATGGAGTGTAATCTAACTTCAAAGTACTTGCCTTAACTCTTTGCCAACTTACAAAAATAAATATAAGGTTTTAGAATAAAAAAACAATCGAATTGAGAACCTCCTTTTTTTGAAGTCGTTTAAAAGAGTACGTATGTTCAATAGCCTATGTCCTATTGCTAGGCAGTTGGTCACGTGCTTTTTACATGGAAAAAGACTTAATGAGTACAGACTTACAGTTGGGGCTAGTGTAAGTTGTCATTGTAAAAAACTTGACTTTTTTAGTTGCGTTATACAATTAGTTATACAAAACTTATGTACTAGGGATACAGGTCGTAGCACCAACACGATAGTCCTGTGCAAATTGGAATTATTATTATTAAAAGGATGCAATAGCGGCCGAGAAAAAATGCTTAACGGGCCTTCTGTAGCACGGGGAACACTTTCAGGAAATTTTAAACCTGCTTTAAATTTCTTGCAAGTGGGCCTAAGGGTGTCTATAATAAAATTAAGAAAGCTTATTTTTTTAGGCCAACATTACTCTTATTCAGTTAATACATTCGAAAGTTTATTTTTCTTTGTCGCCCAACTGACCAAACGACAAAGAGTTTTGATATCAATATTCAAAACACGGTATACTCTATGCGACGAACAGTTTTGGCGGTATTGTCTGTGGTCACGTCCACCATTGTTGGCGCCCATTTTGGACAGCGGAATGGTGATCAGGGATGCTGTGTTATTTCAACTGGACCGTGCGTGATCGCGCGTGAACTCTTGAATAATAAATTAGGGTCCTTGAAGTGTTGTTGAGAAGCGACTGGTGTTATTTGGTCGTAACTTTTTACGGAGCTAAATAAAATATATAAATTAAAAAAAAAAGATTTTTGTAAAAATCTATCCTTAAAAAGAAAACCCTTTTTTTGTATAACAATATCAATGTATTCGAAGTTTTTAATAGTTTTCAATTAATTTAATTTCCAAGAAAAGTTATAAAAGTACGCAATCGTAATATTACAACATATGAGAAAAATTACCAATATTTTGATTCAAACTTTATTACTATGCCAGTAATTAGTATCCAGTAAAAAGCCGTTAAGATAAGATAAGATCATTGATTTGCTTATAACATGGTACAAAGATGTTAAAGTTGAAATGAACCACATGTTAAGCTAATTTAATAAATAATTTAAGCACGTTAAAGCACAAATACTTTGTTTGCTATCATGTCTCTACTTATTATTAAAACAATACTCCAAAGAATTTCTTTTGACTTATTGTCATAGAAGCTAAAGCTCTAGAAGAATTTTATTTAATATACAATAATAACCTATTTAGTTGCAATCTTTGGTCTCTAGCAACTATTTATTTGTATAGGTCTTTAAAAGGTACCTACTATTTTTACATTGAGCATTTTTATGAAGAATTTGCTATAATTCGAAATAATTTAAATCTTCAACAGTCAAATTTAATAGCATAGACAATCCCATGTGTCTCGGCGTCTCAATTGGCTATGTGCCACGGACGGCATATCGATTACACGGTATATGTTCTCTGTGGGTGGACTTTAGGTGTGCATGACATGGATACTGCCCTACTGGGCGGGGCGCACCCAGCCAATCCTGTAACTGATACCTCTACTTCTTCTTAAACAACAACACAAAAATACCAACCTTACCCCACAGCTATAAGGCTCACAATTGCAGGGAGTTTTCGCTCGATTTTGTAAACGATACCCTAGTTCTTCTGTGCCTTGTCAAATGATATTAACCTTTGATGCGTTGTACGAAAGTTTAGTTTCGAATGGAGTGGTATTGTAATTGATATGATTGGCCTAAGCTGCGGGTTATTTATTATGATTGTTCATGTTACATGTAGGAAGTTATAATAAATACGGTGTTTATGGTTACCACAAGTATATAAATTGTTTGAGATTATAATTTCATATTATTATAGTAAGGAAATAAAAATTTTAATTCTAGTTCGTAATACGCTTTCTAATATTTTATTTTCTTAGATTGTTAACTAGTTAATTAGGAATGTTATTTTTTTAACATTATCACAATTTTAAGAATTTATATGCTCATAGATATAAAACTGTTCTATTTTTATATGTATATGGACAAGACAAATAAACCCATCTTACCTGGGGTTATGCAAGAATGAGGTCCAGAAGCGAGGGTAGCTATTGCGATTAAAATATATCAGCCCCCTCCCCCCTAGTCGGTCTACATAGTGCTTTCTTTGTAATCCATTCTTATTCATTTCACTCTTTTTCTTTATTTTCTTCATAATCCTTAACAAATTATTACCCATAAAATACTTCAATAGTAATATTCCTTTGCTACTAGGAAGGTACTATCGTAGCTTTTTTGATTACAACACTGTATTACGTATTTTTTCCTTAAAAACATAAAAAAATCATTAACGTAGGGGAGGCATCACCTGACGCCGGAAGTCATTAGTAAATAGATGGACACAACGGACCACTGATAACACCCCACTCTCCCCGAAATTACTTAAAACAAACATATTTATGATGTTAAAAAATAACTTGTTTTTAATTGTAGTCCTATTCCAAGAGGAATAAGGTTCACAATAATTAGAAATTTATCACCAGGTAAAAAATAAGTTGGTAGGTTTCGTATAAAAAATGACATTGTGTGGCAACACCCTTCTGTGCGCCTCGTATCTATTGTTACGATCTCATTGAGACGACTTTTGAGGATTTTGAAAAATGTTCAAAAGATAAGAATTATTTTTTCGTCTCGGGTCTGGGATTAACATTAATATTTCGTGAGTCAGTGCGCTATCTGCGAGTAGTTAGGAGATTAAAACTTTCGCACAAACAGATTTTTTACGACTAACATAAATAAACTATACAAACTGGTTAAGTAGGTATGTAGAGTCGAGCATGTTCGCTGTTGACCAGTAGAGGTTTTTAGTTTAAAAAAAGTAAACTCAATTATTTTTATCATAAAATGAAGACGATTATTCCAATATTTTCTATAAATTCTAAAGACCACCTTAACCCTCCTCGATTATTGGGTCACGTTGACCCGAAACTGAAATTATTATTTTGATCTAAAAAGTTGTAATTATGTAGTATAATTTTAAGGCGTCACAGAATATGCTGACAAACGATTTTTATACCTTAAGTTCCCTCGGTCAATAAAAGGTAACCCGAATATACCCTTAAATACAAATAGAGTATTTATTTGTTTTAAAAGCATTGTCGTTAATGTAATTAAGATTTGCAATAATTTTTCTTAGAATATTATATTGACAATTTATTACCAATGTTTGGTTAGAGACAATTTTGAGATTCATTTACCTACATTTCTATGTTCATTTACTTATTTATTTATTTACTTATTCATTTATTTTATTTATTATTACTTATTATTTATTTATTACTTATTTATTTACTTATTTATTTTTTATTTATTCATTTACCTACATTTCTATGTTGATCGAATTCCTGCTGAATTAAAAGCAGTTACCCAGTCTGTCATCAACATCATATCACCATTTACACCTACTTACTCATCTACGTTCATAATTCAATATAGTATCATATTATTTAACATAAATATATTGTCTAATTGATAGTATAGTTTATGCTTATAGTTTGTACGCACCTTAAGTAACTTAAGACTAGCATACATTCCTGCATTAAAGGGTCGCAGGTTCGATCCCCGGAAATAATTATACATGCATGAATTGAACGTCTAATCGTTTTGGTCTGAATGTGTCCTGTACCTATTTAACCCTTTGGTGGGCACCGCGAATACCGGTGTTCCCAGATAATACGACTATTGTGTCTCGTTATGTGCCCGTTGATTACTTAAAAAAAATACATAAATATTATTTTTTTAATTGATTTAAAGGAAAACATAGAGCGTTGTAATTCTTCTCATTAAAATATGTTTGGTACATAAGCCAGTTAAGTTTCCACGGTATACAAACAAAACTAAGAGCATGCACACTTTTACTAGGACTAAATAATTGGCGATTTTAATTTGTTGTTTTTTTTTATTTGAAATCTATTACATCACGTCCTTAGCCTATATACGTCCCACTGCTGGGCACAGGCCTTCCTCATGAAGAAACACATGAGGTCTATGGGCCATGACACCACCGCGCTGGCAAGTTGCGGGTTGATGAGCACCACGGAGGAGCTCGAGATCACAAATATTTGGTCACCCAGCCGCGGCCTAACCATGGCGAAAGCAGCTTTGTTTTCGATCGAAAGCCAAAGCGTACAAACCACTACCCAACCGAGCTCCTCACATTCATTACAGTCATATCATTCATCAATTATTTGAAAATATTAGGTATTTCTAACACAGAAAAAAATTGATATATTTTACAAAGTTTTTTCATTATAGAGTGTCAGTAGTTGATATGGCCGTATAAAGTTATAGCGTGAATAATCTCCGGTGCTCTGCCGCGAGAGGGCGCCATACAACTCGTTCCGTTATTAACTTACCAAAACCAACAATCGTGATTAAATCGCGCATGAACTAATAAAATAATAAGACTCTGCTCTCTAACGCTCACTGGAACGGAAGGGTTACATGTAACGAGTTATTAATTATTTTGTCGATTTATATAAAAAAATATAATATTGTGTTATACTCATTTAATACATTTTTATGTATTAATATTTATTTCTTCTTACGTACTTTTTATTTTCATAGCGTAATATTAAAACAGTAAATTGATAAGATTTCTTTAACAAAACAATAATAATGCAATATTTTAAATATTTTCTGCAATTTTAAATTTCTGAAATTAAAATCATTTATTATCTAATAATGTTATCGTCATAATTTTCCCATGAAAAAAAAAATCATATACTATATTTTCTGGAAATATATTATTATTTTGACAATATTTATTTACCACCAGTTAGTTTTTTATACTTTCTTTATCTGATCCTTTTAAGTCTCTTTTATTTTTTTGCTGCGTATATTTAGAAGACTGTTTGATACCAGTTTCATATTCTAGTAACGAGTTTTATTCAGATTCAGGATATTTAAACCAGACAAAAAATAATTTTATCAATAGATTTTACGGCTCTGGCTGCAGGACCTTTTGAGCCACACGTTAACAGTAGAACACTTTTCTTCAGAAGTTTGCATTGAAATGCTAGTGTAATGCATTTCAATGCTAGTGTAATGCATTTCAATGCATCTTGGGAGAGTTTGGCTTCAAACGACCGATGGCATACACTGTGGTGTTACTTCTATGAGGTGGATTACCACGATAAAAATCCCATCGTTTTTCACACCACTTGACGATTATTTCAATGATTCTCCATATTGCTCATCATTATTGACATTTACTACACAAAACTACACTGATTTTACGCAACAAGATCAACTCAAAAACAATATTACAATCACTGAAATAAAAATCACGTCCCCCATAGTTGGATGCTGCCAAAAAAACTCATTCATATTTATCTTTACACTATAAATATTCCCGACGCTTAACTAATTGGTACGGTATAAATGGTAATTGGTACGCTTATAAATGGTATATATAAAAATTGTATTGTACTTATCTAATTGGTACGCTTAACATTTTTTTTTCAAAATATTCTCAATTCTTAAATGCGAAGAAATAAAAACGCCATGTAAGCCGGGCACGCTGTCGCGGGGCGCGGGGGGCCGTAAATTTCATTACAATTAGCTGTCACGTCGCATGAATAATTCAGGAGCGGGCCGCTTCGACCCGCAAACAGCAAGGGTTGACGCCAGATGACCGTTTGCAGGCGCACTGTTTGCTGGCATTAGTCGACTAGTAATTTGTGCACAGGTCCGTTCATTAGCGCGTTTACGTTTAGATTTGGCCCATTTTGAATAATTCCTCCCGTTGGGCTCTCGTAATTGCTTACGTAAAGCTAGTTCGGCCATTGATTTGTGATTGTGTTTCGACTTTCGATAGTTCTTTACCATTACATGGTGTGTTGGTAGACTTGTAAAATGGTGAATTGGTTGTGGTTTTTAGAATTTAATAGGCTAGTGAATAGTTTGAATTATTACATGGTACCTAACTACTTGGACTATTGTAAATTTTTACTACGCTAATATATTTGTTTTTAAACTTTTTACTTAATAACCTGTCTAAACAGAAAAAGTCTATATGTTTTTGTACATTATTGGATTTTATTTCTGATCTATTGACTCGTCTGTATCTGAACTACTTAAATCAATTCCCAACGGTGAAATGCAACTTCAAAATGCCTATAAATGTGAAAAGGATCATTACAGAATGACGTTAGTGTGGTGAAGGAAGTTATAATCCCCTAGTGTTCATATGGCACATCGCGAAGTGATGATAACTTGATTGAATAAAACGGGGTCAAGAAGAATAAATGTTTTCATTGTCAAAAACTTCAGTTTTTCAGTTTTTGCGTCATGATGAATATCAGTTTCTATGGGAAACGTGATGTCAGCCACGACCGCCAAGGTCGCTTTTCACGTTTCCCATAGAAATTAAGCTTCCTATCGCAACTAAAAAAGTAAAGTTTTTTAGGTACTTCAAGTTTTATTCTCCTGTAATATAGTTCGATGTGCCACAACAGTTCTTCCGCTCTCTGCACACCTCACCACCGATGTTTCGTATCGCGTCTCAGTGACATGCTACCGAGAAACATGTCTGTGATAATTTTACTGCGGGCGACGGTGTGGACGCGTTCGTTCATTATGGCTTTAGAAGACAGGCTATCGCCTTTGACTTAGCAGATAGAGTTTCCGGAGTTGTGGTGTGAGAGATGGAAGGCAAGCGAGCGAAACCTTTTGATTTTCATAATAGGCTTTTATAATGTTAGTTTCAAGATTCTAGGTGAAATAATTTCAAGACACAAATTTTAAAGAGAAATGTTTATGCTACAAAAAAGACAAAACTAAGAAGATTTCATGAGATTTTTGATAAAACATTTCCAAATGTATAGTTAGGCGATATATAGAGTTTAATATCTACCACAACACCACAACTGTTTAGGTGGTATTGCAACACCACAATACCACCTAAACAGTTAGCAGAATAAAATAGCTCAGTAATAATATTCTCATCAGTCATCGTCTTGCTAGGACATCAATAAAAGAGCTCGTCTAGCTGAGAAATGTCTGTATTGAATAGCCAATTTCCTGTGATTTCTTTTTTCTATTATCTTATATAGATGATTGCAGATTGTCACTTACATATTATAAAAGATCTATGTTTCTCCCGCTTCATCTCCCCGCTAGAGCCACAGCCGCCTGCTGACGTGTGCCAACTGCGAGCGCCGGCGCCGGCGCATCCGTCTTGTCACCATCACACACCATCTAGGTGTAGAGTTACTAAAGTTACCCGCTGAAACATTAATGGACATGAAATTATACTGCATACAAAAAATGTTGGGTAAAAAAGTGAGTGGTAAGCGATTCTATTCTGAACTTTAAATTTTTTGTTATGTTGAGATTGAGTAATTGTTAATTTGTCAAATTTGACTAATTTTTGTCGAAGAAAGTCATATGTTGCAGCTTTTGGCAATTTTTTATTTTATGAGAATGCTAGACAATGTGTTTAAATTGCATTTTTGCAATAACTCTCAAGATAAGTGTGGCTTGAAAGAGGACGTAGTGACTAGAATAGAGAAAGGAATGCCGAGATGGTTTGGACATGTGGAAAGGATGGATGGAAAATAGATTGGCTAAAACGATATATGAATCGGGTGTGGGTGGAGATACGGGACGAGGCAGACCTAGGCGAACGTTCCTCGATCAAATTAAAGACGTTCTTGAGAAGGGCCAGGTCGAAAGTACCCGAAATCGCCGAGCATGTATCAGGACTGTAATGAAAGTTGATGAAGCTAAAGAAATATGCAAGGATCGTAGCAAGTGGAAAAATGTTTTCTCTGCCTACCCCTGTGGGAAAAAGGCGTGACTTTATGTATGTATATTTTATATAACAGCAGATGAATTTTATATTTATATCTATTAATCGTAATCACAGCAATATCCCGATCCTTTACTGAGATATTCACCAGCACGCCTTTATATCCCCAAAGGGCTAGGTAGGTTAGGGCTAGGTGTTTTCATAACATAACATATCATCTCGCCTCTTTCCCCCAAGGGGTAGACAGATGTGTTAAACACCCACATTTCGCCAGATACGTTAGGTCCCCATGTAATAGGTGGCGAGCTTGTTGCCATGCACCGGGCACAATGTGAGGCAAGCGATGTTCACAATGAACTGTACATAAGTTTTTATTCAAAACTCAGGTGTTTTCAACCACAGTTTAACAAATATGTTTAAAATTTGGGGGCGAACCGGTTGCCAATTGAGTTATTTAATGGAACTACTCGTAAATTAGTTAACTATCTGTACAATGCTTAGATTCGACTTTTGCAAATGACAAAACCAAGTCATAAATAGGATTTTTTTTGCACTGAGTGAATCATTGATACACTCTATAGCCTAGTAACTGTACTGGATGAATTGTATATTTCCTTATTCCGCAGACAGTTAGGAAAACATTTTTATTTTAAGTGTCACATTGGCAATAATACATCTAACATGACCGGTGTTTACATTAAAAATATCCCGAGCACTTCCATAAATATGATATTTGGGAGAGTTCCGTATAAATATTTTTCCCCATTATATCGAGCTGGGCGAGATCCTAAACAAACACGTTGATACTTCCTGCGATATTAAAACTTTGCAAAAACGTTAAGTATTAAATTACCGAGATGGCTCCAAATATTCCACATTCTCACGGCTTTCGGTGGCGCCAATTTTTTTCGTTTTAATGATCTGGACTTCAATTCTGCTTTAAAGTAGCGCATTCCTTCAAATTAATATCATACAAACATGGACGGTCGATTAAGTAGCAGTGATTGAAATAATAATATCGTCACAAGTATCCTTTATTAAACAAAATTATCTATTTTTAAATCTCTAGTCTCTCTTTTGGGGTGTTTTGCTAACTTAATGCTGACTATCAACAATAATAACATAACATAAGATTTCATCACGCCTCTTTCCCCGAAGGGGTAGGCAGAGGTGTTAAACACCCACATTTGGCCAGATATGTAAGGTCTCCATGTAACAGGTGGCGAGACTGTTGCCATGCACTGGGCACAATGTGAGGCAAGCGATATTCACAATGAACTGTACATAAGTTTTATTCAAACTCATTGGTTCAGGCGGTGGGATTGAACCCACGTTTCCCGCGACGACGAGTGCCCCGTCCGTCCCAACTCGGCTCATAATAATAATTCAAATTAAACGTCGAGAAAAATGTTTTTAGTTGTCTATCAAGACTAGGCGACCCTGTTAGACCATAAGACCCCTCTTCACGCCTCTTGTGAAGGAACTCATGTTGCCGAAACCCAGAAATGGTTACACATCATCTATCCGGTCTCATTAATTGTTTGATTAAGCGATAATAAATGATAAAGTAGCCTCAAAATCAAATCATTATTATCAAGTAGACATCAGCAGTTTACGATTACCATCATGCAAAGGTAATTGATTTTCAAAGCGACGACCTTATTTACACTGGCCATCATGTCTTCATTTTAATCTACCCCCGTTTGTAATTATACAGGATGACTTAATTTCGTAGGCTTCCGGCTTCATTAAAAAATAATTAGTTACTTTTTGCGAAGGTCAGTCAAAAGTCACGGTGACTCGGCTTTTGGGTTGTTGCGCTACATTCTTATAAGAGCTGTGTATCTTAATTTTTTTGTTTTCTTTATACTTTTTTGTTTAATTTAACTGAAACGCGATCCAAGTACCTCAGAGAAAACCGGTAACCGGTACCGTGGAAACCGGTAGATATACATACCACTCAAACATGAAAGTTGATTACATACTAGTACAGTTTAAGGAGCAATTACACTATTTTTCAAGAACTATTATCGTCCTCAAACTTGTCTACAATACAGGTGTCTCTTTCTTCTTGTTTCTATGATCCAAATCACACAGTGCATTCCAGTGGACAAAGAAAAAATACAATATTTTTTGTCAAGAACTCTGCTACGCGATTTTTCACATTATAGCTCCTAATGGATTTTTCTTTAAGGTTCATTTTGCAATTATAGCTTTAATGTGAGTTAGAATGGCCAGTACAAATAAGTTTGTCGGCTGTCTGCGCGTGTTCTTGACGGAGATGTTTTAAAACAACACACCAACTACTCCTGTCTTCGTGTCATATTTCTACGCGTCTTATGGCGTAGGGTTGACATCTCAGCAATAAAAGATAAATAAAAGATGGTAAATTCTGTATATCTTTTGTGATTGTTGATAAGCTGCATATTAAAGATGTTGCATATAGATTAAGGACAAAATTTTTTGAAACTTTCATTTGTATTATATCATTCGACTTATGTTTAAAAAATTTTTTATGGCTATGAAATAATTAACCCAAAGTATATGTGGAAGAAAATTACATACCATAATTTATTTTATTTATTTAAAAATCTTTATTGCACAGAAAATTGTACAAATGGTGGACTTAATGCCAAAGGCATTCTCTACCAGTCGACCAGAGCAGAAGGTATGAAAAGTTAATAACTAAATAGGGCACGAAAGAAAAAACAATAAAAATTAATTAAAATTACAAATTGAAAATAAAGCAATACAACAAATAAATTAATAACACCTAATTTCAAATAAATACACTCAAATATACTTTCTAATACTTACTTATATAATAAATATATACATATAATAGATATACGTAACTAGATAGATAAAAAAAAAAAATAATAGATATACATAACTAGATAGATAAGTAACAATATTATGGATGAAGGATCTGGGTGAGAGTAACAAAATAGTGCTCACGTACCAATTTCTTGAACACCTGGATGTGGGGAGCTCGGCGGATATTTAGGGGTAGAGCATTCCACAAGCGTATAGCGGTGACGGTAAAGGAGTCGGAGATAAATTGAGTACGGTGTGCTGGAGTCTCCAAGATGGAGTAGTTGATGGAACGAAAATTGCGGGCATGCGAGGAACCTAAAAACTGAAATCTACTTTTTAAGTAAGCAGGACTACGTGGGTCAAATAGGATGTTGAATAAAGTTGATACCACTCGCAGGTCCCAGCGCTGCCGCAATGGCAACCACTTAAGCTGCTGACGGTACGCAGAGATGTGGTCGTATTTGCGGAGGTTGAATACGAAGCGAATGCCATTATTTAATAATCGGTCCAATTTATAATAATTATATTTGCCAACCCTACGTCGTTCGCCGTCCCGCGCCTTCAAACCGAGCAAACATCGTGTACGGATCGGTTTTAAACAATGGCCGGCAGGCGCCGCTCCCAAACATGCCGGCGGTGCTCCGGCAAACATTCGGGACTGTAACGTTACAACTGGACCCTGTGACGTCATGTTACTTGTTTTAGTACAAGTACATCGATTGACAAAAATTGTTTATGATTGGGAAATCATGTTTCTCACATTATTTTGAGTTCCTTCTTAAGTTAACATGTTGGCGACTGTAGATTTAAGCGCCCAAACTTTAGTTATTGAAATTATGTAATAAAATTCAATGTTTCTTTCACTATTACACTACGTTCGTAGATTTTGTTGAACAAGGTAGTAGAATTATTAAACCAACGGGCATATTATTTAAATTTTACAAAAAAATAAATTATATAATTATACCGCGATCTTCCTCGACTAAATGTTAAATATTGATAGTCATAGCTTAAATAATTTTTTTTTAATCCTCTCTCCCTTTTGATTTCATTACCACATTAACTTAAGTAATCATCAAAAGTGCATTTCACTTTTAATTTTGATAGATATTTTGACAAAATGCCTGCAGATTTGCACTCCCAAACGTATCTTCGCCAAAGATAATCTTCGCTCTGTGCCTTCACTCTACCTGACGTTATGTTTCGAACACGCATGGTCGGTGTTGCCAATGCTAAGCTAGCAACCATTTTTACAAATATTTTCACTTCTTGATGATTATTATATTTTATACTTTTTCAAGATTTTGTTTCAAAACCTCAAAAAAAAAAACCAAAATCTTTTAAGGAGTATAAAAAATAAAAATCATCAAATAGTATAAATATTTATAAAAGAGGTTGCTAGCGTAGCATCGACAATTCGGCAGCAGTCGCTAAGAATGGTGATAGTTTAGGTAGTGTTTATTGCGAAGTAGAAGTTAATTGTGAATATCGCTTGCCTCACTGCGCCCGGTGCATGCCAACCGGCTCGCCCCATGTTACATGAGGACTTTAATATACCGGACGGTACGCGGGTGCTAGTCCGGAGCTTGGTGGCGTGAGGAGCTCGGTGGCATAGTGGTTAGTATGCTTTGGCTTTCGATTGAAAACAAAGCTACCTTCGCCATGGTCAGGCCTTGGATGGGTGACCAACACTTTGTGATCTCGAGCACCTGCGTGCTTCGGAAGGCAGGTTGAGCCGTCGGTTCCGCTCACTTGCACCAACCCGAATTGGGCCATCGCGGTGGTGCTACGGCCCATACTCCTCATGCGTGTGCCTGTGCCCAGCAGTGGGACGTATATAATAAATAATAATAAATAAATATCCTCAGACATTCACACCTATCAACTAGTCCCATTTTAAGCAACTCAATGCTGCTTGTGTTACGGATACTAGTTGACGTGACAAATATATTTAATAGATAAATACATATTTATATCCTGAATATATATACATATATATAAACACCCAAGACTGGAGAACAAATGTCTGAAAATTCATCACCCAAACACTTGCCTCCACTGGGATCGAACCCAAGACCTCTCGAGATGGCGACGCCTTGAGACCGGCGTACAGACCACTCGACCATGGAGGACGTCAAAAGGTCGTATATAGGTTGAGGATGTAGGTGCTAATCTTTGCATACTTCTTCTGTGATATCGGGGTGATGATAATGTTGTGTCGTGTGTTTATAAGAATTATATCCGTGTCGATTATAAGAATTACAATTACTTTCATTGTATACAAAAATGATGAACAATATAATCATAATTTTGAACAGTAATTAAGGATGTAATATGCTTAATGACACACACTGTCACAAGAATTGTACATTATGATTAAGCGTTGATATGACATTAGATATAATCGCGCTTATGCATAACTTGTTAAAATATTATCAGGCAATAAAATTCAAAGTATTCTTGATAGCGTGTATTGATAAAGCAATTTATTAGCTTAGTTCCTAGATAACTAGCGGACAAGTTAATTCTTTAATCAGCTGGAGCCGTGTCTAGGCGATTAAGATGCCAGAGGTACAAACATCATCGTCCTTCAAGAGTCACTGGATTCAAAACATAGGTGAAGGCGGTCTCGTAAATAATACGCAATTGCGCTATTACGGGGACAGGTGGCCGAGCAAAAACACGATAGTCTCGGGAAAAACAATCAAAAGGCGCCGCCCGCGCGACATCAGACGCGCCGCGCTTTGATCCGGGGCGATTATGCCCCCCACCCCCCCACGCACCAAGGAAACTCATTTTCCAACGGCGGAGCTGCTGCGCGCTTATTAGACGATAACAAACTTAAAACATCACTCAAAATCTCCACTTTACTCTTACTGATAACAAAATAGAGTCGAGAATTGCACGGTATTCGATATTCAACTGAAAGTTCTTGGTATCACTTTAGGACGCGACAAAACTTTTATTACCGAACATCCGTTTTGATATAACGCGTACAGCTTTCAACTTAAAGTTCTTTATCGTATGGCTTTCTTTTTCGTCGTAGTAAGTGCACCGCGGTAGCGAAATTCTCGCGGCTGAGACCGGCCGTCAATCATCTCGCGATACGACGCTGACAAAGGAAAAATCCTTTTGCGATCGCGAAATAACTTGCGAGTGATCAAAGCGCCGAGGTGACACCGTAAATAAACTCCTGTTGGGCTAATTTCTCCGCCACTGAATTTTAAGCGCGACACCCATTGAGCTCCCTGTATGGGTATATTATTTCAATTTGCAAACCGTTTGTTGGTGGTGCGATTCTTTTGTTTTTAGTTAATCGATATTTGATTGATGGATGTGCCGCGTGTTTTTGTTTATAGAATCCTCGTTGCAAACACAATAGGTACGCTATAAAACAACACTAAATACTGTATCCTTTACAAATACTTTACCAGTAAATATTGTTTTCTTCTTTATTGCACAATGAGATAAGCTAACTGAGTTTTCCTTTTGCAAAATTGCATAAAATATATTTAGCTTTTTCAAATTTGGAAACGGCATATATTCTGAATGTAACACAACATGTCTAAAACAGAGGTCGATAACTCGATACATCGTCATGAATTTTTCAATATTTTTCCTTAATAATTACTAATTAATTCTATCTCATTTATCGGGCAGACTGGAGGGAAAGAGGCCGAAAGGCAGAAGTCCCAAAAGATGATCAGACCAGTTCTCCGAACAGCTGGAGGCTCCTATCAGCGTAGAATATCATCAACAGGTGAAGAAAATCACGACGAGTCACGTTCCTCAGCAGTAAGGCAGCGATGAAGAAGAAGAATAATTCTTTCTCAAAACTGAGAAAGAATTAATTATTTAAAAACAAAAAATACAGAAGCAAGCGTAAATAAGTAAACGAATATTAAACGTCCAAATACAATTTCAGTTGCATGCTATCTGAATATTTCAAATTACTTGTTCCTAACTTAATTACCATAAAATATTACCGATCGCTTATTAACGTGCTAACACACGTCCGTCGACCGCAGCCATTCGCGATAAACCATCAGAACCACCTTGCACAACGACATCTAAGTTTATCTATATCTATACACATATAATAAAACTGTAGAGGTCGAATGAAAAAGAGGGAAAATACCAATAAATGTTTTTTTTTAATTTTATTGTTTCTCTGTCTGTTTGCCGGTTTGTCTGTTTGTACGGGTTAATCTCCGAAATATCAGGACCGATTTCAATGATGATACCTTATATCCCTGGTCAACATCTTAGATAATTTTAATCCGGAAAATTAAAGGGTTCCTGTGGGATAGTTAAAAAACCATAGTAACCGTGGACGAAGTCGCGGGCAGCAGCTAGTAAAACATAAAAATCTAAATGTAGTTCGTTATCAATTACAACTTAACTCTTTAATGACATCAAAGTATAGCTACAGCTCATCGAACAATAATTAATGTAATTAGCCACCTAAATGCATTGTAATGGGCGTATTACAGAGAAACAAAGTAAATGCGGTGTGTCCACAGAACAATAAAAAAGGTGTCCTATCTACCTCCATTTGCATATATGATAATAGTTCCTAGACCCTTTTATACAATGATTACCAATTTAATATACACGTCTGGTTCGATTTGATGCAATTAATTAAACCAATAAATAAAACCTTCACTTTGAAGTTAATATGACAACGCTTATCCTGGCGGCATCTTTGCGTTGTAGTTCAAAGAAAACCACGTAGAAAACATTATTCATAAAAACATTTTAACGGTACGCCATGTTTTCAATTAGCTATTTAAATCATCAGATTATTTAAAACGGTCCAAACCCCCCTTAATGCAACACATAATGCAACACATTAAAGTCGTTCAGCGAGCTATGGAAACGGCGATGCTCGGAGTAAATCTGAAGGACCGTCTTAGGAATGATGTGATCCGACAGAGAACTAGAGTCACCGGCATAGCCTACCGTATTAGCAAACTGAGGTGGCAGTGGGCTGGTCACATTAGCAGTAGAACTGACGACCGTTGGAGTCGTTAAGTTCTTGAGTGGAGACCGCGACTCGGCAAACGCAGTGTGGGACGCCCTGTGACAAGATGGGATGACGATATTCGTAGGTTGGCTGGAGTGGGCTGGACGAGAACGGCCGAAGATCGAGAGCGGTGGCGTGCATTAGGGAAGACCAATGTCCAGCAATGGACGAGCAGAGGTTGTTGATGATGATGAAGACTAAAAAATGTGATTGGGAAAAACGATAGGTACATTCACATTCAAAAGTTCATTCATAGGTGGTAATAATTATAGCATGGAGAAGAGCCCGCCAAAATATGACACAAATGCATTAAATCCTAAGTTATGACAACTTAAAGTTAAAATTTATTTGAGGCTGTTTATGAGTATATATTGTGATTTCCATGCAAGCTATTATAGTTCTTAAAATATGACAGTATGAATGGACTTTTGAATGTCAGTCACATACAATTTGTGCAAGAAGTCGCGTGCAGTTCAATCCTCGTCTGAGTTCGAAATTGTTCTGAATATCGCTTACCTGAGGCTGCTCCCAGTGCATGGATCGTCTTATTCGGGTTTCTATGCAATGTCAATATAAAATTGATTCGATTCCAAAAATCTTGACAACAAACAAGAGCGTATCGGGCCACGCTCAGTGTAGAGTTCCGTAGTTTCCCGTCTGTTACATTAAGCCTCCCCACATACGATTAAAAAAAATAGCCCAAAGTACAGCGCCATTTCTCGATATACACTACAGTTTCTAAAATATAGCTTGTTTAGAATGACAGTTGTCATTAAAACTGGAGTAAAACTTTGTACAAGCATTTTTTTTACTTTTGGAGAGATTATTACCGAAAATATTAACCTAATCAAAAATGATTTCACTAAGCCACTTTACGTGTAGGGGACGCACCCTGATAAAACATTTTTGTTCACTTTTTATTTTTCCATTCTGTAGGCGTGATCGATTTATACATTGTTACCAAATTCAGCTTTCTAGTGCTAACGGTCAATGAGATTATCCGCGGACGGACAGACAGACAGACGGACGTCTAGTTCACTACGGAACCCTAAATAGGAACGCATTCACTGCAAAAGCATGCAAAAAATACCAGACCATATCGGAATTTACACAGCCGAAATCTTTTATCCTCAAGTGCGTTCAAATGCACGCATGCATCCGAAACCTGATAATTTATCGAGGCGGTCTGTATTTATAGTGGGTCGACTAATTTCACCTACCAATTTGCGGATCATTCAGGGTCTCATAGAAATCGGTTCGCTTTGACGCCAATGCTTCCTCGGCAGCCACAATAGACCCTTTATTTCATTGAGTTGAGCAGCAACCATTATATGCTCATTTGGAGCTCTTTCAGGCTGACACCGCGGCTTCCGGGCATGCATCAATTAGCCGAGTCTGTAGAACAATGGGAATGTAGTCAGATGTCGCGAGGATGTGGGGAGCCCTCCGGACTTACTGGTGATTTGAATCACGTTTTTGTGGAACTCTTATTAGCATACCGTGGAGAATCTAGGTATCTATCTAATCTATCTACTTAATTAAAGCTAGAGATAATAAGTTATGTAAAAGCTAAGAGATCTCTATCAAAGACTTTTAATATAGCAAAAAAAAAATATCTCTCCGAAAGCTTTAGTCATAAACTACAAAACCTTAACGGGACTTTATTGGGACATGTATTGAATAGCTTTTTGACCTTATTACACCCTCTCTCTACCTACTAAAGAGCACGCATATATTGCGAAGAATGATATCCTTGCCAATAAATAAATATCTTCAGACATTCACACTTATCAACTAACCCCATTTTTAGCAACTAATGCTGCTTGTGTTATGGATACTGGATGATGGATAAATATAAAAAAGAGGAGAAATCAGAAGCTAATTTTCGTGCGTACATGGAAAGGATAGAATTTTATTTCACTTATTCCTTTCAACCCATAATATGAGTTCCTTCGAAAAAGGCGTGAAACCAAAGCCAAGAGATGTCTAGGCCTGGTTTTTCTGTTATATTAGCTATTTTGGACTTATTTATTGGCTTATTGGGTCTTTTACTGCTTTACGAGTCTTTTGCTGTAGTAAAAAAAAGCTTTTTCATAATAAAATAATATGCCAAAGTATTGACATATAATGCAAGACAGGGTATGGAAATTATGTGTAGTGCCTACGGCAGGGGTATCATGGCTAATCGGCTAGGGTTGTCGATAACTAAATAACGCAGGTCGGCACGTGTCGCTACGACGTCATCAGCGCCTTTTGTGACAGATTCTGGGGGAACTTAGGGAAGGCGGACGCGGTAGCGGAAGCGGATGAGGAATTTTTGCCCTTCTATTTTACCTGTTAGTTGGTATAACAAAGAGTTTGCTACAGCTTGATTGGGTAAAATCCTTTTGGAATATTCGTAACTACAATTTGTTCCACTAATTTCTGCAGCAGAAACAAAATCAGTCCTACCTTTTTTTAAGACACTGCGATTGAGTTTCAGTAGAATGCAAAACAACTGAGATATAGAAGTATTTTGTAACGAGGAAGAACTCCTTTCATCTTCGATAATATACGATCATTTTGTTTCGTATTTCAACTGATCTATTCAATCATAAGCTCTCAAATACTCGTTTCGGGATCCGGCAATTTTAGTCACTAACTGATTTAACCCCTTGGAGGGCACCGCGAACACCGGTGATCGCAAACAATAGATACTATTAGTGTGGCTCGTTTTGTGCCCTTTGACTAGTTAAGACGTTGTATCCCGGATAAGGCATCCCGGCATGCCAAGACAAAGTTTTTACTTTTGCATCTATCGGGAGTTGAGTGGTTAATACAATGAGCGGCAAATGAATATAACAATGTACTAATTCTTCCAGTATAAATCCCGCTATCGCTTCCCTATATGGTCGTAGCCTTTGAGCACAGTGTAATTGTCAAATTAGCGAGCAGGCAGATCAAAGGATTCGACGATTTGTCGCTTTTTGATAATGTGATAAGTTTCGCGCACGATTACAGTGCTGTTGGGTGCCTCTATGGGCGGTATGGGATAAATATCTTGATAATAAGCAATTGTTTCGTAAAAGCTGGCAACGAAAATAGTGTTGCATGTGCGGTGGTGTTCACTTTCCACCAAACAACCGTTTGTCTGAAAAAGTATCTATTTTATATTGTCCTTTAATGAGCCTGCTAGTAATTTTTTTTATAAAAAAGCGCATGAAAAAATATTATATTTAGGAGTGGTAATAAATAATCTTTGCATTGATAGATTATTCAAATTGTTAAGTTTATGGAAAATACGGCCCAGAAGAGGACGCGGCGCTGCGTTATAAATTTGAAATTGGTGCAATAATTGTCGAAATATTTTACGTTCACCACAGTTCGTATATTGGTGATATCGTGTAGAAAAATTAATCTTCTTCTAAAATTTTTTTTTCATTATTTTATATTATACTACATAAAATAAACTGATCAATATATTTAAAAATCTATTAATCTTCTTCTATCCTCTTACCTGTAATTAGGTTGTCTAAAAGAGATCGCTGCATAGCAAGAAGACCGCCAGTTGTAGGATTTAATAGTATAAAAGTTCAATAGTTTAAAGTATTCTACGGTATACAAACTCCTTTGTGGTTTAAACAACAAAGAGTAGGTATTCCATCATATCGTTTCTTTAATCGTAAACTCACAAATCGCTTTCAGTGTGACCCTACGCCGTTAACTTGTACCCCCGCGTGGGGAGACGAAAGTATTTGAAATAGGGTAATTTGGAGACGGGATCGCCGGTGAAACTGTACACGATCGGCTCCGATGCCACGCAAATTACCTTTTAAAACTTGTTCGGGGATCGGGACTTTTGGAAATCACGGTAGAAAATGCTATATCTTGAGGAAACTCTTATTTAGCTTGTTAATATTTTTTTCTCGTTTTTACTGATTTCATATGATTGTTGCGAAGTTAAAGGGGGCAGATAAACTGTCTGAACAAATTAAGTCTGACGTATTGGACTTTAGGCCGAAACTAAGGTTGATCAATAGAAAATATATTTTTAATAATATCTTTTGTTAATTTAAATAATATCACTAGAAGTTTTTTGTAATCGAATTCAAAAAAGGAGGTTCACAATTTGTCCTGTATGTATGTCTGTCTGATTATATCTCTTGATTGGGTGAATCTGGTGAATTTTGATGCGGTTTCAGAAAAGTATTTGTTACACTTAGGGAAATGTTATGGTATTTTAATCAATCAAAAAAGTGTTCAACGGAAAACCTAAAGTAAATGAAATACCTAACATTTAAAAGAATAAAACAGAAAAATTAAGTAAACCTACCCAGAACAATATTGTATTAATTCCTACATAAAAAGTTAATTTTTGCTTTTCTGTGAGTAGGCTTTTTAAAGGCGGTTCCCTTTTTTTAAAGTTATTTGTTTAGGTTTTAAGTAATCCTCTTTCGTTTTATTTTTTCTTTGTTAAACAATTTGATCACTTCTATTCCTTTATCTCCTTTATTTCTATCTTTGAAAATGCAACACAACGCAAATGGTATGTATCGCTATTTCAACAAATATCTTATAATATTAGAATTATATTATCTCACAGCATTATTCGGTTTACTTTTATTAGAAAACCTAAAAGAATTATTCCTTATAGACAGCAATTTCAAATTTAACCAAATTTCTCTTTAACGGCTTTACAATGACGTCCATCAATGTTGTCCGATATTTATTTCCTAAACTAGTCAAGGATCAAGAAACACAACGATCGGTTCACAGCTCAGTACAGATGGTGGAACAACAAACAATAATTACTTCCCTACATTTTGACGTTAAAAATTATTAATGTTTATTTGATTAACGAAAAAAAACAACACTTCCCACCGTCTGGCCGAACAATTAGGAGTGAGAACGATCAGTTTACGTACAATAGGATAAGTAAACCGTAGGTTAAACGGAAGCTTCTTAAATTGTTTTCTAAAAACATTTCGAGTCGTTAACGGGTCGAAGCGAGGTGACGTGACCACAATAAGGCCTGACGGCCGCTCGCTACCGGCCAACCTGCTTTATTATTTTATATAATTCCGACCCGATAGCCATGAGTAGCGGTTTTCGACGTACCTTATATTGACAGCGGTTTATTTTGCCTTTTCAATGGTTGAATTATAGTTTTCGTCGATACACTCGCACCAAATAGGTTGTTAGAGGTCGAATGAGAAGAATTTTAACTGGGTATATCTACATTGTCGAGTAATGACGACATGGTACTTATGGACATCGATTTTGTACTTTGTGTAAAGGTGCTCTTTGCTTTGACTTTTATATTGTAGTAGGATTCTACAGGCTATTGTTGTAGGTAGATGCTACTTTATTCCGAAATGATTTTTTTGTGAGTAGAATATCGCTTCCTTCACAAAGTGCCTAGAGCATGGCAATAGCCTCGCCTCATGTTATATGAGGACTTCACAGGCGAAATGTTGGTGTCAGCACCTCTGCCTACCACTTCGGGGATAAAGACGTGATGTGACGTGAAGACTTGACTGCTCCTTACTGGTATTGCACTGTGCAACGCACCTCCCATACATTAGTATAACATTAGCGTAACAGCATTAAGGATCCTAGTAATAAACCAGTCGCGTAAGATATCTCTTTCATTCATACTCCCGGGTCCCTACATTGCATGGAGACCCTGCTAGTGCTGCCTTCGGGGCAGTTTTCTGCAAGTAAAAGTTGTTAAATATTTGGACATAATAATATTGGGTCCTTACCTATGAAATTGGTGTTTTTTTCTCTCTTAGTATTTTGTCTGAATCTATTAAGATTCAGAGTATTCCTAAAAAATAATTACCTCGTCTAAAAATAGACTATATTTTAGAGCTCTTTTGATTTGTTTTGATAATTTGTTGTAAGTTTAATTGTGTTAAAATTGGACACGGAGACAACTCTTTTTAAGTGCCTCCCGAATACATCATTTTATTTGCATTCACTTAAAAACGATAAATTATTTTTATGAAGTGTGATATTACACATATTACTAAAGCTTGTCTAATGATAGATCCCAAATATTATTATCTTTGGATTTGTCGTTGTGAAGAAAACTGAAAACGTTTTGGTATGGAAAATGCAGAATTCCCTAAAATCTCCATACAAAACGCCAATTTCATAGGTAAGGACCTAATATTTACATTGCTTATCAAGCATAATTTTTTTATGCCCTACATTGCAGTATATTAACCAGGCTTTCTTGTTGACGCCTATGAAAACTAAAGGTGCCAGTTTAAAACTATTTGTAGTAGCAGAGCAGCCCGTCCAACATCCTTAACCTTCCCAGAATCCAATCAAATGGAACCTTAGAGACATAACTGCAGTCCAATGAATCGGCGCGCGCGCAGAATTGGCCCATCCTGCTCTAATGAGGATGCAGCCATCGTCGGATGTGCTGCGGATACAGCCGGGGACGGACAGCCAAACATAGCTATAGTGAGAACAGTGCGAACGCCCATAACCGTGAAGCACTCAGAGAAGGAAAGTAGGTAAAAATTGCCTGTTGCTAGAAAAATACAATAATGATATAATAAGCATATGTCATTTGACTTAGCACAACTACATCGCGACAAAAGACTGCTACCGCGACGGTTGTTTTCAAAGACAATTCGACAGATATTTCTATTAGGTTTGTGAAAGATATTCCAACCAGCATTACGACGTACCACCAAAGGGAGATTCGGTACAGAATCGTTTGCATTTGGCACCGGAACAATCCAAAATGGAATTTACCCTTTCTCTGACGAAAAGGGCAATTCTTGCAGCTAGGCAGCTGTACTTAGGTTTGTGATGTGGAGGAGGATAAATAAAAGCCGCAGATGTTGTCACTTATATTGTATATATTTAAAAACTTAAGGCACACTGAAACAATTTATAAAAAGGTAAATTTCACAAATCTCTTCATAAAAAACTACTTACAATAGTGTCTTTGGTAAACTTATCAAAACTTGAAACATCAAAACTTGTAACAGTTTATACTAGTTTTATAATTTTATTATTATCACTTTTATAGTATTATAATATTTATAATAATTTACGTTGAGCCAACCGCTCCAGACGCTGACTCTGATAGGAATAGCATTTGAGAACAAAACAATGAAAAAAAAGAGACACACGGTAAGTTTAAAAACAAAAACAAAGAGAAAATGGCCAGTGAGAGGGTAATAACAGCAAAGAGTCGCTTATACTGATATAGCGCCTCGTTACAGGTTCGTAGAGTAAGAGCAATTGCACTATCTACCTGGGTAGTGCAATTGCTCCCTACTGTGAATTTACTTTTATGCGAAAGGATAGCACCTATGCAGTGATTCTTGTAGGATTTGCAAGCGGTTCAAATTGAACCGTTAAAATTCTGGCAAGTATCATTAACATTGTTCTAGGCGATTGCTGCCAATTTCCATGAAGTGGGCAGTATGTTTATATGCCACTATAGCTTAGAAACTCCTAGAAAATATAAAAGCATCAATTCTATAACAAGTCCTCTCATTACTTTCTCTAAGAATGATTCCAGGTGTGTGCTCATAGGCTGTGACTTTATTGGGCACTGAATCATTATTGTTTGACAGCAACGCTTAAACACGCAAGGTATAATGGCGGCACTTCACTTGGCGTATCGTGTTCGCGTATTTGTTATTTGTCCGAAAATGGCCATGGACGGTCTATTTGAGTAATTGCACGAATAATGGTGCAAACATCGCAAATAGCGATCATGCGTTTCCGTCCACTTGTCGGTTTAGATCGCTCATCAAAGAATTGTTTGAGTTGTTTTCCATATGTGGATGGGTTATTTGGAATTGCAAGGTCGGGCAAACACAACGATAACGCTATGCGAATATGCTTAGCCAAATGAAGTGCCGCCATAACAGTACTACAATGGAACAACTTTCACAAATTCCTGTTAGCGACACTAGAACATAGGCTATTAATATTAAAATCCGTAATTTAAATACCTACGGATATTTCGTCAAGTGTTAACTTACCGCTTCCTTTTGTGTCTAAAACGAACCTCGTCAAATTATCCAACAAAAAAACAGTTTAAGCTGACAGAAGCTCATTGAGCAGCGAAACGTATTCAAATATCGAAAATTGTTGACAAATTAAGTTCCCCGGCTCGAACTCCCTTACCACTTGAGAGACTACGAAAATTTTACTTACCGACAATTTTAACTAGTACACTTTAAAACAACACGAAGACATCCTAATATTTACTTCATAAGGGTAATTTTCCTGTAAAGAACTAAGAATGAACGGCAAAATAAAATCTGTCAAGTTACACAGAGGGAAGGCACAGAGTCGTTCGTTTTACTAGTTACTCAATTAGGCCCTTTGTATTTGTTTATCTGAGTTTGTATAGCTTTAAAAAGGGACAGAAGTACTGCATCGACGGGAAGGGAAAGGGACGCCCGATGCAAAGTAATTTGAGACAGTTCTTTTCACTGGCGTGGTAATACGCTTCTATTTTGAATGGCAACATGAAACTGGCGGGAAATGCATTTACGATTTTTCTTCTTTTTTCTGATAATTTGTGTAATGGCTGCCTGGTCACGGATTTTCTTTGATACATTCGCGTTTAATGTGGTCCTGTGATCATTTCAGTCTGTGTTTCAATTTATTTACGCTCCATTTGAACATTGAGTTACATTAAAAACAAGCTGTTCATTTGTTTTCGGGAGCATTAACGTATTAATAGTTGATTTTAATATATTATTATGATATCTTCTCAATAAGGAAATTAATAAAGATAAAGGCCTAGAATAATGACTTTATAGTTAATATTAATTCACAATTTTAGTAAAAATAACTATTTCGCACCTGGGATCTGGATTTTTAAATAATAAATTTTCCGCCTAAAGACGAAGAAAAACTTTGAGATATATTTTCGGCTCTATGTTTTTGGTAGTTTTGACAGTTCGTTTGCTAGGGAGCACTAGCTGTACTAGATATAACTAGTAAAAAAAACTAGATTATAAAAATTGAATAACAAGGCCTCACAAGCCTTACAATCTTTTCTTTGACGATTTAAAATGTGGGAAATTTGAAGGAAATTCGTTAGTATTTTGAATTCTATGCTGTGATGATTTCACGGGCGATTCGGTTTGAAGTGGCGAATGCGTATTGACACTCAATCATTTATTCGTGTCGTGTATCGGTTTGTTGAATAAAAAATCTGTCGGGAAGGGTGCGGGCCCTGCAGAGCAAATATCGTAATATCTCAGTACAACTTTGTGCGATCGCGACCGATGGCGCATAAAATATCTTCGACATATCAAACTACATTGGATAACAGTATGCAGAACGTAGCAATTTGAATTTAATATAAGTTAAGAATTTTCATGCGACTGATATTTTTTTTTAATAATAACAATTTTCTTTCAAGTAGAATATAGTCGAGGAAGGTGGCAGTCGAACATTGGAGTTCAAGAAGCGTTCTTTAACAAAAATATGCAAGCAAAGTGAATGGTTTATATCATGAATAATATTTAAATAATTGATATTGTTTTTAAATTAATGATCAGTTATTTAACTCCTTTTTTTTAAATAAAGCATTCCAAATATCTTTGCTGGTTGAGTGCGAGCTTCTTTGACTGTACCTACTTTAAAATTATTAAATTAAATCAATTTAATAATTTTTTCAATGCCGAATAGTTATAGTATAGTGGAAATATTGTTATTATTGAAAAAAACTTTCTAAACCATAATTTTTATCTAGGAATCTATCAGTCGCATTGAAATTCTCAACTAATAACTGATAATTAATAGTTGCGTTACTTATTTAAAGATGGGCTAATGAAACTATTTGTTTGTATTATCAACGATGATTTAAGTTTAACTTTATTTCGTTAAAGAAATAAAATATGTGCAATATGTCTTTTTCACCCAAAAAAGATAGATAGATAGATAGATAAAATTCTTTATTGCAACTAATAAAAACACAGAAATAAAGTAAAGAAAAAAATACAATGCAACACAGGCGGCCTTATAGCTAATAGTAATATCTTCCAGGCAACCTTTGGGCAGAGAGAGAATTAAAGAAATGGTAGGTGTAATATACTTACATATATAAGGTGCATATATAAACTACTATATATAAATTACATAATATATTATATACATATACATAAATAAAATTACATACTATATCATAAATGCTATAAACCAATTTAAATATTTTATTTAGCAATATATTATTACATTAAAGCAACTCAGAAAAGTCGAAAACAGTAATGTGCTTGAGGGAGGGGTTAAAGATGAAGGAAATGGGTATGGACCAGACTATTAAAGGATGCTAAGGATTGGAATTTTTTTATTGGTAATGGAAGGTTGTTCCAGAGACGAATGGCTTGGACAGTAAAGGAATTGTTGTAGAGGTGGGAAGATAATTGAAATGTTTCTATACTATAAGATTTTAAACTTTCGTGTTGCATTGTATATAAAAGTTATAACACCGGGACTACACGCGACGTACATAATGTAGTATATAGATACTACTTACTGCTCGACGTTTCGGCTGGGTTACACCAACCGTGGTCACGAGCTGACTGGCGCGCGGCGTCGTCAGCTCGGGCGGGCCCGTGAATCTTCTTCTACCCGCACGTTATTAATATCCCAGTCTATAAACTACGTTTTAATTTATACTGTTCCTGCTAATCTATGGAAATTAGGAAAATAGGTAGGTGTAAGTTTGCTGGCACTGGATGGTATTTTTAGAAAGCGTGGAAAAATAATAGTTGCCTCCTATGAAAGCATAAGCTTATGCTCCTATGGGCATAAGCCCGTCCCTGCGCCCCCGCCTCGTCTCCGGCCTAACACGATTCCACCCCGGTTCGTAATGAACTCTCTTAACCGACGGCTGACTTGTTTTTTATACTAAATCCAGTTATAATAGTTGATTTTTAAATTGTACAATATTTTTACAATCGTAAAAATAGTTAATGTTACATTTATACATTTTATTTAGGTATATTTATAAACCTAAAGAGTGGAGACTGTTTCCAGGATAATAATATGATGAAGGGAAAATCGGTTAAAAACAAAGTTAAAAAAGTTTATTATAATTGGCGAATGTGTAAGTATCGAAACTTTCTTTACTCCTAATAATTTTGCAAAATAATTGGAAAAAATCACTTGAACTAATGGAAGTGGATTCTTAACAAACCGCCGCCGGATTCCCACGTGAACGTTTACAATTTGAAACAAAATGAAATTGAATGTTGACTTTCAAGGAATTGCCACTTAATACCGAGTGGTGTTTGCAAAATAGAGCTAAATTGAGTGGAACTGGCAACCCTTTGTCTTTGAGGGTCTCGAGCCCTTCACGTACTTCACTACAAGGGCTCCTACTTGTTTCAAAGTTAAAAAGTTACTGATGTGGGAACCCTGATAAATACAATGTACATTTTGACTTTCCGTCGAGAGCTATTCATTTGTACTTTCTTAGACTAAAGTTGGGCTTAAGAAGCACTTTGTTATTTTTAATGAATGCTGATTATTAAGGTCGAGTTTGTTCGTAGTTCATTTTGTTTTCGAGTGTTTTTGAAGTTATTTCTCTTATGTTAGTGCAAATCTTTGTCTTGGGGGGCGAGACTGGAGAAATTTAATAATAATTTATTTAGAGTAATTATGTTTTTCATATAAATTGTTTATTTATAAAGATTTTATATCATACAAGTGAATTTCGAACAATATCATGATTTACTATTGGAAGCTAGTTTAGAGGTTTCAGGATATAAAAATATTTGGGTCGTAGCAGCGCATGAAATAAAATTGGATTGAGTTTCACTTAATGTATGTGTATACATCTCTGTATCTACACTTGGTCTGCAATAAATATTTTTTCAACACACTTCCTTATAAAGTGGCTCTAATCCCATGGCAATTAGGCACATAATGACACCTATAATCAAACTGTGACTTTTTCATTACTATTATTCACGAGTGAGTAATAGTTTTTTTTTTAAATTTTTTGGTTGAGTTACGGTTACATTTGCGCTAAAAAGCTATCCGCGAAAAGCCCAAAAAAAAGAAACCTCATTTTTTAGTCTATGGCCGATGCGCACGCATAGGAAAACTGATTAATTTTTCCCGCCATTACGAAACATTTTGCACAACTCGTCTCGTTTTCTCTTTTGAAGTTATTTAGTTAGTTATTAATTAAGATGTCTGCAAATACAATTTATGAAGAAAATGATTTATGTTGTACACCGCCCGATATAAGATGTGAAGCCCAGAACGTTATGGAAAGTTTACTACCAGAAAACTCAAAGGAAAAATATCTATTATTCAGAAGTGTGTTGAAAAACGTTGTATGATACACGTGTGTATTGATGATTACCGTCCTCGGCTCCTTAAGACCCTCGCCTGACGGCTCGGGCCTCAATGCGCCTCAGCGGTAATCACCAACATTACACACTTGTACCATAATGTACTAGTATTTGATCTGGTAGAGATCTATCTTTTACGTTACTTTAGAGCTTTCTTATTTGCACAGCCATAAAAATCACAAGTTATCCTTCCTGTGCCAATCAAACTCCTACCACTATGAAAGCTGTTAACCAGAAAAATAATTCCCAAAAAGTCATGAGCCTCTTGGCGAGGTTCATCTGTGACCCGTGGCGCCGGTCCGTAATGAACCAGCATCGTTAAATGTTTCGAGCACCCTCGCGCGCGTCTGTCACTTCACCTCACCGGCAGCGAGGTGTTAATGAACCGCTGACTTCGGTTAAAAAAGCTAATACTACTTTTGGCACCTCAGCCGAAAGACGTTTGAAGTACGGAAATTTAGTTTCGGTACTTGCAGATTTGGTGCTGAAAGAGACGTCGTTTGCGCGTTCCATACACATTTCACTTTATACTTTGTTACAGGGACAAACTCGAGTTTCTCATATCGCCGTGCCTATTTATGATTAGATAAACGTGTAATAGTACATTATGATATAAGTGCGGTAAGTTTAATATTACAGCCGAGGCGATATTGCTAGCCCGAGCCGTAGGTGAGGGCTATAAGAAGGCAGAGGCTGTAATTATCAAACCGCACGTATGTAATACGACGTCATACGAAATAAATTAAACTCAGACATTATTAAACTAATAAATCTTTAATCACTTGTTAATGAAATTAAAGAATTAAATGTTTATTTATTATATTACATCCCCCAAAAGTAGTTTTATTAAGAAAATGTTGACTACCTTTCTGTCATAAAAACCCTTTGCTAAGATTTGAAAAAGTATCGTTCGTTTTTAGACGGAAAATCATAAATAGTGCGTTTTACTTTACATTATCGCACAAGTAGTGAAATAAGAGACCCTTTACGTGCAAATGTGTTATAAAATAATTAAAAGAGTATAGTCCAGACCCAGGCCCGGTCAAAAAATGTGTCTCAGAATTTCCACACATTTCTTTAGCGTCGGGTCTGGGTAAATTTTTTATGGGGTTTGTCTTGTATCTAATTAGTGAAGAAAGTTGATTAAATTAATTATTACCGTTTTTGTTTGCAGAGCCACTGTTGAAAAATGAAATTTTCTTTGTCTCCCAATCATTTATTTGTCTCCGACGAGGGACTGGTTCTTTTTGTGATTTTTGTTTTCCCATCCACTACTACCGGTATAAATTTATGTAGCCAAACAATATTCTTCAATATCTGTCCGTTCCTCCCGAGGGTGCCCGGGAAGCGTGCGTAACTCGATAATAACTCACGCTATGACTACGCAATTAAAATTAGTCGCGTATTTTTGACAACGGACCAACAGTAATGGCATTTGTCGCACTGGTGGGCAACCTTTGTCGCGCTCTCCCTATTTGCATGACTTCTGTCGATATTAAAATAAAAAATGGGCTATTCTTTTCATATTGTTTTGGTAGGATCTTTTTGATATTTATAACTTATCATATTATCACGTCTACATAAATATTATTATATAGGGGTAGGCAGAGGTGTTAATGCTCATATATTATATCACCTGATATGGTCAAGACTCAACAGGGAGCGAGACTTTCATGTTCTGGGTATTATAACAGTAAAAGAAATTCTGAATACTGGAGATTACCCCGAACATCCAGACTCTCAAACGTAACCCCTTTTTAATATTAGTATAACTTACAAATATTATAAAACAATAAACTGCTCCTTATCACAAATATACATTTAGCTTGTATATCGAGAGAATAGATTGAATCAGCCAGACCGCAATACGCCTGGGATTGAATTTGATGCCATTTCGCGACTGGAGATAATGGAGTCGCTTGCTTCTAGCTTTGAGATGGAAATATTTCTGATAGTGTGGAAATATCAGCACAAACTTAAATAAAAAATCTGTTGTACTTCATGCCAGTATACCATTTAGTAACTAGGGAACCTGGATGGCGAAGTGGTTCAACCGTATTGGTTCCGATATTGAACTGTTAGCATATTTCTTTTTAATCTTTCGATTCATAAAAATTATCGTTTTACAGCTCATAAAGCAATTTTTTTTTGCAAATGTTATCTCTTAATCTTTTTAAAAAAATACAAATAATTAAATTATACTTTAAGCGATAATGTACTTACGAAAACTAAAACTATTGTAATCAACATCGAAGTTATGAATAAACTAATTATGTTAGATATAAATATGCTTTTTACATTTCTTTAGTAAGTGGATTATTTTATCGTTAACGTATACGTAGATATCTAAAATTTTAATTAAAAGGAGAGACATTAAAATAAATTCAAGGATTAATTAGTAACTTTTAATAACGTAACTTTACGATGGTAATCTACTAACATTTTAATAATCCATGTAAAATATTGTGTTGGCAATGAAGCGTGTGATCAGACATTTATTTTAAAAGAACATTAATGTGGTAGAGAAACATATATTAAATTACTGTGTTGTCATAATGATCAGCTAGTTTTGGTTAAAGATTAACTTTACATACAATGTGTGCAATATTACAATCTATCAAAATGAATATTGATGTAAACAACATAAAAACCGTTTTGAAATTACCGGTTTGAAAATTATAATTGTGCAGGTCAATGAAAGTTTGCGTCAAAAAAGCAAATGATAAAAATAACAACAAATACATAAGTGAAAAATGTATGTTTACCTCAGGAGTTTCGTTGCGGTGTTTTATGTTATATATTTTTTTATATAATACGTTTAATGTCATGATTTCTGACATCGTCTTGTGTTTGTCTTTTTTTTTTTTGAAAGTTATTCTAGAATTAGTATGTGTCTCTAAGCTGAGATTTGATGATTTGTATCTCATTACAAAACACATCATAGACAAATTTTATTTATAAAACCAAAAAATAAATGCAAACACTCCTTATTAGACAAGTTCTTTCACCGATGATGTTCCTATAAAATATTCCACGACCCCGTCGGGCATTATAAATTAATTAAAACTAATATCAGGCCCGGATGCGTGTACAAAGCATGACTTCGTTCCGTAGGTGAGCCGGCCATGAAGTATTAGGTTATTTTCTCATTTGGACGTGCCCCACTACCGCTAATACGGTGTCGGATTTCGTCTGGGGTCGTCTGTCTAATGGTCAGATTATTTGAATGTCATGATTCATAGATGATGTATTTAAATTGTTTTAGTTGAGGGTAAGAGGGCAAAGTTGAAATTTTTTGAACAAATAATTTTATTTATTTTAAAATGAGACATTTAAGTTCTTGAGTGGAGACTCGGGAAATGTGCGAGACGCCTTGCGACAAGATAACGATAATAATTAGGTTGGCTGGAGTGGGCTGGATGAGGATAAAGTTAACATTTTACCAATATATTATTTATTTATTCTTTTTGCGCGACGTACAAAGCGGGCTTAATGCCTTGAGGCATTCTCTATCAGTCAACCAAGCGGAGTGAGAGCTAAAACGACGGTACAATAAAATTAAAAAAACCAACAAAATAGAATACTAACAAATATATACTAATAATGACTAAAATATATAAATCACCATAACATTCATGAATATACCTAGAATATACACACAATATATATTATACACGTCATTAATGTACATTTAATACGTAAATAAAAAATACATCAAAATAATAAATAATTATACAAAAATTCATTTATATTACTAAAATTTATACAAATAAAAAATGTACACAAATAAACCATAGAATAATGACATCTAAGGAATTTATGAATTATGTAATTTTATTACAAAATTAATTAATTAATTAATCTTATTTTTTATTATTGTGAATTTTTAAAGGCAAATAATGTATTCGTATGAATTTCATGTCATTTCGTTTCGCTTCGTTTCATTTTATTTCATTTCATTTCAATGAGAATAGTTAAAATACAATATGTGCTTTTGCTGGTGCTAATATATGTTTTTGCTAACTCTCTTATACGGTTATTTTTTATTGTTTGCTTGACAGAGACTTGTTTAAGCATAATGTTTGTAAGTTACTTCAAATATCGTCACTTTTATCATCATTCACAAAACTGTATGATATTTTTGCAATAATTGATATAAATTTTCGGAAAATCAAGCATTCCTTTGTAAATATAATAATCTCTGACCTTGTGACCCTATTGTGACACATACTGTCTAAATGAGTCGCAGACGTAGCCTGCGGGATTTGGGGTTGTTAGCACCGAACCCCAAAACCTCATTGTGATGGGTATGGTCAGGTATTTGTACCCATATATAGGAAGCGTAGGTCTGTTTTTTAATCTATACATATAATAAAAATGTAGAGGTCGAATGTTTGTACATAAAAAAAGCTTGATATCAAGTCAGAGGGATGTAAAAAGATATATTTTCTGTTTCTCTATCTGTTTGTCTGTTTGTACGGGCTAATCTCCGAAATTGTTCGACCGATTTCAATGAAATTTTGCATGGTGATACCTTATATCCCTGGTCAACATCTTAGACACTTTTTATTCCGGAAAATTAAAGGGCTCCCGTGGGATAGTTAAAAAACCATAGTAACTGCAGACAAAGTCGCGGGTAGCAGCTAGTTGATAAATATGTATATGAATATGGTTGTTGTGTTTTCTTTACTATAACGATTGAATTAGTTTACAACATAGAAAATGTGTTCCATTTATAAAACAGAAAAGTTAATAACTCCACGAACACAGCTCTGGCTTCAGACACTATATTCTAATAAAAATAACATAGAGTTTTTGTTAACTTTGTTTTTACAAAGATGAGCTCTATACTTTATTAAGCATAGTTTATTTTCCAAAACACGGCCCTCTTTCGATCAACAAGGCCCCAGGACGAATCTCCACCGGGCCGAGTTGATGTCGTTACGGCCCGCCCGAATGTCATACATCTTTCAAGGTAATACGCGGAATTGCGTTTTTCTCATTGTATTGCATAGATTTGCTGTTAAAATTGAATAAGTATTTTGGAGTTGGCTATGTTATTTTGGAACAATTTTTGAGTGGTTTTATTGGCGATGTAATGTGAAATGGAGTCATTTTATTGCTTTATTTTTATTTTCCAAGGTGTCTATTATTATTTTACTTGTATCGGTCTTAAACTGACTCAAAACAGAATGTAGACGTAATTGAATTGTTATATTTTTTGGCATTGATAGAAAAATAGTTAAAGTTCCAGTTATGAGTAGGGAAGGGAGGGAAAAGGAAAGATGTATGTCAGGAGGAGCTTGGTGGCGTAGAGGTTAGTACGCTTCGATTGTTAACAAAGCTACCTTCGCCATGGTCAGGCCGTGGATGGTGACCAAAATTTTATGATTGCGAGCTCCTCCGTGCTTCGGAAGGCACTTTAAGCCGTTGGTCCCGGTCGCTATTGCGACTGTTTCTACCCACGCACATTGGGCCAGCGTGGTGGTGTTTCGGCCCTCATGTGTTTCTCCACGAAGGCCTGTGCCCAGCAGTGGGACGTATATAGGCTGAGGACTATCTCAGGATCGTGGATATCTGTAATATTTGCTTAGGTGCTTTACCAAGAAAAATGTGTGATTTTATGAAGATGAAGGTGTATGGTGAGGCCATGAAGGTGACAAATTTTCTTTTCAAATCTAAGAGTCTGGCGATTTTAGTTTTTGTCATAATGGTCCAAAAAATTTGTTTTCGTTTTTTCTATTTTAGTATAGAGTTACATGTAGGTACTCATTTAAATTATCAAACTCAATTAAATATGCAAATAGAATCTCGGCCAAGAACAGATACTAATTCTAGAGGCAGTTCGGTCACAAGATAAGAAACCCGAAATTACTCCAGGAATTTGATTACGTCTTTATTAAATGTGCTTGCTTATAAAATTGGATCGTAAAACAATCTGGATGCCGTCGTCTATTGCGGTAGCGAAGATCTGAGGGAGGGTTCACAGCCGACGGAGCGCATGGGCAGGCTTTCAGAACACCATACACGATTACCTCAAAATTATATAAAAACACAGGCAGCGTTTATTATTTTTTTTTTTTTATAAATAAATATCTTTCAACATTCACACCTATCAACTAGCCCCATTTAAGGAACTAATGCTGCTTCTGTTACGGACACTAGATGACGGATAAATATATTTAATAAACAAGTACATATAAATATTTTGAATATATATAAGTATATATAAACATCCAAGACTGGAGAACAAATGCTTGAAAATTCATCCGCCAAACAGTTGCCCCCACCGGGGATCGAACCCAGAACCTCTCGGGATGGCGACGCCTTGAGACCGGCATACAAACCACTCGACCACGGAGGTCGTCAATTTAAAAATATAAGTATGTTGTTTCTTTTTTACTTAATAGCAAAACATACCTACACTAAGTCCTGGAATACTAAAAAGGAGCGGAAAAATAAGGAAATAAAGAATAAAAAGTCTTTCAGATTAAGTTTCACTTAGAAGCACAATTACTCCGAAAACTTGGCTTACCTAAAGTGTGGAAAACTAAGTACAGTGTACTATATAATGAGAGTCATCACAAAACCTGTCGTTTTACATAAACAGTATAAAATAATGTATCAATCTGCCATTCCATATTGTACACATAATTATAAAATTTGAGTCTACTTTCAAACGACAGAAACAAATCATCGCCGTCGCATATCTTATCTGAATGAATTTTAAAACTAAATAAGCGACCAGACAGTTCAATAGGCCTTAGGAGCCTGGGATACATAATGATTTGGACCCAGAGCTAAATTAGTTGTCTGTAGTATATTGGGCTTAGACATAAATCCGCCAATCGTATGAGGGTATTGTTTTACAATTGACGAACTGTCTTTGTGACAAAATTTTAATTTAGTTCATATTCATATCCCGAATTGAATACCAAAAGTTGTAAGCTTTATGGTCCATCCACACTGCACGACGCAACACGAAGTAACATAAGTATGAGAATAATTATGAGCTTAAAATCAGGCAGTGCTCCAGGTTGGGGCAATAATTCTACATCATATATAAAATATGTTAAAGATGAAATCATTCCTATCGTCACACATTTAGCAAACACTTGTTTTCAAACTGGTATATTCCCCAACTCACTTAAAAGATCGATAAAACGCCTGTTCATAAAAGTGGGAAAAAAGATAACGTGAACAATTATAGATCCTTTTCAGTACTTCCTGTCTTGGCAAAAATCTTGGAAAAACTACCAAATACTCGTTTGCAAAATTACCTTGATACCTACAATATTCTATCTCCAAACCAGTTCGGATTCAGACACGGAATCTCAACAGAGGACGCAGTTACAGCCATAAGTACATTATTAACTGATCAAGTTGATAAAGGCACGAAATCCTTGTCGATGTTCATAGACCTAAAAAAAGCCTTCGACACGGTTTCGAATCATATACTTTTGCAAAAACTAGAAATAAATGGCGATAGAGACACGCAGCTACAAATATTCAAAGACTACTTGTCCAATAGGAAACAAAAAGTTTAACTTGATGGTTGTACGAGTGATGACATTGACGGGTCTTGTGGCGTTCACCAGGGAAGTGTTCTGGACCCTACCCTGTTCCTCATTTACATAAATGATCTCTGTAACATACCTATTACTAATGATAAAATATTTTCATACGCTGGCGACACAGCAATCGTATTCACTGGTAGTAGTTGGTCTAATGTAAAAAAAATAGCGGCGAAGGGTGCAGCCCGGGACGCTTTTAGGCTGAGAAATAATCTTCTTACCCTCAATACTGACAAAATTAATTACATCTGTTTCTCTAATAGTTCTCAACCTTGTCAAAATTTCAATGAAAAATACACACTTGTGGAGTTTTGAGTGGGTTTGACAATGTAGCTGTTCCCAAATAAATAAAGTACAGTATGTTAAATACTTAGGGGCAATGTTAGACCAAAGATTATCGTGGTATCCTCAAATTGAACAAATTACATTGCGAATACGAAAATTTAATTGGATCTTTAAAACATTGAGATACATAGCTCCAAAAGATGCAATGTGTAGGTCGGTTGCTTCTAAAAACCTATTGAACAAAATTTACATCTCTTTGGTCCAATCTATAATAACATATTGTATTCCGATCTGGGGCGGTGCACTCCAGACACGTTTCTTAGATGTAGAAAGAGCACAACGAACTTTGCTAAAAGTGATGTATTTCAAAAAAAAGTCATTCTCAACACAAAACCTATACCAAATTAGTAACCTACTAACAGTACGTAAATTATATATAATACAAACAATCCTAAAAAAACACAAAACACTAATTTACAAGCCCTGCATAGAGGGTAGAAGAAGTAAGAAAAATGTAGTATATGTTCCCCATAGAAAAACACAATTTGCTAAAGTGCAATTTGAATCACGATCAGCTTTTTTATATAATAAAGTGAATAAGGAAATACAACTATATAATAAAACTTTTCATGAGTGTAAAAGTATAATAAGAAACTGGGTTAAAAATTTAAACTACGAAGAAACAGAGATTTACATGGATTATAAGAAGTATTGAATATAGGGCTATAAATATATTAATGAATATACATATCTAAAGATACATACACACTACATAAACAATAACACATATACACACACATACACATACATAAACACATATAGACATACATAGACCCATACATGGTGAACTGACTGATATAAGCGTCTTAATAATACTATTTTAATATGTATTATACTTATCTAATAAGAATTTATTTTGTTTATAGATAAAGATGTCAGACAGTTTTGTAATAATTTATTAAGAAAGAGCGAAGTCTCCTGGCACAGGCATCAATATGCTTAAAAGGAGGCTTCGACAACTAATGTATAAAACTGTAATTTGATACGAATAAACAATTTTGATTTTTTTGATGAGTGTGTGAAGTGTGAGAATGGAGTGTGAATGGAATAACGATTTCAAATGAAATTTGGTTGTGGTAAAAACGTTCCTAAAATACGCAATTGGGGCCCTGATATTTGATGATATATTAGGTCCTTACCTATGAAATTGGTGTTTTGTATGGAGATTTTGGGGATGTCTGCATTTTACATACTAACATTTTATCAGTTTTCTTCACAACGACAAATCCAGAGACAATAATATTTGGATTGTATCATTAGACAAGCTTTAGCAATATGTGTGTGAACACGCTTGATAAAAAATATTCATCGTTTTTATGTTAATGCAAATCAAATTATGTATTCGGGAGGCAGTTAAAAATAATTGTCTTTGTGTCTAATTTTAACACAATTAAACTTACAAAAAATTATCAAATTAAATAATACGAGCTCAAATATATGGTCTATTTTTAGAAGAGGCAATTATTTTATAAGAATGTTCTGAAACTTAATAGTTACGGACAAATTGCTAAGACAGAATAAAAACACCAATTTCATAGGTAAGGACCCAATATGTTTCATAGAAATAGAACAAAGGGCAAGGCTGTGTAAAACTTGATATAGGGAAAAAAAAAGCGGAGGTAGCAAGCACAATAGACCGCAGTTAAGTTTTTGTCAATTAAAAAATATGTTTAAATTTTTCCTAAAAAAACGAAAATCTTCCCTTCCTACTCTAGAGTAAAAGGAAAGTCAAAAGAAAACATAAATATTCAATTAAAGGTTAGATTTCATTGCAATAAAAAGTATGCACTATTCGTGTAAGAGATAAGGGCAATAGCTTTTGATATTCAACTTGGGATATGAATAGGAACTAAATTAAAATATAGCTCCAAATATAGCTTTTCGTTTGTAAAACAATACCCTCAAACGATTGGCGGATTTATGTCTAAGACATATACTCCAGATATATTGTCGAAAATATTTTCTTATTAGGCGCGATCGGAGCCCATGAAACATATTGAAGTTATTTTAGGCAGATTAATATTTCACCCTAGACACGCATCGCTGGACAGTGGACATAGGCCTTACCAAGATCCTCAATTATTACTCTTGTACTGCCCGCATCGATCTGCTTCGTGTAGAATTTCGCCTCGCATTCGCGCTCACACTGAACCGGCCCCAACAAAATTCAGTTACGTATGCTTGGTCCAGGAAGCGACCGTCACAGAGTCGCTTTGTAACCGTAATTGGAGCCCGGGGCTCCGTCTGAGCGCAATTTAACCGTTTCATGAGCTCATCTCTCTCACAAAGCTGGCTCGTTTACGTGATATTCGACGTACGATAGTTAATTACGAATTTTAGGTAGAAAATAATAATGTTGATTACTTGGGTATCTTGAGAGTCGAGGCAAACTTAATCAGCTTTAGCTAGAAGGAGCTTATTGAACCGTCCATGTTGCGCTGCTGGTTTATTTTCATTTAAATATCTGGCGTTTGTTACATACTAATTACCTACATTGCATTAGTGACTTTTGCACAAGTTTTCTGAAATACGTCGCACTGCAGACTTTCATTAATAGAAGAAACACAGTGGAGTGTTTCTTATTTTCACGAAAGTCTGGTCCCAGCAGTAGGTTTTTTTTACATATGACAGGTAAGCTCTTGGCCTTCATCTCACATGATGGTAAGTGACGATAAGGCCGAAGGTGGAAGCGAGTTTTACCTGTAATCCTCAACAACTGAGGAACTGGCTATCTTACCTCTTATTGCCAGAATACAACAATGCTTATAACATTGTTATTATGGCGACAATTTTAGATAAAGCGGTGGTAGCTAGCCAGGCGGGCTTAGAATCACCAACCACCAACCAAATTGAGCAGAAAAACTTCTGCCCCCATGGGGAATCGAACCCTGACCTCCCAATTAACATTTCATTTAAGCACAAGTCTGATCACCCATCCTGATCACAACAAAAGCGATGGTTTGTTTTAATATCGACACCGAGCTCCTTATAAACATCTGCCTATAGCAATTATCATGTGGAATGAGCATTTAAAATTGAATTTTTAATGATACATCTTTGACCATATTATTCCATTCTTGTTTGTAAAACGTGAAATATTTATTGCAGTTACAAGCAACCCTAGTTTGTTTTGTTTACATTGTAACTAACAATTATATGGTGCTGTAATTATTTTAGAATGCAATTTATTTCAAGAACGTATTCGGAATTGAGTAATTAAGTGCTTACGGTAACTTGCTTAAGCTATAAGTATGGCACGTCTGAAATTGGCTTAATGTTAATACCGAAAGCTGTTATTTTTGTCGAAAACGGAAAAAGATAAAAATACACCTGGTGCAAGAGGTTAAGAGCTGCAAGTGCTTGTTTAACCTCCGTTTCATATCCGGTACCCTGCTCCCTTATACTAAACGAATCACGGAATCTCTAATCCTATCACTTTTTATTTCAGCAAATTAGAGTGAGACGGGACGTGACTTTTCGAACCGAATCCGTAAACCGACGGTTTAGAATAGGAGTCCTGGAGACTCCCTGGAAGCGGGAAACCCTGGAAGGTTGTCTTAAAAATATCGCTCTTAGCGATACGGCCGCCCATTGTACATTTAGAGTTTTCATAAACTGTCAATTTTGTTTCTTTAAACATGTATGTACAATAAAGTATAAATAAATAAATAATAAATAACCCTAAGAAGGATGTACACTATGTCTCTGACATAGTGATTCACCACTACAAGCTTGAAGTCCACCAAAGTTCTCACCTTCCGCGAAAAGTCCGATGTATTTAAATAGACCATCAACGCATAACCGCCTCTCTGGTCTAGTGGTTCACACCACCGGGTTCGATTCCTCATGGGGGCAGAAGTTTTTCTGCTCGGTTGGTGGTAGGGCGTCCAAGCCCGCCTGGCTAGCTACCACCGTCTTACCTAAATTTGTCTCCATAATAACAATGTTATAAGGCATTTGTTGTGTTCCGGCAATCAGTGGTAAGATAGCCAGTTCCTCAGTTGTTAAGGATTGCAGGTGAAGCCCGCTTCCACCTTCGGTCTTATCGTCACTTACCAACACGTGAGATATAGGCCAAGAGATTACCTGTCATATGTAAAAAAAAATCCAAAAAAAAAAGATGAATATTCGTAAGCATGTATTAGTCCCATGAGGGAGTACCAAAGCATGCATTGTTAATAAAATGAAATACGATGTAAAATCATAGATCGTATTATTTCACTCACTTTAAGTCGGACCTAGCTTATTTTACAGTTTTTTTTTAATTCAAACAATAGCTAAGTGCAGTACTTAAACAAATTGTTACGCTAATCAGTTTAGCCGACAGACTTGTCTGTTAAATTGTAGCTATGCAAACGAAATCCGTCATTAAAAACTAATATTAACAATCAGATGCTTGTTTTTGCTAGTTTCTAATGCGATTATTATGTATTAGGTATATTATGTGGCGAGATAAGCTAACTGCAGAAATATGCAGTCTGTTTTTTGCATGAGCTTTTTATTCTTTGTACTTGGTGTGATGGTCAGTCAATCGAATATAATCGTATATCTACATTTACATTTCTAATGGAGGGTGTTGTAAAACTCTTGTTAGCGTATGTTGTGTTTTTTATTAGATAGATAAATTAAATACAGACAATCATAATAATTATCTCAAAATAGTAAGAATTCCTTCACTATTGTGTAAGATACTGTAATTTAATTAGCACCTCTTTATTTACAAAAACGAGTCAAAACCAAGGATCTGCACAAGGAGATTTCTTCCAGGCAAACAATTTTAAAGAAAATTGTTCTTAAAGAAAACTCTTCTACTTCTTGCCTCCTTCCATTCTCTTCTGTCACTCGTCAGCTCAGCCTCCACTTCTTTTATTCTCATATCATTCTTCACGCATTCAATCCATTGCTTCTTTGGCCTTACTCTCACTCTAGGTCCGTCCACATCCATGCTCAGCATGCGTCTTGTAATTCATCCCTTCTCATACGAGTATGTCCATACCCGCTAACCTATTGCTCCTAATCTTTTCTGTCACAAATTAATTAATGATCACAAATTAAAGTAATAATAAAAATTGTAAAATGACGTTACAGATTCACAAAATTAATTAACTGAACCGACAACAATTAAGTATTGATTTTTTAAATTATTAATATATTATGTAACGGGTTTATGAAACATTTGCGAAATGCAAATACAGCGGATGATTATTTTTACACTATGTCCTTACCATTTAAACGCTCCAATTTACCGATAGAAAAAATCAACACAATACTATTTTCAGCATTTTTAGTGAAGAGCGAAGCAATTACCGCATTCTGAGCGGCCTCAGGCTATGGCTGATTACTGTAAAACCGTTTGTCGCACTGTAAGAAAAACGACCGCACTGGAAAATCCTGGAATAATTAATTAACAAGTGTTAATTAACTAGGTGCGGTGACCTAACCACAGTAGCGACCGCACTATTTCAAGAATAGGGAAAGTTTGCAAATAAGTTCATGCGAACCTTCCTAACACTTATAATAACAGGTTGCCGCAAAAAAACCGTTGTTGATTACTTTTTCAGCCTCCAATGAAAGCAAGTCAATTAAATATACTTACGCAGAAGAATGTGTCATGTCTTATTAATGATTTCTAAGTGTATCTTGAAAGTCACATTCAATTGTTGACCCCAAAGAGAGCAGCGTCGCGGGGCGACAAAATGACGCGCGCGCCGATTGAGGGCCGGATACCGGTCAATTAGAGGCCACTTAGGCTGCAGACACATTGCCGGTACAGCCTCTTAAGCTTTTTACATTTTTATCGTGTGTTCATTACGATATTGAGACAGGAAAAGGAAATATACGGAAAATATTTAAGTTAAATGTATTTACTTTTTAAAGAATCTTTATATTACCTTAAAGTTTTTAATACATGCCGTTGTTATTTATTTTTGCTTTTTTAAGATTATCATCTCAACACTAATGATTCCCTTGAACAGATTATAATGTTATTACTACCCTATTTAGCGAAGATTATTGGTTAGAATTGCATTTATGTGAAATAATTAATGAATTCCTTTTTAAATCCTTAACACATTACTAGACCGTTCCATAAACATTATAATACACAATATCGTAATATAAACTGTAAAAAACACAACCAAACACAGTTGATAGGTTCGTATTTCAATAGAACTAAATAAGGATAAATCATTCACAATATCAAGTATTTACCATTGATTCACCCATATTTATTCATGAACCTTGATTGAAAAGAAATAGAGCAATGAATGATAATTAAATCACTTCAACAATCACTTGATACCTCCGAGTATCTTAATGCAGTCGACCAGAAAGTAGATTGATTCAATTATTAATTATGAGAACGAAGGAAAACTGTCAAGTTTATGTCAATTAAAATAACATTTGTAATTTAAATTTTGTAATGATAAGGTAATTTAGCTAGTTGATTAAAGGGTAAGAGATATCCTGGAAAAGTATGTTGTTCTGCAATAAATCAAACGCAGTTAATTGTAATAGAACCAACTAATAAGTAATAAGTACTATTGAGTCATTTGAAACGTATCTTATAATTTATTGGCAGTATGCTATTGTTGTTTAATGAAGAAAACAACTCTGTATTTGCAACATTAAGATGAATAATAAAGCGATTATAAAGAACAACTATTATTGGATAGATAGTATGTACTTATAGACATTGCGGGTGACATTAATGATTTTAAATATAATAATTGTCATAAATCTATAATGTCGTGCTTTTTAGCCAATAAAAATAGTTTAGTTAGTTACATACATCCACTTCTCTAAGAAATAAATAATTTTTGAGTTTTAAGCAACGTAAGTCGTGTGTGAAAAACGGCAACGTTTAAGAGATTATCATACGTTTTTGCCCTTATGTAAAATTGAGTGTGTTTTCCTAAACCTATATTTTTGTTTGAATTGAGTACATGCTATTGCTGTTCTTATTTTGACGCCTGCATATCTTATCTTACAACATTGTACTGTGAAGATAGATACTCAAAACTTCAGTAGTTTCATCAATAAGATCGTACGTGAGATTTCTCAGTTGCAATATCTGTGATCTGCGTGGAGGGCAGTGTGTCCCCACCCTAGCGATCGTGCATCTGCCCATGGCCGACCTGATACGAAACGAGCCAATGCTGAACAATAGGCTGAATTTAATGATCATTACGGTTTATGCATCTGTACGAATAATTACTTTTTATTTAGTTTAGAACGTCTGCGCGGTACGTGAGTGTACTAGATGGGTGAGTTATATGGAGAACTAATCATATACTCAATGAAGATAGGAGTGTGTATGCATTATAGAGTTTTTCGAGCTGAACTTCATTTTACAGCTTTTATTTCAACTTCACTTTTCTGTTTCTGAGGGACAAATCTTGCAACTCAATTTTGAAGCAGATATTTTTAGCTGAAATTTTGCATGCATGTGGAAATCGGATGAAAATTCAATATTATTATACTTTAGAATGAACTTATCTGATGATGGAGCTGGAAGGTGGCCATAGGAATTCAGTAATTAAACAATGTAATGACATCTTGGGCTCGTTTGAATCGCATTAACGAGTACTTTGGCTTAAACACTAGGGCCTCTTGCAGGAAATTTAAATCGAGATTAAACCTAGAATTAGTAATTTTTAATTTTTTTTTTCTAGTATGGCTGAAATTTCAAAGGCCCACTTGCAGGAAATTTTTAACCTAGTTCAAATCTGGATTTTGTAATTTTTTTACATAAGAGCCATAGTAAAGTTAAAATCTCGATTTAAATTTCGTGCAAGGGGTTAAAATTAAAATAAAAAATCTTCTCCATAATAATAACAAGCAGTTATTCAAATGATATTTTAATATTACTCCAATATCTCTCTCACACGGCAGCTGTATTCCATCAGATAAAGGGGAGGTGTTTATACAAGATATACTGGTGTAGGCGCGCGGCGTCTCTCGAGGTGTCCAATAAATCGTGCCAGATTTGATCGTTCGGGTTTTAACTGCAGAGCAGAGCGGCGCGTTTGATATCGATATGGGAAATGATAGACTCCGTTTTTAGTTTTAGATGAGTGTCAAGGTTCTTGTTAACGAGAGCAATAGTTTTTCATTCTAAGTTTTGGGGATCCTTTGTTATATATCGGTTAAGAATGATTAAATTCATAATAAGTAAAGAGCAATTAAAAAAATGTACAGACAATGACTCATTTACATTCTGACTTTGTTATCATTATCATTCAGATTGATAACTCTTTATTACGTACATTCATATAATCACGACTTTTATCCCCCAAGGGTTAGTCAGAGACTAGGCAATAGCACCGCAAAAGCAGTCCACTGCCATAGTCCGCGCTTCACCAAGCAGTGACTGCACTCAGCGGGACAGGTGGTGAGCCCGTCGCCGCTAACTCTTTATTGTGTACACCAAATAGGAGTTTATATTGTAAACTTCTTATAACTAGCTAACTTTTCCTTCCATTCTTTCCGCTTTCTCTCTCTTTCTTCATATATGTTCTGACGACCTCCGTGGTCGAGTGGTCTGTATGCCGGTCTCAAGGCGTCGCCATCTCGAGAGGTTCTGGGTTCGATCCCCAGTGGGGGCAAATGTTTGGGTGATGAATTTTCAGGCATTTGTTCTCCAGTCTTGGATGTTTATATATATTTCTATATATTCAGGTTATTTATATGTATTTATCTATTAAATATATTCGTCCGTCATCTAGTGTCCGTAACACAAGCAGCATTAGTTGCTTAAAATGGGGCTAGTTGATAGGTGTGAATGTCTGAGGATATTATTATTATTATTATATGCCGTTTAATACTGCCCTCAAGAATAAAAAACGCCGATACGTAATTTTTCTTATGACTATAAAGTCGGAAGTAAAGTGGTAGACAGTCCCCTATAGAATTGATAAAGATTAAATGATGATAGTCGTTTCCACGAAACCATTTTTCCACCTATCATCGAATTAACAACAATATAAATTCATACTATGTTACGTGACAATGAAATGTATTTACTATTACTGTCATTTCTATTGAACGCTAATTGTAAAAGAAAAACTTTATGTTCAGCCGTTCGTAGTACCGTCCTTTGTATTCAAAGATCGTTACTGACCTACGGATTCCTAATTATGAAGGACTAATTATGATACAGTAGCGTTATTGAATATTAATACTGATTAACTATGGTCGAGTTTCCCGCCAGTACCAATGAATATATTATAACTACAGTTTTATATGGGATGACCATCCGGGCTGATTTTTCTTATAACATATATAACATACCATCACGCCTTTTGCCCCGAAGGGGTAGGCAGAGTTAACACCCCATTTCACCAGATATGTTAAGTTCCCATGTAAAAGGTGGCAAGCCTGTTGCCATACCCCGGGCACAATGTGAGGCAAGCGATAATTATTTTTTTTTCCCTTATAGTGTGACTGTAAAAAAAACGTGTTTATTATAGTTGAATGAGTTTTTCAAACGCAAAAGCTTTCATCATCTGTAGCTTCAAATAATCTAGCTTAATTATTTCAATTGCCCCTATAGCCCAAACGATCTTTTTTACAATCACATTAAGGCAAATACCGATTTAGATACACATAAATTATGGTCAATTAGATGAGTAGCTGCGTGAAACAGAAACATTGCACAAACACTTGTAAACGAAGGCTTTCACACTTACAAATGTATTTTATAGCCCCCTCTGAGGGTCAAACGAGCGCCGGTGTCCTCGAACAATATGTTTTTATTTTGTGTGGTTTTGCGACCGTTGAGGGGTGAAACAAGGGGCAAACGGTTTTCCTAATGGAAAATAACCACCTGCAATACCGGAGGAAACAGCGTTGCAACTTTTGAAATCAAAGCGTTTATTGTTTTATGTGACTATGAAAAAGAACGCTCGAAGACAGAGTACGATGTTGGTCTAGTCTATGTAGGTATATATATTTTTATTAAAGTTTAGATATTTTTTTAGTTTCAGACGGTTGTTTATGTAAATTATTCGTAAATCTAACTAAATATACGCATTTTGGAAAATGAAATAAGTAATGTATTTACTAGAGCAACAAAAGCCGAAAAAATTTTTAGAAATATTATTAATAGCCACGTAATCGTATCTATAACGTATCTTTACAATGAAAAATAAAAAGTGAACTGCTACATGGATATTGTTCACCAAAATAATATAAATTGACCACGTAGTAATGATTTGATCAGGGTTACAAAAAAATTGTGTAGGTTCAACCTCGTGTGGTAGCGGCTCATTAAAAGAATACTACCAACCGTAAAAGGCGGCTAATGGACTTAGAACTGCACAACGACGGGCTCACAACCTGTCTCGCTGAGCACAGTGCTTGGTGAAGCGCGGATGGCAGTGGACTGCTTTTGCAGTGCTTTTGCCTAGACTAGCCCTCAGGGGATAATAGTCGTGATTGTATGTATGTACAAACAAATGTTTAATGTACTCAAATACTTTTTAGACTCCCAGACCTCCTCGTAGATCGCGGTACAAAACACCGTTTAGATACTGTATTTATCATCGTCGGCAATTAAACAAGGAACACCGTTCATTTGTGTGCGCTGTATAATTTTGGTTGTAAAGGTGTTATCAGTTATTGTACGCCAGAGGCCGCTTGCGCCAATTAAGTCGTTCCGATGCCGACTGCCCTCTGATATACGGGGTAATTGTGATGCAGATACTATTGTAATCGTAACGGGCTATTAAGGAAGTTATGTCTTTTTCGAGCCTTCATTTAAGGCCGAAAGGTGACAATTATGACACCTCTTGCTTCGTATAAAGATTTTTAATGCAACTTTATTGAGTCAAATTGTTTTTTTTTTCGCATGCTAAAACTAAGGAATTACTAGCTGTTGTCCGCGACTTCGTACGCAGTTACAATGGCTTTTTAACTATCCCATGGGAACCCTTTCATTTTCCGGAATAAAAAGTATCTAAGATGTTGACCAGGGAAATAAGGTAAAATTTCATTGAAATCGGTCCAACCATTTCGGAGATTAGCCCGTACAAACAGACACAACAACAAACAGACAGATAAACGGGGGTCGAACCTCTCGAAATGGCGACGCCTTGAGACCGGCATACAGACCACTCGACCACGGAGGTCGTCAGAATAAAAAAACTAGAAGAATTATACCTGCTCGATTGCTACTATGTTTACCTTATCTAACTTTTATCAGTTATTATTGCTCGATAATCGTTCACTTTGCCCATAGAAATGTTAAACCTTTTATCGGCAAGCAATTGTGATTTTGTAAAAGTGAAAATGGAAGTAACTATAAATATTATCGTGAATAGACCAAGTGAGTGGTGAAACAAACACTTAATAACAATCATCATAAATACTGTAATTAATAAGCTGTTAAACGGTGGTTTTGCAATGTCTTATCAGCAACCGACTCAATATCGATTGTTAAACACGTTTCGACGATATCTGAACTAAAATGCTTTTGTAGTAAGAACCAAATATAATGAACATGATGTAATTGTGTGGATTACGGACAAAAAATCGATTTCCACTTTTAACCTTTGCCACAGTTTACCAATTGATCCTCTAATCACTTATCGAAATGTCTAACTAAAGAATAACACAATGGTATAATCAATATAATTATAAATAATAATAAAAAAAATATATCAACAGACATTCACACTTATCAACTAGTCCCATTTTAAGTAACTAATGCTGCTTGTGTTACTGACACTTGATGATGGTTAATATATTTAATAGATAAATGCATATAAATATCCTGAATATATATAAACATCCAAGACTGGAGAACAAATGCCTGAATTCATCACCCGATCATTTGGCTCCATCGGGGATCGAAACCAGAACCTCTCGAGATGGCGACGCCTTGAGACCGGCATACAGACCACTCGACCACGGAGGTCGTCAAATATAATGTAGTTATTGCTAAAAAAATTAAAAAATACTAACAAAAAAATCTTTTAAGCGCTACAAGAAGTGGACTGCATCCATTTTAGTATTTTTCAGTTTTTTTTGTTGTTTATTAAACTACGTATTATGCGACGTATATACAATCTTAGTATCTTTCTCTATTGTGTACAATAAATTATTAAATAAATAAATTAATAAAATCAAATGTTTGAACAATTAAAGAATTCATTTTTATAAAAAGCGAATTATAAGTTCAAGTAAAACCTACTTACTCGGCGAATGTTGTTTAGCCAGCGTTTTTTTTATTCTGAAATTCGAATAAGGAAAACAGTTGACAGCTTAACCGAGGAAAAAAGAAAAATGTGTCTAATTCGAAAACAATAATTATAAGCAAATATGTTTCCTCTTCAATACTCGCTTCACTTATGTTTTTCTGCTTATAACACGTAGTTTTAGAGCATAGAGACATTTCAATGTTGCTTTTTTACGTTTACTTAACCCTCTAGGAATTTTTATAAGTCTACTCACCTTTCGCATCCCGAGGTGAAAAACTTAACTGTCTTGTGGGTGGAATACTGAGTAGGGTCTGTCTGGACGCCGTGCCTACACCACGCAAATGTTCCAACCCATAGTAAGGGATAATATTAAATTATTCTTCAACAAGCACATCTGAGTAGGTATAAAGCTCAACTATCTAATTACACCATGGTTTATGACCAGATCACATTAAAAGTAATTGTCAAAAACCTGTTTAAATTGCGCAAAATTAAAAATTATTTGTTTCACGACTAACTTTATTTAAATTTTTAACAATGTTGTGATGTGAATTTATCACGAACGTTTATTCAATTGCTGTTATGGGGATGAGGTTAATTATAACTCGTGTTTTTTTAATTTCACAGGTTAAAAATTTATGTTTTTTTTTATCTTGTAATTGCATTAAAACTTTATGATTATATTTACATTAGCCTTAAACCGTCATATACTGTAACGAGGAATAAAGATATTAGTCTACTAAATTCTAAATTGGTCTATGCTGTCTTAAACCAAAGAAGGCGAGAACAGTGTTGGATCCTCAAATGTGCTATTGTGTGCCAACATTTTATAGTTTGACTTATATGCATCACCCCTAGGGGGTCTTACTACTAGGGAGAGTCTCTAGGGCGTTAAATTTTATTGCAACCAAGTTACTCTTATAACCTCTGTAACCAGCAACGCAAAAACCGGACCTCAGTTTATGTGACGTCTAAGATAAAGTGAACTTCAAACCGTCATACAATTCCTGTAAATCACCAGTAAAAGGAAGTGTCATGTGGGCTACAACAGTCCTATATTACCTCAGCATAATATCCAAATATAAATAACGTAACTCAGTCTGGTCTCAATCGCAGGCCGCAATTAGAGGCACATTAATTACCTCCCCGGGCCGAGTATGGGCACCCCTGACTTATGAGGTCACATCTGAGCCACGAGACTAATGGTGATATGCTCAATCGCGGACCTCTTTGTTGAAGAATAATTTTAGAGCTCGATGGTGTAGTGTGTTGCTTAGATTTAAATAAGCTACTTTCGCCATTCCAAGGATTTGTCACGGTTCTAAAACCGTCTTCATTTCACACTCACTTATAACTAATACTTACGATGATTTTTATACAGAAATCAGCGTGACAGGTTACCAAAATTTTGTGATCTCGAGTTTCTGTGTGGTTCGGAAGGTAAGCCGTTGGTCCTGGTCGCCATTGTAACCGTTTCTACCCATCAATCCACATTGGCCCATTGGTGTAACGGCCTACACTGCTCATGTGTTTGTGTGAGCACGCCTAATGTTGGGCAGTAGACACACAGGCTGATGATGATGATATTCGTACTTTAGTTGCTTTGCCTTACTTTTTGCGGTACGGTTCTCATTATAATAATATTTAATTAATTACTATGTTTTACTTATTAGTTATATAAACAGTTTTCATACATTTTGCTTTGCTAGCAAAATAAACGCAACATTTTTCGGAACTGCCAAAAAATTGCGTAAATATTATATTTATTTTACAATGCCTCAATTGACGGAGACATATCCACACTAAGTTAGCGTCCAGTACGATTCGCTAATGAAGATATTTGGGGCTATCTCATTGTCAATAAATATCGTGCCCCCGCCCCCGCCCGCGGCGCCTCCGCCCGCGCCACGCAGCCTTTTATTACCTCCTTTGTTACGAAATCGATATACGAACACCCTGTACCGCCAGTAAGGTGTCGGACACATTCAATACAACGTAAGAAAAAAGTTTAAAGAAAGAAAACGTATATTGTAAATTAAAGTCGCTTTTCGAAAACGCTCTCTTTATTTGGTTATTGGATTTAAGTGGAAGTTAATATACATACATACATATAATCTCGATAATTATCGCTTAAGGGTTAGTCAGAGACTAGGCAAAAGCACCGCAAAAGCAGTCCACTGCCATAGTCCGCGCTTCACCAAGCAGTGACTGCACTCAGCGTGACAGGTGGTGAGCACGTCGCCGCTATAAGCTATTGGACGGTTGTGCAGTTCTAAGTCCTTTTGCGACACCCAAGGGAAGAGATGGGTTGGTAGTATTCTTTTAACGAGCCGCTACCACATGACTCGAAGTTAATATAAGTGGTATAAAATAAATAATCACCAACTTACCTATCTACCTCTTACTGCTGCGCATTGTTTGTAATGCATTTTTACATGCACATGAGCAATTAAGGGTTGTAACACCGCCAAGCTGGCCTAATACTAAATAGTGGTCACCTAGCCAAGGTTCAATTATTGAAAAAGTTGCTTTATCAATATAAACAGCCATTACTCTACCAAGCTCTTACATAAATTATAGTCTTATAGTCTTAGTTTTATATTTATTCATAGTGTACACACGACATTTTCGTTTCTTGCCATATCTCCTATCGCAGGTGGGCTGGGAGACATTTCTGTTAGGAATAAGCCACACCCTTTGTACTGTCTTTGTAATTTGTCGTTTCGTTGTTATGTTTTTCTGTGTACAATAAATTGTTAAATAAATAAATAAATAAATAAAATAAATATTACATGTCTTATTTGAATGAACCATTAGCAATTTTTTGAAAATTTAAGCAGCTAAAGAGATTTTACCACAAAGTTTCGTTCTCATATTAAAACTAGCTGTTGCACGCGACTTCGTCCGCGGCTACTATGGATTTTTAATTATCCCTTAACTTTCTGGAATAAAAAGTATCTTAAATGTTAAACAGGGATATAAGGTATCACCATGCAAAATTTCATTGAAATGTGTCCAGCAATTTCGGAGATTAGCCCGTACAAACAGACAGAGAAACAAAAAATTTTTTTTTGTATTTTCCCTCTTCTTACATCCCCTGGCTTGGTTTTAAGCGTTTTTTTCCATCAACAGACATTCGACTTCTACAATTATTATATGTTTAGATTTCAAGTAAAAGTATCTTAAAAGTAAGTTTGTTAGTTTTATTCATAGTCAGAAAATGCAAGGGTTTTTACCATGTGTGTGTCAGCCGTAAGATGCCCGCGGAGATAGTGCGTGATGAAGCCAGTGATACTCCCGCGGTACAACCAGATTATGCGGCGATTACGGCCACAGTCTTTTGTTAATTAGTGCATTTTTACATCGGCGGATAACTCCGATATTCCTGTGGTGGGTTTCCAGAGATTAGGATTTTCGGTGTCTATTAATGATCGGTTTTTTGATCCGTAATCAGGTTGACCAGTAGGTTGAAATAAAGCTTGTCCAATAGTCGAATTTTCAAATATAACTCCAGTTAATAAATCATAGACAATTTAACCACTACACAATGGTAGGATTAGTAAAATGGCCGCTGGTGGTACAACTTATGTATATTGCTTGATTTTTTATCGCAAACATAACAATTTGTCAAGCTGACGTCACACATTTTGGCGTTTCCATTAACGCTATTGGTCTAGATTTTAACTATTGAGGTGACTATTACTACGGATTAAACTCACCCTTATAATAAAAGTAAGTAATCAAAAATGTTTTCAGGTAAGAAAGAGTATCTATGAACAAACATGTATACACGTGCGCAAAAAAAGAAGCCAAACCAAGAAGCCTTTTCCTTAGAAGAATAGACAATAAACTCAGCAAGGTTTCGTACTCCCTTGGAACCTTCCCAGAGCTAAATCAACTTAATAGAAATTGTAATCATAACAGACTAGTAATTCCGATTAACTTGTGACCTGACTTTCTATGCAATAAAATGTTCATGAGTATTAAAATAATACACGAATAAAATACACATCTAAGTACACCTAACCACGAGTATCAAAAAACGAAAGCTTTGGAGAAAACGATTTTGAAATTATTATATCGATTTTACTACCCTTATTTTAAACCCCTGTACGTATTTAAATATATTGATTTGAGAATTTTCTAATTACCAACAAAATTTTCTTTGGTTGCATGCCGTTTCGGCAAGAATTTTCGGCGGGAAGTTTTTGCGGTGGGTCGCCGTAGCACGACACACTTGGCCGCGGGAATGCGGGGCCGTGTATTTATGGTGTATGAAGTGAGACATTACGTGCTTTCGCGAACTTTTTGGGAAACTTCAAGGCTACCTAGTTTTTATGTATTGTTTATTTGAAGCAAAATTTGAAATAATCTTAAACCAGTTTTCTGTACACGACTATTTTTAATTTATCTGTCTGGATGGTAATCGACGGATGTCTTAAAAAACTGAACATGGCTTACTTCGGTTCCTTTGAGATTATTTTTAAATTGAATACTGCTATTAGGGGCTTAATTAATCAAGTATATGTTAGCGAGAGCGTACTTGCAAATGCACCCGCCATATTATCCCACGCTGCGTGTGCAGTTCTTCATAATTGTGAGTGCCACTTACGGGACCGTGTAATTACCTTCAATCACACTTCGTTAGCAGCAAATCTGGACCGATTAACACTTTGTTGGCTTTTTACCCGCGAATCAATTGCAACCGCAGCGGCCATTTTGCTTAATTATAACTTTTAAGATGGCGACGCAATATGGCGTCCATTCACGGCTTTTTGCGTTTGCGTGATAATTACTCTGCGCTATTTATGATTTCTTAAAAGAGACTGGGTAATTAAACACTTAAGCTATCAAGTAACAGAATATTCATAATACAGTGTTACTGCTACCGCCTTTTCAACAGTTCGTGTAATCCGATCTCGTGTTTTCTTCAATGGAGTTCAAGGAAAAGTATTGTAATAGTTGAGTAACATATTGTGCTGCTTCGGATAGACTTTATGTTAATGTGACGTTTCACTGACTTCCCCATTACTTTTTTCAACCGTTATATACTTAAACTCATTTGTGAGTAAATATAATTTTTTATTGATTAATTAGTGTTCCTGTCGTACTTAAATACAACTTTTCCATATGTATACCTATATTTTAAATAGTGGCGTGCGTGGGCGAGAGTTTGAGGTTGCCTAAGTTGTAAATATTAAAAAAAATATTGATCAAAATAATTTTATGATTTTCTTTTCCGTATATATTTCAATATATATTTCAATTCACTATAGGTAATTATGTCGATAAAAATGTTGGGAGTGATGTGAAAATGTGATGTGAGAGACATCACTATTTTTGCAAAGCACCTTTGCAAGCAACGGAAAAGAAAATCATAAAATTATTTTGATCAATATTTTTTTCCGGGCTATGAAATGAATTCGACTAGAGATAATTTTTGCTCAATGCTTTATAGGCTTCGTTGTGCGCTAATTCATCAACAATGTTTTGATACACTTTGATGAGCATGTGTTAAGACAAAGTTCTTAACTTTTGCTTCACATCGCTTTATTAGAGATTATTTATCAGCTGACAGAGAAAATGATAGACAGCTCCTAAAATTCCTGAAGTTTCTGTCATGACATCTAGTGTTGTGATGTAACTTAGATCAGTTTATGTCAACACTATGCGCTTAGAAGCCGGGTTACTACAAAAACACGTCTCTCTTGAGTAAGTAGAGTAGTCAGAATACTCATATACTCGTATAATGGCCGGTGGTTCCCAGCGTACACCTAAACTATTCAAATGCGCCGTATTGGGAGCGGGCGTCATTTATTGCGCGCGTTGGCCGCTCGCCGCCTTATTATGGGCCGCGTGACACTGGCTTGACATACTTTAGAACAGGGTTGACAGTTCACTTCTTCCAAGTCCCCATTAACACTTCCTTTAAACAGGTATTTTATCAGATAGCTTGTACTAGGTAAAAAAAATAAAAATGATAAACGGTTTTATTATTTATCGATTATGTTGGGACTCCACATCACTCGTTGTAAGGTGAAAATTGTTCGAAAACATTGATCGAAAGTGGTAAGACCTACGTTTAATTTTTGTTTTCTTTCAATTTACTACTGTGGTGGTAACAGTTGTCTGATTAGTTTTATAATAAGTTAAAATAGGATAGAAAATGGGACTTTTTATAATTTACCTGAGGAAAACACTCATCACCTGTCTGACTCAATGAGGAGGAGAAAGAGGATAAGTTACATTGTTTAAACTATAGGTTTTGGACCAAATCAAAAATATTCTTACTTTCTTCCGAAAAAATTATGCTTATGAAGTAGACATCTCGGTCTCTACCTATGAAATTGCCGTTTTTTTCTCTCTTTGTATTTTGTCTGTAACTATTAAGTTTCAGAATATTCTTATAAAATAATTACCTCCTCTAAAAAAAGATCAACTCTTTTTAAGTGCCTCCGGAATACATAATTTGATTTGCATTCACTTAAAAACGATAAATAATTTTTATGAAGAGTGATATCACACATATTGCTAAAGCTAGTCTAATGATACATGCCAAAAGTTATTATCTCTGGATTTGTCGTCGTGGAGAAATCTGAAAAAATGTTAGTATGGAAAATGCAGATTTTCCTAAAATCTCCATACAAAACGGCAATTACATAGGTAAAGTCCTAATATCTTAGGTTTGCATTTACGTATTTTAAAAATAATATAAATATGCTTATGCAAAACGATAACAATAGAAAAGTTCAATAATGAGGTCTTTAAGTGAATAATTTGAAAGCATCGAGGAAGCTCAATATTTTATAAAAACGAGCCCACTTGTGAATCGTATCTGAATAAATTTGATGGCAGAGGGAAGATTTTTTTTTGTTGACGGGGACAAAATCCTGTTTACGTACCTCACCTATAGCCGTTACTATAAATATGCTCTACCCTATCCGTATAAATTATTAGAGGGTACCTACCAGTTGCAGCCCTAGCCGTGTGTAACTTACAAAAGAGGGTATGGCATCCGCAGATGTACCGGCGCGGTAAAAACCGCCTCCGACATCCGTGAACGGTCGCGATTATGTCATTACGACGCCGGATTGCAAAAAACTAAAGGGCATTTTAGTATGCGATGATACCGCGCAATTAAAACCCGGCCCGGCCCAGCATAGCCCAAATGTCCGCTTTTGCTCGCCGCCGTATCGGCTCCCGGTTTTTAGACAAAATTTTTGTTTGTACATAAAGTAGTCAAGTGAATTTTCGTCATAATTATTATAAATGCTATAATTTGTGGTGGTATGTTGGGCAAGTTTGACTTACGATGGTGTGATATAACAGTTAGTGAATTACAGCAAAATGTGACTTAATATCTTATGTTAAAGGTTGGCATCTTCGACTGTGATCTTCGTGTATTTTGTGATCACATTCGTTAGTCTGGTACAATAGGGCTTGATCCTTATTTATCCATATTATAAATAGTTTACAGTACCTTTAAATTTGGCAGAAAAATATATGTGCAACCATAACTGCAGTACCTACAATTATACTCGTATTCATATAAACAAGTATTTATATACCCACTTATATTTGGTGATATTATTTTTCCACATGTTGCCAACAAGTAACTCTGTAACATTTTTTTGTAACAAACACGTTTATTCTTCAAATGATTAAAGTTTTAAGCGTTCATTAGTGGCAATGGTCATACGACCCTTTCACTCTTAAAATGAGAACTACGACAACTCCTTAAAATTTATGGTTATTTCGGAATTTCAAATATTTCATCTGTTATATGAAGATGTCTCTTCTAATTAATGTTTAAAATTTTAACGAATGTCTGTCAAGGGTGTCCAATTAAAATGTTTCTTAATTTTTCATATAATTTTCGTAAGAAATTTATAAAATCGGCTTGTTCTTTACGACATTGGCGTAGCCTAGTTCGGGGATGCCTGGTAAATATTGTAATATTGGCTTGTAATACTCAAAAACGTATATTAACAAAACTTTGTAACAAAGTTCCCGTATGTAATAAAATATTATTATTTTTCTTTCCTATTTATTTCTATTGTTTTTGGTATATATAATAAAGAATGGTTTGTTGTGGTTAATTTTGGCACTGATACTAATTTCGGTCTAGGATCAGATATCGGTGCCCAATAACTCCCCACATTCACATCACTAATGTGCAGCCAATCTAATACAATTTTGCGCCTAACTGATATTGAGATCGCTAACAAAGTATTCAAGTAACAGTCTAGGTTCTGCCGTTTTAGGACGTAGCCATAAATAATGACCATTAAAATCCCCAGTCTACCTTTTTCGGGTTCTATAAAGCATCAATTAGGTTTTTCAAGTAAAAAAATGACTCAATTGGCTGTCTGGAAACAGTGTTACCATAGGTTACTACAATAATATTTTTTCTCGAGAACTGACGTTGGAAGGGTGTCTAATTCGTAACATACCACACTAACTGCCACACTATTTTTGATATTGCTGACTATAACCGTCAAACTGACTATAATTCTTACATTGTATCTTTTATTATAGCGATAAACACATTGTATGAAAAATTTTAACTATGGTAAAATATAATGCAAACAAAAATGCCCCATAAATTTCAAAATAGGTGCTATTTACTACATTTAAGTACCGAAAACAATAAACGTGTGGTCATACTACAAATTATCGAATGAAAGATGCAAGAAAAAGTGGTGCTAACATTAAAGTCATTAACGCTATTTTATTAAGATAATTTAAATGCAACGGCGATCTGTCTCATTGTCACCTCCAGATAAGGTGTTATAGACTATAAAACGCGCGAGGCGATGCGTGCTGCCATTAAGGCAAGCCAATGGAAAACTAATAAATCAATCTGAGTAGACACAGACGCCAGTAAAGCATGCATAGAAAAAAACATCAATTATTCTTGTTTCATTGACTGGACTTTCGCATATACACTAACACACAGCCCTATCGGCTGTGTAACTTTCAGATCCTAAATAAAAGTTTATTCTACATTATATGTAGTTCTTCTTAGTATAATGTTATGGTGAGATCTTTCTAATTTTCTTCCAGGGGCCCCTATTGGGACTGATAGTTGTAAAATAAAAGAGCTTTTATTGATTATGGCTAGTATTGGTAGTCGTATCTCTTCCGTAATGCATAATGGAAGTATTAATCATAGTTATCCCCTTTATTTGTTTTTTTTTATTTCATTATCTACATTATTTTGTCTTTACTGTTTTTACGTATATAAAAGCTCATTTATAAAGTAAGGAACTCGCTGGCGTAGAGGTTAGTACGCTTTGGCTTTCGATATCGAAAACAAAGCTACCTTCGCCATGGTCAGGCCGTGGATGAGTGAACAAAACTTTGTTATATCGAAAGCCTCCGTGCTTCGGAAGGCACGTTAAGCCGCTTTAGTACTCACCAACCCGCATCGGGAAAGCGTGGTGTTACGGCCCATACTCCTCATGTGTTTATTTCCAGGGCCTGTGCCCAGCAGTGGGACGTATATAGGCTGAGGACGATATAGAAGCTCAGCAAATTACTCGTAGCTTTTATTGTGCCTACGCACTTAGTTTAGGTTATTTTAGGTATTAAATTGGTGTTTTGTATGGAGATTTTGGGGAATTCTGCATTTTCCATACTAAATTTTTTTCAGTTTTCTTCACAACGACAAATCCAAAGATATATTTGGCATCTATCATTAGACAAGCTTTAGTAATATGTGTAATATCACACTTCATAAAAATTATTTATCGTTTTTAAGTGAATGCAAATAAAATGATGTATTCGGGAGGCACTTAAAAAGAGTTATTAAACTTACAACAAAACAAATCAAAATAGCTCAAAAATATAGTCTATTTTTAGACGAGGTAATTATTTTTTAGAAATACTCTGAATCTTAATAGTTACGGACAAATTGCTAAGACAGAATAAAAACACCAATTTCATAGGTAAGGACCCAATATTTACTAACTAGTTGAAATAAGGAGGACAATACAAAATATACCTAAAAAGATGGAATCAAACTGGTATTTCAATAGACTGCATCCGTATATTTTTTTATCACACTAAGACTATCACTGAAGATGTCGAAGAAGAAAACGAGAAGATGTCTGAAGATGTCGATTATATGCATAATAAAATTTCCACAATAATTTATGCTCATTCAATAATTTGTACCTATTATAAAAATGTTTGTAATGTTTGGGATTTATACTGATATTAATCTTAAATTGTAAGCATTTACTAAATAAAGACTCATTAGTCCATAAGCAAGATTTAGTTTTGTCGTAATAATTAAGTGTTTAATTTTATAATATTGTGCCTCTTAAAAATTGCTGTGCCTTTTAAGGTCCTTATTGATACATAAAACATTATTGTCAGCTCTTATTTACATAAAGAATGCAATAAATGATTTGATTTGATTAGATTTGTTACCTCAAGTTATTATACAGAATGTAACGTGTTTCTATCCGCTGCTAAAAGTCTCACCATGTAAACGGCTTCTGCACATAACGCTTCTTTGCCATCTATACAAAAACTGATTTAAAATGCAGCTGTATAAGAGAGAGAGATTGATCACTGGGATGGGCCGCAAAATGTGTTTTATTTGAAATATTTCAGTGCAATAATTACTGCCTTCGGTCGGGTCTCCTCACGTGTGACGATATTATTTCTTACGACCTAAAATTATCAGTTATCTTTTCGCGGACTCCACCATTTAGTCATAGCTTTCGGTTACAAACATTGTATTTGTAATGCAATAGGTCAAACAGCACAATTATAGATAGATAATGAATAACACAGTGTATAGTTACGGAATTAATATAACTTTATCTTCTAATTAAATGTTAATAAACAAAAAGTACACCATTAGGGGTTTGGGTGGCGTAAGTCAGAAGGTAACAGCGATTCGTTTAACAAGAGTTTTTAGAAACACAAGGAAAATTTCAATAAATTAAAAATGGTATAGTTATTAAGTAGTCTACATAATAAGTTTACTTATAATACGTTTTGATTTTTTTTTTTACATTTTTCAATTCAATTTAAATTTCGCGTTCGAATTCGGGTACAAGTAGTATTTTTAGATGTAATTATAGACGTCATTAAAATATTTGTATCACGTACGGCATTTGATTTGATTTTAAATGTCAAATGTTTTGAATTACTTTAAATAACATTAAATAATTATTTATACAATAGTATAGTTTGATTAAATCGAATCAAATCATTTTATTGCATTCGAGAATGTAAATACATATTTGGTAATAGAAGTTTTCCCGTTCATCATGTTACCCATTTGGGCATAGCCTAAGTATGGACGTAAAATGGATAAATAAACCTATATTTTTAACTTGTATTTCTTATAATCTAAAATTAATATGTATCATTATTAATATATTATATCACTTAAATATTCCCTTAAACTATAGTAACTTTTTTTAAATAATAGTATTTTGATCAAAAATAATAAGTAACTAAATAGATTTCAAGTATATTTTTTATCTTTTATTGTATTTTGTTTGTATATCCAGTGTATTTGTGTATCTGTATCTGGTCTAAGTCACAAGCGGTAGCAAAAGCGTTTTTACCCGCTGAGCGGTTAGCACCCAGCGTTACATTCGCAAAAAACTGGCCGGACCTGTTGTAACGGCCTGCGCCGGCGCACCCGTGCGCGTACGCTGAGAATTATATAGAGCTGACACAATGTTGTTGTTGGAACCTCATTGTGGGAATAGTTCTTAGTACAGATCACTCTATGCTTAATAATAAACATGCATTATCGTAAACTCTTTGTGTTTGACGTATTATACCTGATATAATTTACAGAACAAAAACTTTAATGGAATTACTCGAACTAATTAATGCAGTTAAATGTCTTTTAAAAACAATTTGTACTCTTTATTACATACAAATGATTCTGTGTAAAACTTTAATGACCAATTTTCTTACTATTGATTTTTTAAATATAAATAACTATACAAAATGACTTTTGTGTATTTTTTTTTGTAATAGTTCCTATACCTACACTATCTGTTTATTATAAAAATATTTATGTGAACCTATTGCATAAGTTTTCGTTACACTTGAATTTCAATGTATCTAAAATACGTGAATAAAATAAAATCACGGCGAATTAAAGTAATATTTTAAAAATAAATATCGGAATAGAATTGTGGAATAGAGTCTATATAGTTCCCTCAGGGCCAAATCCTAAACTATAAGGAATATCGAAAAATACTCAAAGGAGACGCGAGCCCGATTTTTCAAAAAGCCAACATGCACTTTGTTTTTATTAAAATCGCGACTCCTTTGAGCATTTTTCGCAATTCCTTATAGTTTATGATTTGGCCGTGAAGGCCCAATTGGAAAATTCAACCTGTGTACATGCACGGATTTTCCCGATGTTGTAAACAGACATTACCTTTCTCCACTTGAAACGATCCTAGATCCTACATCTTAGTAGGTACTTCTTATTTGCCATTCGGTTTGAGGTGGATAATAGTATAAGAATGAGTAGTATTAAAATACCATTTATTATTATATTTATCATGTAATTTTTGTGGAGACTTATCTAATTTTACCAATCTACTTGTGTTTTAACTCTGGTTGATACGTGCCTCTTTATAGAGTAGGTACTTAGAGACTATTTTTCGAAAAACGTTTTGAAAAAAAGTTACATCTATAATTCATCTCTATACAGATCCAATTATCACAAAACTGTTACAAAATAGTGATTTTTATGAAAATCACTTGCAATTAGTTAAATAGGTGGCCGCCGAGCAGCCGTATTAATTACTATATTGATGAGTTATGATTGTTAATGAGCAATTACACCGTCTCCCGTCTCGGCCGAATAGGCCTGACGCGGCGGGCATGCTAGTGGGTCATTCTGGTGTACACCCCTTGCAGTATCCGGTATTCAGAAAAACTTTTTTTAACATCAACTCGAGCAGACTATAATGAGACTATAAAGATAGTCTTACACGCATCGCGTACAATTTTCTAATTTATTATAAAGATAATGGTACCGATATCAAGTAGTGTTGCTCGTATTAGGTGTACTTGCACTTATTTGTTTCAAGGGTCAGTAGTTTTTTTTATTCAACGTATTGGCAATGCAGAAGCCCGGCCACCTGATGGCAAATGTTACAGTCGTCTTTAAAATACATGTGGTACGTCTAAGAATTGGTTTTGCTTTGAACTGTATGTACCACAGTATACACTATCTGCTGACTGATTGGGTAAATTAGTACAGCATAATATCTGGGTACCGTTAAAATTTTCATTGCTTTTTGAAGCTTATGCATTATAATAGTAGAGTAGATATACCATAAGCTATAATTAATGTCATCTTGATATAAAGATCATTTTCTATATATCATCCTTACTACTTGGGCTAGCAATTTTCCAAAAAAATTAAAAAGGACACTTCTATTATTCAAATAAGGATTCCCTCTTAGCAAGAACACTACATTAAGATATTTATTGGGTTTTTATCATGTTGAACTGTCAAAGTACTATGGAATTTGGCATTTCGGTGTGATAAAAATATGATAAATATGATATCGCGCTGCTCATGCTACAGATCCAGAATGTCAACATATTTATAAAACATGAGACAAAATTAACAGCTTTTTTAATAAGACGGTTAATTGGCATTATACTAATACACTCATTGAGAAATTATTTTCCACTTTACTATCAGGTTTATCGTATGGATAGATAACATTCATTACTGCTGCAAAACATGACATAAACTGAGCACAGTCAATTGAATACAGGTTGTAACTGTTACGACATGTTACCCTTTATTAACCCCAAGGCAAAAACAGAGGGCGTTATGGGGTGTTCTAAGTTTGACGTGTCTGTGCGGCGTCTTAGCTTCTAAAAGGACCGATAATGATCCGGAATTCTAGTTCTTATGAAGATCTGAGCATCATGGAGATGGCCCCACCTTTGCTCGTAAATTAAAGAAATCCTTGCGTCCAGAATACGATTGGCAGCTGTAAAAATTGTGTCTGCCTACAACTGCTAAAAGGACTGAAAGTTGCACACTTGTTTTATAATAAGACGGTCAGAGTAGCCAGAATTTTCACTGGTTATCTTATTCTTCAAGCCGAAACACAGTAATTCAAAGCATGGAAGTCTCTACCGGCACACGTGTTCCCTCCGTCCTACAGCAAGGGTTCCTTCACAAGATGCGTGAAAAGGCATCTTATGAGCTAGCAAGGTGAAGGTCGCTAGGCCTGCACCCTTTGGTGCTGCCCTAGCATCATTCGCATATGGACTTATCTACTGCTTACCTTCAGGTGGTGTGTCATTTGCTGGGCTGATTATAAAAAAATGCTTGGTACAGCTAGTCGATCACATAGTCTTATGTATGAAATACGCGATATGAGTTTCCGTCCTCAGCCTATATACGTTACACTGCTGGGCACAGACTTTCGTCATGGAGAAACATTAAGGAGTATGGGCCGTAACGTAGCACCACCACGCCCAATGTGGATTGGTGAGTAAAAACGGCAATAGCGACGCGGCCAACTCCTTTCGAAGCACGGAAGAATTCGAGATCACAAAGTTTTTGTCACGCATCCCACGACTGACTGTGGTGAAGGTAGCTTTGATCTCCTCAATGAATATGACAAGCATTGCTAGTAGAGGGGAACAGGTCAGACTTTTCAGTACCAAGTCTCCCTCTGGTATTACAGTGGTAAGTGTAATTGCTTATAAGTAATTACAAGAATGTCTTCCCATCAGCGGTGTTGAACCACATGACGTCACACTTGTGACCCCACGAAGTGTAATTACGTAGAACATGCGCGTCCGTCACGTCCGCCTACGTGACCGATTTCACACTTCGTCTGCCATCTTAGTTACAATCAACCGATTAATTAATAATTTGCAATAATTACTGAGCTTGTTCGAAACATTCTGCGATTATTATTAGACATTTGCATTAACGTGTATTAAATATATACTTACTGTACTTTTTTATTAATAAAATGCGAGGTTGGTGGTTTGTTACAATTAATTAAATGATAGTAGATCCGTTTATCGTCTTTCCTGTTCAAACACCTTTTTAAAATTCCAATACGATCTTTGTTCTTTACACACCTCATTTTTGTCGTTTTATTTATATTGGGGAAACTGTTGACTAAATTGACAAATTATGAAATTTTCATTTTTAACATAAATAATTACAAGAAAAAGAGATAAAGGTATTCTGAGATTCAAAAGTGAAGTAAAGTAAATGTGTCATAACAATAATATAAGCCATAACAGCTTGGCGTATAAAACATGAAAATAAGTAGCTAAATGTTATTATAAAAATTAAAATAACTTATACGTTACATAGCATATAATCTCACCACTTTGAAGGGGTAAGTAATTAAAACTGTAATGAAGGTTAATATAAAATTTTATGAATTTTTACTCAATTTTGTATACCAGTCCTTAGATGCTTGCAACGACAGTCAGGCCATGTTTTTTGACCATTTTACCTCATCGCCTTCCAAGAACCTCATCAGTACTAGTTTTTAGCAAACATTTATAACAAAAAACTAATTCCCCATATCAAGATTGTATTCAAAAGGAAACACAAAGCATAGTATATTGCAAACATAAAAAATTATGAGCAAATTGTTGACATTGATGTCACGCATTCAACTAGAAAATTTTACATAGAAATTGCAATAAAATTCTATTCATGGAAGTGTATATTTAGCGGCTATTTCCACAGATAATAAATAAGTAATTGCAGTGAAGGCAATAGGCAAATGAGCGGTCAGTTGTTGTGGGTCACGAAGCGAATCTGGTCGGTTCCGAAAGTGGCTGAAACCCCGAAGTTATGCGGCTGCACATTTGCATATCCCGATACATACGCTAATCAGTAATGCTAGGGTAACTATGTTATTCAATAAAAATGGACAAATTTTATATTATTTTTATTTTTTATTATTATGAAGCACCAATTGAATGACTCCATCTCATCTAATGGTAAGAGCGGATTTTAGTTACAAGGGTAACTGGTGTGGCAATAAAACATTAGAATCACCCTCACCTTGTCAGCCGGCATAGAGCTTCTCACTTTTTATGGAGATTCAGGGTTATAGGAAGTAGGGATTCAGGGACTCAGAAAAAAGTGGCTGAAATTTTAATAATAGACAATTCTTTTAAATAAAATTCATCGTGGCGGCTCATTAAAATAATACTACTAACCCAACTCTTCAATTTGGTGTCGTAAAAGGCGAGTAATGGACTTAGAACTGCACAACCATCCTATAGGTCTCACCACCTGTCACGCTGAGTGCAGTCACTGCTGGGTGAAGCGCGGATTATGGCAGAGGACTGCTTTTGCGGTGTTTTTGTCTAGTCTCTGACTAACGTCGTCTAACTAATAGTTGTGTTTATATGTATGTATGTTAAATTAATTTAAGGCAATTATGTAACACGTTCTTCTGAGTAAATTCGTTAACGTATTTTTTTACAGTTGAAAAATTGGTTTGGCTTGTTAAGTAATAGGTATAGTTTTACAATAGTCAGTGTTTAAACTAGGGTTCAATGCAGTTTCTAGTTCAGTGTGGTACTTGAAGCTAATTGAAGAAAGCAAAAATGGTGGTATGCGTAATAAACCAAATTTAAATTGATTAAAATCGTAGTCATACTAGCATGCATGCATACCGTATATGCAGCACTTACCACTTAATTATGATAGTTTCCTAACGGCTCACTCGAAGTGTTAGTTTTTAATAGGTCTGTTTTGCATACTGAAGTATTGTTAAGGAAATTGAAACAAACTCATTACTGTTCTGATTTTTTTATAAACGATTGCACTAGCTCTTGTATTATTTTTTGTATTATTAAGTATTCAGCTGAATAGACGTTAAAACACAGGATATTTGAACAAGTCCGGATATTTGTTTCCCAATGATCCCAAAAAATCCCATGTATTTTGAAAGAAATATTCAGGTAGCACACGAGAATTACTAAGTGTTCTGAAGGAAGTCATGGTAAAAAGTACCCGAAATTTCCGAGAGTGAATAAGCGAAAGACAAATGCAAGAACCATAGTAATTGGAATGGAGTAATTATAATGGGAGAAAGGCGTAATTGTATTTGTATTTTTATGTATAAATATATCATCTACATACCAATAAAATTCCATTTTACAATAAAAAAACCAATTCTTGGTACATTAGAACCAATATATTACAGCAAAAACAAGCTTTTAAAATTTTTGTCGAAACTTACGTCACTCAAAAACTACTGCACGAAATTGAAGGAATTGTTACTGATGTGTTGTCTATTACATTGTCATTAAAACAAATTCATTGCAATATTTTTAACTGGTTAACTTAATGTTGCGCACGTTTCGTAATCATAGCGCGCCGCAAATAATATATCACAAGCCATAACTATCCTTAGCCGCCATTACGGCCCAAAGAAATCAGAACAAACGATCGATCGAAATTTTAAGTCAACCCGGTGCTTGCAGTTAGCAAGTCGCTAATTCTGGAGTTCTCATTTTATTTATGTCTTCATACGCGCCGCCGATAGCCCCTAATTACACCGCCGACGCAAAAACACTAATCGTGCATCGATCATGATCAATTCCGGGAAAAAGTGGCACAGAGACCAACTCGGAGCAACTAGAAATGCACCCAATGCTACTAGTTCTTGTGCTCATTTTGAAAAGAGCTCAATATATTGATGGGTGCTTTTGCAAGAATTAGAAATTTCGGAATCCGTTCACTTAAAGTTTTAACTGCCAGTAATTTATCATTGCAAAAAAAGCCTTGGTATACTGAGTTGAAGATGTTGATCAGGTCACAATGGTCTCAGAAGGAGATACGACAATTGGATTTGGTGTCTCGGAAACATTGCGCCGTGCAACTTTGCACTCTGATGCTGTGGTTAAGATTTATCTTTTCAACGTAGAAGAGGCGGAGATAGGCCGATTGCCGCGCGCGATATAGATTTGCGTTGGCGAAGCGTTAATGAGGCAAGGTTCCGTCGGATTCCGCGGCAGCAATGTTAGTGCGTCGCCTTTTGTCGGCGAGATACGAGTTTTTGCGATGGCCAATGATAACAATGAGCGGTGTTAAGAAAAGTGGGATGTGAAATTCTATAGAGATAGCAAGAAACGAGATAATGATTGGTTAATTAATTATCGTTTTGCTTGTACACGAGGTTGTACCAACTATGGGGAAACAGCGAGGATGTATCCAGTCATTAGGTGCTAAGCCTTGACTTTCATTATCCATTATAAGGTGTAGGAAAGCATCATGCGATTATCCAATGCCAAGTAAGTCGTGTGATCATATAATTTTATCTTTACTATTTACACAAAAATCAAACCTCAATAAAGCCGTGGACTGGAATGCAATTGCCAGCTTCGTTGTTATCGATAGCATAAAACCCACAGCTCTTTAAAGTTAGCTTGGAAAATGGATATTCTCTTGCGTTTCTCCATATGCTTTTCAGTAATTTTCTATATTTTTATCGAATTTTGATGATCGTTTTATGTAAATTAATGTGTTCTCTTTCACTCTCGTCTTTTATTTGTTTACGCTTCACTCCATCTCCATATATAATCAAATAAAATAATTACATACAACACCATCAATAGAATAAAGATTCTCATATTCGCTGTTCATTGAGCAATAACCGTATCAACCGTACGTGTAATTGTTTACGCCTTATCATATGTGATTCTGATGACTCATAAACGCAATCGCGGACCATTTACGGAACTGATACATATTCGTACATAACCATATGTATCTACAACTTTTTTATGTGTATGTGAACGTATCTAAAGTCATATAGGAATAAATTTAATAAATAAATTCATATTAGACTTAAAAGCGGATGTAAACAGAAACCAGTTGCGCGGACCCAAAATTGGGAAAACGGCAGAATATTGCAGGATAGATTTTAAAAGACTTTTGAATAGATGATACAAACCAATGATACAAACAATACAATTAAATGTCTCATCAAATTAAATATTAAAACTTGTCTTTACTTTTATAGTCATGACCCAAATCATTTTGGCTTTTCCTACCAAAAAGTAGCGTGTCTATTTCTTTGTAACGCTTGACAGCTCTTAAAGGGTCAGTTTAATGATCCGTGGTCAGCTTGACCAGTAGGAATTTTGGACTAATGTCGAAAACGTATGATGTCGTGATGTGACAGCTCGTCCAAAACTTCAATTTTCATATAGGTATAACAAAAGTGAAATAATCATAGACAAAATCTTGCAGAGTTTCTTGCCAGTTTTTCTCAGAATAAGGTCTTCTGGTAGTTTTTGTGAACGGATGGCGTAGTTTTTCTCTTTCACGATATATTGTAAAATGTTAAGACATAAGCATAAGCATGCGCTAAGACGCATCTAAACTGAATAAATGCTTTTGATTTAGAAAAGTCCCACTGCAGAGCAAAGGTAACCCCTCATGCAAATTTTTGCGAACTTCAGCTATGGTGCGTGAATCTCCGAAAAATGCGCCAGTTTGTCTAATCATCGATAAATTATTTTGATATGGTTTGCCTAGAAACACTAAGCTTCTGTTACAAACATGCACAAATACACGATGTCGTGATATATCTGTTACAGCGCGTTCTCTCATATGTATGTAGGCCCGGCCAGAATACCAGCGCTGTATCAGCTTCACCTGATGCAGCATATGCTGAGGTCGGGTCCTAGTTGACCTTATATGTGATTGTATGTGTATTTTTCGTCTCTGTGGTCAATAAATGTCTCATTATTAACGCCTTTTTAAGAACATGGTTAAATCTTAAAATTTCAAAGTTACACTTTGACTTGTTTTTGAATAACATGTTTTTAAAGAACGTATGAATAAGTTCCATATTTATGTCAAAATTGCTAACGCAATTTATGGCTTAATTTAACTTTTAATTTTTTAAGTAGAAATTCAGTTTCTCTTAATCTCGTTACGAGGTTTTCCTAGTTCCAACTGAGCATAAAGTCAGCACATCTTATTTATGATTAAGACGTCCTTAAATCGCTTCATTATCAACAAAGGGCAATTTTATGTTCTCAAAGTTTAACGTCTTTTTAACTACTAAAACGATTTTGTTGATATAAGACAACAAGCTTTTTAATTACGAGCACTTGAGTGAGTGGGACAAAAAATGTCCATATCATGATGCTAAGTGGATTACATTAAAGGCTGGTCAGGGAGCGGGCTTAGGGTGACCATTCATCTAGAACGCTCGCGGGGTGACCAGGGGTTTTATAGTATGAAAGATTTTTTAGACTAGTGGGCACGTTATCATCACCTTCTCTCAAACAAAATAATAGTGATAGTTGTGGTAACTGTTAATTTCTAAGACCAAAATGCTTACAAATAATTGTTGTTGATTCTTTATGTTTGCATGTAGGTACTTACTTACTGGTCTGATCTCTGGCACAATTACTACGAAATGGTGAGTCGTTGTTCCTAATAGCTGCTTGGGTTAATTATTTTTTGCGACTGATTAATTGCAGTAAGTTAATTGGATAATGTACGAATATTCAGAAATAAAATGCATTGACTTCGCCTACAGGGTGTTTACATTTTTTTCTAATAATTTTGGATTTTAAATTTTGTCCTGACTGAAGAGTGAATCATGGCATCCCTAGTCTTGCAATAATGAGCATCAACTAGACCAGTAGTTCCATATTTGCAGTAATATTGATGGCTGCAGGAAGGCAGCTCCTGTAAGCGCAAGCAATTGTAATTACTATGCGCTATTAATGAACAGCGCTTATTACTACCAGTTGAGGCGCAAACACCGCTAATGTTTTCCGAAAACCATAATAGACAAAATTTTATGGTTTTAGCTATTAATTTTTATTGCTTCTATTGACGCAGGCTGACAGAGAGAACCTTAGCAAGAACTGTGTCGCTGTGACTTTGACGTTATTGTTACAAAGTAAAATGGTTTTCCGATGATTCTTGATCGATATCTGAATAGAGTCTTGGTAAACGAATAACGGGTAAATTCAGTGAAGGACTATAGCTTAGTATTTCATGCCGTACTTGGTTTAATTCATATTAAAAGTAAAATGGTATAATGCTAAAAGAAGAAAAGACCAAGTCGTGATCTATTTCTTCCACAGAGCAGCATTAGTAAGATAGTATTTTTGTGTCCTGGCTCAAGGAGAAGTGAAACTACTTATAGTCCATTTTTATTATTTCTCTACCCTGTTCCCAATATCATTAGGGGTTGGCACAAATTCCTATTCCATTCTACTCTGTGACACGCCATATCCACCACTCCTCAGTCATCATAATCACACTCTAATTCACATTGCTGTCTATCGATTTTTTCTTTCCTCTCCCACCATTCCCAGTCTATCTTATCTTATTTTCTCCTTTTTCTTATATTTTAAATGCATTAAATTCCGTTCCTAATTCAAAAAATAAATAAAAAGTTTTTTATTTTGTTTAAGTAATTTTTTACGTCCTACCAATATTTTTCTATGATCTGTTCCGAGGTGTTCCGACATAGCGGAGTGGTTATGATTTCATTACCGATCTGCTTAAATTTTTCAGCAAATTGCTAATGAAATCTGATATGAGACAAAAGAAACATTAAATTCTAAAATCCTAGTAAGAAAAAGTATAAAAAATATTTTAAAAGGCAGTTAAACGACATATTCAATCACGATCGCTAAAACAACCCGATTAATTCTGCTTTTTAATATCCAAAAACATTAAATGTTTGTTAACCTTTGGAGTTATTATTTAATCAAGTTGTTAATTAAATAAAATGTTTCTTCTTTCGTTGTATACCAGCTACAGGGTGTGGCGGCGTACACGCAACATATTGAATTCAGGGTTTCTTTATAGCAAGCGATTTATATAAAAGATTGATAAGAGAAGGGAGCGGCGCGCTAAATAGCCAGTGGTAACGAGATCGCGGCAAAGGGAATAATTAAAAGATATTAATCAAGATATCATAGAGTATCGGAATGATATATAAAATGATTATCTCACTGCGGCTTGTTGGGGATTGAATCTTTTCAACATGGCGGAGTGGTTTGAATGGTTTGATTTCGATGGAAACCAAGAAAATTTGACCATGAAAGGCTTGGGACTTTCATGAAAAGCCAGCGTTGAAAATCAATTACTAATAATCGAATGTCATAACTAATTTCCCAACACTATTTCCTATCCTTTTCGCTTAATCTACACAACATAATATGAACATCACACCTCTATCCACAAGGTAGTTGAGTATTTTCATATTTTGAACCTGTACTTGTGTTAATTATCATTGTGAAAAATTTCAACTTTTGTAGCTTTGCGTCAATGAATGTCAATTTCTATTAGAAACGTGAAAAGCGCCCCTAGCGGAAAGTAGTTGAATTCATGTTTCCCATAGAAATTGACATTCTTAACGCAATAAAAAAAAGTTTTTTATAATGAACACTGACACTAGGGGATCTGAATCTATCACTAATGCAATTTGACCAATAGGGCTGATTCCGTTATCACAAACTAGGCTAAACCAAACTAATTTGTGCATCTATCCTTCTCTAGCGTTAAGGAGAAGAGAAGTATAGATACACAATTTAGTTTAATTAAGTCTAGTTTATGGCAACGGAATCCTAATATTTTGAGAAAACTTCCTAAATTAAAATGAACACGCGATCCCTTGCACAAGTTATACCATTTCCCCCAATCGGTAATCCCTGCATGTAATATTATCAACCTATATATTTAGAATTTTCATAATTGCGGGTATTTAAGACTACGAAGAATAAAATATCGTTTATTTTATCACGATCGTGTCCTATTTAATACAGCCCTACAGCTGTTTTTTACACTTAAACGAAATACGTTAATGGCATTTTAAATTACTTACCAATTGTATAAAAATGTCTTCTTTCGGAAACCAATATTATTTCCCAATAATTACGTTGCAGATAGCATCTCCGCGGCAAAGGCGAGGTAAGTGCAAGTTAGATGTCATCTCCGTTGCGGCTCCAATTGCCCGATAAATAATTATCGTTGTCCAAACCGAGCGTTTATCGACAGAGCCAAATGGAGTCATTTAACCGTTCTAGAGGCGAGCGGTTTAGTCTGGATTCGCAAGAGCTTTAGGTTTAAGAAAAAATTAAATTGCGTTTCCTTTTTTTACATTTAGGCTCGATTTTTCAATCCTCAGATAAAATTATCCGCCATTTAAAACTATTACTGTCTCTTTCTGAAGTCATAAAAAGAAAAGGGACAGAGCTAACATTTGACTGACAGATTTTGTTTTATCTGAGGATTGAAAAATCGGGCCTTAGATAATTAATACTATTCTTTGGGTAGCTGCAGGTTCAACCATTGGTATCAACTACATTTTACATAAAGATTTATTCAATAACGACATAATATTTTTTTAAGAAGAACAAGTAGAGAGAAGGTAGAGTGCTTTAAATTTTGTGTTATATACAAATACATATAATCATTGGATAGTTGTGCAGTTCTAAGTCCATTAGTCTTTTACGACACCCAAGGGAAGATATGGGTTGGTAGTATTCTTTTATGATCCGTTACCACACGTCTCTATGTTAAACTTACAAGTAATACAGTAAGTATTATGTAGGTACTTGTAAGTTAAACCTCTTGTATTACAAGTGCTAATTGCGCCTTGAAAGCAGCTGAAGGCCTGAAAGAAACTCAGGAAAAGTAAGCAGTGGTGTACATTAGGGTAGACTCTCCAGCACTGGATGAATATAACGCGACACCGAGAGACTCCGAAAGACTCGTGGTGACTACATTGTTACGTTGGTAGTTTGAATTAAATTTAGTAAAAATTACACGCCTCATAACCCATGAAGACATCTTTGGTCGTTGTCAGCATAAGACCCGCGATCGTCCCTCCCCGATGCAGTCCATATGGATACAGTAGGCTTTAATTATCAGACATAACTCAAGAACCGCCTACAGTACTTGTATTTGTTTATTTCGTACCGCTAATTTGTTATAATACTATCTGATGGAGAATTCGTATTGAGTTTTGTCTTGGCCAGAGATCAAAGAACTTAATTATGAATTTTTCACACGTACGCGAGTGCAATTTCAGTTGTGTCCGACGGCGAATGTTCGATTGTGGATGACAAATTGCCGTTTCAATTTTGCACGCAATGGTGGAGATTTGGATTTGATTACGGGATTTCTTTTAGGACGCAAATGAAGGAAGTGTAATGAGTGAGCGGTGTAGTCGGTTTCATAGATGGTCGATTAAAATATTTGTCTTTCATAATAGGTTATAAGTAAAAGGTAAATTATGACAAAATTAATGTAGTACTTGCTTTGTTTCTTAAATACTTTACGGCAGGTTACAATGAAACAGGACATGAATTTCGGGATACACACGTCATAAACAATAGGACAGTGAAATTTCATTTCTGAGGGATTTTGAATACTGAGTTTTTAACGCACGTATCGAGATGTTACTAGAGCAAATGTTAATTGTGTTGTTATAATTTAAAAAATAATTATTTATTTCATAAGTAGATACTTGACAGTGATTTTATCCCTTGGAAGTCACTGCGAAAACCGGTGTTCGCGAACAAGATAATATTATAAAAAAATGAAATGAAATGAAAATATTCTTTATTGTACGCCATTAAATATATATCCAGAGATTTATATATATACATTTCTATTCTGTCTCTTTTTCTAACCTTTGAGAGGTTAATAGGTAATTAAAATGGACCATAGTTTATAGTTATACTTCCAACTTATGCCATTCTGGGCTCGTTTCTTGTATCCTCAGATTACAAAAAAACTAGATCTAAAGATTTTGAGTTAAAGTTTGGCTATGTAATATAAGATTTTTTATTGTGGGGCATGCAACATCACTTTATGAATGTGTAGATCCTTTTTAAAATTTATCGACTAGTAAATAGTACAACAAACTAAGACATCATCAGAGGTCAGTCACCTGCATCTCATAGGACAGGCAGCAAAGCTGCACTCGATACAGTTGGAACATTACACGGTATCGTCGCTCGCGTATCGGGATATCATAATTAAGCCGCGCGGCGGCGTGTTCAAATTAAATTATGTCGAAATTAAACGTTAGTGTTGCCATAAATCGAGTGCGAGCGGCGTGCGCAGGCGCCGCCGTTACGCGCACGCATGATGTATCGGCCGCGATACCTGGCCTTGTGTGCGTGTGGCTTAAGGCATAGCAGGAGGCAACATTTTAAAGGTGGTAGGTAGTTGAAGTACTTCGTAAGGTCAAATTCCTTGGCACCTACACCAGAACCTTGAAAAACCTTGAAGCCATCAAAGTAGGGAACACGACAGGAGTAGGTGTAGGTGGAGCTGTAATAGATAGACGCTTCTAGCCGCTTGCAAATCACTGCATATCTGATTATAATATTAAAGCGAATAAGCAGATACTATATAATAATAACCACTGATTCAAACCATGTAAACAAAATTAAAATAAGTACTCGTCAAGTATTAGAAAATAATAAATTAATAAAATAAATAAATATCTTCATAGATTCACACCTATCAACTAGCCCCATTTTAAGCAACTAATGCTGCTATTTTTCTGTTAATATTATTTTAGTTTGTTTTTTTGGTAAAGCTTTCGAAAAGTTTAATTAAAATCATTAAAATCTGAAGCAAGAGTATAAAATGTAGGCATAATACCACTTAAAAATGATTAAAGTAGAGCATTTTAATTTAATTGAACTATATTTTTTGTAGGATGCTACATTTCTAGGATCCGCTGCAATCTCACAACTCGTTCCAACCCTCAAATGAAAATACAACTTAATCTGCGGCCGGAGCTTCCATTTAATTGTTTGTTTTTATTTCTTCGAATCAATAAGCGGCAGACACTCATATGGAGATGCAGGATAAATATCTACAGAGATTAAAGCTAAGATATAGCCTATAAGACTTTTACAACTGAAATAATGCGAGAAATGAGTGCAGATACAGATACAAGAGATGGTATCTCGCGATACAGCCCGAGGTGCTGGAGGACAATTAGCAATGGAGTATATTAACACTGCTATTTCTGTGTACGGCTATAGACCTGGTTTTGTTATCAACGTGAAATAAATAACAAGAAAGTAATGGAGTATGGAGTATCGGTAACTGCTATACGGTATTCTGATGGCATTGCACATGTTTTAGATAATCTACAGATCGCTTTGATATATGCTAGGTCGCTAGCTCAGTTAGATATATTTTTTTATATTGCTTCCACTTTTATATTGGAATTGCTTCTAGATCACTTAGTTTTCAGTATCGAAAGCAAATAGTCACCAAGCTTTCTGTCTGTGGAGTCCTTGAACTGCGGAAAAAAGTTGTGAGTTTGCGCTTGCTAGCGAAGATATTTGTGCTTTTGAATTGCTCGCTACGTTCGGGATCAATCCAAAGCTGGTTGCTTGGTGCAGATTCATTTTCAGCACATGCGACAAGAAACACTGCAGCTTTGCATAACAAATTACTGAGTTGGTTTTGATTTTGTATTAAATCGATGATAAATGTTTTTGTTGTTTAGTGTTTTTGTGTAATTTGTTTAATGACCTTATTCTGACATTGACTTAACTGATATTCTTATTCTACTAATTTGCATTGATGCTATAATTATTATTATTAACATTAAGAAAATTTCATTATTATGTAATGTTGCAGTGCCTGCAAAAGGCAACTAAGTTGTGAAGTACCGTATTATTATAACGACTAATGTATTATATGTACACTTAGTTCACAATAAATAACTTTGACTTTGATTTAACTCATTGAACTCGCCTTTAGTTAGTTTTTCCGGGCAAATGAGAGAGACAGCCGAACGCTGAAAATTATTGCAAAAATCAAATCTTTCATTATATAAGGTGATAAATTGCAAAATGCAAATTTTAAAATAATAGTTCTAATAGTTCGATTGCGAATAAACGTACGTGATTATCTAAACAAAAAATAATTTTATACCAATGTGACTACGACACGTCCATAATGACGACCTCCGTGGTCGAGTGGTCTGTACGCCGGTCTCAAGGCGTCGCCATCTCGAGAGGTTCTGGGTTCGATTCCCGGTGGGGGCAAATGTTTGGGTGATGAATTTTCAGGCATTTGTTCTCCAGTCTTGGATGTTTATATATATTTATATATATTCAGAATATTTATATGTGTTTATCTATTAAATATATTTATCCGTCATCAAGTGTCCGTAACACAAGCAGCACTAGTTGCTTAAAATGGGGCTAGTTGATAGGTGTGAATGTTTGAGGATATTTATAATACAAACTGTAGATTAATTTCTTACACGCTAACCAAATACATTCACACTTGGATATAATATAAATATTTTCTGTGCTTGCTTATGCAGAATACGTGAGTAATCACATAATGTTGTGCGCCTTCATTGGGAATATTCAATGATGAATAATTACATGGTAAGATGTTAAGCAATTACTTAATAGCATCTGCTGATTCATTCTAATAATTATACTAAGACGTCACGTCGTTAAACAATGGTCAATGAACTTGGCTTCTTAACTATTATGCTTACTTCTTGTTCCCTATTACGCTGGCACCTGCTTTCATGATCTCGGACAAAAACGAAACAAAAACTATTAACTCTATGACAATGTTCACAACTAGCTCCAATAAACACAACAAACACGAGGTCTTGACAAATTAAATTTTTTTTGACGCTTATTTCGATAAACCTCAACATTGCACATCATCACATACACTTATTACACAAAACTACACTGATTTTACGTAACAATATCCACTCCGAAACAATATTACAATTATCGAAATAAAAATCACGTCCGCCATTAGTCTAATGCCGCCAAACTCTCCGACAAATGTATAATATCGTATAGATCGATAGATAAAATTGGAGACCAAAAACAATGAAAAAAAAAAGAGACAGGAGGGAGGAGGTTAGTTTAAAAACAGACGCAAAGAGAAAATTGACAGAGAAGAGCGCAATAACAGCAAAGAGTCGCTACTACTGATATAGCGCCTCGTTACAACATTATCCTGCGACGGTGTGATGAAGATACAGCTACACGTGGTACTCGTAGCATATGGATGCGAGCAACTCAGGACCGATTCTCATTTCTAAGCAAAAATATATATAAAAAAAGGTGTGTTTTTGGCGGCATTAGACTAATGGCGGACGTGATTTTTATTTCGATAATTGTAATATTGTTTCGGAGTGGATATTGTTACGTAAAATCAGTGTAGTTTTGTGTAATAAGTGTCTGTGATGATGTGCAATGTGGAGGATTATCGAAATAAGCGTCAAGTGGTGTGAAAAGTGATGAGTTTTTTATCGTGGTAATCCACCTCATCCAAGTAGCACCACAGTGTCTGCCATCGATCGTTTGACGCCAAACTCTCCCAAGATGCATTGAAATGCAATACACTAGCATTTCAATGCAAACTACTGAAGAAATAAATACTGAAGACTTGGCTGTATGGGCTTCGTTCCCTTTGCCTTCCCTACATGGGAGGATTTTACAAAAAAACAAAATAAAAATTAAAATAAAATATTGTGAGTATAGTTATTTCGCCTATGCTCGTCCACAGCTAGACATAGGCCTTCCCTAAAATGCATACCAACTTCCCTGATTTTCAACTGCCCCCTTCCAGCTCACTTCAGCAAACTGACGAATATCCTTAACCCATCTTGTCGCAGGGCATCCCACACTATGTTTTTAACTTAACTGGCCGTTAGTTGGTGATCTCACCAATCTACTGTCATTACGGTTTGCTAATTTGATGGGCTATGTCAGTGTTAGCTTGCCTTACAGTGTGGTGCAAGTTTGCATATTTATTACAAAAGCTATTTTAAGCAGAAATATTTAAGCACAATCTTATGAAAAGATCGTTTTTTAATGCTAAAAACTAAAATTAAAACGTAAACTACGTGTGTGTAGTTGAACTCTTTAATTGATTTCTAATTAATACACAGTTATCAAATAAATCAACAGATTCGTGACATATTTTGCAGTAGTCATAAACGAAACTCAATATAAATTCCGTTTTTATGCATTGCTTTTCGTGTCAATATTGCGAAACGTTAAGCCCCAAGTGCAAGACATTTTAAACCTAGTTTAAATCTCGATAACTTATGAGCCACAGTAAAATGGTCAAAAAATTACAAAATTGAGTTTTTAAGATTTAAATATCCTGCAAGTGGGCTTAAATCTTTGGGTTTACCAATAATCCTCATTGGGTTTGTCATATTAAGGATCATCAGTAGGCCTATATTAATGAGAGCTATTTGACCCTGTCTTCGGCTATTCGTACCCAGAAATTATTTAAGCATCGTAATCTTCCTTCAAATCATTTTCGTTCAAAACATGACAGGATGGATGAATATCAAAGGGAATCGCAAAAAATAGCTCCAAGTAGTTCCAGTCCCATCGCAAGAATAAGAATTGTGTAGGTAAGTATAATATGCACCCGCGCACCGGTCAACGCGCTGACCCCACCGGCAATCAGTTTTTGCACAATGCATTATATGCAAATGCATGAAAGCAACACCGCCGCGCAGTTTCGATCTTTTTCTACACACTCGTTACTCAATTAGCTTCGTTATCGCGAGCTGATGTCTGCGATGCTAATAATTGATTTAAAAACGTTGAAAACAACATCTTTGTAGTGGTAAATTCACACGTTAGCTTGAGATATTAGTATCGGGAAATTTTAATGGCTTGTTATCGAGTTTACTTGGATTCGATATCTAATCATGTATACCCATTGTCAACTAAGTTGTAAGACGCCCATTCTTAAATATGACCTGCCCACGGGTCTCCGCTCCAATCGGTCCTGAGTTGCTCGCATCCTTAAGCTACGACGTTATCTTCATCACATCGTCGGAGGATTATGTGCATTAATGGAGAAATTTTAAAATAATTTTTAACAATCATCAATACAGGGACCAGCGTCTCATTGATAGGTACTATCCATCCTTGGAATGAACCATAGCCAAGCCATATGTGCCAATGAAAACCAGCGTCAGGACTCAAAAGCTGACATCATGCTGAATTGGCTACCTGTTTTGGCACAGCCGCGAGACAGTTCCTATCTAGTTAGATAATATGTTTTCAGATTTTTTTTTGTTTGTGTATAATGTAGCTATATATATATTCTTTTATGTTCGTACAATGTCTCCTGTCTGTGTCGGAATAAATGTTTTTTCTGTCTTTCTTTCATTCACAGGAATAACTGTATGCAATTGCCTGACCAATACAGATTGTTGGGTAGAGACATATCATATCAAATCAACAGATAGATGATTTGTCAGTCCTTGGGAAGTACAGTCAACTCCAAAAATATGTAACCACTTTTGATAGTAAATGACTCTTATTAGAAAAAATTTTAGATTGTCACCTCTAAAATGTGTATACATCGTAGTTCATCGTACAATGTACTCGTATTACTCGACTGTATGCTATTTTTATTTAAAGATTTTTATATGTCGTAACAGGAATGAAGCTCGCCACCTGTTACACGGGCACTTAATATATCTGCCGACATGTGGATGTTGACACCTCTGCCTACCCCTTTGGGGAAAGAGGGGTGATGATATGATGATGATAAGGAACAAGAATCAAGCTGTCGACAACGGGTTACACAGTCTAAAGGAAAGTCGCAGGGTTTCCATTCATTAGCTGAATAAGGATACGGAGGATGGATGATGCAAGTCGGGTTGCAAATGCAGAGGCAGTGCTTTGCCCAAAAGATTCATATTAAGCATCTAAGTGGTAGTTTTTGATCACCCATCGAAGATTTAACCGGGCGAAGGTTGCTTTGTTTTTAATATTTTTAATTAAATTATAATTTTAATTTTTATATTATGTTAATGTGAACTAATAACGTTATGTTCATTAGTAAATTAATAAAGAAACAAAATTACTTTTATTATCATAAGTTCTTCATAATGATGTTAATAATTGTTTCTCTTTTATACTCTTAAGAACAATTAACTGCTACTCAAATGGATAGTAAACCCGGTTTATTTTTATCCTGTAATTTTTGCGCAGTAAAATTAATTAAATAATTAGGAGCAGGATAATTGAGCAGTACATTTTTTTACAAGTAAGTGTATTCTTATTGTTGATAACAGTCATGTCTATCTGCAGTAAAATTCTGTTGTTGTATGTTGTATTGTTGTAACTCTATCGGTTTTTTATCCGTGGTCAAGCAACTCTGGATCAAGTGGTAAAAATATTAGCCAATGGCGTAAACGTATAATGTCGTGATATGTCAGTTTGACCATGAGTCCAATTTTAAAATATTACTATATTTACTTATAAATTTCGTGAGAGCTTTTTTCGCTAGTCGTGTGTTAGCGACTACCAACCTATCTCTTCCCTTGGGGCGACTAATGGACTTAGAACTGCACAACCATCCAATATTAACTTATAGCGGCGACGGGCTCACCACCTGTCACGCTGAGCCCATGCGCAGTCACTGCTTGGTGAAGTGTGGACTATGGGGCAGTGGACTGCTTTTAGGGTGCTTTTGCCTTAGTGATAATAGTCGTGATTATATGTATGTGTGTGTATGTTATAATTAATCATAGACATTTTTATCACAATACGATGCCGTGAATTGGAATTTTCATCGCATATTTAATTATCATTGGTCAAGTAAGTAATGAAACGTCTCAGACATTACCAAAATGTTACATTACTTACATTTTGGTGGTTCCATTGACGCCTTTGGATATTTAATTGGTTTTAAAATGAATATAATGGCATTGATAAATAAATTCACCCTTTAACATCTACGAGTTATTATTATTTCCTACTATTCTGTAACATTTTTTTTGCAAAATTTTTTCTTCAACTAATTGATACATTTTTGGCACATTAATGTTTATCAACAATATAATCGAATGCACCAAATTAAAAAAATAAAGGCGTAAATGAAAATATCGAGAAAACCCACAGAAAACCGCAACATCTGCACAGCCATCCATTCAAAAAATAAAGGCATATTTACGGATCCAAGACGACTATGATATGCTCCACTGTAGTGGGCAGAGTTATTTATTTTAAGCTGATGGGAAACTAAGACCTCATCACACACTATTGAGCCAACGGACGTTATACATCCAAAGCTATTCCAGTCACGTACAGCTAAAAAAGCGCTGCTCCCCGTTTGATGCGCTGCGCTACTTCGTATGCGGCGAGCGCGACAGCGCTGAAATTAATTGACGTTCTCAGATTCTTTCGGTAAATATGATAGTGCATACCAATTTAGTTCCTTTTTGAGTGTTTTTGCTAATATTTTCTAAAGAAGGCCAGATTAATATTTTCCACGAATAAATCAGTTTACAGGTTCCAGCACGGAAATTCGTAATTACACCCAAATTGGTGGATAGTGAGCAGTGTTAACTTCTACAGTTTATGTGATAATCATAGGTTAGTTATATGTTAGTCAGTCTTTATGTAACACTGGGCGGGTCTATTGTTATGCACTGCCACAGTGTGGCAAGCGGTTCTTATATAACTGTAGGTCAGTGCCCGGCAAACTTCTTGAACAATATAGTCGTGGAGGGGGTAAGACTGCGCACTGTATTCGGATCTAAAATGTACTAAAAAAAGGTTTTTGGTTTTTATAAAGTCAAGGTCATTGCTCAAGAAGTTTGCCGGGAAATATACTCAGGTTTTTTTGAAACTCGGTGAAATAGGCGCAAACCCTCAATGGGATGAATAATTTTACCAATCTCAAATCTATTCCAAAGAAAAAAATAACATCAGATGATTTCTTTCCAAGTTGCAAAACCATTCCAATCATCCATTAACTGATTGGTGGAAATCACAAATAAGTAATTTATCAACGCTGAATTGAACGCAAAATTAAAGGAAAGCTTAAATTAAGACCTTTGGCGACAATTAAGTGACAAAAAGCTCGGGGGTTCGAATTCCTGCGCCGGCGCAAGGACCGGCCAGCGATTCATTATGACTGCTAAAAAATGGCATAATTATCGTTAGCGAAGCCGTCTCACTGACTGATACAATAAAGCTATAAATGCCATATCAGTTCAATATTTCGGATTTCCAGTCTTCCATCTTGCTCTAAATATACAGTGGCTAACTTGATTATTTTTTTGAGTTTGTATTATATAGCAGGTACCTGCATTATATCATTATTATCATAATTACGTGTGTGGTAGCGGCTCATAGAGCGACTGGTAGTGCAGAGAAAAATTGAGGGGAGTTGATCGCGCGGTAGGTCACCCATACGCTGCACTGACCAAATTAAGGCCGTGGTGGGAGGCCACGTGTCTGACTGCACCAGACAGTCAGCCAACAGAGAGAGATGGCGTGCGGAGAGCTGTAGCCGCCTCTGCCTCCGACATGGATGCCTGAGTGTGACCACGACCGCTCTGACAAGAGCGAAACGACCAAGAAGAAGAAGAGCGTCAAATGACTACTACCAACCCATCTCTTCCCTTGGGTGTCGTAAAAGGCGACTAATGGACTTAGAACTGCACAACCATCCAACAGCTTATCGCGGGGACGGGCTCACCCTCCTGTCACGCTGAGCACATGTGCACTCACTACTTGGTGAAGCGCAGACTATGGCAGTGGATTGTATGTGCGGTGCTTTTGCCTAGTCTCTGACTAACCCTTTCGGGACGGGATAGTCGTGATTATATGTATGTCTTTGTATGTACGTGTGATACGTAGATATAGGCACTTACACGTGGTATGTTAATTTTATCAGTTACTATATATTAGATTCAGGCATCACAGTAGGTATTGCATTATAATTTGTGACGATTGAATTAAGCTCAAAATACACCAAACAATACATCTTATTCTTTGACACTCTCGTTAATATTTTTATACGAGAGAGAGGCCGCAAAAAGCACCTAATGGACTAGCAAGATGGAGGTGGCTGCTGTTCTTTCTGCTTTTTCTTTTTCTTTTTTCTAGCAAATGGACTCTCCTGTTACAATCTGGGTGGTGTTAAGTAATTAGCTATGCTTATAGTAATACCAAGATTTTTCATACACTATTTCAAGAAACGGACCTTTAGCAATTACATGAAAGTGCAGGACATAGATAAGTTAAGTTAAGTGCGCAAGAGACATCGCACGTATCTCAGATGTTAGATAGTTAACTATTTATTAGTATATCCATTGCTCTTTGCTTGGGTGCGCGCCGCCTAGGAAACCCACTTATCAGATTTTCTGGCCTTTTGCGTAAAACACAAGATTTTATTACTCTGCACATGGAGAGAGTTAGCAAATAGAGAAACAAATTGTATATTGTTAGTCATAAAGAGTCGTTATGTTAAAATTAATAGAGACCTAAAATATCACAAAGTTAACTTACGGAATGGTCATGGAACATAAACGATGAATAGGGATGTTGACGATTTTTATAAATATGCTTTAAATAGCTAACAATTTTTTTATACTTCTAATGCATATAAAATATCGTATTTTAAATTTAATTTCAAAGAACAATGACAGAAAATTGTCTAACGTTTTCAAAGCGAACTAAATCTCATTTACCTAAAATTCAACAAAGACAAAGAAATCATTATCTAGTGGCTTGTATCATACTATTATATTAGACTTATAATCCGATTCTTGTCATGTTCATGGATATCATTAACTCAATCTTTTTAAAAACAATTATAAAGCCATCAGAAGTGATACAACAAGCATTAAATCAAATCATGCAACCAAGATGCAACTCTATTTTGACGTTTTGACAGATTAGTCACAACCATAGATATATATATATATATAGTGACAAATGCTCCAGTGTTTTCGACTTTCAATTGTTTTTGTGTTTTTCGGTTTTCTTGAAAAATATATAAATTGGAGACAATATAGTTCTAGTTATTATAAGGACCGTGGCCGTGTGGTTTGTACCGTGGTTCAAAATAGTTCAAATCCCGATGGGGCCGATGTATGTGTAATAATAATAATATCCTCAGACATTCACACCTATCAACTAGCCCCATTTTAAGCAACTAAGCTGCTTGTGTTACGGACACTAGATGACGGATAAATATATTTAATAGATAAATACATATAAATAACCTGAATCTATAGAAATATATATAAACATCCAAGACTGGAGAGCAAATGCCTGAAAATTCATCACCCAAACATTTGCCCTCACTGGGGATCGAACCCAGAACCTCTCGAGATGGCGACGCCTTGAGACCGGCATACAGACCACTCGACCACGGAGGTGTGTGATGAATAAAAACATTCGTTTTCCAGTCACGGAAGTTTAATATAACAATATTAGGTTTCGTCATCAGCCTATATACGTCCCATTACTGGGACAGGCCTTACTCATGGAGAAACACATGAGGAGTATGGGCCGTAACACCACCACGCTGGCCCAATGCAGGTTGGTGTGTAGCAACGGTCACAAGTGTGACCGGGACCAACGGCTTAACCTGCCTTCCGAAGCACGGAGGAGCTCAAGATCACAAAATCTTGGTCACCCATCCACGGTCTGACCACGGCGAAGGTAGCTTTGTTTTCGATCGAAGCCAAAGCGCACTGACCACTACGCCACCAAGCGCCTCGAAAGAAAACTGCCTGTTTTATCCATCAAACCAGAATGTAAGATAGAGAAGACAAATACCCATAGAGACAACTTAGTATATTGATTCTTCCTTTGGTAGTTAAATTGGAATTTAACAGATTGCGTCGTACACAAATAAAACAAATAAATAGACATTTGCAATTAAAGTATTTAATTTGAGCCGCGACATACTATCTCGTGTTTCCCTGTAAAGGCTATCGGCGCGCGCAAACAATTAACATGTTTCGATCATCTGCGCAGGCGCAGCGTACGGACAGAGGTCTTAATTACGAGATGTAAAGGTTCATTGCGTGCTTACCGCGAATAAGGGCTTGCGCGATTTATTTGTTTGTGCATTTAATGTATGCAATAATACTTAGTATTACATTGAATGTGACTTATAATTGATGCCGGAAATTATGATGACACGGTCATTTGTTGGTTGTAAACAAGAAATGGCTTAAAATTGATAAAAAAAGATCAACAAATGTTTTTTAAATTATTTTATGCACTTGGTAACCTTTTTGTAGTCTGTAAATTTAGTTTAGTTGCCTAAAATACTCTATATCTGCTACTTTAAAGTTTTCTTTTACGATCTACTAGAACATTGTTGGAAATTACGAATACCTACACATTACACAAGAGCAAATAAAAAGACCTGAGCAGGACGACTCCGGTTTTTATATTCTTGCTTCAGCTCAAGAATATAAAAACCGGAGTTGTGTAAAAACCGGCCAAGAGCGTGTCGGGCCACGCTCAGTGTAGAGTTCCGTAGTTTCCCGTCGGTCAAATTAAGTCGGGAGTTAAAATAGCCCAAAGTACAGCGCCATCTCTCGATACAAACTAGTATTATGTATGTTGGGTTTTCGGTGGTAATTTTGGATAGCGTGAACCGATTTTAATAAAAATTTTTTTTAATGAAGATACGTTCCGTGTAATAAAATACGAACCAAGATAAAAAAAAATGCTTGCATATACGGGTAAATTACAAACAAAGTTCAGAATAAACTTTCTAGTAAGTCTTTATAAAGATCTACCTTTTATTATTTTTAAAGACCTATCCAAAAAAATATCACACGTTAGGTTAAAATCACTCTCCACTTTACGTGTAGGGGAGGCACCCTAATAAAATTTTTTTTTCTACTTTTCATTTTACCACTTTGTCGGCGTGATTGATACATATATTAGCACCAAATTTCAGCTTTTTATTACTAACGGTCACTGAGATCTGCAGACGAACGGACCGAGAGACAGACGGACTCGGCGAAACTAAAAGGGTTTCTAGTTGACAACGGAACTCTAAAAACGTTTCTTTCGTTACAAGAATTAACATACGCCACCAAAGCTCTACAACGGAACATTGCATAAATGTGCGTTAGTCCTAAATTCCAAAGTTGGTCTCCCAGCCAGGCCTAGATATCTGGCTCATATACGGCGATGCAAATGCTGTTATTACCTCGGCGGGTACCGTTTGCGAGGACCGCGACGCCTCGGATTCCAATCTCAGTTCAGGCGGTACTTTGAGCTGGTCGATGGTTAATTGCTAACAAATCGGGTCTCGCCTTTTTGCACATCAAAACTGTTCGTATTTGGATTTTTGGTCCGTAATGATCTAATAATTTCTCTATTACCAATAGAATCTCGGAAGCGGAATAATATATATAGTTAGTTATATTTAGTTAGTTATATTTTACTTAAGTTTTACTTAAGAGTGCACCGAGCTTCTAGCGCTGCGTATGCGCAGCGGTTCTAACTAGGATGGTCGGTTCGCGCGCTAATTTAGGTATTTCTTTCGTTATTAAAATAAATACCCATTTCAACAAAATATGCAATATACGTTAAAAAAATAGTGTTGTGTAGTTTTGTCATAATTCAAAAGCTGATTACGTCGGTCGGTTTATATTTTTTTAAAGGTATCTTTGGTATTTTTTCTATCGAGCTAACTACGTGTTGTGTTTCTAATCAATATGATTTTTAGAGTGAATCCTTAATATCTTGTGTGTGAATTAGATTATAACTTTAATAATAACAATTCAGCAAGGGAAACAAGCAAGGCTAAATATAGCGTTAAACTCCGGTGCACTCTTAACCGATTTTTTTATTGTGTCTAGTTTTCTTACCATTGAGAGATTAAAGAGATGAAAATGTTTCTACTGGTTGTTCTTTTATTTGATAAAGGTTAAAGATTATTGTTCAAGAATAGAACTTCATATTTTCACATTCGCAGTCATTAGATTATTTGAAGTGAAGTCAAGTTCGACAAAAGCATAATCGTAAACATCGTAAAAGCGGGTATTAAGAAAAATTAAAATAGCTTTTATTTAACAAAAACTATTAAACACGAGAGAAGCGAGCAACCGAATTAAATAAAAAATATTTTCCGACACTTCTGGTGGCAAAAAGCAATCCGTTTGTTCCGTAGCTCTGATAATTCGTAATCGCACACGCAGTGATAAAGTTCGATGAATCTCTACCATGTTTCTACGGAAAAGTGAAAAAGCCTTTTGTAACTAACAATACGATCTCATGTGCGAACTTCAGAAAAAAATTGATATGTAGGTTAAAGTTAAAATTAAACATTGATACAATACAGAGTGTAAGATTTTTTTCTTTTGTACGAGTATCCCTTTCCTAGCTTGGCTATCTTCGCCATTTTATATCCCTGCTCACCGTTTCTGATATGAATTATGAGCGTTATACAATTAACGCTCATAATTCATATCAGAAACGGTGAGCAGGGATACTTTTCAATCAACAACAATGTTGTCTCTCTGCATACATTTTTCGTCTTCATTTTAGAAAGCTTATTAGGTCCTTACCTATGAAATTGGTGTTTTGTATGGAGATTTTGGGGATGTCTGCATTTTACATACTAACATTTTATCAGTTTTCTTCACAACGACAAATCCAGAGATAATAATATTTGGCATGTATCATTAGACAAGCTGTAGCAATATGTGTGTGAACACGCTTGATTTTTATGTAAATGCAAATCAAATGATGTATTCGGGAGGCAGTTAAAAATAATTGTCTTTGTGTCTAATTTTAACACAATTAAACTTACAAAAAATTATGAAATTAAATAATACGAGCTCAAATATATGGTCTATTTTTAGAAGAGGCAATTATTTTATAAGAATGTTCTGAAACTTAATAGTTACGGAAAAATTGATAAGACAGAATAAAAACACCAATTTCATAGGTAAGGACCCAATATTTGGTTGAGGGCGAATTCGACCAAATTTCAATTAGCGACACTGGTGTAATAATACCAAAAATGCTTTATGAGTAACTGTCAAATGCGTACACGGCCAAAAATTTACCGTGTACGCGTTTTGATACTCTAAGTATTACGCAGGACTCTGTCATTACAACGAATTCGACCAATGAAATTTTTGCATTCATTGGTGTCCGTAACCCCGTGCTAGTTAGTAGCACGCTCAAAAGTAAGTAAAACGGTCAAATTCGCCCTCAGTACAATTGTCTGTTGGAAAAAATCTAAAATCCTAAGATTTATTGAAAATTATTAGCATTTTCCCAAGAACGATCCATGTGAATCAATCAATTGATTGTTAAGTCTCTTAATTACGTCTCGATTTAAATTGATTGTCAAATCATGACGAGACGAACCACAATCACAGCTTGGGAACTCATCGGGCTTTTGGAACAAAGACCATATTTTCCGAGCATTGACAATTACTCAAACGGTTATCTAATACTACAATCGAGCTGTTTTAACCAATTATCGATCGGTAAACGCGGTGTGAGACACTGTTTCTTCATCTCAATTGTTTGAGTGTTCTTGCTTTCGTTGCTTGAATTTTAATCAGGAAACTATTGAGTGAATTGAACGATCTGTTTCATAAAGGAATTAATTTAGCACGCAATCGCACCGCAAACATGTATTGATAACATCCTGCTGATAAGGAAAAACTCTCAAATGCAGATGTACCGGTCCGTCTGAGCCGCACCCTGATAGATTACGCTGGAATTATACAACACGATACATTCATTAAACGATATAACAATTATTAATAAATCATATGTAACTCAACAGTTTAGAGAATAAAAGTTCAACACTAAAAAAGTGATACCAGTAGGCTTTTACAGAATATGTTCCTGACGACTGTATAGATGCTTGTTTCGCGAAAATGATGTTTGGCGTGCATTAGGGGAGGCATAATATATCCTAGAGGAGCAGTGGACGTGTGAAGGATTATTATCCACTCGTTCTCATAATATTTATTTCAAAGTGATACCAGTAAGCTTTAAGAGCTGAAGTTATGTGATGATAAGACACACGGCGTATTTTAAACGCGCAGAAGACGCGCGTCTTCGGCGCCGTAGACGCTGATTGAAGATACAAACGCGAGCAAGAAGCGCGTTTACACGCATTTAAAGCGATACACATAAGTACAAAGGGGTGGAGTAGTCTTTGTATTATAAATTTTTTAATCATTGCATCATAATGATTCCTGTTCTCACTCGTAAATGGGTCAATCCAATAGATTCGCTTTTTTATTCTTTAAAGAAGTACTAAAGCCAGCGTAAGCAGTGTTGTCTCAACCGACGCCATTGTTGTACCTACAACTGAAGAAGAGAAGTCTGTGATCAAAACACAAAAGCTACGAGCGACTACAGCTCGTCTTTATCAATGTATATGCGCTTATGCGCAGTAGAGGCGCGTTTCACGATATCCCCGTGTGCATAAGTAACAAGGTTGCGTTTGAATCTTGTTTGAAGCGCTTAAACGCAAGTCTCCTGCGCGTTTAAAATACGCCGTGTGCTATGGGCCTAACGACTGAACTTCGTACTAAGTGGTTGTCGTGTTTCACTACAATGATGTTTGGCGTGCATTAGGGGAGACCTAGGGTAGCATTTGACGAGGTGACGATGATGGAAATGGTTGTTATATACATACATACGATCACACCTGTAATCCCCGAAGGGGTTGGCAGACCTCAAGGAGCACTGTGTTCCATAAGACCATATTTAGCCATACAAAAACTGGGTTTGGTCAAATGGAAAATCGTGAAAAAGTAGTAACAAGTGGCTAGCTCATCCCTACGGCCTACACAATCACAGACCCAGTACCCAATACGCCCTTAGTTGCCATTTACGACATGCTAGGCAGAAAAGCAGTTGGCACATTCTTTTAGCGACCCGGACCAACACGAGACATGGTTGGAGAATAATATATTTTGATAATATGGCATTTTAAGAATATGTAAGCAGTCTCTAAGTGATGAACGACGGCACTTAAAATGTATGTTGCAAAACTCCATATTGAACCATTTTGAAGATGTGTGCCAAGACTTGCTGCAAGTCAAGATCTGTCATCTCTGCCCAGCCTATGAAAACCTATGAAATTGGTGTTTTGTATGAAGATTTTGGGGAATTCTGCATTTTCCATACTAACATTTTATCAGTTTTCTTCACAACGACAAATCCAGAGATAATTATATTTGGCATGTATCATTAGATAAGCTTTAGTAATATGTGTAATATCACACTTCATAAAAATTACTTATTGTTTTTAAGTGAATGCAAATCAAATAATGTATTCGAGAGGCACTTAAAAAGTGTTGTCTCCGTGTCCAATTTTAACACAATTAAACTTACAAAAAATTATCAAAACAAATCAAAAGAGCTCAAAAATATAGTCTATTTTTAGACGAGGTTATTATTTTTAGGAATACTCTGAATCTTAATAGTTACAGACAAAATACTAAGACAGAATAAAATCACCAATTTCATAGGTAAGGTCACAATATTTCTATGTACTTTATGTATAAAACATGCCATTTTTCTAATCCCATAATTTACCCGTCCCATTATATCTAACAACACTCAATTTCCCCGCCAATTTTAAAGCTATTATGAATTAAATTGAAACCGTTTTCGGGTAAGAAGCCCGGACAGGGGACCGCCCTGCACTTGCTTGACCGTTCTCTGACCCCATCGAGACGAGTTTTCCTAAAATCTATGAATCAATCTTTCTCAGCAGGAGGGCATTTCGAGGGGATATTCATAAGTGAGATGAAGGTTTTTCCTTGGGTGGAAAATAAAGCAATAACACACAATGATTTTGATTGAAGGAAAATTTTGGTAAGCCTTTTAAATTTTATTTTCATAGTTTCAGATTTTGTAACTTTGAAATTTGGAGTATTTTGCGGGAATTAATTATTCGAAATATCGTATACGTAGGTAGTGGCAATACTTATCATTTAAATCTTTTTTCCTAAATTTTAAGCTTTCAAAGTAATATAGTTTACACGCTTTGTATTACTCATAATGTTTGCCTTTTTTCCCGTCAATCGCATAAAGCATACAAACATAGGTATTTTACACAAAATCCACTCTTCCCGTTCGACAATTTCCACAGATAATAATAAGAGGTGTTAGTGAATCTATTCTTGTCTGTGGCCGGTAAAAAATGAGCGGCTGTCACCGGCACGAAGACGTCGCTGAAATTTAATTTAGTACGACTGACGGGACGTGCCCTGCGCCGGGCTTACCGCCGGGCTGGTATTACGTGTTCTGCTAATATTTGTTTTTCTTTAAAATTAATCACGTACCTATATAATGAATTTGTCATAACAAAATTTATAAAACTATTTTTATAAAATTTCGGAAGAGAAGGAAATTTCACCGCACAATCTTCGTATTATGGACTATTCTCTCGTATTCAGCTCCAATCAGCGTTTGTCTGTAGAAAACGCTGGTTTTATATGGACCTTTTAGCTTTCCGCGTCGATTCAGCCGCGTAAGCATCTCATATAAAATCGTCGATTTATATAGAAAAACGCGAACGAAACTGAATAAGTGTGAGTGTGAAGGAGTTTGTATGCAAACTACTTTCTTTGTCTAAGATTAGTACGAATGTCTGTTACTAGATGGCGCTATGGTCTAGTTGCATCGTGCTTTCGTTTGCTCCCACTGATTTCATGGGCACAATTGTTGTTTTTTATTAAGTGATTACTGTATGAAGTATATGATTCGCAGTACAACAAGTACTTTATTGCATTTTACCTCGTAGACCATATTTAACAGTGAGTAACTAAACTAACCCAACTAGCCCCTTGTTCGTTATTCAGTATTTTAGTTGTTAGCATTCAATTATAGCTTAATTATATATGTTTTTGTTAAACATTTATCTTTTGTTGATTAATAATTTGTAGTAACTAAAACAACGCACACAGAATTTGATCGAGAAATGTTTCTATTCTGTTGTAACACCATAGCGATAGCAATGATAGAAATAGTATTCCTATAATTACACGTAATAGTTGAAGGGACACCGCGGGTCAAAGCAGGGATAACCGTGATTTCCGCAACACCTCTCTGAATATTCAATTTTATTTACAAAGAGCTCCGGATAACAAACTACGGGGCATACAATTTTCATACGTTTACTATCTCCGTCTCTTTCATTACCAGTTGGGGAAGTAAGCGAGTGAGCGGGACGGCTGGAGGATGACGCCTCAGAAGCTTGAAGGGTCTCAAAGTGGACAGTTCCCATGAAAAGTTAATATCATAAGGTGTCTTTGTTCTTGATTTGTTTTCGTTCAGATTTTAGTAAAATTGTTTTTGATGGAGTCGGTGGCACTGATTTTTATAAAAAGAGTGCAACTAATTGAATAGTTGGATTCGGGACTTCCCGAGATTGGTAACTATAACATTGTAGTTATTGGAGTTTTAAACAGCCCGATCTAAGTTCCAAGTCACTGCAGGTGATAATGTGACTGCAGCTGGAACACGCACTCTCTCTCTCTCTCTCTCTCCAATCTATAAACTGTGTTTTTAACGAGATCTTTTACTCGTAGCATTCCATTGGTATCTCTACTGACAAAAACAAGCCGATCACACACTTCCTCAAATAACTTTAGCAGGTACATACATTCTTATAGGTACATTCTCCTTATTAAATACATGTAGGTATTCGTTATTACCCTTTTATTAATTAAATGACTTTAATAATAATAATAATATCCTCAGACATTCACACCTATCAACTAGCCCCATTTTAAGCAACTAATGCTGCTTGTGTTACGGACACTAGATGACGGATAAATATATTTCATAGATAAATACATATACATAACCAGAATATATAGAAATATATATAAACATCCAAGACTGGAGAACAAATGCCTGAAAATTCATCACCCAAACATTTGCCCCCACTGGGGATCGAACCCAGAACCTCTCGAGATAGCGACGCCTTGAGACCGGCATACAGACCACTCGACCACGGAGGTCGTCAAACTTTAATTTGCATTCTTATAAATATTTCCTACGTTCGAGACATGAAACAGTGTACATTATTGTTGTTAAGCTTTTGTAGTCTTATCTTCAAAAGATTTCGTTCGGACACTGGGCTTATAGTGTTAGAAGGGTTGCCTTGAGGGCTTCCAAAGGATTATCATTCATTTCACCAACGAAGTAATTAAGGCCGAGGAAAATGTGATACGACTTATATAACTTTGATTATTATCTCGATAGCGGTTGTAGTATCGGTCACCCATATTTTTATCCCCCGACGCAAAAAGGGGTGTTATGAGTTTGAAGTGTGTGTGTGTGTGTCAGTCTGTCTGTGGTATCGTAGAACCAAAACGGATAAACCGATTTCGATTCTATTTTTTTGTTTGAGTATCAAATGCAAGGTCATAACTACTTGTCCATAAAAAGGCACGAAATAAAAAAATAATAATTGTAAAAACCCCCGACCATAAAAAATATAAACAAAAAATCGTTGTCTCCTCGGGGGACCGCTCTATACCAAACAAGGTCAAAGAAAAACATACTAACTACTGCTTTATGGCTAAAATTGGAAAGACTCGTACTGCGGCCTCAGTATCGAGTCAATGGTTAATATATAATGATGCTACAAAAAGCATTGTCAAACAAAATGCACACTTAACTCCTACAAAGGCTAAACAAATTCTCAAGCTGTCAAGACAATTTACAATAGAATTACTTTACACACAGCATTGATAAACATCCCTCCTGTCATTTAAACTATTCCAAACAAAAAGCTCTAAGGGTCGGGTTTTTGATCCGCGGTCAGGTTGACCAGTAGGTTAACAAATGGACCAATGGCGAAAACGTATGACGTCGCGAAATGACAGCTTGTCCAATAATTTTCAAATACAACTAAAGTTAAATAATCATAGACAATTTAACCACAACACGATGCTGGGATTAGTAAAATGTCGGCTGGCGGCACAGCTGATGAACATCGTTTCTAATTTAACAAGCTGACATCACACATTACAAGAAGGATGCTGTGCATGGATCAGGGCGTACCTAAGAGGAGGAGGAGGAGGAGTGAGGGGAAGACCAAAGAAGCGATGGATTGAATGCGTGAATAATGATATGAGAACAAAAGAAGTAGTTGCTGAGCTGACGAGTGACAGAGGAGAATGGAAGAAGAAGATATGTTGTGCTGACCCCACCTAGAGTAGGAAAAGGGCAAGAAGACGAAGAGATCACACATTTTGGCTTTTCCATTGACGCCATCGGTCTAGATTTAAACTATTAAGTTACCTATTACTACGGATCAATAAACTCACCCTAAAACAACAAACACGTAAAGAGGCATGCACACGAGACAGTTACGAAATGTCAACAGTATTACCGTGAGGGCGAGTCAACACTGGATGAGCAGGAACACTCATCGTATGTGTCATATCAAACCCTTATGGTGCTACGAATAAGGTCTTCAATCGCGTGTAAATCTGAGTGGTGAGTAAAATGAATGGTGTTATGAGTGGATCCTAGCTCTCAGAACCCCGTGCATTGTCTCAGCCTCCGCTTAATGGAGCGTTGCTCCTTTAGTTAGATGTGCTTTTTGCTTTTGTTGGTTTATAACGTCGGTCTGGGGGTTTTGTTTAAGGGGCCTCTAGCAGGAAATTTAAATCGAAATTTAAAACTCGATTTTGTCATTTTTGACAATTTTACTATGGCTCCTATGTAAAAAATTGAAAATCGATTTTTAAACTAAGTTTCAATTTTCTTACAAGTGACCCTTAATAATTAATATTTTAGCGCTATGAACAAGAAAATATATATATAGGAATATATATATAAGAATATATATATATATATATATAGGGCTCGAATTTACGCGTACAAATTCATCGTATCTACTCTCTCGTAAGTAGGTTTGTGGATTAGGTGAATTAGTCGTGTGTTAAATTCGCCATAACCACCACTTTCCACCCCCAATGCTGTGTTTTTATTTTCGTTTTTGCAAATAAAGTTCTGTTAATAATCAGCGTTTCCTATTTCCAGTCGAGAAACTTGTGGTCTTATTTTGATACTAGTTTTTGCCCGCGACTTCGTCCGCGTGGAATCGTAGTACTTAACATTATGTTCTATAGCCTAGAGCCTTCCTTAATAAATGGACTATCTAACACTGAAAGAATTGTTCAGACCGGGCCAGTAGTTTCTGAGGTAAGCGCGTTCAACCAACCAAAAAAACTCTTCAGCTTTTTATTATAAGTATAGATTGTAACATCATTTGATAGAAAAAATGTTAGAGTTATTACTTTTTTGCGTTATAGCGTTGGAATAATGAATAAGTCGTAGTAAACGTAGTAGGACTCTATTCTTTACTAAAATTTGGTACATACTTTGTATCGGGTTCCAGGTTCATCGTCGATTTGAAAAACCTTCCCACTTTTCGACTCGTCCCACAATATTGCGGTCAAGACACTTATCCGACAGGCTGTTTACAAAAAGGAAATAACAGTCAATCATTTCGATTTGTCGACAACACTCATTCAACACTAATCCACAATCCTTGACAAAGTGGTGAGGATTTACTTCCTGCTCTCCAAACAGAGGGTCCGCAGTTCGCACCCCGTACCATGAGGTCGTCCTCTCGATATTCACAGCGATATTTATTGTCTACCCTTATCTTTGGTGGTAGGAGTGAAGAGTGAAGATGACATGTTTTTGGGTGTCGCAGAGAGTAGTAGTAAGGGTTTATGTGGTGAATGCGAGACATCAGATTAATGACTTTTCCGAATTTTTTGATTTGGTGTTAGTTAGTTTTCATGCTTTTTTAACACGTGGTGGTTACTCTGTGCTTCTGCTGTTTGTTTGATTGTGAGTCATTTGGAGCAGACTTTAATTTACAATAGGTAATGAAGGAGGCGATATCCAAGATTTAAAAATCTGGTCTAATCCTCGCACAATTGTGAATCTTGCTTACTGCCCAATGCCCGGCAACAGGCTCGCCCTTAAATCAACTAAATTAAAAAAAAATTTAATTTATTTTTTACATAGTCACAAGTGTTTCAAAATAAATTTTTATATCCTCCTTCCTTACCTATGAAATTGGTGTTTTTCTTCTCTCTTAGTATTTTGTTCGTAACTATTAAGTTTCAGAGTATTCTTAAAAAATAATTACCTCCTCTAAAAATAGACCATATTATCGAACTCTTTTGATTTGTTTTGATAATTCGTTGTAAGTTTTATTGTGTTAAAATTGGACACGGAGACAACTCCTTTTCAGTGCCTTCCGAATACATAATTTGATTTGCATTCATATGAAAAAGATAAATAATTTTTAAGAAGTGTGATATCACACATATAGCTAAAGCTTCTCTAATGATACATGCCAAATATTATTATCTTTGGATTTGTCGTTGTGAAGAAAAATGAAAAAATGTTATTATGGGAAATGCAGAGTTCCCCAAAATCTCCATACAAAACGCCAATTTCATATGTAAGGACCTAATAATAAAAATGAGAAAAATAATAATAAAATTCACTGCCCCGAGCGCTTGTAGTAAGTTTATCCACGACGCTTTAACTGTGGCTGTAATCGACACAAGCAAGCAAAACAATCAAAGACACTTTACCATTGCAAATTGTAAAGAAAAATTCCATTTCTTATTTTCGGCATCCCTTTGTATTCCGATCTACTTGGGCTTTAGTTTCACCAATTACCGGTTTAGAAAATAAAAAAAGGTTAACCACAACATGACTGATTTGTTGTGTTAACCCACACGTCCACACGAACATTAATTAACGTTAATTATATCCGTAACTGTTACCTTATAACCTTTACAAACTAGTTATTCTCCTCCGCCTCTGGGTTAAGTCTATGTGATATTTTTTTGCACTCCTACAGATCACAAGTATTGCCGCCAACACCATAAATCGCTGCTTATCTAATATATATTATATTAATATACTATTTCTAATAATACTTTAAATCATTTATTTATTTATTTATGGGCAGTCTACAAAAACATGTACTAACTGTGAATACAATGTTCCCTATTTTAAAAGCCTTTAAATCTAAGCACTGTTTTTAATTAAAGACAGCCACGGCATGCAATATGGACTAAAATAGAAAAGATTTAATCTAACTACTAATATATAAATTATTTATAGTGGTTTTATATCATTGAAATAATATAAACAATATTATTATCCCTAATGATGCTGTGATAATTAATTCAATATCCTCAGACATTCACACCTATCAACTAGCCCCATTTTAAGCAATGCTGCTTGAGTTACGGATACTAGATGGCCTAAAAAATATATTTTATAGATAAATGCATATAAATATTCAGAAAATTGACAATTCATATACAAACTTCTAAGACTGGAGAACAAATTGAACAAATGCCTGTATTCATCACACAAACATTTACCGACAGTGCGACATGTGGCTTAACTCTCAAAAGAAATTATATTATATTATTTGTGCATTTTACAATTGTATCAATTTAATCCAAACAATTAGCTTATACTGATAGACATACAAGCAAGCAGTATTGACTGTACAAACACTGCTATAAGCAGATACATAAGATGTATATATAAACAACAAGTCAGCATTCTTACCGATTCATCTTAATAAATGATTGCACTTAGCGCGTGGAATGAGGATAATTGGTATTATATTTTTAATATTATTTTTAATCTTGAAGATCATTGCTGAATCATGAATATAGTGTTTTTTAAAACAGATACTAACTTATCAGGGGATTTATCAGGGGAGTTCTTAGAAATTAAACCTTGAATTTTTATGACAACTTTAAAGGTGGTGTTCTTATGAGAATGTAAAAAATTGAGACACATTTATGTTTTTTAGCTTTGAATAAATATCAGAAAGCATTGGCAAGAACTTTGAAGCTAAATATTCTTCCTTGGCCATGGCTGGACTTCAGATGGGTCACCATAACTTTTTGACGTTCAGTTCCTTCAAGCTTCAAAACGCACATTTAGCTGTGTGATCTTACGGTTGCTATTGCAATTTCCTCGTTAAAACTTATCTGGGTATGGTAGAAAATCTTTGGGTTTTTGTCTCTTAGCGCAACCGTAGTATAGAAATTAGAAATGTGCCTCATTCAATTTTACCATTGTGGAGCAACCTTAAGAAACAGTAAGCAAATAATTTTCTATTCAAATGACTATTTCTTAACTAATGCCATATTTTCTCAATGGGGAACACCTAATAAGCTTTAAGCAATCTAAGCGGAGCGAGCAGTCGTCATTTCTTGATTTCTACGCCACCTGCTACGACTGCATTCAGATCTCAATGCCAAATCAAAATTTCCAACATCTTTTATGGGATAAGAGGTGAGCGGAAAGCATTCAATATAAAAATGCACTAATAAAAGAAAAAAATCTTGACTATACATACATACATATTATTACAACTATTATCCCTTGAGGGTTAGTCAGCGAAGAGGCAAAAGCACCGCTAAAGCAGTCATAGGCCGCGCTTCACTAAGCAGTGACTGCACAATATTGCACATGTGCTCAGCGTGACAGGTGGTAAGCCCGTCGCCGCTATAAACTATTGGATGGTTGTGCAGTTCTATGTCCATTAGTCGCCTTTTACGACACCCAAGGGAAGAGATGGATGATGATGATAGAAACAATAATATTATAAAATCAAATAACTTATTTTCATTTGCAGTAAACGCAGAAAATTAGAAATAGTGTCATTCATCACAATACGGGAAACGTGTTTTGATCTTGCGATGTGCAACAAGTTTTGCAATTTTGTAATTATTTTTACATAAATGCACACCAAGTGACTCATCGCTCTCTCTCACGCTCTTACAGTTTACCTGATGGTAAACTGTAAGAGAGACCGTGTGTTTAACCACCCCTTGGCAGAACACCGATGTTCCCAAACATTAGCTGTTTGTATTGTGTCTCGTTATCTACCATTGACTAATTGCAGTTACACAGTTGTTTTAGAAAGTAAATTAATACAATAAAAAAATTAAGTACGAAATATCATAATGGGTCCAATTGCTAGACAGCAATCTGTTCCAGCCAAACTATCGAAACAACTCACAATATTTTTATAATTGATCGAATTTTGCATGAAAACGATAATCGAACGATGAACGGTTCTATGTATTGTATAATCATCGTGACAAACAATCTCTTTTAACTTAGACCACACACCGCACAATATTAACTGTCATTCGCAAGAATCGCGTGCGTGATTAATTGAAGCAGTGGGACAGACAGACGGACACAGGTGAGATGCGTCTCAGATGTTAATTGTACGTGCATTATCCCCTGACTATTGTTGCTCTTGATTACGGCAGCTTTGTGTGGCGCTGCTGTGAATTAAGTGGGCCTTACACCTCAAGTGTTTTAATAACGAAATCCCAGGCTTCGGACTTTAGGCTTTTGGCCAGAAATTCTTAGGAAGATAGGCGTAAGGTTTGAAACTAATAATTACCTAGATGCTGTAACATTAGAAGTAAAAATGTTAGGCAGACTACATATTTTTACTGTAGTAATGATGGGTGGGTGTTTTCTGAAATAGCTATCATACTTAATTATTGGAAAAACGTTTAATAACATAGGCAAATTGATTTTGACTTATAGTCCAATATTTTAGACGTAATACAGATATATGAACTTGGATATGTACAAAATCCCGAAATGAGCGAAAACTAACAAAATAATCAAATAATATATCTCCGTTCAGTGTAACGCGTCCTTCGTTCAGGTCATTGCCCAAATTATATTAATTTTGATATCACCTAATTAATCAGATATTACGTTGTATTGCCGAAGAAGACAGAAATATAATAAATGAAATTCATTTGTAGTTTTTTGCATGCAATGTGGAAATAAAAGAATCGTGTGAGTGTAATTAGCGCAAATCTAATCAATGAGTAATAATGCGGGTAATTGCAATAATTACTTCATTCAATATAAGCTTGGAATTGAGTGTTAGTGAAGTGATAGAGTATTCAATGACATAAGTGAAAGTTTGAAGTGTTTTGACATAGGTTTCGTGTAACTTTTTTCTGTGCATCTTCTTTAGATGGTGTCAACCGCAGAGTTTCCCATACAAGCGTTCTAACATTGACAAATTTTCTCTATGGAGACTTTTGAATAAAAAATTCTACCCAATTTTAAATGACATCAATGCTACAATTAAAATGAGCTGCTTTTAAATAAAGCTTACCTACAAGCATAAAATAAATAAAAAATCAGAGCTTTACAAGTCTGCCTTAAAAAACAATGTAGTTTCCATTGATCCCGTGTGACGCCAGCGAAAGAATTTATCAAGATAATCGTCCGGCTCACATCGGCTCAGCGATATTTGATAGTGACGCTGTTAGCAGACAAACGCCATTCAAATTACAATTATAGCTCCTTAGCTTTAGGTGTGGCTTAAGGTAGAGCATTTACGCGGAACAAAAAAAATAAATGACTATCTTTTTGTTGAATCACACAGGCATAGCTTTAAAACTTACGCTGAATTAAGTAGGTAAAAATTTTTCTAAATATTTTCAAATATCTTGTTTCTCCCCTATTTCTACTTTAATTGGAATAGACATAGACAGAGAAGAGAAAGACATGTGCCTTTCACCTCTGTCCTCTGTCAATCGGTTGCTCAGTACCCAATTATTTTCTTTCCATATCATGGTTCACACATTCAATCCATACCGTCTTCGGTCGCACCATTAGACATTTGAGTTCTTTTGACCAATCTGATCTCATGGCAAGTGACGTTGTCGTCTAAGGTGGAGCACACAAACCCTGTTTTCAAACGCACAAAATCCCGTATAAACTTAAGAGTAATAAGCTATTAACTTGCACCACACCCCAATGCTAAATACATCCTATTCAAACAGCAATTATTGTTGGTAGTATTAAACGATTCAACACTCGTACTAATTATTTTATTTATATTCCCGCTGCCCATTATTATACCTGCGGATCAGACCGTCCCACATCCCCGTGAAAGGACAGAACGCGGTATTAAAAATAAGCTAATGTGAGAGATATTCGTACTTAAATTGAAATGCGAAACGACGTTAAGACAATGACATCATTGTACTCTCATTCATTGCGAAAGCCTTTACAACGGCTTTGTACATAGTTGACATGGTTGACGCGTTCAATCTGCGATTATTTTTTGGTAATCTAATATGCAGTTCTAATTGTATTGATATTTAAGATGCGAGCTATACATTTAATTAAAACCAGAACTCAACAAATAGGTTATTTGATATTCGTTCATACGAGTGATTTAGAATAGGAAATCGAGTTAGCATTAAATAAATTTTCACCTGTGTTGATTATTATAAGAATTGGCACGCATAAACATCCATCACCATACAGAGGACAACATGATTAACTAGTATATATTTTTATATCCATACTAATATTATATATGCGAAAGTAACTCTGTTTGTCTGTCTGTCTTGCTTTCACGTCAAAACTACTGAATCGATTCAATTGAAATTTGGTACACAGATATTCTAGTGCCTGAGAAAGGACATAGGCTACTTTTTATCATGATATTCCCATGGGAACTGGTACCGCGCGGGTGTAATCGAGGTTATCAATATCAGCTTGACCGAGTATTATGTGACATATTCCGTCAAAATGTAATATCATTTCAAATTTTAAAATTTCTCGGCATTGTTAAATAATGACACGACAGCAGAGATTTATCAGCATGACAACAATTAATCAGATGACACTGACAAGAAAATATGTTATTTTAATAATTAGAGGTTTTAGTTCAACTATTAACGATCAACATTTTGTTTTGCTATCAAGAGGTAGGAATGTAATGTTGAGTACTTTGTTAAAAAAACAGTGCAGTGTTAACAAACACACAAAAACTTTTTGTGAACTTTTATCGGCGTTAAATCAATAGCCACGCGAACGACGTCGAGTGATTATATATTTCTCCTATGCCTTCTAGTATGCCTTTTATTTAGCTAGATATTTTTAATTACCTGATGTTTACCACCAAAACGAGTCCATTTGCGATGATGAAGCTAGCTCGCTCAGTCACCATTTCCTTTCCATTTCCTTTCAACCATTCCTTATAATGTTCCATGTTTTTAAAGAAAAACTCTTTTGAGATGGTTATACTCGTAGATGTATGTCAAATAGGAATGGTCTGATTAAAAAAAACTTTCAAAATAAAGCATGAATTTACTTAGTTCAAGCAAAAATATCCTCAGCCTATATACGCCCAACTGATTGGCACAGGCCTTCCTCATGGAGAAACACATGAGGAGTATGGGCCGTAACACCACCACGCTGGCCCAAAGCGGGTTGGTGGGTAGAAACAGTCGCAATAGCGACCGGGACCAACGGCTTAACGTGCCTTCCGAAGCACGGAGGAGCTCGAGATCACAAAGTTTAGATCACCTTAGCACTGCCTGACCATGGCGAAGGTAGCTTTGTTTTCAATTGAAAGCCAAAGCGTACTAACCACTACGCCACCGAGCTCCTCAAATATTGCAGACAAATCTACCTGAAAATCAATTTAATGTCGCTTAATAAATCGAAGCAATATATTGTGGACAGTGCACTGAGTGGTTGCCGGTCGGCATCGGTCACTCACAATAGGTCACTCCATAGATTGTCAAACACACACCTCTATTCCCACGCGATGGCTCTAATAAGCCTCCTACGGTTCATACTATCCGAGTACCACAAAGTTCTTAGCACCATATAATGGCAAAGTATACTAAATCTTATTCCACGGAAATAGAATCGAATTGAGATGTACTTGAAGGTGAGATTAAGACCTTTTAAGTAATTTGAGTTAGAAACTATAGGTTGTTATTATTTGTGCGAAATCGTAATAATATGTCAATGTCTCTCTTGTTCTGTAGATTATCGCCCGCTGTTTTTCTTGTTAATTGGGCGAGAACTCAATGTAGCGATGACGAGATGTCTTATGGAGAGCTTTTGTTTAGATACAATGTCGATAAATTTTATTTTTCCACTTTCAATATAGGATCATTTGTTAGATGTCTATTCTTTGGGTAGCTCGGATAAATAAATGAAATGAAGCGTATAATCCATTGGAATTCTCTTAAAAGTTGGAATTCATTGCTATTGTAATAATTGTGTGTTGACTTAGCCACAAGCTATATTAAATTGCTAATATTGCTTTAATTCATTCTGTTCATAAAATAAAAATTATCATGATTATTCATTAAGTGATAAAACATACCAGTGCGAAAAATGTATTGCATCATGTTTTTTGTCTTTACAAATTTTTACTTTGTAATAATTACAATGAAATTGGTATTCAACTCAACAACACACAAGAACAATGCGCGGGCAATACATTCTACAAACATGTAAAAAATGTGTTTACCTTCGATTACATAATTTTAATGTTCTCCTTACTAATAAATCTATAATTTTTATTATAGCTGACATACTCGGAAAAATGAATATGCAACATTGGAAGTGTTGAATTCAATGCATATAAATGTCGCAAAACGGGCGCACCAAACGCATCACGAAGGGTTTAGCCTTTTATAGGACTTGTTTTTTCTTTTGGGGTAAAGAAAGGCTTTTCTACATAACATTGTGATACCAATGCTATGAAATAACCTTAAACATTCATCCTTCAACCTTTTAATTAAATAAACACTACAAAGCGGTAATAATAGGTCTATGAACCTATGAAATTGTCGTTTAGTATGGAGATTTTGGGGAACTCTGCATTTTCCATACTAAATTTTTTTCAGTTTTCTTCACAACGACAAATCCAAAGATTTGTCGTTAAAATAATATTTGGCATCTATCATTAGACAAGCTATAGTAATATGTGTAATATCACACTTCATAAAAATTATTTATCGATTTTAAGTGAATGCAAATAAAATGATGTATTCGGGAGGCACTTAAAAAGTGTTGTATCCGTGTCCAATTTTAACACAATTAAACTTACAACAAATTATCAAAACAAAATTAAAAGAGCTCAAAAATATAGTCTTTTTTAGACGAGGTAATTATTTTTTAGGAATACTCTGAATCTTAATAGTTACAAACAAAATACTAAGAGAGAAAAAAAACACCAATTTCATAGGTAAGGACCCAATATGTATGTTTATCCCTAGAATAACACTAGCAAGAATGGCCGGCCCCTCTACAATGAACAAGACGATAATATGATAAAATGGTTTTCCAATATGAACTGTCATAAATTTCATAGGTAAAGACCTAATATTACTGTTTTTGTATAAATAGATTAACATTTCCCTAAGACCGAAGGGGAAAATTTATAAATCTATAATAAGACCTGTCATCATGTATGGATCGGAATGGTGGCCTGTAAAGCGGATGGATGAACAATGATTGCATGTAGCTGAAATACGAATGTTGAGGTGGATGTGTGGTGTGACGAGAATGGATAGAGCGAGGAATGAATATATTAGGGGAAGTCTGAAAGTTGCCCCGATTGCTGATAAACTGAGAGAAAAACGACTTTCTTGGTATGGACATGTAATGAGGAGGGAGAATGATCATGTCACCAGAAAGTTATGGACTTGAAAGTGGATGGACGTGTGGGGAGAGGAAGACCAAAGAAAAGATGGATGGATTGTGTGAATGATGATGTGATGAGGATGGGAGTGAGTGTTGACTTGACGAGTGATAGAGGAGAGTGGAAGAGGAAGACATGTTGCGCCGACCCCAAATAGAATTGGGGACAGGGCAGGAAAAAGAAGAAGAAGAGTATAAATAGATAAAATTCTCTTGCATTGTAAAAATTTCTGGAAATTAAATATATAGGTCTTGGAAAAATACTTTGAGATCATTTGGTGTTGCCCATAGAAAGTTGGGTTTTACGGACAAAGTGAACCTTTATACGATTCTTTGAGGGTATGACCACCTGATGGCGAGTTCTTTATCGCTGTTAACCGTTTGCCGCTTGTTGCACGATGGCAACGAGCGTGGCGATTACGAAGAGAATAAAAAGCAGTCATTTTCATATAACTTGATAAAAAGCTAAAAGGGTCTGGTTGACCAGTTGTTTAAAATCTAGACCAATGGCGTAAACGTATAGACGATATATCGACTTAACCAATAATCAAATTTTCAAACTCAAACATTTTTCTTTGACGACACACATTTTTAAGAACTTGTACTTCTAATGAGGCATAAGAACATCAATCGATTTTATATACCACTAGCTGTTGCCCGCGACTTCCTCTGCGGTTACTATGGTTTTTTAACTAGCCCACGGAACCCTGTAATTTTCGGAATGAAAAGTATCTAAGATGTTGACCCGGGATATAGGGTATCATCATGCACAAATTCATTGAAATCGGTCCAGCCATTTCGGAGATTAGCCCGTTCAAACAGACAGAGAAACAAAGAATTAAAAAAAAAAATTTTTTTGGTATTTCCCCTCTTTTTACATCCCCCTATCTTGGTTTTAACATTTTTATATGTAGAGACATTCGACCTCTACAGTTTAATTATATGTACCTATATATTTGTAAAGTTAACCTTTTACTTCAAGTAGACAATTAATGATCAAGAAAAAATCTAAGGTAATTAGCGATTGGCCTACGCCGGCGCAGATGTCAATGGGCAGCGAATGACTCATTTACTGTGACCATCATCAAACGCACCGCCTGACATCCCACAGCTGGTCTAAGACATACGATGTAGGCTTCTTTAGGCTACAAATTATCCTTTTTATACCACTAGGTTGTCAATCGCAATTAATTAAGGGTCAGTTTTTTGATCCGTGGTCAGATTGACCTGTAGGTTAGGTTAGGTTAGGTTAGGTTAGGTGTGGACCGATACCGAAAACGTATGATTGTCCAATTGTCGTTATATTTAAATATATATAAAGTCAATTAATCATAGACAATTTAACTACATCACGATGCTGGGATTAGTAAAGATGGCGGCTGGCGGCACAGTTGATGTATATTACTTCGAATTTTCATCGCAAACTTAACAATTTTTCAAGCTGACGTCAGACATTATGGCGTTTTCATTAACGTTAATGGTCTAGAATTTAACTATTGTGTTTATTATGACTACGGATCAAAAAACTCACTCTTAGTATCGAAAAGAACTGAGGAAGTAATATTGGGTCTTTACCTATGAAATTGGTGTTTTTTTTCTCTCTTAGTATTTTGGCTGTAACTATTAAGATTCAGAGTATTCCTAAAAAATAATTACCTCGTCTAAAAATAGACTATATTTTTGAGCTCTTTTGATTTGTTTTGATAATTTGTTGTAAGTTTAATTGTGTTCAAATTGGACACGGAGACAACTCTTTTTAAGTACCTCCCGAATACATCATTTTATTTGCATTCACTTATAAATAATTTTTATGAAGTGTGATATTACACATATTACTAAAGCTTGTCTAATGATAGATGCCAAATATTATTATCTTTGGATTTGTCGTTGTGAAGAAAACTGAAAAAATTTTAGTATGGAAAATGCAGAATTCTCCAAAATCTCCATACAAAACACCAATTTTATAGGTAAGGACCTAATATAAATTATTTAAAACAGTAATATGTCATGCCGTTTTCATAGCTTTAACCACAGATCACTGACAGCCGCTTCGCTTATTCTATGGCTTTAACCGAATCTTCGTTCCATGATCGGACTAGATTAAAGATGTCAAAATCTGCATAATTGACATTTTTGCATTTGTAAAATAAAAAACATTTATTTTAAAAACACTAAAGTTTCAACAGTATCATTATATTACTTAAAATAACAAGTAAAATTTAGTGCCGTGTGCATGTTATGGAAATTAGACTTTTAAATAAATCTTGGATTATCTATTCAATCGTTTGATATTTTCTGTAGCACATGGCAAGGCCCAAAGCAATCAAATATTTGTACGTATAAAAAATTACTTCAAAGTATTTTCCAGTTGCAATAAGCAATCCGTCAATGAAGATGTTTCTCTCGTTACTTGGACCAAATATCATCATCAAAGCGAGGTCATGTGTCCAGTCATATATTCTGTACGCTCCTTTCAAGATGCAACTCCATTTCCTAGACAAAATAAGTTTGGGAACATCTAATTAAATAGTACAATAGCTTGTTCTCTTCAAACAATACTTAGGAGTTTGAAATGAAATTGAGTCTTTGTAAATCATTATCACGTTTCGAACACTAGGGCCTCTTGCAGGAAATTTAAGTCGAGATTTAAAACTAGATTCAGTAATTTTTTTACAGTTCTTATATTGCTGAAAAGTCAAAAAATTTAAAAATATAGTTTTAAACTAGGTTTAAAATTGTAAACCTAGTTTAAATCTCGATTTTGTAATTTTTTGACATTTCAGCTATAGTAGAATTGTCAAAAAATTACTAAGAGCCACTTGCAGGAAATTTTAAAGCTAAAATAGTTTAAATCTTGATTTTGTAAATTTTTGACATAGGTGCCATAGTAAAAATGTCAAAAATATACAAAATCGAGTTTTAAATCTTGATTAAAATTTCCTGCAAGACGCCCTAAGAATTCTAATAGTTTTGCATTTCAATTATCATTGGATGACTAAAGAACATTGGTTAAAACAAGTCAAGTACTGATTCTATTAAGCAATTTGATTGTCAGTTGTCAGAAAAACCTGTTAATTTTATTCTTGTACAGAGTGAGACTGAGTAGCAATAAGTCATCATCCAGATATACATGTGACGTAAAGACTAAGGGCTACTTGCAGGAAATAAACCTAGTTTAAATCTCGATTTTGTCATCTCATAAGAGCCATAGTAAAATTGTCAAAAAACGACAAAATCGAGTTTTAAATCTCGATTTGAATTTCCTGCAAGTAGGCCTAATAGACTATGAGCGTTTTCGCGCTACGTCCGATTCGAGTCCGTGAAAATATTGGTCTAAAAAACTCGGACCTAATTCGGATTCTCCTTACACACTGCTCCGATCTCGTTAATTTTACGTTCTACGATTTCTTGTATTAGATATTATAGTAAATGATTACTACCATTAGTATTTCAATAAATGGTATGAGTTCATAGTATTTTTTTAACAAAAATATGTTATTTGTAACCAATCTTTGAGCTTTTTACCGGGATATGCGGTCCATTTGAGGGTTAAAAAGTATTAAGAGGGTATTTAGAAGTGCAGTAGAGTAAAGTACAACACATTTTATTTCTGTAAGTTCTACGCACAGATCGGATCCCATACAAGTGTCAATTGTCCTTTATTCCTTAATTATTTTATTTAAATATATTTATTGCATCTTTCCATACCCTAAACAGCCGGTCCCTAACTAGCAGCGCGCGACCAAAATCTCTAAAAAAACTTTATCTAACCCGCGGGCGCTTCAAACGAACGAGGTGCCAATTAATCATCGCGGGTCTCGCCGCCCGCCCCTTGATTTAATATTGTCATAATAATGAAAGCACGCGTTAACGTGCTGCGAACTCACACCACGTCATTACGCCGACACAGGCACCGGGCCTTCATGGGAAACATTTGATACATATCCACTTGTTTTATTTGCGATTTGTCACAAAAGATGAATTATTGTTCCGAGGGCTGAATTGTCTATGACTAACTGCGCTGCGTTTTATTTATTTTGTCTGTCACAAGTGCTTTTTATTTAATGGTCATTATTGACGAGGTATTATCTTTAATTTAATTATAGCAAATTAGCTTTTGCCTGCAACTTTGTCTGCTAGAACTTGCTCCTGTGAAGAATTTATGAAGACATATAATGACTGATAAAAGATAATTTATCGTGAAGTGATATTGTGATTGACTAATTTGTTGTTACCTGGATTGACATATTTATAAAATGGCATTCGTTAGTAAAATTGTTGACTATAATAACCGAAAATTATATATTCTAAACTTTCTCATTTACTATAAAAGCAATAAAAGTTGAATTTAAGTACCATAACTTGATATTTTTAATGTGAGAACATTGTGTTTTATTATTAGATTATAGTAATTATAGTATGACATACTAATAATGCCATCATAAAAGCTTGACACTAAATAGATGATGTGTCGGACAATTACTCTCTATTTGCATAATCTTGAGAACAGAGACCAACCCTTTATTAGCATTATATCCTCCCCCTGTTGGCACATTTGTCATGTCTATCTCGGGCTCATAGTCTATGGCCGCAATCCGGCGTCTCCACGTTGTACTGATGACCTTTTTTGCCCCTGTTGGGCAAAGCTTTTGACACCTGCGCGATTGCTACTTTAATTTGCCCCGAGGTGGTTAATGTGGTTGAAACATCAATAACACTTAGTGTCGCGGCGGCGGTCGTAGCGACCGGCCGGCGGTGATTAGGGGTTAAAATTGATACGTCAAGGGATTGCTGATGTATCAAGTTAACGTAAAACTCCGATTTCAATTTAGATTTATAAGATGGGATATAACTTAATTATAGTGCGTATGCGGCGATGTAATGTCTATTTGGTATACGGATGTGCATTTTTTGTGTTCGAAAATAATTTTCCCTTTTTATTAGTTTGAATAAAATAGACTGCACTTTTTAAGATGCGGTTGTATTTTATTATATCTTTTACCAGAGAATGATATCGACTTCATATGCATGGGAATCTCTTAACTATTTTTGTAGCGAAGTGATAGCACATATAGGCAATATGAGATAACCCATAAATGTAATAGGTTGGGGAAAAAGTTTCTTCGCATTTTTTAAGAAAATTCAAAACATTTTTTAATATAGTTCATTTACATTTAACTAAAGTATGTAGGTACCATTTTGTTCGATATCTTTTTGCCATCTTGTAGGTAGGGACATGATCCCATTGCTATAGAAATTTTGGGACTTCTGGTCAAAATACCGCGACAAGTGGTTTTGGCAGTCCTCTCGTGATGTTAACCTGACACTGCCTAAAGAATTCGGAAGATACCGAAACAGGTGGAAATCTAAAGGTGCAAGGTCAGGACTATACGGCGGATGCATTAACACCTCCCAGCCAAACTCTCTTAATTTTTGCTGAGTGGCTAAAGATGTGTGAGGTCTAGCGTTATCATGATGAAAAACCACACCCCTTCTGTTGATTAATTCCGGCCGCTTTCTCTCAACTTCTTGCTTTAATCTCATCAGTTGTTCGCAGTAGAGTTCAGAATCGATGGTCCTGCCTGGTGGTAACAGCTCATAATGAATAATGCCCTTCCAATCCCACCACACAGCATCACCTTGTTGCGAGTTAACCCGTGTTTCGCCACAGTCTGTGAAGCCTGACCGGCCTTTGACCACGACCTTTTTCGCACGTTCTTGTCGTACGTGATCCACTTTTCATCACCAGTTATCAGCTTCTTCAAAAATGGTTCGGTTTCATTACGTCGTAATAAAGAATCACAAATGAGTACACGGTTCATTAGGTTTCTTTCAGTGAGCTCGTGAGGTACCCAAATGTCGAGCTTTTTTGTGTACCCAGTTTTTTTCAAATGCGCCAAAACTGTTTTGTGGTCAATTCCCAGTTCTTCAGCTACGTCGTAACTACTGACATGCCGATCTTGCTCCACTTTTTCAAAAATGGCATCCATTTTATCTGTAATAGGGCGACCAGAGCGATGTGCATCTTTGACATCAAAATTTCCGGATTGAAAACGCTTAAACCAAATTTGTGCTACTCTCACAGACACTGCACTAGGTCCATAAACATCGCAAATTTTTTTCGCGGCTTGCGTTGCTTTTTTACCTTTTTTGTAGTAACATTTGAAAATGTATCGAATTTCTTCATTAGATAGATTTAAAATTTAAACTTTCAATGATACCAAAACCAGCCAGATACAAATAGTATAGCCAAAGAGATTTTATTACAAGTTTATACATACTATAATGCGAAAAGACTTTTTCCCCAACCTAATATATGTACCAAGTGGGCAGTCTGCTTGTTTGTCAGCTATTATGAATAAAAAGCTTTGAATAGTTTAATATGTTATTGCTATGCTATTGCTATAATAAATCGTGATTTCAGCTACTTTAGGTTTTTCATCTAGTTTCATTAACACAGGACTTCAGAAAATATTACCTGCATTTGCTGCAATGTAAAATTAAAAAAAGAAAAAATAATAATAACTACCCTTTATTTTGAATACGACATAATTTACAATATACCCTTATCTTACTAGGGTTTTCTACTATAAATTGAAATATCAATAACTTTCATCGTACCTGTTTCATCGGAACTGGAAAATGTAGCAATCACTGAGTATTCTAAAGAATTTGATATTTTATAATAGCAGAGAACTAGAGGATACATATTGAAAATACAAGAAAAAACAAGCGTTCCTGTTTAATTTCAGCGTTATGACCTCCGTTGTATCATTTCCGGACTTGATTACAGTAAAGAATTTGATGCCGTGCCGCAATATTTCATTTGAGGACCGTCCGGAGTCCGGGTATCATCCGTCCAGATTATAGCCGGGCCATTTGCGGCGGAATGCGCCGGGAATGTGTGTCAAATGCGCTCAGCTCGTTATACCACGCTGTAAAAACTACTTTTGAAGAATATTCCACTTGCGGCGCAATGCATGAGCAGAAGCGGGGAATGTATAATTAGTGTTTAAGATTTATCCCTAAGGAAATTGACTCACTTGACTTAGTGTCCTATGTCCCCTAGATGGTGCAGAGGGCGTCCACGGCCGGTCTTGAGCTTCGCGCTTTATTTCGCTCCAACTCTTCCTCCGTCAATGTCAATGTTCTTCGCCTCCGCAATGATCGTCCGCCGTCAGGTATCTTAGGCCGGCCTCGTTTTCGCTTTCCTTGGTTCTAGTCCAAAGCTTGACTCGGTATGTGATCAGGGTCCCTGAATTGGTTGCGAGTTGGTTAAACAAACGAAGACAATTGGTTGCGGTGAAATTCACACCAAGGTTTTCTTATATGCTATCAAACCAGGTCCAGGTTACCAAGTCAAATCTACCTTAGGCCCAAGAGCATGTATGAGGCAAATAATAAGAGCAGAAGAAGCGAGAGGTGTGTACCATGATCGTAGCAAGTGGAAACCCCAAATTCTAACCCCACCGTGGGAAAAAGGCGTGATTTTATGTATGTATGTAGGTTTTCTTCTATTGGTTTATATTTTCGTACTGAGTTTACATTTGTAATACTTGCATATTTTGTTGAAGCCTGAAATCTGGAGTGCTGTGAGAAACCTCATCCAGATCTACAGAGAAGAAACACATGTAACATGTTTCTTACTGCTATGATGTTTATCTCTAATTGATGGCTAACTGGTCTGGTTTTATTGTGAGCTTTAACAGAATTTTTATAATAAGCATCTTAAATTTTGGAACCAAATGCAGAAATAGCAAATGCTAATTTAGAATTGTCAATGTATTGGTTTGCCGATTTTCCTGAGGAATAACAACTTCTGTAAAAAATTCACATGCTTTATTTTCTAAGCATGACATCCGTCTTATAAAACGCTGTATTGTTTTGCCTTGTACCGTACTGCGTTAATGACAAGTTTGGGAAAATCGTTTAAGTGTGAGACTGTGGCGGCGATTAGCCACGCTGGCTGCCGTGACTCAGAGACCACAGGCCACAATGCCTGGTGTGGTGGCACCACGTGCATTATGAGCCATTCATTGAGGACATAACAGCCACCAAAATTCTGATTCTCAATGGTTTCTTTTCATCACTTTTAAGGGTTCTAAGTCCCTCAATAAAAATCACACAAAATATTTTTATGTTATGGCATCTTGGTTTTTTGAAGAGGGCTAACAGACACCTGATGGTAAGGAAAATGATCGCCGCCATCGGCGTCTACAACAACGGAAGTATTGCAGTATTCGGCTATGACGAGCCTAGGCGGGTTTTTGATTGTGCGACTGTTTTAATACTAAGATGTGTACGGTTACGTAGATACATTTTTTATTTTATTGTGGAAATGCATACTCTGTGGCGATGTGGGGCTGCAGGGTCATGTGAGAGTCCTCATAAAAGCCCACAGTACTCGCCAGTACCAGCCACGCCTTACGAGCAAGCGCGTAGCGTAATCTTTCGCGCAGCGGACAGCACCAGGCCGCGTAGATAAAACCATAAAGTGAACCAACTGTTGCAAATAAAAATTCTAGAGATAAACAGTATGTTTATCATACAAACCTGTGGCCATGCTCAGTTATGTATAAAAAAATAATATAACAATAAATAATTCCATTAAACGTGATATCAAAAAAGATCCTTAATTATGTCACAAAAGCCGTCCATAAAAATAAAACGACAAATGCTAAGTTGAAGTGAACAAGAAAGATATCGACACTTTTATTATTAATATTAATGAAATGCAGCCAAAGATGATTGATGTGTGGGACGAGGACGAAGAAGTGCTAAACGAGGACAATTTACACTTGCTGGATGATTTATTGAAATTTTAATGTTGCTTTTTATTTACCGCTATATTCTGAAAAACCTAACATAATCTTATGTAAGAAAAATACAAAATGTTCTGATTAGTTTATGCCCTGTTTATGGGATCATAAGAGTAATGTAGACTTTTTTACCAATAGGCAGAGATATGTTACTCACTTAATACGTGCATGCCTATAGATGTATTGTGTTTCTTTTTTTTTTTAATACGAGCTTTGTATAAGCTTCAGTTATGGAATCCAAAGTGAGTGAGTAGGGTCAAGAGGGAGACACGGTACTGGTCGTCTAGCGCAAACTAGCAGTGCCTACTTGCAGGGTTTTGGTGTGGAGGGTAGGACTGGCTGTGAGATCACTGAATATTGCGATTTTAAATCTTATATCACAAGCTGTCTACTTACAATGCTATGTGTATCTCTGTAGTAGTCGCAAGCAAATCCTGCGGTAATCGTATCCCACGTATTATCGGCGTATGTAGACACTTCAGCAATGTTTTCTGCTTTCTTGCTAAGTTTCCCAAATCCTATGGTGAAAATTCATAAAACCATATACTTCCCGTTTCGTTACCGCGGTAGGGATCGAATGGGTATATCGGGGAGTTTTAGTGGGTGTCGGTATTTCTGGTGAGTCCCACATACGCCTACCGTCAGCCCAGTATGTACAGTCCGTAAATCAATTCCTATTCGTCACCAAAAAAGGAACAACATATACCTATTACACATGTATTCCAAATATCATCAAGATGTTAATACTCTCGATAATAACGCATTCTAAGCTAAGGCGGATCCATTAGATGATGTTTCTGATTCTTGACAAAGGCGTGACGTCACCGTTGCCGTTGTCATGCGCAGTCATCTCAGCCGACCACACCAGTAATTGACTGAGGAGAACAGCGTTGGGACAGTTAACACATTACCATTATTACTAAGCAAAAACCTTTTTAAGTCTTATATGCACACCTACATAATTGTAACCCTATATCTCCGAAGGGTTAAGCAGAGGTGTAATACACCGAACACTTTGCCAGTAATTTTGTTGGTCCCACATAATTGGAGATGAGCCTAGTGTCGTTACCGGGCACAAAATAAATCATCTATGTAATTCAAATCAATATACCAAAAGCCAGGACAGATGATACATACTACCATTTTGATTCTCTGCAGTTAGAGCTATTTTAAGTCGTGCAGAATAATATCTGCAAATGCTGTATAACGCAATGTATAACATCATGTTATAAGTTAAGCAGTATCCTTGCGAAGGAACATAGAGCGGAGCTATGATTAAAAAAAAGAATCATTAGCGTAGCGAGCGAATCTACTTTTGATTTAAGACTTTTTGATTTCACTTTTAACATAGATTTATCAAATTAAAACCTCTTCGCTCTTGACCCGGACATACCGCTGCAGCTGCCGCCTCCAGTGCCTTATAAGCCCTAAACTACAAGTATTGATTTCAATAATATTACAAACTTAATTAAAAACAATGTATTAAACAAGATCATTGGGTGTTAAATTGCAGTATAATATGTTGCAAAAAAAAACAATTATTTAGATTTAGAATTCAAAGAAAAAGTAACTACCATAATAGGCTAAGTAATGAAAATAATGTTTAATTCACATAGTATTTAGTACAAGGGTCCGAAATATACCAAGTTCGATAAATATAAATATGGGATTGCTGGAGAAATTCAATTTAAATATGTTTTATTTTTACCTATGCCAAAAACGCTTCGTGAATTTTGTGAAGTAACGCGTCATGTAAACAATTACTACGCATGGTCAAAATCCGTCAAACGCCAGTCGCAACCAATCATGCACGTCTCTCGGCTTTGTCAGCCTGTGTCACGCATGCGTATTGAATTGTTTACCGACTTGTAATGAGTAGACTTCAAGGCCGAAGGCGTTTTTGACAGATAAGCAAAAATGATTTTTAAAATTTATTGTGTTGTAGGCATTGATGTATATAACACTAGATTTGCAAACTGCATTAAATTGCGTCAAAAAAAGCGTAGCCGTTTCCGAAACTCAACGACGTAGCTTTGAAACCACTAAACATTGAAAAGATAAACATATATCTATCCCACTTACGCAAGTCGCAAAAGCTACAGCGCAGTGACTGTACCGTCTCGCTCAGATTAGACTGGATTAGACATATCGCAATGTCAAAGTACAATTGTGGAAGTGTTCCCTGCTCGTGAAATTTTACCCCATTTTTATTTTTTAATAATATATATTATTTTTAAATAATTATATTAATATTTTATATTTCTTATTGGATGAATTTAATCAAGCTTAAAGATATCGTGTTTTGGTAATAAGGTAATAAGGTAATAAGGTAATTTGGTAATAAGGTAATATCGGTAATAAGGCTGGAGAGCAATGCAAATACTTATTTAAAAATGAAGTAAATAAGTATTAGAAAAAAGTGTCGTGAGTGTAAGACGTGTCGATTTTTATAAATAATTCATTTAGCAAAATTAAATGTTACTAATGCTAATGGTAATAAAATAAAAGAGATTTTCGTATTATTATTATTTATTATGCAAAATTACAGGTGGCGAGTCTGTTGCCATGCATCGGCGACCATACGAGTAAATACGTCGTTATATACATTAATAACTTGATGTACTGTAAAATGTAAAATAAATATTCAAAACTGCTAATAATATGAACTGATAACCTAGCCTTCTCTTTGTAAAATAATTTAAAAAATCGAGTCGGTAGATCCGGAGTATTTCCCTGCAACGTCATAAACTCGTAAGATCGCTAACTTTACTTTTGTCAAGTATAGATAAAAACATCACCTACAATAACGATTGTAACGATCTTTATCTTTAAAAACCTACATAAAATCACTGATTCCATAAATTACAACATTCTCCCATAGATATGGGAAACCAGAAATGAGTTTTTAATGGCAGCACTGAACCAATTTTTAAACATTTTACATTTTAATTAGTTTTTACGTAAATATGAGCATAAAAAAACAAACTCACGTAGGGAAAGTAACACCCATGGTTTTTTTATGTTTTTGGGACCTGGATTTGCACGTTTTGACTGCACATTTACCCATAATAATTTTTTTTTCCTTCCGATTCACTTGGTTGACGTCTCACAGAGCACTAACTGACATAAGCCTCGTATATGGCTGTGGCCATATGCCTAGTGGCTACGCTTTAACGCGGTTACTACAGATCTAGTGTATTATACATCAATGGTTGTAGGCCTCAAAAAAATAATATTATTTATTATGAATCATTTGGGGCCTAATAAAAAATAGGATCAACTAGCATATTATAATATAAAATATTAAAATTCAGTACTACATACCTACTTTACTCACCGTACTTGAATATACATTAGAAAATGACACAAAAAAATTATGAATAAATATATCTACTTCTTGTTGTTACTACGATTATTATTGTGTTATGTTAATGTATGTGATGTTATGCCTATTGTCTATACGACCTTCTGTATGCTGTGCAAAAGTCTACCATAAAGTTAAGGAAATAAGTGCTATAAGAACTTGTCAAGGACTGTTCACAGCGGTTTTGTATGTAATGAATTCGGAGACATTTCTTACTTTTAACCCTTGATTGTTAATTAATATTAACCATCCGCTTAATTCGAGACGACAAATGCACCTGGCCAATTTAAGGTCAATAGGAATTTTAAATAAGTTGTATAACGATTGCTTTATTTTTAGATTCAATAATTGAGCTTCGAAGACATCTATTTAATTAGAACGATAGTTTTTACGGTAATTTGTTGTTTCTATTCGGCAGAATTGTTATGTTAGTCATAATCCTTTGTATAACTACAAGGGTTTAAACTGACACTCAAACTAGCATTTTGAAAAAGGAAAATAAAATTAAACATTTTGGAATCAAATCAGGCCGACTCGTTGGTCTGCGTGTTTGTCTGCGCCTTTCCAAGTTTAGAAACACCCTAATGTTGAATGACGTATCATGACGTTATTATTCAAGTTTTTATTTTTAGTTTATATTTTATTGTGTAACACGCAAGAAATGATTAATGTTTTTTTTTCTTGTTTTAAGTAATAAGGATTTGTTTTTTTTTTCTTAAATATCTTTATATTAAAAGAAAATACCTTTATAACAACTTGCATGTTGTGATTACCTGTAACTGTAAGTGCAGTAAGATCCATTATGTTTCGAACTCTCAACACCATTGTAATGCTGTATCTTATGTTGGTGATCCATTAAATAAATAAATATCTTCGGTCGCATACTCATCGCGGCAAATCGGTTTATTTGATATATAACTATTATGTTCAACAGCTTAATATCATCAATGTAAGCATCGACTGTAGTTTAGATCAATTTAGAAAACGAACAACACAATATTTATTGTTCTTCTGAGTAATAGTTGTATAACATCAGCTTTCATAATGTGATTTTTCAGTATAGCTCAGTTGTAACGCCTTACACGAAAATATCATTGACTAAGTATGTTGCTAGTATTTTTCCTTTTGCACATTTCTACTCATTTGAAATAAACACATTTTTGCATTGTTTCTAGGACATTTTTTAATTTTTGACCTACGTTTTAAAATCTTACTATGGTCGTAAACATGATTAAAAATTAAACTAACGAACAGATATTAGCTTGCAATTTGATATGTACCTATACGCTTAGCAGACATCGCATTGCAAATTCTAAGTATTACATTCGTTAGTTCGATATCGAACTCTAGTTCTAATATTTATACGAATACAAGGAAAATAAAATTAAAATCAATCAGCTTAAAAGGTTCACAACAAAAACTAACTCGTAGGTATGTGATTGACGTTTCCGACTTAATTTATTAATTTTATATAGGAATAAAACAATTTTCATCCATATTGTACCTATTAATTTAATGACAGTATTTTTGATATATTTTTAAAGATTTTTTTACACTACGCAAAAAAAGACATTAATGTTTAATACTTTAAATAATACAATTATTATACCAACCAATAATATTCATATTTTAATGAGTATTTTCTTGAATTTGATAAAACAGTTATTGTTTGCACAATGCAATTACATAAATTCCATAATTTTGTTAATATTCCATAATTATTTCCTAATTAGCAGTTCCACCCAGCGTGCAGCGGCACATGTTGCTCCGTCAATTATATTCTTTATTAAATGTCAATGCTTCAGTTTTATAGAAGTCGTTGAAAAAACAGTGAAGTAGAAATTGATATGTGGCAATATAATCGGAAGGAAGTTAATTGTTTATGGGAAGTATGCGCATACATTGACATTGTATTAGAAGCAATAAGAATTTATGGTCGTGAGGGGGTAAACTGATCACTAATTTTAGAATTGTCCGGTTTTACAACATTTCTCAGTGTCTTTATGAGCTTAAAAGAAATAATTAGATCTCAGACAGCTTTAAACTGTATTTGTTAGTGCAACTTTTTCGTTAAAATTATTTAAGGGTGGCTGAACTGGTGAAAATGAGTAAATGAACATTCAAAATATTCTCTTCAGCGTATATAATTTTTAGATTATAGCAATTTTTTTTTGTGCGGAGTATTAAGTTAAGATGCAAGCCTACTACTGTCTAGACCACCTCCCCGGTCTAGTGGTTGATACCATCGGGCGTTGATCGGGAAGTCCGGGGTTCAATGCCCCATGAGGCTTGCAGTTTTTCTGCTCGGTTTAGTTGGCTCACCTGGCTAGCTACCAACGTCTTACCTCAATCTGTCACCATAAAAACAATGTATATGAGAGTGAGGTAAGATAACCAGTTCAGCAGTTGAGGAATACAGGTGAATATCGATTCCAGCTTTGGCCTTATCGTCACTTACCATCAGGTGAGATGAAGGCCTAGAGCTTGCCTGTCATATGTGGATGTGTCATGTGTAACATATGTTTTGACCACAACCCTTTAAATAATTTATTGCACTACGAAAACTTAAAAAAAAAATGGAATATATCGGTCCGGCGCCGCGGCGCTTCCAGTGGATACTTAAATAAACTTAAAATATTATGAGCAAATAGTCGACCAACCATGTCTCGATGCCACAGACTTATAAACATTCACCTGTGGTGTCATATTTTACCTCAACAAACTTATTTATTAAACTACAACCAACATCGTATCATAATCGAAAAATTCAATGTAGATATATATTTACCAAATATTATGACTTTTATGACAGTACTAAACAAACTTCGTTGCATAATTTTGTAACGTAATATAAAAAAATTAAAATAATTTCTAAACGAATTACGTTATGCACACACACAGTTTGAACATACAGAAGTATTTATGAGTCGTCGGCAAATTGCAATTCTTATCTGTAAATAAAATAGGTAAATAATTTATATTGTAATCATTCATATGTTGCATGTGCTCGGGTCATTATTCAAAATATAAATATATAATTTCAATAATAAACTCGTTACTAGTGTTCTTGATTCAAATTAACTTGTAGTGCCATATATCATTGAAGTCAATTTATTATGTTTTCAAATACGTTTTAGGTATTATGTTTTGTATTGTTTGATTTGTTTTATTGACAACTTCAAAGAAAGAGTATCATTTTTAATTCGTTGCGGTATTTTAGTTATGTTGGGAAATCTCCGTAAAATACAATACGATTATGCGGGTTTTTACACGAAGTGACAGATCTCCATACCAATTCAATATTGGGGATTTTCGAACAAAAAACCCACGGAATTCGGAAATATAAATGTGTGTTCTTATTTCATAGCACCATAATGATGCTGAGTGGCAGCATCACTGCATCTGCATCTTCTCAGTTTACCATTTATAATTATTGATTAATTAAAACATCTATACGATTGATTTTGATGCGGTTCTGTAATTAATGTCTTGATGAAATTCTTTATTTTTAAGGTATGATAATGTAGGAGCTCGGTGGCGTAATATTTGTGTACTACCCACCAACCCATTCGGCCCATACTCCTCATGTGTTTCCTCATGAGGAAGACCTGTGCCCAGCACATGCTGAGGACGATGTAGCAGTGCGAAGCCAGGGCGCTAGTACCTTATGATTTTAAAAATAATTGCAGAAATCATTTTTAATTAGCACACAATATGTAAAAATCCTTTTTTATAGTTTAAAAGGCTGAAATCGAACAGTTCGGCGCACGCACGGGGGCCTGTCGCTATCGGCTTTGAACGCTAAACAACCACAATGCTGGTATCAGATTACTAAAAATCCGTGTCTTGTACAATGAGCGCGCCGTTTCGCGGTAAAACGTGTTAATAATGCGGTCCAGTACTCTGAGGCCCAAGGGATAGGATGGAGCGGGGATATTTGCACCATTACTTTCGGGAGACTAAAGAGTACAAGAGATATCTGACAATTATATTAGCAAAATAACAAAACAACATAGCGTGTGGCAACGTCTACTGTCCAAAAAGGATTTTTTTTTTATTATGACAGGTAAGCTCTTGGCCTTCATCTCACCTGATGGTAAGTGATGATAAGGCCGAAGGTGGAAGCGAGCTTCACCTGTAATCCTCAACAACTGAGGAACTGGCTATTTTACCACTGATTGCCGGTACACAACAATGCTTATAACATTGTTATTATGGCGACAAATTGAGGTAAGACGGTGGTAGCTAGCCAGGCGGGCTTAGAAGCCCTACCACCATCCAAACCGAGCAGAAAAACCCCTGCCCCCGTGGGGAATTGAACCCCGGACCTCCCGATCTACTCCCGGTGGTGTCAACCACTAGACCAGAGAGGTGGTATGAGACTTTTACCTTATATATTTGAGTTCCTTAGGTAGGTAGCGAGTTTGTTGACATGCACCAGCACAGTGTAATGCAAGCGAAATTCTGAGAGTGGCTTCTGCTTGTACCTTTTATTAATTTTATTATTAAAATAAGCAAGAGTCACCTAATTCTTTGAAGAGCTCGGTTCATACGCTCTGGCTTTCGAACGAAAACAAAGCTGCTTTCGCCATGGTCAGGCTATGGATGGGTGACCTATACTTTGTGACCTCGAGCTTCACCGTGCTTTGGAGGGCGCGTTAAGTCCTCATGTGTTTCTCCATGAGGAAGGTCTGTGTTCAGCAGTGAGACGTATATCGGCTGAGGACAATAGGAGGACCTAATAGTTTGCTTTATGCTGCGCACAGCTGATCTTAGGCCTTACTACATGAGCATAAAATAAAGAGTTCGAGCTGCAACACCACGCCGATGCTGCGGTGTTCGCCTTATACGGATTGGTACGTAAAAACTAGCAATGTTTTTTTCACTTATGCTGTCTCGTGTCTTAGGCACTGGCGAATGTTGCTTAGTCTTTACTATCAAAACAAAATCACTGTGGCACTAACACGCTCTCCGTCTATAGCTTGCGTCGCGGTAACGCGATACTAGCCTCGCTCGCTTGCTTTACATCCCGACCCTAATTTTACGGCTCATTAACCCATTCCACTGTACTTTTTGCGAGCCACTGTCTCGTGAAATGCGTCCGAATTTCGACTACGACTTCATTATAGTTACACGTACCGTGAACTACGGTATCGGTTACACGATTATAAAGTGCGTTAAACAAGTTAAGTATTTAATACTCCAATACGTTAATATTTATCTGTCGGTACATCTGCGTTTTTCAACGTAAATCCGCATTTGAGACCTGTTATTCCTCCCTCGAAATTTTATACGGTATAATTTTCGCTAACTACGTAAAGAAATCCAATTAGTAAATACATGGATTGCCCTATCCCATATTTCGATATCATAATAAAAAAAATTGGCACACGTATTACGAAATACGAGATAACCTATGAATGATATAATTTTCGTCTAAAATATTTTAGAACTTACTAAAAAGGTTTATAGACCTCAGTTTTATTTTTATCATCAAGCGATAAGATCGCATATAAAAGTTGCTGTAGATAAATCAATCTTGTATTAATTGATGAACAATAATAGCTGTATATGTAACTCACATAATTGAGGTTATTAAACACGACAGGCCCCTTTACGAGTATTAAAATTGTATCGCGCGAGTATTTTAATACTAAGTTATTTGCAATAACATAGATAACTATATCTTAACACACTTAAAGTACTGTCGGCTGGCGGGCGTCAAATCCACATTCAATGTAGTGTTATCGCTACGGCACATCATTTCGATTTGGTTTGTCAAGATTCAGTTCGATTCGATTCTCTTAAACACATTTACACAACGATAAAATAAAATAAAACTTTCTATGGAAAATAATTCTTATTTTCCATAGAAAGTTTTTTTTTATTTTTGTGTTTTTTTTTATAACGCAACAGTTTGCCTACATACGTCCTCTGCTGGGCACAGGCCTTTCTCATGGGAAATACATGAGGAGAATGGGCCGTAACAACACCAGGCTGATTCAATGCGGGTTGGTGGGTTGAAGATTATAATAACAACCGGGACCAACGGCTTAACGTTCCATCCGAAACACGGAGGAACTCGAGATCAGAAAGTATTGGTCACCCATCCACGGCCTGACCATGGCGAAGGTAGCTTTGTTTTCAATCGAAAGCCAAACCACTACGCGACCGAAATTTTTTACTGTGTTAGATATAAATGTCAATACAAAATAGAGGTACATATATACATATAATACATAAAATCACACCTGTAATCCCCATAGGGGTAGACAGAGTCCAAGGAGCACAAGGAACACACATTGGGTTTGGTCAAAATTGTGAAATGCTAGCTCATCGCCTACATAATCCCAGACCCAGTACTCAATACGCCCTTGGTCGCTTATTACGACATGCTAGGCAAGAAAAGCAGTTGGTACATTCTTTTTGTCAAAATAGAGGTGCTACAAGAAATACTCGTATGTATAAGTAAGTAAAAATAATTTTTATTTAATACTCTAACAACTTTCCACTTCATACAAAGTAATATATCAGGCTTCAGTAAATAGTCCTAATACAGAGTGGTCATTAAAGAAGGTGTAAGTATTTCTTGGTTTAGCGCAGGCCGCAAAAACCGCGTGCGCCGAATGCAATCTATCTGCAGCTCGTGTAGACAAAGCGAAACCGAGCTGTACCAGTCTTGGCCGAACAGGCCCGTAGCTAGGAGAGTTATACAATAGATTATTACTAGCTACCCATCTCTTACCTTGGGTGTCGAAAAAGCTAAAATGGACTTAGAACTGCACAACCATCCATTAGCTTATAGCGGCGACGGCTCACCACCTGTCCCGCTGAGAACATGTCAGTCACTGTTTAGTGAAGCGCGGACTATGGCAGTGGACTGCATTTGCGGTGCTTTTGCCTAGTCTGACTAACCCTTAGGGGATAATAGCCGTGATTATATTTATGTTTGTTAATAAAAGTATTAGTTCAACTTCATCGGAGTATCACAGGTGACTTCTACATGGAGTTTCTCCATGAATCTGCATATGCATATGAATGCATATAACCCGTGATCAGGGAGATCATGAGGAGTATGGGTCCACCTCAACTCTGGTCTAACGATTAGATAAGATAACGATGAGAAGGAACGGTCTCAATAACAGCGGGACCACTCATGGACAAGAAGCAACTGCCTCTTAATTCTCAAAGCTGTTCAAAGAATCGGAACATTTCTGGAATTGATTTGTAAATTCATCTATAAGTAGCTTTGGTAAGGTGACTCTTGTATTTGTGAGCCTTATCTTTTGAGAATTGTCACTACATAATGTACACAATGTACTACATAATGTACTATAAAGTAGCTTCACGGACTATTTATTTGTAATATGTAATTCGGATTTTGGTCCCGGTAGGCAGACAGGAAGATACCCCTACAGATTGTAAACATTTTAATAGTTTCATCGTTAGTGACTACTATACTAGATCTAGTTTTACAGAGGAAGATTAAAAATTAAAAGGCTAGCACGGATTGCACGCGAAAACTAAAATAAGCAACATTTGTCAGAAACGCGGAATTATCCAATGCTAGTTACGCAGATTTGCACTATCCCCGACGATATCTTATCCTTAAGTCCCAAAAATACTATAGTACGTCTCAATCCAAGTTGCTAAAAAGCTAAAAAAAAGCCGACTTAGCGAATTTGTTATTCAATAATCACACTTTTTACATGGACATTGGCACGTAAATATAATTAACGGTAACAATTGTTGTCCGTTTCAATTGATTTCAATTATCATCGTCATCACAAAACATTTTAGAGATGAAACATTACCTTTGTTTTGTTTACCTTTTTGTCAACTTGGATTGAGACATACTATACTTTGATATTAGCTAGGTACTACTTACGCAAGAAAATTTCCCAAACATAGACTTAAGATGTAGGTGTAGCATTTTTACAGTGCAATCATTAATTTCTTACATTATTGATATTTTTTTTTGCTTTTTTGCAATGTCGAAAATTCTTTTCATGTCTATTCTTAGTTTACTGACACTCTCTGTCCATCTGTATATAATTCCATTTTCTCACTTTTACTTTTAATACTTTTACACATATTGCTAATAATTATGTACCGGATATCGACGTTAGTGTTTTTATACAAAGGTTTTTAATGCTGGCACATTAATCAAAACTGATTTTTTTTTACAATTAATTCAATATGTTATATGTTGCTTGAACTTAGTAATATTTTGTTTAAAGACATTTCTCTTAGAGCGAAACAGACCACATTTCGATTAGAGTCACTGTACGTACGCAGAACATCGTTTACAGCGTATTAGACCGAAGAAATTTTAGCATTTATATCTGTGTACGAACCCCCATGTAACACCGAATTTGTTCGAATTCGCCCTCAGTTTGTTTACTTGTATAAACGTAAAACCGTCTTTTAATATTCTAAGCGTCTTGCTTCGAGCTAACAATGAGCGCAAGACTGAGTGTACTCGTACAATGTAATATGGTAATCCTATTAGTGTGTAAATGGCATTGATATACGGGAAAACAGTATTACTGGTGCAAGTGGAGGTCACCGGTTCAATTCCCACATGTACTAGTGAGTATGAATACTTTTAAATTCTAATTCTAGGCCCGGTTCATGGTGGCAGGCTGGCATTCATAATCATTAACTTTTTGCCGGCCACTGCTGTACTTAGGTCTCTCTAGGTATACGACCTCCGTGGTCGAGTGGTCTGTACGCCGGTCTCAAGGCGTCGCCATCTCGAGAGGTTCTGGGTTCGATCCCCGGTGGGGGCAAATGTTTGGGTGATGAATTTTCAGGCATTTTTTCTCTAGTCCACTTGTTACTTTTTCTTTTCTGTGTCCGTAACACAAGCAGCATTAGTTGCTTAAAATGGGGCTAGTTGATAGGTGTGAATGTTTCAAGATATTTATCTATTTTATTTATTTTAATGCACGCCACCGCCTATCCTCGGCTGCCCTCACCAGCCCACTCCAGCCAACCTTCGAATATCATCATCCAATCTTGGGACACACAGGGCGTCCCACAACACGTTTTCCGTGACGCGGTCTCCACCCAAAAACTTTTCGGCTCCAACGGCAAGTTCTACGGCTATTGTGACCAGCCCACTGCCACTTCAGTTTGCTAATTCGGTGGGCTTTAATATTATCAGTGTGGGTTATCCCTTCTTCTGTTAATAGAAGCGTGATATTAATGATGTGATGACTACCTTCACCATGGTCTGGCCGTGGATGGGTGACCAAAACATTGATATCTCGAGCTAGTCCGTTCTTCGGATGGCACGTTAAGCCGTTGGTCCCGGTTACTATTGCGACTGATTCTACCCATCAACCCGCATTGGGCCAGCGTGGTGGTGTTACGGCCCATACTGCTCATGTGTTTCTCTATGAGGAAGGCCTGTGTGCCCAGCAGTGGGACGTATATAGGCTGAGGACGATGATGTGGTACGCTGGTTCAAGTTTTAATTAATGTGCGTATAATCTCTCATATTAAGATGTGCCCACGTTTATTGCCATGCAAAAAAGATTAGTTATCTCAATGCTAGACCCAGGTCCGGCCCTGCGCGGCCACCCCAGTAATCGTTCCCAGTATCGGGCTCATTTTGCTGTCACCAGGCCCGCCACCTCGTTAACATTGCTACGCACAATTACAGAGGTGCGCGCCGCCAACCGTTATCTCTGCCTTTAATAAAAAAATATAAGCTCGTGTTAGCGGCCATTACACTAAATTCCATCTCAATCTTCGCCAGGAAAAAATTGACAACCCTCCTTGGGCAAGATATGCCGATGGCATCCCAGATTCGTTGTTTTTGTCGATAGTTAACTCGCTTTTAAGTTTTCATTTTGGTCAATTAATTTTATTAAATCTAAATAAGTTGTGTGAACAATAGTTGTGGGCGGTTACATGGTTAACATTTTAATGATGAAAGAAGATTACAAAATGTTATGCCAACCACTGCAGATTTTGGTTTGGGTTGTCGTTATTGTAATATTGTAGTGTAGAGTACAATTCCGTAAGTTTCCCTAGATACACTCGCTCATAGTTATGTTGTATGGTAATAAAATTGAATAACCTTACATTCGCATAACATTTATTTTCTACAAACAAGACAGTACCTATACCTACTTAAGGTATCGACAAGTATAATAAAATTGGAAATGCCTTTATTGCTTTTATCGCTACGTTTACAATAAATGATGATTACATAAAACACAATACACGCCATTCACTAATAATCTTAATTAGGTTAATTACAAAAAGATATCGGCTTCGTAAAGTAAGCTATAAATAGCTAATTTCGCAAACCACACATTATGAGCCGCAAACCGGATCGTGTCGCTGAAACAGATACTGCGGGCAGTGTGGGGCAGTCAACTACTGGAGCAGTGTTGGGTGTCCGGCCAGGTGGATACCTGCGGCCATGCGCCACCGACATCGGACACCAGCCAGTATCGGCAGACGAAAATATGCAACACTGGCGGACACTGAAACGTGTGTTGGTTACAGACTTTCGTTTGGTGCGGACGAGCATAGATTGTTTTTAAATAAATATTTTATAATATTCATAGAAGAAGAAGAAGAAGACATGTTGCGCCGACACCAAATAGAATTGGGAACAGGGCAGGACAAAGATGAATAGAATAATATACACATGATCCGAAGTAAAGATGTATGAATTGAGTAAATGATTCTATGAAGAACGGAGTGACTGGTGATATGACGAGTTATAGGGGAGAGTGAAGGAGATGGACATGTTGCGCCGACCCCAAATGGAATTGGGAACAGGACAGGATATGAAGAGGATATTCATATTATATTATATTGAATTAACATAAACGTGTTTATTCACTCAAAGCACCCAACGAGTTTCAACTCTCAGTTGGTGACACTTAGAACAAGCGGCATACAAACTACTAGATCGCGAAGTTCTTAAAACCTAGCGCTGGTCCGGTAGTGTCTTAGAAGACGTCATTTCTTTCCTTTCGACGAAAGCCTGCTGCCCAACTCTCTTACTAAATTTCAATGAATATGAATTGGATTTCTGTAATTTTTTTAAAACATTTGACATTGAATTAAATTGATTTGTCAACAATACGTTACAGAGTAGGGCAGCTGCCTCTGAAAAAAACCTGCCAATCATTTTAAGGCCACAGTGACTGCTAGCATTACGGAAACGGTATGTTTTCTGCCATATAAAAAAATGTTTATTTTTAATTTACTTTTTCTTAACTTAAACTGGATACATAATTGTTCCCATAATTTGAAAGCCAGTGTACCAAGTCAGCTATACATAATCATCTGCGGGCAAAAACTGTGCAAATCCCTCCAAATCCCATAGGATCCCGCTCGGGATCACGTTACGCGCTAATGGAGCGTGAGTGCAGTGTGCGGTGAGCCTTACCGCTCTTGTACGCTGGTAAGGGTACACGCAGACTTTATAGTGTGCAGAATAAAGAAGTTAAATAATACCTGACCATAATACTGTGACGGGGTGAAGCCGGGGATAATGAAAAACGCTGGGTCGTCACTTAGGTATTGTTATATTTAAGAATTAAGGCACAACTGAAACAATTATATAAAAAAGGTAAATTACACTGAACACAAAATAATTTCACATTTAACACTAAATATATTATAAAAAGGGTAGGGCTACTTACAATAGTGCCTTAGAGAAACATATAGTCTTTGTTATAAATTAGGAACTGATAATTTGGTTTGTTGTAACTTTGTCTCAGCTTATAAAAATTGATTCACTTTATAAATATTTTACAATTATTGTTAGAAGGGAGTCAACTTCTCTACGCACTGACTCTCGTAAGAATGAGCTTCGAGAACAAAACAAATAAAAAGAGACAGACAGCAAATTTAAAATCGGAAACCAAGATAAAAATGGCCAGAGAAGAGCGCAATGACAGCAACGAGGCGCTAATATAGCTATGGCGCCTCGTTACAATACTATTTGTTCAAGTAAATATTGGGTCCTTACCTATGAAATTGCCGTTTTTTTTCTCTCTTAAGATAGCTACCTATTAAGATTACTATTAAGCTTGCTAAGATAACTATTAAGATTCAGATTCAGAGCTTGCTAAGATAACTATTAAGATTCAGAGTATTCCTAAAAAATAATTACCTCGTCTAAAAATAGACTATATTTTTGAGCTCTTTTGATTTGTTTTGATAATTTGTTGTAAGTTTAATTGTGTTAAAATTGTACACGGAGACAGCACTTTTTAAGTGCCTCCCGAATACATCATTTGATTTGCATTAACATAAAAACGATGAATAATTTTTATCAAGCGTGTTCACACACATATTGCTAAAGCTTGTCTAATGATACATGCCAAATATTATTATCTCTGGATTTGTCGTTGTGAAGAAAACTGATAAAATGTTAGTATGTAAAATGCAGACATCCCCAAAATCTCCATACAAAACACCAATTTCATAGGTAAGGAGCTAATATTATTACTTCTTCGCGTCAAGAACTCAAATCTGTGCCATAATACTCGGCATAGGTGTCCCTATGCCGAGTATTATGGCACAGATTTGAGTTCTTTGCCGCATTTAGCTCTTCCATAATACGGGGTAAGTGGACAAGGAATTTGAATTTTCTTTAAATAATTTCCCTCACATGAATCCACTATAATGGGCCATCAGGTTCATGGAAACAGTCAATTTACTTTCAGTTTGGGCTATTTGTGTACTCTTACAATGTAAGAATGAAATTGCAAGTGAAATACGATAACGCCGAATGGTCAACCGCAGGCCGCGATGGTTTCGCGGGTCATGATCTTAATAATGAACAGTCGTAGTGTAGCTACTGGCCTGATTCTGATTGACTGGAATGTTTCCTGCTATTTTTGTTTGGATTCCTTCTCATACGTACATACAGGGTCGGCAGAGTCCAAGGAGCACTGTGTTCCTTAAGACAACATTGAGCCATACAAAAATTGGTTTTGGTCAGATGTTAAATCGTGAAAAAGTAGTAACAAGTGGCTAGCTTATCGCCTACACAATCACAGACCCAGTACCCAATACGCCCTTAATCGCCTTTTACGACATGCTAGGCAAGAAAAGCAGTTGGCAAATTCTTTTTGTGTCCCGGATCAACACGGGACCGTCCTAGACCAACACGGGACTTTTCCTTTTCATTTTGTAACATATCTATATCTTTTTAGCGTTTCTCGGTTTGCATGCTACGTTTTCTTTTCGTATTAACTATCTGTCTTTAAACTTGTGAAGTCATAGAGAATATCCACCATTTGTTGATGGTATGTGTTCGTTACCAAGCACAAAGTCGGACACTTATCAGCTCGTTGAACATAAGTGAAATAGATGTTGGAATATTTCACACCATCCTGACTAATCCTGGTTCAGGAGAAGTGAAGACGGTGTTACATTTACTACATCCGCCTTGTTTGCCTTGTAATTCATAATTGTGATTATTGTATTTATAATAAGCTACTATAGGACTGATATATCTCTGATAAAAGTCCTTTGAAAATAGAGAAAACAAACTATTTGTCATTTAAGACACAATTTTGTATGTCATTGAACGTTTTTCCTGAAAACTTTTTATATCTTAACGACATTTTCTTTGTCGTATTGTTATTGTGCCTCTATTACCTATATTTCGTGTCTTCAATATAATCAATCATTGTTCCTCTAAAAACGAGCATTTAATATACGGCATCAAAAGCACGCCATCGATTTCGTACTGATAGCCAGTCTGCTCAAGTCCTAACGACGTGTTCATTTTTAGAGGTAAAGTAACGAGACACGACTTCTGGTTTGTCGCTACAATACTTTATAAAGATCGAGGCGAGCTATTTCGTACGTCCTCAGTATAATCATAATCATCGGATACGTTACATTATAATTAACTTATTATTTTAGTTCTGTATATACACCTTCCGGCGGTAATTTATTAAATTTTACATAACAACAAACATATCGTCACGCCTGTTTCCTGAAAGGGGTATGCAGCGGTGTTAAACACCCATATTCGCCAGATATGTTAGGTCATTGATGTATAATACACTAGATTTGCAAACTGCATTAAATTGCGTCAAAAAAGCGTAGCCGTTTCCGAAACTCAACGACGTAGCTTTGAAACCACTAAACATTGAAAAGATAAACATATATCTATCTCACTTACGCAAGTCGCAAAAGCTACAGCGCAGTGACTGTACCGTCTCGCTCAGATTAGACTGGATTAGACATATCGCAATGTCAAAGTACAATGGTGGAAGTGTTCCCTGCTCGTGAAATTTTACCCCATTTTTATTTTTTAATTATATATATTATTTTTAAATAATTATATTAATATTTTTTATTTCTTAATGGATGTATTTAATCAAGCTTAAAGATACCGTGTTTTGGTAATAAGGTATTATGGGATGGAGAGCAATGCAAATACTTATTTAAAAATGAAGTAAATAAGTATTAGAAAAAAGTGTCGTGAGTGTAAGACGTGTCGATTTTTTTAAATAATTCATTTTGCAAAATTATATGTTACCAATGCTTGGTAATAAAATAAAAGAGATTTTCGTATTATTATTATTTAGTACGCAAAATTACAGGTGGCGAGTCTGTTGCCATGCATCGGCGACCATACGAAATACGTACGAAATACTTTAATAACTTGATGTACTGTAAAATGTAAAAATAAATATTCAAAACTGCTGATAATATGAACAGATTTGGGTATGTCACCTACAACAGATAACCTAGCTTTCTCTTTGTAAAATAATTTTAAAAATCGAGTCGGTAGATCCAGAGATTATTCCCTGCAACGTCATAAACTCGTAAGATCCCAAACTTTACCTTTGTTATGTATAGATAAAAGCATCACCTACAATAACGATTGTAATTGCCTCATGAGACAAATAAACATGACAACTGTTGCGGCATATTTTGTCTTCATTAGGAAATTGCTTCGAACATAATGATTGTCGAGTTTGTGGGAAACCAGTCTGTCTCCTTCCGCAGCAATCGGATATTTTTAATCCACCTATCTCGGCTTGCTGCATTTTTAGGCAATGTGCAACATTGTTACTACTTAAAAACCTACATAAAATCACTGATTCCATAAATTACAACATTCTCCCATAAATATGGGAAACCAAAAATGAGTTTTTAATGGCAGCACTGAACCAATTTTATAACATTTTACATTTTAATTAGTTTTTACGTAAATATGAGCATAAAACAACAAACTCACGTGTGGAAAGTAACACCCATGGTTTCATTATGTTTTTGGGACCTGGATTCCCACGTTTTGACTGCACATTTACCCATAATAATTTTTTTTTCCTCCCGATTCACTTGGTTGACGTCTCACAGAGCACTAACTGACATAAGCCTCGTATATGGCTGTGGCCATATGTCTAGTGGCTACGCTTTAACGCGGTTACTACAGATCTAGTGTATTATACATCAATGTGTTAGGTTAGATATGTTAATTTTCATAACTAATAATAGTATCACCCTACGCAGAGATGCGACACACTCTCTGCCAGTAATTTTGTAAATTTTCATAGTACACAAATATTACATAAATAGTATTTTGAGACTTCCAATATACATAACCAAAATGACAGTGTTCTAAAGTTCACAATTATATACTCCCTGTTAAGGAAGAATACGTGTGTTGGAACTCTTAGCAATGAAACTAAAGAAACTTTAAAACTTGCTATATTTTGCTCCAACACAAAATACGACCAAACGCAAACGTAATAATAAATAAGACAATGACAGACATATCAAAAAATACATAAAAGCAATAGACAAGATGTGTAAAAAGGTTTTATAAAAACTGACCGCAACACTCCCCAAATGTTGTGATTATTTCCAGAACAATTTATCCTTGATCTTTGAAATTTCGGGATAGAATTGTAATTCTCTTGTGAAATAACTTCCTTTTTTATTATTTCATAAAGGGGTGATTTTCGGGATAAAAACCATTTAATGTCTCAGGGTTTCAAATATACCTATTCAAAAAAGCAATTGAGTTTGAAGATATTATATATTTATAAAGCAGTAGAGAAGTGACCTTGCTTAGTGCCATAAGGATAGAGAGTTGCGTTTATTCACTTTGAGAAAATTGTTGGAATTACAAAAAAATATCCAATAAGATAAAGAAATACGTTATTTATTTATATCAAAGCAATATAACGGGTCAATAAACTAATAGAATTTCCACTTTTATTTCAAGTTCAAACAAATCATCAAAATAGATAAACACTTTAAAAGGTTAAATCAAATAGACACGCGTGGCGGACCACTGTGCACTGCGCCGAAAGCCGAACAATGTTATTAAGAGACGACGAATTGATGTCAATACAAACAAACTGAACAATCATGACCAATCGCATTTGAGGAATTATCTCGTAGCAAGTGGACGCGCAATTACATATAAATTGAACGCGCCCGCGCCCTAGACGCACGCAATGTGCCACAGAGTGCCGATGACAGATCACCAAATGAATATTATGGCAGCGGAGGCCAGATGTGTTTGTAAAGAAATGATTAAATTTACACTATTATGTCTCGTCTATTAATAAAGATATATGTGTTATTTTAATAGAGAGAGAGTGTCATTAATTCTCCGCTTTATTAGTCTTCTACAAAGCCTGGAATCTAAGGACATATTCCAGTAACTTAACTTGCATAACAATTGACCAGCGAATCCGCGCCCCATTGTTATCCGCAATCTCTTCCTGTAGCTGTCTATTACAGAATGAGTTTTCCAATGGTGGGTTTAGAATGTTCAACAGTTGATTCCATTCGATTAGGTTTATCAATGATTTTAAGTTCTGTAGCACGAACACACAATACAATTCAGTACCAAAAAATGAATCTTCTGCAGTTAGCTACACTATATCTTAACACTAATCTGTCGCCGACCAAACTAATTAAACGGGCGCGCATCGGGAGCCTAAACGTAAACATTGTTGTTTACATTGACAGATTGAGACGGCCCGTTCACGCCCGACAAATCGTGTTTTAATATTTTAAACTGGCAACACTTATCTCGGACGCCATTGGTCGAGACACGCGCGTCATTTATTTTAATTCCCCTGTCTAACGCGCGTTTGACAGTGGAAATGCTCAATCGAGATGTGACGTCCCCTGCTTCGAGTATAATTGAACGCACAGATTAAGGTAGATTGTGTTGAAAAAACAGAATGTAGAAGAATAAGAAAAGTATTCAGAGATCTTCAAGTAGTGCTCTGTGTTGTCACCAATGGTTGTCGATTATTGACTTTCTTGATCATTTTAATTGCGTGATTATTTCGATGATAAGCAAACATATACCATGTTTGCTTATGTAGTTATAAAAAATCGTATTAGAACATGCACTTGTGGCATTATTATTGATGTCCTAACATACGACAAAAGATATGGGACTTTACTCAAACTAAATGCTATTTTGTTTTCTTTTTTTAAATAAAGAGCGCAATAAGCGACTTATCACTAGCAATCTTATGCGGCTGTCTCAAGCATTAATGGGATGGTGGCCCGGCCTGCTTTCAGGTTTGGATATTTGTTACTTTTTACTCATTATATATATTTATATACAGTTTTTATTTATTTAATTGCAGTTAAATTCGTTCATTTAATTTTTGTTTTCCTTTTTTTAATGTTTAAGGAGGAAACACAAATATAAGGCTAGTTAGTGCGGTAAAACCTCCTTAGCCACCTTCACGCCATCTACTCTGCATTATTGGCTTTTCGAGTCTTTTATAAAGGGCTCAAAGGGTTGAAGGAGGGTTGTTCCTTACATGTACTGATGAAATGGTGGCTGATGGTTAAACAAAGAAATGAGTGGGATTCCTTGGTTCGCAACGTAAATCGCTGACAATACACGCCATCACGAGTGGTCATGTACGGTGATGTGTATCAGTGATAATTAATTTAAAAGTAAGAAAATAAATACTTATGTAGTTAATGCTTCTTATCAATTAATGTGCAAATATCGTAATCAATTACGAAAATATCATGTTCTAACTGTGGAACGATAAAACTATATGTATTGCATATTGCATCGATGTACTCGTAATCAAATGTTTACGACTTCCAAATAGGTAATTCGTGCAGAATATAAATAGAACATGAAAAACTGCTTGTATTTTCACATTTAACTAGGATTTACATACAGTTTTGCTCGCGTAATGGAGATTTTTCAATCAACACTGAGGAATGGATATTTTTTCTGGTCACGTTGTCTGCGATAAATAGTCATATTAATTAAATCATTTCTTCAAAGGTATTTAACCTTTTACAATAATTATACTAATATATAAGGTAAAGTAATAATTTTAATATTTTTTGTTTAGCAGTCTATTCGTCATCACACAAAAACTACTTTATAGATTGAAATAATTTTTATTACTATTAAATATTGCAATATTAATTAAATATATCAAGGAGACTGCTTGATTGTAATTTCCACGCGTTTGCAAAAACTAGTCAGATAAAAATCTTCATTGCTAAACATGATATGAAAAAAAAAACAAATACCAACATTTATTAGTTTCGTATTTTACGTTAGGTTTTATTAGGATTGCGTTGCTGACGAGTATTATCAAACTAACTGTAGCAGAAACGAACGGCAAGAATGGCAATTAATTTTTACAGCTAAATAACCATCTCTACAACGTGTAACATCTGTATTGTAATGATTGTTGTTGCTTCTTTGTGATTGTTTTCTTAGACTGTGTCACAACATTCTTTGATACAAAATCTAAGAGATTTTTAAACGTATGCAAAATTGCGTGTTTTCTAATCGTTTTGACAAACAGCGGACTGGCCCGATCGTGTGTGGCTTAATTTGCCTATAATTCGTCTGACTCTTGCAAGAATAAGAAGCCCTCTAGTAGGAGTTGCATTTAAGCCATTAGCATCTTCTCTATTAGAGTAACATTGTTACACGTTACAAATTACAGTAATCACTAATTGATTGCATGCCCTAAGTGGGTGGGTGATATTGTAACTTTCACTAGATATAAAGGTCAAGGAAATGCGAATGCGAATGTTGAGGTGGATGTGTGGTGTGACGAGAATGGATAGAGTGAGGAATGAATATATATACTCTTTATTACAATTTAAAAAACACATACATAAAACAGGTTGTTAACATATGTTTGCAAGGGCCCATGAAAGTAAGTTGAGAAAATAGATTATAAGGAATACAAATGCATAAAGAAGACAATATTAAAAAACTTTAATATTAAACATACCTACATAATAATAATCCTACTTAAATACACATATAAAAAGAAATACTTAAATAATTACACAAATATATACATAAATATATACATATTAATAATATATACCTTTAAATATATATAAGATACCTAGATGACAAAATTCAATATATTAGGGGAAGTCTGAAAGTTGCCCCGATTGCTGATAAACTGAGAGAAAAACTACTTTCTTGGTATGGACATGTAATGAGGAGGGAGAATGATCATGTCACCAGGAAAGTTATGGACTTGAAAGTGGATGGGCGTGTGGGGAGAGGAAGACCAAAGATAAGATGGATGGATTGTGTGAATGATGATGTGATGAGGATGGGAGTGAGTGTTGACTTGACGAGTGATAGAGGAGAGTGGGAGAGGAAGACGTGTTGCGCCGACCCCAAATATAATTGGGAACAGGGCAGGAAAAAGAAGAAGATTAGATATAAAAGACCTGATTGTACCACATTTATGCACAATAGAAATTCTATTCAATTCTATTATGTTCAGTGTTGCAGTTTTTGAAAGTTTTTTAAAATTTGTGTTAGTCTGACCACAAACTGTAATGGTTTCTCTTAACTTTTAACAAACTTCGGCGAATGTTCAAATGTAGAGGGCTATTCGTCTAAATTTGCCATACTTCGAGTATCTTCGCCGCTTTGTGTAGCGACAAAGCGACAACAAATGTAGACGAATTGCCCTCCACATTTCAACATTTGCCGTAATTCGTCCTAAGTAATGAGTGGCCGTAAAATTTTCTCAAAATCGAAACTGAAAATTAACTAAGAAATATTGACCGCTTTGTAGTCTAACATGCTATTTTAATTTTGCACCTTTTTTAAATTCCTCTAAGCTAAACGAAATCTTACCACGATAACACGAAGTTTCCACTTACCAGCCTTCAACAATAAATTGCGAGACACTGGAGGGCCCTAAGCTCACGCCGCGTGAGTAATACATCTCGACGTAACAACGAGGGCGCTGCGTCATTTTAGCGGCGGAACTACACTGAATATATTACACTAACATGCGCAGAATGTCATCACAATGTTTTTTCTTAGAGATAGGATAGGATATTTTAATTTGTCGTCACACACTTCGTCAGTGATTTTCAAATTTTTACCTTAATTCGTCAAATAAATTATAAAATTCCCACCATTCCACCACCATCTCCTTTCTTCCATCGGCAATCCAGACGTACCGCTATGTGTAGTCCGTACTTGGTTGATATTCCTTTTATACGTACTAAGCGCTTTGCGTCATGTTTTATAATGCGCACAGCCAAGGAATGGAATTCACTACCAGCGTCTGTTTTCCCGAGCTCGTATATCCCGAATCTATTCAAGTCGCGAGTGAATAGGCTTCTTCTGGGTAAGCTCGCTCCACCGTCGACATCATCTTTACCTTCGGCTAGATTGAATTCAATAGCAAACCCATCTTAAATTAAAAAAAAATATAGCGATTTTAGTGTGATAAATATTAGATGATAATAATGATAGGTGGCGGCGATAATATCAGTATTGTATTAATTGATTAAGTTTTACACCATTTTATTTGTGCATAGGCCTACACGAAGAAACTTAAGGAGTAGATGTCGTGACACCAAGCCAGCCCAATGCGAATTGGTAGGTAGATAGAACTGTTACAATAAAGATTTGGTCACCCATCCCAAATCTAATGATCGCGAAAGAAATCTAATGACCGCGAAATTTGCAATGTTTTTTTTTATATGGAAATCAAAACGCACGGTTCATTACGCCACAAAGCTCTCGTCACTACCATTGAAATAAGAAAATTTTACAAAATAACGACGTTCTTCAATAACATTTTATAAATATATCTCATGCTTTTCGTCAAGATGCCCGTCGCATTCATCCCACACTATTATGATTTGATGTAACAAAAAGGGCAAACCATGATTCAGTGATTCACAAAGCCACTGTCTTTTGTGCGGCTTCGATTCCCGGCCGCGACTCAAAGGGTTCTCCTTAAGAGCCTAATGAGCGCTTCACAACAACACAGACCTTTTTATTATTTATTATATTTTGTATCAAACTCCTTGAATCTTCATACATTTCGTTGCATTAATTATGTTTTATATATTCTTATTAAGTTTTTTGCGATCATTTCAAAGAGTTTTTTATGTTACTTACATGAAATATTGAGTATCTTTTGATAAGTTTCATTCCTGCGTGCAGACGTTATGAAAGCACGATTTATTAATCATTATAAAACCGTTATTAATATATGGTTATTAAAATTAATTAAGATTATAACAATTTTGAACACTATTTTGATATCGACAAACACAGATAATAATATGACCATCAATTCAACATTGAGAAGCCCACTGTTGGACGTAGGATCTCCACAACGATGTTTTACGACCATCTTCATACCGTTGCCGTTGGTCCACCTCCACCTGAGCTTACCTGTCGTATGTAAAAAAAACCTCGTGGACATTCTACCAAAACTGTAACCTATCCCCCCCACTGACTGTCAGCTCTCCCAGCAATTTTCCCTGCGCACACGCCAGGACTCCACCAAAGTGCAGACGTTAAGGGTCCGGCGAACAGTGAATTTTTCATACAAACGTAATACCAAAATCATTTTCAATTTGAGAATATCTGGACAAATCATCGCTGTTATTCGGATTAAGAAAGTATTTTTCTATGCTTCTGTTAAAATTACAAAAGAAACAAATAAGCGGAGAATATGTCCGAAAACGTCGAAAAATTTACGAAATATTATCGCATATATTTATAAGTTTATAAATATTTTGAACAGTGATGTTGGTATTACGTTTGTATAAAAAAGTCACTGTTCGCCGGACCCTTAAATTCCGTTATTTACACTGAAAAATATCTCTTCTCGTCTCCGCTTTAGACTTCTTGAAATTCTTTGGGTTGTTTAAAAACATCTCTCCATCACTCGTCTCGTCTCCGCCTTGATGGAGTCCGGGCATAAAGCTTGCTAGTTATTTTAACATCATTACTTCTACTAAGAAGTACTAATTTGTTTAGAATAATGGTAATAAAAAATTGGAACCCAAGAAAACTACATGCCACAAAAATTATATTTATTCTTTCCATTCCTCATTCGTATCAGCGAGCATCATGAATAAATAAAGAAATAAAAATTTAAATTACTACTAAAAATGTAAATCTATGTACATATTTCCAACTATGTTATATGGTAACCAAACGTGGGGTGATTTTTTCGCTTTATTCGTCAATGTTTATATTCGTCCTAATTTGTTTACAATACCAACTTCTTGCGGTATAAGCTTGTTATTTTTAAAAAGCTAGCTCGAATGTTGCCATTTTGTACTTAAATATTAGACCATTTGTGGGTTGTCAATGTTTTTGTTGCTAGTTTCGTTGTAAGTACTTATCCGTATAGTCTACCATCCATTAAAACCCCAACAGTAAAATTTATTTTGTAGCAATATATGAATAATTTTTATTTTATTTTCACCGGCATTTACACCCGATTTCAAATACATTTGTAAATGGATCCTATAATAGAACTTACATCTCACCTCCTACAATAAATCGATGAACAATAAATTTAATAATTAAATCACAAACTATTATTTTATCGTTTATTAGAGCAAATTCCGTAAGGGAAGTAATTAACTGGGGAACCATTTTATTATTGGTCAGCAACAAAATTGGTCAGCCGAAAAATCATTTGAGCAGCAAACAAATATTTTGTCAGTAAAATAATTATTTGGTCAGCAGGATAATTACTTGGTCAGCAGAATAATTAATTGGGCAGCAATATAATTATTTGAGCAGGAAAATTATAAGTTGAGCTGCAAAAGAAAAAGGATCACTGATAGGAAAAGGATCAATGAAAGATCAAGAATCAATTCGTAGAAAATGTATTCTGAATGATATTAGGTTATGGTTATTTTTATGACCCTTAAAAACAATATTTGTGTCATCAAAACATATATAACAGCACAGAATCATTTGAGTTTCTGTCCAATTAGCTATTTTGCTCACAAATTTGAAATATCTGCCTATAAGTTGCTGCCCAATGAGTTATTTTAGCTGCCTAATTGTATTTTTTGGCTGACCAAAATACAAATATTTTGCTGACCGTTTAAATAAAACCCATTCTGTAATCACCGTTAATTAAAAAGGTATAAATTATAGTTATTTAATTCATTGATAATTTATACACATTATAACGCTTTTAAAAATCTTTAGTATTTATGTATAAAAATAGTAGAGTACTGCAGAAAATACTTTCAAACACGCTCAATTTTGTTTAAATACGTCAAACAAACTAGCTTCAAACTGTCGTTATTAAAAAACTCACAATGTTCGCATTAGGAAACGATATCATCTACGTAGTGCCTCGGAACGAGTGGCGTCTCCAAATGGATGGCTGACAACCTCCGAATCCGCAAGTCACTATAGACATGTGGCGACTCCAAATTGAAACGCAGCTCGACGCGTGTATTTTTTTAATTCTTTTTTTACGAATCGAAAGAGTCATTAGATTGTAATTCATAACGGTCAAAGTTTTTTATCGCAGTACCTCGGCTCGTCAGGTGTTTTATTTTTTAGTAATTTATTTAAAGTGCAAAAGTGTCGCCGTACTTACTTACTATGAGTGATAAGTATGAAAATAACGTAGCTATTAATTATTTTTTCGTTAGCTCTTGCTTACATGCAGATGCAGGATTAACTCAAAGTTTTTTGAAATCTACTTGTATTCAAATGAACTGTATAAAGTCCTATTAGCATATGAAATGTTCGGCCGAAGGTGGAAGCGAGCTTCACCTGTATTCCTCAACTACTAAGGAATCCGCTATCTTACCTCTAATTGCCCAAACACAACAATACTGTATAACATTGATATTATGGCAGCAGATTTAGGTAAGACGGTGGTAGCTATCCAGACGGGCTAAGAAGCCCTACCACCAACCAAACCGAGCAGAAAAATCCCTGTCCCCTTATGAAATCGAACCCCGGAACTCCCGATTAACACCCGGCTTGACCAGAAAAGCGTTTAAAAACTATATTATAATCTGAGAGACTGTCTATGCTTAGTAGACAGAATGATAGATTGGAGTATAGTGTCCATGTGATGTGTCTATCAACAGTTTGATCTTTTTGTTTTATTTCGATCAGGTACAAGCTTTAGTTATTTATTAAGTAATTTGTCAAATAACTTGCGATATAAATGACTTCACATACAAAGTTAACTTTTGGTCCTACTTGGTGTGAAACAGAAATAAAATGTTGAACGACTTTACATGGCGCGAAGAGCATTTTCTATAGGTAAATCTTATAAAGGTCAGATAAACAAAAGGATTCAATATCTAAACTTTTTAAAGCGATATTGTATGCGTAAGAGTGCAGATAAGCTGGCAAACACGTCGGCTCACGTTCTCAACGCGATTAAATCTCAAGGCAGGATCACTACATCAACAAATTCATTAATCAACCCACGGAATTATCGTCACTCCCATTGTGTGGAGTCAGTACGCAATATCCGAACAAATTATACGAGCCGAGTCGTGAGAGGCTTCGATTCAAACAAAAACAAGACCGACAAAAAACCGTATATCGGTAACAGAATCTATAGATATTAAACGTACAATACAAACAATGCTATGTTGATTGAAACGTCAAACAAATGACGAGCGATTGATTCGGATCGCTACACTGTACCTATTAACATCGTAATTACGGCACGCTGAGATATAACTATTTATTTTGTGTCCAAATTTATTATTGAGACGTAGAAAAAAAGGATGGGGCAACAATGAGTCGTGGTTTTCTGGCCGATGGGTTAATATCGATTTCCATATAAGTTGGTTGGTGTTTTTTGGGATTAACATTCTTTGTTTTGGGAGTCGCTTGCCCACTTGTAGGCCCGGCGACTTTTAGATAGCATTATAAGTTCCTTACAACATCCTTTTTTTCTTATAACTTTGTCATCACGGCTGCCTTAATTGGCATTTCAAAATTGTACAATAATTCCGAATATTAAGAAATATTTACAGTACGTTAACTGCAGAATATACTTCATTATTTTGTTTTCATGATCTATTGGGTCCTTACCTATAATATTGGTGTTTTTTTTCACTCTTAGTATTTCGTCTGTAACTATTAAGATCTTTGGATTTGTCGTTGTGAAGAAAACTGAAAAAAATTTAGTATGGAAAATGCAGAATTCCCCAAAATCTCCATACAAAACACCAATTTCATAGGTAAGGACCTAATATCTATCAGTCTATTGTTGTTCACTGCTGGATATAGGCCTACCCCAATGTTTTCCACAACGACTGAAAGACCTTCACCAGGCCAACCAACTCATACAAACTCACCTGGGCCCTGATTGTGGTAAATAATAACGTATTTACCACAATATACCATGGGAGTGTGGATGAGCCGCAACGTTCTCGGACTAAGATATGGTTGTGGTTGCGCGCTCAGGACCCTGATGGATGTAGTGTAAGGGTGCAGATGAGCGAGCTTATTGCCAGACTCAGTGTGAACAAGTGAAAAAAATGAACTGGACTTAAAAGTTTTACTCAATCCCAGTGACACAGAATTGGATTAAACTTACACAACCTCTTGCACCTAATGAGGTCATAGTCATGTCCTCTGGTAGAAGAAGAAAAAGAAATCGAAAATACAGTATTGAAAACTTCTATTAACTGGGCTATCGCTGTCTATAACAAAGATACGTGTCTATAAAATTAGTAATATTTATAATAGGTACTTTCATAAACAATATTAATTTCGTAAATAGTCATGTAATGCCGGCGCATCGTGCCGCGAACATGATCGTCTTGTAACCATCTTGTAACGTTTCAATTGGCTGTCTGTCGGACGCCAGCATTTGATGTCCGGTATCGGCTGATCGCCCTCCTGCTGGCTCTGAAATGGCGCTAGTTAGAATCAAAAGTGTATTTGAAATGTATGGCGTAGTGGTTCGAATCCTTAGGCTTTCGATAATGAATTCGATGCTACTTTCACTATGTCCTTGTGTGACCAAAACCTTAATCTAGAGTTCCACTGTGCGTGCGCACGTTAAGCCGGTGGCGGTCATTTCTACCCACAAATGCGCATTGGGCCAAAGTGGTAGTGTTACGGCCCTACGGCCGTCTAAGATGTACAACTACTTTGATTTTGATTTAACTTGCATTTTAGAGAATATTGTGGGAAGTGTCCTATGTCGGAAAATCTTATTAATTAGTTTTGTGAATGCCGCGGGAATCGCGGGTTCGATCCCACCGTCTGTACCACTGAGTTTGAATAAAACTTATGTACAGTTCATTGTGAATATCGCTTGCCTCACATTGTGCCCGGTGCGTGGCAACAGGCTCGCCACCTGTTACATGGGGACCTAACATATCTAGCGAAAAGTCTCTGCCTGCCCCTCCGGGGAAAGAAAAGTAATGATATGTGATGTATAAATTACCTGATCAGGATTTGCATACCACCATTATTATATCGAATAAATTGTTAGATATTATTTGACTTCCAAAGAGCGGTATGTGGACCATGCCAATTAGCCGAAGAGAAAGAAATGTGATAAAAGCAGATTTATAAGACGTAATTGTTTATTTGGAGCCAATATATTGATAATTATGTCGATAGAAATGACCACAATTTAATATACCTAGGTGATAATAGCGATGATATATGAAATATCGCTCATCCAAAAGAATATTGACGTAATTACGTTTTTGCGATTTTTCAGGAGAGCGTTTTAAAAGTTTGACATCGAAAATATTGTGTATTTCCAATCATTCTATTGATATATTTTAATAGTTATGTTGTGTTACTTTACTACCAATAATATTACATAAAAAGTTTGCGAGAAAACTCAAGATAACTACTTGAAAGAACGAAATAAAACAAACCAGACGTACATTTATGACATTTTATACATCAAATAATACAATTATGACATTAAACTAGGTTTGGATATGGGAATAAATCATGAATTTAAACAACATTATATTCAATTTCAGTTTTATTTTTATAAATCTGTCTACATTTTATAAACTTTGTCGATGTTTTGTCGAGGTTTGTCGAAGTATAGGCCAACACCATGACGGCAATGACTCTCTCTTTCGGAAACTAATGGAACAACAATTCTGTCGTTTTTACCGTAGATAAAACGTGCAAAACATGAAGTTATGGCATCAAAAACTCATTTTCGAATTTTTGGTAATTATGTCATTATTCTTTTGGATGAGCGATATATAAACATTCAATAGCAAATGTATGTTGCTACATATGACACTCGCTTTTACTCGTGGTTACGGTTGCGTAAAAGATGGGAATATTATGATAGACTCTTTATAATCAAAATATACTCTATTTTCCTTATATAGATATATAAAGATTATAGAGTATAATACTGAGCAGTATGCCACTATATTAATCCCAAATTTTATTTAACCATCATTGACAGGAAAACAGATGTTTGTGTTTGTATTCATTACATACATTGCCCTCACCGCAAGTCGAACCAGGGATCACTTGATTTAATAGTCAAGGATACTGCCCACTGAACCAAGCAGGCCGTCAAATACATTCGTTATATTATTGGCGCGGGTAATGAACCCTGGACAGACAACTGTCATAATACGTCTTGTTGCGTGCGAGCTGTGTGACGCGACGTAACGTACATGAAGTGTGTTTGTTACTCTTTAGTAAACAATCTTGTGTCTTCATAATGAATTTATCCATTTAAAAATAAATAAATATCTTCAAACATTCACACATATCAACTAGCCCCATTTTAAGCAACTAATGCTGCTTGTGTTACGGACACTAGATGACGGATAAATCTATTTAGATAAATACAAACAAATAACCAGAATACATATAAATATATATAAACATCCAAGACTGGAGAACAAATGCCTGAAAATTCATTACCTAAACATTTGGCCCCACTGGGGATCGAACCCAGAACCTCTCGACATGGCGACGCCTTGAGACTATCATACAGACCACTCGACCACGGAGGTCGTCAATAATAATAATATAATGATGTCCTGTCAAGGTTTGGATAGAACTTGCAATTAAAAAATTCTAATTTCGTCCATAGTGTTTCGTAGAGATGCCGCTTTATCACAAGTTAAGCGTAGTAGAAATGAAACTAAATTAATAAACCCACATATTATGGAGAATACAACTCATGCAACAGTAGTAGATATATTGTCCAAAAAATTGTAGTAGATAGTAGCTTCCATCGAGTGTTACGGCCATTTTTGGTCAAATTAAATGTATAGATATATATTACTTACTTGATGGTTTGAATAAAACATAATATATATACAGTTAGTTCATTGTCATATCGCTTGCCCCACATAGTGCCTGGGCATGGTAACAGGCTCGTCACCTGTTACATGGGGACCTAACATATCTGGCGAAATGTGAGTGTTTAACACCTCTGCCTACCCCTTCGGGGAAAAGGCGTGAGGCTATGTTATGTTATGTGTGATGACTGATGTCATTGCTTACTTAAATTATAAAACACCATAACATTTTTTAACAATAAAAGTTACTTTACCATAGTTGCCATGTTAAGCAACTTTTAATTCACAAAATCCTTTGTTCAATCCAATTGCAACTTTATAAACAAAAAAACTTTCACCTTCAACATGATACTAAAAACTTTAAATGTTAAGTCTCATCAGAGCATTCCCATATACGAAATGTTGCGATGAAAGTAAATCTCATATCGCGAGGTATACTTATTAAGACATCGAATCATTCGCGTTTTGATTCCAACTTGGTCCGTCGCTCCACTGATAAGCTAACACTTAGCTAACTTGTACAATGAAAAGAATAATTATTATTATCACCTTGCGTGACCACTTGATTGACAAGTCTACGGGAATTCGTGTAACTCGTTTCGTATTCGCTAATTCTGTTATTTCATCGGAAAAATTAATAACTCTTCAATTTGGTTTCAATTTTGTAGTTGCTGATACTCTTCTTCTTTCTGCCCTTGTCCCACGTTAGGTGGGATCGGCACTTAGCATCCTTTACTTTTATTCTAATATCATTCAATCCATCCCTTCTATGGTCTTCTCTTTCTAGCCCCATCCACATCCATATTCAGCATTCTTCTTTTTACCACTGATACTGGTGCAACTTTCAAACTACCTCTGGCCTCTTCCATCCTTTGTAGTCGCTGATACAATATTATTAGGTATGCCTAAGTACTTCTGTGTGATTAGAGTTTTTGTCTTTATTAATTTTGTAACTACAAATTTACGCAACAGATACACACTTAAATGACAACAACAAAGATGGGAGGCTGGTACATAGGCCTGTCCTATAGACTTCGGTTTTACAGCAACTAAAGAATCTTGATATTATTATGTTTTAATACTGCTGTGGAAAGTAAAAAAAACTCAAACAATAATCCTGCCCCACTGACTAGGACTGCAAAGAGCAGCACCTTAACACGTACATACAGATGACCACGAAGGTCGATAATAGGATGACGTATGCAGCGTAGTTTGAGCACTGACATAAGCCTGACTAATGCTATCTTAGAGTTATGACTATTGGCTATGAACGTAAGAAATTGTTACCTTTTTTTACATATGTCAATCAAGCTTGACAACCTCCGTGGTCGAGTGGTCTGTTCGCCGGTCTCAAGGCGTCGCCATCTCGAGAGGTTCTGGGTTCGATCCCCGGTGGGGGCAAATGTTTGTGTGAACAGGCATTTGTTCTCCAGTCTTCGGTGTTTATATATGTATATTATATTCTGAATATTTATATGTATTTATCTATTAAATATATTTGTCCGTCATCTGGTATTCATAACACAGGCATTAGATGTCTAGTATGGGCCAGTTGATAGGTGTGAATGTCTGAAGATATTTATTTATTTTTTATTTTATTTAAGCTCTTGGCCTTCATCTCACCTGATGTTCAGTGATGATAAGGCTGAAGCTGGAAGCGGCTTTACCTGTATTCTTCAACAAATGATGAACTGGCTATCCTACCTCTAATATCCCGAACACAATGCTTATTACATTATTATTATGGCGACAGATTTAGGTTAGACGGTAGTAATCAGTCAAACGCGCTTAAAAGCCCTACCACCTAACAAAACAAACAGAAAAACCCCTCTTACGGAATCGAACCCCGGAAATCCTGATACCGGAATACCCGGTGGTGTCAACCATTAGACAAAAGTAACTTCTTAATTATTCAATAATTTGTACGTTGATAATATCTTCTCTCAACTGCTAATTGATTCCTAAATTAGAATATTACAGTTATATTATATTCTGGTGCCTGTGCCTATAACCACAATAACGTTGATATTCGAATAGTAATGGCAGCTTTTTGTCATTTCAATGTTTTTTATACATTTTCCTAACCTTTTAATCGATATGGTATGGTAAATTACTTCCTTACTAATGATAACTTGAGTGCAAGTGCATATTTGGTGTGTTGATTAATAATAGTTAAGCGATTGTTTATTACTACAAAGTGGAATCTCTATATTAGGAAATAATAACACTTCTTTGTACAGAATAGAATTTCCTAGATATATTTCCGTAAAAAGCATAGAAAAGGTTTTTAAACAATTCTGTCCTGCATCTTGAGGCGTTGGAGTTTGAATGATTGCAACATTCGTCATGGTTGGAAGGTTGGATGGGTAACCAATCTTCTATATGAAAGGTGTGATTTGTCTTTCTTAAATACAATCCTAATTGCTTTGTAAGACACTTTAAGCCTAAAATCCGCATTGGGTCATCGTGGTGGAGCTATGGTGACGTTATGGCCCCCTACTCCTTTGGTATACCTGCTACCCCTGCTTTAACCATATTTCAATGGATTGAAATCAGATTTCTGTCATTAAACACTATTGAAGGTAACAAAAGCACCACATTAATTCAATATTCATCGGTTATACAGTCGCAAATTTTAGCAATTTCCAATTTGTAACGAAAATAGACAATAGAGAGTTACTACACATTATAACCGCTTAATTTTGAATCAATGTGGCGCTTTTGATACTGCCAATAGTGTTAAATGTCATAAATCCGATTTCAAATCCATTGAAACATACTTAGAGAGTAGGGCAGCTGATTCATCAATGAATTTTTTTTAAAGTGTTGATTATAAAGACTTTTATAGTTATGTCTTTGTATACAGTGTCAGATCTTACACACTAGTATATTATATCAGTTAGTGCAGCATAAAGTTGTACCTTGAACCGATGCGTCAAGCTCACGCTGCGCCCGCTCGACGTCGTAAGGCGTCTGACGCGCGCAGATCTTATCAGGCATCAGATGGAACCAGGAATCAGCGAGCCGGATCAGAGGGACGCACTTCGATTGATTGTTTATTGATGACTGCTTAGTGAAAAAATTATCGGTGTGAAAGATTAAAAGCATAATATGAAGGCTATAGTCCTATTTTTAGTTAGGCTCACACTTGACTCTGACAGGGCGCCATATTTGTATAAGTATATTTTAAAATGTCTCACGAATATTTAAGGGAAACTTAAGTTTTCATATTATTATTGCCTTTTTTTTTGTTACAGGAGTCTTGTGACTTCGTAAGCTATGATATGGGTACAGGGTAGACTACCCGCTAATGGTATGTTCCCCGGTCTGATATTATTGCAATCGACGATAAGTTAATTATGTTACATCAAGTGTTTGGACTATACCATCGATCATCGCACTTGTCTCTGCAAAAGGATAGGCAGCTTTAAGCTCGCTCGGGGTTCGCCGAAGCTAACTAGCATGCAGGCGTCCTAATGGTCCCAAAAATAAACATCGTGTCTTAGTTTAAAGGCTTTGTCGAAGTAACAAATCAAATCACAATTCTGCCAATCCCAACAACATTGTAGAATGGTAACATAAATCCAATCCTGTCTTACAGGCAATTTGTTGTCCAAATGACGAGTTTCACACGCCTCTTAGGCAACTAAATGCAGCCTTACACGACTGCTGTCATCACGGTCGCCATTACTACGACTTAAGGCGCGACTGTGCTTGGTTTTTTGGCACACCATCATTGGAAAATGAACTTTATCCACAGAGCATAAAATGCTTTTAAATATTCAGGTGCCCCTGGACGGCGCCGGCGCCCGCGCATCCTGCAACGTCACCGTCGCCTCGATACGAGTTTTATGTTTTTATACAAGACGATGCAATGAAAGGTCAATTGAAAAAGATCTTGTTTGTTTTGTATAGTTTTTTCGATAATTACAATGCTTATTACAAACAGCCTTTATTATACTGACATAATATATACTGAACAATAAAAGTTGATTCCAATATTTATGTTAACATCCCATCTTTTATACATTTTGCATAGGTAAGAGTTTCTTTTCACACATAATTTGACCAAAAACCAACTAAACAGGTGGAGTGAACTTACACCAAAAATAATTTCAAATACAAAGAATCGTGTAGTGGTTCCCAAAATCGTATCGTACAGTGTAAACTACAGCCACATTACGAAGCACTCATGTTAGAAAAGTGACGTATCGAGCTCCGATCAAATTATCCCATAACACAACTGACGACAGAATCGACCACTCGACCAGTCCCTTTATTTCAGCAATTATGGGTCAGCGAGCCAACGGAGCAAACTAAAAAAAACATTAGAAGGATATTTCTAATGAAACGCTAAGGATTCTGGGCTGTTAATATGAAAAAGATATAAAAAAGATCGTACATCGTAGTAATGTGATGAGTCCATTGCATGGGTCGACCAAATGTGACAAGGGTGTGGGCGGGTCATATTAAAAAAAAAATTTCGTAATTTTAGATGTAAAATAGCGAAATACGTGACGTCACATTGGTGAGGGGGGAGTCTCTCAACTGCTACAAGATATGAAAAGGATGGAGGAGTGGTCCATAAATCATGAAATTCATGTGACCTAATTTATAGATGACCTTTTTTTTAATTTACGTGTAGGAAACCCTACTTACCGCTGAAGAAAAGTCAACACCACCTTGTTGCAACACGCCCCTAAAGTGAGATGTTAATGTGACACTGGAGTTATTTATTATTCATGACATCAGCAAACATTATTTTTTTAATCTATTAATAGCGTGACTATAAACTGGCGTCCAGAATAATAGTTCATAAGTTGCTCTAATGCTCGCTTAGGTTTTTTTAATATGTATATGTGCCTGTAGAAAAGAACTATAGAAACAGATATAAATATACCTAAAAATGTTGATGTGAATCATCACTATCATTATTAAATGCTAATATAAAAAAAGTGAAGCTTACAAATTCTAAGTCAAATATTAACATAATACATAAATTTAAAGTATAGATTTTAAAATGAAACTTTTAATTACGTCACAAAAAAAATATTATGTAATGTTGGTCATTGAACCTTGAGATTGAAAAAAAAATCCTACCATAAAAAAACCCTTTTAAACAGCATAGTAAGTCCATGAACTTCATTCTCCCATATCTGGACATCTTCATAATTCGTGCTTGATAACACTTCGCATATTTACCTCGCCACTAATGATGATGGCTGCAAGATAGATATGACAACCGTATAAGCTTACAATAAATATGCAAACACCTCAATTGTAATCTAACTATGACTCTTATTCATTATACAATAAGAGCTATAGCCTGCTGAAATTGTAAAGTGTATGGTGGTGTCCGTAGCACATTACAACATTGCAGTGTCGTTGGTATTTTCATTAAGTTGGTTAATCGCAATAACTAAAATATATCTGGGGCCAGATATAACGAGGCTCAAGGTGGAGCTAATGAACACAAAGTTATCTTTATTATTTATGCTGACATTATCGTGGCGCTATTAATAAATGCAGAATTAAAACGTTTTCAGTGTGTACACCTTTCATAGAAAATTATCTTTCTCAGGATTGTATTTGCGCACGCGACGCGACGCAAGCTACGATTGGTAAAAATATTGTATTGAAAATTTCTCAGAATTATATAATACATCCTTATGAGAAAAGTGCTATTATATCAACATTATTCCGCCTAGAGATGTTGGATATATTTCCTAAGAGCTATACAACGATCGTTCTTGCGCTTCTAGCGATTTTATGCGACCACTTCACCACGTCATCAAACACATAGGGTATTTATGAAAAAAAAAATGGAATAACTAAATATACAAAATGTGTCTGCGTTAGTTTACGACTCATTCTACTCGTATGTTCATCCATAGGAAAGGCCAATATATAGAATCAGCCAATATATGCGATCCCCAGATAGACAGACCGTCTATCTGGGGATCGCATATATTGGCTGATATCAAAAAATCTAAGGAACCTGTAATATCTCAAAATAAAAATTATAATAAATTGCTATTTATGACGTAGAAAAGTAAAACAAGTTCTTATTTTGCATATTTATATATTCATTATATATATCATGGTCATAAAACATTAATTCTCTGTTGGGACAAAGTGAAAAGTATGAATAGTTATCAATGCGAACAAAAATACTATTAAAATTATTACACCACTTATTAAACTTTACGGCCTGATAGTCTGTGTTCGTACGAGTAATTGTACTTATTTATTGCTACAACGTAATCATCATTTTGTCCATTTATTCCTGTTACACATGTTATTATGATGTAACAAAAATAAATACATGTTCAATATTTTATAAGTAGGTATACTAGCTATAACCGGCGATCTCATGAGTAGGATTGGGAATCAATAGTTGTTAGTTAGACACAGATATAATAAAATAAGACCCCTTCGTTATTTAACGCGAAAGTAAAACAATGTTTAGTTTTTCAATGTGTTTAACAATTTTTTAAATAGGTAGTTCAAGAATCAAAAAAATTACATGTCGTCATTACGCGATTGTATTATAGATACGGATATATATTTAACATAATTACACTTTACAGATATTAGGAATTAATCAAAACAACTTATAAAGATCTGTGCATGGAGTGCCACAAGAATTCGAACCCTGAAACCTGAAAAACGCGACACTTGCACACAAGCCACTCAGCCACGCAAGTCATAGTTATAAGTATATACAAAATTGTATAATAGTATAAAACTATAAATAAAAGTATTTTCGTGTACTATACTGGTAAGTAACAAACCGGTACTTATCATTGGCTTACATCAGAAAATTATGGCTCTTACTGGTCGCGTAGCCGTGCCCGTGTGCGACGCACGGGGACTGATTGTGGACGCACCCACCGGCTCGGAGGATGGCGAACTGGGAGCTTATTAATATACTCCTCATGTGTTTCTCCCTGAGGAAGGCCTGTGCCCAGCAGTGGAATGTATATAGGCCGAGCACGATACACATGTCAGAAAATTTTACGATCAATATTGTTTTCTGCATAAAAATACCTATACAAATGATAATGCAGCAAGGCGGTATCATACTTTTATGTATTTTCTTTTAAATCCGTTTTTTTATAGATTCCTATATCCAAATGACGTATTTTCTCCAATCTCGCAATATGGATTATCGGTTATAACTTGTAAATATGAATATTGCTTAGATTATTCCCAATATAATCTAGGGGTATGTATGTTTTATTAAACATAGTCCAGGTTAGTGTTCTGTCATATAAGAATCACGCAATGTTTTATCGTTATTTTACTTTTGCATACAAGTATGAGATATATTGATGTTTCCAGTTGTAAATATTATTTTTCAGTTAACTAAATAATATAATATAATAATATATTCATTTATTTACTTCAAATAAAATAGCCTTATCGAAAAACTACTTGAATATTAACGTTTAGTGTCCAGTTCAATAAAAAGTTACACCTCATTAGAGCTAATTATATGTATTCTTAATTAATAGCGTTTAGTTACGCGCCATACGATAATTTGACCGAAGGCTTGTGTAAGTATCGCGTTAATTATTCAGATTATATCGTTTGTAATTGCTAGCCGCTCTATATCTTTTCGTATGCAAATTTTGTAACAAAACTGACACACAGATTAGATTACTAGAAATTGGCGGGCACATATAACATACGATCTACTTTCTATCATAATTTATAGTGCATTAATGAATAGTCAATAGTTATCGGGACACGCAACGATCTCGCAATAGATAAGCCAGTTTTCGCGCGGTCGCGGCTCGGTGTGACCGCGGGCGTCGCGTGCGGAACGGGCGGGCACTGTGTCACGAAAGCTACCGTGCGGCAAACTTAACGTATATGTCATTAATCACGCGGCTTTTTTTGTGTGTAAATGCGATTTTTATTGTCCGTACGCGAGTCGTGAATCCATTTGTGCTAATGAATGCCGCAAGGTGGCCTCTACGATTAATTCAATGTCATTTTATAATAAACTTTGCAATCAGCGTGTTTTTGGACGTGTCCCCTTGCCGAAAGTTATTGTTCGCTTAAAATGTTCGTGCGAAACCGACAGTTGGCGGAGGCTTTCGTTTTTAGTTAATCCGCGATTGTTGTTTTAGCCGCAGATGGATTGTTGCTGCGCGAAATGCGATTCGCTTATCCGGTTACAGATGTGATACTCGCCGTGCCGTTTGTTTTATTTTAAACCACATACTAGTCCATTACGCCGTACGTAACTACCATAAGAGGGCAAATTTTATGTGCCTTTAAATATTCTATGAAATTGGTGTAATGTATGGAGATTTTGGGGAATTCTGCATTTTCCATACTAACATTTTATCAGTTTTCTTCACAACGATAAATCCAGAGATAATAATATTTGGCATGTATCATTAGACGAGCTTTAGTAATATGTGTAATATCACACTTCATAAAAATTATTTATCGTTTTTAAGTGAATGCAAATAAAATGATGTATTCGGGAGCCACTTAAAAAGAGTTGTCTCTGAGTCCTATTTTAACACAATTAAACTTACAACAAATTATCAAAACAAATCAAAAGAGCTCAAAAATATAGTCTATTTTTAGACGACGTAATTTTTTTTTAGGAATACTCGGAATCTTAATAGTTACAGACAAAATACTAAGACAGAATAAAAACACCAATTTCATAGGTAAGGACCCAATATAACAAAAATTATTAGGCAATCACCATACCTTACGAGAAGCTCGGTGGCTTAGTGGTTAGTACGTTTTGGCTTTGGATCGAATACAAAGCTAACTTCGCCATGGTCAGGCCGTGGATGGGTGACCAAAACATTGTGATCTCGAGCTCCTCCGTGCTTCGGAAGGCACGTTAAGCCGTTGGTCCCGGTCGCTATTGCGACCGTTTCTACCCACCAACCCGCATTGGGACAGCGTGGTGGTGGTGTTACGGCCCATCCGCTTGTGTTTCTCCATGAGGAAGGCCCAGCAGTGGGACGTATAAAGGCTGAGGACGGACCATACCTACATCATTTGATTAAGTGTAAATAAATATCCATCTTAATAGATAGTGAATAAAGAATTTTAAATTCTTGTAAAATATAAGTAGGTATAGAAGAAATAGGTACAGTCAACTCCAAAAATATGTAATTATATTTACCTGAATGACTCTTATTAGAAGGAAATTAATATTGTTACCTTTAAAGTGTGTATACATATCTTTGTACTTGACTGTACCTATCTCAACTCAATACTATAGTTGTCGATGTAGAGCTTGTGCTACTAATATTCTTACTAAATTTTTATTTATTTATTTCAGAAACAAACAGTCAGTGAATGAACTGTTTAATTTGTTTGTGTCCCAAATAGAATAAAAATACCTGTTAATGGCTCCCCCCGTTTTCCCAAAATTATAGCTACAAAAAATGTCTCAAAAATATTCCAAACTCCTTCTTAATAGCAACCCTTGCCTATATAATTTCTATCAAATTACCTGTAAACGTGATCGGAGTGGTCAATTAGTTCAAAATCCAAACTGTTAGCATTCCGTGGAGCGGCGCGGGCGCAGTGGGCGGACGCCTCAACGTAATCGCTTGTTGGCGCTGCTTCCGTATAATAGCCTGCCTCTTTTTGCTCTATCTATCTCGCTCTAGAATCGCTATCTCTCACACAAAGACGAGGTCTAATAGACATCTAGATCTTTTTTGCGATGGGATTTTGTTGTAAATATTAAAATATTTAATGACAGCACTTACTGGGTAAATTGGCTGAGAATGAGACCTGCTCAACAAGTTTGAGATGTTGAGCTTCTTTAGACATAGTATTCTTACTCATTGTTTTGTGGGAAGACACATAGTTCCAACGTAGTACTACGCCTACATTCGAAGAGGCGACAAAGGTGCATTGAATACCCACATTTCGTCAGTTTTTTACCGGACACTGTAATCAACATAGTTATTAGTAACACATTCAAAATTTTGCATTGAAATATAACTTTTAATTGTAGAGCCGTGTGGTAGCGGCTCATTAAAAGAATACTTCCAATCCATCTCTTCCCTTGGGTGTCGTAAAGGCGACTAATGGACTTAGAATTGCAGAACCATCCAATAGCTTATAGCGGCGACGGCTCACCACCTGTCACGCTGAGAGCAGTCACTGCTTAGTGAAGCGCGGACTATTGCTGTGGACTGCTTTTGCGGAGCTTTTGCCTAGTCTCTGACTAACCCTTAGGGGATAATAGTCGTGATAATATATGTATTCATGTATTTAATTGTAGATAGATATTATTAATATTTTTGACTATGCTAAAAATAAAAATAAAACTCGTAATAATGGCTATTAATTTAAATTACTAACATTAGTTACAATGTGTGACAAAATCAAATCAACAGTTCCCTGCCCTGTTTTCTATTCAAATTGGTCGGGCAACATTTATTTCACCATCCTTTATCACTGAGAAAACAGTACTTTATATCTTAACTAACAAAATTCAATCAAACAATATTTACAACAGTCAGAGCAGTGATTTATTTAGTTTACTCGGCACAACATTAGTTATATAATGACATGTCGTAAAATTTTCCTATCCTATCGTTAAGCCCACCAATCCGTATTTGGCCAGCGTGGTGGTGTTACGGTCCATACTCCTTATATGTTTCTCCATGAGGAAGGCCTGTGCCCAGCAGAGGAACGTCCACGGCTGGACTATGGCCTCCCCAAATCGTCAATACAGTGTGATGTGTGATGATTTAATACAGTGTTTTATAGAATAAACGATCACAATTCACTCCAATATCCTAATTCCTAGATTCATAAAATGACGTATTTACGGTCTGAAATCATTATTTCTAAGGTGAAATTTGAAAAATATGTCACAAGCAGTAGGTAGTTTGAAACAACTAAACGAAGCATGAGCCGTTTATTCAGAGAAAATGGCGTAAAATTACAGTACAGTTCCAAAATTGTAGAAAGCTGAAGATTTGAATTTGAAAATCCAAATATTGTAGCGTAACAAAATAGATAATATTTAAGGTTTCTTAACTGTAAAATCTAACCTCTTAAGCCATTCATATTTATTTGAATACATCAGCGTATCTTATTTTTGAAAACCGTTTTGGAAAGAGCGGTTAATTCTTCACCTGTGAAAGATTTTAAAACAACGGCTCAATTAAGCTAATTCGTGATGGCACTTCACCTTTGACTGTTATTTTTATGGACGTTGGTTATTGCAGCTGCTGCTGGATATAGGCTTCCCGTAATGTGCGCCGTTTCAGCCAATTTAATATAGAATTATTTCAGCACCAATACATATGTACTATGTATGTAAGCAGCGATGGGTGACTTGGGAAAAGGCACTAATCCTGCGCTACTCATACCCCTGAGCTTAAGCGTGGTGTCAGAGCAACGCCGGCGGCAGGCGCTGGTCTGACACCAAGCCACGGTCTGTGATATTATATTGCAGACAGACGCAGATTCAAGAATGAATTTCATTCATGAAACTCTTGTTCATCAATGTATGTCAGCAATATCAGACCGTGGAAAGCCAGTTATACAATTAGGTACACGAGATAGTAACATCGTTTCACAGCCACACGCTCGCGCTTATAGCTCAAAATGTATGGAAATCTCGCTGGCGTTTGGACGGCGCGTGGCCGGCGCCCAGCGTAGCTATTAAACCACCCTAAATAAAATTTAGATAAATAATATGAATGTCGCTTACCTTACACCGTATCTGATGCATGGCTACAGGCTCGCCTCCTGCTGCGAAGGGACTAAATCATATCAAACAGAACATGATTATTAATTCTTCCAAAATCTAGTTGCCTTAACAAAGATCACAATATAATTTGACTGATTTCTAAGGTCTTTTACGCCTTCAACGAAATCACGTATCAAAAGTATATCAAAAATCAATTGATAAAAGTTTAAGAAGTAGTTATTACGTATTCAAAAAAGAATAAACCTTTATGGTACTAACCGAATAACCATCAATTCTCATCCCATACAGCGACAAGTTGAAGTCCCAAATCGAATCAATACAGTGTGAGATGCGGCGGTCGGCACAGTGCACTCGCACGCAGTATATCAAGTAAGAGTTGTGTCAACCCCTTTTTTTTAAATCATGAAAATATAAAATAATTGTGTATATTTATATGTAATGTTATGTTTTGAATAAAACTTATGTACAGTTCATTGTGAATATCGCTTGCCTCACATTGTGCCCGGGGTATGGCAACAGGCTTGCCACCTGTTATATGGGGACTTCACATGTCTGATGAAATGTGGATGTTTACACCTCTGCCTACCCTTTCGGGAATATTATTATGAACTTTAGCCGACATATGAAAACTACACTACAAGTGCGAAAGATCGCCGATTCAATACCCAACTATAGTACAGTGTAACACTAATTTTGAATAAAAGAGTGAATTTTAATAATCGAGAACTAAAAGATTAAATCTAAAGAACCAATAATATATAGTATGTTGTACAACTGAAAATAAAATATTTTATATTTTGTTTTTATATTTTTTTTTGTTGGACGAATAAACTCCATTATGCCATCGGTATTTGGCATACTGAATTCTTTGCACTGTGCAAGGGAGCGGCCCCCAGAGACGTTACTTTTCAACCCCTGTTATTGTTTCAATCTCAAAACTTGGATACAGGGGACGAATTGAAAAAGTTGACAGGAGCTTACCTGTCTGAGCGCAAATCATGACGACTCGAATCTTGGGTGGTGTTAGGTTTTCGTCATCTATTGCCAATATATTTTTCACAAAAAGGACTGGACAAACGCTGCCATCATACCTAATGTTAATATGTAAGAGTAGAGTCCAGATGAACGGTTGCTGGTGCAGCATAATAAACCAAATAACGGTAGTCAAAATAAACCCAACAGCATGCAGCACCGCTTTAGTTTCGTAACTTTCCAGTTCCCTAAAAAAGCGTCAACCACCCTTCTGTTCAAGAGCATAAAGTGCATATGTTTCTAAGTAAAATCAGTTCTGAACGTCGCCAACAGATGGCGTTGCACGGTATTGCATCGCACTTATGTTTGCCCGCGACGTACCGCATAATTATGTAATTTGGGAACCATAATAAAATTGTTACTGATTTTAAAACAATTTCTCTGATTTTATTTTGAACCTTATGAAACCCCATTAGTATAAAGTAACCAAACCACCCAGTACAGACTACAGACCATACATTAGTCCAAATTCTTCAATGTATGGTATGTTTTACATTGTGGAAAATGTACAAAACAAAACACCTTGTCAGCCTGCAAAGTGTCTTTTCATGCCTTTTTTAGATGGTTGAAGGGACTCTTCTATACCATTGTGTGGGAGTGAATTTCATCGTTTATAAATACTACGACAAAAAATTATGTCACTAAATTTCGAAGGTTTGTCTCAATTCAATCGACTACGTAATTTATCCATACTAATATTATAAATGCGAAAGTAACTCTGTCTGTCTGTCTCGCTTTCGCGTCAAAACTACTGCACCAATTTAACCAAAATTTGGAGAAAGGATAGGCTACGGCTGATAGGCTACGTTTTATCCCGATATTCCCATGGGAACGGGTGTCATGCAGGTGAGTGTTAAAAAATTTTAATAACGCCTCCCAGATAAATGAAGGACCAACTTACGCCACCATGACCTTTGCTTCTAATAATAGAGTAGGAGTAAATTTTCAGTTCCACCATTTAAGGCTACTGTTCCAATTTGAAATAATTATTCAGTGCCGAATAGCCTATTTATTGAGGAAGGCTATAGGTTACCATCACACTATCTCAAAGTAACTAACGCGGACGAAGTCGCGGGCAAAAGCCAGTTTACCATAAACGAAGAAATTTTCACCGTAGGTTATATCATCAATAACAATAATTCTATATGCAGAACAACGATGTCTGTATATAAGTAAACAATTTTTAGTATCTAACAACAGGATGCAAAATAATCAGAACTTTATCAGAACTTTTGTCAATCTATACGAAAGTAACAATTGAAAGTATAACATAACTTCCAATCTACTACTTGATAATAAATTCCACCCTGAATCACAAGCAACAGCAATAGTTAAAATCTCAACAATGCATTACAATGATATCTCGCAATTTCATCCGAGCAAGGCCGCGTTGCAACAATTATGTTAATTCCACAAATCGGTTACTCTAACTCGGCCATTACCACTGACCCTGTGAAACCACGAAAAAAAACAAAATAAAATTATTTATACTCATGTAATGACGGTGCCGTGATATTATGAGAAATTGAAGGTTGACAACATTAACGCAAATTTTATTCTTCACGTATTTTATTCTTCTGATCCGGTGCATTTATCTAAGTTACATCTGAGTCTTGTTGCAAAGGAGTAAAGTTTATTTTTAAATAGTCGATACTCGCTATTTTGTGGTACTAATCCTCGAAGGCAATGTGTGAGTTCAGTCCCTCTAGTCCAGAGTTTCCCAACCAGAGAAGCGCCCCCTTGCGGTGCGTTCAGCGATGCAAAGGAAATTCAAATCTGTTCATATTTATAGTATACTAGCTGTTGCCCGGGACTTAGTTAAAAAGTATCTAAGATGTTGACCAGGGATATCACCATGCAAAATTTCGTTGCAATCGGTCCGGCCATTTCGGATATTACCCTGTACCAACAAACAGACAAAAAAACAAAAAAATAAAAAAAATGTTTTTAGTATTTTCCCGCTTTTTATATCCCCCTGACTTTATTTTAAGCATTTTATTTTTCAATGCACAGACATTCGACCTCTACAGTTTTATTATAAGAATAGACTTAGATAGAAGTATAGATTAAAAATTAAAGTGTTCAAAAGCTCCCATTTATTGATAGTTTTACTATTCATACTTGATCACCTACATGTATCATTTAAAATTAAATCATTTTGCGTATCAGTAAGTAAAACACTTTAAGTTTTATTTCCATCGATTGTCACTTATTTTAGAGGGGTAGTATTTAAGCAAAAGTTGATTGAGGCGCCTAGGTTGAAAGGTTGAGAACCCCTGCTCTAGTCATGCATTGTGAAATTTCAGCGTTTACAGCTCATAACAATTTGCGTAACGTTTTTAAATTAAATTGCTTGTTATGTGCCCTCAGTCAAGAATACAAGATTAGGAAATAACATTTTATTATTAATATGAGTATTTTTGCAGTCTGTAACACGGAGACTCGGTAATGATCAACGAATTGTAAAGAGGCGTCTGCATGGTACAGGCCAGTTCAAAATATGTATGTACATTTGACAAGTAACAGTCTTTATTATCTTCCAATAAGAGTCACTTTCAAACAAATGTGTATACATATTTTTAAACTCCACTGTACCTTTAAGATCCATAACTAGTATAAAGTCTGCTTCTTTTAATAAATAAACGCTTGGTGGTCTCTCTCTATAAAATCTCTTTCACACTTAATAAGGTATCGTAAAACCACAAACCTTTATGTTACCTAAAAATACCTGGCAGCGATAGCTGAGATAAAAAAGGTACCTACTTCATAATATTAGGTCCTTACCTATGAAATTGGTGTTTTGTATGGAGATTTTGGGGAATTCTGCATTTTCCATACTAACATTTTTTCAGTTTTCTTCACAACGACAAATCCAAAGATAATAATATTCGGCATCTATCATTAGACAAGCTTTAGTAATATGTGTAATATCACACTTCATAAAAATTATTTATCGTTTTTAAGTGAATGCAAATAAAATGATGTATTCGGGAGGCACTTAAAAAGAGTTGTCTCCGTGTCCAATTTTAACACAATTAAACTTACAACAAATTATCAAAACAAATCGAAAGAGCTCAAAAATATAGTCTATTTTTAGACAGGGTAAATATTTTTTTGGAATACTCTGAATCTTAATAGTTACAGACAAAATACTAAGAGAGAAAAAAAACACCAATTTCATAGGGAAATACCCAATATCTAGCAAGAGGGGCAGCTGATTGAAGTCCCATTTTATGTCTGTAATTATACAGACATATAGTCACGTCTCTCTCATAGGGGAAGGCAGAGATTACTTCTTTCCATGGCACCTGTACTGATTATGAATTAAAGTTTACAGTCGAGCTTAAAAATATGTATGCAGATATTACAGGCAGTTTTTACTCCCTTCCAATAAGGGCCATTTACTGTCAATATATTTTGTTTTTAAAATCGACTGTACAGTTAAATAAATAATGCTCAGTAACTGTATTATTGGCATTGTGCGGGTGTGAAATGCACCTTAATCTCTACCCCTCCATCCTAAATAGCATGAGCATATAGCATGTTTTAAACACGACCAATTGTCGAATTCCATAGGACTTTGACGTTCCATAGGACAATCGTGATAAAAACGCGATATATATACCTTAATGCGGTCTTCTTACTAACAGTGCTGGGATATAGGTGTGATGATATAGGTATGTATAGTACGTCTCAATCCAAGTTGCCAAAAAGGTAAACAAAACAAAGGTAATGTTTCATCTCTAAAATGTTTTGTGATGACTGTAGGTAATTAATTGCAATCAATTGAAACGGACAACAATTGTTAACGTTAATTGTATTTACGTGCCAATGTCCATGTAAAGTGTGATTATTGAATAAAAAATTCAGTAAGTCTACTTTTTTATTTACCTTTTTGGCAACTTGGATTGAGACATACTATATGTGTCTTGCCTTACCTTATACGTTAGTATCAAAATACATACGTAACAAAACTCCATATGCGAGTCGATTCCCATGGCGTGGTACAGTGACCCGGGAACAGCATCACCGCCGCGCCAATTTTTGTCCAATCTCGTGTATTTCCGGCGCCGCGCGCAGTTTCCCGCGGCGGAAACGAAGCGAGAGCATTTTTCCAGGTGGCGTTATTGGATAAGTTCGTTTCAGTAACTAACTTCAGTTTTCTCTCTTTATATGTGCGACGTGGCTTTTGAATTATTCAGTAATTTATGTCATATCATCATAATGCAAAAGTAGTGTGTCAGAATAGCAAGTTAGATCTGCAATATCTATAAAAGCGTGATTGTGCCTCTGTATGTATTGTTGCGTTAATCTGTGTTAAGCAGTTTTATTGGCAGGTAATGTTTTTAATATGTTATTATTTTTTTTGTAAAATTCTCCCAAATAAGGAAGGCAAAGGGAACTAAGCCCATACAGCCAAATCTTCAGTATTTTATTTCGTGAGTAGTTTCGCAGAGTTTGGCGTCAAGCGATCGATGGCAGACACTGTGGTGCTACTTGGATGAGGTGGATTACCACGATAAAAAACTCATTACTTTTCACACCACTTGACGCTTATTTCGATAATCCTCCACATTGCATATTATCACAGACACTTATTACACAAAACTACACTGATTTTACGTAACAATATCCACTCCGAAACAATATTACAATTATCGAAATAAAAATCACGTCCGCCATTAGTCAAATGCCGCCAAACTCTATGTTATTTTTTTAAGTCTCACGCACACAGACTTATAGATTATAGAGAAGGAGAATAGCTACATGCCATACATTTTCAATTTAATCACATAGACAAAGAGATATGGCTTTTACAACCTTAAATAAATGGACAAATTATTTTTTTTGTAATCCAACATTTGTGTGTATATCATCAACCTTGAAGGAAGGCGTGTATCACCACCCTTTCGCCCTCTTTAACAGGGAGCTTAACAAGATGCCATGAAATAGGCTCAGTGTAAATGAAATAAATAGTGTAAATAAAATGAAATAGGCAAGTGAAATTCATAATAAATAGTAGGCTTAACATAACCACCAAAAGAAGATATTATGATACAACAATTTATCACTATCAACTGTCAAAATACGTCAAATAAAATGTATAGTGACAATTTTAGGGAAAATATCATATCATATTATAGTGTCTCTTTGGCCATACTAAAAAATTACCAAGAGAGTGTAATATAGTATTTTGTCCTCGCAATTAAAAAACGTTCAATAACTCAATACACGTTGACATTTTGCCGCCAATCAACAAATTATGCTGCATCCTAAACGCCTCATTACATCTGTCCAAATTACGCAAAAAAACCGCGGATGTACAAAAGAACCAACACTTTGATCCTGAAAAAAGCAAAGAAAAAAGAAAGACTATTAATCTACATCAAACTATGTCACGATAATAGATCAATTTTTTGTAAGCCAACATAATTACATTTTATGGGCGAATTATGCAAAGGTTGCTGACGGCTTCAGTCTTATATTTTGCAAAAACAATATTACGACTAATAAGCGCTAACGTGGCAATGCTGAAGCCGACAATTTTCTTATTATAATAAAAGTCGTCGGAATATAAAAATAGTTATTGCAAGTATGTTAATATAGATTTTCTTTAAAGTTGTATGTTATCAGTAAGTGAAATCAATTGAAATGGATAGCAAATGTTACAATTACGTACATACATACATATTATCACGACTATTATACCCTAAGGGTTAGTCAGAGACTAGGCAAAAGCACCGCGAAAGCAGTCCAATGCCATAGTCCGCGCTTTACCAAGTAGCGACTGCACTAGTGCTGAGCGTGACAGGTAGTGAGCGATTTAATGTTTAACGGTGAGTCGGCTTGTTGTTTAGATTTGCCGCCAATTCACAAAAACAAGTGACAAATGAATGCAATATATTACATTAGGTTACCAAAGAGTTCTATTATTGAAATACAAAAAATGTTTTAATTAGCAATATTTCTAACTGGCCCGTTCTAAAAAATTTCAGTGTTACCTAGGTATGGGGACTATATATATACATATATATGTATACCGAAATGTAGGTGCTATCACCTATGCCTACCCTATCATGAAAAAAGGCGGATAATATGTTTTATGTATGTATGTTAAGTCTTCCATTGGTATTCTCTACACATCTGCATAAAAGTAAAATTTTTACCAACCCTAGTGATTATTCATTGTTACTGACAAATTATGGGTTTGTCTAAAACAAATTATCATTTTTTTTACAAGAGAACCTTTCTGAAAAATAAAAAGGTCTATATAAACTCGTGCTAATAATCATCGTATGAGAATGGTGAATGTGTGCAGTGAGTTCCGTAATAACATTCCGGGACATATTACAAGTGCCCCGAGCGGTGGGGCACTGGGGAAAGGGGGCAGCGCATATTTCGATAAAGGAATTATGAAGTCTTTTCGTGTCTACAACACAATAATTGCACTGTATCCGTCTCAATCCATGTTGCCAAAAATATAAAGAAAACAAAGGTAATGTTTCATCTTCAATTGAAACGGACAACAATTGTTACCGTTAATTGTATTTACGTGTCAATGTCCATGTAAAAAGTGTGATTATTGAATAACAAATTCGGTATGTCGCCTTTTTTGTTTAATTTATTTGCATTCACTTAAAAACGATAAATAATTTTTATGAAGTGTGATATTACACATATAACTACAGCTTGTCTAATGATAGATGCCAAATATTGTTATCTTTGGATTTGTCGTTGTGAAGAAAACTGAAAAAATTTTAGTATGGAAAATGCAGAATTCCCCAAAATGTCCATACAAAACACCAATTTCATGGGTAAGGACCTAATATTATACTGTTCTGATATACCTATTATATTTATTTAATATTATTTTATGCAAATCAGTTTGCATTGATACTTGTTACTGTCAAAAGATATTTAGTATATTGTTTAGCTTTGGCAAATAAAACTCAAAATTCATTATTCGTTTTAGTTGCTACAGATTGAAAGTTTTCACAAGTTTATACGCATCTAATTTAAAATAAGTATTATGAATACTTTATTTCAAATTACACCTCTTTATATTGGTGAAAATTCTAAATTCCAGATTCTTACTGGTTCTTGGTTTAATTCATTTTCGGTAATATTGATATTTATTTGTTTTATATGGTCGCTGTATTTTGTGGTATCAAGTAGCCGAGTCGTACTCGCGCTTTTCTCCTTTTTATTGGGTAATAGCTGAAGATCAGTGCGTTGCTCAATGAGCATACAATAATCTGAGCTATCGCCCTTTTGCATTCTTATGGCACACATTTTACTTACCACCTTTTGTTTATTGTTCTGTAATGATTATTGTATTGTTATGTGTAATATAGAAGAAATTTGTATGTTATACCTATATTTGTTTGTAAGTATGTGTGTGTGTAATTATTGCAAATAAAGAGTTTATCTATCTATTTATCTATATAAATTTTGTAGCTTTTCGTACGATTAATAATTTTAATTTCAAAAAAGTTCTAATTAGCTCTACAAATGTCATTGCATCCCGATGGTTTTTTTTCTGTATTGAATTTACTCTTAACTATGTTTGGAAATGTATGTATAAACGCAAAAATTTCTGAACGAAGTTGAATGCCATTTTCACCAAAAAATTTCCAGATATTATATTTAAAATTCAAGCTGCCCATAAATAGTTTTTATCACATGAAAATTACTCATAAATAAATACATTTCGTTAGTATTAAAAATTAGCATAGGTTTAGCGTTCTTTATTTTGAATGATTTTCCCCATTTTCCCAACCGATTGATTAGCAGAAACGACGTTATAACCATCGTAATAGAATTACATTTGGTAATTCCATACGCGGCAGTTCCCCTAGACAATCGAGATTATCGTATTGTCGTCAACCCGACAAATCACCTCGTGATGCGCCGTATAAAATTGTGGGGGCCTAATACGAAACAATCTTACATGAGGGCAAGTCTTGTAAATCGATTTAGAACGCAACAATAAGTGTATCAAGCAATATACCAATAAAACTAGAAAAGCAATGGTTTTATTTATTGATAAATATCTAAGAGGCCCACTTGCAGGAAATTTAAATCGAGATTTAAAACTCTATTTTGTCAGTTTTTGACAATTTTACTATGGCTCTTACGTAAAAAATTGACAAAATCGCAATTTAAACGAGGTTTACAATTTCCTGCAAGTGGCCTTTAGAATCGTGTGTAAAGTATTTTTAAAATAACAAGCTGACTCACCGAATTTGTTAAGTTATCAATTAATCACACTTTTAACATTAAATCGCTCACCACCTGTCACGCTGAGCACAGGTGCAGTCTTGGTAAAGCGCGGACTGCTTTCGCGGTGCTTTTGCCTAGTCTCTGGCTAACCCTTAGGGTATAATAGTCGTGATTATATGTATGTATGTACATAATTGTAACATTTGCTATCCATTTCAATTGATTTTACTTACTGATAACATAAAACTTTAAAGAAAATCTAAATTAATATACTTGCAATAACTATTATTATAACTGGCATTAACCATACTCTTCAGGTGTGTGTCTCCATTAAGAAGGCCAGTGCCCAGCAGTGGGACATATATAAGCTAAGGACGAGGTACATTGAGAGCCTTAAGGAAAAACTATTATTGATCTTAATTTTCTAGTTGTGCGTGAATGAAGCTAATCTTACTCTCTTTTCTCCTTAATATCGTATTGTCATTAACCCTCGTTCTTCAAAACACTAATTTATTTTCATTGCGTTCACTTTCATACCAACCTCTTTATGCGTTTGATATTACTTTCCAAAACTTACCAACTAAGTGCCATTTTGTCATAATCTCATCGAACGCCCCACGAAGCAGGAACAGCGTGTAATCCCTGGAGAAATCTGTGGAGACAGGCCGACCCCAGACATCGAATGAGGTGTTTTCCGACACTCAACACTCATGGACTCCATTGACAAATAGCGGTTAATTGAAAATAGACTCTTTGTCTGTTTAAGTGAAGAGAAAAAGCGGTTTTATGGAAACCACGTTCATGTTTAGCATCTAGGCTTAAAATTGGTAACTTTTTGATATGCTCATTAAAAAAAATTAAATTAAAAACTGTTTATTTTTCAGTTATTACAACCTGAAAAACATAACAACAGAGCAACATCTTAATTAAAGATTAAGTGCACTGTTGCGAATGAGCCGTGTGCACGGCTAGATTACACCATGGGGGCAGACGCTGAATCCTCCGATACCAAACATAGCTGATTTCTTTTTGTGATAATATGGGATGTTTCACAGGTCAGCGCCGGTCAGAGCATCCGGTCAGCGCAGGTCAGGCTGACAGCGCCGGTCAACAGCGCCAGGCGATCCATACAAGCCAACAACGTGTAATTGAAGGTGCGCGCGCGGGACCAGCGCTGGCGCCCAGCGTACCTATGAGACCACCCTATTAACAATCATTATCTTAATGCAACATACACCTAACAAAACATCACACCTAAATGTTTACTTGCCTAAAATAATCTAGTGGCTGTTTCTATCCTGATTGTGACGAAAAATTACGACGATGTCTTCAGTATTATTACTGTATCTTGAAGCAGTGAGTCTGTCACTTATACCACATAATCTATGTCAGAAGTACTCAACCCCACGACGAGTGCTGCTTGTAACAACAAGCAGGAGTGGGCACCCCTGAACGAGGGCTGTCGCGACTCAAAACAGCATTTAGCTAAATAGGCCTCTTACCAATGTAAATGTTTTTACACTCAATAAAATACATTGTATATTCTGGGAGTTAAAGATACTTAGTTTTTTTAATGAGGAGAGTGAATAAAAAACGAGTAATAAATACTGCACGAAGGCTTTATTATTGTATAATAGTAAGACCTGCTGCCCTACTCTACTCTAATTTTAATGTATATGAATTAGATTTCTGTCATTTCGAACACAATTTTTGAATAACAAAGGACATGGTATTTGACATTGCATTAATTCAATATTGATTTGTCAACATTACGTTACAGAATAGGGCAGATGTTTTCCATTTTCCAACGTTTGGAACTTAATAATACTGTTTGATGCACTAGTCTCTCAGACAAGAGTTCTCACCTTCGATTGTAAGAACTTTACAGACTTTTTTTTGTGTAGATATCATTTGTTGACGAATAGTGGATGTTGATAAGCTTTTGTCACCAGCCCACGTCCAGCGCTGGACACAGGCCTAGGACAGACTGCAGCTTATTTACAAAAATGTTCATTAAAAAACGTGCACACCGCACTCAATGCGTATGTGTAAGGATTACTTCTGGGAAACTTCTTTTATGGTGATACTGTCGTAGATTGTGACGTCACAGTATATAACTCCATTTAGTTTAACGGTATTTAATGATCTTTTACGTAAAAAAAGTATAATAAGAGCCCCTAGCGGAAAGTAGTTAATATCACGTTTCCCATAGAAATTAACATTCTTAAGCAACTAAGAAAGTAAAATTTTGTTCAATGATAACTTACACTAGAGGTAAGGAAAGCTTATGAGATAACATAAAGCTGTCAAGTTACTGCAATGGAATTTCAAACTTCACCTGCTAAAGCGCACATTACCATTACCAAATTACGACAATCTATGGCGGAGGATCTCGGTGGCGTAGTGATTAGTACGCTTTCGATCAAAAGCAAAGCTACCCTCGCCATGGTCAGGCCGTGGATGGGTGACCGAAACTTTGTGATCTCGAGCTCCTCCGTGCTTCGGAAGGCACGTTAAGCCCCGGTCGCTATTGCGACCATTTCTACCCACCTACCTGCATTGGGCCAGCGTGGTAGTGTTACGACCCATACTCCTCATGTGTTTCGCCATCAGGAAGGCCTGTGCCTAACAGTGGGACGTATAGAGGCTGAAGAGATAATAATAATAATTATTATTATTTATTTGTCAAAACATGAGTAGGTACATACAGGTGTTACAGTTTTAATGGTTCTGACATGTCTTTACCATTTACAGCGTATTGCAAATTAATAATAATAAAAAATATCAAATTTAAAATTATTCAGTTAATTTTGCAAATGTCAATAGTTACAAAATTAAAATCATACAAGGAAAGCATAATGTCAAGGCAAGTCAGATACAAGATTCAAATGTCAATTTCATTCAAACAATTAAATAAAGTTATAATAAGTACATAATATTGTGAGAGAGAGTCTATGTCTATGGCGATCAAGGTGAAAATTGGCTTCGCTGGAACCGGCGAATGTTTCGGCCACTCGTTCGTATCGCTGACGTTGGTAGCTTAACTCTATAGTTCGCGGTGTCAACCAAATACCGGTATACCGGTCTACTTTGGACTAAGTAGACCGGGAGCTGAATAGAATTGACTGTGCAAATAACGACCGCATTCTGTAAATAATTTTGAACCCTTAAACCTTGCAGATTATGATTCTGAAGGTTTCCGAAAATTAACCGCAAATTTAAAAAGTCAAGAACTAAATACGTACTAATATTATAAATGCGAAAGTAACTCTGTCTGTCTGTCTCGCTTACATGTAAAAACTAGTGAACCAATTTAACCGAAATTTGGTACACAGATTGGCTAGAGCTTGGGAAAGAACATAGGCTACCTTTTATCCCGACATTCCCATGAGAACGGGTGTCATGCGGGTGAATGTAAAAAAAACTAAATAACGCCTCCCAGAAAAATGAAGGACAAATTTACGCCACTTTGAACTTTGCTTCTAATAATAGAGTAGGAGTAAATTTTCAATTCCACTAATTAACGCTACTGTTCCAATTTGAAAAAATCTTTCAGTGTTGAATAGCCTATTTATTGAGGAAAGCTATAGGCTACATACCATCACTCTATCTCAAAGTAACTATTCTACGCGGACGAAGTCGCGGGCACAAACTAGTAAATTATAAATGTGACAAAAGCAGTATCGTAACAGTAAAACAAGTAATTAAGCTCAAGGGTTCAAATGCTGCCGGTAACTGGCCAACAGGTGGAAGACTAAACTGGATTAATTACCTGCTCGATACTGAGTAGCTGAGTACCTATTAGTTTTAAAAATTATGTTGTAAAATGCTAATAAACTACGCTATTACCATTTTTAATATATAATTAGTATTTATTATAATAAAGATAGGTTTACTGTGCTTTGACGACGATAACAACATTATTATGTATTTGAAGATACGCTAACGTTTCGAGTGCCTCATTCATTATCAAACAACATATCAGCCCAATATTCCTGGAGGAAAAGAATCATAAATATACGCAAAAAGGATAATTTTCTTCTTTGTCTAAAAAATCATAAGACATATATATGGTCTTAACCTATGGAATCGCCGGTTGATTTGTTTTGATAATTTGTTGTAAGTTTAATTGTGTTAAAATTAAAAACGAAGACAACTCTTTTGAAGTGCTTCCAAAATACATCATTTGATTTGCATTCATTTAAAAACGATAAATAATTTTTATGAAGAGTGATATCTAAAGCTTGTCTTATGATACATGCCAAAAATTATAATCTCTGGATTTGTCATTGTGAAAAAATCTAAATAAAATGTTAGTATGGAAAATGCAGAATTCCCCAAAATCTCCATACACCTTTTATTATATGTTCACGCCTTTCCCCCCACGGATGGTGAAGGCCGTCTTGTTGCGCATTACGCCTAATATGTTTAAATCCCATTAGAACATCGTGCACTGAGCAGGGTAAGGGTAATCATTCATTAAGATTTTAAATGATTGCTTTAACGCACATTATCTGGAAAGATAGTCGTAAATCGCTGTCATCACGACGGTTCATACTACAACCATGAGTCCTTCGAAAGAGGTGCACCATGCGTGCTGACAAGTTTTGGAAAGTTTTTGACAATGACTAAATTGTAAATAAATAAGTCATCCTAACTAAATTGTCTGGATAATGGAAATAGGATGGATTTTAACATAATATAACATATCTCACGCCTCTTTCCCCGAAGGGGTAGGTAGAGGTGTTAAACACCCACATTTCGCCAGACATGTTAGGGCCCCATGTAACAGGTGGCGAGCCTGTTGCCATGCATCGGGCACAATGTGAGGCAAGCGATGTTCACAATGAGCTGTACTTAAGATTTATTTAAACTCAGTGGCACAGGCGGTGGGATCGAACCCGCGTTTCCCGCGGCCTTTCTTTAGTGCCCGGCCCCGTCCGTCACAACTCGGCTGGATGTATTCTAACAGTGGTATGTAATATCTGTCCTGGTTGTTCTAATTTTTGTTTGAATTATATAATGGTATGGATCTTCTTTAGTGCCCTATTACGCGGGTATAAGAAAATTACTGGAAAAGTGTCGGTGTGTAATGCCTACCCCTTCGGGGATATAGACGTGATGGATATTTTAACGTAATAGACATCAAAGTTTTGAATTAAAAACAATTCCACTTAAGAATCGTCGACATAATATTACCTCCTCAGATTGCCATAAGTCAAACCGCTATGAAAAATAGGTGCATCTTTTCTCAGTTTATGACAGGTAAAGTGTTGGCCATAAAATCAGACGCTGGACATGTCCATCATAAAGCAAGCAGTTTACAAGCGGCGTGACGTGCGGTCTGCGCGGGCACTTCGTTGCGTGTGCGCACTGCGATTTATGTTGCGGTGGCCGGCGACCCCTGATTGTGTGCGACATCCAGGTGAATTAGCAAAATTATTGAAGCCTAAAATGCGCAATGATAAATAAATTTATCGCTATAAACCGTCATAAGGATGTTTTTTTTATGAAAAGCACAGCAAAATACTCAACACCATCTGATGGTAATCAGTAAGAGAGTCCATCAAGATAGCGCCTATATCCAAAGTATTTATGACAGTTCATATTGGAAAACCATTTTATCATATTATCGTCTTGTTCATTGTAGAGGGGCTGGCCTTTCTTGCTAGTGTTATTCTAGGGTAATGGATAAACATACATATTATGTAAATATATAGGTATATTACGATCTACCTCTATATTTCATTTACATGTTGTGCATAGTTGTTATAGGGATATAAATTTATGTAAGTATTAACATCTAATAAGTATTTTGCAACAAATGTCATGATTTGTATCTTGTAACTGTGCCAAACAAATAAATAAATAAATAAATCACGGTAATCACTAACTCGTTCCACTAACAAGTCTTAGTGGCACTGATTTTAAACAACACTAAATAAACATAAAAATTTTCACAGTTATTCTCTTTATCACCAAAACATTTTACAGGTTTTCCTAAAAAAATGTTATTATACAATAGGAAACAATCATCAGTCAAAACACATGGCTAATTATCAAAATAACTTCCTCCTCGATAAGCGATTCGCGTGGCCATGAGTGATGGCAAAGGAATTAATCATGGTGGGCCCCGGGCTAATGCTCCAAGTAATTTGTTTTTTATCCCATTCAATTAGTTTTAATTGTGGTCACAACGGAATGATTAGATTTGGCCCTTTGTGAATCTGATTGTTATAATATTAGGTCCATACCTATGAAATTGGTGTTTTGTATGGAGATTTTGGGGAATTCTGCATTTTCCATACTAACATTTCATCAGTTTTCTTCACAACGACAAATCCAGCGATAATAATATTTGGCATGTATCATTAGACAAGTTTTAGTTATATGTGTAATATCCCACTTCATTTGTCGATTGAAATACTAATTTTATATTCTCCCAAATGTCGTTTACGATGCTGGCTGCGATACTATGTTGGAAAAACAGCATACAAAAGGTCGCTGGATCAATCCCAAAAAAGCGTAATATTTAAGTAAGTAAAAAAGACAACAACACACCATCTTTGAGGAATGTATTGAGAGTTGATAAATAAATAAATAAATATCTTCAGACATTCACACCTATCAACTAGCCATTTTAAGCAATTAATGCTGCTTGTGTTACGGATGATGGATACATATATTTAATAGACAGTTACATTCAGAATATACACAATACATATATAAACATCCAAGACTGGAGAACAAATGCCTGTATTCATCACACAGACATCTGCCCCCGCTGGGGATCAAACCCAGAACCTCTCGAGATGGCGACGCCTTGAGACCGGCGGGCGTACAGACCACTCAACCACTGAGGTCTTCGAAGCAAAAGAAATATGTAAGAATCGCAGCAAGTGTAAAATAATCTCTGCATACATCTATGAGAAAAAGGTGTCACCTTGTGTATGTATGTATGAAAAAAGATGACAATAAATAATAAAAGAATGGCAAAGAATATTATGTTATTTTTTGTTTATGTTATTTGTGGTCGGGGCAGTTTTGCATCACTGCGACCTAATAATATCTATTGTGACCAGCCTCCTATGTAAGTTATATTGGGTCAATACCTATGAAATTGGTGTTTTAATTCTGTCTTAGCAATTTGTCCGTAACTATTAAGTTTCAGAACATTCTTATAAAATAATTGCCTCTTCTAAAAATAGACCATATATTTGAGCTCGTATTATTTAATTTGAAATTTTTTTGTAAGTTTAATTGTGTTAAAATTAGACACAAAGACAATTATTTTTAACTGCCTCCCGAATACATCATTTGATTTGCATTAACATAAAAACATTTTATCAAGCGTGTTCACACACATATTGCTAAAGCTTGTCAAATGATACATGCCAAATATTATTATCTCTGGATTTGTCGTTGTGAAGAAAACTGATAAAATGTTAGTATGTGAAATGCAGACATCCCTAAAATCTCCATACAAAACACCAATTTCATAGGTAAGGACCTAATATATAGGCCGTACTGTAGCTCCATCAACTAGGGACTGTCTAAGAAAGAAAGATGATAAGATGTTCCTAGTCTGGACTGTTTTTATTTCATCTGGGTCAAGGGTGTATTTCCCCAGGTGTCTGCTTCTTTTGTGAATCAGCGGTTCACAGTAGCAAAAGAGGTGCATTGGTGTTTCACGCTCTTGTTCGCAGAATCTGCAAGTGTCAGTGTCCTTTAGCTTCATGTTGTAAAGGTGTCTGTTTAACTTGCAGTGACCAGTCAAACTCCTAATCATCACGCTCAGGTACTCCTGTTGAGCTTAAGTAGCTCGTCAGTGCGTCTGAAGAATATTATGTTACACAAATTTTAAATTTTGTTAACTTTGAAACAATAATTCTTAACAAAAATGCTCTACTAGTCGACTAAACTTTCTCGACTGTACATACAATTTGTGATTATCGTTTGTAACCATCCTTGGTGTATGGCAACTAGTACACCCTTGTTACACTTATCAGGCGAAATGTCGGTGTTAGCACCGCTTTCAAGGATATAGAGGCAATGTTATATTATGATATAAAATTTCCACAGTAAATGTTCCTCGAACAGTAAAATGAAGTGAGGAAGAAGAAGTGAATGAGGTGAGGAAGTTCGCGATCAACCAGTAGAATTTTTTTAAAAAGCATTATATTTTTAAAATTCAAGCTAAACGCATTTGTAATTGACATAAGCATCGCATTGCTTTTATTTTTATGTAGTGATATTGATCTTTTTTTATGGAATAGGGGCAAGCGAGCAGACGGGTCACCTGATGCAACTACCGCCGCCCATGGACACTCGCAACACCACTGGGGTCACAAGTGCGTTGCCGGCCTTTTAAGTGGGAATACGCTCTGTTCATGAAGGTTTTCATGTCATACTGGTCCGGAAATACCGCGAGCGACAATTCATTCCACAGTTTAGTCGTGCGGTTGTAATAACATATTAGGATTACCTATGAAATTGGTGTTTTGTATGGAGATTTTGGGGAATTCTGAGTTTTCTATACTAAATTTTTTTCAGTTTTCTTCACAACGACAAATCCAAAGATAATAATATTTGGCATCTATCATTAGTCAAGCTTTAGTATTATGTGTAATATCACACTTCATAAAAATTATTTATGTTTTTTAAGTGAATGCAAATAAAATGATGTATTCGGGAGGCACTTAAAAAGAGTTGTCTCCGTGTCCAATTTTAACACAATTAAACTTACAAAAAATTATCAAAACAAATCAAAAGAGCTCAAAAATATAGTCTATTTTTAGACGAGGTAATTATTTTTTAGGAATACTCTGAATCTTAATAGTTTCAGACAAAATACTAAGAGAGAAAAAAACACCAATTTCATAGGTAAGGACCCAATATACATAATCAAATAATTATGTATCTATTATTATATATATAATTATTTATTTGTTGCACCCCCATCAATATTTTTCCCCCTTTTTTTGTTTTTGGTGTTGCCTCTCAAACAGGTTGCCCGGCAGAGATTGCTTGTTTAGCAATAAGGCCGCCTATTGCTTTTTTGTTATCATATCATAGGTTATTTGTATTATTATGTGCAATAAAGTATATATAAATAATAAAAACTCTGAAAAGCTCTATATCGCAGGATATAAAGTATTGAGTATACATATATACTCTTATAAACAACGGTTCCTCGAACTTCTTGACATTTTTATTTGCGATGTAATTCGTACAAACACTTAAGTTAAGGCGAAAGAGACAATACTGTGATTTTGTAGTCCTTTTATCTAGAAAAAGAAGAAAGAAAATAATTTATTAGTGACACAGAATTAACCTTAGTACTAAGCTTAATATCTAAGAAAATTGTGACACTAAATGGCGAGCCACTCAGCATGTGTCAGTTGTCGCAGACATCCGACGCTGGTCTTCCGTGGTCACCAAATTTTTTCCCTTGGGAGTACTACTACGCTGCGCTGTATTAAAACTAAATAACAATTTCTTAACCCTATTTATAGCAATAACTACTAGTAAACCCTTTTAAAAACAGTTTCATTTAAATTATAATGGCACTTGGGATACACTGAAACATACATGGCAGGTACACACGCAGAACTTAAAGTACAATGCACAATAAATACACACTACAATTTCCTACACTATACACTTACAAAACACAACATCTTTAAGTAAACACCCTACTATCCAAGTTCTTGTTGTAAATCTAATAAATATTTCCTATATTTTAATCTAAATGTATTAACATTGCTACATTTTCTTAACGGAGGAGGTATGTTGTTCCAACATTTTGTGGCGGAATATCTAAAGCTGCCACGAAATGCAGCCGTGTTGTGTGTTGGGCATGCGAGACGAGGTGCGATTCTAATTTGACGCTGTGAGAATGATAACTTTTTAAATAAATACAACGGGGACTGTGTCTTAATAATGCCAAAAAGTAGACATGCGAAGTGTAAGGAACGCCGAGATTTCATATTTAATAATTTACCTTGATTGAGATAAGGAGTTACATGAGCTCTACGGGGAACATGAAAACAATATCGGGCACATGCATTTTGAACTCGCTGTATTATCTTTTTAGTATAATTAAATAAACATTCGCCAATAACCACGTCAGCATAATTTAGCTTGGATAATATTAATGCTTCGCAAAGTTTAATCCTAATGTCAACGTTCAAACAATTGCGTACCTGATATAACACCTTAAGCCGATAGAAACATACTTTAACGACCTCAACAACGTGATTGTGAAAACTTAGCCTGTTGTCTACAAGAACACCCAAACTACGAGCCTCTGTCACGAGCCTCTGTCACATGTTCGATCGCGGTAGCTCCGATTTTAACTACAGGATTACACGCGTTAATTTTGTTGATCTGAGCTTTTGAGCCTAAAATAATAAATTTAGATTTCAGGGGGTTCAAAACTAATCCATTTCTTAGTGTCCAATCATAAATGCAATTTAAATCTTCATTTAATGCAGTTATAGCTCTAATAGTATTTTGAGGTTTAAAAGATAAGTATATTTGTAAATCATCAGCATAAATATGGTGATTACAATTTTTAATGACGTCAGCTAGATCTGCACTGTAAATATTAAAAAGAATAGGGCCTAGAATGGATCCCTGCGGCACACCTCGATGTAGAGACATAGGTTTTGAAGTAGACCTTACTCCAGTTTCATCACTAATTACAACGTGTTGTGAGCGACCACTGAGGTAACTAGAAAACCACTTTAATGTTTGATAATCAAGACCATAATAAGATAGTTTAGAAACAAGGAGGTTATGATTTATAGTGTCAAAGGCGCGAGAAAAGTCGAGAAGCACCAAAACCGAACCCTCTCCCACGTCTTGTCTAACAAGAACATCATCAACAATATCAAGTAATGCCGTTGCAGTGCTACGGCCGGCTCGAAATCCAGACTGTTTCTTTGGTAAAATATTAGTGGACTCCAAAAAATGTGTCAGTTGTTGGCAAACTACCTTCTCTAATATTTTAGACATGTAAGGAAGAATACTAATGGGCCTGAGGTCTTTTAAATGGGAAGGATTATTTATTTTAGGAATAGGATTAACGCGGGCTTTTTTCCATGCGTCTGGAAAGACACCACTTGAGATTGATTGATTTATTATTGCCGTTATAATCCTAAGTGTTCGCGGTAACGTCAATAGTATCATTTCACGCGTAATTCCATCCACGCCTTCAGCGTTACTATTAATATTCATTATTACATTAGCAACAGTAGTTTCGCTTACTGTCTTGAGACTAAAGATGGCGGAACTAAAACGGTGAAATTCAAAAAAGGTAAGTTCTGAAATTGAAACGTCATTAATACCTGGTGCATCAAGAAAATGGTTATTTAGGACATCGGGATCCCCAAGCAAAAGGGGCAAGGGGCCTCGTTTATTTTTAAAATCGACAATATTATTTTTAACGTTCTTCCAAAGTTCTTTTGAGTTCTTAGATTTTTTATTTATTTGATGATCAAGATATGCTACTTTTTCGGCATATACTGCTTTATTTACAACAGATCTGAGTTCCTTGTAGTAATTTATATCAGAGTCAAGCCCTGTCAATCGGCTTTTTGAATGGGCTTCATCTCGCAATTTCATCATTTGTTTTATAGTAGATGTTATCCATGGGTAACTACTCTGTTTAAGCCGTATTTTTTTAATAGGTGCGTGATTATCAAAGAGGTACATTATGTATGAATTGAATGATGATACTGTCTCGTTTACATTTCCACAAATTAATCGTTCCCAGTTTATGGTATTAACATTATCATTAAACTCATCCAGACAAATATTCTTAATAGGCCTAAAGGTAATACAAATAAGAGGAATTTTGATCTTATTAATGTGTAGGTTGCAAGAAATAAAGGCATGGTTGCTTAGATCCGGTATATAATTGACTAATACATTAGACATTACAGATGTACTGCAAATCAAATCTATCAAACTCTCTGAATGATCCGTAAAATGGGTAGGCTGTGTAACATATTGGGTTAGATTTAAATATTTTAAGAATGTTGTAATTTTTTTCGTACAAACACTGTCAGAGGCGAGCATATTTACGTTAAAGTCCCCCATGAGTACCACATGATCGAACCTGGAAAGAGAGGTCACAGTTTCGGTGATAGCTTCAATAAATGTGTCTACATTTAACCAGGGCGGCCTGTACGCAGTTCCGATGGCAAATTTTAAATTATTTAATGAGATACTTAACCACATTTGTTCTACATTAGCTGAAATAGGAGGTTTGATCTGTCTCACTGGAATGCCATTACGTATATAAAAGCCTACCCCACCACCACGAGTTCGGACGCTAGATTGCCGTGGGACATGTCGAAGTTTGTAGTCGGCCGGCGCTGGCGCACGACCTTCTTCTCCTAACTTTAACCATGTCTCGTTTATGGCCATGATATCGACTGCATGTTTTTCCAACGCAACAACAAACTCCCCATGCCGAGTTCCGAGAGAGCCAGGATTTAACAATCCAAGTGTTAAAAGTTTTTTCTTAATAAATCGGAACACAAAAGCATAAAAAATAAATATCATTCTTAAATTATGAATGTATAACACATATATTGTATGATGACGTTCATTAACAAAGGTACACCGAATGTGAAGGTAAAAGTCACTACATAAATAGGATATAACAAGGGTCTTCTTGTACAAATAATAGTATTGAATAAAGTACGCAGCCTTGAGACCCATTGCAACAGAATACCCAGTGAGGTGACCATTTGACAACCAAATGTTTACAAAATTCAAACTAACATACCAAAAATACACACAAAAATACATGAAGCGAGAACACACAATGTAATAATATAATAACAGCGCAGTAGTACCTTTACCGTGTACAAAAATATGTTCTAAGCTATATTTAGTAACAATAATAACCCCTAGAAGAAATAAAGATCTATTTAATAAAACACATTTAAAGAATAATATAACAAAACAGGTATTATAAAATCTAAATTGAGCCACCTTTAGTTTTAATATAACTTTTATTATTAATTTAGAAATAAGTAAGTAAAATAAAAATAATGGATATAAAATACTATTACTGTATTCGCTGCGAATATCCAGTGAATAATCATAAATTTTACACAATTGAAAGTCCAATATCATCTCTAACAGGTTTGATACCAAAAACCCTAACAAGGTCAGTCTCGCACCGAAGGCGGTGACGCGCCCTTCCAGATTCCTGCCGAGCGTATATTTTACCTTCTCGAGTCCATACGTACTTCCATCCGAGGCGGGCGGCAGCTTCCTTAACCCTCTTGAACAGCAGACGGTTATGGTACGTCAGCCGCTCGTTGATGTATATCGGGCGTGATGAAGGTGAGACCGATGCGCCGGGCACGGAAACTGCCATCTTTGACCTTGACTTGATCTGCCACTCTTTGACCCATGTAAAGTTGACTGTACATACGAGTATCTCTATCATTCAGTTTCTGCGTGTTCTCACGTGTGCTCTATCAAAATTTTAATACTGCTCTACATGCTACATGTGAGCTCGTTGGAGTAGTGTTTAGTACGCTTTGGCTTTCGATCGAATACAAAGCTAACATCGCCATGGTCAGGCCGTGGATGGGTGACCAAAAAATTGTGATTCGAGCTCTCCCGTGCTCCCAGCGTCCCCTTGCTTCGGAAGCTAAGCCGTTGGTCCCGGTTGCTATTGCTACCGTCTCTACCCACCAACCCGTATTGGGTTAACGTGGTGGGGTTACGGCCCATAATCCTCATGTGTTTCTCCATGAGGAAGGCCTGTGCCCAGCATTGGGACGTATATAGGCTGAGGACGATGTTACTTACGTTTTAGAAAAGTATTTCCTAAGCCACTTGAATGTTTACTACAGAAATAACATCACGTCGACAAAATGACGAGCAGTTTCTAGCATTTTTTGCTTCCAGAATAAAAATGACCAAAATATTATTGTAATAAAAGTCAAGAAGCATTTCACAACATTCATTTTACAATCACAACGATTTGTATACCAATACAAAAGAAACAATTCCCTGACATTGTTTATACACAAGACTCCTTCGAACATATTCACGTGTTGAAAAAAAACATCTAAATCAACCACGTCAGCATCCCAAGAGTTTTGTCAACTAATAAAAATAAAACGAGCCTGTCTGGATAGAATTGTTTAAAAATAAAATTTGAAAAAAGAATCGTTGAGCGGTTACGAGCTGTCAGTTTGACAGCGCCGGCGCCCGGCGGGAATCTGATCCGATGGAGACGTCAATAGGCCTAAAAATAAACAAGTCTGTTTCTTAATAATGTGTACGGGACTACAAGTTACATGGGCGATTGTTCCGTTGGTTACATAAATATTAGTTTTTCCCATATTTCCTGAAATAGAATAATAGGTATTTGTTTTTAAAAAGTTAACAAATGATTACAGTGATACTTAGAGTGTTTCAAAACCAAAAACTACAGTTAAGTAGATATGTAATTTAAAAGTAAAAAAATTACGATACGATCTCACAAACTTGCTAAGAAAATTGCTTATATTACGACAAACAATCAAATACTTTTAAAATACTTCGTCATTTACAAATAGATCCCAAAATAATCCACAAGATAAGCAGCTGCTCAGAGTTAAACTGTCGATAACCGTGCCTCCCGATATTGCCTACAACAAACGTCAGAGCGTCCATTCTAGACTCATTAGCTAACGATATGTCCGTTAATTTGTTTGAGTTGCAATTAACATGTCTGCCCTGACGCCCATCTCCACGTTTTCCTTTATCTATGCTCTTAAAAAATAATCCGATCGGTATTTAAATTTTGACAGCCCGCGCCCAGCGACTTTCAAAGATACAATTTTATTTTTAATGTTGGTTCTCATCAATCGTGACATGTGATATTTTAAAACAATGAGTTAAGGTTTACTTTGGTGATCATAGATTTAATAAGATGCCACTATGAGGTTGTCAGTTGGAAATAATCGGTTGAGCAGTGTCAATACGCGATGTATTTATAATGTTATGTTACAATTAATCTCTTACGACGCTAAGATACGAATGTGTTATTCAGTGATAATTGTATTGTATTATTGAAATCTTATACCCATAGATTACTATCATTCTGTCGCATATCACTATGGTATTGTGTTGTCCAACAAAAAACTGGTGCAAATATTTACTTACAGCACAAGAAGTTACTGATTCCAGTTCCAACTTCAATAATCCTTTCGAAAATTTTATTCATACCTATTAATGATTTATTAAACTAATTTGTTAATAATGCTTGCGATTTTTTTTATTCTTATTCATTTTTATTGATCACACATCTGCCCCAGCGGGATTCGAACCCGTTTTTGTGGTTAACTACCACGGTTGATAAAAACTGGTAAGGAAAGGTACGATAAAAGCAACATAATATAAAAAATTGAAAATCACCACATGAATCTTATAAGCTATTTTAAGCTTGGTATATCATATGGGTAAATCAATAATTGTGTTCAAATGTTTACACATAGTCACATAGTCAACATACACAAATTTCTACAAAATTCAGTAATCGTGAAAGCGATAAACTACGCCAACCGTTCACGAAGCTACCAGGAGGCCTTGTTCTGAGAAGAACGGGCAAGAAACTCAGCAAGTTTCTATCCTCCCTCCCATTGTTTTTTTTAAATGTCGTAAACTACAACGTCATTGAAGTTTTAGAAATAAAAATAATTATGTATCTGAGCTATATATACTGCAGTTTACCACATTTTCCATAAGTAGTCAAAAATATTACATAAAGAAAATAAAATTAAGGTTTCGTTGATTAGTTGAAGAAAAATAACACAAAACTTATAACATTAACTATAGCTGCCGTCTGTGAACTCGACACGACACGACTTTAAGCCATTGTCATTATCTGTTTAGCTAAATATTTGTATTTCTTTATAGAAAGCAACTCGTAGACAGGTACCTACTGTTTTAATATTAAAAAGGCTTTATTTATCTCACTTTTAAATCGTTTTTTATTTTTTTGTTTACACTATCATGGTTTGCATCGCTAAAATAATGATTGACTAATTTTCCCAGTATATAATAACGTAAGTAATTTTAATTATCAGTAGATTTTGAACCTTTAATACAACAGCTTTACGAACTAAAATAGCGTAAATCGGGTTAATACGTGAAGCGATCGTAGTAGGTAGGTATCTCAGTTTTAAGGCATATAAAAGATTTAAACGCGTATAATTCAATTACGTATGTAGATTTATAGACTGCTTTCTAAAAACATATTATTTTAATAAAAGTATATCTGTTATTCACGCGTATTAAAAGAAAATAAGAAAATAAAAATGGAATGTAACAAAATAGTGAATAACAGCAATAAAAAGCCCTTTTATTACTTGAATGTTTATACTATTAATATGTAAAAATAAAGAATATGCTAGTGTAAAATCCGTGGGTATTTCTAAAGCTGGAACTTAATGTCATATATCAAAGAAACAGAGATATTATACTTATCACAGCAAGCAAGCTAATTCCTACGTTTACTAAGCCTACGTTTTCCACTCAAATTTTAACATAATTTAATGATGCTAAACTATCTCAGATTTTACGTATTTCACAGGTCCGCTTGTACTTATCTCTTTCTCAAAAACAAAGGAAAAGACAGACAAAATGTTATATAAGACAAATAAGTATTGCTACTAACGTTCTTTTAATAATAAGATTGGATATTTATGTAACTAAGATAAGATTGGATATTTATGTAACTATATCTTTGTTTCATGATTAGAAAAAATACTCTCTAGAAACGAATATTTATATTCGCATAATTTCACAGTTTCGTTTAACACGGCCGTGTGTAGTGACTGGGAAAACAAAAAAGTACAGAAGAGAAAATCAGAGAAACTTATCGAAAATACATTTACTTAGAAATAGTTCAGTAGTAGTAAAAAATTGTAGTATAATAGAGAAATAGACCGTAAGCCGTGTGGTAGCGGCTCGTTAAAAGAATACTACCAACCCATCTCTTCCCTTGGGTGTCGCAAAAGGACTTAGAACTGCACAACCGTCCAATAACTTATAGCGACGACGGGCTCACCACCTGTCACGCTGAGTGCAGTCACTGCTTGGTGAAGCGCAGACTATGGCAGGGGACTTTTGCGGTGCTTTTGTCTAGTCTCTGACTAACCCTTAGGAGATAATAGTCCTGATTATATGTATGTATGTATGAGAAATAGACAAACTTAACATAACACCTACAACTTCCTAAAAGGCCGGCAACACATTTGCAGTTTCTCAGGTGCAGCAGATGTCTATGGGCGACAGTGATCACTTTCCATCAAGTTAACCGTGTGCAATTGGCCTCCTATTATATGTAAAAAAAAACTAGATTTATAGTATATCCCCAATCGGGGAACACCCACAAAACCTTCAAATCAGTGGACAACTATTGAAATAATATTTATAACGTTTTTATCACGCCCGTTTGTCAAATTCTTAAAAATATTCTACTTTGACAGTTGAACGTGATAAAAACCCGATAGATATTATAATGCGGTGTTTATGCTAAGAGGGGACTTTATACAATTACGAAGAATAACCTATGAGCTCTGTTTTTCTTATCATTCACGTCTAAAAATTATCTTTCCTTGAATATTAAAGATTTAAGTTTAAAGTTAATGATACAACCGATGATGCATACATTTATTGCGATAACCGCTTATTGCGTGCAAGACTTTTTGCTTTCCTACGAAATCCATTCAGCTTTTTCTAATATTGTTTTCGCTGGTATTATAGCAAAGTTACTTAATGCAATCCTTTACCTTATAAAATAACAGTAACCAGTTCAACAAGACTATTTTACCCAGAAATCGGTTCCGTTTCGATGACACGAAGTCTCTGTTATCAGCGCAGCAAAATACTAAATGGAATTTCCAAGAAACTACGTTAGCGAAGCGTGAATACCTATGAATTCTACGGTTCTCAGTGATAACAATGATGCCTTTATCTTATCAATTTCAATTTCATTTGTTAACCAGATTTAGCTTGATTCAGGTTGGCTGAACACTCGACATTCGTTGTTTTGAGTCACAGTTACAAAAAATTTCATAGGTCACATAAAAAAACCTTTTTTTACGTTTTTTTTTATTGGTATTTGATACGCGACATTTTTTGTTCCTAGCCGTTTATCATATCGCAGGTGAGTTGGAAGATATTCTTTTAGAAATAGGCCACATCTTTTGTACGGTTATTTTATACACTTTTTTTTACTTTGTAAAATATTTGGTTAATAAATAAATAGCTTCTGTAAAAATATAAAACACTGCTCTATAATATACTATTAATATCTTTTTTTACCTTTGTAATTCACACAAACTTTTATTGATCAAATCAAAGGAGTTGATAAGAAAGTCTGAAAGTCCAGGTCAAAACTGTCAAAATTCGCCGCGCCATCCATGAGGATTGTAATAAGAGTAGATGAGGCAATATAAATATAGGATAAGGATTGTAACATATGACAACAACTATATATCATCACGCCTTTCTTCCCTAAGGGATAAGCAGAGGTGATAAATACCCTAATTTTTTTTTCTACGACAGGTAAGCTCTTGGCCTTCATCTCACCTGATGGTAAGTGACGATAACGAAGGTGGAAGCGAGCTTCACCTATAATCCCCAACAACTGAGGAACTGGCTATCTTACCTCTGATTGCCGGAACACAACAATGCTTAAAACATTTTTATAATGGCGACAATTTTAGGTAAGCCGGTGGTAGCTAGCCAGGCGGGCTTAGAAGCCCTACCACCAATCTAACCGAGCAGAAAAACTTTTGCCCCCATGGGAAATCGAACCCGGACCTCCCGATCAACACCCGGTGGTGTCAACCACTAGACCAGAGAGGCGGTCAAACCTATAACACATTTCGCCTGATATGTAAAATCCCCAAATGTATCCTTGCGTAGCTTGACATCAAACGAAGACTCGCAACCACTTGTCTACGCAAGATACTGGAGTTTTCCGCTTACATAGCCACAAAAGAAGGCCACAACCTTGAACAATTAATTGTTACTGGCAAGATTGTAACTACCCAGGGGCAGTCGAAAAAGGTGGACAGCAGCCCATCGCACTTCACGATGCACAATTGACATAGATGGCAGTGCTTAGTGGAACAAAAATTTATACCACGGGGATCTCATTACCCTCTGAAATGAGGAACGCTCTGGGAGGAGGAGGGTAAGTACTCATGTAGCAGGTGGCGAGCCTGGAACATATAGATATCATTGTTTTATTTGGGGTAGTTGGGGCTGTTTCGCATCACTGCGAGTTAATAAGATCTATTGTGTCCAGCCTCCTATGTAAGTTCTATTTAGGCCAACATATAGATAAGGATCTCTGTTAGGGATATGTCCGCCCTTGCAAACATATGTTAAAAACCTGTTTTATGTAATTGTTTTTGAATTGCAATAAAGAGTATAATAAGCTTATCTCTGACTACTCTTCTACTATTACTATTTTAAGTATGGATGTGTTCTCTAAATCTTAATTCAAAGTCTATACTCGGAATTAAATACTTGTGAGAAAAACCAATCCAGAATACCCTATATCTAAAATGTAAAATAATCTAACTGCCAGTTATTAACAGCGAATGTCTCTCAGTATTTCAAATCAGCAGATAAAATAAATCAATTTTATGTCGACATGTTCAATTGAACCAAGTAATTGGTGGCATTTGAAATCAGTGTCATAATATACGTTACAAAATTACTTCGTAAATTGAAAGTTATAATGGCCGATAACATATCGTAGGAGTTTTTGCAAAAAATGTCTTATTTATTGTGTTCTGTATTGCGTCGATATACCAACACGAACATTTAAAAGTGTAACATTTATTAGTCGGACATTCTATGTTCTAATAAAAACTTACCACGAAACCAAAACTATATTGTTTCATATAAGCTTAATAATATAAAATTTTAAATAGAGTCGTATCAAAAGTCTTATGAAAAAATATTAGTCATTTTAATGACCACAAACACTGGTTCTAATTATAAAAAATGTATTCGTTAATTGTTTGGCTTAGGTTAAAACTTTTGTAATGATATGTATTTTTTATTATTGTCAAATAAACATTTTTAATTCTTTCATTTCTTTATGAAAATAGACTTAGTTTTATGAAATTATAATTAGTCGGTTGTTATGAATACGACGAAAGAAAAAAAATATGTCAAATAAAATATTCTTAAGTCATGCTTGTATATAAGTATAGGCTAGTCTTAACACCATTTACAAATTGCATCTATTCTATGTAACGAGGGGCGACCGTTTCCGTGCATTAGGTACATAAAACAAAAGCTATTCATATTCATATAAGCAGTTCTTTTAATAAATTCATTATAAAATCTAAATGTTAATATAAGTTTATCGTTTCCGAGGACATACTTTATTATGACTACGCAGGTTTTATTTTTATAGGATAATGCTAATATTAACTCATTATCGCCATTTTAGAAACACCGCCATATTGCCTAAGGCATAGATAATTGTATTGTGTTCTATAAAAACCCTTGTAATGCAACCGCATTGCTTGAACATATTTACATCTATAGAATGTAGAGTCAAGCGTACATTGGTTTTTATTATATATAAAACATACTGCAATTATTGATCAACGTTCCTATATTACTGTTCAAGATTATATTAGGTATATTACTTATAGTATGCAATAACTTGTACATACTTACGATTGGTAAGTCATTAAAAGACTATTTTAAAAGGTTATTTGCTCAGTTATTTTTTGGTTGTAGTTTAAATAAAGTATTTAAATAAAAAAAATTATGATTCCTATAAAATTACAAAACTAATTTTACACATTTTCCAATTTTTATGTTATATTTCTCCTCCGTGGTCAAATGGTCTCAAGCGTCGCGTTACGAGGTTCTGGGTTGCCCGGTGGGGGCAGATTTTTGTGTGATGAATACAGGCATTTGTTCTTGAGTCTTGGATGTTTATTAAGTATTGTATCGCCCGTCCTCAGCCTATATTCCCACTGATGGCCACAGGCCTTCCCCGTGGAGAAACTCATGGGAAGAAAGGAAGTATTTTTATTACATTCTGAATTATTTATATATCTACTAAATATATTTATCCGTTACCTAGTATCGTGACAAATACAGCATTAGTTGCTTAAAATAGGCTAGTTGATTGGTGTGAATGTCTCAAGATATTTATTGAAATAAATAAAGCGGTTGCATTTAATGAATATGTTTTTAATATCGTATAAGCCAGACATAACTACCTAATAGTTCGCTTCGAAATAATTCTTTGCGGTGTTATTTTACGGTTTAAATTATTATGGGTTTTGTAATTATTATATTATTTTCTTGTAATTTCTGGAAGTTTTATAATTTACATGTACCGTATGATTTAAAAATTTCGGTCCAATAGTGTCGAATTTTTATTTTTACCTATCTTTAAGTTAAATGCGCATCCATGATTTTATATTGCAGATAAGTCACAAGCGCTCATTTCGGATGCCCTTAAAATGTTGATAGATGCTGGTTGATTTTAATACATTTTAATTACAACAACAAAGGAGATCTTCGTCCGCTTAGAATAGTTTGTGATAATGTGATGGTATGTAGCCTATAGCCTTCCTCAATAAATGGGCTTTTCAACACTGAAAGATTTTTTCAAATTGGAACAGTAGCCTCAATCGGTGGAATTGAAAATTTACTCCTACTCTATTATTGGAATTAAAGTTCATAGTGGCGTAAATTTGTCCTTCATTTTTCTGGGAGGCGTTATTTAATTTTTTTAACATTCACCCGCATGGCACCCGTTACCATGGGAATGTCGGGATAAAAGGTAGCCTATGTCCTTTCTCAGGCCCTAGAAAATCAAAAATCAAAATCAAAAGCATTTATTCAGTTTAGATGCGTCTTAGCGCATGCTTATGAATGTCATAAACATTTTACAATATCTCGTAAAAAAGGAAAATTACGCCATCCGTTCACAAAACTACCAGGAGGCCTTGTTCTGAGAAGAACTAGACTATCTGTATACCAAATTTCGGTTAAATTGGTTCGATAGTTTTGACGTGAAAGCAAGAGAGACAGAAAAGTTCCCTTCGCATTTATAATATTGGGTCCTTACCTATGAAATTGGTGTTTTTTTTCTCTCTTAGTATTTTGTCTGTAACTATTAAGATTCAGAGTATTCCTAAAAAATAATTACCTCGTCTAAAAATAGACTATATTTTTTAGCTCTTTTGATTTGTTTTGATAATTTGTTGTAAGTTTAATTGTGTTAAAATTGGACACGGAGACAACTCTTTTTAAGTGCCTCCCGAATACATCATTTTATTTGCATTCACTTAAAAACGATAAATAATTTTTATGAAGTGTGATATTACACATATTACTAAAGCTTGTTTAATGATAGATGCCAAATATTATTATCTTTGGATTTGTCGTTGTGAAGAAAACTGAAAAAATTTTAGTATGGAAAATGCAGAATTCCCCAAAATCTCCATACAAAACACCAATTTCATAGGTAAGGACCTAATATTAGTATGGATCTATATTTCAAGACAATCGATGGGGAATTTGGGATATCATTCTAACGTCAGATTGAATACATATTTAAAGTTTCAATTGATGAAAAAAAAAAAATTATATAACTACGAGAACTCATAACAAAATCACATATCAACACGCCTCTTTTCCCGTAGCGTAGGCAGAGAGAATACTAATGATTATTTATTAATATATTAAACAACCCTTATCATAGTTGTAACTATAATAATAATCAATTTATAAATAAATAATCCGTTTTTAAAGTCTTATAAAGTTTTTTTAAGAAAACGCTTAACTACGAGAATTTGCTTTTCCCGTGTTTTTGTGTCCTGTGTCCTAAGTAAGTATGACGTCCAATGAAAAACAAAAAAAATATGACATGAACTACGAGTATTAATCAATAAACGTAGATTAAGTCATCAAAGCCGCTAAGAATATTTTTTGCAAACATTTCATATGTCAGAGAAATATTACTGCAATTTTTTTTTATGATTGGGTACATTTGTAAACGTTAGGTCCTTTCCTAAGTTGACCCGTTTTAGCAATTTTTTTGTGTAACTAATTGTTTTGTTGAGTGATATTAACTAGTACCTAAAATTGTTTTTTGTTAAGTGATATTAACTAGTACCTAATTGTATGTTAACGGCGAATAAAGAAATTTAGGCCCACTTGCAGGAAATTTAAATCGAGATTTAAAACTAGATTTAGTTATTTTTTGACAGTTCTTATATGGCTGAAATGTCAAAAAATGACTTAATCGAGTTTTAAACTAGCTTTAAAATTTCCTGCAAGTGGGCATTAAAGTTTGTGACGAGATTTCGGAATTATTTGATAGAACATAACATAGCATATCATCACGCCTATTTCCCCGAAGGGGTAGGCAGAGGTGTTAAACACCCACATTTTGCCAGATATGTTAGATCCCCATGTAACAGGTGGCGAGCCTGTTGCTATGCACCGGGCACAATGTGAGGCAAGCGATATTCACAATGAACTGTACATAGGTTTTATTCAAACTTAGTGGTACAGTGCAGTGGTGGGATTGAACCCGCATTTCCCGCGGCCTCTCGAACGAGTCCGTCACAACTCAGCCACAGCTGCCTTTTTTATTGATAAACTGATAAACGCCTTTATTGAAATAGTACACTTTTTTTTTATGTTAAATCGTAAAGAAATAATTTACCTATTAATCTCTCAATGGCCACAATAGAAATATACATTGTTTATGTGTATATTTCTGGCGTTCGCTTAGCCCTCAACGAGTTATATAAAGTACATTTTTCCTATTTAAAATGTCTTTTTGTGAGGCTTAATTCATATCCATGCTTAAAAGAGGTCTTCCCTCTTTCGTGTGAACTCATTTGAGCCCTCTCGTATTGCTGAGCCCTCACAGGGCGTCACATGTATGCCTATCTATCTGTATCACCTATGTAAATTTTAATGTGATATGCAATAAAGATTTGAATTGAATTGAATTGCATTTACATCTGAAGGAATTTCATAAATTATATTTGGATGTCAGTGAGAGGCGCGATTCGCAAGTACATGTAAATTTTTTAACGTCCAGTATATGACGTCACAGCCGTAATATTAAGACGAGAGATCCAAACTGATTGAAAGGTACCGATGCCGCCAATGCACCTCCACCAATTATAACACAGCGAGGCTTTTTTATAGTATTTGCAGACATTTGGACACGAACAAACCCGACGTTTGGTCCGGGTTTTCATTGGTTGTTACATTTACATGGATGCATTTGTGTCATCCATGTAAATGTATATCTGTGAAGCATACATATTGACAGATGACAGAGAGACACCAGGAAGCGATTTTGTTTTATACCTACTTTGTAATAATTACGTGTTTAATTTTAACATTTTTAACTGATTATATCGGCGGCTCTTTTCAACAGAAATCTTTCAAATTCAATCGTATATAAGATAAAATAAAATAACATAGCTAAAGTAAATAAGCCTTTGCCAAATTTAACTGATTTATATTTTCGAAATGTTTTTAATGCTGCACCGTGAAAAATTAATTGAGTAATTTTCAATTGGCCTATAATATTTATTTTTTCATTTTTGTGTGAACATTATTGTAAATGTTATAAAGCAATTTAAGTTGAATTTTTACTCCAGAAGCTAGAGAATATTCATGTAAATTTATCCTGAAATTAAGTTTTTCTACCAAGTCAATAAATATAGGTATTCATATTTTAGATACCTATCTATTTATTTATTTATGTGCAGTAAACAACAAAGTGTATTAACAATAAATTCAATTTCCAATGTATTAAATTTATAGGTAAAATTTTATATATAATTCTACCTAGAAGAGGTTAATATATAAATAAAAAGGTCAACATAACACACATTAATAAACACATACATAAATAATGCCAATACAGGAAATAATACAAAGTAGATTGTTTACGAATATAATTTTATTAACAAGTTTAATTTAATGACTGTAATGTAAGTCGATATCGTATTTACAATTTGCTTTTGTTTATATTATACATTTTTACAAGCTCTTTCGAGCTACTATAGCCTAGACCTAACTCAAGTAATTTCTATAATGCACAAGAGTTTTATGTATGGAACTACACAAAATACATTATATTTGCTCCATTCATCTTATTGGAAAATAGTCTTCGACGAGGAAAATATATGGAAATGCTGCAAAGTGACAATTAACAACGGACATCGGTCACTGACCTTTTATTTAAAAAAATATTGCTTTTGTAAATATTTTTTAATTTGTGAAATAAGACTTTTGGCTTATGTATTAAATAAATAGATTTGTTCTACTAAAGATTTTTTCACAAGAAGATGAAAATTTACAATTTATTTGAGATTCAATTATATTTTTAACGGTTTAATTGCCTAGTTGGTATCTAAATGAAAATATAATCGTAGAAAAGCCAACTTCTAATATTTATTATCAATAACTCTTTGTACTATACACTTCATGCTTTTTGTACAAGCTCTACTCATTATTAGGAATATTCGTTATTAAAAAAAATATTTTGAAGCCTCTAAAACACTCGTAATCTACAGACTCATAGTTTTGATAAACAGTTTAGAAATCAAGAAGTTTGTAAAATAACGTGTAACTGCTTCGTTCGTAGGAGCGTGCAAATGGGCCTAAGTAAAGATATAATAAAACCGCATTCAATTGCCATTTTACAGCGTTTCGATTCTTATACACAACAATAAATAGTATCAGTAGCAATAGATACATTTGGTTAAAAAGAAGTTCAACAAGCTTGCCAGTGGTACCAAGTCGGCTCTCCGACTTCCAAGCCTCCCAATATAGAATTACAATACAAATTTCTACTCCGAACAAATTATCTACATCCTTTAAATTACTTTAATTGTATAACTAAATCCTGATATGATAAATAAACCTATATTTATTGGTAAATTAGTAAGGATATATAAATATTTAGGTATGTAAATGCTTTTTATCAAAGGGCATGTACAGATCAAAATGTTTTACCTAAACTCTTTATACGCAAGAAATTAAATAAATAAACTAAACACACTTTCGAGTAAATCATAAAATCAACCCTGTTTTTCCTCAATATGTGAAGTATTAACATTGCAGTACCTAATAACATCGGTCTCTCGGAAGGTCTAAACCTCCAGCCTGAGCCGCCTACCAGTGAAACTGTCGCTACAAATAGAGTGGTACATACCTGGTACGCAGAAATGCTGATTTTACTTCAAGCACTCGCTTAACACTTTCAACAATAGAATTATGCCCTAATTAACTTGTTTGCCATGCCTCAGCATCACACAATCACGACTCCGAGCCTCTAACTAGGTAAATCGATAACTTTTCGTCTATATTGCATCGTTCATACATCACTAAGTCCGCGCCGCGGCCCGGCGGAGCCGAGCGTGGCGTCTTATAAATTTTTATCACCATGATATTATTATTTACACTTAAATCAGTCAATGTCGCGCACGCGGGCTATTCTTCGTCGACGTTGATCTCCGAGTCAGCCGAGTCCTCATCGTAGGTGGAGGAGGAGGCGAACCCGCGGCCCAGCAGCGCCGAACGATTCTTGGCGGCGGCGGCGCGGTCCCGCTGCCGGCGGTTCTTGAACCAGTTGCCGACCTGCGTGGGCGTCAGGCCCGTCGCCGCCGCCAACTCCCGCTTCTTGGTCGGGTTCGGGTAAGGGTCCTGCAGGTACCACTCGCGCAGCAGTGACCGCGTCCGCTCCTTGAAGCAATGCGTCTTCTGCTCGCCGTCCCAGATGGTGCGCGGCAGCGGGAACTTCTTACGAACGCGGTACTTGTCGACGGGCCCGAGCGGGCGGCCGCGCAGCCGCTCGGCCTCCTGGTAGTGCGCCTCCAGCCACAGCGCCTGCAGCTTGGCGTGGCTGGAGCGCTGGAAGCGGTGCCGCTCCAGGATAGAGTAGAGCTCGCGGTGGCGGCCCGCGTGGAAGGCGACCACGGCTCGCGCGCGCAGCACGGGCTCGCAGCGCTCCAGCTCAGCGACGTTCGGGTGCGCGACGGGCAGCGACCACAGGAAGCGCGCGAGACGCTCCACGTCGCCGCTTTCTTCGAGGGTCTCGCAGACGGTGGCGACTTGCGCGGCGCTGAAGGAGAGCGTTGGTAACGGTAGCAGAGGGGTCGGCGCGGCCAGTTCTAGCGCGAGCGCGGGCTGGTCGGCGCAGGGCGCGGGCTCGGCGGCGCGCTCGGCCGCGGGCCCGCGATGCGCCTCGAGCAGGCGCGCGTGCAGGGCCGCCGTCGTGGCCTCGTCCCAGGAGCCGCGCATCGGTGCGAGTGTGCGCGCCGGAGTCGCGCGCGGTGTGAGCCGGCGGCGACGCGCGGCAGGGGGCGTGCTACGGCGGCGCGCGCGATTGGCTATCGGTTACGGAGCGCGGCGCGCGGCGGCCAATCGCACGCGCGCCCGCCGGGGGCCGGATAGCTTTCAACCGTATCCGGCGGGCGAGTTTAACGAGGGCGGCGGCGCGCGGCCCCCCGCGCCGCCATGATCCGTCACGCACACCGCCCGCCGCTCATGATCCACGCACCGAGGTGCTCTGCCTCGATCGATTACCTGCAAACCTGCAATTAATAGCCTCCAGCTCCCGTCTATCCACACGGTTAGCTTACAATCCTTGTATATTTGTTCGATATACCGTCGATGTTAACATAGGAATTATTCATTTGGTAGCTAATCCATCATACTTTTGGAAGTCGTTGCTAAAACATTTATCTTTTCCTTCAATCTCTGGCTAAAGAAAAAACAGAACCAATGTTTTTTTTCCATGGTGCAATTACCAACTAATGAATTTAACTTGTTTTACAATAAAATGGATCGCCAGATATTACTAGGTCTTGGAAATTGTAAAATAGAATATTAACCTTTGCTACAGGAAATAATAAATTACTTACAATTTAGCAAAGTACAATTAATATTTCTTTGCTTCATAAAATGTAAGTACATAGCGTGAGTATATTTTATTAAATACTATTAGTACGATAAGAAGCCTGCATCTTTATTGTGGTCTATACCTACACGCAAAATTATAAAAATATATGCCATTGTTTGTATTTGCTAAACAATAATTCCCATAGTCTTAGTTCGGTATATATAACAAAATAAGACTTTACGTAAAATATGAAATCAAAATCCCTTTCCGATATAATTCCACATAAATCAAAGTATCAAAACGATTTGGTCACGGTACACTTCAGCGAGATTTCATCGTGAAAGCCTTTCCAGAGTATTAAGTTATTGAACGGCAAACCACACCCAGGCGGCTGTAACGCTACACAGGTGCCTCACCCCGCACCCCCGCCCCAGAAACACACCCTGACACCCCCAAACACCCCCCAGATTGTGGGTCGCGTTACTCGTATATTTACTCGAATTACGTATCTCCATAGTAACAGATGTCTTTTTTACGAACCAATATCTATCGGTAAGCGTCTTTTTAATATTTAATGAGAATTTTATTTTCTGTTTCCGTTTGTAGAAGGTCATTCATTTCCCCTTTTATGTTACAAATAGGCTTGTAAATAAGTACCGACCTATTTTTAAAGCACGTACAAATAAAAAAAACTTTATTTTATTAATCGATTTTTTATAACAATCTTTTTGTCGCCATGAAAAATAGTCTAGATAAATTGGCGTTTTTTTTGTGATTTACCTATCATTTGAACTTCGCATACTCTGGAGGAGTTTAGCGCCAAATGAAACGACGCTAAGTCATGACGCCAAAAACTCTATATTGCAGTTTTTATATCTTTATTAAACCACCGTAATGAATTAAACACGTACAAAATTTTGATTATTAACCTCTCAACGGTCACAAAACGAGACACAATAGAAACAACGGAGCGCGTTTACTTGGGCCTCGAGAAGTTAATTATAATTTTTTTCTTTATTTTCTTTCTGTATCCTTTGCAAATTTTCATTAATTTTTATTCAAAGTCCTGGCACTAACCCAAGTGCCAGCTTACAGCTTAACTGCAATTAATTAGCCGCTGTTTAATAAAGCAAAACATTATACCTTCTCATTATCTTGTAAAATTGCAAAAAACATGTTTAATTTTCATTAAATCTTAATTATCAATACATATTAGGTCCTTACCTATGAAATTGGTGTTTTGTATGGAGATTTTGGGGAATTCTGCATTTTCCATACTAAAATTTTTTCAGTTCTCTTTACAACGACAAATCCAACGATAATAATATTTGGTATCTATCATTAGACAAGCTTTAGTAATATGTGTAATATCACAGTTCATAAAAAATATTTATCATTTTTAAGTGAATGAAAATAAAATGATGTATTCGGGAGGCACTTAAAAAGAGTTGTCTCCGTGTCCAATTTTAACAGAATTAAACTTACAACAAATTATCAAAACAAATCAAAAGAGCTAAAAATATAGTCTATTTTTAGACGAGGTAATTATTTTTTAGGAATACTCTGAATCTTAATAGTTACAGACAAAATACTAAGAGAGAAAAAAAACACCAATTTCATAGGTAAAGACCCAATATTTATTTTGCAGTTGAATCTTTCTATGCTAAGGAATTTGATTAATATAAAATCAATTGAGGAGGAGTACTCCTCATGTGTTTCTCCATGAGGAAGGCCTGTTCCCAGCAGTGGGATTTATATGCGCTGAGGACAAGAACAAAATCAATTTTGCTAACAGTTTTGACTTGGCCCTTTTGGCTAGAGTGACCCGTTCTGCCCGCCTGATGGCAATATACTATAGCAAACTCTTTGCTACTGGCGCACTTGGGGTTGAAAAAAAAAAATTGCCTTTAAGATAATAGAGAGCATATTTAAAAACAGTGTATGTCGGACCGCGATGAGATACGGTGCTTGTCAAAATGTCGAAAGATGTTAGTGAAAAACTGGTTTTCAAGTATTTATATATCGTGAAAACTGTTTCAGGCTACAGAAGCCTCTCCTCCTGATCATTGTAGCTTTGTGAAATATTTAGATTTTCGTTCCATTTATAATTCCTCTTAAAGGTACTCCCAGATTAATAGTCACCCAGAAAATTTTATTAATTTGTTGGTTGGTTGGTGGTTTGTTGGTTATTTGGCTTACTTACTATACATTTTTTATTTTATAAGATTTTAATTTCAGTTCGTTACCTGTCTTTTCTTCTCTTTCTAAAGCTCACCTATCTCGAGGTAGAGTCAATACAATAGATCCTAATAATTAATTCTTTTTTTGTTTACAGACTCTATCAACGGATATTTACATTTGCCCTCGAAATACCTGTATCTAGTTTCAATCACAGATTTATATACATAACGGTTTTACCATCATTACATTTTATTACATGTTACATATTACACAAATTTGGTTATCGGTTGGCTTGAAAGGAAGGGATTTCATATAAAGAAAAGGTTTTCTTCCGAACGACATAAAAGTAAAAATAAATACAATAAGAAGTGTAACAAAATAAATTAATATAATTAACAAATAATAAACACAAATATCACAATAGCATGTTCGATACGTAATACGTCCAGGGTTAGACATTGCCAGGATTGCGTTGTTTCTGGCGGATTTGCGAGTAATTTGCATTTTTCGAGTTTGTAACTTGGTAAGATTTCGGCCGGCTTTCGCATTGATTACCGAATCGGCCCGAAAATCTACTTAAGACTTTATGCAGATTAACATTCGCGGGTAGAATGAAATTTTAATGTAATGTCAGTACGAAAACGCTTCGATAGCACGCCACGCTATTGCGGCAGTATCTTAAAACTGATTTTGTCTAAAAAGCCAGCTGCTTCTACCCACCTTTATCCCTGGCCATTGTGGTGGTACGATCCATTCTTGGTCTTTCTCCCAAGATAAGGAGTTTTTCTCAGCAGTGAGTCGACATAATATAATTATACTTCTCATTTTTTTTTATTTAATGCGGATTCTTTTAATTTAAAATGCGGATTTAATTTAAAATGCGGATTCTTTTAAATATGACTACAATAAAATTGTATCGACTATTCTTCTATCATAGTAACTCTACATTGTCTTACAGAAAAATAATTAAAAACAGTTATTTAAAAATTAATTTAACACTAGCCTTTTAGATAAAAAATTAGTAAAACATGACTTTCAATGTTATAAGCTGATGTTATGGTTGAAATATTTAATTATACTCCGCATTTTTTACTACCCGACAAAGTCACGCGCGCCATCCGTAAGTAAAGGCCGATTTAAACTAATCGAGCTAAATACTCTGTAAACGTACAGTGACCATGAAAACGTAATATTAAAATTCTTTATTATTTTCGAGAAGAAAACTAATGTATGCATTAGTTTGTGTCGATATTAACAATTTTACACTAAAGTTTAGAAAACCGATTTTTTGTTAACCCTCAAATTAAAAAAACACGACCCACGCGTGTTAGGAAACTATTAAAAAATATTATTTAGAAGGTAGACACATATACACACAAGACACACACACAAAAAGGACGCTGGTGTAGGTATCACATCACAAGAAGGATGCTGAGCATGCATGTGGACGGACCGAGAGTGAGAGGAAGACCAAAGAAGCGATGGATTGAATGCGTGAACATTGAACAATGATATAAGAATTAAAGAAGTGGACGTAGAAGTGGAAGTGGATGATGAGCTGACGAGCGACAGAGGAGAATGGAAGAAGATATGTTGTGGCGACCGACCGAATATTGGTTTAAAAATATAAATTATATTATTATTTTTTTTGTATTCTTCGATTTCATCTTCTATGTATACCTTATACCTGTTTATGTATTAAGTATGTTCAAAAAAAAACAGCTTAAACGGTTGGTTAAAGATATATGCTTCAAAATTGAATTCCAAGTTGAATAAAATCTTGTATTTTACAAGATTTCAAGAGAATACTCAGACGAAATATTGTAATGAATAAAAATAATTTACTAAACATAACGATAGAAGAACGCTAATACCAGTCTAATGTGCCCTTAACCTGTATACTTTATTGTATATAAAAGCCATGTACTTACATATCTTTTTCAACAACGTTATTATTAGTAATTAGTATTTTTTTTTATAAAGATACACTTAATTGGCTTCTAAACTAATCCGATTCTAACTAATCGAATGTTTAGTTTTCTTATTCTCATTTCTTATATATGGAAATATTAAAGAGAAGTCAATTAGGTTTCCAACTCCAGGCATTAAGTATCAAATGGTGTTACTACGCTTCGTTGCGCCAGGCATGTATCACGTACCATTTCGGGCCTTATTCATTAACCGACAGTTTGCTAAGTGGCTCGCGTAGTGAATCTCGCTACCCGCTGAAACACCAGCCCCCGGGGGGGTATCCCTGAATCGATAAAGGGGAGCGGCCCCTTTCAGTATCTTTGTTTGATATTCTTGAGAGGGAGGACCCACAAAGCACGTCATCTTGTGATTGCTGTGGCATTGTGGTGCCCCATTACTATGATTTATCACAGCTCTATATATTTTTCTTCTATTGTGCGCCTGTCGGTTATATAAAGCGGTAACATCTTGTCGTTAGCGGAATTGGACAAATGAATGGACGATGTTTTGTTACGAACGAAATTAATTTCGACAATGTTTTGTTGAGTACAATGACAATGTAATAGATTGTTGTTAAAGATCTATTTGGAGTTATTAACACTGGCATTGAAGAGGTTAAATTTGATCTTACTAAAAAATCTAAAAATTCCTTTTGAATTAATAAAGTCATTTGTCTTACATTTTATTAGAGACCATCTGTTCAATTCCAGCCGTACAGACCTGTCGACCTGTAGAGTTTTATATTTTTTTACAAATAAAATGTTATACTTACTTAATTAAAAGTTACCGGTTTAACATTATTACCTCTTTACATAATTCTTACTGAAACAACTACTTGTCGATTGCGAGACTACTCGACGTAAGTTGAGGAGTAGAAACATAAATAATACAGTTTTATATGAATACCTAAATCTCGCCTTACATATTCCCTGTTTCATGGCAGCAGTCTCACCCTCTTTTACATAGGAACTAGACCATATAAGGTTGCCGGCCGTGCTAATTTGCAATCATGATATTCAAGCTTACATTATTTACTTTCATCATTCCTTTTTTAAGGGTAAGTATAAGTGTTAAACCAAATTATACCTCAAACCAAAATTTATCGCCTCTCTGGTCTAGTGGTTGACACCGCCGGGTGTAGATCGGGAGTTCGATTCCCCACGGGGGCAGGGCTTTTTCTGCTTGGTTTGGTTGGTGGTAGGCTTCTAAGCCCGCCTGGCTAGCTACCACCGTCTTACCTAAATCTGTCGCCATTATAACAATGTTATACGCATTGTTGCGTTCCGGCAATCAGAGGTAATATAGCCAGTTCCTTAGTTGTTGAGGATTACAGGTGAAGCTCGCTTCCAACTTCGGCCTTATCATCACTTACCATTGGGTGAGATGAAGGCCAAGAGCTTACCTGTTATATAAAAAAAAATCAAATTAACGCTAAAAATACAACATAATAATATAACCATTCTTAGACTCTGTGGATTTTGTTCATTCCTCTGACCGGTAAGGTAGTTAATCGCAACTCTTTTGCTTTAGTCATCACGATGCAAGTATGTTCATTATTTCGGTAAACATCAAACAAGCTTAAACCATAATTTAAGTTGTAGAAACTACAGACCTCTTTAGTTGACGGTCTGTTAAATTACACGTAATATCTCTATAAACAATAGTCGCGCGACTCATCCCGTCTCGTCACACAAAGGTCTATAAGAACAAAATTTCGCCATTACATTTCGCATGTCCCACGCGAAGAATGAAGAGTTCAATTCCTCTCAGCTCTTAAGCAACAGCGAAATAATAAAACTCGCTAAAACGACAGCTACCACTTCCAATACAATATGCTATTTTGCATTTGTAAATTTGAAAGTAAAATCTGTGAGGCTACTGTGTCGCAACATAGTATGTCGCGAAATTGTTATCTGCTTCACAAGTTACACACTATCCTCAACTTTATATCCTAAATAATAACACTCGTAATCCCGCTGGAGGTCTCAAAGACCCGCATAAGTAACGTGGCGAGCGAGACAATGCGTCATACGTCATGACGCTCAGTTTACGGTCACGAGGTATCGCTAGCGGTTTGGCACATCGCTTAGCGAGAATGATTTGTGAAGGGTTAAACCCTCACGCTGTGACGGGATCGTTTAAGAAATGATGTTAGAAGAAAGTGAAAATACTGACGTTTAATTTACAACACAGTAACTCGTCAGAGCTCTGCGAAGCAAAACCACATTATAAATAAAAGATTTAATGTCGCCACAAAGGCCGTACCGAATAAGAGTTATTTGGGTACATTTCCATAATTTGAAATAACAGGACAAAATCAACCCTTCACTTGGATGTGCGTATCGATGCTGCCACAAAATATCGACTGTCCCGCGTTGCTGGACAACAAGAATAAAACTAACGAAATGATCACAGACGCTCGCAACCCTTGAAGCACGGTTAGTTACCCACGGCCGATCGCGGCGACCCCGCCGCCAGCGCATGGTTGAGAGTAATCGCACATGAAATTACCAGGCATACACTTAAATGCATTTCAATAAGCCATTTCGTGACATCAAAGTTGTATTGAGAGAGTGTAATGTTAGGCAGGAGCGTTTTAACTTTGGATCAAACTCAATTCATTGTTTTGTTTTATGCTACCTTCTTTCGTTTAGTTAGGTATTTTTGCGTTGTTTATGTAATCTATACATATAATAAAACTGTAGAGGTCGAATGTCTGTACATAGAAAAAACTTAAAATCAAGTCATGTAAAAAGAGGGAAAATACCAAAAAAAAAATATTTTTTGCTTCTCTGTCTATTTGTCTGTTTGTACGGGTTAATCTCCAAAATGGGTGAACCCCGATTTCAATGAAATTTTGCATGAACCTTATATCCCATCTTAAACACTTTTTATTCCGGTAAAATCAAAGGGATCCCGAGGGATATTTAAAGAACCAGTAACCGAAGACGAAGTCGCGGGCTACAGCTAGTATTACATATTTTTCATAAAGACAAAATATACCAACTGTCTATTTAATGGCTCATATTGATCAGTATTGTTATTTTTACGTGACATTTTTTACTTATCGCAATGGTTTAGTGGAGAAGGAAAGCTGTTTAGCTGTTTAGTTCACCAGTATAATAAGGACCAGTCTAACTCTAATATATTTTTGTGAGTATTGTAAGACGTTATTTAAATAAGTATGAATATAAAGTCACAGAGATGAAGTAACTGCTAGCAGATGCTGTATGCGAAAGGCCGACAGGGAAGACAAGGTAACGTTATGGAGACCTACGTCCAGCAGTGGATTTTGCAAAATCTCTTGTGACTTACTGAATTTTGACTTACCAAGAACATCCCACGCAAAAGGATATTAATTCGTCCAATCAATAGCAATCATGATGGATACTTGAAGCCGTGACTAATACTAATACTTAAATAATGGGCACACAGCTTAGTCACCGGACTAAACGTATTCTAAGCGTCGGCAAGTCGTGACGAACTGTTACTTCAACTCATTTATACACGACTATGACCTTGCAAGATTATTTTTAATATTTATTGTCCAGTTTTATACCTATAACAAGCGTAGTTTTTACGATAACACCAATAAAGTCAACTTTAAACTGAGTTGTATTGAACACAAAATAATAACTATAAAAATCAGAATATGGTTACAAAGTTTTCACATAGGATTTTACAAATGTATTCTGCGAAATCAAAATAATATTTTAGATGATAAAATAATAGTTTGAATTGAATTTTCTTTGCCTGACAGGACCTCTTAAAACATAGGTATCAGGGGAAACGTTGCATGTTAACAACCCTTCTAGGGATCAATTGCCGTGATACTATACGTCTATTCACCATTTCACTAAGTCCTGCAGGAGTAGTAGGGATTCCTTTATTCTGGACCACCTACGTCATCTCTACGTCATACCAAAAATTCGTCATCGTACTTTGCAAACCTAAAAAAAAAAAAAAAAAAAGTTTGGTGTCAAATAGGGGGTTTTGAAGGGTGCTGATTCCAAATCTTTAATTCATTTTTCTCTATGATGCTTATTTACAGCACTGTCATCAACAGTAATGATGACTCTAATTAGATGTATCATTAACGTCACGCCATTATTTTAATTACCTTAACTTTCGCTAATTTTCTGAATCTTGGTGAGAAATAATCTATCCAAACAAACTCTTCATACATACATACACATACATATAATCACGCCTATAATCCCCGAAGGGGTAGGCAGAGTCCAAGGACCACAATGGTCCTTAAGACCACATTCAGCCATACAGAGTTGGGTTGGGTCAGATGAAAAAATTCGTGAAAGCAGAGTAGTGACAAGTGGCCAGCTCATCGCCTACACACTCACAGACCTAGTACCCAACACGCCCTTAGTCGCCTTTTACGACAAACTCAAACTCTTCAGCGTTATAATTAGTGCATGGACTCCATAGAAAAACAAAGTAACCTTCACCATGGTCAAGCCGTGGATGGGTGACTAAAACTTTGTGGTCTCGAGCTCCTACATGTTTCAGAAGTCATGTTAAGCCGTTGGTTCCGAGCAGATTACTTTTGCCATTAATGTTATGTATACTAAATATTTGTAGTACCTCCAATCGTCGTCATATCAAAAATATCTACTTTCCCTAAAAAATTTTAAAGAATCTTAATGAGTTTATTCATTATTTTATCATTTATTTGTGTAACAAGTTTTAATTACTTTTATTGCTGGCATATCTATGTCTTAATAATGGACAAATACATTAGGTAAATAACCGAACAACTAGTATAAAAACGATCATATCTAAGCATTTCCTAACAAAGTGCTATCGACTACAATTGAAGGACTACCTACTGCTCAAGTCACCTCAAGACAGCCAATATGTCTGTAAGTATTATATTAAGCATTATCTACTTTCTTTATACCCACTTGTTTTTGATTTTGTGACTTCTTGATTGCTTTCAATCTCCAGTGCATTCCTTAATGCACATTTATTTAATAAATGTTGTACTTACTATTCTTTGTAATCATTGTTATAGCTCACATCTTGCTTTGCTGCCAATACCACCATTGACTACGAGGAAAACACATTCAAAAATTATTACTTTCCGACATCTGATGATGACTAGGCTGCTTCTCCGACTCCATGCCTTATCCAAAAGAGAGACAGATCGGACTGCGAATCTCTGAACGAGTTTTTCGATGAGTCTCCAAAGAAGAAAAAATCTAAACTACAATCATCCACTGTGGGACGAGCAACAAACGATGGGATGTCTTACATATCTACAAATACAGATGATGGGTCAACAGCAACTCATATGATAAAAATCGAAGTATATGATCCCTAAAAATTGACTAATGTCCCATCATCAGATCATTGGAAACATGCGGAAGTAAGAGTGAAGTACTACAACAAACCGAAGACTAACCACCACCAACGAACTCGAGCGTTAATTTACAATATAACAAAAGAAATTTCATCAACTCCTGACTGCAAGAAATATACATTCAAATATAAAGATTGAATCAAAATCCATATTGGTTGTCTGAAAGCATAATTTAGTCATTAAGTAAACATTAACTAGCACTGTCATTAACAGTAATGATGACTCTAATTAGATGTATCATTAACGTCACGCCATTATTTTAACAGACAACCAATATGGATTTTGATTCAATCTTTATGTTTGAATGTATATTTCTTGCAGTCAGGTGTTGATAAAATTTCTTTTGTTATATTGTAAATTAACGCTCGAGTTCGTTGGTGGTGGTTAGTCTTCGGTTTGTTGTAGTACTTCACTCTTACTTCCGCATGTTTCCAATGATCTGATGATGGGACATTAGTCAATTTTTAGGGATCATATACTTCGATTTTTATCATATGAGTTGCTGTTGACCCATCATCTGTATTTGTAGATATGTAAGACATCCCATCGTTTGTTGCTCGTCCCACAGTGGATGATTGTAGTTTAGATTTTTTCTTCTTTGGAGACTCATCGAAAAACTCGTTCAGAGATTCGCAGTCCGATCTGTCTCTCTTTTGGATAAGGCATGGAGTCGGAGAAGCAGCCTAGTCATCATCAGATGTCGGAAAGTAATAATTTTTGAATGTGTTTTCCTCGTAGTCAATGGTGGTATTGGCAGCAAAGCAAGATGTGAGCTATAACAATGATTACAAAGAATAGTAAGTACAACATTTATTAAATAAATGTGCATTAAGGAATGCACTGGAGATTGAAAGCAATCAAGAAGTCACAAAATCAAAAACAAGTGGGTATAAAGAAAGTAGATAATGCTTAATATAATACTTACAGACATATTGGCTGTCTTGAGGTGACTTGAGCAGTAGGTAGTCCTTCAATTGTAGTCGATAGCACTTTGTTAGGAAATGCTTAGATATGATCGTTTTTATACTAGTTGTTCGGTCATTTACCTAATGTATTTGTCCATTATTAAGACATAGATATGCCAGTAATAAAAGTAATTAAAACTTGTTACACAAATAAATGATAAAATAATGAATAAACTCATTAAGATTCTGGAAAATTTTTTAGGGAAAGTAGATATTTTTGATATGACGACGATTGGAGGTACTGCAAATATTTAGTATACATAACATTAATGGCAAAAGTAATCTGCTCGGAACCAACGGCTTAACATGACTTCTGAAACATGTAGGAGCTCGAGACCACAAAGTTTTAGTCACCCATCCATGGCTTGACCATGGTGAAGGTTACTTTGTTTTTCTATGGAGTCCATGCACTAATTATAAAGTTGAAGAGTTTGAGTTTGTCGTAAAAGGCGACTAAGGGCGTGTTGGGTACTAGGTCTGTGAGTGTGTAGGCGATGAGCTGGCCACTTGTCACTACTCTGCTTTCACGAATTTTTTCATCTGACCCAACCCAACTCTGTATGGCTGAATGTGGTCTTAAGGACCATTGTGCTCCTTGGACTCTGCCTACCCCTTCGGGGATTATAGGCGTGATTATATGTATGTGTATGTATGTATGAAGAGTTTGTTTGGATAGATTATTTCTCATCAAGATTCAGAAAATTAGCGAAAGTTGAGGTAATTAAAATAATGGCGTGACGTTAATGATACATCTAATTAGAGTCATCATTACTGTTGATGACAGTGCTAGTTAATGTTTACTTAATGACTTAATTATGCTTTACTAATGAGGCATCTAATTATGTTGTAATTAACACTATTGCAAGTCATGTAACTCTGTAAATAAGCATCATAGAGAAAAATGGATTACAGATTTGGAATCAGCACCCTTCAAAACCCCCAATTTGACACCAAACTTTTTAATTATTTTTTTTTTTTAGGTTTGCAAAGTACGATGACGAATTTTTGGTATGACGTAGAGATGACGTAGGTGGTCCAGAATGAACGAATCCCTACTACTATTGTAAGACGTTATTCAAATAAGTATGAATATAAAGTCAAAGAGATGAAGTAGCTGCTAGCAGATGCTGTAAGCGAAAGGCCGACAGGGAAGACAAGGTAACGTTATGGAGGCCTACGTCCAGCAGTGGATTTTACAAAATCTCTTGTGACTTACTGAATTTCGACTTACCAAGAACATCCCACGCGAAAGGATATTAATTCGTCCAATCAATAGCAATCATGATAGATACTTGGAGCCGTGACTAATACTAATACTTAAATAATGGGCACACAGCTTAGTCACCGGACTAAACGTATTCTAAGCGTCGGCACGTCGTGACGAACTGTTACTTCAACTCATTTATACACAACTATGACCTTGCAAGATTGTTTATAATATTAATTGTCCAGTTTTATACCTATAACAAGCGCAGTTTTTACGATAACACCAATAAAGCCAACTTTAAACTGAGTTGTATTGAATACAAAATAATAACTATAATAATCAGAATATGGTTACAAAGTTTTTAGGATTTTACAAATGTATTCTGCAAAATCAAAATAATATTTTAGATGATAAAATAATAGTTTGAATTGAATTTTCTTTGCCTGACAGGACCTGACAGGACTCTTAAAACATAGGTATCAGGGGAAACGTTGCATGTTAACAACCCTTCTAGGGATCAATTGCCGTGATACTATACATCTATTCACCATTTCACTAAGTCCTGCAGGAGTAGTAGGGATTCCTTCATTCTGGACCACCTACGTCATCTCTTCGTCATACCAAAAATTCGTCATCGTACTTTGCAAAACTAAAAAAAAAAAAAAAAAGTTTGGTGTCAAATTGGGGGTTTTGAAGGGTGCTGATTCCAAATCTGTAATTCATTTTTCTCTATGATGCTTATTTACAGCACTGTCATCAACAGTAATGATGACTCTAATTAACGTCACGCCATTATTTTAATTACCTCAACTTTCGCTAATTTTCTGAATCTTGGTGAGAAATAATCTATCCAAACAAACTCTTCATACATACATACACATACATATAATCACGCCTATAATCCCCGAAGGGGTAGGCAGAGTCCAAGGACCACAATGGTCCTTAAGACCACATTCAGCCATACAGAGTTGGGTTGGGTCAGATGAAAAAATTCGTGAAAGCAGAGTAGTGACAAGTGGCCAGCTCATCGCCTACACACTCACAGACCTAGTACCCAACACGCCCTTAGTCGCCTTTTACGACAAACTCAAACTCTTCAGCTTTATAATTAGTGCATGGACTCCATAGAAAAACAAAGTAACCTTCACCATGGTCAAGCCGTGGATGGGTGACTTAAACTTTGTGGTCTCGAACTCCTACATGTTTCAGAAGTCATGTTAAGCCGTTGGTTCCGAGCAGATTACTTTTGCCAATCGTCGTCATATCAAAAATATCTACTATGCCTAAAAAATTTTAAAGAATCTTAATGAGTTTATTCATTATTTTATCATTTATTTGTGTAACAAGTTTTAATTACTTTTATTGCTGGCATATCTATGTCTTAATAATGGACAAATACATAAGGTAAATGACCGAACAACTAGTATAAAAACGATCATATCTAAGCATTTCCTAACAAAGTGCTATCGACTACAATTGAAGGACTACCTACTGCTCAAGTAACCTCAAGACAACCAATATGTCTGTAAGTATTATATTAAGCATTATCTACTTTCTTTATACCCACTTGTTTTTGATTTTGTGACTTCTTGATTGCTATCAATCTCCAGTGCATTCCTTAATGCACATTTATTTAATAAATGTTGTACTTACTATTCTTTGTAATCATTGTTATAGCTCACATCTTGCTTTGCTGCCAATACCACCATTGACTACGAGGAAAACACATTCAAAAATTATTACTTTCCGACATCTGATGATGACTAGGCTGCTTCTCTGACTGCGAATCTCTGAACTAGTTTTTCTATGAGTCTCCAAAGAAGAAAAAATCTAAACTACAATCATCCACTGTGGGACGAGCAACAAACAATGAGATGTCTTACATATCTACAAATACAGATGATGGGTCAACAGCAACTCATATGATAAAAATCGAAGTATATGATCTCAAAAAATTTACTAATGTCCCATCATCAGATCATTGGAAACATGCGGAAGTAAGAGTGAAGTACTACAACAAACCGAAGACTAACCACCACCAACGAACTCGAGCGTTAATTAACAATATAACAAAATAAATTTCATCAACACCTGACTGCAAGAAATATACATTCAAAAAAAGATTGAATTAAAATCCATATTGGTTGTCTGGAAGTGACTTGAGCAGTAGTTTTCCATGACAAATACCATAATTAGTTATATTATTAATTCTATCATAATTAGTCATTAATATAATGAATGAAACATTTGCTGTTTCTTTTAAGAATACCTTTCATAAAAAATTGCTTTAATTACACTACTAATGATCGTTTTTAGTAATCAATGACATTAATATAATTGAATGTCTCATTAAGTACAACTACAGGAGAATATATATTTTGCCCGTTTAAATAATCGAGACATTGGTCTAGAACTTCTTCTAAAAACAATCTAAGTTGTTAACTTTTTTTTTTTTTTTAGGTTTGCAAAGTACGATGACGAATTTTTGGTATGACGTAGAGATGACGTAGGTGGTCCAGAATGAACGAATCCCTACTACTTGCAGGGTTTCAGCCATGATGACGATATCGTCTGCGAACGTAGGTATGAGATGTACGGCGCCACTGTATTATGAGTTCGTTCATTGTATGAGGATCAGCGTTGTGAGATGATGGATAGGATTCGCCCGGACGTAGAGGGTCCGATACTTTTCGGAACACATGGCGTCGGAGGCGATCTTCGGCAGATTGCAGGGGTTTGCTCATCGCTGACACCGGCGGCGAAGCGTAAGACAGTACCAGAGGGAAAAAACTGTTGGAGGTAAACACCGAATCTCTTATATGGTGTCATAGCCCGCATTTCCGCCATAATTACCAAGATGAAGTAGATTACGAGTGCCCTCGTTTGCTAAGCATCTTCTTGAAGCCTAGCTCCCAAACTTTTCTACTCTTCAGTCTTGCTAAATACGATATGATACGATATGAATAGACCCAGCTTTATTTAATTTTTAGCTAGCTGTGGGTCGGTAATAAAATTTGGATGTTATTGGAAGCCACTTTTGAAAATATGCTTCTATCACCGATCCAATTAATTATGCAATGAAGAACGAAATTAACGGACTAATCGTAAATATTGGATGATAAATTAGCAAACCAAAGTATTCATTATGATTCCTGCGCATAAAATATTATGTGTATGCATTAAATTTATGTTTTTTTCCATTAGTAAAAATCAGGTGTCCTTAATTATTGGGGAGTGCGACAGTATAAAAAGCGCATTCGGCGCGACCGTGGCTCACTCATTATCGGATTTCTCAGTCTCTTAGTAATTTATTATTTTTGCTGTTTAAGAAACACGCCTTTAATGTTTTAGCATTACTATTCTTCTTTAATAGATATTTTTTCATATAGGAAACATTTAAAATATGGGGCGGTAATAGAGTCAGATTCTAGGGGGTCGTTATTAGAAACACTTACGTCAGTAGGTTTACTGTATTCATATTCAAAGAGGTTTCGTCAGGCTGTCGTAGAATGGAAATATTCTGGTGAGTGGGGCCATTGTCGGGACCTCCACAAAGGGACATTCGGTTCTGACTGCCTTCCGCAGTTACGCATCGTTTTGTTACCTCCACATTGCGTGTGGGGTGCGCCACAAGCGATAGCGGACAGATATTGCAGTATGTATTTAGTGATACGTCGCATTTAAGTCACCACAACTAGGCTGGTGTTTAACACCCCTAAGCTCCCCCCAGATCATCAAGCTATCCCTCAGGGATAACGTGATGATGGTTGGTCATGTTATGCGACACTATCGTCTTACCACAAAAAACAAATTGAACAGTTGTCTATCACTTGTTTAACTAAACACTATTTAAAGTTTAAGTACGCGTTCAACGCCTGTTTAATTTTTGTTTAGACAATGTTTAAGCCGCGTCTAGCTCTAGACAATCGTAAAACACGGTCTTGTGATAACGTTTTTTTTAAACACTTGCTTAACAGATGTTTAAGTTTTTTGTAGTAAGACGGTAAGCTTTATACGCCCCACTGCTAAATACAGGCCTACATGGAGGTTAGGGGCAATAACGGTTGCAATAAGCATTCAGGATCCAGATTGTGAACTCCACATCATTCCTCCGTACTTTCAGTCGGAGAGTTCCTCAAACCTTAACGAGTTTCAACCAAATCTATCCAAGAATCCGCATGGACCAGAACGTGGTCCATACCTACTCTATATCGCATCATGAAACATTTGTTTTTCCAAGGTAACTTCTTCCAATATTCGCTCTCCCACTATCCCTTGTCCCACCACCCATGTCCACGTCCACTATCATCCTTTGTTCATGCGGCAGTTTAGCCAAAGCAATTTCGTGTTTTATGCTCCGGCCACATATACAGCAGCTCTACGTGGGCGATCTACGGGAGGAAACGTAGCCAGCCAAAAACGTATTGAGTTTCATTGACCGAATTACGCCAGGACGTCTAATGGACCGACTTTTGGTGTTTAGGTGGTGATATTTTTCGTGAGAGTAAATTTTTATATAGTAACTGGGTAGGTCTTTTAATTTCTTAAGCAGATATTATTTTATTGATTAATGGCTCAACACCGTGGTTTTATGTAAAATATAGATTTTCACTTATTCCAGTAAAAAAATATGTAAAGAAAGCGTTTTTCGTTTTTTTATAAATTTATTATATCAAAAATTCGTAGCATACAGCCGCCGTAAAATTGTAAGTTTCGTATCGTTTTATCGCTGTTTACTGGGCATGTTCTTTATGTGGGTGCTTGCATCGCAGAACGATATTAAGAAATGTTGCAATATCAGTTAATTTTGTATAATTTTGTCGCGTGCCAATCACAGAGCAAAGAATTCGCTCAGAGGCCCGTCATAAAAATCATTGATTTCTGCTTAAAATTTTTGTGCATCTAACAAAAATATAATAAAAATATTTATTTATTTACATCTCACTACATTTTCAAAACCTCACTCTATTAAAGAAACATGTAAATCTCTGTTTACAACATCCGCCCCCACTGATTAGCATAAACAAGTAATTAATAAGTTCAGGGACGCCCAGTTCCCCGCATTAGCTAAGTGCATTACGATCGCAGGCGCAACACTGACGTCTAACGCTAATCCTTTACCCCTGGGTGCGTTTCCATTGCTCTTTACAATACGAATTTTATTTATTTATTTCATATATTTTATTAGAATTTATATTTATTTTATTTGTAACCAACTACACTCTTATGAATGCATATCGTATATTGCACGAAAATCAATTATAATGGTCTTACAATATGATGAGAAAATCATAAATCAAATGCATTTATTTAGTTTAGATGCGTCATAGCGCATGCTTATGCATGTCATAAACATTTTCAATATTTCGTGAAAAAGAAAAACTACGCCATCCGTTCACAAAACTACCAGGAGGCCTTGTTCTGAGAAGAACGGGCAAGAAACCCAGCAAGTTTCTACCCTCCCTTTACATAGAAACATTTACAAAATGTCATAAACTACGTCATTGAAGTTTAAAAATTAAAAAAGATAGGTATCTAATTTGAGTAATATTCTGCAGTTTACCAAATTTTTCATTACAAACATGTACGGAGATAATCTAAAGTACGTGTATAATCTAAAAAATAGTACAGTACCTACATTATAATAGAAAAACAAAATGAAAACTATTGCCACGCATTTTTGTCTTCTAGGTAATAATTAACTGTATAACCTTTAGACATTAATTTTAGAGAGAATACAGAAATGGATGAATTTAATGCTGAGCTGAGGAGTTAAATAGAATAGAAGAGAATGGTGGGAAAGAGCGGAATGAAAAAGATCTACATAAGAGATTTTTTTATCTTTTATGTAGATATTTATGTTATTTAAATAAGCCAAACCATTAAAAAAGTTAAGTAATATAAAGTTGTTGATTGCAATATTAAAAACCAATTAACTCGAATATGTCTTAATTATAAATTGACTGTTGTTATCGGCTGTTATATGTTGAAAAAATATATTATTATTACATAGTAGTATAAGAAATTATAAGGACATGAAAGAGGAGGCAGTGAAAACACACACAGTCAATAATCTAGCGGCGAAAAACAAACCCCTTGTCGCTCGGCTCATCAACATTCAGCAACCGTAAATCCGGGTAACATACAACAAAGTGATATGTACAGGATTTTCGATCCTGTTTTACTAAGACCTTAATTTTGTCTATTTTTTGTGAAAAAAAAAATTATTTTTAATAATTTACTTTACCTAAATCCATTTTTTATTTTAAGAGTTAGCTCCCTATTGAATATTGATGTTACTATTGATTCGTTATATTTGAACCGTTTCGAGAAGAAAACAGATGATTATGATAATTTATTCAAAGAAGAATGTGAATTTGAAGAAAGTTTAAATACTCTAAATATTGCTCCTTGTGAAGTTAATATTTTAGGCACTTTTCGAACAGGTTTACGAGTAACCGTAGTCCGAGATCTTTTGACACAGTAACGGCTTAATGCTCGTAGTCTTTAGGTTAATACAAATTATTTTATTACAGTAACATGAGAACAAATCCCATTTACCGCAACCATAAACACCAAAACAATACCAAAGTTCCCATATAAAACATTATAGGAGTTGAATAATCCATTGAAAAATAATGGAGACGTATTTCTCTGCAACTAAATCAGTTCCGGCAGCCCCCTGTTTGGGTAAAATTCGCACATACGTTTATTTTGGCTTTGTATTATGCGGAATTATGGCATGGTGCTCGCCCGTTGGGAGATGTCATGTGTCAATCACGACCTAAGAGGATTTGGTCGCACGCCTCCTGCCGGCGCAAGTTACGAGAGACTTTCGACGAGTGATGCTAAAACGAAAAATGGACCGTACAATAACTCTCGCCTTTTGAGCTAAAATATGATTTTATTACAATAAATTGAAACATTTATTTTCTTGTGACAAAAACTGGAAAGCGTCTAAATATTAGAAAATGGCCGAAAGAAATAACTCGTAAATACGAACAAACGAACAAGTCACGAAACTCACAGACTGTCTAAACAAATGCTTCTGTCTAGCCTGCCCTGTCAGTGTCTCGGGTCTGTCGCGCTCTGGTAAGAATGATTGGTGGGGGCCGGAGCTCGAAAGGATTCGTAGAGCTGTCAGGAAGAGGCTTAACAGGGCGATGAACACCAACAATGAAGTGGACTGGGACAACTACAAGGCCATTAAAGCTAGGTATAAAAAGCGCATAAGGTTCTGGAAGTCCTCCTCATGGAGGAATTTCAGTACGGAAATTGCTACTAACCAACAAGCGAACAGGGTAAGGAAAATTCTCGCGAAGCAGGGTCCTACTGAAATAGGAGTAATCCGCCGGACTGATGGCTCACTGTCTCTGGACGTTGAGGAATCTCAAGATATTCTCCTACAAACCCATTTTCCAAACTGCATAACCTCGTGTGAACCACCAAGTTGGAACGACCAGGTCATGCACCCTACAGAAAGCTGTTGGAGCCTAGCAGATGAAGTGGTAACACCTAATAAAACCGAATGGGCGATCAACAGCTTCTCACCCTTCAAGACAGCTGGGACGGATGGTATCTTTCCGGCGCTGCTACAGTGGGGAGGTAACAAGCTAGTCATCATACTCACTTGGCTGTTTCGAGCCTGTCTAGCCCACCAATACACACCATTGCTGTGGAGGGAGGTGAAGGTAATTTTCGTACCAAAGGCAGGTAAAACAGACTACACAAACCCTAAAGCTTTTAGGCCCATCAGTCTCTCATCCTTCTTATTGAAAACACTGGAAAGGATGTGCGACAACTACCTACGGAATGGTGCACTCAAGAGTATCCCAATCCACAAAAACCAGCACGCCTACAGTACAGGCAAGTCAACTGAATCGGCACTACATCAAGTAGTAGGTAAGATCGAATATGCCATTCACAACAAACTAATTTGTCTGGGATGCTTTATCGACATCGAGGGTGCCTTTGACAAAACTAACTTCTCCAGCATTGAAGCGGCACTAAGGGAACATGAAACCCCTAGCACCCTCATAGCCTGGATCGTAAACATGCTCCGCAACAGGTTTGTAAAAATAGGTGGAGACTGCAGCCGGGGGGCAAGGGTTATGAGAGGGTGCCCACAAGGTGGCGTACTCTCCCCTCTATTATGGAACCTGGTAGTAAACGACCTCATAACAAACCTGAACGACAGACACTTCTACACCGTGGGCTACGCGGATGATATCACGATTCTAATCACTGGACGACAGTCAGGCGTGGTCTGTGATATCATGCGCACGGCACTGAAGACGGTGGAGAGGTGGTGTGGTAAGCATGAACTAACAGTCAATCCTACCAAAACTGAACTAGTAATGTTCACCAACAAACGCAACTTAGGAGAACACAGACTCCCTCGCCTGTTTGGTACGGCACTCACCCTTTCCAAAGAAGTTAAGTATCTGGGTGTCATACTGGACAGCAAGTTGACTTGGAACAACCATATAGACCAAAAGACGAAGACAGCAGGTATTGTCTTATGGCAATGTAGGCGTATGGTAGGAAAACGCTGGGGACTTGCTCCAAATATCTTTAAATGGCTTTACACTGTGGTTATTAGACCAATGGTAAGTTACGGAGCGCTAGTTTGGTGGCCCAAGACGAACACGGCGACTTGTGCCAACAAATTACGTCGCTTCCAAAGACTTGCATGCTGTGCAATCACGGGATGCATGAGGACCACGCCGACAGCAGCAATGGAGGCCATGCTAAACATGGCACCGCTACACCTCCACGTGCAACAGGAGGCTGCACTATCAGTGATTCGACTGAAGCACAACAAACTTATTAAGTTTGATGAGGTAAAACACATCAGTCACATTACGAAGAACTGGAGCCGAGAGCCGCTCATGGAGGCGGTCTGCGACAGCATAACACCAGTCTTCAGGTTTGACAAAAAGTATAAAATACATCTGGCAGAAGATGACGATACCGGCGTAACGCACAGGTCATTGGATGTCTTCACGGATGGTTCAAAAACGCACTCAGGTACTGGGACAGGTGTCTTCTCTGAAGACTTGAACATATCCATCACCAAAACACTGGGAACCTATAACACTGTATTCCAAGCGGAATGTATGGGCATTCTACTGGCAGCGAAAGCCATCTTAGCCAGAGAGGTAATGTACCATGACCTAAGAATCCTCTCGGACAGCAGATCAGCTTTACAGGCCTTACAAAACCCAAAACTGACATCAGGTCTTCTAGAAGAGTGTCACCACGCTCTTAATGAGGTAGGCGAGCACAATACGATCACGCTACAATGGATCAAAGGACACAGCGGCTCACGAGGGAATGATGCTGCTGATGAATTAGCAAGGAGAGGCTCAAGCAGAGACCCGGTGGGACCGGAGCCTATTATACCTCTCCCTAAAAGCTGGTTTACAGGTATAGTATTGAGAAATACTCAAAACCTACACATGAACTACTGGAACAACTTGGAAGAATGCAGGCAGGCTAGACTTGCGCTACCACGAATAGACCCCCGCTTCTCCAAGAAACTCCTACAGCTAAGTAAGGCTCGCTTACGTTTAGTAACGGGAGCCATAACAGGTCATAGCTATTTTAACAGGCACCTTTTCAATCTAGGTATCACCGACAGCCCCCTTTGCAGAGCGTGCATGGGGGCAGAAGAAACAGCCGCCCACGTGCTGTTGGAATGCACTGGGGTAGCTAGCTACCGGGCAAAGTACCTGGGAAACCCGGGTAACCTCCGCGAGGCTGTCCTCAACGTGAAGGCGCTGGGCGACTTCCTGGCGGAGTTGGGCTGGCTGGAGTAGCCAGCCTTCACCCTCAAACGCAAAATAGGCGCTAAGTCGTCGAGTTGCGGAAACCGCCCGTACGACGAAGAAGAAGAAGAAGAACTCGTAAATAAATTTCATAAATAATTAGAGGCAATTACTGACACGACTACATTTTTACAGATCAATAATTATAACATTTTTTGTTCCCTGGTAAAATTCTGTTTTTGTTCCCATACGGTCGAAAAGTCATACTTATGCAAAATGACAAAAACGCAAGCACTTTTGTCAAGTTTGATAATCTACATTTTTAAAACAATCCTAATAATAAATTATTATTTACAATAAAAATGTATTATTCATCTTAATAAGTGTAAAATACCACATTACATATCTTTTTACAGAAAACCAGAAACCCACACGCGCAGTGCGAAGAAAGATTTATCCTGCTATCTCCCTATACTTTAATCGAAATATTTTTTGAATTTTTTTTTTATAAATTTATATCATATTAATATATAATTAATTAAACAAAAATTGTGAAATCCTGTGAACATTTATTTTTCAGTATACTAGTAAATCTTTTCCGAATTTAGCACATCAAATGGATTATAAACTCTATCACAGTCCTGTAATATTCAATTAATGCGAAAAAATCTACACAACGCTGCTAGTATCTGTTCCAACGATAACCAAATTAATTTTGGACATTCATGAGCATAAGTTGTCTTTATTTCAAGCGTATTACGGCTTATAATAGCTGTTAAACTTTTTATCGAATGCAATTTGTAAAATTAAAACGTGAGGGGCGAACTAATCGCTTGTGGGAGCTTTCAGTAAGCTCATCGGGTTACTAAAATAATGTTTATGTTTACTCACAGCTTTATTTAGCCGAGGCATTAAGCTGCGTGTATACTTACCGATATAATTCCAATAATACCTCCCCCTTTCACTAAAGAAAACACTGGCAATGGACTTGCGCATAGTCAATTAAGTAAGCGTAAACTGCTTTTTGCTACAATATCGGTCATGTTTTACCCCATATATAGTGTAAGGAATAGAGAAACTAGAAAATATTTAGTAAGATAAGTCCTCCCTTGCTTAGTTTTGATTTTAACTGTATTTTCCAAAATTTTTGGCGCAACAAAGAGTTTAAGGTAAGGTAAAAACAAAATGTGCTACTCTACTAAAAATTAAAAATGAACGGTAAAATATAATAGTAAAGATTAAAATTTGTTTTATTGTTAATTTTTGAACAGTGTATAATAATCTGTAGTGTAATCTTTAAAGCTAAGAATATTTAGAGCTTAAAAATATAATCTTTTGGTCCAAGGACAGTTTTTACATCATTTCCATAAATAAGCGATAGTCTTTAGCATTCTTAGGCCCGATTTTTCAATCCTCAGATAAAACTATCTGTCAGTCAAATGTTAGCTCTGTCCCTTTTCTTTTTATGACTTTAGAAAGTGACGTTGATAGTTTTAAATGGCGGATAATTTTATCTGAGGATTGAAAAATCGGGCCTTAGTAGTAGTTTCTTAATGGTGACTCTTACCCACCCACCATTCTAATTTCCTTTAATTTAAACAATTGATGAATCAGTCATCTTAGGTGCAACGCAGACACACTATGGCGATCGAGTCTGCGGCACACGAAATGTCTGTAAAGATCCTTCGCGGATATTTTGCTGTATTGGTAAATATGTTCTATTTTCACATTTTGACGACCTCCGTTGTCGAGTGGTTTGTACGCCGGTCTTAAGGCGTCGCCATCTCGAGAGGTTCTGGGTTCGATCCCCGGTGGGGGCAAATGTTTGAGTGAAGAATTTTCAGGCATTTGTTCTCCAGTCGTGGATGTTTATGTTTATCTATTATATATATTTATCCGTCATCTAGTATCCGTAACACAAGCAGCATTAGTTGCTTAAAATGGGGCTAGTTGATAGGTGTGAATGTCTGAAGATATTTATTATTTACAGACTAAAAAGTTTGTTATGAATAGTCTGTCGTCTGCGCTACACATAATAAATATTATCGTGCCATAAGACCTGCAACTTGTTTCCGATCGTAAAATATTTAACAACTGCCATTGCAAGGACAACCTCATGTCTCCAGCATCATTCGAATGATTTTTACAATAGTATAGTTATCTGTCTAACCACAACCGGTATAATTCACGCTAAGCGGATTGTCGATTGTCCTGCCTCATCCTGACAAGGTTAAATTGAACCTTATTGTAACGTAAAAAGGTTGTTTATTGACTCTACGTTTGGTTTATTCAGCTTAACACCTTCGCTCGTGGCGAAGTATTTATCCGATAATCCCCATTGATCCACCCACGAACCTAGTGTGGATTCAGTGACAGCAAATGGATCAGACTATAATACTGTCTCTATAACGTCTTTATTCTGTATTAAACTTACAAATGAATTGAATGAATTGTGATACGTAGAATATACTTACCTGAAGTAATAATGGTTTTTTTATATAACATGACTCATATCATAACGCTTCTATCTGCGAAGCGGTAGGTTAAGGTATGGCACTGAAGTTTCACCTGATATGTTTAATTTTTATATGCCCCAGCCTTTTTTTTATTTATTTTCATATATTTAAATAATGGAATTAAAGAGCACCGTTAACCGAGTCGGGAAAACGACAGATACTATTATCTTCCGGTGCAAAAGGTCACCGGTTGAGTTCCCGACTGTACTGAGTTTGAATAAAACTTTAATTAAGTCTAAGGAGTGCTCGTTTAAAACTAACAGCCTCGCCCTCTGTCACTTTGAGATCTTAAAACATACATTTTTTGTCAAACGATCGAAACGATCGGCTAACAGACAAGACTTCTAATTTAACCATTTAATTAAAAATATATGATCGATACAATGTATACAAAGTTGCGTTGGCTACACATTTGATATTTGAATAAAGTACTTGCTTCCTTATGCTTTTTAATATGCTTCAAGCCAAAACTTACTGATACAACCCAAGAACAAACCTTAAAATTAAATTACCAAGTACGAGTATTACACGGCAATATTCGAATCTGATTCAAAAAACTTGATCAAAACTACCCTTTCGGTAATCCGATCGTAGTATGGAACAGGATTGAGGAATTATCTGCTAATAGCGGGTAATTGAGCGGAATAGCCACGGCAACTGGCAACCCGAGCGGGCCTTGTCGGTAATGATCGGCATCGGTTCGGAATCATCGACCAATTATCTAATTACGACCATATGTTTGTTTTGGGACGGCCTTGGTTTGACATCGCGCTAGTAAAATTTTTTAAAGAAAAAAGCTACTTCTAAAAGAACTCGCAATGCCGTTCTTTGTTTCGTTGGTTCATTGCTACGAAAGCAGTTTTTTTTTGCCGATGAAATCCGGCCGGTGATAGGACGACTTATGATCCGAAAGTCGTCCGATCCGTCCGCAGAAAAATTCTCTGGTAGACGTTCTGTTTGCCATAGACAATCTTTAAATACAGTTCCACCGGATTTTTTAGGTGGGTCCGCAAACTTGTAGTGGTGAGCCACCCAAGGACGATTCCTCACCGGTAAGCATTATCCTATAAGATTCTGCTACCAGGAAGACTTTTCCAGGGCATTCGAGCCGCAAGCGGAAACCGTTATTGAAATTCGCCCGCCGATTTGCTGAAAATTGTATGTCTCTAAAATCTACCATAATGATAATCTAATTTCACAAGAAAAGAAACCGATAGACACTGACAATACCAAGACCAACCTTTATATAATATATCAGTCAACCCTTTATAAACTTTTTCACACCCTTCACTACCCCCTGTAATCTCATGAACATTAATGAATTATTTTAACTTTATAATATGTGCGCAAGTAATCATAATCATTAAATAGTGTGGCATAAACATTTATAATCTTTATATAGAGAGATTATACTTTTACTTTATTTTGTTATTCCTCGTCTTAAATTTGTTTATGTATATGGAAGATGTGGTATCTGCAAAATGAACCTTTACTTTCGAGATAAGTATATATTTTTTTATTTACTGGGACAACAAAAAATTGTAGTACAATATGTTTTTAAATACAATACATAAATAATTCTAAAGTATATAACTGTACAGCCAACAACGTTATCCACAGATTTAAAACATAACAATATTTATACCTGTATGAAGTACCTATCTTTTTAAGAATTAGGCTTCATAACATTTTTGTGAGACGCTGTTAATTTATTAAACGTAACACAAGTGGCCAAACAAGTGGGCTACACACTAACTTCATTCCCGTTCTATACATTAAAACGATTTCTGGTAGTCTTGAAAACGGACAGCAGAGCATATTCTAACGTTTGTAAGTGTATAGTAAATAAATAAATTATCTCGACCCATTTATATAAGAGACCAAATTTTTTAATTGAAAAAAATGTTTTCTCAATTCACTGTTAAAAGAAATTTGAATTTATGAAACGTAAATTTTTTTTTTGAATCCTGATTCTTTTTATTTTAAACGTTATTTCCAACAGAAAATGCTGAAGTGAATTGGAAAACTAACAAATGTAGCACATTTAGAAATAACCCGACAAAATGGTCGCTCGTAACATATTCAGTGGTATTGCACCCCGAGCCGTGTCGGACCCCTGTAGTCTGTAGTACATACTACATAATTACGGGACACAATGCCGTGACACAATGCGTGTAGCGAGCAGCGACACCCGTGGCGGGGACTTTACTAGATTGCAACGTTTATTCGACTATGTATCCTTAGTTGAATGGAGAACGTATACTCATATGCATACAGTTAATTAAAAACACGTTTATAGCTTATTAGCTTTCGCCAGTTTCTTCATACGCGTGGATAAATTGATGAATTATTAAAACCTCCAGCATCGATAAAAACTGCACAGCATTAGAATATAAGAAAGTAGTTGAACAAAGATAGAGACAAAAATATTATTATCTGTTGGTTTGGCTTCATAAACATTTCTCATCATAAGGATTTCTACTTGGCGAACCCCTTTTCCATGTTCTATGACATTAGGACAGCTTACTAGTAGTTAATAAAAGAAAATGAAAGAGGAACAATTAAAATGATGTCATTCATTTGTTTTAAGCACTTCTCCTGATAGAAGTTAGTTCCAACGACTCTATCATAGGAAAGTGATAATTTTTGTAAGCATGTTTCTGTACATTTTTCAACTGTCATAATTGAAGATAAATCGAAAAAAGTAAGATTTATAACGAAACTAAACTACTACTATATATATTAATAGTATAATATTTTTTGGAGTTCGTCAAGCGTTAATTTTAGATAAACAGACCCGAAAACTTACTATTTTTTAAATATAATCATACTATTGATAATAGTCTTTACAAATGAACACAAATGTAATAATTAATCGCCCTCTCGCTCTCAAAAAACTGCCGTTCGGTAATCCAAATCGAAACTTAACACCGATTTTCTTCCCCGTGGGGTGGGCTCCAACGAGCATTCGACATGATGCACATGGAATGATCGTTGTTATAATTTAATTTGAGCAAAGTCACTCTTTTATGTAGGTATGTGCTGTGTTTCGTACGGATATCGATAAATATAACTTGAGTAAATTATAGAGTGTAAGTATATAATTTGCCAAAGCAAAGTTATTCTTAGTCGCAAAATTTTTATTCAAAATGTTAATAAGGTATCTTAGAATAGGAAATATAATAATTTTATTTTTCTTTTATTGTAAGTACAAATTTATATCAAACTCTTTATCGTATTAACTTTACAGTTACAACATGACTTATCTCTAATAGAGATCTAAATTGAAATGATCCTATTTAGAAATACTAATGTAGACATTATTAACTTATTAAGTAATTTACTAACAGCTTTACAAAGTATAAAATGATGATAAAAAAGACAATAATAATCGCATCAAATCAATGAAAACATTCGAAGACAGTGATATTGTATTTCAACTATCGGAGACACATGTTGCCTAAAACTTATCGATATTTTATAGATATTTTTATGAAATAACATAATCTCCTCCATCACTACTCGGTGTGTGGACGTGACGAGCTGCCGAGCCCCCACTGCGACATCCCCTAGCTCCGGCTAATATGTACAGATGTGAGAATGCTAACATAATTATACATTTGGTGTTATATACTGTAATGATTCTTATATGTTTATCATATATAAGCTATAGATACTTTCAAAGAGACTAACAAAAAACCCATGCATTTCTGGTGCGGTTTTCAGCTGAAGTGATTTAAAGTGAATATGTTGGTGATTGGATGAAATTATCAAGGGTTTTTATGGTGGACCGAGCAAAATATGACTCCACTGTCCTTGGTGTTAAATAACATCGGAGTGTTCTGAATATCAAATGTTATTTAATTTTAAGGATATTTCTTGTTAGGGTAGGTGGTAGTGGGAAATACGACACCAGCCGCACTTAACTTTTGATAAGTGCCTTTAAATACATATGAATCTGTAATGGTAATGTATCTGTACGTTCCTAATACGTTCCTTATATATTTTAATTATGTAGATCAGACCGGGCGTAGTTTAGGGACTTAATATACTTGGCTCTTTTCCTCAATATTAAAGAGAAATAAAAGGTTTATGGAATAAAAGTTTGACAAAACACATAATAAAATCCATCTGCTATCCAATAACATTTTATTGTTATATTAGGTAAGCTTCTTCGGTAAAAGACATGCGTCCAAATTTTTTGTGCACTATCAATATAATATTTACCATGACCACAGACAAAAACTAACAAAACGCTGCAATGAGAGACGTTCGTTGTGGCACAGATTATGTAATAGTAGTCCGTATCTGTGGGTAGGAATAATTGAGACTTTTATTATACCATAGCCCTCATCTCGTTCGTAACCCGATACTCATCTGATTCGCCCACAATGGTACACGTCCATTGGAATTATTTGAGCAATTCGGTAATTTTAACTGATAACGATTGATGTGTTCAAAATGGATGATCCCACAATACTGCAGCTTTTGTATTTGTTTAGTTCAGTGCAAAATGGTGTCGAATTCACTTAAAAAATTGTGGAAGATTTCAAAGTCGGGTGTATTGATAAACTATCGACAGTTATTATATTATGACGTTCTAGACTTATGAAAAAAACGATATTCTATTTTAATTTACAATAGAAGTTTAGTTTAATTTTTTTATTTTATTTTTCAATATTGATACATAAAAAATCATTTATAAGTCATACGTAAAAATGAATCATTATTTGCATTAGGTAACTACGATGTAACGTCTTCTGCATTATCTAACATCTACTGCTTTTTATATTTTTTTCCTAAGGTATAAGGCTCGAAACCCGAATAGTACTGAAACATATGCAAACTCTTTCGTGCATAATATCATTCCTGTTGTTATAACTAAAAAAAAATTAAGATGAAAAAAATATGAATATTCGATCAAATTTTTTTTGTTAGGCAAAGATTTTCGGTATTACAAGCGAAGTTATCTCAGCCCATCAGAAAGTGAGACAACCAAACAGCGACTGTTAGAGCCCGTTATAATATTTACATTAATGTTTATGTAATAGAGAGGAAACAAAAGCTTTCATACAAATCACCGCGCGTGACGACTGGGAACGATTGAAGATAATAGCTCTACCCACACCGGGGCCTCGCTAAATAAACTATTATATTTTTGTAAACTTACGTGTGTCACAGACAGAGGTTTAAAAATTTTTCATTTATACTGAAATAAAAAAAAATCAGAACTTTCTCTTGCGGATCTTTTTATGCCTATTTCAGTCTGGCGAGGAAACTCTAAGCATAGTCTCTCTTCTTTGCCTTTTTTCTCTCCTATAGTTAGTCTCTTTTGTCCTTTCTTAAACAATTCTATATCTTCAAGATGAGAGACCTTCATGACCAGCCTTATTCTAAACTCTCGGGTCACGGTTTCGGTTCGGAAAGTCACGTCCCGTCTCGCTCTTATTCGCCGCAATAAAAAGTGACAGGAATACAGATTCCGTGATTCGTTTAGTTTCCGACAGTTTAGAATAAGGGGGCTGATCCAGTGAGATATAAACTTAGGTTTCATAAACAACGCGAAAGAGATAAATGCATTCCGTCTAAAGTCTATGTCCAAATCTTATTATTTTTATTCATAGTATAAGTTTAACATCACTAGGTAAGGAAGCCCGCCAGTTGGTTAGAAAGCTCGCTGTTGACAGATTGAATTTTTAGAGAGTGTTGTTAAAAAATGTGATCAATATAAATGAAATATGAAAGCCTTTTTACGAATCAAGCAAGATCTCGAAGTAAGGTTGAGGCTGCTTTTAATAGAGATGATCGCACCTACTGGAAATTGTAATTTAGCTGTATCCGATGCGTTCAAATATTTAAAAAGGTATTTTTAAAAAAGTACTGTTGTACCTCAGAAAGTTTGAGAAACGCTTACGCAGAATAATGTCTACTGCGCCGTATTCCATATCAGATACATTACCTATAGATAGCTGACTGTACATTAGAATAATAAGGACAAACGATATCGTACCGTTCATTTATCGATACTGTTATGTACACACATTATTTTGTATTTTTTTACATAATTATTAGCGTTATTGTACGTAGTTGTTATGATGTAATACAATTGTAAAAGACTGGTGTTTGAACATCATAAAGTATTCAAAATATGATAACTATTTTAGGGGTCTTTTTAAGAGTAATTTTAATTAAAAAAAAATTTTTATGAATTTTGCCATCCAGCGATATGTTCCTACACATCTTGCCATAGCTACGCATTTGTGAAATAGGTACGGGCTTGTCGATTAAGATCTCTCACTTAAAGGACATAAAATTAATTTATTTTGTTACTAGGTTCTTCCGTAGGGAAAATCTGAACAACGGGATAATATAAATAAAAACCTTGAATATCGATTTGATAAGGCTTTTTTAAAGCGTTCACTTATTCTATCTAGATTCTGTGCACTTACAATGCAAACAAAAATGTATTATATCCGTCTCACAAAATATACGTACCAACTTTTTCCCAAATAATCTATGATAAACCGTATCTTAATCTACCAAGAAACTCATTCGTCATCAAGAAGCAATTTACACCAGAAACAATTTACATATTCAATGCGAAAGAATTTTTTACCAGAGGAAAAAATGTAATATTAGGTGTATTTAAAAAGATAAGAACAGACCTCTTACTTTAATTTAAGCCATACTCAGATTAACACGATACGCGGATCACGGCCAAATCATCACCGTATCTATCTCGTAATAGCTCAGAGAGTAAGTTCAACAACAGTAAATGCAAGAATATAATTGCCAACAATAGAATTACAGTACTTTCGAGATGACTTAAAAGCCATTCTTTTGGTGGATTCTTTTCGCCTCGACTTAACTGAAATTAGACAGTTCATCAAAATTGATTCATTTTTGCAATGAATTCTGAATGATGAACGTTTTTCTTCTAAATTGTTGTTCATCACTCCTGTGAATGTCAATTTAGACATTTCTATTTTTGGCATTTCATCGAAGATAAATCGAAAATGAAAGCAAAAATGAATCGTCTAACATTCAGCTTCATCTGGACAAGAAATAATGAAAGATTTCTATTAAGAACTAAGTATAGGTTAATTGGGTATTTTAATATAAAAAATACAAGATAATTATATTTCAGCAGCTAATGGTAGGTAAGCAGTCCGTACGCAGAAAGCACAGAGATGCTTTTCTATATGGGATATCTACTTCCCCCTTGCTATAGTTGCAAAAGGGGATCTATTAAAGATAGATACTAAATGTTTTTCTTCATAAAGAACGTCAATCATGACGCCACAAAGGAGTATAGAATAGTACATTATGACATAAGAGCGGTAAGTTGAAAATTACAGTCGAGGCGATATTGCAAACCCGAGCCGCAGGTGAGGACTACAAGAAGGCAGAGGCTGTAATTATCAAAGCGCAAGTATGTCATACGACGTTTTATAACATATTTGCGAGGAAATAAATAAAACTCAGACATTCTTAAACTAATAAATCTTTAATCACTTGTAAATGAAATTAAAGAATTAAATGTTTATTTATTATATTTCATCTCCCAAAGGTAATTTTATTAAGAAAATGTTGACTATACCTTTCTGACATAAAAACTCTTTGCTAAGATATAAAAAAAGATCGTTCGATTCTAGACGGAACATCATAAACTGTGCGTTTTACTTTATATATCGCACAAGTACATAATGTGATGGATTATGATATTGAAATTGGTGAAATAAGAGACCATTTGATAATGTGTTATAAAGTTATTAACATCTTAAAGAAATTTCTTTGTTAGGCAATAATGATTTTGTAAAATGGCTCCAACATTACACACTTACATATCATGAACATGCATCACTTATTGTTATCCAAAGACATGGTGTAATCCAAACACTATCAGATAACAAAAAAAGTATTCTGAGAAGTGTCGAGTCGTTAAAACATTACGCTCCGTCAATTTTGAAACAATCTTTGGATCTTAACACTCTCACGCATTTTCTATCTACATTAAGAATTGTATCCTTTATTCCTTTACTAATAGAGTCTTCTAACGCAAAATTGGGTGTTCAACAAAGTGGGTTATATCCTTAAGGTGTGACACCTTCATGGTATACGCTGAAAGGCACTGGTGCAATCAAAACATCGTGAAATAATCTGCTTTGTGACGGTTTGGGCCTGACAAATGGCACGGACGATATTTGGTCGATAATACCACATTGTGGCCCGTCGGAAGATCGATATCTCGACATAATCCCCCACCTTCTGATGTGACACATCGTTTGACAGGTTCCTGGGACAGAATTATGTAAATAATAAGTACCACAAGACACACAAGTGGGTGATGTACCTAATTGTTTAATTTTTGATTCACATTATGCAATTATCATTAAAAATAACGGCGCTGTTACAATGCATAATATTATAGAGCCGCTTATTATCACTACATAAAACTATTCTCTAAAATTACATTATTTATATAACGCACGGGGTGACCAGTGCTTCCAAGCTCTAAACATTTTGGATTATTAGGCTTGAACAGTAATTTTTTACTTTAGAAAAATTTTATGGCAAGTTCTACAATGCCTAGACAAATGATTTTTTTTAGATGATAGCTATTTCTATACCCAAAAAATTCTACAAGAAAATCAGGTGGAAATGGCAGAAAGAAAGAGATAAAAATATAAACCAATATTAGGTTAAAATTTCGAAAAATGCTTTAAAAGCTTCTAGCTCCTAAACTATCAATAATCGCGGAACATACATGGACACTCATGTATGTTCAGGTAACCCTTAGTATAATGCATCGATTTTTTTCTTTAGACGACTGGAACTGGTCACTGTATAAGCGGACTTATTAATACCCCGTAGCGTAGAGACGCTTAACTCTAATATATATACGAGTAAGACTTGATTAGCACTTTTTTTATTTACAGTGTTTATTACAGTGGCTCAATTTCTATTTTTATTATCTTCTGTGCATTCAAATAAATTCCGCATATTTTTTCGTCAAGTCTCTAATACGCCCATAAGTTTGGAACCCCTACACCCGATGCGTCTGGCGTTAATTTTGACACCAACGGGTGCTGCAAAAAACGCTGTATTTATTATTTGTGTATTATTCGCTGTAAATAAATAGAGTGTGAGCTGAGACCGGTGCATTGAGGGCTCATTGTGCGGCGAGGGGCCGCGACAATGTCCGTGGAAGCTGCAGGATTAGCGAGTATCGGCCATGATTGCTGACGACAAATATTTGTAATGCTCGTGATACTGAGATCGCACCTATTATTACTGAGTCAATAATTGACTATCTCTCCCTCGGTTTTGAACTCATCTGCCTAAGTAGGTCTAGTTTTATAAAGAACAAATAACCGAAACGAAATTGGTTAAAACTATTGCGATATTTGAAAAAGTAAGATAGTACGTCAGGAACAACAAAACAGTAATACTTTATTTTAATTTTATAAATATTAAGTAGAGTTCTGCCGAAACTTATAGTAGAAAAGTGCAGGTAGAAGAAGCGGAGAAATAACATTGAACTTTTATAAACGACGCTGATCCAAATGTCTACCTACTCGATCGCGAACTATATTGACTGTACCGATATTTTATTATTTCTAGTATTATTTTTACCTAACTCTTCCTGTTCTGATTATCCAACTTTCCCATGTGCCTATTTCACACAAAGAACTATTTTCCAACAATGAGCTATGCAAAAGTCATAGCAAATCTTCCCAGCCGTCAATACGGAACCCTTACCCTCAATCTTATCTTCATTAGCACGTAATCCTTCGACGAAAGATCCATAATGCGGCTTAATATCTTTAAATCCCCCACAACAATGCAGCTGCTATGAATGAAGCAGACACTTCGAGTCGGTAGCTGCGTGTGCGCTTGCAAACTTAACCGTTCCTAAAATCTTTGCCACTTTCATATAGACCTTATTTCGATGATCCTAAAGATGTTAGGTGCTTTCTTTAGCTGTAAACGAAGTTGCCCATGTAAGCTGCAGGTCAACTATGGAAATTTCTACGAAAAATTCATTGTCATGAATAGTTTAGTTAGCAGTAAATGAATGTCCGGCATCGATTACCTAAGCATACAGCGTACAAAAACACTTTTTTAGCCCAAAAATATGCCAAAACAGACCATTGTCCATTCCGGAAGGACTAGAGATGATTATAGATGGATTATGAGATAAAAATAAAATAGAAAAGTAAAGATTTTGCGTTTTGTCGTCTAGCTATTATTATTTTGCACAATATCTTTTGTCCTTTTGATTTCTCAATTCTATTATCATAAAACAAGAAATGCTTTTTAGAAAATCCTTAAATGTGAATTCGCAACTCGCTATTAGAGAAGAGTCGCTAGTTGAGTTGGACTATGTACGGCCCCGTTTTTATCTAACAGACATACGGTTAGAAACGACCACACACGTAGATGTTTCCAAAATTGATAGCTACCTACTTGACAATAGCTACTGATTAGTTATTACGACTTAAGTATTTCTTTCACCTATAAGACAGCGATTGCCAAATTCGAAAAATGGCACTTTTCGCACAAAATGTCGCCGGTTCAATCCCCGTACGTGTCACGAGGTTTGAATAACAATTAAGTTCAATTAAGTTAGGTTCGTTATTTATTGTAAACTTCATAAACTCTTTTAGATATGGTCGCTTAAGTGCGAAAAATTAGGCTAGGTTCGATATTTACTATAAACTTCATAAATTCTTTTAGATGTGGTCGCTTAAGTGCTCAAAATTAAGTTAGGTTCGATATTTCTCAAAAAATCTTTTAGCCTGCCCTTTTCCCAATTTCATTTGGGGTCGGGGCAACGAGTCTTTCTCCTCCACTCTCCCCTATCACACGCCATATCAACATTCACTCCCATTCTAGCCATGTCCTCATTCACACAATCTATCCATCTCTTTTTCTCCTTTCGTCATAAACTCTCTTACTCGTAGATGTTGTGGCATAAGTGCGCTTCCTAAAAATATTCTAAGCAAAAAGCGAAATGTTTTAAAAATTCTTCGTAATAACTATGTCCAGAAAAAAGTTTATCATGGATGTCTCAACAAAAATGAAGCGAGTAAAATTATCAATTAAATGCTTAAAACAAACAATGCCACAATACATCTGTCGTTGTAAAACTAACTTATAATAGGCACTTCATTATTACGAAGACGGTTCTAACGAGCGACCGAACACCGATCCTCCATGATTAGTAGTCGACATTTCGCGCCATTTTCATCGTAATGGCGACATACACGGGTAGTGTTTCACAGGTGACTGTAATTACCGCCCTTTGAGAGCCGAACCCCGAGTTCGACTAAATACAGCGTTGTTTTGTATCAAGATCATCGCTCCATTTAACTGTAACATTAATTCACTAGTGTTTATAGCAGGATTTGGATTCGATACTTTAAATAATTTACTATCAGACTCGTAAATACGTCTCTTTACTTTTTGTTTTTCGAATTTTGAAGCAGTACCTTGTATAGTACGTCTGAATCCAAGTTGCCAAAAAGGTAAACAAAAAAGCCGACTTAGCGAATTTGTTATTCAATAATCACACTTTTTACATGGACATTGGCACGTAAATATAATTAACGGTAACAATTGTTGTCCGTTTCAATTGATTTCAATTACCTACAGTCACAACAAAACATTTTAGAGATGAAACATTACCTTTGTTTTGTTTACCTTTTTGGCAACTTGGATTGAGACGTACTATAGATGAAAGCGGAATAGGATATTGTTTCCAAACTTCAGATTTTTGCTCTTTTTTTCTATTTGCATGCGCCTCTCAACGGTCAGAAAACGAGACACTATAGAAATATCTATTGCTTGAGAACACCGGTGTTCGCGGTGAGCGCCAAATAGCTGAAACAGCGACAGCGTTGCTTTCTACTTACGATTTCACAAAATAAATTAATTAATCAACTTTGATCATATGACTTATCTAAACCCAATCTCCATATCTTTCTTTCTTTTGGTACGAGTTGAGAAAATGTTTAACGTAACGTAAACTTATCATAACGCCGCTTTCCCCAAAGGGGTAGACAGAGGTGTTAAACACCCACATTTCAGCCACATTTCAGATGGCGAGCCTTTTGCCATGCACCGGGCATAATGTGAGACAAGCGATATTCACAATAAACTGTAAGAAGCAGTAAGCAGCCATATTCAAACTCAGTAGTACAGGCGGTGGGATTGAACCCATGACCTCTTGAACGAGTAGTGCGTTTTTCTCAACTCGGCTACCGGTACTGCTTAAAAAGGATTCAGTATATTCTATTACTACGCCTAGATCAGCAAATATATTTTGCTACCGTACAATCTTGTTCTTAGTAGGAACATTTTCATATACTTTTAAATTATTTACAATTCCAACTTTTTGTCTGAACCAATCCGACGCGGGCCAACAATATTTTACAAAGGTTTTACTTTTGAACCTACTAGTGACATCTGTTGTAAAATTGCGACATTTCTACCTATACACTGTAATGAAAGATCCCCATTTTAGAATAGTTTAATTATACAGCGCTTTTATCTTTTTCTTTTGTGTTATATTAAATTTTATTATTAAAATAATATACAATAATTAATTAATTTCAATAAATTAAATAATTAAATCTTATAATTCTAGCATGGTCGCTAATACTTGGAATAAAACTTCCTAGGAAACTGTGTAAAATAACTATATTGCAGATAAAAATTACAAACAACTTCCGTAACAACTAAAAACAATCTGACAGGCAAAATAATAAAAGAACATTACGTCAAATAAAAAGAAAAGTAAAATGGGCGGCATTCAACTATGGCGGACGTGATTTTTATTTTGATGATTGTAATATTGTACGGAGTGGATATTGTTACGTAAAATCAGTGTAGTTTTGTGTAATAAGTGTCTGTGATGATGTGCAATGTGGAGGATTATCGAAATAAACGTCAAGTGGTGTGAAAAGTGATGAGTTTTTTATCGTGGTAATCCACCTCATCCAAGTAGCATCACAGTGTCTGCCATCGATCGTTTGACGCCAAACTCTCCCAAGATGCATTGAAATGCATTACACTAGCATTTCAATGCAAACTACTGAAGATATATATACTAAAGACTTGGCTGTATGGGCTTCGTTCCCTTTGCCTTCCCTACATGGGAGAATTTTAAAACAACGAAAAGTAAAATATATAAAAAGGTTTTAATCTAAGGCGAACGGAAGCGCGCCGGTGGTCTTCGCACACGAACCGATGTGCGAGGAGCCACATTCGCTATATAATTAAAGCACTACCATAATGCTACCATTGCATTTAAAAAGTAAAATGTCACAACACATGCATTTTTGACACTTGCTGTCATTTTGCATTGTGATTGTACAAATATTTTCTTGGGCGCTTTACTGCAAATTTCACTTACAAAATACAATAAGTAAACAATGATTGGAGTCCGCTTAAATACTTTTAATGATAGTTCGGGAGAGCCTGAACAAGATGCTAATTCAGCACTTACGGAGCTTGATAAAGGTACGCGGACATAACCTATAGTAATATCCCACAATTATATTTGTAACGTAATTTTAATGTAAAACATTAATTCTTTTAGGTCTCCGATCTGGTAAAGTAGGTGAACAATGCGAAGCTATAGTTCGTTTCCCGCGTTTATTTGAGAAATACCCATTTCCAATATTAATTAACTCTTCATTCTTAAAATTAGCCGACGTGTTTCGTATGGGTAACAATTTTTTGCGGCTTTGGGTTTTACGTGTTTGTCAACAAAGTGAGAAACATCTGGATAAAATACTGAATGTAGACGAGTTTCTGAGGAGGGTGTACAGTGTATTGCACTCTAATGATCCTGTAGCCAGGGCTTTGGCTCTGCGTACGCTTGGTGCAGTTGCAGGGATCATACCAGAGAGGCAAAATGTTCACCATGCCATCAGAAGGGGACTGGACAGCCATGATAATGTTGAAGTTGATGCTGCTATTTATGCAACAACAAGATTTGCTGCTCATTCAAAGTAAGTAATACCATTAAAGTTATAAATATCCCAATAAAAATTATTTTGCATTAATTGTGTTTCTTCTTTAGTGCATTTGCAGTGGCCATGTGCAATAAATTGTCTGACATGGTTGAGTGTGAAAGCACCAGTGCTGAAAGGAGAGCAAAGCTTGTCAGAGCCTTGAGGAGTGTTCATGGAGGAGGTACATTGCATTTTATTATCCAATTAGGCTTAAAAAAAACCAAGATACAAAGTAATTGTGAATTTTATTTGGAAGAAAATATAAAAAAAATGTATTAAAAGTTATCACATTCATGATTGTCATAAAAAACTTACATTTAGGGCCTGTTTCACAATCAACTGGTATATTCTGAGTAGCTTACTTGGCAGATCATTTGACAATTGTTATATGAAATTTATGTCAATTGAACTGCCAAGTAAGCTATTCAGAACTTACTCTTCGATTGTGAAACAGGCCCTTAATACTTAAGACTTGATAATGTAAGTATGAAATGCTAGAAATAATTCTAACAATTTATACTTCAAGTATTCTACTTGTATCCCACTAGCATTTTATACTTCCTTTTTCCATTTTAAGTGTAGCTTATGTAATAAAGTGAAGATGTGTCGCTATAAAATTTGACAAAACTTTTAGCTGTGAGAGCTCAAGAAGTCTTGAAGTTACTGAGATCTCTGATGGAAAGGTTCCCATCGTCAAGCTCTGTCCGAGCAGCTATAACTGCCTTGACTGCAATTGCAGCAGACACTGTTGTTCATGTTCCTGATCAGGTAATTTTATATGCTTTTAAATTTAATTTTATATTTTTATAGCTTTTTTTCAATTTCCAATCTCCATTCTATCCATTAGGTGTTGAGTAAAATTAAAAATTGTGTAAATACACTTTTGTATGAAGCCCTTAAAATGAAAAGATTGTATAAAAATATGCATTATACAACAATTCCCATTGGTCAGCGTGGTGGTGTTATGGCACCTACTCCTCATGTGTTTCTCGATGAGGAAGGTCTGTGCCCAGCAGTGGGACGTATTTAGGCTGAGGATGATGTATGAAATGAATTAATTTTTGTTACTTTTATTCATTTGGATTAATTCATGATGCAAATGAAAAAAACATAAACAAGGAACTATGTGAAAAAAAAAATTGTTCATACAGTTAGATTGACACTGGCCTTTACTCTTTAATAATCACAATAGCCTCACTGTTTAACTGATAAAAATCTGGCCATTATAGCAGTTCGTAAATGTTTCTTTTTTTTAAACTTACTTGTTTTTAAGGTGGAGCTTCTACTAAGTATAGCCATGAACGATGCTCGCTCAATCGTTCGTCGCTCAGCTCTAGTTGGCCTGAAGAAGCTAGCACAGCATGCAGCACTGTGGCCCAATGAATGCTTGCAGAACCTTGTTGGGGCAGCCACAGATAGCCAAGACACTGAACATACTATGCTGTGTTTGCAAGTTATGCAAGTAAGTGAAATTAATATGTTGCTAGTATCATTTTGATAAATATATCCTATATACTATAACCAATCGTGTGCCGGCTGCCGCTTGGCCATTAAGCGATATGTGTCAACCTACTTCCGCACTACTTTCGGTTTACTTCCCTCTTCTGGTAAAATTACGATTTTCATGAAATTTTGTATCAAGACATAAAACTTATATCATTAAAATCTTTATTAAATAAGCTATACGGATATGTACAATAAAGTATAGTTTATGCTACATCAAATTAGCAATTAAAGGTGAAAATAAGGAAAGTACTTTTTTCCTGTTTTCTACATTTAGGATTTTTTTCGCTACACCAAAAAGATACGCAAAGTGTGGGAGTGAGAAATCCTAATCAAGTACAAACGGCCTGAGAGAAAAAGAGAAAACGATTGAATGACAGATATGTTATGTTTTCGCTAGTAGTAAAAGGCCATAGCATCCCTGTTTGTTCTATGAGACTACATAAATCCTATGGTACAAACAGCAAAGGAAAAATAGCTTATTTATGTTTTTACGGTTGGGAACTTCTTCCGAACTTGTCTCCTGTCTCTTCTGGACTTTCATGTTCCTTTAAGGAGAAACTTAAAAAACATATTTAACAGATCTTGGTCGAGTGCCCAGCCATTTGCGCGGCCGCGGGGTCCCAGGCCAGCGCCCTGCGGCAGTACTGCGCAGACGCAGCGTTCAGCTTTGATCTGAAGCAAGCCGCCACCGCGTGCGAAGTGCTCACTAAAATTGTTGTGCATTGGTATGTATAAGAGCTTGATTACCAAATGTTTAATGTAAACTTAATCCACCTTAGGCGATTCACACACTAACCCGCACTTTTTATATACAAAAGGAGATACTTGCATACAACGTTAGAACACGCATACACACACAACTCTCCGTCGTGCGACCCAGATTGTGAGTCGCCTAATAGGCAGAGATATAAATTCCCTTGGACCTCTTTTACATAACAAACAATCAACAATCAAGACAAACAATCTTTTGGCCTTCAACTCACCTAATGGTACCTGATGAACTTGACTTTAAAAATGATGATGCCCCTTTCATTCTCTTAGAGAAAGAAGACAGCATAAATTTTAAAACAAGTTCACTTTTTAAATAAGACTCAACTTGTGTGGAATTTACGATTCATTATATTGCAGCTATGAAGAAACCTTACCTGTGGATGGATCAGAATTGATTCTTGCATTAGAGTCCCTCGTTATAGCGACCGGCGTGGATAATGCACCATCAAATATAAAGCCGCTAAGAATCGCTTTAAGATGCTTGGTGAGTTATTTTCCTAATGATAAAATCAAAGAACATCCAAACTACAATATACTGTTAGTTAACTATTGTCAGTTTATTACATTAAAAGTTATATTGTTGTTAATCTTTTCAAAGCTATCTTCAAAGTACAGGTTTATTTCGAAGACATTCATACATACAATCACGCCTGATTTCCCCGAAGGGGTAGGCAGAACCCAAGGAGCACTGTGTTCCTTAAGACCACATTTAGCCATAAAATAATTGGGTTTGGTCAGATGAAAAATCGTGAAAGAGTAGTAACAAGTACGCCCCAATACGCCCTTAGTCACCTTTTACGACACGCTTGGCAAGAATTGCAGTTGGTACATTCTTTTAGTGTCCCGGACCAACACGGGACTATTCTTTATTTCGAAGAAGTTGGATAATATCCAGTTATCTTTTTTTCCCAAACCACTTTTTCATGTTCATCAACCTTATACTTGTCCAATGCTGACGGATTTTCCGCTGCTCCTGCGAATGTCATCCCTACTTATTTGACTAGTCCGCTGCCAATTTAGGTTGCTAACTCTGTGGGTAAAGGGTTTTCATTACCCCCAGGTACAACTCTGTAATGGCGAGCCAGTGCTATACGCGGCTCGTACGGCCAGCGTGCTCGGTAACCAGCTGCAAGAATGCAAGTGGAGCGAGGGCGGTCCTCGGATTCTAGCGCTGCTTGAAGCGCTCGCAGCGCTGGGCGGTGGGACGCACTGCCCGCAGTCGCTGGTACCAGCTATGCCGGCTCTGGTCAATGCGCTCAATACAGCGCTGCAGCAGTAAGTAGTTGTGAAGATAAATGTTAGAGTGAGGAGGTCCTCGGATTCTAGCGCTGCTTGAAGCGCTCGCAGCGCTGGCCGGTGGGACGCACTGGTGCTTAATACAGCGTTGAGATGAACTTGACTTTATTGATTGTAGGTTTTAGCGTTGAGTGTCTTGTTATAAGATAATATTTTACAGTTATTCATCTTCAATCACGATCTTGCCACACGGCTCCGAGTTAGACTGTACATGTTATCCTCATTGTCTAATTATATAAATAGACATGCAATTACTTACATATTACTACAAAACATTATTCTTAATACATAATTATTGTCATAGTACTAATACAATTTACTTACATACTAAATAATACTAATACTTGTTGAACCTAAAATAATGTAAAATTAGTTCTTATAAATAATCACAGATGGCGCAGCACGTTCCTGAATCGCGCTATCGTTTACTACAACTCGCGTGAGCTACTTTTTATAGAGCGAGAATTAGTTCCTAATTCCACCAATAGATGGCGCTGATGGTTTTTACATCGCGCTAATAAGTTCTTCTTGTTATATGACTTCGATTGTAATTAAAAACACATATACATACTTCGTCTTATCCCCGATGGTGTAGGTGTTCAAAATTTCGCCTAGAAATTATAAACACGATGTTTCAAAACTGACACCTAAAAAATCAATTTTAAGAACCGCCTATAGCTTACCAGCAGTAGGATGAGGGTTAAAAAATTTGTAGGTTATTTCTCCAGGTTAAGTAACTAAACATTTAATAGAGTTGCGCTTTTATGCCTATAATTATTTTTTTTATGGCAAAATAGCAAATATTTCAGTGATTAAAAATATTCTTCTCATGTTTTGGCAAGTAGCTCAATTTTGCACCCCTATAACCCCATTTAAAAATCTACACATCTTCCAAAATTAAAAATAAAAGGAAACAAAAATACAAAATGTTAATAAATTATTAATAATTTAATTGAAAATCAAAACAAAACCTTAAGAATGTGTACATTTTACAGTACAGTGATTAGCATTGGTTGCTTGTATTTTTAATTACTTCGCCAATAGAACCTTGTCATAATTGTACACTCATTAAAATTACACAAAAGCAACACAGAACATTTGATTGTTTAATTTTAAGAAAATTTAATTAATCAGACAGTAATGTAAAAACTTCACCTTGGAGAGCCGGTAAATGGCAGTCTATATTTACAGATGAGCTAAAATTAAGCCAACATGTTCCCAGGGAGCCGTCCAGCGACACGTCTGACGGCTCGGCGCTGGTGCTGCTGTGCACGGTGCTGTTCCAGGAGCGCGCGGGCTCGGCGCTGAGCTACAGGATCAACAACTCCTGGGAGAAGAAGATCATGGACGCCATCGGCAACACTGACGGGTGGACGCGGTATAGAGTCGCGAGGGCGGCTTTGAGGTAAGTGGAATTGGTTTATGGCACAGCTGTAAAACATTTAGTGCATATTATTTTCAATATTTGGGTCCTTGGTACTTTGGTACTTTTACAAGCGTGGAATGGCGTTTAGGTGAAGCTAATGCTTTATTCTTCGTACCCTACCCAACATCTCTTGCACCCGCGTCTCTTTGACAGGTAAGTTCTCGGCCTTCATCTCATTTAATAGTAAGTGACGATAAGGCGGAAGGTGGAAGCGAGCTTCACCTGAATTCCTCAACAACTGAGGAACTGGCTATCTTACCTCTGATTGCCGGAACACAACAATGCTCATAAAGTTGTTATTATGGCGATAGATTTAGGTAAGACGGTGGTAGCTAGCCAGGCGGGCTTAGAAGCCCTACTACCTACCAAACCGTGCAGAAAATCTTCTGTCCCCTTAGGGAGCTCCCGATCAACACCCGGTGGCGTGAACCACTAGACCAGAGAGGCGGTTAAAATAGTCCAGTACCCCTTATGAAAATATGAATTTTACTCATACTCCATTTCTTAAAAAACATTAAAGTCTTCCCTAATACCAGTGCTCTAATCCGGTCAATTCCAACGAAGCAACGAATTTAGTCATCCCATCTTGTTTGGACTAATGTATGGACCAATGTATGCTCTATACTGGGTGGTTACTCTGTACTAATGGGGTTTCATAAGGTTCAAAATAAAACCAAAGAAATTGTTCTAAATCAAATTACTTATGTGGTGCATCGCGGGCAAACGTTAGCGCGAACACCGTGCAGCGCCATCTGATGGCGACTTTCGGAACTGATTTTCCTTATTAACATTTTATATGCACTTTGCTCTTGAACACATCTTGTGGAAAGGCGTTCTACGCTACGGTTTCTCTATGTCCATAAGGACATTTTCTACAGCTAATGTGAGCAGCCCACTGCCATTGCAATCAAAATAAAATGCATGAGTGAAATTTGTTTGGTTTCAGATACGCGCACCACAGTCTAGCAGCGGACATCCTCAAACGCTTGTCCGAAGAAGCGCCCAGCGAGTCAGCGCAGCGCTGGCTCACCGCTCTGTATAGAGCGTCCTCTGCGGATGCTATGCTGCTGAAAGAAGGTAGGCTGGACAAAACCTTTTCAATTTCCTTTGAACATTTTTATTTCCTTTCTTTATTTGATCATCAAAAGCAACGCTTCGCACACGCTTTTTTGTCAGAAGTCAATTAAATTGTTATTAGAGGAATCTGGAATATTCGTAAAATGTTTTTTTTTATTTATTTATTAAGAAACAAACAGTTACACATAAAATCTGACAAAATAAATAATATACATATAAACCTGTAGTTTTCTAAAACAAAATAAAAAAGGTAACCAATTATTTTTTTAAACCAAAAATGGGTATTACATAGATTTTTTTTATTTAGAACCTGGTATTTTTTCCTGCAAAATGACTCAAAGTTAAAATTAATAATACGTACTCGTCATGATTTAGAAACAGTATGACAAAAAAAAATTATAATTATATCAGGGTTAAGAGGGCTTTTGATTTTCGTCTAAAATGTCTGGAAGATCTGGGCGGGAAGAGGTAACTCTTGAATTTCGTCTGGGATGTGTGGGTTAGGGCGATCAGATCTTGTGACGTATGTGTACGTGTATAACGTGTCACAAGTCACGTCCTACTTATACTTTGAGTACAGGCTAGATCGTTTACGGGTCTAGGTATATCGGGGCTGGAGGAGGCGTCTGCGGGGTGGGAGGTGAGCAGCGGGTGGGGGGGCGCTGGCTGCGGCTGGGGCGCGGGCTGCGCGGCGGGCTGCGGCGGCTGCGGGGGCTGCGCGCCGCTGCCCGCCGCCGCCATGCACGCGCGCGCGCACGCGCTCGCCGCCGCCGCCCGCGCCGCGCGCGCCGCACGCGCGCTCTGCACGCAGCCGCCGCCCGCCATCGCGCACGCGCACGCTCAGGTACACCCGCCGCCGCCATGCACGCGCGCGCGCACGCGCTCGCCGCCGCCGCCCGCGCCGCGCGCGCCGCACGCGCGCTCTGCACGCAGCCGCCGCCCGCCATCGCGCACGCGCACGCTCAGGTACACCCGCCGCCGCCATGCACGCGCGCGCGCACGCGCTCGCCGCCGCCGCCCGCGCCGCGCGCGCCGCACGCGCGCTCTGCACGCAGCCGCCGCCCGCCATCGCGCACGCGCACGCTCAGGTACACCCGCCGCCGCCATGCACGCGCGCGCGCACGCGCTCGCCGCCGCCGCCCGCGCCGCGCGCGCCGCACGCGCGCTCTGCACGCAGCCGCCGCCCGCCATCGCGCACGCGCACGCTCAGGTACACCCGCCGCCGCCATGCACGCGCGCGCGCACGCGCTCGCCGCCGCCGCCCGCGCCGCGCGCGCCGCACGCGCGCTCTGCACGCAGCCGCCGCCCGCCATCGCGCACGCGCACGCTCAGGTACACCCGCCGCCGCCATGCACGCGCGCGCGCACGCGCTCGCCGCCGCCGCCCGCGCCGCGCGCGCCGCACGCGCGCTCTGCACGCAGCCGCCGCCCGCCATCGCGCACGCGCACGCTCAGGTACACCCGCCGCCGCCATGCACGCGCGCGCGCACGCGCTCGCCGCCGCCGCCCGCGCCGCGCGCGCCGCACGCGCGCTCTGCACGCAGCCGCCGCCCGCCATCGCGCACGCGCACGCTCAGGTACACCCGCCGCCGCCATGCACGCGCGCGCGCACGCGCTCGCCGCCGCCGCCCGCGCCGCGCGCGCCGCACGCGCGCTCTGCACGCAGCCGCCGCCCGCCATCGCGCACGCGCACGCTCAGGTACACCCGCCGCCGCCATGCACGCGCGCGCGCACGCGCTCGCCGCCGCCGCCCGCGCCGCGCGCGCCGCACGCGCGCTCTGCACGCAGCCGCCGCCCGCCATCGCGCACGCGCACGCTCAGGTACACCCGCCGCCGCCATGCACGCGCGCGCGCACGCGCTCGCCGCCGCCGCCCGCGCCGCGCGCGCCGCACGCGCGCTCTGCACGCAGCCGCCGCCCGCCATCGCGCACGCGCACGCTCAGGTACACCCGCCGCCGCCATGCACGCGCGCGCGCACGCGCTCGCCGCCGCCGCCCGCGCCGCGCGCGCCGCACGCGCGCTCTGCACGCAGCCGCCGCCCGCCATCGCGCACGCGCACGCTCAGGTACCCCGCCGCCGCCCGGGCCACGCGCGCCGCTCGCGCGCTCTGCACGCAGCCGCCGCCGCCATGCACCGCCATGTAACGAGGTCACATTACACACAAACTACCATGATCGCGAAAGGTGCCCATGGACCCATGCCTGCCCATGTACGGGGATACCCTGACGTGACAATCACAACGATCATCGCAAACCGTGTCTACATCTTGCTGGAAGATGTTTGACACTACCTTGGACGAGTTGCGGTCTCCAATCAAGGACGTACCTTATTGACTTATTTTGTATATATTTACGACCTTAATCATAAGAAACATTCTATGAACAACCTTTATTTGCGTATAGGTTTTTCTCCTAAGCTTGACTCTTTAAAAATGTTCTTTAATTGCGTAAAAATAGATTTATCCCATAAAACATGCATAATCGTTTTCTAAACTAGGCGGCTCGAGACCCCGCAGCCAAGGCGGGCGCATGCGCGAACGCGATCCGTAAAGCGGCGCGCGCGGTCACCGCGGTCGCGCAGAGATACGCGGCCATAGCGCGCACCGCCTTCCACGCCGATGAATCTACGCTCAGGCATCTGCATATGTATCCTTTTGTTAATTGTGTTTTATATGCACAGCAATTGACTTAGATGAATCCATCCTTGAAAAACAGCTAGTCACAACCAAAAGACGATATTTCACGCTCCTTTTCAAGGAACTTTTTTAGTAGCGGAGAAGGAATATTTCTGAGAATTCCATTCACTAGATGTTTAATCAATTATTTTAGCGTGAAAACCGTTTTTATATAAAATTATATGCTGACATTTCGCTCAACCTTGTTCACCCTTAACTCGATCTCAGTGCCCAACACACATACGCGCAACTAGCTCATTTCCTGGACCGCATCACGTCGAACCAGGAGCGGGTCCCCGAGCTGGCCGTTAAGGAGATCAAACCGAGGAGCTTGGAGGAGATGATAGCGCTGGCCCCCAGCGCCGCGCTCGCCAAGATATCCGCCAAGCTGTTTGACAACCCGACCACTGGCCAAGGGATCACACACAGGGTAAATGATTTATTTATTTATATGAAATAGTTTGGACACGTGGAAAGGATGGATGAAAATAGATTGACTTAAGGGATATATGAATCGGGTGTGAGTGGAGATACGGGACGAGGCAGACCTAGGCAAACGTTCCTCGGGCAAATTATAGAATTAAAGACAATGAAGAAGGGCCAGGTTAAAAGTACCCGAAATCGGCGAGCATGTATGAGGACTGTAATGAATGTTGATGAAGCGATATATGCAGGGACCGTACCAAGAGGAAGGATGTAATCTCTGCCTACCCTTGTGGTAAAAATGTGTGACTTATGTATGTATTTATGTATGAGAATTGTTTTTTTACATTACGAAACATTGCATTTGATCGTGCAAGAGTAAAATTGTACTAATAGACTTACAATAAAATAAGTCACATATTACGTTAATCATACGTAATGTGAGACTTATTTTGATTGAATACTACGTTTCCTACTTTTCATACAAACTTTATGAAAACAGTCACCAAAATCATGTAGCGCAAAAAGACCTATCGTGATTCTCATTTCGCTCCTCTCAGCGCCAGCCCGTTCTGACTCTGTAGACAGTTCAGTGTGTAGTGTGTTGATGTCTTGCAGCACGCGGAGGGGGTGGTGGCGGGCGTGCGCGCGGTGGTGGTGGGCGCGGGGTGGGCGCGGGGCGTGTGCGCGGGGCGCGCGGGGGGCGCGCTGTGCCGCGTGGCGCTGACGCCGGCGTGGCGCGCGCCGCCCGCCGACCACGCCGCCACGCTGCCGCTGTCGCACCGCCTGGCGCTCAAGCTGGAGGGCGTGCTGCTGCCCGCCGTGCCCGTCAGGTCATCCACATACACACACACACTCTCTGCCGCCCGCCGACCACGCCGCCACGCTGCCGCTGTCGCACCGCCTGGCGCTCAAGCTGGAGGGCGTGCTGCTGCCCGCCGTGCCCGTCAGGTCATCCACATACACACACACACTCTCTGCCGCCCGCCGACCACGCCGCCACGCTGCCGCTGTCGCACCGCCTGGCGCTCAAGCTGGAGGGCGTGCTGCTGCCCGCCGTGCCCGTCAGGTCATCCACATACACACACACACTCTCTGCCGCCCGCCGACCACGCCGCCACGCTGCCGCTGTCGCACCGCCTGGCGCTCAAGCTGGAGGGCGTGCTGCTGCCCGCCGTGCCCGTCAGGTCATCCACATACACACACACACTCTCTGCCGCCCGCCGACCACGCCGCCACGCTGCCGCTGTCGCACCGCCTGGCGCTCAAGCTGGAGGGCGTGCTGCTGCCCGCCGTGCCCGTCAGGTCATCCACATACACACACACACTCTCTGCCGCCCGCCGACCACGCCGCCACGCTGCCGCTGTCGCACCGCCTGGCGCTCAAGCTGGAGGGCGTGCTGCTGCCCGCCGTGCCCGTCAGGTCATCCACATACACACACACACTCTCTGCCGCCCGCCGACCACGCCGCCACGCTGCCGCTGTCGCACCGCCTGGCGCTCAAGCTGGAGGGCGTGCTGCTGCCCGCCGTGCCCGTCAGGTCATCCACATACACACACACACTCTCTGCCGCCCGCCGACCACGCCGCCACGCTGCCGCTGTCGCACCGCCTGGCGCTCAAGCTGGAGGGCGTGCTGCTGCCCGCCGTGCCCGTCAGGTCATCCACATACACACACACACTCTCTGCCGCCCGCCGACCACGCCGCCACGCTGCCGCTGTCGCACCGCCTGGCGCTCAAGCTGGAGGGCGTGCTGCTGCCCGCCGTGCCCGTCAGGTCATCCACATACACACACACACGCACGCTTGACGATCACACGCCGTCGGCCTCGTACGCATCAGCTATATAGTACTAACAGACGCTCCGATTTGGTTGGAGCGACCACGACCAAAACGGAAAGTGAAGAGAGTGGTTGACCCGACATAATTATTATTAATATTGCTTGCATTTTTTGATAATATCGGGGGCATGATGCATGACGTCCATTCACTAATTTAGAGCTAAGTCATCTGACTGCTGGAAGGCCAAACGTCGGACGAGCTGTAGCAATGTTGAAATGGTTGCTACATCGGTTCCAATATGGTTCGCTCCAACCAAATCAGAACGTCTGTTAGTACTAATAGTGCGCGCGGAACTAGTTGGCCGTGCCATAGGTATGTGAGCGATGGAACGGAGAGCCGGGGGCGCTCGCTGTCATTCCTCAGTTCGGCGCCGTACTTCGCGACGGCAACACGCATTGAAAGTTCCGGCTACTTTAAACAAAACGCACATGAGATTGCAATAGCGAGATGAGTCGCCACCTAAGGCACGGCCAACGAGTTCCGCGCGCACTATAGCCTACTCTTGAACGCAATCTCAATTAAATTTCAATAAGAACACTACAGGCGGAACGAGAGTACCGATTTAGCAAATCTCAATGTCATTTAAGTCAGTCGATATCCGCACAATTTGAATCCATTTGTGGCCCTAGTGTCGCAACTGAAGAGTAAGAAACATCACTATCTCAATATCGATTGATCGGGATAGCGTTCAGAAAGATCCGCCCGTGATTCGAGAGGTTCCAAACAAATTTTTAATTGGACCGAGTCATCAGTCAGGACGCTTTTCATGTCCATCATTATAGACTGTGCCTATTAAAGCGCCCCAACTTACACAGTGTCCATCGTGTAAGACTATCATCACCACAGCTCACGTCGTTAGGTAACTATTCTGAACATCATACGCAATGCTTTCCGGGACTCGGGTGACCAAGAACACACCTTCAACTCTTTCAAGGTCAGCCCTCTCGCAAAGTGTGCAACATGCGGTATCGATAATTAAATTATTTTCAACAGCGTCTTAAAAGCAACATGTTTACATCCAACAATTTTCGTAAAAGATATTCTTTTTATATCTAAATGTTTTGGCCATTAAAAACTTTTATAAATAGGAATAAGGATCCCTCACATTCTTAACTATTATCCTACTTACATTAGGTGTAAAAAATATTTTTATTTGAGTATTATTCACAAAAAATATTTCTCACTTAAATTCTAGTTTCTCATATTCCTTTTTATTTTTATAGTAAACGGCAGCCTCAGCGACAAGTAAAGGGTGTGCAGATTACAGTCACGGCGACTCCGCATCCACGTACCAATGAAAAGGTTAGATACATTTACCTTAATTGAAACGAATGAAAATTACACTTAATATAAGGATATAAAGCTCAAATTTCAATACTTGGTAATAATTAAGTTTTCAGGATTCAGGAGATTGAACCGACAACCTCTTGCTCGAGCAGTGTTTTCTTAACTCGGTTTTCGCTCCATTACGTAGATTTGTGCACTGCTGGACATGTCTTCCCTAATCCACGGCGACCTTATCCAGCTTTCTCCAACTGTACTTCAAAAATCTTCACTTCGTCTTCGCGTAGGGTGTCTTAGGTTTCCCGAGATATTATCACTGAAGAATTCAAAACTCCACTGGCAGTTCACTAGAACTAACAGCCAGACCCTAACACTGGTCCAAGCAATTGAGCAGAACGCTACGAGCCATGTGCTGCCGCTTTGAGCTATTTTGGTGACCTAAGTCCTGGGGATCACCTCGTTCTAGTTTCAATTACGATGCTAAATTGGGATCTTGTAGGTACCTTTATATTTTTTTTACATATGACAGGTAAGCTCTTGGCCTTCATCTCACCTGATGGTAAGTGGCGATAAGGTCGAAGGTGGAAGCGAGCTTCACCTGTATTCCTTAACAACTGAAGAACTGGCTATCTTACCTCTGATTGCCGGAACACAAAAATGCTTATAACATTGTTATTATGGCGATAAATTTAGGTAAGACAGTGGTAGCTAGCAAGGTGGGCTCAGAAGCCCTACCAACCAAACCGAGCAGAAAAACTTCCCCGAATCGAAAAGAAAATCGAACCCGGACCTCTCGATCCACACCCGGTGGTGTGAACCACTAGACCAGAGAGTGCGTAGGGTGGGTTAGGGTTGGTAGGGTTGGGTGTTAAGGTCATTCACCTGTTATTTATTTATAGATGTATCGTGTGCATTTGTTAAATATAATTATGATTGACATGTGTCAATGTATGTTGATACATGTGTAGTAGTAGACGTGTAACCTGTAACCTAACTTAACCTCTTTGGTCGTAGGGTGAGTTAGGGTTGGTAGGTTTGGGTGTTAAGGTCATTCACCTGTTATTTATTTATAGATGTATTGTGTGCATGGATATGGTTAAAAAAATGTCCTAAAGCAAATAAATGAATTTTGTCCAGACGGTAGAGTTGACCAACATCCCCCCGGCACTAACCGCGGTGCAGACCGTAACTCCAGTACGGGATTTCTTTTCGGCGCAGCAACTCGTGAGCGTGAGCGCAGCCGGCCTCTACACGGTGGCCGTGGAGGCCGCCTTCGTCGACGAGAAGGGAGAGCTCTGGAACACGGGGCCTAGGACTTCTATTGTCATTAAGGTACTTTTTATTCATTGCAGTCTAATATTTGACCTCTATCTCGTCTAATAAGGTAATACGAGAGCATGGAGCACACTCACACCTTCATCGAGTTTCCTTACCTTCTTCATTGACACTGTTTACAGGTATTTAAGTTAAAACCACTTTTAATTTTTTGTTTGATTTAAATTGTTCTGTTTAAAAGATTCTAACAACCTGGCTATTATCACGTGACTATACCTCCACGAAAGAAGTAAGTTGATGATAAGTATCTCTTAACCAAATAATTTCATGTTTGCTATAATTTACTAAAAATGTAGTTTGTATAGTAAAGGTCTCACCTCTTTTTATTTAAGTATTTTAACATTTTCCAATGCAGTAAACCAAAAAAATTTTATGGTTACCAAAATACAGGCTTAGCCTAGTTTGGGGACCTCTGTCTAAATGTACTGCTGCTTTTTATAACTGCACTGTCATTTTGTTCAGATTCTATTTTTGTGTATCTCAAATGTAACTTTTTTGTGCAATAAACTATTATTATTATTATTAATTGTTGTCACATTAGTTTATCACTTTGTATCAAGCAAAGTGAACACTATTGTATCAAGCTTACTTTATTCTATGACTGACACGTTTCCAACAGTAGGGGCCTGGTTATCTGTAATACAGTTATCCTAGTGCAGAGACCAGCCTCTTACAATATAGTTGTACCTACATTGAGTGATGAAATTGTAAAATTTCATCACTCAGGAAAATAAAGAATATATTAGGTCCTTACCTATGAAATTGGTGTTTTGTATGGAGATTTTGGGGAATTCTGCATTTTCCATACTAACATTTTTTCAGTTTTCTTCACAACGACAAATCCAAAGATAATAATATTTGGCATCTATTATTAGACAAGCTTAAGTAATATGTGTAATATCACACTTCATAAAAATTATTTATCGTTTTTAAGTGAAAGCAAATAAAATGATGTACTTACTTACTTACTTGATGCACTTAAAAAGAGTTGTCTCCGTGTCCAATTGTAACACAATTGTGGGGGATAGCGCTCAGTCGGTGGAGTAGTGGACTGTATCTGTTGGACTATTGCAGTGCTGTCTCCGTCGATAGCGAATGACCGAGCACTATCCCTTTTTCTTCACATTTATTTGATGGCTCTTGAATAAAAGATGGAATGCAGGTAAGTAGATGAAGCTCAGGAGGGTTGCTTCTATGAAGGAGCTATGAAGGGCTATGTGCAGCCGCGGTGATGTCTATTAGTCTTGATGAGTTTCGATCGAATGAAGTTGGATCACACTATAGCGATTCTGTTACCGGTCTATATTACCCCGCGGCGTATCGCATCTAGCGGTCTGCGCACAGCCCTCTCTCCCTGTCTCATTACTACGACTTTATTTATATTATATTACATTCTATTTACAAAACTATGACTAACTATTACTATAACTATAACTGTAAAGGGTAATAAAACAATAATGGGGATAAATCTTTATCTTACAACTAATAACAAATTATGAACTATAAACAACGATGTGTCGCGAACATCTCTCCCGCCGTGCAGTGGTACGAACGCTGTATTCGGTAGCGCTGCAGATGTTTTCGGTGAGCGTCTAAGGTGGAAGAATCGCCAGCTTCTTCACAGGTCGTCTCAGGAGGCCGCCCGCTGTCTGCACCGACGCCGACCTCGCGACGCCATCCGGACCGGGGTAGATTTCGACGACTCGTCCTCGAGGCCAGCTGTTTCGAGGTAGCTGACCGTCGGCGATCCAAACTAGGTCATTGACCTGGATTGCGGGGCCGCGGCTATAAGGCTCCCGCCGGTATTGGAGGTCGGGCAGGTACTCACGTACCCACCGCTCCCAAAATCTATCTGCCATCTGTTGCGATCGACGCCACTGTCGTCGGTGGTTGACGTCGTCGTCGGTGAATTGCCCTGCCGCCGGCGTGCGCGCCGACCCGCCGAGGAGAAAGTGGTTGGGGGTCAACGCTTCGTTGTCTTCTGCTTCGACGGAGACGTGCGTGAGCGGACGGCTGTTGACTATGTACTCCGCCTCACACAGTAGCGTAGTGAATGTTTCTTCTGTCGGCGCCTTGTCGTGTAGCACGTGTTTGAGTGCCACTTTGACGGAGCGGACGAGGCGTTCCCACGCCCCCCCCCATGAACGGCGCCCCCGGAGTGATGAAGCGCCACGTGATCGCGCGGCGCGCCGATTCTTGTTCTATAGCTTGTACGGCGTCGCGGAGCTCTCTATCGGCGCCGTGCATGTTAGTGCCGTTGTCGCTGTATATCTCGCTGGGGCAGCCGCGCCGCGCTATCATGCGTCGCAACGCTTGTATGGCGGAGTCGGCGCTCAGGCTGCCGGCGACCTCGAGGTGTACGGCGCGCGTCGTAAGACACGTGAAGAGAGCGACGTATCTTTTTTGATGTTGACGACCCACTGTGACGGTCACCGGGCCGAAGTAGTCAAGCCCGGTGAATGTGAAGGGTCGATGGTGGTGGGCGAGGCGCGACTTAGGGTGGTCGCCGGTGGCTGGCTGTGGCGGCGTTGCTCGTTGAATCTTGCAGGCGTTGCATTTCTTCACTATAGATTTGACGTTGGGGCGTAATCTTATCACCCAGTAATGCTGTCGAATCTCGTTGACTGTGATTTCGACGCCGCCGTGATGCAATTTTCTGTGCGTCCAATCTATGTATAGACGCACTATGGGGCTGTCGCCGTCGATTACTATAGGTTTTTTCTGTTCTATGGCGATTTCTTCGGCGGCGGCTATTCGAGACTTCAGAGTTATGACGTTTTCTTCTAGGTACACGGCGAGGCTTCGTAAACGACTGTCGGTGGCTATTGTCTTCTCATTTTTCATATCGGCGAGCTCGGCGGCGAACGACTGTTCTTGGCTGGCTGACATTAATAGTCGTTCGGCGCGTCGTAGATAATCAGCTGTTAGTAGTACGTATCTATCTTCGATATGGACGCCGGGCGTCGATTTTTTCTTCTTCGCTATGGTCGGCGTTCTATTCCACGCGGGGTCGTCTTCTTTCAATTTTCTATTTCTTTTGTAGGCGACCGTCGCTTTTTTCTGTCGTAATAAATCGATGAATTGAAGGACTCTGGCGGAGGCGCGTAGTAGCCTTTCCCATTTGGAGAATCTGTCGTTATGAGGTAGAGCTTCGCTTATCTGTATGGCGGGTCGCTTGACTGATACGTGCGTCGTTCTCTCTTCACCGGTGTGTTCGTAAGCCGTCAGCTGTTCGGCCGGCCACGTGAGCGGGTCACCGAGTAGGTATTCGGGGCCGACGAACCACCGGTGCCGGGCGTCGAAGTTACGTGGCGTGTCACGCGTCGCGTCGTCAGCTGTGTTCTGTTTCGTAGGTACCCATCGCCATTCTTCTTGTTTAGTGTCTTCTTGAATCTCTGCTATGCGATGTGCGACGAATGGTTTGTAGACACGTGGCCCGGCTCGTAACCACGATAGTACGGTTTTTGAGTCGGACCAGAAGTAGCGTCGGTCTGGTGAGTGATTGTATTCGGCTGCCGTTGACTTCGCCAGTCTGCAGCCCAGTAGCGCTGCTTGCAGCTCAAGCCGCGGCACAGAGACTATCTTCATAGGCGCCACTCGTGCCTTGGCGTTAGCGAGAGAGATATGTGGCGTCCCCCCGCTATCTATTACACGCCAGTACACGGCGGCGGCGTAGGCGCGTTCGCTTGCGTCGACGAAGGTGTGCAACTCGCGGGTGGTGGCATGCGTATACGACGGATGACATCTGGGTAGTTCTATGTTCTTGAGCGCGACGAGATCTTCTATCCACGTTTTCCATTTTTCAGTCAGCTGATTAGGTAGCTTCTCGTCCCAGCCGGTGCCCATTCTCCACGTTTCTTGTAACAGCTGTTTTGCTTGTATGGTGACCGGCGTAGCGAAGCCCATAGGGTCGAAAATCGACATGACGATGCGTAGCGCTTCACGTTTCGTAGGTACCCGCGTGCCTTCGATGAGGTCTGACGGCACGCGGGCGAAGTCGAGGTTGAAGCTTAGTGTGTCGGTGCTCGGTCGCCATATGAGACCGAGAATTTTTTCTTCTGTTTTTTCTATGAGATGTTTCTCTTCGGAGGCGCCGCCGAGTCGATTACGTAGCTCTTCTATATTCGATGTCCATTTTCGTAAGTTGAAATTGGCTTTTCTGTGTATGGTGGCGACGTCGGTTGCGATTCTGTGTGCTTCTTCTATACTGTCGAAGCTCTGAAGGTAGTCGTCCATGTAGTGGTTAGAGACTATAGCTTCGGCGGCCTCCGGATGCGTGCTTCTGTGTTGCTCTGCGTTGAGATTTTTGACGAATAATGCGATGCACGGAGAGCAGGCGGCGCCGAAGAGTACCGACTTCATTCGGTATTCGGTAGGGGCTCCCTCCCGCCGGTTGCCGCGCCACAGGAAGCGTAGGACGTCTCTGTCTTCGGTTCGAACGCCTATTCGTAAGAACATTTCTTCGATGTCGGCGGCGACGGCGATTTTGTGTTGGCGGAAGCGCATCAGCACGCCGGGAAGCGACTGAAGGAGGCCCGGCCCAGGTAGCAGCTGATCGTTGAGTGAGGTGCTGCTGTACCGGGCGGCTGCGTCGAACACGATGCGAAGCTTTCCCGGTTTAGCTGGATGAGTGACGGGAAAGTGTGGTAGATACCATGTTCTACCCGGCGTCGGCGGCGTCGTCGTTTCTTCGGCGTATTCTTTTTCTATCAAATTTTCTATCTGTTGGCTGTATTTTTTCATTTGCGACGAATCTCTGTCTAATTTCTTCTCTATACTATACAGACGATTGAGGGCTTGACTATAGTTATTTGGCAGTGTAGCGCCGTCCCTCTTCCACAGTAGCGCTGTCTCGTACCCGCCTGTGGATTTTTCTATGGTTTTTTCTGTGAGTATGTCGATGGCGCGCTGCTCTGGATCGGACTTTGTGGTTCTGGGTTCGACGCCGAGCGACTCTAATGTGAAGAATTTCTTCATTTCTTCGTCTATTCTGTCGACAGTGAGGTGATGCGTGTAGTGATGTACGCCGGTACTCCTTCCGCCGTGCAAAACCCACCCGAGCGGCGTGAGTGAGGCGGCCGGTCGACTGGGGGTGTCGCACCTAGTGGCTTGCGAAATCAGTAGCCCCCAGTTGTCTTGTCCGATGAGCACGGTCGGAATTGCGTTGCTGTACTTGAGTTCGTCTTGTATGTCGATCAGATGTTTACATCCTTCGATGTCGTCGGCGCCGATCTCTTGTGGTGATAATTTCAGCTTCGCTATGGTGTGAGCTGTAATCTTGTGCGCGTCGTGCTGGCCCTGGATCTGTACGGTGACCAGCCGTGAGTCGGTAGCGTTGATGTGCGTACCGGCCACGGCTTCTAGTCGTAGCGGCGAGCGTCGACCTGTTGCGCCTATTCTTTTTGCGATGTCCGCGTCGATTAATGTTATCGTGGAGCCGTCGTCGAGCAGTGCGAATGTGTCTACGTAGTTTCGGGGCCCGGTGATTCTTACAGGAGCTATCTTCAAAAATGTTTTCTTCTGTCTTGAAAACGTCGACGCGACTGTCTCTTTCTTCTCGGTTTGCCTTTCGAAGTGTAGTAGCGGGTGGTGTGTTCTTTCGCAGCCGTCTTTGTCGCATTTCTTCTGTTGACATTTGTGGTTTTGATTACGGTGACGGAGGCAGCGGAAGCATAGACGAGCGCTGCGTGCCATCTCCCATCTTTCGCTGTTTTCGGCTGTCGTAAACTTCTCGCATTTAGTTTCGGCGTGGCCGGAGTCGTTGCATAGTGCGCACGCCCGCGCGCCTCTGTCTGTGCGCGTGTGTGTGTAGGCGCGTTGCGTACGTGGCTTGTTGTGCGATATTTCTTCTGCGATTAGTTCCGGCGGCGCGTACTTGCTGCAGCGATCGGCTTCTTGATTTATGAACCGATCGAATTTGATGAGGTCGGCTTCGTCTTCTTTCTGTTGGCTGTCGTAATCAAACCACCTGTAGCGGAGCGTCGGCGTGAGCTTGTCGGTGATTATCTTCGTGACTTCTGGGTTGAAGAGATAATGTTTTCTATTGAGGATTTCGATGGTGGCGACGCTGTTTCTTATCTTGCTTGCGAAGAGGCATATGTCTTTCGGAGCGTCGGACGGGCGAGCGATGCTACGTAGTCGTTCTAATTCTGCGATGGCGATTGCTTCCGGTCGGCCGAAACGATTCTCGAGCATCGAGAGTATGTCGGACGGGCGGGCGTTTGCGATGAGTAGGCAGTTGACCGCTTCTTTAGCGCGGCCGCGGAGGCATCTTCGCAGTCTCGATGTGTTTTCATTTTCTGTATATTTCTTCTCGGATTCGGTGTAAGCGGCTTTGAATGCTAGCCACTCCTGATGGCTCCCATTGAATGTAGGCAGCTCTTCTATACGATGCGCAGTGGAGCGCGAGGCCGCGACGATGGCTTCCGTGATATCTTGTAGGTTGATTTTCTTTTCTTCTGTTTCTTTCAATGGTGAGGCCGGGCGGACGACGTGCGTCGAGTTCTCCACCCACTCGTTGGTGCGGAGATTGGTGGTGGGTGGATCTTCGGATGCTTCGCTATCTTCTGTGTCGTATTCCGCTTCAGCCTCTAGACTTTCAAGGCGGGCTTCGGCTAATTCGAGCTTCCTTTTTGCGATTTGTTCTTTTGCTTTGGCGATTTTCATAGCTCTTTGCGATTTTGATGTGCTGGCGCGCGACGTTCTGCGGGTTGAAGGAGCGAGAGGCGCTGCTGGTTCTGTCTGTTGCTGTTGCAGTGCTGATTCTCTTCCTAGCTGTGACGATGCCGCAGGGTCTTCTGTTTCTGTAGCCGGTGTCAGCGGTACGATGCCCCCTGTTCTTGATCTTGTCACCGGCATTCTTCTTCTTGATCCGGCTCGATGCGACCAGAAAATGTGGGGGATAGCGCTCAGTCGGTGGAGTAGTGGACTGTATCTGTTGGACTATTGCAGTGCTGTCTCCGTCGATAGCGAATGACCGAGCACTATCCCTTTTTCTTCACATTTATTTGATGGCTCTTGAATAAAAGATGGAATGCAGGTAAGTAGATGAAGCTCAGGAGGGTTGCTTCTATGAAGGAGCTATGAAGGGCTATGTGCAGCCGCGGTGATGTCTATTAGTCTTGATGAGTTTCGATCGAATGAAGTTGGATCACACTATAGCGATTCTGTTACCGGTCTATATTACCCCGCGGCGTATCGCATCTAGCGGTCTGCGCACAGCCCTCTCTCCCTGCCTCATTACTACGACTTTATTTATATTATATTACATTCTATTTACAAAACTATGACTAACTATTACTATAACTATAACTGTAAAGGGTAATAAAACAACAATGGGGATAAATCTTTATCTTACAACTAATAACAAATTATGAACTATAAACAACGATGTGTCGCGAACAACAATTAAACTTACAACAAATTATCAAAACAAATCAAAAGAGCTCAAAAATATAGTCTATTTTTAGACGAGGTAATTATTTTTAGGAATACTCTGAATCTTAACAAAATACTAAGAGAGAAAAAAAACACCAATTTCATAGGTAAGGACCCAATATATTATTATATTATTTGCCTGTAGGTAGAAAAGTGCCTATCCAATCTTGATTTGACGGCCCAAAGATTACAATCGTATGGGAACACTGATTCAAGCAAAGAATTCCACTTCCTGGCAGTAAACTTATTTATTGCACTAACTATAAACGGGATTTAGAATGCTGTTCTTTGCAGTTGGGCATCGATAGTCGAGTTTGCCAGTCAACTTATTGTGTAGAAGTTTAAGCAGCAATGTTCTTGATTTCAGTTCAGATTTGCTACATGAATTTAGGGTATTCTATGTTTAAATCATATTTTCTTCCTTCCCTGATGTTCTTTTATAATAATTGAATGATATATTGTTTATAGGCTCACGAGGAACCGAGTGCGAAGAGTATCGTGCAAACAACGCGTAGTCGTTTCTAGTATCAGGTATGCTGCACATGATATAAATTTCATGAGCAGTAATACTTCAAGATATTAAGTGAATAAGTCTAGTTTGTAACGTCTTATAAATAAATTCTCATTTTTAATTAAATATCTCTTAGTATTATTTTATTTTTCCAGCGGTAGCCAGTTCCTCAGTTGTTGAGGATTACAGGTGAAGCTCGCTTCCACCTTCGGCCTTATCTTCACTTACCATCAGGTGAGATGAAGGCCAAGAACTTACCTGTCATATGTAAAAAAAAAAAAATCTAATAAGCCATACACCAAAATGGTTTTGCCGTAGCCGGCTGAAATTCTGTAAACTTATACAAATAATTTAATGGCTACCTGTATATTCTCGCTGCCTTTTCCAAATTTAGATAATTTGGAATAACACGCCACTTTTCCTCAAAGTTGTAAGAACTTTCGAAAATTTAAACGTGGTGCGCATTTTCAGTAATTTGCCTGTTGATATATTATATTACTTATTAAGTATTTATCATACTATAAAGTATTTATTTAACTCTTTTTTTATTTTTTTTTATATTTTTATTTAATATTGTAGCGTCACTGGAACCAAGTCTGTATGCAAAATTTCAGCTCAATCGGATATCCGGAAGTGCTTGAAAATTGCGATAAGAAATTTGATCTCGTCAGACAGACCGACAAGAATTTAAACTAAGTAAAACGTTGGTAAAATACAACTTTATAATCTTTTGTGATATTCGTACCGTAGGTAATGCGAACAGTATGTTAAAACAACATATTTACTTTGACTTATTTTTATTGATTGCGATTAATTTAAATACAATTTCTACTAAGAATGCATGACGTTTTTAAATAAAACTACTGATAAGCCAACCAGTCTAGCAGGCATTTAACTTATTTAAGTAATTACCGATTAAATATATCCGTAAACGAAATGTAGACAGATATTAAAATACTATATTGCTTGTAACGTGTTGTTTGAGGTGTAGCAATAAAAATGTGTTAGCTAGTGCACTCTTAAGATGTATGTCATCAACCGCAATCACCTTTATCGCACGTAATAAACAAAGCGAAATGGCCAACAATGAAACGGAATATCGGTGATAACAACTTTATCTACAGTCAACTGATAAATAATTTCACTCTGTAGATTACTCCACACGGACGAGCTGCCTTGAAAATGTTTAAATACAACCTTTTTATAAGTTTAATTATTTGTAGTTCTATTGTGAACAGTGCAGATATATGTGCGAAGGGCAATGGTTGTGTGTGTCGTGATAACAGTAAAGTTAGTGACGATTATTTAGGAGAACATGTGGACTGCTCTTACTATAAGGGAAACATTGTAACAGCTGACTACGCCTTGCCTGGCCGAGTCTACTCGCTAGATCTATCATCAAGCAACATATCAGAGCTGCAGCCTTCAAGAATTTTTGAATCAAACACTTTGGTGAAGTTATTTATAAATTACAATCAAATAAGAGAAATACAGCCGAGAATTCTAAAACTTCCCGAATTAAAATGGCTTGAACTAAGCAATAATGAACTCGAATTTATAGACAAAGATGTTTTCACAGATATTAATAAGCTTGAATACTTGAATTTAGCAAATAACAAATTTATCTCATACGAAAAATTATCTTTACACCATTTAGGTAATTTGAATGAACTCGTTTTAAACAATAACAATTTGGGCCCAGTAATGGAGAGGGCTAATCTATTTGACAGAAATGCATTTGGAGTGACGCATAAAATTAAAAGTTTAAGCATCAGTGGCATCAATCTGAATGTGGTACCAGACAACTTTTTTTCAGACGTTTACGATTTGAGAAAACTGATTATTTCGAATAATAACCTGAAAGATATTTTCGAGGTGCCTTACACATTGGAATACTTAGATTTGTCTGACAACCCAATTGAAGAGATGTCTTCTGAAGATTTTAATGATTTGCTAGCATTGAAAGAATTGAAACTAAACAATTTGAATATAAAGGAAGTGCCAGAATTTATCTTTAGCTCGCTACATAGCTTGCAATCTTTACAATTGGAAAGAAATAAAAATCTAACAGTATTTAGCTCACTGGCTTTTGGTCGCGAGGTGCTTGACGATGCCGATGATTTTGTTCTAGAATCGTTGTCCTTAAAAGGGTCAAGGCTGACAAAATTAGAAGAAGATCTCGCAGAGCCTTTCGGCCAGTTGACGTCACTGGATCTTCAGGGCAACCCGTTTCAATGCGATTGTGATATAAAGTGGTTGAAAACCCTGCAAATTGACCCGGAAAATTATGAACACTTAAGGTATGTATCTGTGTGCTTTGTATTTGAACATTGTAGATTATTCCCAGAATCGCTCGCTGGACTTACGCTAAGTCCAGGGAAGGAAATTTACATCATAGGCTAAAGGGCCTAAAATAATATTCTTTCATTTTGCCTTTACAAGTGAAATGTGGGTGATACACATCCTAATAAGATAGATATTGCAGTGTCATAGCACTCTGAATAACTTTTTTATAATTATTTGAAAATCGTTTGATCACAGTCCCACATACGGAAAGCGATGTGATCCAAGGTGAAACACGCAGCAACCCCAAATTATAAATTTCAGATTTTTTCTTTAATTAGTTAAATTAATCCAACTTTTCAGATGTGGTTCCCCAAAAACCTTGTTCAACGCCAAAATCTTCGAGCTGGACAGCAAGTACTTTACTTGTAGTCCAAAACTGAATGATCGTCACATCGGACTGGTGATAGCTGGTGTCGCCTTTTGTATGATTCTAGCAGGTATAGCTCTGTGGTTCTTCGTGTTCATACCAAGATACCAATCCAAAGGACATTGTATATCAAACGTGGAGTACTCTGCTGCGGCATATACGATGTTGCCAGTGCATAGAACTGACAGTTAATGTAAACTGAAAACCAAGAAGTGTCAAGATTTATTTATTAAATGGGTGGGTGGGTAAGATATTATCTTTGTAATTTTGTTAATTCGGTTAGGTTGTACACAGATGATCAATTTTAGTTCCAAGCCGTATTTTTACCGTGGCAGCATTTTCGTTTTCTTTGTATTGGCAAATAACTAATAAGACACGAACTCGGGCGTAGATTACAGAGATTATGTTAAATATAAACTAACATTATAATAATTTTATAACAAATCAAAATAATGTTATTAATCTACTGTTTTAGCAATTTGACAATAATTAAAATTATGGAACAGAATAGAATAAATATCCAATGAAATCATACTTACATTTGCATTGCCTGTATTTCGAACGCTATCATAACCCAAAAACATTAAAATTCAAAAATATAACAAACTGGGATAATAAAGTGCAGATAGCCTTAGAAATGAGTAAATAGATATTCATTATTATAACCTAATAGTAAGTATTTAAGAAAAGCTGTTATATTTAGAAATAAGAAAGATATGTTTACTCTGCAGACATGTACTTGTAAATAAATTGTTAAGTTTTTGTTATTAACTAGCTTTGGAAATAATAATGTTTTGGTTAGTGCAATAACAATGAAGGGTAGAGAAGAAGAAAAAAGAGAAGTTCATAATTATATTCCCTAATTATTATTGCATGTTGCCAAAGAGCAGATAATTTCTTTGCACTTAGAAGTTTTTATATAAAAAATATCTTTTAAGTAAGTCATAAAAACATCAAACTGCATATTATTTGACCATGATTGAAATTGCTTGTTTTATTATAAACAATATATTAATAAGCTTTTATCTTCATGTTTATCTATGACAAAAACAAACAGTAGATTAAGTCTGCCTCATTTTAAAGATTATGAAATAGGAGTTGAGAAACATTTTGGAACTAATGGAATTCCTGCCAACATAATGTAATGCGTATGTAATTTTATATAATATATTATGTCATTTATATATAGTAGTTTATATATGCACCTTATATATGTAAGTATATTACACCTACCTTTTCTTTAATTCTCTCTCTGCCCAAAGGTTGCCTGGAAGATATTGCTATTAGCTATAAGGCCGCCTGTGTTGCATTGTATTTTATTCTTTACTATATTTGTGTTTTTATTTGTTGCAATAAAGAATTTTATCTATCTATAATTATGTATAACTAATTTATACAAAATTCTAATAGGTCGCAAAAGAACCTCTTAGAACACATTGATTCGAGTTTTCAGCAGACGCAACTATTTCGTAAATGTCCAAAATACTTTTTTTAATTTTGATTTCAATTATAAATGTAGATATTTGTTAGTTAAGTTAAAATAATGTATAAAAAAATATAAGATTTGCTTTAAAAATCACCATAAAATGTTTTTTTATTCACAGAAAAGAAAATTGTATGTAGGCCTATTACTGTACATGTAAATTAAAAACGTATTCAAAATCCACTTTATATATTTAAAAATACAAAAGTGTACAAATTGTTTTACAAATAATTGTAATTGTATATTAATGTTGTGCTTATTACTTACTACTTAGGCAAATATTTTGTGCTGTGATATTGTGATAATATTACATTTAGGAATACAAAATATGGCGAAATAACATCGTTACAAATTATTTATTCTGCAAAATCTTTAGTCAACTGTCTACTAAACACCTTATTAGATTTTCAACCTTATTGCGTTCGTCATAAAATCTAATTATCGGGGAGTTTGTAATCTTGACGATCTTGAATGTATATATACCTACATTACTCGAACATTCGTATGTACTTCTCGAAAAATGATTAGTTAAGTACTTGTTAAACCTACAGAATACACACACAGAGATACTTTTAATAGGTACATATAATTTTTATCTACACAGAACTAGCAGCTGGCATTAAGATTCTCTGTTGTAGTAGTGACCTTTCATAAGAAACAATACATTTAAAGGTGATTATCTCAATAAATTTTAAACTTTATGCGTATCGCGTTAAGGTTGAAAATCTATTAAATTAATTCTGAGTCGTTTTTAAAATTTAAGTGTTACTCCCTTATCGATGAAAGACCCACCAGAAGGGCAGTGTCAAATTATTACTAAATTACGACAAATACCAAGTACCACTTGTTAGTTTGTACAGATTATTCAATAAATTTAAGTAATTTCTAAGGATTAATTTCATTCTTTACTCATTAAGAAGGTTTAAGAAAATGTTATATAATAAATATATTCTATTTCAAAATCTATTTATGAAACGTTTCTTAGCAAAATTCTTTGTTTGTACTGAATATTTTCTAAAATACTGCACATGAAAAGAAGTGTGAATTTTGACCAATACTCAAATAAAAATAATACTGTACCAATATTTGTCCATGAATTACACTTAGTTTTATTGAAACATTATTCTATATTTACGAGAAATATTTATCATCTACAATTCCTCAATATCTGAGCAGGCACAAGCTTATACAAAGGCATTTTGAGCATTACTTACTATGATAATGAACTCTTATACAATACCATAAAGTATGATTTCGAAAAATCCAGTTTTAAATCAATGTTTACAACAAACAATTTAAAATATCTCTTGAGGTTTATCAATCAAGATTTTTATCCGTCGATATGTTAAGAAGCAAGAGATTCCAAGCAATCTTTGGTCAATTTAGCGATATCTATTTAGGCATAAATGCCAAGATCTTACGCACAACCTTATTCGATATTCTTATGTAAAAAATAAAAATGTCATGAAAAGCAGTCTTAACATTTTACGCTTAACAGTTCGCGTGCCTGAAACGAGACATAATAAAAAAATGGATTGTTGTTGTGAAGAAAACTGAAAAATTTTTGTATGGAAAATGCAGAATTCCACAAAATCTCCATACAAAACACCAATTTCATAGGTAAGGACCTAATATATCCTCCCTTAAGATATATATTTAAACTACGAATGCTACTACTTCAATAATCCAAATTACAAAAATTGTGTTATATAATTGTTTAACCCATGGTGTCGGATAAATCCGACATATATTTTTTGTGTCGTCCATTCAGTCGTAAATATACGACCCTGTAGAAATGAACAAGAATATATTTAACGAATTAATTCGACGCTAAAGAGATAATAATACGTCTAAAAGCTATTATAGATTACCTTTTTCATTTGCAGAAATGCTGCCTTTGCCTTATTTGATAAATATTCTAAATTATGATATGGTAATTATACTAAAATATAGTTATATGAATACTGAGATTGATCATAGTGACAGATTTTATTAGCCAATAAAATCTATAAGATTTTGGGGCCTGTTTCACAATCGACTGGTACGTTCTGAATAACTTACTTGGCAGATAATTAGTCAGTTGTAACATGAAATTTATGTCAATTGCACTGCCAAGTAAGCTATTCAGAACTTACCCGTCGATTGTGAGACAGGCCCTTAGAGTTAAAGTTACTTTTATGTTCCTTTTCATACAAAATGTATACTTGCTAGATAAATATGTTCTTTTATTTATGTTGAATTGAAAGCTTGAATATATTTTTTTATACCTTTCCTACATAAAAGCGAAAATTTTTATAAGCCTGCTTCTGGCTAACAACTTACATAAAATTGGTAAACATATGGTATATAACAATGTTGTGGAAAAAGACTGCAGATAATTTTGGTAAAGATTTTTAACTGTTTTTGTAAACCAAAGGCTGAAATTAGATATTTTTTACCAATAATAAAGGCATTACCTATATTACAATTTGAATAATATTAAATAGTACTTATAGCAATATAATAAAGCTAAATTTGTGCATGTTTCTAAATAATCTATTTATAAAACTAATACAGTAACATATGACACAAAATGTACAATAACTCGTATAAAATTAAAACTACATTATGTATATTTGTAAAAAATTAAATGCATAAAGAGTCTTTCATATCAGAATGGCTTTAAAAATACCAAAACCTTAGTCTAATTTGAGATTCACTTTGTTACTTGTGTTCATATAAACATGTCTAGTTCACATGTCATAAGTAAATTCCATTTATCAGTCAATAGATTCCAATAAGCAGGTGAAATCAACAAATTACCATAATGTGAGAAATTGAAATCTCTTTGTTCCATCATCAGTCTAATTATTCGTATTTCTAATCAACTTGGTGATGTAAACTAACCTCTTATTAAAAAAACTTAACTAAATTTAAACTGCTCGCAGTTACATTGCACTCAATAGCTGCCTTACTAAACACCACTTTACCAATTACTAGACTACAAAGTGAAAATCCAATTGATATAAATGTAAAGCTATAAAAATTATTACATAAAATCCAGCTCCATTGTCTTCAACCAGTATTACAGAACCAATGTCTAGCATTGATCACTTCTTAGAAAGGGATAGCGCTATGTGGGACGAATACAGCCATCTCTTTCTAACTATGCTGCATCCAATTTCGCTAAATTAATTCCATAATATGGCTCTTACTGTTCTAAAGACAAGAACTAGATAAAGTCTAGATGTCATACAAGTCTGTGATCATCCCTCGACAAGAACTCCTCGTGTCAGACGGATGTCTCAGAGTTGAGTCTCAGTATGAACCTGTTGCTCTTCGGATCGACCACTTCTTCAGCTAAGCTGAATTTGGGCATTTGTTTTATTGAGCATATGAGAGATATGTCACCTTGTCTCAGTTGGAACTCGATGTCGTGGGCCAGAGGTCGTGCTAGCAGTTCGTCGGAGATGAGGGACCAGCGTTGGAGAGGCCTGGTTTCCTGGTCGGCGGAGAGAACTGGCCCCTCCACTATAAAGGGCTCGAGGAAGGCGCGGGGAGACGCGTCCTGGGACAAGCAGCGGGCTAGGTGGGCTAGGACCTGAACACATAATAACGAGCAATTAGAAAAACTTACAGCTACCCTCAACAGTGTGTAAAAACATGGGCCTAAATCCAAGGTGATTAATTGGGGGCAGAAACATTTACTACTAACATACTTTACAAAACCCGCAAAATCTATGGCGAAAGGTGTTATCAATATTAATTAGTTATTTTTATAAAATACTTTTTAGTTTACTATCATTTTAGATGCTCCGACCTCCTCAATCCATTTAATTATTTCATTAAAATAAAAACAATAGTAGTACCAACTGCTTTTCTTGCCTAGCATGGCGTAAAAGACGACTATAAGGGCGTATTGGGTACTGGGTCTGTGATTGTGTAGGCGATGAGCTAGCCACTTATTACTACTCTTTCACGATTTTTCATCTGACCAAACCCAATTTTCGTATGCCTAAATGTGGTCTTGGACTCAGTCTACCCCTACGGGGATTATAGGCGTGATTTTATGTATGTATGTAAAACATTATCCTGTAATTACCGAGTCGGCAGAATGCCTCGGCTGCTGCCGCGTCGCCCGCAGGTACTTCTGCAAGGCGCGAGCCAGCGACGGGAACACCGCCTGCGCAGCTTCGCGGGGGCCCAGGGCGCCTCCTTATATAACACATAAAAAAGATTAATATATGTATACCTAAAAAATCATTTCTGTATATATAATAGGGTCATGTTTGTGTAATCAGAAGAGATGTGATTGTGACGATGAGGCGAAAAAAATTGTCACGATGTATTTCAAGGTAAAAGGTTAGCTTTACCTTGTGACATACCAATGGTCACAAACTGTGGAGTAATAGACATATCAGAAGTGTTTTTAAATGAGAACTTGCAAACACTTTCCTTTTATTTTTGCTGCTCTTTCCCATTTTAAATATGGTCGGCACAACATGTCTTCCTCGTCCACACTCCTCTGTCACTCGTCAGCTCAACGTTCACTCCCATTTTCTCATATCATAATTCGCACAGGACAAGCAAACATTTAAGGTCAAACCGCACTGGCGCTGCGCGGCAGCGGAGCGGCGCGACAGATTCGCCAAAACGTTCCCCAATGTCAAAATATGTCGCGTCACACCGCTGCCGCTAAGTGCGTTTTACTCTTAATGAAACAGAGGAAAGAATATTTTCGTGTCGCGCCGCTCCGCTGAGGCGATGCGCCAGGGCGGTTTAACCTTTAAAGGACAAATTATTTTGCGTTCATCAGACTGCAGTGAAGTCGTGCAGAGTGAAGCTCCTCGAGAAATACTCGTAGCAACGTACCATTAGCAGTAGAGACGCGCACGCGGCGCACGTGCGCGAAGGCGTCCTCGGCGGCGGACAGCAGGCGCGCGCGGCGCTTGCGCACGCGGCGCTCGCGCTCCGCCTCCTCGTAGTAGCGCTCGTTGTGCGCCGACGCCGAGTCGCGGCGCCGCCCAGCGCTGCCCGTGCACGAGCCGGCGGTCGATCTGCACACGTACATGGCCAATGACGAACTACTGCACTACTCGCGCAAGAGGACGCCAGATCGATCCCGACGCCTGTACCGCTGCGTTTTAATACAAATTTAGTACTGGTTGTTGTAAAAATCGCTTGGCACACACTCTGCCCCGTGCATGCCTCAGGCTAGTCCCTGTTACGTGGACACTTGACATATTTTTTTTTATGACAGGTAAGCTCTTAGCCTTCATCTCACCTGATGGTAAGTGACGATAAGGCCGAAGGTGGAGGCGTCACCGGTAATCCCCAACGACTGAGGAACTGGCTATCTTACCTCTGATTGCAACAATGCTTATATCATTGTTATTATGGCGACAATTTTAGGTAAGACGGTGGTAGCTAGCAAGACGAGCTTAGAAGCCCTACCACTAACCAAACCGAGCAGAAAAACTTCTGCCCCCCATGGAGAATCGAACCACTAGATCAGAGACGGTTAAAGGCGGTTATCAGATGAAAAATGTAGATGCTTTCACCTCTGCCGCGTCTGTCATAATGGTTATGTATTGATCCTTAGATGATTAATATGCACCTACTACCAGTTGAACTTAGCAGTACCATTGGGCACCATACCTCAGGTGTGTGAACTGATCATGATGACACTAGGAATACCCACTAAAACTTCCCAATATCTATACATACATACAATCACTGCTGTAATCCCCGAAGGGGTAGGCGGAGTACAAGGAGCACTGCGGTCCAATATCTATACAATTATAATAAAACTGTTGAGGTCGAATGACAGTACATAGACAAAAAAATACTCAAAACCATGAGGATTTTTTTGGGATGTAAATAGAGGGAAAATACCATGAAATGATTGTTTTAAAAATTTTGAAATGGCTGGACCGGGTTCATTGAAATTTTGCATTGTGATATCTTATATCCCTGGTCAACATCTTAGATACTTTTTATTCCAGAAAATTAAAGGGTTTCTGTGGGATAGTTAAAAAACCGCTAATAAAGTTGCGGGCAAAAGCTAGTGTAAGTATATTATTGTATTGTAGCCCTTTTTTGGTAGCAACATCAGGTGATAAGGTATACTATAGTTGACAAAAAGGGGTAAGGAGCAGTAAGAAACTGCCAAGACAAGTATCAAGTATCAAGAAGTGTCCAAGATATAACAATAATTAATTGGTGCTGAATTTTGAACAGCATTTTTTAGAATTTTGTGTTTTAGTAGAAAATTGTTTTACGAACCTGGTTTGTCCTGGTGTTGCATTAGTATTGGATCCATCCACGTCATAGAACTTGATGCTGCTCTGGCCTTTCCTCTGTGACTTTGAAATTGATATCTTTTCCATATATGGATTGTAAATAGGAAATTCTGTGTAGTACTTCTGTAAGACCCACACAGCAGCTCTCTGAATACTCAACTGGCCAATAGAATAGGACCTGCTCTCTCCATCTGGACTTCTCACAATCTTTATGTAGTACACTGGCTCCAAGTGCCTTATCTCCATCAGTACCACTGCTATATAATGAATAAAGAGCAATGTATCTGCAAAACTTGATACATATGAAACTAATGAGTTATAATCTATTGCCTCTTCGCCAACTGCTAAAGCTTTAGTAGCTTCTGTTATTTGTACTATATAGAAGAGCCAATATGAAAATATGCATACTGCAAGAATTACTAAAGTGACTGCCCTGAATACATATAATCTCGGAAGTATAGCATTCCTTGGTCTTAAAAACACTGCCCAGATTCCAATAGCAAGTAACACTAACTTAAATGCTAAAGAAAGTAATATTCCTTTGCATTCTGCAGTGCAAGCTAACAGCTGTATTCTTTGGCTCGGCTGGATTGCAATATTGTCAGTGAAACCAGGGAAGAAACCAATTTTGGGCAACACAACCATTGCCAAAGGACTTACAAATGACACAAATGAGAGGCCAAGTGCTATAGTAGTTCCAAAGTATCTTGAGCAGACAAATCCTATTCCACTATCAGACTCCATTGGCCAGTTGCTGACATCTTCCATAGATTGGGACCCTTCTGAGGTGTTTCCTGTGACTGCTGTGGTGTTCTCTCCCCAGTTTTCATCCTGGGGTAGTATTTGTACTTCAATCACTTCTTGTCCATCTCTTCCCATTTCAGGATTAATGTTAACACTGGTTTGAAATGGTGCCATTGTGCTGTCAATATCCTTCCTTTGAGATTTTGAACTTCTGCAAGAAAGAATAGAATAATCCATTGTTAAGTATTTTTAACACAAAATTGATTCAGTTCTGATGTTTTCACTTCAGCTACTATGAATAATTATTAGGTAAGCGAGAAATTGATTTTAGTTCGATTTTGACCCATTAGTTGCAGTTGTTCATGCCTGACTGATTAACCTTAAAATCGAAGTAACGAGCAATTGCTAGAGAAATAGATAGTCGATACGCATGTTATAAGTTGATATTTGCACTAAAAATATATTTGAATGATCTGATCGTACCTGGTGCTTCTGTGCGAGTGAGACTTGTGCCTAGAACTCCGCCGCGATCGGCTGCTCAGCTCTGATCTCACAGACTCAGTCTCCATAGTGACCTGGTCCACAATACTTCCCCAATCTTACCCATGAGCGCAATTACACTTGAACCTGGAAAAACCAGGGTTGTTTACAGTGAAATTACTATTAAAAGCCAATTAAAATACCTATTCGGTCAACATGGACAAAAACATTACAATGCACCGTAATTATCCAAATTCTACAAAACGATTCACTTTAACCACTTTGTTTTTAATCAGCTAGTAGTAATGATGCAAATTACCTTAGCATTTTTGTTAGTAAATCAAATTAATTCTAATAAGAGCGTCGTTTATGGAAGTCGAACCAAATAATTCATACTGTAAAATGATAATAAATTAAAACATGACTTTCACCGAGTAATTGGTGTCGGAAAGCCTGTTTCTTCTCGTTCAAATAGTATAGCGTTCTCTTTCAATGTAACTAACAATCATGTATACTAAACTCGGCTGTATAATATCGCCATGGTTTTGCGTTCAGAAACTGAATTGAATAATGTTGTCTAAAAACTGCAATTTGCAAAATTAAATAATTTTAATATTTATTTAATAGTAATTATTATTAACATTAAACAAATAAAGCGTAACAAATTATAACATTTCTTAATTTGAGAATAATTTGTTATTTAATGGCGGTCATTTCAAAATCCGACCGAAAGATTACGAGCACTGATAATGATAAGATAACACACCCAGTTTTTATAGATAATTCAGTGACGAGTATGCATTTCTAGACATGATTATTTTGTTTATTGTGTAAAATCATGGAAAATAGGGGTCATGAAGATGAAATTCGTACAGAAAGCCGTGAAAATCGTGAACAGGACTTACGTTTGGACAGTGTGGTGGCATCGCAACCTGAAATAGGACCTACTCCTCCCGATGGAGGATACGGGTGGATGATAGTGTATTCAGCGGCGCTGTATAATGTGACAGTACCTACTTTGTTGCCTGTATACGGTTTCATAATTCTAAGTGGAATAAGGCAAGAGGATCACGATGAAAACGAGAAATTGAAGATTTGGGACATGGATATTGCATTGGTACCGGTCATAATGATCTTTATTAAACTTCTACTAGAATCTTGGTGCCGCGCTGTTATAAAGACGTTCCATATGCCACGTTTTATGGCTATCGCAGGGTTGTGTCTGACGGTAGCCGGAGTTTTGCTGTCAAGTAACTCGACTGAAGTATACAGCAACGATCATATCATTAATGTTTTTTCGGGAATTTTTGCGGGTAAGCGATATTTAAAAATAAATTTAACTATAACTTTTACAACGCGGATATCTTAATAAGTTCCTTAACACAACCTAAAGTTCTAGCAGTAAAAAAATTCAGTCGACCGTCCATGCAATCCATGCATACTAGACCTCCTCTTCTCGATTAGATTTTTATATATCTATCAATTAATCATTTCTTATCCACTATGTCTGTATAACCTTGCTTGGGTACAACAGGTCGCTCCTGATGGTGTAATGGAAAAGTTTCTAAATAAAAGATGCCTTTAAACCATAGAAAAAGAATTTATTACATATAAAAAATCGGAGCCTATATACATTCGGTGAAAAAACTAAATAGCGTGTTTCAGTAATTGCCGTCCTTGGGAACAGCGCCATCTATTGGCCAAATTACGAAACAACATTTAGCAATGGTTTGTACAATGTCGGATTTTGTTTATCAAACTATAGAGGAATTCCCCTCCATAGTTTATAACTACCTATCTATGCTAGTCAACGAATTATGGATATATATTAAAAAATCAAAATTTATTGATGCAAGTACAAATATACCACTGATTACATCACAACCACTACACAGTCAACATCACGACAGTGTCCGTCAGACTATAATAAAACTATTAATTGTTTTTATTTGAATTTTCCAACTTTACTTACTGTTGAGACATAAAACACGAAAATTATAGGTAATAAGATTTTTTATAGTTTGAAGTAGTTGCCGATTGTTTCTTTTTGGGGTATTACCAGAGTTTTGTATTGAACTATACTAAGCTAGACAAACATAATATGCTTTAGAGCTGTATCGATGTATTAGTAGCTTTATTATGTTTAATTTGTAGCCTATTTCATGCATGAGGCAGCTCGGTCGTGGTGGTGAGGAGCTCGGTGGCATAGTGGTTATAACGATTTGGTTTTCGATATTGAAAACAAAGCTACCTTCGCCATAGTCAGGCCGTATGGGTGACCAAAACTTTGTAATCTCGAACTCCTCAGTGCTTCGGAAGGCATGTTAAGTTTGTATTCACCAACCCGCATTGGGCCAGTGTGGTGGTGTTTCGGCCCATACTCTTCATGTGTTTGTTTCCATGAGGAAGGTTGTGCCCAGCAATGGGACGTATATAGGCTGAGGACGAAAAGTACCTACGTATTGTTAGCGTTGTTTTTGTAATAAAATGCTTTTAAAATAATCAAGGCGAGCTTATTGTTAAGGTGTTAAGGACAGAACGCAAACTAGACCTTGTTTGTGGCAATCCCGACATTAGCAAAGTAGGTATACCAGTCTCGGAATGTATAGGACCAGAAAAAGCAGCTGGGTATCCCGTTCTCGACCTGTTTTCCCCGATTTTATTCTCTACTCACCGCTCACTTTGAAAATGTATCTCTCCCTAGGGCTCGCAGACAAGAGATGGATCTAAGATGTCTGGTTTTCTGACCATTGAGAGGCTGGCTACCTACCCCCCTCTACGTTATCTCAACTTACGCGCTCCATTTTTCTCTAGATCTACCAGAACTCTAAAAACTCTCAAAATAGATACCGCTACTTTTTTATTTCGAAACACGATATCGTCGACGTCGACTTTAATGAATCTCATACAAATTATTTTGTAATACGAGGGTGGATTGAAAAGTAATCGGCCTAACCAAGAAAATAAATATATAATAATTGAAATATATTTTTATTTTTCAACGTAATCACCATCAAGTTCAATGCACTTTTGCCACCTTCTCTTCCAAGCATTTAGCCCGTTGAAAAAAAATGATTCTTCCTTAGAGTCAAAATATGCGTCTACTGCTGCTTTGACCTCGTCGTTTGTCAAAAATCTTTGACCTCCCAAGTGCTTTTTTAGGTTAGGGAACAGAAAAAAGTCTGACGGTGCTAGATCAGGTGAATAAGGTGGATGCGGTAACAGTTCAAAGCCACAGTTGTGAATTTCTGCCATTGATTGAACAGACGTGTGAACACGAGCGTTATCTTGATGAAACAGGACTTTTCTTCTGATCATTCCTGGACGTTTTTCTTTTATTTCCTCTCGTAAACGACGTAGTAAGGTGCAGTAATAATCAGAGTTTATAGTCTGACCCCTTTCAAGATAATCAACCATAATCACACCCTTCGAGTCCCAGAATACTGAAGCCATCACCTTACTTGCCGACAAAATCGACTTAGCCTTTTTGGGGGGTGGTGAACCATGTCTTTTCCACTGTTTTGATTGTTGTTTTGTTTCTGGTGTACAGTAATGAACCCATGTTTCGTCCATAGTAACAAAACGATTAAAAAAATCACATTCATCAGCTTCAAATAACTCCAAACAGTCGCGTGCAATAGTCAATCGCATCCTTTTTTGCTCAACTGAAAGCAGTCGCGGAACCCACCTCGCAGACACCTTGTGGAAACCCAACACGTTGACTATTATGTTTTGAGTACGTTCATAAGAGATGCCTATAATCTCGGCTATCTCTCTAATTTTCAATCTGCGGTCTCCCATAACTAAGTCGAGTATTTTTTTAACATTTTCGTCAGTAGTGGATGTCGAAGGCCTTCCAGAGCGGGGTTCGTCTTGCACACTCTCTCTACCACGCTTGAATTCTGCAATCCATTTTTTGACGGATGAATATGAAAGAGCACAATCCCCTAATGTACTGACCATATCATCATGGATGGCTTTTGATGACAGCCCCTTCTTATGGAGGTACTTAATGACGGCACGCTGCTCGATTTGCTCCATTTGCGAAAATGATGTCAGATTGCTTTGTTAATAAATTTATAAAATTAAAACTAATTATCTCATACGTTTCAAACTTCACACAATTAACAGGTCTGAATTGGACTAAATAATGTGGGTAGATTTGATTTTTAGAACTAAATGGATCAGTGTTAGGCCGACTACTTTTCAATCCACCCTCGTATATTTTGAGCAATTTGACTTTGGTGTTTAAGAATTTTTAATTCTTATATTTTCAGGTATTGGCTGGGCTTTAACTGGGCAGCAAACTGACATGATAGTAACACATTACTTCAGAGAAAAACTTCCTCTGGCACAGGGGATCGTCAGGATAGCGCCCTCAGTAGGCAACTGCCTCATACCCTTGCTTGTAGGATACCTTTGTACTGTGTACCAAGCCAACATGGTAGTCATGATATACGCCGCAATAGTTATGCAGAATTGTATCTTTCTAGCCGCGTATACAAGGCCAGTATATATTGAAAAGGTGATCAAAACCACCTACAACATGCTGCGTGACGCAGTAGAAGACGAAGACGAAGTTATCTATTCCAACCAAGAAAGATACAACACTGAGAATGCTCCGAAAACTAATAACGATCCAAATGGACCTCAGGATGATGACCCCAATGACGTTGTAGTATACAACTCAAGAAAGGGTGCCAAAGAAATCTTTGACCCTGAAGTTCAATCGGATATAAACGTGACAGTACAAATTGCGAATTCCCAAAGGAGGTTTTCATCAGATTTCAATACCATGTTTGCAGCGAGCAACCCAAATAGATTTTCATCCAACTTTGGCTCTCAAGATATTCGGACCTTCGAAGATGAGCAAGGGCAGGCAGGCAGCTCAAACAGATTTTCTTCTAATTTTGGATCTCAGGACATTTTCAACAACTATAATACTTTATCAAGAACGTTAGGTTATCAAGAATTGGACAATATTGATTCCCAAAATCCTCAGCCTTTGTACAGAGAAACGACAGTAAACGCACCTGATGCAATATTCCCAGATGCTTCTCCAGGAACCGTTAGGAGAACAGCGTCGCTCAAGAAGAACTTTATAACGATCATGAACATGTTGCTCGACATTAACTTCTATCTTTACGCGCTACTGCACATGACGACGACATTCTCAATATTAGTTCTGGGACTGTATTTCCCAGCTTTCGTGTGGGAGCAGAATCAAAGTCTCAACATTTGGTCGGTGAGTATAATCCGCTGTTTAATTGTTCGTAATTTAAATAAGTTCTTTTTAAAATTACTTTTCTTAAAAACCTCTATGTCAACCGCGAACTTCCTCGATTGAACCGGTAGGTCCGGAGTTCGATTTCCTACGGGGGCAGGGGTTTTTCTGCTGCTGCGGTTTGGTTGGTGGTAGGGCTTCTAAAGCCACCTGGCTAGCTAACATCGTCTTACCTAAATTTTTTGCCATAATAACAATGTTATAACCATTGTTGCGTTCCGGCAATCAGAGGTAAAATGAAATGAAATTCTTTATTTAATCATTTAGGTAACAACAAGTAGTTACACTTATGACGCGTCAAAAACAATTAAACTTAACAAACAAAATAGTTCTACTTGTTTACCTCTACATTTTTTTTCTTCCTGTTCACTACCGGGAGGCCTTGTCAAGAGAAGATACAGGCAAGAAACTCTGCAAGGGGTCCATCCTCCCTTTACATAAAATAAAATAAAATTGTCTTACGTGCTACAATATACAAATTACAGGCAAGTCTGAGTGGAATGAATAAGAGGATGTCAACAAGGTATCAGGATTCACGACAAAATTACTCATCAATTCAGAAAATTAGAAAATAGATTGATGCAGCTTATGACATCCTCCATCACAACATTAAATAAAAGTTTTAATTCATAAAAATTAATATAATCTAACAATATAATAATTCATTTCCAGACCTGGTTATCATCAAAATAATCTTGGACATTATAATAGCCTTTTTTTATTAAGGTTTGTTTTACAAATAGTTTAAATTTATGTAAAGGCAATTCTATTATGTTTTGTGGGATTTTATTATACAAACGTACACCTTTCGCTATGAATGATCGACCTATTTAAGACGACGGTAAGATAGCAAGTTCCTCAGTTCTTGAGGATTACAGTGAAGCTCGCTTCCACCTTCGACCTTATCGTCACTTACCATTAGGTGAGATGAAGGCCAAAAGCTTACCTGTCATATAAAAAAAAATCTTTCGTTTCTCTACTTTCATATCAAAAATCTTTTACGCCCTTCAGTTTGAGGTGGAACTTATGGTAACAGGCCTTTAAGAATTTGATACCATAAAAATATATTTATACCACCTTTTCAAAATATAATGTTATTTTTCAGGTGGCTGTGGTGGTGGCGATATCTCATGCGACGGCTCTCTGCTTCATTGTGCTGTGTATCGTGATGCCCAGTTCTATCAACGGGAAGGCACGCGTGTGCGCTGTTTTCTGCGCAGTTGGGGCTGCTGGTTTCTATGGTAAATACTTTTCATATTCCAAAATAGGATATACCTCATTTCTTAAGAACTAGAAGAAAGACTTCAAGAAAAAGAAAAATATCTCATGAAGCAAAATAACTCTACGCAAATTAAATAAAACAAAATGATGACGATTAATGTGCCAGAGGTCGAATCACATCCTCTTTGATGCAAAATCCTCTGTTTTAGGTAAAGTCAAGAGCTTGTAAGACTATAGAAAACTGCCAAAACTCCCTTATATATTTTGAACCTTAAAATATAAGGTATAAAGAGCTTAACTGATTGACGAGGTAGTCTGGTGAGCTTAATGGTATTAAGTATTATAATTTTATTTCTTTCTCTTATTCTTTCAGGTATCGCCATGACTTCCAGCAAAAGCCTGCTAATCTTATGGTGCATATGCGCTAGCTTCTCCACCGCAGCCTCGTCCATCCTTCAGCAGCCGTTGTACAACAGTACCCTCAATGAGTTCAACACCACAGCCACCATAACCGCGAACAATCTCATAGCGGCGGTGTTTCTACTGACCTGGTCTTTGGTGAGGAACTTCGAATACAAGACTTGTTATGCCATGGCCAGTGGTCTGCAGTTGGCTACTGCGCTTATATTCTTTGCTGTTTCTTTTAGGAGACGACGGTAGTATTAGACTTGATGTTAAATAGTTATGTATTTAATTATTTATATTATATTTTATGACAGAAAAGATTTTGAAATTTGTACCTTATCGTGTAGTTTTAGAGCTCACATTTCGTTGTTTTAATGTAATGGGACTGGTGTAATTATTTAAACTGTCTTCGTGTGACAAAATTATCATTGACCATTAAGATTGTAATAAAAAACATGTTTTAGCTGATAACTCCCGTCGTACATATAAAGCTACTTGTGTTTTATTTGTGTGGTGATAAAGTAGAAGTACATACACGGAGTTCAATATTAAAACACTCGCCTTTTAAAAACACGCTTGTGTTTTATTAACTTGTATTATACAACAGTTACATAAACAGTTGTGGTGGTGAATATCATGGTGCTGTATACTAATAAAAAGCTTTTTTCAATCGTTAATATTCTATATTAGTAAGAGAGATCACATTAAAATACATCCATAAATTATTTAATCAAATAATGAACCTTATTGACATATTTTTACTATTTAAGTACAATATTTTGTTACTTGTCTGTGTGGTTTAAATAAAAGTTTTTGTATATAGATTTTTTCCGAATCTGCTCGACGCTAAAAGAAATATAAATAAAAATTACTTTCTATGAAATTGTAAATAACTTTTATAACTATCCGAGTTTCGAGACATGCATAGCAGATTCGAAAAAAATAAACATTTAAGTAAGAATTAATATATTTTATAAAGGCTATGATTGTTACATTTTTTATTAAATTCGAATAAATAAAAAATATTTTACAAAATAAAAATGCTTCTTCACCTCCCCAACGCCCATAAGACATATAATTTAAAAATAATAGGAAAGTTCTAAGATGCATTGAAGAAATATTCTTCAATTATATCACCAAAATATTAACTTAACATTACAAGTCAGTATTATAATTCCATAAATTGTCTTTTAGGTTTACTATTAGCTAGCACATGTATATTTTTTCTAAACGAATAGGGTGCCAATCAAAATACGGCTTTCCTTGTGGGTTTTTGAAACACTCGGGGTATCACTCGCGCATTGCCGACACTAGCTATTGGTAGCTATTTTACGAGCATTGCTACGGAATTGCACCTTGACGGTGCAAAAATGTTAAAAATATTTTCTTTTGTGCTTCATTCTTTGACACCAAAATAATTATAGGTCTAAAAAGCTCTTTGTTTTAATTTTTTTAAATTAATCCTTTTTTTCCACACGAATGTACTGTCCGATACCAATATTTTCAATCATGTAAAAGCAATAAGCACTAGTATTAAATATTAAGTGCGCAATTTTATGGCAGTAAACTAATATCTATAATAACATTGGAATGTTTATAATGTAGGTAATAGTGCTAATTAAATCTCTACAGAAACAAAGCGGCGGTAGTCGATTAGGGGGAAACTTGGATAAGATGTTAGTTCAAACTAAAACTTGCATTATCTAAACGTGAGCCACTGGGTACATTGCACATAGAACTGCCGGCCGTTTGGGTGGAAAGGTTCTCGATTAAATAAAAGCCGCAATGGAACCTAGTACGTCTAATAGCGTCCTTTCACACAGACCGGCTCGGAGAGAACGTTTTTTTACGTTTAAAATAGACCTTTGAGTCATTGCAATAAGGTTTATTTTTACGTTTCACGTATTTTCTTATTACAAGTGCTTGAGAGGATATCCGAACGCGCTATAAGAAATGATAAGAGTAGCTCCGCGGCTCCGAACGTGCAAATACGGCGGTCGGTGTGAACGGACATTAAGGTGGATTGAATATTATATGAGATTGAATATAATGAGATATGAATATTATAATAAAGGTTGCAGGAAGCCTCTGGATATGGCGAACACAGAACCAAAGTCAAAAAATTAATTCAGTTTAAGTATTTACATACTCCTATGAATGTCAAATTATGCCAACCGTTCACTAGCTACCAGGAGGCCTTGTTCCGACCGATCGTTATGGCAATTTATGGGGGAGGCCAATGTCTACAAATGGGCATTATACGACTGATATGATGACAATTTATGTTAAATAGCACCTGTCTTCCATCTTCCACCACGCTTAGTGCATGGCAGTAGGCTCCCCCTCTTAGGGTTTCTTAGGGACTAGGGATTACATCAAGAATGATAATTGAAAGAAGTATTCAAAACAAAGTTGGACAGAACAAGATTGGACAATAATTACACACTAATATTGAACCAGACCACGATTCATCAACTCCCTAAAGAAAGAAATAATTATACATATCTCTCACTTAACACAAGCCTTGTCTCTTTAATGTATTTTTTGACTTTGACTAACATATAATATATCGCTATAGTTAACTAAACGCCAAGTTCCAAAGTCCTGTAAACTTTTTCCAATACATTGGAAACTCCTAAAATCTTGTATTTTGGCGCTAATTTGAACGCGGAATGGTATTCTAACAAGTTGCAATGAGTTCAGACATACATATACAAAACTGTCAATGTTTCGTAATAGATTATCAACCTTATAAAGTTAGACATAAAGTGCAAAATCGAGGAAATATTACAGACTGTTGCTAATGTATGTGTGGATCATAATAATATATGTTTTAATTTATAAGTATGATACTATCATCATAAATAACACATCAAATCTGAAATTAGCTCAGCAAATCCATCATTTCGCCACTTGTCAACTTCTTAATGTTATTATTAGAATTCTGATCATTACCTTGACTTTGGTTTGGCAGGAGAGATTCGAATGCAGACCAATCTTGTTTCATGTTAGACTGATTATTTTGATTATTTGCCCATTTATTGTTGAAATTGCCTGTGTTTGATGACCAGCCTGTGTTAGCTGGGAGTGCTGGCTGGCTATTGAACCCTGTCGGCATGTTTTGATTGTACCCATAGCTATTTTGATTTGGTGTATTTAATGATATGTTGTAATTAGGTGTCTGACTTAGCCCTGAAAGGTTATAGTTGGGGGAAATTACAGGTTGTGTTGGTGTCACAGGCTTCTTCTGTGAGGTCAATTGGTCGAGGTTGGATTGCAGTAAGTTGTAAGCTGGAGGTTTGCGAATTTGCGGCATTCTGATTGGCTCGGGAAATGATTTTTCTTTACTTGATTTTCTTGCAGACTCCTGTTGTTGTGCTATTCTGTAAAGATATAAAAAACACTTTAATATTACTTAATTTGTTGTGGTACATTATTAGTTATAACACAGCAGATAAATATATTTTAAAGAAAGAAAGAAAGAAAAACTGTTTATTTGGCACTAAAACTATAAATACATTTTTAGGACATTTAAATGGTCACATAAACTAAGACTAAAATAATATTGGGTCCTTACCTATGAAATTGGTGTTTTGTATGGAGATTTTGGGGATGTCTGCATTTAACATACTAACATTTTATCAGTTTTCTTCACAACAACAAATCCAGAGATAATAATATTGGGATATATATATACCTATGAAATTGGTGCTTTTATTCTGTCTTAGCAATTTGTCCGTAACTGTTAAGTTTCAGAACATTTTTATAAAATAATTGCATTTTCTATTTGTATTTCTATTGTATTATATTATATTTCTATTGTATTATATTATATTTGTATTGTATTATATTATATTTGTATTGTATCATTAGAAAAGCTTTAGCAATATGTGTGTGAACACGCTTGATAAAAATTATTCATCGTTTATATGTTAATGCAAATCAAATGATGTGTTCGGGAGGCAGTTAAAAATAATTGTCTTTGTGTCTAATTTTAACACAATTAAACTTACAAAAAATTATTAAATTAAATAATACGAATTGCTAAAACAGAATAAGAACACCAATTTCATAGGTAGGGACCCAATATATCTATTTTTTTTATTTTTTCTATTTTTTGTGAGTGTTTAACACCTCTGCCTTATGACCAAAATAAATCAGATTTATTTTATTCATTACGTTTAACTTAATAATCAACATTAGTCAAGAGTAGAGAAAAAGACAAATAAAAAAAGTATTGCATACTTGAGGTATAAATAACTGAAAATTTAAAAACATGAAAATAATGTTGAAGCCCTTTACTTACTTTTGCTTGTCCTCAATGCTCAGAGAGTCAATATCAGTGACACTGGGTAAAATAGAGTCCTTTTTCTCTGGAGTACTGGTACTGTTGCTGTTGAATGAGAACAAGTCCAGGCCAAGGCCAGAAAATACTTTATCCGTGTCTGTTTGAGGAAGGGGAGCGGCCACCAGGCTGTCTGAAGTTGATGATAATGCTACCTCCATTGCCCTGAAAAATTACACCATAATGTCAGATCACACAGATCAGAGATGTCATGATGTCAGTTTATATCAAATAGCATAGCATTTTTTGGGCTGGCAAGGTGAGGATGGCTAGGGCAATATGTCAGCATGCTGTACTAGCTATCTTCACATATGGACACCTCTACTGCTTATCATCAGGTAGTGTAGTCATTTGCTGATCTTTTTAAAAAAAATATTCTTTTTCATCTTACACCAAAGTAAACAACCTAAGCACTCTACACAACCTCAGCAATTTGTAACTGATGTCATAAGACGTTTGATTATGGTATAATGGTAGTATACCTTTAGAAATTCTGTGGTATCACTAATTGGAACAAAAAGCAGCCTTAAAAATTACCACTAAGAGCGAATTCGACGACATTTCGGCCAATGTAATTTAAGCATTTATTGGTGGTAGAACCCCCAAGTAGTAACACAGAATTTGGTCGAATTCGCCCTTAGTTATATTCAGTAAGTAATCAGTGTAAATAAATAATAATAATTAATTATAAATGATACTCACTTGGACTCATTCTGTATTGAATTCAACTGCTCCAACTTGGCTCTGTGTTCAGTTTCCACTTTAGAGATCATTTGCTTAACAAGAGTTATGAGGGCATTAAACTGGTTTAAAGTCAAACCATTCTCAACACAGAGTGGAATGAGGAAGGGGAGGACTTTGGTTGCCATCACCTCTTTTGTTATTCCCAACTTCTTATGACCCAATGCAAGCTTGTAAATTCCTGGAATAAGAACAATATAGTTTTACATAAATTAGACATTCAAGAGTATTTTAGTAAAATTTTAAATGCAATGTTGGAACCCAAACATATTTAAATTATCATCATTAGTCAATCTAGATATAATGCTCATCATAGATATGACATCTTTGAGTTGCCTATAATTATGTATATTTTAGAAGTTATGTAAAGGATACAACCCTTGCAAAGTTTCTTGACTTTATCTTCTCTTAACAAGGCCTCCCAGTATTGAACAGGAAGAATAAATGTAGAACAAGTAGAATTGTATAACTAATTTATGATTGTTAATTTTATAATATTTTGACGGCTCATAGGGTTAACTACTTTATATCAAAATAAGGAATTTAGATATTTTTAAATTTTGCTCACTGCTACACATAGGCGGGAGGATCAAGGATCTTCCCTGTTTGACTAACATTGACTATATCAGTCAATTCTTTTTGACACTGTTTGTAAAAAATAAGAAATATCAACTACTATAACTTAAAAAATTGTCACATACCTAAAATCCCCATTAACACTGCAGGTTCCCTAGATGGTATTTGGGGCAAAAACGGTATTATTTCGTCCAAAACCAACCATTTGTCTAAATGCTCCAATAACTTGCCCATGCAAAGTAAACAATTGACTCTAACTGATATGTAGTTTGTACTCATGCATAACTTCTTTATGCGGGGCAACAGAGCATTCTTCATTGCTGGGTAATCTATTAGAGATGCAAATGTTGGCAAAACAGATAAACACAACTCTTGAATCTGTTGTGCATCTGATTCCAGTGCTCTATACAACATCGGCAAAATATCTGTTTTCACTTCATCTCCAGGTGTCAACTTCAACAACAACTCCATCTTCTGCATAAATATCAGCAATATCTGAATGGGATCCTGTATCATCATCACTGGCTTCAGAACAGGAAGAATGTATTTAACATATTCTTCCTTTGTTGAGTTCTCAGCAATGAGTAAAACATTTGGCAACACAAATGGAACCATAGGAGGATTAACAAACTCTTTAGCGAGACATGGTAGTATCCGATATATACATATTCGATGAGGCATCTTTTGTATTACTTGTGGTAATCCTTTGTAGAATTGAGACTTCTGTAGGTTATCCCATTGGAATAGCGAGTCCAAATAGTTCAAAGTTTTTACACCAACATCTTCAAAATATGGAATCTGAAAGGAAATAAGATAATTTAAAATAAAACAATAATCAATGAATCATTAAAAATGTAAATGAATAGTACATACTTTTAAAAACTGATGTGGATCAGGCCGAAGTTCGGGAGTTGCATTTAACATAAGTTTTACAAATTCCCTTAGACCCTCTACTACACAAGATAGCCGAGATAAGGATAAGTTCCTTAAGTCAGAGGCAAAACGTTGGAATTTTGAGTAGTCATTCCCAATATTACCCATTGGTCTGTGTCCAGGGCTGTAAAGACTGTAAATAACCATTCCAAGAGAGAATATATCACTTGCTGGAGAGTGTGTAGCTGATAAGACATATTCAGGAGCTAAGTAGTCAAGCACTGGCTGTGTCAAAGCATGCATTGCTTGACAATACTCATTGAATGGCCAAAATGGCACTGCCCCAGGACCACTTTGGTTGACAATACAGAAATCAAACCCAAATATCTTCCATGCACCCTGCTGATTCACAATGATTGACTCTGGACATATATTGTGGTGTAGCAGCTTTACATCGTTGTGTAAGAATGCTAAACCTTCAGCCATCTGAAGAAGACCATATTTTATTTCAAGTTCGTAGAGCTTGTAGTTAACTAAAAGACTCGGTACTGGTTGTGGCATGTTATCTGTATTCCCCAATATGTTGGCTAAGCTTGCAAATACTGGTTCTGTCGCAAAAGCCAAACTCTCTCTGCTCTCTTCAAGGCTGTGTTGCACGGTCAGTATTTGTGGGTGCCTCAGCTTTGTCAATTGAACAATACCGCGCTTCAAGGTCTCTAACATAATGTCTCTATCGGCTTTCGACCATCTCTCTAAGTGTTTCTTTTCGAACACAAATATTGAAGCCTCCTGTTTCGTAGACTTTTTGTAACCATTGTAAATTTTCCATAGTAGACCTGAAACCAATTTTGAATTTAGATTATTTGATTAAAATAACTTAAAATATGAAGTCAGTAATTTTATAGCCGATCAAGATTACCTGGCCCAGCGCTACCAATAAATTGCGTAGCTTCAAACTCCCTTGTTACAGGATTTCCAGGAAGAACACCAGATAACTGGGAAACTGTATTACTAACAGATGAATATAGCTTGTTAAACACCTCCATGACTACACCTAAAGTTTAAATAAAGTTAATAAATTAGGACAATCTAACAAAATCATCACATTACAAAAAAACCCTATATTTTTAATTAAACTTTGACACAAAAGATTCTACATCATACAACATTATTAGCAATGCTATTTTAGCATTGCTCTTTACGCTGAAATTCCATTAGGATTAAAACTCATATCTGTGTGCGTTGTTCCAGGGGAAAAATTTTAAATTTCATATTTTGATTTATACAGATTTTCAGTGTATAACATCTTTTAAATGTGTATGAGTAGTTATAAGTCTCGTCTCAGAGTTATAAGTCAAAAACTGATTCCGCTAGGACAACGTTGTCCCGGTGGAACTTTTTTTACATAATGGAAACAAATGAAATAAAGGTGGTTAAAAAATAAGTACATAACGTGAGGTAATTGTGTATTATAAATAAAATTTGTACGACATTAATCTGCGAAGATATTCTACTTTCCGCTGCGACAAGGTTTTTCCGTATGCAAAATTTCATATAAATCACTTTAATGGAGAGCTCTGTTCTTTGTGCAGTTTTTCTCAATGATTTTTGTTTTTTTTATAACTATTTTCATTATTCAATCGAGTAATATTACGCAATATGTAGTAAATTTTCTTTGCCTTCATCAACAAAAAAATGAATGTCAGTGTCAGCTGTTTCATGTTGGTGTTTTGCATAGAATTTATGTGTATTTTGCGATTTTTGACAATATTGTTTTTATAATGTTTTGCTGAAATGACTAAAATTTTTGTGAAAGATGTCGACAAGGAGGTTCATTGTCATCAAATTGTTATTCATTGGAATAATTCTACCATTTGCCGTAGCGGAAAGCAATCCTTACGCGGATGAACCATATAGACCACTTGGACCTCTGGTAAAATGCAGCTTTTTACCTATGGAATTTTTAAACTGTGATCACCCAATCGACCATAAGGGCAATCAAACAGCAAAAGAAGCAACCGGACACGGTTGCGTGAAGTTTGGTGGTGTTTTGTACGAAAAAGTGGAAAGGACAAAAGTTCAATGCAAAGCGTTGGATTACATTGAGTGTCACGGTAGCCGAACGTTTTTAAAAGACGGTTTTCCCTGTGTGAGATATTCTGGTCACTATTTCACTACTACATTAATCTACAGTATATTACTTGGATTCTTGGGGATGGATCGTTTTTGTCTTGGACAAACTGGCACTGCTGTTGGTAAACTTCTTACTCTTGGCGGACTAGGGATTTGGTGGATAGTTGATGTTGTGCTTCTCATCACCAATAATTTACACCCAGAAGACGGAAGTAACTGGAATCCTTATGTATAAACAAAAATAGTATCAAATAAACAATGTACAGTTAGTGATAAGAGATAATTTAAAGATAATGTAAGAAATGTCAAAATTAAATGGATTAATGAAAATCTTGTTTTTTTATAAATAAATACCTACCTATCTATCCTTCTTATTTTGTACTTTTATACTATATACAGAGGTTTATAATTTGCAGTGTGGTGATACCAAATCTACATAAATGACACTATAATGATAATCTTTAGTTTGTTAAATAGTTATTATGTTCTTACATTATCTATCAGAAGTAATAATTATAAAAAAAATAACAGACTACAATTTCAATTCATAGAAGTTTTATAGGCATGTGATAATTACATTTCAAACAAAATATTTTTTAATATATCTGCAGAAACAACTCTACATATTTTTAAGTCAAGTATAATAAATTTACAGCATTATTTATATCAGCTGTTAGCTATATAAAATATTTTATATAGCTAACAGCTGATATATATTTAATTATATAAATTTAAACAGTAATTCATTACTTATGGCATGATTTCCTTGTCATGGTTACACCTGTTCTAAAAAGGACTGAAGCAGTTTCAATCTACAGCAGCTTATTACCTGCTGTAGATTATTAGTTATACAAAAGATAGGCTAATTTGAACTCGATTGGTATACCACCATATTCAAGCCTATCTCAATCTATATACTAAATATTGAAACCAATTGATAGTTCACCAGCACTTGTTATTGTGGGTAGTGTATAACTAGTCTGTTCATCCTTACTTGTCCTATTTAGTAAACAATCTTAGCTCTACTTTTTTTTAACAAATCACTGATTTAAAAATAATATAATAACAAAGTCAACATTCTTTAAAAGTACATAAATTGTTATTACAGAATAAAACCTATTTAAACTAGACATCAGTTGATTTTGTAGGGAGCTATTTCAATAAAAGGTAGTGCCAAGGTTGTTTACTAAATAGGACAAGTTAGGATGAACAGACTTTATGTTTAATAGATCATATTAAAATATTACACATAAAAGCATATTGTCAAGGACTAACTAAAATTATTTGAATTTCTACTATTGTGGTTAATAAAAAAAAAACAATAGAAATTTACAGTAGTTTATTAAACTTAAGCCACCAGGGCTGAGGCTGTGCTAGACTCATACTTCCAGTTGGGTGGGAGCACACTCTTGGTCTTGTAGTAGCGAGCTAGCCTGTGAATCCTTGATTCGACCAGAATCAACCTGAACTTGCTGTCCTTATCTTTCCTGTTGCGTTCTAAATGCTTCCTCATGGCTACGGCCTTCTTGATCAAGTAGTACAGATCCTCAGGTAGGTCTGGAGCAAGACCCATAGCTTTCATGATCCTAAGGATCTTTTTACCAGTCACAAATCTGACTTGAGCAACTCCATATGAATCCCTAAGCATAACGCCTGAAATACAAAAGGTAAATATAAATGTTAAGGTTTGATTAACTTACTCTTAACAGAAATTTGAGTTTCATGTTAAAGTGAACTCGTATTTAGTGTTTCTGCATATTAAGGTAATGAATATTTAACAGCAAAAAGCAATTTAGAAATAATCTTTTCAAGACGAACTTTCATTGATAATGTTATTGGGAAATTAATAATACACAATACATTCGACACAATATACTCATTATTGACTCCGAAAATTTACACAGGTGAGGGCGAGAGCAACACCTCTGCCTACCCCTTCGGGGAAAAAGGCCTGATGATATAAAATGTTGTTTTAAGAGAGTGAGATTAATAAAAACAGGTGATTATTATGTTACGTTCAAGTTTAAGCAAGTATATCACAAACTTTAATGAGGATATTGACAAGTTATTAACCTTACCAATTTGTGAGGGAGTGAGACCCTTTTTGCCGAGTTTGAAGATCTGTTCTTTCACATCGTCTCCAGTCAATTTCAGCCACGTTGGGACACTGCGGCGGTACGGCAATGCCGACTTGGAAATACCCTTACTGAAAACATAAAAACATACTTTTACTCAAGCCATGTGGTCTTCTATGATCTAGCACTGCTAAGGTTATGTTGCTATCACACTGTGTATTTTCAAATTCGACACATAAAACTCATGCACTATGATTTTAACAATTTAATGCTAACAAGTTATGTAGTAATATTACCCAGGTGCGTGCATACGACCCATGGTTGCGGTTTTAAAGAATTTGCCGATCTGACAAAGACAACAATGAAAACCAAAAAGATGGTGGCCGGAAATCAATCTTCCATTCAGTAATAGACAAACTGCTTGGTTATGACTCCGTTTCCGGTTTATTCGAATACCTTTAATTATCGGTTTTTGGTGTATACCACTAATGATCGGTTTTTTTGTTTATTGCTTAAATAAAATTCTTTAAAATCTTAAAAAATAATAAATTGTTAATGTTGCATAATTCAAAACGTAAAAGGACTTAGTTCTAGAAGGTTCTATAATAAAAGTAAAAACGATGGGATTTTATCGTGGTAATCCACCTCATCGAAGTAACACCACAGTGTCTGCCATCGATCGTTTGACGCCAAACTCTCACAAGACGCATTGAAATGTATTACACTTGCATTTCAATTCAAATACTGAAGAAATATATATCGAAGACTTGGGTGTATGGGTTTCGTTCCCTTTGCCTTCCCTACATGGGTGAATGAGGAGCAATACTAAAAGCTCGGAGCAGATGGCGCTCTAGACGACTGGTCTTTATAGTAGATATTTCTTTTTAATCTGTGTCTGTCTGTGCCTTGTTGACTTCTCGTGTCAAGTGTGTTGCGATTTTTATTCATTTCCACCAGATTTTCTACGAAAATACGTTTAAAATGTATTCCTTTTTGTCTCTACGTGAGTTACAAATTGAACTTAAAAAGAGAAATGCGTCGGTAGCTAGAAAAGAAGCTGATCTGGTAGAAAAGTAATATTGTAAGTATTGTATCATATGAGTCGTTATTTCAATGATTGTTCAGTGATTTTCGCTGTGAAAATATAGTTTTTTTCTTTTAGGTCAAAGGCTTAGAAATCAGAACTTTGGTTTGAGTATTAATACGCAAGAAGACCAATCGTATATTTGCCCATTCACCTGATAAATACAAAGACGTCAATGCTGATTTGCCGCTTCCAAAAATATCTATTAAGTGCATAAAAACATCACATAATAAGCTATTAAGTGCATAAAAACATCACATAATATCCGTTTACATTCAAATGGTGTATAACTTACTTATATTTTTTGCAGATTCAACACTATTGATAGTGTTGACCCAATCGAAGGGTGTACTTCTCTATGAATCGCGACATCTTTTATCCGCTTGGTTCTGTTTCGAAAATAATTATACGTATTTACGACGGCAGTGCAAAGCGAGCATGAAGAAAGTGGTTTATTTATTGGACATAAGAACTAGCCAAGATGATCTTATTGAAGAATGTCACTACGAGTGTTCAGCTGGAAGTGGAACCTAATGTAGCTGTAAACATGTTGCTGTTTTTTTGATAGGTGTTATAGTTGATGAATAAAGTTTATCCATGTAATAAATATATTTCATACTGTTGATTTACCAAGTTCGGAATTACATTTATTCTGCCTTAATTTCATTATTGTCAAAAAAAATTGATCCTCTGCTGATAAGTTTATTACATTGCTACGATAATATTGTTTTTAGTGAACCATCGGCCTAAGAGTTAAATATGAAAATTTTATAAATATAATATGAAAATTTTATTAATATATTATGTAAATTTTATAAATACTAGATGAAAATTTTTAAAGGATCCAAAACCAGTATAAAAATAAAATTGTTTTGTCATCCTTTTTATACCTATTTATAGACCCAATATGCACATGATCAATCTGAGTGCATTTGCTAAAGGTAAAGGTATTATACTGTCTACATCTGCACATATTATTTGTTACTAGGTCTATGGGTAAAGCCAAATCATTTATATTATTTTGTTCATTGCTAGTTGAAGGTTATGATTGTGAGTCTAGTTCCTGAAATAACCTTTTCTGTGTTCTCTTTTCAAGACGAAGTTGTCGTTCAAGAGATGCAGGAGTTTCTAGTTTTACTTGAGTAAAATAAAATATGCCCGGTACCGCTGTTTTCTATACAAACTTTGCCAATGGTTCATGACCTAAAAATAATAAAAATATATTTTTTGGCATTGGTACAACACCAGAAGTAGAGGAGTAAAAAGGTTATTACTTATTATGTATGAATACTCCTCCCAAAATAATCACTTTCTATAAAATGTGCTGCACACAATCGCGCAGTATTACTTGCCTTGAAATTTTTGATACGCAAAGCATTTTCCCACTTTAACTTCGTTTTGGATCCTTTGGAAATATATAGACTCCAAAATTTTTACAAAATTTTGCACGACACTGGGTCATTTTGTAAGTAAAGTGTTTAAGTGAGATGTTTACAAAACTTTTCAAACTTTCCAATGACAGCTACAGAAAGTACCACAGATTAGAAAGAATACGAAAGTACACTTACTCCTACGCCACCTATCGGGATAAAAAGTCAGTACTGCTCCTCATTTTACAGAGTTTTTGGCGGCATCCAACTATGGCGGACGTGATTTTTATTTCAGTGATTGTAATATTGTTTCGGAGTTGATCTTGTTGCTTAAAATCAGTGTAGTTTTGTGTAGTGAGTGTCAATAATGATGAGCAATATGGAGAATCATTAAATAATCGTCAAGTGGTGTGAAAAACTATGGGATTTTTATCGTGGTAATCCACCTGAGTCGGGTTATGTACGGACTTGGAGCTTGATAGGTATTTCATTGTATTTCCTAAATTATTGAGTCTAATTAGACGAAATTTTACACGTGAATAGATGAAAGTATAAACAAATTATTGAAATTAGTTTAATAATACATTTGTTTAAAAATCCCATGCAATTAGACTGCATAAAAAACCGTTGCCCAGCGTGACAAATTTATCGTATAGCTCCTTAATTACTAAGAGTACATCAATGGTATTTAGCACGATGTTAAAAATTCTTCCAAGATATGTTTAAACGTTATAAAATATACTCTAGAGTAATAATAATAATAATAAAAAAGGAGGAAAAAATAAAGATAATAATAATAATAAGTTTAATATAAAGCATAGTTCACAAATAATGACTTATATCTATGTATCTATTACTAAAAGCTAAATATACTGATACTTGAACTAGGATAACCCTGTTTTTCAGGTGTACTAAAAGCTAAATATACTGATACTTGAACTAGGATAACCCTGTATTTTAGGTGAATTAGACCTTAAAAAATCATAATAAATTATACAAGATAGAAGAAGAATGTATACTTTAAGTGCTAGGTCCTAATAACCTTATTTTACTTTTATATTTACATCTTCTAAACGATATGTTTTTCGAAAAGCTGTTTAGACAGATATTATAAACAAATTCAAAACAATGTTCAGAAAAATCGACAGCTCTACATAAAAGTGATTTATATGAAATCTAGCACATGGCAAAACGTTGTCACAGCGGAAACTTGAATATCTTGGCAGTTTAATGTCGCACAAGTTTTATTTATATACACACAATGACCTCATTATGTACAAATTTTTGAATAACCTTTTTTTTTCTTTTTTTTCCTATATGTAAAAAAAGTTCCGCTGGGACAACGTAGTTACGCACACGTTATTGGTGTGCGTTGTCCCAGTGGAAAAAGTTTAAATTTCATATTTTGAATTATACAGATTTTCAGTGTATAACCACGTGTAAATGTGTATGATATGTTAAAATTTGTTTAAACAGCAATTGAGGAGTTATTATTCAAAAACTTATTCCAATAATGCGTTGAAATGTAATACACTTACATTTCAATGCAAATACTGAAGTAATATATTAGGTTGGGGAAAAAGTCTTTTCGCATTATAGTATGTATAAACTTGTAATAAAATCTCTTTGGCTATACTATGTGTATCTGGCTGGTTTTGGTATCATTGAAAGTTTAAATTTTAAAGAACATAATTCCAAATTTAAATTAGGAAAATGTGTGATTTTCATTTGTTTTTCGTACCCCCAAGATGAGTGAATCTAATGAAGAAATTCGATACATTTTAAAATTTTACTACAAAAAAGGTAAAAATGCAACGCAAGCCGCGAAAAAAATTTGCGATGTTTATGGACCTAGTGCAGTGTCTGTGAGAGTAGCACAAATTTGGTTTACCTATGCGTTTTCAATCCGGAAATTTTGATGTCAAAGATGCACGTCGCTCTGGTCGCCCTATTACAGATAAAATGGATGCCATTTTTGAAAAAGTGGAGCAAGATCGGCATGTCAGTAGTTACGACGTAGCTGAAGAACTGGGAATTGACCACAAAACAGTTTTGGCGCATTTGAAAAAAACTGGGTACACAAAAAAGCTCGACATTTGGGTACCTCACGAGCTCACTGAAAGAAACCTAATGAACCGTGTACTCATTTGTGATTCTATATTACGACGTAATGAAACCGAACCATTTTTGAAGAAGCTGATAACTGGTGATGAAAAGTGGATCACGTACGACAAGAACGTGCGAAAAAGGTCGTGGTCAAAGGCCGGTCAGGCTTCACAGACTGTGGCGAAACCCAGGTTAACTCGCAACAAGGTGATGCTGTGTGTGTGGTGGGATTGGAAGGGCATTATTCATTATGAGCTGTTACCACCAGGCAGGACCATCGATTCTGAACTCTACTGCGAACAACTGATGAGATTAAAGCAAGAAGTTGAGAGAAAGCGGCCGGAATTAATCAACAGAAGGGGTGTGGTTTTTCATCATGATAACGCTAGACCTCACACATCTTTAGCCACTCAGCAAAAATTAAGAGAGTTTGGCTGGGAGGTGTTAATGCATCCGCCGTATAGTCCTGACCTTGCACCTTCAGATTTCCACCTGTTTCGGTCTCTTCAGAATTCTTTAGGCAGTGTCAGGTTAACATCACGAGAGGACTGCCAAAACCACTTGTCGCGGTATTTTGACCAGAAGTCCCAAAATTTCTATAGCAATGGGATCATGTCCCTACCTACAAGATGGCAAAAAGTTATCGAACAAAATGGTACCTACATACTTTAGTTAAATGAAAATAAACTATATTAAAAAATGTTTTGAATTTTCTTAAAAAATGCGAAGAAACTCCCCAACCTATTATACCGAAGACTTGGCTGTATGGGCTTTGTTCCCTTTACCTTCCCTACATGGGAGAATTTTACCAAAAAAAAACCAGGTTTTTGGCGGCATTCAACATTCAACTATGGCCGACGTGATTTTTATTTCTATGATTGTAATATTGTACGGAGTGGATATTGTTACGTAAAATCAGTGTACTTTTGTGTAATAAGTGTCTGTGATGATGTGCAATATGGAGGATTATCGAAATAAACGTCAAGTGGTGTGAAAAGTGATGAGTTTTTTATCGTGGTAATCCACCTCATCCAAGTAGCATCACAGTATCTGCCATCGATCGTTTGACGCCAAACTCTCCCAAGATGCATTGAAATGCATTACACTAGCATTTCAATGCAAACTATTGAAGAAATATATATTGCAGACATGGCTGTATGGGCTTCGTTCCCTTTGCCTTCCCTACGGGAGAATTTTACAAAAAAAAAAAAAAAAAAAAAAAAAGAGGTTTTTTGGCGGCATTCAACTATGGCGGACGTGATTTTTATTTCGATGATTGTAATATTGTACGGAGTGGATATTGTTACGTAAAATCAGTGTAGTTTTGTGTAATAAGTGTCTGTGATGATGTGCAATATGGAGGATTATCGAAATAAACGTCAAGTGGTGTGAAAAGTGATGAGTTTTTTATCGTGGTAATCCACCTCATCCAAGTAGCACCACAGTGTCTGCCATCGATCGTTTGACGCCAAACTCTCCCAAGATGCATTGAAATGCATTACACTAGCATTTCAATGCAAACTATTGAAGATATATATATATTACAGACATGGCTGTATGGGCTTTGTTCCCTTTGCCTTCCCTACGGGAGAATTTAAAAAAAAAAAAAAAAAAGGAGTTTTTGGCGGCATTCAACTATGGCGGACGTGATTTTTATTTCAGTGATTGTAATATTGTACGGAGTGGATATTGTTACGTAAAATCAGTGTAGTTTTGTGTAATAAGTGTCTGTGATGATGTGCAATATGGAGGATTATCGAAATAAACGTCAAGTGGTGTGAAAAGTGATGAGTTTTTTATCGTGGTAATCCACCTCATCCAAGTAGCACCACAGTGTCTGCCATTGATCGTTTGACGCCAAACTCTCCCAAGATGCATTGAAATGCATTACACTAGCATTTCAATGCAAACTACTGAAGAAATATATACTGAAGACTTGGCTGTATGGGCTCCGTTCCCTTTGCCTTCCCTACATGGGAGAATTTTACAACAACAAAAAAAAAAAAACAACAAAACCTGCCAATGTCAGTCTGACAAATTATCTCTGTGTAATTTTTTAGATGAAGTAGTAACGTAACCTCGATAATTCGCCTAAAATGGCAAATAATTATGGTATTTCCGATGCTGAACTAAATATAATCAAACAGCAGGCTGCACGCCGTGCTGAAATGAGAAAGATGTTTCTGAAACAAAAGACAGACCCTTGGAAGCATGCCTCGGAAGCTGGATATGTTGTGCGTACAATTACGTAATTTTTAATTTAGTTTATCAATACAAACATAAATATTACAATTTTTTACAAAGCTTTATATTTTTTCAGTTCGACTCAGCTCATCAGAGATTCGTATCCATGAAAGTAACACAGTATCAATATTTCAAACCTAATATCAAGAACAGCTTATTTGGAATTTGTACTATTGTTTTGCCTATGTTTGGATATGGTTACTTGATGTGGAAGGATCGCGACACCCGTGAGAAGCAAATTAGGAGTGGTGAACTTCGTTACAGAGATAGGAGCTTCAAATTTGCATAAGATTTAAACTAAATAAGTGTAATAGATTCAGATTATTGTAATAAATTTATTGTCATAGTTCCTTTTATGTTTCTCTGTTCATTCTATTGAACACGTTCATTCTATTGAACACACACAACTATCATTAAGTGATTTTTACTATTATTTTTCATTACCATGTATTTTTGTCCTCTTTTAATTGTTAATAATGTAAATAACACACTTGGTTACACAAAACTTGATGAGGCATATTTTTGTGTTTTGGTCTCTAAGAGATGGTTAAGTAATAATAGGTAATTAACCTGTCAATGGTCAGAACACCAGACACAATAATTGAAACATTTACTGCTTTATTAATAAACTAAGAATAACTTTATGCCTAGTTTAACAAAAAATACAGCTTAGCAATATATATATAATAAATAAATATAATGCCTTATGGCGTTGGATGTTAGGTGTAATATTGCTTAGGAGTATTTTTAGTGAAACTAAGCATAAAGTTATTTTAGTTAATTAATAAAGCAGGTATTGTTTGCGAACATGGTATTGTGTTCACCCTGACCCCCAAAAGGTTAACATTAACAGGTAAATAATATTCCATTTTAATAATATTTTTAAGTATGTTTATTCAGTTGAAGTATCTTTTACTAATACAAATCAATAAAGAATATTAGAGGCAAAATAAATAAAATGTGTTGGGATTAACTTAAATGAAATAACATTACACACTACACAATAATATGGCTTAGTTTAACGGTCATCAAGAGATTTGTCTCTAGTAATAACAGAATCATCAAATTTGACCATGTATGTTGTTCCTTTGTGCCAATGTGCTGTAACTTTTGCAGGCTGAAAAAAGAACATCATAAATTACATAATCACTTTACATGGGACCAAATTAGAATAGGGAAGAAATTAACTGGGCAGCCATTTCATTTATTTGGCCAGCAACAAAATGGTCAGCCCAAAAATCATTTAGCATCGGCATTGGCATCATTGACAAAATATTTGTTTGCTGCAAACAAATACAACAACAATACAACAATAATTATTTGAGCAGCAATATATAATGTTACTGGAAATTTATCAAATCTAGGAAAAGGATGAAACATCAAGGATCAATTCCTAATTGTATTCTGTAAATGAATTAAGTAAAGGTTATTTTTTATGACTCTTAAAAACAATATTTGTGTCATTAAAAAAATTAAACAATTTGGAAGCAGAGAAATTGCTGCCCAATTAGAAATATCTGCTGCTCATAAGTGTTGCCCAATTAGTTATTTTGCTGACCATTTTAGAAATATTTGCTGCCCATAAGTAGTTGACCAATTAGTTATTTTAGCAGTCTAATTATATATTTTTGCTGACTAAAATTCGAATATTTTGCTAATCGTTTAAACAACATCCTTTCTAATTATCATAACTAGAAATGTTAAGTAATTTTAGATATTGGATATTATAAATTCCTCTGCCTACCACAGCAAAATAAAAGTGTAAATATGCCTGTATGACTAATGCCTGTATGATTTTTTTTTATTTGCATATTCTAATACTTACAAATCCACTCCTTGTCAGTACAGCTTCAATAATACCAGCATTAAAGGTAGCACAGTTTAGTGAACCCTTATCTTTTGGTACACTAATAAACTTGTTGACCTAAAATTAATTAAAAATATTTAATCACATAAATCAACATCACCACATTACCAAGGTCCATAAAAAGAAAAAGAAAAGATTAGGAGAATAGGTTAGTGTGGTATACACATATGATGAGGAGGGATGCAAGTCACATCACAAGAAGGATGCTGAGCATGGATGTGGATTGACCTAAAGTGAGAGGAAGAAGGAATGATATGAGAATAAAAGATGTGGATGCTGCGCTGACGAGTGACAGAGGAGAAAGGAAGAAGACATGCTTTGCCGACCCCGCCAAGGTGGGAAAAAGAATAAGTGACTACATTACCGAGGTATGTTATCATATTAATATATTCATGGTAATTTATACTATCTTATTGTGAAGAAAAGATTCCAGCTATGCCAAAACTACTGCAACAAGGATTGTAATTGATGCACTTCCTAACCAATTCTTAAATATTTGCTCATTTCTCAGATACTAATTAATCAGTATTTTAAGCCTTCATCAAAAAACATGCCCTTATGGAGGTTAGTTGTTGTTTATTATGCAAAAAATATAACAAGCATTGATACACATTTTGAGACAACATATGAATCTTAAAGCTGGTTTCCCATGATCTGTGATATTGCAGACATTCATTCAAGAGAAACAGATTGTAAATGAAATTTATTCATGAATCTGTCTGTCTGCAATATCACACACTGTGAGAAGCCAGCCTAAGTAAAACACTAGCACTGTTTGAGTCAAATAGAAGAATATCAGTATACTTACCAAAGCATCTTTTTCTATGATATAGTAAGTCCTTTCATCATCATTGGCATGTTCCAACTTATCTGCTTCTTTGCCAAACAATACCTGCAAATTAAAAATATGAAGCATTTTTAATAAAATGTTAACTACAAAGGTACTGGTGTTGTGGATTGTAGTTTTGACTTGATTAACTAATCACTATATAGTAAATGGTCAGCCAGTAATAGAAATCAATTTTAAAGGCAGTTTGAAGATGAATAATATAGGGAATAAGGTAGAAAAAAAAACAACTTGACATGGCTAACATTTACCATATAAGTAGCATTTACTTTTTATAATATACTTATGACATTAACTCCTTGGCAGTCACAGTGAACACTGGTGTTTCTTTTGTGTCTCATTTTCCGACTATTGAAAGGTTAATACTGTTTAATAATGAATTAATTGTAATTCACATACCTTCCACAAGGTGGATTTGATAAACAGAAGCATATTCAGTAATTTTATCTCTCTCTTACTATTCCTTTCTCTTACAAAATATAAGTCAAGTAAGCGAGTGCCTACATCATGACCAATTTCTGTTAATCTAAAAAAAAAAAAGCATCTAACATTATACCAGGATATTTAAAACATGAAAAAAGTCTAAAAAGATAAATTATCTTTTGACATTTCATGATCACTCAAGTTAAAATGTTTGAATTCCTAATAGCTGTACTTACTTGATTTGTAAGTCGTGTATTGATTGCGAACGGTTTTGACAATACTGAACTATTTCAGAGAATAACAGAGCATAAAATGCTAGAGAAACTTCTCCTTTTCCTTTACTAAGAGGTTTGTCTAGAATAGATGATTTAGACCGACTGGATGACATGTTGATGTTTGATTTATATATTTTAACAATTTTATATGATTAGGGTAAACAAATTAAATTGATTCACAGCATTAATACTCGGAGAGTCGGAGGTTTAAAAAAAAATACAAGTAAGTAAACTCAATCCCAAATTGTGCCCAGATTCCACCCAAGCTTAGAAGTATTTAGCTAATGTCACTGTCACAATGACGCAAACGAAACTCTTAAAAAAGTAAAGCAAAGAACATTAAGTCAAACTCCCTCAATAAAAATTCTGCTTCTGTAGGTGCCTCTCCGATCAAACGAGGGTTGGCAGCACAGATCACTGACAGCCGCTTCGCTATGGTTGGCAGTCACGTCAGCAAATCTGATTTATCTCTGGTGATATGTAATAACTCGGTGGCGCTCGTGGCGCTCCTGATGCCCGTCCACCCTCTGATGTTGCTCAGCCACGACTTTTTCCTTCACCCGATACCTCTTTTTTCCCATCATATCTGTCGTCTCATAAAACATGACCCAAATATGCAACTTTCCTACGTACGGTTTATGGTTTTTTATTTTACCCGACGAAGTACTTCAGCATTTGACACCTTCCGACTTCAGCTATAATATTGCCTAAGCATTAACCCCCCCCCCCCATCTCAAACGCTTCTATACGCCGGCCATACGTAGCACTTCAAGTCGCTCTCTTGTCCTGAGAGCAAGGTTGAGACAGAATGCATTTTTCGCATGTTATTGAATGTGCTCCTGACTGGTTATTGAAATGCAATATGATGTGGTTTTCTCTGGCTCTGGAGTGGCCAGGTTCTGATTTGCAGATTAAAATATTAAACAGCTCTTTAAATAATAACTGTATAATAAGTCTGAATCCAAGTTACCCTTGAGGGTTAGCGCGAACACGGGTGTTCTCAAGCAATAGATGTTTCTATTGTGACAGGTTGAAGACCTACACCCATGTACTTACATAAAATACCTATGTACTTATCTATTTCCAGCATGTCATTTATTGCTGCAAATAATATACTTACATTCTGTTTTGATTTGTAGATGGCGCTAGCGCGTCGACCTACAAAGCTACCTACGAGCACTACATGATCTAGATGGGCTTCAGAGTTATGTTTTTAGTCATCTTATCTCGAAAGATATAGTAAATATTATATACCTTCATTTCGATTTCCGCGGCCTATCGCTTCCACGCTTTTCAAAGTGCCGCCATCACGGAGTCCGGGTGGTAGTTGAGGGCAATGTTTGTGCAATTAATCATTTCTTTTACAGCATTGATTTAGTAAATAGGCAATACGATATGTTTTCTGGGCGAGTCTGCTAATTTACAAATAGCACAATAGGGTCTCAATCAATTTTTTTTAGATTTAGACAATGAAATACTAATTACTCTTATATTGAAATAGTTGTAAGTTAGCAGAATCGGGGCCCTGAATGCAACACTACTCGAGCATTACGTCGCCATTTCCTGCTTGGCTTGTATCACGAGTTTGATTTAAACTTTAAGTAGGTACAGTTTACGACAAAAGTTGTGCGGGTTAGGTGTGAGAAACACAAACACAGGTTCTATGCTATAAGGGTGTTGAGACGTAGTATCTCTACTGAAGTCTATAGGTGTGTCTGCTGTCTGAAGTACCTATATTCAGTCGTAGAGTCAATGATACTTTATAGAGTCATACTCTGGTCATTCATACCGTAGAGTAGAACAATAATACCCTCAGAGTAAACAGAACTGGAGTAGCCATTAGTCATTTTCTCAAACATTTTTTTCTGCCATTTCTTGCGGGGGGTGAGGTTACCACTACACTCAAAGCCAGCCGTTTTTACAAATGCACACATGCATAATTCGACACACAAATTTAAATTTCACGCACACACACGCTTAAAATAGTCACGTGGGGTGTGCGTTTTGACAACGTCACAGCCGCACTCCCCACGAGACTAGCGTTCGAAATTTGAAATCGTAGAATTCTAAAACATGAAATAATGAAGTAAATAATCATGAAATCTTAAAAATTATAATGAAAAATAAAAGGTGACACCATCTTTTAGCATACTCGATGTTTTCTATTTATTTTTACAACAAAAAACAGCACAGGCAGGCATTTTTGCGGGAGCTCTGTTCGCCGCAACGTTTACAATGTTATGGCTGTCAAAATGGCGGCTCAACTAATTTTATTAAACGTGCAAGCATCCGATGCTTGTGCATTTGGCAGAGGGGAATGTTAGACAAAGGCTACTCCAGTTCTGTTTACTCTGAGATAATACCTCATAAATGTATAGGTGTATTGACAGATCATATGATGCAACATTTTATACCAATAAAACAGTACAAATAAATAACAAAAACTTTACTTCAATATAAAGCACATTATAACAGCGAAATATGGTACATTAAATCAATTCGTGACATAAATTATTCCCTTAACTCACTATCAGCTATAACCATACAATGTGTGCCTCATTTTGAAAAGGGAAGTAATTAATTGGGCAGCCATTTAATTATTTGGTCAGCAACAAAATGGTCAGCCGAAAAATCATTTGGGCAGTAAACAAATATTTTGTCAGCAATATTATTAATTGGGCAGCAATATATGTTACCGGAAATGTATAAAATCTAGAAAGGGATCAATGAAAGATCAAGGATTAGGTAATTAATCTTGTACCCTACAGACACCACCTGAAGAGAGACGCTGGAGCCCACAACACAGGGAATCCTAGTGTGGGACACCGTGTTAAATATTACTTTTGAATATCTGTATTTGGGTATTTGAGTATATAAAGATTTATATTATTATTATTAATTCGTAGGAAATGTATTCTTATAAGGTATCTTATCTTATATTGTATCTTATAATTCTTATAATAAGGTTAAGGTTATTTTTTATGACCCTATATATTTTTATAATATTTGTGTCATCAAAACATAATAACAAATATTAAACAATTTGGCAGCATTGAAAAAATTGGAGTTGCTGCCCAATTACTTATTTTAGCTGACCAAAATTCGAATATTTTGCTGACCGTTAAAATAACAGAAAATATACTTTATTGTAAATCCTTAATCGGTTAAAACTCAAAAATCAACAAAAGTCTCGTCTTAAAACATTTTTTTTATTAGAGAGTGCACCTTCTTTGTATAATACAGAATGTTCATTGATTGGGCAACATTAAAATATAAAAAAATGGTATGTCCATGAACTATGTGTAGTGGATGTCCTAGGTTAGAGCAAAAAAAGGAAATGTACCTAAACTATAATAACTAGGTACAAGGTACACTATTTTAATATGAGTCGTAAATTGAATTAGATTACTCTGATAACGATTAAACAAATGCATGCATAGCCAACGTAAGATTAGCCAATCTCAATCTGTGAACAGAATTAAGAAGTCAGGCAGATAATAGTGCATTTATAGAGGCAGATACATTTCTAATTCACCTGTTGGTATTGCACTTTAACAGTAAGGACATTTTAAAAAAGTTTTTAGTTTTTTGGTTTTGTCGGTATACATGTCCATCCGCATTGAATGATTGCGTGATGAGCTGCTTGCGACTACTTGCAGGCCGGTAAAATGAATCGTACAGACGCATGCTGCTGGTGTTCTATCTTTTATCTGACAATACCCAGCCTTACACACAAGGACGTGAGTTTAATGTTGCTCATCCGCTTATCGGATAATACTCAAATGTAAAAAATATAGTCTGATGATGATAGTCTGTATACTGATCTCATAATGTAATTTATTTTTATTTTACGCAATCGTCTGCTAGTTGGGTTACCGCAATGTAAGAGTACATAGCAACACTTTTTCAAGGTATTGAGTTAGTTGCTTAGTAGAGATTCCATGATTCGATTTTTTTCGCTACAGTTGTCAATGATAAGGCGGCTGTCCACTTAAATAACTATTTCTAATTTCATAGATTTTGGTTTTGAAGCGAAATAGAATTATTAGTTTGTTTATAGGGAAAGCTTTGGTTCAGTAATGTTCGTCTCTAAGCTGATGTTTGGATCTTTTGTCTGTGAATCTACTATTGACGTAGATAAAGAGATCATTGTGGATTGCTCGCATGTGGACTGTAGAATGGAATGGAACGCCACCATATGAAACGGTAGTATTCAATTCCGGAAATGACCTTTGCTGTCACCATAGATGTACTGCAATCATTTTAACGAGCTCGATACTCGCTATTCACTCTTAACAGAATGATCTATTGTAACAGAATACTACTGTTCTGTTACTCAAACATCGCTCAAATAAAATAAACAGTTATTACGAAAATTATGTAAGTGTGAACTAAGACGTGAAGGAAAATTTTATGCACATAATAATAAGATAGTTATGTAAGTTGTTACATTTTAAATCTTGGAAGAAATAAGTTGGAAATAAAGACTAGAATTTTGATAAGCAACTGCGACTTGGCCCACAAAGTGTAAATTGCATGTAATAAGAGTAGGTACTATTAATTTAAAATTTGAGATAATGTTATCAATATGGACCAGGTTCCTGACGTAATTGAAGAACTCAAATGATTTAAAACTATTGTTACTTCAAATTAGTAAAGATAAATGGAACAGTTCAGTTTGCACTTAATTAAAACAAAAGAACAGATTGGTAGGTTTTGAGGCAACTTGTACTTATTTTAATAATATATTATTAACATTCAAGGATATTATACATTTGATAAACGGAAAAATAATATTGACGAGGATGTTTAAATGTACAGCCCATTATCATAATAAATTATGCACAAAAAATTTATGACTGGTTCTTTTATCCCAAAATTATTTTAATTAATTTAATAAAATTATGGTCTAACAAAATATTTCTGTCTCTAGCCAAAAATGTTTTTTTTGAAATGGATATGATTACAGCCATACAACAATAAAAAGGGATATTAATTTTTGTAACACAAAATAATACATCAATAATCAGAAGTCATGCATGACTCACATGTATGACTTTAGATAGTGTGTTTGCTGATTATTGTCCTTAAAATAGTGTGGTTGTAATGTACCCTTTATAGACAATGACAAAATTGTACAAAAATATATAAATATTTCAAAACAGACAGTATTAAATCACTCACTGTTTCTTTCAAAATTCTGCTATAGTAATGTGGCGATGACTGTACTTTGAATTATGTTTATAAATAAAAAAAACAAAAAATTTACCATGGAATAATAAAAATGATTCTTTGCATCAATTTTGTTCCTTTTCTATTCTTAAACTAAGGTACTAAATGTGCATTACACACAATGTTGCAGGTACTTTTATTACGTGTTAGTAGAATTAGTAATAATCAATAACATTTGCATTACAGGTCTCCCGAGGTCCAGTTCTTTGGTTAAATGTATTTTTACAACTATTACATATTTTTGAAATAATATGCTCACATATAAATTTTTTTATGTCATTATAATACACATTTTTACTTTTTAGGACAGTAAACAAGTACATATTTTGTCTTTTACAAAATATGTACTTATGTTCACTGTTTATAAATCACAAAATTATAATAGCTAACAAAAATAAGGTATTCAATGAAACCAAATCAGAACATTGTTGTGTATGATTTAAACAAATAAATGGAGCTTCTTTAAAATTAACTAAATAAAACCTTATTAGCAGATACACAGCTTTCAAGTACAGATCCTAAGAAAAGTGGACTATTTTTTTTTGTCAAAGTACATTTTAAACTAAGACTTTTATAACTATATCAGGTCATATACAACCTTATTCTCAAATATAAAATTATGCTTATTTAATGTTAATTCTAAACTACCAAGAGTCAGTATGTACATGTATTTTTTTTAAAATTTTAATTGTTATTCTAGCAACAAGTAGATTGGACTGATTCTGCTTCAAGGAGATTGAAATCCATACCATTAGGGCGATTGAATCCAGTCTTAATGCCATCCCAGCCATCCTCTACCTTGTATTCACCAGTCTGTATGCGGTTGTAAACCTCTTGAGCAACAAGAACAAACGCCTCCTCAACATTGACACCTATTTTGGCTGATGTCTCTACATGGTGAAGCCCTAAAACCAAAAATCAATATAAGTTTTTTATATCATAAGTAACTAACCCTCTCTAAGATCTTTTGAGTGAATTTTGACTAAACAATAGTCTTTTTAATTAATAAAGACTAAAAAATATTTTTTTATTAAATTAAGGCTCACAAAAAATTTGCTTTCATTGTTTGATAAAACAAATGCATTTCCAAACTTTCTAACACCTTCGAAAAAAGACCACATGTTAATTTTTTTCAACAAAAAAGGGTCTGTATACCAGTTAATGTACAAATAATTAAATTTACCATTTTCTTCAGCAAACAGTCTAGCTTCCTCGCAAGTTACTTCTCTTCTGGAACTGTTTTTACTGTCTGTGCCAACTAAGTCTACTTTGCACCCAACCAGAGCAAAAACTGGCCTGTGAGGTTCAATGTGCCTCTTCGCCTCCATCATCCACAAAGGAATATGCTCAAAACTAGACCTGTTACATACGTCGTAAACCAACAATGCACCCACAGAGTTTCTATAATATGACTTTGTTATGGATCTGAATCTCTCCTGTCCTGCCGTATCCCACAGCTGTAATTTAATTCTTGTACCATCTTGCACCTCAATTATTCTCGCAAAGAAATCTACTCCCACAGTAGGGTCAGACAGCTGAAATAGAAGTGCGTAATAAGTCAATATCGCCAAAAACCTTGTCAACAACACCAAAACAATGGATTCTTCGCTTACCTCCGCAAACTTCCCGTCTGTAAAATATTTCAACAGCGAGCTTTTACCCACGGTACTATCACCAATTAGGATAAGCCTAAATTGATAATCAAATATAGGATCAACCATTTTTCTAATCGCACTTTGAATAACACAATTGATAGCATCCGAGATCTCTCCTCAAAATTACGTATTAAAATGACAATTAATTTTTTTTACTCTGAAAGTGTTGCTAGTTAGGTTCAAAGTAATGGTTCAGCGCATAGAGAACCAAACGAATGAATGAACCGATTTCTATTTCTATTCCCGGTCTCATCGTTTAACCCATCCACAGATTAAAAAGAATACGGTTAACCAACTGTCATATTTGTTTGCTTGCTGTCTGTCATTCATTTCATGTAATTGGTTGATATCAGTAGGACAAATTATTAATTAAATTCTTTTACTACATTAAAGTAGGTACCTATACAAAGTTTATGTATTGTTTTCAATAATAGCATTGTTGTGTATACATTTTGTTATCCCAAGTGAATATCTTAACCTATGAGTGAGAACACTGTTAAGGTACAACCGGGGTTTGAGATTGCTTAGGTTGAGTCGTAACGTTTTCAATGTAATTAAACAAGATTTTTAGAAACTTAGGTTTCAATATATTTTTATGATTTAACTCAATATTTATACCTACGTTTCAGTTAGAATATAATGTCCACAATGAGTCATAACCAACTATATAAACCCAAGGAAAATGCAACAGAGTTTCTCGAGAATAAAACTAAATCCACTCCAATTGGTATGTTCCACACAATTCTTGAATTTTAAATTAAATTCTGGATATGAATTAATTTATAATAATACTGTAAAATATTTTTTTAATAAATTAGCAATGGTGGCACCTGAACTTAAGCACAATGCGGATGCTAATTCTGAGATCACCAAGGCATGTGCTGTGCTTGGATGTGATGACTCAAAGAACTTGGAGGAAGAGTCCTTTTTCAGGTACATATATTTCTATTATGCTGAGCTAATCATGGCTGTATTATATATTAAAATTCTTTTTATAATAGAATGCCTATTACAAATGCTGGATGTTTTTGTCACTTGGGTTTGATCCAATGTCTAATGAAGCAAAAGACCAAACTGGTGATTTTTTCAAATTTCTAAATGCATTTTGGCAAAGTTTATTATGCATTCTATTTTCTCGACATTTTTGAAGTATTAAAAGTAGCCGAACATGGATTAAATAAAAAAAAATCCCTGAAAATTTTGAAACAAATAAATTATATTCTTACTTAGTACCAGAACAGTAGAAATGAAGAAAATGTAACACAGAATCTAATAACTGGCGACTTGTGAATATATGACACTGCAAGTGAATTATTTGACTGTTTATTTCAATCACAACCTATTGCAGTGGATGGAAAGAGGTCACTGGTTTCCGATCGATCCTCTTAAGATAATTCAGCTTTGGAATATAGCGAGCCTTTTTGTTTTGCAAATGGCTTTAAGAAAGGTATGCTTATGTCTTTTGCATATATTGAGGGTTCCATGCTCAAATCCGATAAGTACTAAAAAGTTATTTCAGAGATATTCAATGTTGAAAGTTTGCTGATAAATGAAATAATTTTTATAAATCAAATCTTCTGATTTTTAATATAGGGGATTTATTGTTGACAATGACATTCAATATTATTTTTGTGATTTATGGGTATACTTTATCCCACTCACCCCCTGACTTGATTTTAAACATTTTTTTTTCTATGTACAGACATTATAACTCTACAGTTTTATTATATGTATAGATATGCACATTTGACAGTAAATGACTCATAATGGAAGGGAATAAAGACTGTCTCCTGTATAATTTACATACATAATTTTGAACTCTACTGTACATTCGAGTTCAAAAATATATATGCACATTTGACAGGTGATAGTCTTTATCCCCTACCAATAAGAGTCATTTACTGTCAAACGTGCATACATATTTTTGAACTCGACTGAACTAAGCCTTTTTTTAATGGCAGGTTTCCCGAAGATGCTCACTTAAGACAGATATGGACAGACCTCACTGGACGCAACAACTGGACTCCAACAGACTACTCCTACATTTGCATACAACATTTTTCAGTAGATTGCTTCAAATGTGATGAATCTGATAATATGATTCTTGTTGATAATGCTGTACCTTCATTGAAGTTACCCGGACATGTTTTAGAGGTATGTACAGGTTGCAAGTTGTGAGAATTGTTACCTTTTGGTCCTGAAATGTCGGCAATGAAAGAAATAAAACTCAAGTAAATATTATAAACTCTGTTTTGCACAATGCAAGGGAGGACTTAAAGCTAGAGTTTAGAAATTTGCGCCACTGACGAAAATAATAAAGTACAACTGTAAAGATAATATTCACGAAGATTAATTTGGTAAGAATAGGTCTTTTAATACTTCACCATTTGTTTGTTGCATATTCTTAGTGATTAGTCTTCAAACAGATGTTTGTACGGATTCAAACGGATGTAAGTTGTTTGTTTTGGTATTAAATGTATTCATCCCATTTTTTCTACCAATAAAACGAATTTAAATATTGCGATCGCCATTGCGCTGGTGATATTTAGGTACTTTTGAGGTCTTGCCATTAGCGACTCCCATCTGTTTGTTAGGGACTATTCACAATTATTCAGCTCCGTTCAGCGTTTATCCATAGAAAAAGCCAATTTTGTATGGAACTTTTTGCGTTTTCCGCGTGTATTCAGCCGCTAATCGCATATAAAATCGTAGTTATAAAGAAAAACGTTGAATGGAGCTGATTATGTGTGTATATTAATGCACTGTATGAAAGTTAATAAAGTTTAGTTATAAATTATAACCATTGAACTAAGCAGTCAGAATCCTTCAGTTAAATAACATAAATTTATTAAAATTTTGCGACAGGTTGAATACATAGATGAAGACACCTTAGATAACGAAGAAGATTCAGAAGAAGCCATGGATACAGACGAGTATGAAGAGGAAATAGAAACCAAGAAACAAGTTAACGGAATTACCCACACGAATGCTATTAACGCCAATACAACTAATGCTGCAAACATTCAAACAAAACCGAAAAAGGTGGAAGTCAGTAACACTGAGGTTTTGAAACTTTTTAGCGAGGTACAACGAATGCAAAGACAAGCAGTAGGGTTAAAAGACAAACTCAGAAGTAACATGAAGGCACACAACCGACAGAACAGATTCCTGAACAGAATAGAAAGCATAATAGAGAGGAAAAAGAAGATCCTAGAACAGAAACGAAAGAAAAAATCCAAAATACTACTTTCCTTACAAGACAAGATAAATGAGGACATGAATGGGCTTGTGTTAGCAATGCCTGTCAGGCAAACGGAAGATCTAAAGAATTTTGCACTCAATGTTTATAAGTATTCGCCACAAGCTTACATCTATGTTAGAAACACTTTAAGGACTATGTTGCCTAGTACAGATATTTTAGAATCTTGGTTGAATGCAGGGTTCCAGCCTAAAACCACGATAAGAAACATAAGCTTAATAAAAATATCTGCAGAGCAAACTGAAACAGAACTTACATGTAAAGTGTCACTAGATCAATAATTGTTAAAATAAGTGCAAATTGATGAATATTTTCATTCTTAATAAATGTGGATGCAAATTTAAGTTGATTTTTATTTAGTAATTAGACTTAGGTATCTATTTAATATTAAATGCAAGGTCAATACGTGGCTTTATTCTGTCGAAGTTTACAAACAAGGCAATAGATAAATGTATTGTCCGCAAAAGCCGGCGTTCGCTTGCAGAGGCTAAAATGAGAAAATTTTAAAATAAGCAGCAATTTTTTTTAAACTAACAAATGTATTTGATCTTCAACATAATTATGAAACAGAAACAAATGAGTATATACGATTTTTTAAAAAACAGCCAAGAGTTGACGCAACTGCAAAAAAGTAATAATCCTTCTGACCGCCTCTCTGGTCTAGTGGTTGACACCACCGCGTGTTGATCGGGAGGTCCGCGGTTCTATTCCCCAAGGGGCCAGGAGTTTTTCTGCTCGGTTTGGTTGGTTGTTGGGCTTCTAAGCCCGCTTGGCTAGCTACCACCGCCTTACCTAAATCTGCCACCATAATAACGATGTTATTAAGCATTGTTGTGTCCCGGCAATTAGAGATAAGATAGCCAGTTCTTCAGTTGTTGAGGAATACAGGTAAAGCTCGCTTTCACCTTCGGCCTCATCGTTACTTACCATCAGGTGAGATGAAGGATCAAGAGCTTGCTTGTCATATGTAAAAAAAATCTTTGAACTAACTTTACGATTAGGTAATTAATTTAATCATAACGATTAGCAAAATTTGTATTGTGACTACTAACAAGATCAGTAACGTCAGTCTGAATCGACCAACAAGACAAGATTAGGCTGTTTTTCCACCAAAGCTTTGAGAGGTATCTTTAGAGCTAAGCAGTGTGCGAGAAAAATTGACCAATCAGATTGCCTCGTTTTTAATTACTTGCAAAATAGCGCAATTATATTAGTCTATTCGTGGTCGAGTGTTCTGTACAGCCAGCGGCCGGTCTCAAGTTATTTATCTTCGCACATTATCTTAGGTACCTCGTATAGCGCCGGTGAAAAGGCAGCCTAATAGACAAAAGTAGGGTTTCTGAGTTCTGACTCGCCCAAAGGCGTTACCAGAAACGAGGTATCTTTGAAATTAAATAGGTAATCATTAAATAACATGGCATGATCTTCCAGAAATGGTCGACGGTTCATTTTTTAGTCAATTCTTTGCTGAGCGTATAGGTTTTTTCTCTATGAGTACTGATGACGCCAATGCAGTATGCTAGAATGCCAAAGTCTATTGTAATTATCCATCACGCCCTTAGATGTGGGTTTTAAATTAGCACAACAGTTGGAATCTGTAATTATGCTAAAACCACAAACAGGAGCACGTATTTTACCACCGGCTTCGCCTCCCGCGCTATAACCATTTGATTCCGTACTTGATTAATAGATGGCGCGACCGTCAATACACGGTTATGTTAGAAAGAAAGGGAAGGCGACGTAAAGTACGGGCTAAACAAACTGTTCCGGCCGCTCCGGCTGACGACGGCCCAGTGCCGAGATTCCCTCCGCGCGGATGGTGGTGTCTACTGTGAAACCAACAGATCGTCTCGCGTCACGCGTCAACAAAAATAAATACTCCATCTGTTTAAATATCGTGCAGTTTTTATAATAACCCTAAAAACAACCGTAAAATGTGTGTGTTTTACGTTCCGCTCTATCGTGAAATGTTCTAAGTTTGGTTTATATTATTTTTGTGTTTGCAAAGTGTTAGTGGTTTTTGTTTTTGTTCCGTGTATTGTGGCCGGATTTGGGAACACGATTATGTTGAATGCTTCATAAAAGGTATGGCCTACAAATCTATTCTATAATTAAAACGGAACAACCAAAATATTTCTGGTTTCGTGTTAACCGAGTTGGAAGTGTAGCTCCAAGTCGCCAGTAACAGGACTTTCGTAATCACTATTCTAAGTGCGTGTGTACATACCTTAAAAGTAAAACACTGTGCCATAAGCGGACCACGTTCAATTGGATTGAAATACGTGTAAAATTTATAACGTTTGCCATTATGTGTCCATAAACAATTACAAATATAATAAGTTATAATACTTCATTCAGTTCATGCTCGGCATTTCATTTCTCTAGACTTTTAAGGGTTTGAAATTTCTATTTAACAACATGCAAATGAAAGTACAACTCCAGTGCCTTCATTTCATACATGATTTAATTGGATCACAAGCTTCAATTTTGATGTACATAGAAATAGGTGGGTTTCGTAAGAATATAGAGGCTGTGTTTCGTAAACCGCTTGTTATTATTTGGTGTGTAAAGTCAGTGATTCTGATTTAGCAACTGCATGTATAATTGGCGAAGGTCGGCCCAGGCTGCTACTACCCACAACCATGCAGTCGCTTCCTCTTTCATTAAATCAATTTATCTTCCCTTTGTGACCATTGTCGTTACCAATTGACAGTTTCCGAGCGCAGCTCGTCCATGATTTCCCATATTTCCTGGTTTTCCTCTGCCGCTTCTTAATTTATTATAATTAAGTATGTTGAATCCGTTTTTTTGTGACTTCGCAAGAAATAGTTTGATGAACTCAAGCTTACACGGTGAAACATTGATCGTTATCAGGCTATAGACAAGCAAGTAGTTCGTTACGGTTTTTTCATTGACCAATGTATCTTGTAAGTGAATAGGATCAGTAATTGGTAGGTATAAGTAACATACTTGCCACCATCTGTCTTTTGTTTCGTGTTTACGTAGGTGTGTTAAGAGCGAAATGGACGATTAATCCTAATTAAAGAACTCAAAAATTTTAAATGGTAGACCTATAATTAATCGACAATGTATTTGACGTTGGAGCAATAAGTTAGTATGGTTTGGAGGAACTCCAACTCAAACTCCTCAACATGTGTTGAGGAGGGATGAATGTCACATAACAAGAAGAATGTTAAATATAGATGTGGATGGACATAGTACCTATAAGAGGAAGACGAAAGAAGCGATGGATTGAATGTGTTAACTCTGATATGAGAAGATGTGATTGTTTAGCTGATTAGCGAAAGAGGAGAAAAAAAACATAATGCGTCTACCTTACTAAAGAGCAGGAAGAAAAAGACTTTGTTTACAATTTGTTACAACTAATATAATTAGAACATTCACAAAAATACTACCATATTTTTTTATTTCTATTTAAGAATTTCATTAATTTGAAAATACTACGTCCTGTTTTTACAAAAAGCGTTTTCCTCAAAAATATTGCTGTAAAAGTAATAGACAATTTATTCGGTGGCCTCGTTAAGGCGTTTTGTTGAGTATTTGTTACACCTTTAGTCTCATTATTTTAGAGCTTGTGTTTTTATAAAAAGTTTCTCATTTAGCTGCGTCACCATGATGTGATTATATTTCAAGTAACAGTAGCAAGGCTGTTCTGCATTCATTATCTTGATGAGGTGAGCTTGACGACACGGCGTAATCGTTTGAGTTTTTCTTATTATGGGGCAAAGAAAGGGCTTGTTTTATGCCGCTAACAATCGCGTTGGTCTTTCGTTGGTTAGTAATCGTTTAGTTTCGGTTATGCCAATGAAAAAACACCCTAGTGACAAGGAATATTTGCAGTTGCATAAAAAGTTTTGACATAATTGACTGCAAGTATCCCTTCGGCAATCCTTATAGCTACATTGATAATATTAAATTCCTATGTAAGTGATGATTTGCTGTGTAAATAAAAAAAAAGTCTTGATATTCACATCTATCAACCAGTAGTCCGTTATGCAGCTTCATATGCTGCTTGCGTTAAGGCAACTAGAAATTTTTGACTTGTATGATTGCCTAATTGATTAATATTGATTCAGGAAAATATGAAGTACCTATAACTGTAAGTGCAGTAGGAATTGTTATTGTTATTTGAACTCACAACACCATTTCAATGATTGATTATCTTATTTTGTTGATCCATTAATTAAATAAATATTTCCATGTAGGATTCAGGCCCCAGCAGGGACGTACAATGGCTATGTGATATTGATTAAACGCACATTCCGATAAATCTCACTGAAATCTCATTCGAAGTTATAAGAAAGGAATACTTATTCAAATGTCCATTTAATGAAAAGAACCATGAGATTCCGGATCAATAGCTGTTCCAATTGAGTTACCACGGATTTTAATTCCACGAACAGACCCTTAAAATCTGCGTTTTTGCGTCGTTGCTCACTTATACAAATTTCTAGTAAGTATTTTTGTATGTATAAAACCAATTTGGTAAAAAAATTGTAGAGACGTCCTATGACAAGATATTCGTAGGTTGGCTGGAGTGGGCTGGATGGGAACGACCGATAGTTATCAATTGATGACGTGCATTAGGTGGACAAACATAGAATGATAATGACTATGAGGATGAATAGAACAGTATATTTGTTGCATTTTATGATTGGAGTAGTTTCGCTCTTAACGCCTTAAGATACAGTCTAAAGTCGAATGATTTAGTCGCCTTCGTGACGCCTTCTTCACGGTATCAAGTCCGTCATTGTACATTCGTGCATGAAGAAAAACTTATGGGTCATTTGATGTCCGTAATGTTATTGTTATTGGTTATGCATCTATTCTAAGCAATATATTTTCGCTCAATATATCTCAATAATATTGTTACGGCACATTTAGTCTATTAATTATTATTAGGTATTAATATTTCAATACACTGCCATCTACAGACTTAAGCCACGGGACTCACTTAGAGAATTATTCAAGGAAATTGATATATTGACTGTTGCCTCCCAATACATCTATGAAAATATTGTATATGTTTATAAACATAACCACACGTTCATGAAAAATAACGACTATCATAATGTAAATACTAGAAACAGAAGTAAACTGGCTGTGCCTGTTTTCAGACTGCGTAAAACAAATCGGTCATTTATGGGGAAATGTATACAGTTTCATAATAAAATCCCACCAAATATAACAGAACTGCCTTTTCATAAATTTAAACCTTATATTAAAAAAACATTAATGAAAAAAGGCTATTACAAAATTCAAGATTATCTTGAAGATAAAATGGTGTGGAAATAGTTATGTACTACTATTATCTTATGCATGTTATTTTGATGGACTTATCGGAATTAAGAAATAATGTAAAAACAAATTTAAAAGTGACAAAAATTGTTTATGATTGGCTATTTAAAAAAGTGGCTCATGAGTTTCATGCCGGGTTCTTCTCATGAAAAGCCTTACTCTCGGAATCCGGCCGCTTGTATCGATTACAACCACAGTCAACGAAGTACTTGTACTGTCCTGTGGATGTACTTGTCACAAGCGTTCGCGGTAATGAAGTTTAATACAATGGTTTAATTTAATACTGTAATTTTAAAATAATTCATAATAAACTATTTATTTGTAAAATGCATAATAATGTATAAAATGTTGACGATTTTAAGTGCCGAACTTGGCCTATGAAATAAAATTATTTTTGATTTGATTGATTGATTGACTGGGGGACTCTAAATGGAACGACATCAGAAATAAGTAGGTAATCGATTTATTAATATTAATTGTCTTAAATTTATCTTTCAATTTAAAATTTAATTGCTTTTTCTCTGCCCACTGTGCCGATTAGCATACTCTCTTAACACAAATATGTTTCCCCTAAAACGTGTGTGGTGTAAAATCCTGAAAATCCGGTGAGATGAGCAGAGATCCTGCTTTTTTTTCAAATACCGTCAATTTAGTATACCTACCTTTATCACTCAGATTTTTATCGATATTGGTTGAAAAGCTCTTGGGTATTATCATTAATTTGGCTTAGATGACAGACGTGACTGCTTTAATATTATTATTTCCGCAGTCTTTATAATACCGTGGTCTCCAGTCGTCTAATGTCCCACGGCTGACGCCATTATTCGCCGTTGACATTAATTTGCCCTTAAATATTATATCTGGTCGACATTCACGCTATTTTACGGTTTCCAAGATAATCCGTGTAATATTACGCGAATTTTATTGTTTTGTTCAACTAAAAACGGTGTTTTTGTGACTTTGGGATAAGCCTGGTGAAATGCGAGGGCTGAATCCAGTTTGCTGTCCAGTCTGAAGGAACAGGAAATCATCGCGGTTGACCAGGAGTTCTTGGACCCGATATTTTAAAAAGGAAATGATTTATAAATGGGATATTTTTTTTGAAATTTCAATTTTTATTTGCCACACCTGTTAGTTTTGCTTCTGCAACTTTAACTTTACATCAGGAGCGAAAGCGTCAATACTTGGATTTTCTATTTAGATAAATGATAATAACCGCTAAACAAATAAATCAATAAAATAGAACAAAATGGAGTTTAAGAAGAGAAATACAAAGTATTAAAAGGATAACAGAGCCGACACGAAAGAAACCAAAACGTTAAAAAACCCAGATCTATCGAAAAGCCACGGACAGACGTAAAATAATATAGGACTAAAAAGAAATGTATCGTCGACTTTAGTATTTACATTTGACATACCTAATTCCACAAACTTCGATTTCATCAAAATAAACTGAAAAATTGAACAAGATACCAACCAATGTGGTCAATAGATTGATTTATAGCACCAATACGAAAAGATTTTCTCAACCCTCAAAGTGATACAGATATATTACTAACATTTCCGACATGAGAGATATGTCTCGCTCTCTTCGAGAACATTTCGCTCATTTATTTAGTTTTGTGGGCTAATATATCTTTTAGGGAAAGGTTTTTGAAGGCTATTAACGTTACCAATGTTTATATGTAAAATGAGCTCAAAAATGAATTCGTGGAACTGGGAAAAGTTTAAAGGTTTTTCTTTTATTTTCGCCACATAGGCATAATTGTGCTCAGGATATACCGGTCTTATCTAAATCTGTAATCAAGCATTATTGTGTCTCGGCAATTAGAGGCAAGATTGCCAGTTCCTTAGTTGTTGAGGAATACAGGTGAAGCTCGCTTTCACCTTCGGCCATATCGTCACTTATATATTGCACTTGTGAGATGGACGCCAAGAGCTTGCCTGTCATGTATAAAAAAAAGGATAAGAGAAGAATAGAAATAATACTGTGCCTTAGTATCTAATATCAGAACATGACATCATAAGTCAGACTATATAGACTTTGCAAGTAGATTCTCAACAGGAAAGAAACATAGATTTGAGGTGAATCTAGTAATTTCATTTATCTTTTTATAAAATGAAAATTACATGAGATGTCGTTACTAGTTATTAGTCAGCTAGAACTAGGTGCAGACGGTCATAGACGGCTAAGCTTGCGCGTCTCGTAGTTAATTCCAGACAAAACTTAGCTTGTCTGGAATTAAATGCAGCTGAGAATGTGCTTCATTAAGTTCTAGCCGGTTAAGACGATACAACCACATTTCGGCTTTTAGCCCTAACATAACTCAAACATTCTCTATTATGCGGTTCATCCTATAAATTGATTTTAGATAAACTTTTCGATATAATATATCACTGAGAACTCGTCGACACAAACTCAGTAGTCAATATCAGCACTGTTTTCTATTAATGATATTTATTACTATCACACAAGATATTGCCTAGGGAATTAAGGGAAACTTAATACAACATTAATTCAAATTCTAATTAGGTGTTGATTTGGGGTTACATTGAAGATACTTCTGAGTATTAGACTTGATCGTTTTAAATGCTAATTTGAATGTGCTACGTGCAGATTAACATGTAAGCAATATTTTGCCTCAGGATCTCTGGATGAGGCCTATTAGGAAGACGGGAACTCCTTTACCGGAGTCTTAGGCTTGGAACTTGGTACCATCCTACATAGAGAAGCGCTGAGGCTGCGTTGCGCTGCTGACGAAGTGATAAAAATAGAACAGAGTGAAATTTCCTTCGCACACTCGCATAGCTTTTGACAGTGGCAAAACTTTACCTTTCCAAACACTCTGAAAATATAAAATTCTATAGACTCAAGTACTACATTTTCAGTATTAAATTGCCACAATACTGAATATTTGAATCTCCATGGGTGGTGACTAAAATGATGCCACATTTATAACATTACACTTATTAAACGGTTCATTTGGTATTACAATTTAATTACTGCTGACTTTCACTTCAAGATTTCAATCCTAATCCTCCTAATCAAAGAATTAAGTTTATTTCATCCATGCTTCCATAAATTAGTGCAACAGGTTTCAAAATATCGTTTGATGTTATTTTGGAATTTGCCATGTTATGTGTAAATCATTTCGATCATTTAGTTTATTGTTAGGAAATATGCCACTGCGGATTTATATCCTCCAGTAAGACGCACCTGTTCCTCGTAATCTAAAATCACACATTGTATGGACTGGAATTAGGAACGCTACTGGAATGGCTGAGAAATTACAATTGAGCTTTTCTTTGAGCTGATATTAATTCTGTTATAATTGTTGCAAATCTTAAGCTACCTCCTGATTCTTAGCTAAATATCTGGTTTATGACCTCATATGATTTATGATCTCGTATGTTATGTTTTCTACGCATCAGACTAGACAAATGCAGCGAGGGTATTTAAGCAAGACATCTGACAAGTGAAGTCGTATTAATCATAAAGTCATTGTCGTACTGTTGAACTACTTGAATATTCTTAACTTTTAAACTTTCTAGCATCACCAATTCATCATATTCTCTTACAGCATGGGGGTTTTTGGGGGTAATTATGGTAATCCCTTGACGGCCACAGGGAACACAGGTGTTCGCAATGAATAGATGTTTCGGTTTTCTCCTTTTGTGCCTAAAAATATAAAGGCTGATTTGAGATTGAAAATTGATTATGCTTGTAGTAATAAATTGATTGACAGTAGGTACCTACTCTAAATATGTAAATTTGTTCCTGATTGGTCATATTCCTGATTGGTCATATTCGTATACCTTATTCGACACTTTCCTAACTGGTCATATTCCTGACGAACGAACATTCCTGCTTGGTCATTTTCCTAACTCGTCATGTACAGTCAAATGATATCGTGATGCTTATTAATAAGTATGAGGATGACCAATTAGAAATATGACGAATCAGGAACAAAACAATATGTATACGCATTTGTATGTATGTAACACACAAACAAGGAATGCCTAAGTTTAATTTAAAAATAGTTTTATTTTTGTGGTAAAAATATGTGTTCAAGCGAAAGTTTTTACACGCATCTATTTCCAAAAATATTACCAAACCATAATGGTTTTTAACAGACGCTTATGACAGCCTAACCTGGCTAGGTAGTTAAATATACACAATAATTCATTGTCATACAGTAATTTCAACGCAAGCGAATAAGCAGCTTTATTCAATTATAGTGTGTATAAAAATCGCGTGAGTGTGCTCACTATTTCTATCTTGTAGAGGAGAAAATACGTCTCATAATTTTATTTGGATCTTGGATAGAAGTTTTCTTTGTTCCTAATCGCTCATCTTCATCGGTGGTTTCAGAAACATTTACCTTATACCTACTAATAAAGTTAGAACATCTTTTTGCTTGTTCTGAGTTATTAATTATATAGGTGTATATTAATAAATAAAGTACTCAATCTAATATCTACTTATCTATACATATAATAAAACTGTAACGGTCAAATGTCAGTACATAGTAAAAAAAGCTTAAAACTAAGTCAGTGAGGTGTAAAAAGAGGGAAATACCAAATAAATGATTTTTGTTAACGCCACCTGTCGGAAGACCGGAACACCACACGCGCCGGTGCGATATTTCGAAGCAAGATCCTATATAAGGCGCCGCAACCGCCCGCCGGCCCCCCATTCGAAAATTCGCATTACTACTATTATTTTAAGAAATACTTTATGTACTATAAATTAGACCGGTAAAATAAGTCTAAAATATTAGTTCAGTCAATTTTATTTAAAGACCTGACAATAGGAAACCTAAAGGATGTAGCCAAGCCTCTCACACATACATACAAGCACACAAGCACTAACAATTTTGTTTCTCTGTTTGTACGGGCTAGTCTCCAAAATGGCTGGACCGATTTCAATGAAATTTTGCATGGTCGTCACTTATTGCGGTTGTATTATTATAAAGGATTAAAGGCACAACTGAAACAATTATATAAAAAAGGTAAATTTCACTGAACACAAAAACAATTTCACACTTAACACTAAAATATATCATAAAAGGTAGGGTTACTTACAATAGTGCCTTAAAGAGACTTATAGACTATGTAATATAGCAGGAACTGGTGATACAGAATCTTGTGGGTTGTTGTAACTTTTTAGGATAAGCTTATTATAACTGACCAGCACTTTATAAATATATTAAAATAATTTTTATCGGTGAGTCAAGGTGAGTAAGAATGAATTTCGAGAACAAAACAAATAAAAAGAGACAGACAGTAAATTTAAAAACCAAGAGAAAAACCAAGAGAGAAATGGCCAGAGAAGAGTGCAATGACAGCAACGAGTCGCTAATTCAAAATTCAAATTCAATATCGTTTATTTAATTTAGATGCGTCTTTGCACATGCTTATGAACGTCAAAAGCATTTACAAATTTTCGTGAAAGCGATAAACTACGCCATCCATTCACAAAACTACCAGGAGGCCTTGTTCTGAGAAGAACGGGCAAGAAACTCAGCAAGTTTCTATTCTCCCTTTACATTGTTTTTCTTTTTTTAAAAAATGTCATAACTACAACGTCATTGAAGTTTTAGAAGAAAAAATAAATAAATATCTGTGTTATAAATTCTGCAGTTTACCACATTTTTCATTACAAATGCAGACTACTTGCATTTAAAATATTACATTAATAAAATAAAATTAAGATTCCGTTGATTAATTGAAGAAATTGAAAAAGTAGTATATACAAAACCAGGATAGGTATCTTCACCACATGCCGTACCATACAGTCCTAAAGAAAACTTCATTGATTACGCCAATTCTACAAATCAGACAGGCATGAGTTTGACCAGACACCGACAGTGGCACCTGTTCACAGGCATGACACATGAATCAGCCATCGCTTCGCTCAACCATATTTTAGGGAACACAAAATAATATAGATATGGCGCCTCGTTACAAGTACATACTTTTTATTCCGGAAAATTAAAGAGTTCCTGTGGGATAGTTAAAAAAAACACAGTAACCGCGGATGAAGTCGCGGGCAACAGCTAGTCATTAATAAGTTGTTATTGTATCCCAACAGAAATAGACGCGAGAGTCTCATAAAACCGTAGAATTTACATTTCTTAATACAAAGAAGATTGCATATTTTGAAAAGTAAACTTTGTATGTTAGAACTAGATTTTTGGTGCCTTTTATTTTAAAATCATGTGTCACCGGACATTACTAATTCATCACCGTGCCTTATAATGGCTCTAATATTCTCATATATTTAATTCCTCCAGATGATTTTTAGATGTTTTTCTTATTTTGGATTTAGTTTCAAATTATTGAGTTCGGTTCAGACTTTCACTTTCAACGCAGAATCAGATGCATTTTATCACGTTTCTGGTCTTATTATCTTTAGTATCTTACATCATCCCTAGAAATAGAAGTGTTGGTTACTTTCACTCATTATTACAATATTAGCCGTAAGACGTCCACTGCTGGGTATAGGTCACTAAGGATTTCTAAACCAATAGGGTCCTCTTACTCAATCTTAAATTAACATATTACATTACACACAAAAAGGCAGCGCTAGCCAGGTCAGGGTACTGCTCGTTCAAGAGTCGAGAGCTCGCGGGGCTCGCGGATTCGATCCCAAGAGTCGTGAATATTCCTGATGATATGTAATATGTATTATAACTAGAGATCGGATATTCTGATGCATATTTACCTAAAGCACATTTTTGGCTAACATATTATGGAAGCGGCTTCTTTAAATATTTTAATTGAATGTAAATTCGCGGGATTTCGGGATTGCATTACTAATCAGAGGGATATTTAGTTAACCTTCAATTTTAGTATGTAAATCTATTTTACTTGTTTTTACTTGAATCGAGGTTAAAAGAAAATATGGTGTTATAAAGCATTTTTTAATTAATATTTAAAATATATGAAATAATATAAAAACTTTTATTATATTCGGTTCTCCTTATTTAACTATTACAAAATATTTATTAACTTTAGAAAAAAAATAAAAGTGCTTTCCACAATAGCTACGATCTTAACTTTAGGTAAATATGCATCCGAATATCCGATCTCTATATATCATACGTATTATTTTGTATTCATCCTCACGTGCACCAACACTATTGTACTTAACACTCACAACAACACTGGCCTCTTGCTTGACCTCCGCACTAACGCGTCAAACGTTTTGTCAATTGCGCGCGCAGCAACCCAGGTATGTGTCATATGTTGTACTTGTTCTATGATCGAAGGCGTATTGTGTGGTATCTTTATGTTGGTATCTTTACCACAAGTAAAGTAATTATGTAGACAAAATAGAACCTACCCTCTGATCTTATCGCGACAAATACGCTTCTGTTAAATGACTAGGCCAGCCTTGTCAAGATAAGTACCTAGAAGTCTAAATATATCAGTAAACATTTTATTTCATTTGTATCTTCTATCGTTAATTAAGCTTTTTGAATCAGTCTCGTACCCAATTAGAAGTAGCGATTGAACGGACTAATTGCACTCACAACATTAATGCCGGGTCCTTAAACTCAATTTGTTATTTCTACTATTTCTGCTGTTTTCTAATTTGAGTTTATTAACACAGACAGCTGGAAGAAGAGGGCTAATGCTTAGTTAATCCGTTTAAGGGTAAGAGGGATTATAGGGCATAGGTTAAATTTATCCTTACTGCCGGTTTTGTACGATGTTAAAATATACCATAGTTCATTAACTATGTAACGTTTTGACGGTAGACAGCTCAATTTCTTCTTTTAAACTTGACTACACCTTTGGTTACAATATCTAAATTATTGTTTACTTTAGTTGGACGCTATACAAATTAAGGTAAGGCTATGAGGTATTTGTGGTGATTTAAGAGTAGTTCACTCACACCAATGTAGTTTATAAATCTGAAAAGTAAAAACCAGAACCATTTGGTTTGGATTCATATTAAATACTTTGGATAAAGCTGTATCCTCTCATGCTTCTTCAACGAAATTTTTAAAACATAATTCTAATTTGTCAAAACAATTGCCAAGTTAATACAGCATTGTTACGTCGTCCACGTCCTATAATATGTGGCATTATCAGTCACGCAATGAAACCAAGGGCACGGAGACATAGTTAACCTGCATAAAGCCCTATATTGGCTTCACGAGCCTTCGCTTGCCCTAAATGCGAGCATTTTAACATATTTAATGGTAGATACGACAGCTCTATGAAATTAGGCGAGGGAATTGGGTTCAGCGTTCATTAGACAAATCAATACCTACTTAGCTATTTTTAATGGGTACTGTTGGCGTCACAGTAATGGTTTTATCTTGGATTTATAATTATGGTAAATTCAAGCGATCCAAACTTATTTTTTTACAACAATAAATAGAGGTCAGAGCTTAATCATAAACAAAAAAGGTCTTAAAAGGTATTAAGGTAGGATGGAGAGGTCCTTTCCTTCAAGAAAAGAGCGTATTCCTACTTAAAAGGCCGGCAACGCACTTGTGTTTCCTTTGGAGGTGAGGGTGCCTATGGGCGTCGGTAAATTGCTTACCATCAGGTAATCCGTTTGCTTGGTTGCCCCCTATCCCATATAAAAGTGCATATATTGAGGTGGATGTAAAGTCAGTATATTAGATGAAAAAAGATTACAGTCTGAATAATTTAATAAGTCCACAAGGCTCATCTGTCCCTGGTTTTCAAAATTTTAAATATTTCCACAGTCGGCACCTCTATTCTCTGCCGATTAAGATTGGGACACTCTTGCACGCCGGTTCATCTAGCTAAGATTAGAGTAAGAGACTTCACTTTGCGAATGCGGTCTCTAGACGAAGGATCACAACATCACATATTTTACAAATGCCCTATATTTCCACCTACTTATATGATTTCCTTCCTCCAAATATTCCCAAGCCTATCAACTTCAAGACACTGCTCACTTATATCAATTCCCCATTTGTTATTACTCTGTGTGATTATCTAACCTCCAATAAAATTAGATTATAAGTTGTTTGCCCATTTAAATAACTACTTAGTTTAATAAAATTAACAGCATATGTGTATACATTACTATTGTGTTCGTAATTTTTATTTTCAAGTAACAACAGTCACGCATTTAATTGACCTTTAATAATATTTAATATTCCTACTTTGTGCACTCATGAAACTTTGGATAAACAAAAAGTCTAAGCAGAAATCTAGATATTCGCCTCCATCAACTCCATCAAGTCAACGCCATTAAAATAAGAAGAATAATAATAATAAGCTCACCTACTAAATTATACAGACTGTAAGTTTTGCTTGGAGGCAGCTATAGCTGGTCAAGTGGTCGTCGCTTAATTTATAATGATTATCGCTTTCGCTTTCTTTTCTTTTATACTTACTTGAATACCTATATAATTTCAGTAGATTTACAAGACTTAAAAATTAGTCCTCCGTATTACTCACTTTTATTGAATTAGCAGTAATACCTACTATTGTCAAGAAAAAATTTTTCAAAATAGAACAAAAAGTAAATAGTTTTCATGAAAAACGTTTTTACAGTGTTTACTTTGGGTTAGATAATAGATAATAAAATGAAAACAACTTCTCTACGTGGCAGACGTGATGTCTTGAATATAATACAACTCAACACTTTTACTATCGTCCAGAATTGTAGAAAGTATTTGTCTATCTCTCGCCATGCGCGCTCGTAACAATTAATCTCTCCAATCTGAAACGCTGTCTGGAATTCGTAGAGCTTTTTATTTTGGACTTTTTCGACAGTAACTAAAGACTCGAGTGAGAATTTTGATTTGAAAAATTTTTCGCTTCGGAATTTTTTTGTTGGTCTCTTGGGTATTTGGATACACATATAGTTACGTACTTACGTAGATAGCTTGCCTTAAATTACTCGTGTTTAGTTTTACAATAAATGCAAATTTTGAAATGACAAGATATAATAAGATTTGAATATGTTTCACACCACCCAGCGTTTGTTTCTGCAAGGGTTAGCCAAAGCCAAAATGTGTTGAAACTCAAATTTCTCCTGATATGTTCCCAACAACAACTGAAGAATTTCCAAGTGATATTCGTTCATTTTGGGCATTATCTTCTTTATCATTATCTCTGTGGATAGAGGATAAAATACTATTGATGATCACCCAATTTATCCTCTTTATCATTATCTCTGTGGATAGAGGATAAAATACTATTGATGATCACCCAATTGGATTTTAATTCTGCCTACTTGTATTTTAAGGATTCATTAAGACCGCTCGATTACAGTTTTTTTTACATTTGGATCCCTAAGCAGCCTCTAATTTGAGTACCTAATCATTAATTTTCTTTTCATCGTTTTTCAAAGGCAGGTAATTTGTGTAAGTGCTTTAATAAAATATACAAAAGGCATCAGCTATGACTTTATGAGTTTGGGTCCAACGTTTCTTCACAAAGAACTCAGGATCTTATTGATTTCTCAATATGGTGAAAGAAGGCTGAGGGAGGCATTTAATATCTAGAATTATTGGGTGCTCAAATTGTCTGGCCAGCCCGAAATCTTCTTTACAATCCAACTATACAAAATTGTTTTTACTTTAATTAGATATATTTCCTGTAACGTTCTAGTCTATTTAGTAAAGGGATTTGTGTCATCCTAATATTACACTATCCTTATCTATTATCTAACACTCGTCCTACCTATTGTGGTTGCCTGGTTCCTGTAAATAAGGTTTATTTTTTTAAATGAAAATCTTTTCTTCCTGCTCTTTCCAGTCCTATTTTATGTGTGGCCGGCACGTCCCCATGTTGCTGTTAGGTTTGACTAAAAATTTTATAAAAGGTCCTCAGCTAACACAGTTTCCGACAAGGAAACTGTTTAAATTGTATTATAATCAAAACCTGGCCATAATTTAATGAAAATGTGGGCAAGGTGTATGTGGTAAAATTTTTAGTTCTTCACCCAAAGATTTGTATCCATACTATTAATGCTTAACAAATCTCATTCATAAGGTTTTGGCTGTTTAAAACTTGGCTGCATCTTGTGGTTGGTATTAGTAGGTATTTCCAAATTGTATTCCTTGAAATTTGAAACATTTTAGAAGTTACCTTGTTTTGTTTAAGGAATATCAAAAAATAAGCTCCGAACGCTAAAGATCAGCAGAGTTCGAAACCGGCACTTTGATATTAGTTTTTTACGGATTATGTTGGTCATCAAAACTCTGGTATCTTTGTTAGGTTATATCTGTAAAGCTTGTAGGTATTCATTATTTGTTGCTGTGTACGTTGAAGAAATTCTCGAACTTATTTGGATGCAATTTGTAGTAAATTTGTCAAGAGTTAAAATTCAAATAGTCATGTAATGTGGAACATCAAGGCGAACACGACGTCAATAAAGAATAATTATCCAGCAAATCATCTCATAATGCAAAATGACGTTAATATTCTAAATGAGCTTCATAATTTTGCCGCTTATGTGAAATGTAGACGTAATAATTGTCAGTTTGACAAATGTCTGCCCACAGGTGGGAGCGCGTTGGCGCAAACGCTCAGATGTACAACACCCATATAACTAAACATGCCATTCATCAGTGATTCACTGTGGATTGCAGAACTCATTTAAGCTCAATTAAAACTCATATCCGATGCTTATTTGTTTTAATTGTCTATTTTAAATGCTTGTGTGCCAAACTCTTGAGTCACTCATTGATATGACGCTCTTTACGGATGATTCTTGCTTATTTTTTATGCAGGACCGTAATGAATTAGATTACTACACTAACTTTTATAGACACCTTGTTTCAAGCTTGTTGTTGTTTCTTTTTGTTATGATATTGTTATCGACCAAATAGTTAAATAACTACTATTACTACTATTAAATTACAAAATAAATAGGACACTTGTCAATAGTTTTTTTACGTTTCCATTTGTTATGATTTTAAAAAGAAACCTAATGTTTTAACTAAATATTATTTAGAAAGTATGTTACTTAGTACGAATTTAATAAAGAAATATTGTTTTAGTTGTTTAAATATGTTTTTCTATTTTATATTCTTCTTAAATTCTTTCAAACAAATATAGTTTTATATGTATGTTCTTTGCTTTTAAAGTTAATATGTATTTAAAAAAAAACAAAAATAGAAGTTCTATCTGCTGTATTATCTGTTGGGATGGTGAGACTTGGCGTTTTAGGCGGGAGGATAATATTATTGTCTTCGGACTGTGCTCACCGTTAATGCTTTGATTACAATTTAAGAATAAGTACAATAAACGTGTACTGTGGTTTCAATAAACCGTGAATCCTGACGAAGTATTTTATTTCTTAAAACAATGTCCATTACGCGGTTGGTGAACTAAGGGTCAGTTTTTTCGTCCATGGTCAGGTCGACCAGTTGGTTAAAATGGCGAAAACGTGATGTCGTATATGACAGCTTGTTCAATATTCGAATTTTCAAATATAACTAAAGTTAAATAATCACAGACAATTTAACTATAACACGATGCTGGGATTAGGAAGATGGCGGCTGGCGGCCCAGCTGATGCAAATTTAACAATTAGTCAAGTTGACGTCACACATTTTGGCGTTTCCATTAACGCTATTGGTCTAGATATTAACTTTTGAGATAACTATTACTAAGGCCCCCTTGCGCGATCGAGAGTTAGCACCTAACCCCGGGGCAAATATAGGGTCAAACCTTGGGTTAGACGCTAACTCTCGATCGTGCAAGTGGGCCTAAGGATCCAAAAACTCACGCTTAGTAAACACTAGAAGTGGTTTCGCCACAATTTTAGCGCAAAACAGGTGTAATTTTAGGCAAAAACAAATCTTATTGATTTAAGAAATATTGATTAAATATTAGAAAATAATATTTACTAACAGCCTAATTATAGCTTATTTATATAGCTTTTTCTTGTAACTACACGCCCGCTTTTATAGTTTCCAAAATAGGTACCTACAATAAATTCCAAAAATATGTAACCAGTTTTGACTGTAAATGAAGGTATATAAAGTACTTATTAGAAGGAAATAAATATTGTCACTTCTAAAATGTGTATGCGTATTTCCGTACCCGACATTACCTTGATATCAAAACTCTTAGAAATGTTACTCTGACAAAATAATTTTAGGAATTCATATTGATTCTGGACTCGTAACGTTAGAACGAATTTATGAATGTTCCTAATATAGGTTTGTTTTTAAATATAACCCGGAAGGTGTAACAAAATGTATTCAATTTAAATATTAATAAATTGCTGAGTTTCTTGCCTGTTCTTCGCAGAACAAGCATTTTTTGATGATGTAGTCTTTCTTTCTCATAATTTTTGGCATTCATACGGCATGTGCTAAGACGCATCTGACATCTGAATAAATGTTTTTGAATTTTGATAACTTGCTTAATACATATAAATATATTGAATTAATACATATGTGATACACATTGCCAAAACATAGAAAACATTATAATTCACAATATCTCATAATGTAAAAAAACCCTTCGACTCCTTAAGTACCTATGTAAAATTGTAACAGAATACTATTTAATACAGATTTAATACTTCAATATATAACCTTGCACTTTTTTTGGTGATGCTTAAAGATAAATTGTTAAATAAAGACAAATTACAAGTAATTTAAAAGATCCAAGTTACAAAAAAGTAAGTTGATCCAATGAATACAAATCCCTTAATAAGGTCACGGAGACAGGAAATTTATTCCGGTACGGATCTCTAATTAAAGTCTTAGATATAAATCGTTTAAAAGTTTTTTATGTCTTCAGTATAAAAGTCGTTTAATAACGATCAACTCGTCTTTAGTTTTACAGCACACCTCAAAATTATATTCAACGATCTTTTTTAGAAGAACCCTTTTTGGTGGAGGACTATTTATTTACTCATTACCTGCAGTAGTGGGGAAGGAACTGCAGGGGTATGTGGGACTCCAAGGTTTAGTACTGCTACTACCTACTAAAAAACCCCGGTGTTAGGTACAGTCTACACATCTCGCCGGCGTTTAAGGGCTTATTACTGTAACATGACCCCGTGGATTTTAGAAGAAACATAACTAACATTCCTAGCTATTTAGTACCAATCAGCCATGTCATACATAAATTGATGGCGGTGGATTACCATCGATCTGCGGTCACTCATGTACTTGTTCGAAGTTTTCTTGTTTACCTTGTTTTCAATATTGCGAGCAAAGCCATATTCGCTAATCGTTATGTTGGACCGTGGAAGAGTGATCAAAATTTGTGATCTCGAGTAGGTACTTCGGAAGATTCCTCAAGCTGGTCTCGGTTGTTATTGCCACAGTTTCTACTCATCAATCGGCATTGGGAGCAGCGTGGAGGTTTTATTTATCACTTTACCGGCTATATTCATCAATTGTATAAAATCATGTAGGAATACTTACGTTACAATTTTTTCTTTTTACAAGTCGTCCGTGTACGATATCAGTTATACTGCAATGCGCGTTGCGTGATAAAAAACATTTAATTTGTTTCAAATGCACACGAATTATTCCTACCAGTAAGGGAAGTAGGTCATTGGTTTGTCATTTTAATTATTAAAAACTCTACGGTAGTTAATGTGGAACAACTCGTAAATTGGCACTAAGCGTGCCCGTTTCTAATCTTCTGAGATATTCTACAGCGTTTCGAAGTGAAGTAAGTTTTATCGTATTTTTTTCCGTATCGTACCGCGTTTCGTAAAATTTTATCTTTTTTGTTTTTTCCGAAACATTTGCGGCCAAATGTTTGCCACTAATTTTGTTTTCCTCAGATGTTTTTATTTCAGAAAAGCCGAAAGACTTCTTCGCAAGCAGCCATGTCAATATTATAGTGTTAATTAATTGGCAAATCGACAATGAATTGGAATTGTTTTCGTAAATTTTTCGTAATGCAAGTTCAAGCTGCTTTGTAACATTTAATTGTTGCACACAGTAATTACGTGGTTATTTCCGAATACCGTATTATGTTAGATTAGAGTGATTAGTGATTACATTATCTATTATGTGTATCTGTTGTTCATAACATGTTGATTAGCTGGTTTACTGAACTATTTTACAACAACATAAGATGTTATCCTACCTATTAAAGTAGAGAAAAAAACTTACACATCGCACTATCACGACTGTATCCTCGTGTGTCGTCAAGTGGTTAAAACCCAAATACCTCATGTTATATTGTGACCTCATGTTGACGACATCCGTGGTGGAGTGATCTGTACGCCGGTCTCAAGGCGTCGCCATCTCGAGAGGTTTTGGGTTCTATCCCCGGTGGTGGCAAACGTTTGGTAATGTATTCAGGCATTTGTTTTCCGTCTTGGATGTTTATATAATTTCAGGATATTTATATATTAAATATATTTAGGTATCCGTTATGACATTAGTTGGTTGAAATGGGGCTAGTTGATAGGTGTGAATGTTTGAAGATATTTATTTATTTTTATCAAGTTAATATTAAGCTCCTGCTTTTTGTGTGATTGGGGTCGAGTCTGTTATCACTGCCTTGCGTGTGGCAAAAAAGGTGTGCGTGTGTAAGTACCTCGATATTTGGAATAAGCTGCCTTATTGCATTGTGCCGAAGGTTGCTGGTTCAACTCCCGCCTGAGTTTGAATAACACATATGTACAGCTAATATTATAATTTATTCTTATCTTGCACTGTGCCCGGTGTAGGGCCATTGGCAACAGACTCGTCCCTAGTTACATAGGACCTTAACCCCTTGAGTGGGGACCCCCCCTTGATGCGAGCACCGGTTTTCACAAACTATTATATTATGTTTACGTGAGGAGCTCGGTGGCGTAGTGGTTCGCACGCTTTGTCTTTCGATATTGAAAACAAAGCTATCTTCACCATGGTCAGACCAGGATGGGTGACCAAAACAAGGCACGCTTATCCCGGGCGCAGTTGCAACTGTTTCTACCCACCAACCCGCATTGGGCAGGTGTGGTGGTGTTTCGACCCACACTCCTATATCTTTCTCCAGGTAGGAAGGTCTGTGCCCAGCAGTGGGAAGTATATAGGCTGAGGACGACGACGACGATTATTTGTTTCTATGTGTCTAGTTTACTGACCACTGAGAGGTTAAAATATCAGGTCAAATATGGGCATTACACCTTTGCTTATTCTTTCGGGGCTATTAATGTATTTTTGATTGATTTTTTAATGCTTAATCCTAGAGGTATATAATGAAAACCATAGCTATCATCGTTCAACCAGTTGTTAAAAGGTTTCCCAAGGATTAATTACGGGATTACGTTATGATTCGGAGGCTTAAAGGTAACGTTACCTAAGTAATTTTTGTTGGGATCCTACTATGAATTATTTGGAAATATAAAAGAGTCACTTGCCGATGCTGAGCATGGATGTGGACGGACCTAGAGTTAGAGGAAGACCAAAGAAGCGATGGATTGAATGCGTGAAGAATGATATGAGGATAAAAGTAGTGGATGCTGAGCTGACGAGTGACAGAGGAGAATGGAAGAAGAAGACATGTTGTGCCGACCCCACCTAGAGTGGGAAAAGGGCAAGAAGAAGAGAAGATAAAAGAGTCACTTGCAAGGTAATTTGTGCTCGATATATTTGCGGAGTTTTTCGGATGCATTATTTATAAAAGTAAGAAAATTTATGCAGTCTTTTATCATAAACGTATCATAATAATAAGAGGTTTTCATATATTATATGCAGTTTTTCAGAACAAACTCTCCTGATAGCTAGTGTCCTTATGACAAACATTTAATAAAAGTAAAAGCAATACATTTTGAACATGAACACACTTTACTTACTTCATTTTTACCACGCTTTTCTTAGCTTGCTTTCTTGTATGTCTGTCTGTGGAGATCAAATCTGGCGATCGATTTTTCGACCACTTCCCGACATACGATCGAGCTGAAATTTTGCATACAGGCTTGCTTCCAGTGACAATACAATATTACATAAAAATATAAGTATAAAAAAAATACTTAATATGATAAATAATTATATATCAATAGGAAAATGATTGAATATGCGCACCACGTTCAAATTTTCGAAAATCCTTTCAACCAAAATATTTATTTTCCCCTTTTTAGTCAATTAGTAAACCGTGGTTTTTTAAAAGTTGTTTTTATACAGTATTTTTAAATTACAATATGTTGAAGTATAGCTTTTTTGAAAAATAACATTGTTATCATTATGACGATCGTACATACTCGTCCCCAGTGGCTCTGACTCCTAATGTATACATATTAAGACTTAAATTCACCAGTTTTTATTTTTCATTCCATACACTCGTACGACATGTCAAGGATCGTCCAATTAGTTGCGCAGCTTCTCCTTCATTACAGCGGAACCCTCGTGCACGTGTAATTGTCACTTACGGGGAGTTGTGTTGGATTTAAACACTTCGCTGTATCAGTAAAAATAAGAAGGCAACTATAAATTATGGACCCAAGTCAACTATTTTGTCCGGAAAATTGAGGTAGATTTTTTATAGAGGTGTGTTCTTAAGAACCGTAATGAAAAATTTTTTTAAACTCATTTATCATTTCAAAAACATAAAAGAAAATAAAAGTCACGTCCATAATCCACTGAGGTTTTGGGTTGAAGTGACCAGAGCCGACATTATATAATTACTACAACTAAAATGAAAAATAAATTTTCATTTTAGTTGTAGTAATTATATAATGTAGTTAATTATATAAAAATAACATTAATAATAAGCAGCACCTACATCAATATTTTATTAAATATATGGAAAAACAAACGAGTGCTACAATCCAAAGGGACTCAAATAGGATCCACTGAGGATAACAGATATTTCTTTTCATAAATTTCCCAAAAAGTTTTTTTTATGTTTTTAATATTTAAATGGATATTATTCTTCATTAAAATTTTAATTACTCTGACCAAAAGGATACTTACAGATATGACAGTGTGTAGCACTTAAAAAAAAATATAAAACGCGTGCTGTCGCGTGAAAAAATAACTGATATGACCAAACTATCCATCACCAAACGTGCCGAATACGAAATTGAGAATACAAAATATCAAACAGCGTAAAAAATCTTTTTATTGTTTCACACTCCCAATTTATTTTTCAGCAATCCAGCCAGAGTTTAAATTGGCTATTGTAATAAATATTGGTAAACTTTATTTTTTACATTTTTTGTAAAGTCAAATTTATATTTTTAATTATTTTTTAAGTAATATATTTGCTGAGAATTTATTTCTTATTTACAAATTACAATTCTTTAGGCATCTAAATGGTGATTTAGAAGCCCTTGTTTTTATTTCTTATTTTAAATTATCATTGGTGCACATCTTGACTATTATTTGATTTCTACAATGCGTTCAACTTATCAAATAAAATGTCCAGACAAAGAAAGCATTCAAAAGAAAAGTAGTTAGAAAGACGAAGACTAAACTCATTTCAAAGTTGAGCCGCTGCGCGGTAATTACAAATAATTGCTGCGCGATTGCTCAACTCGCGTGCAATTTGCATCGGGTTGAGTCGGAAATGATTTTCCTTACGCCAGATCTACGAACGATTTCCTCAGAACGATTTCATTTAGAGGAAGTCCATTTTAATTTAGTGCCCTCCAAAGTTCTTGATATTATTATATTACTTTTTTGTTTGTTCCCATTTTGGATCTCGGAACGGCAATCTGAATGATCTTGAGTAGTTCACTGATGAATCAGTGACTTTACAGGCACGGATTGAAATCCGTGCCTGTAAAGTCACTAGCAATAATATAATGTATACTTATGTGACACTTTGTGACACTAATTGCTAAGAATATAGTAATGTCGCGGCAGCGGCCGGCGAGTGCCAGAAAACATAAAACCTCACTTTACATTCAGGCAAAGCTGCCTGTGAGCTTTCTGCGACATGCTGTTCCTATCTTTTAATTATTATGCATATGTTTATGCCGTATGATGATTCTTACTTACAAAAACACAAAAACACAAGCAACATTAGTTACTTAAAATGGGGCCAGATACTCGTAGGTGTGAATGTATGAAGATATCATTATTCTGCCATAAAATTTAAACCATTTTCTCTACGCCTGGTGTATGGCTAGCCCCCTTAAACTTATGAGGCGAAATGTGTACATTCACGGGATTTAAAGGTAGTTCTATGTCGCCTTGTCGCGGTACCTACATGGTTAGACACAAAACATTTACTTACTCACTTCAGTCTTCGAGAATCACATTCACGGATGTCTCTGAAACGCGTTCTTATTACTGAACTGGTACTGCAAAAGTAGTACCTACTGCAAAAGAATAAGCGAAATTCTGAAATTGTAAAATAAAGAAGCTGTAGCCACCTCTTGTCTTAGTTAATGTGGATTTATATCACTTAAGCGAAAATCTTCTAGGCAAAACGGTCCTAAATGCAAGTGAAAGATGGTCATTCAACATAAATGTTACAGTAATAGGTGACGAAAAGTACCCCAAATAATACAATATTTCTATTTTATTTATTGAATGACCTTGAGTGATATTGGAGATGCGAAATTCCTCCCTAATATTTCTATAGTTCAATTAAACGAGAACCATTTGAATTTTCTTTCGGTCACAATTTTAAAAGATTTGCAGAAGATGGGACGGCAATTTATCGATAGCTGAAAGAAGAACGAGAATAAAAGCAACCCTATCTAAGGTCCCGCACTAAGTTCTTTCTATAGAGTGAAAAATATTATAATTTTGTGTCGAAAGGTAATTTTGGGCTACCTCGATACGCCAGTGATTGATTACCGGGAATTACATTAGCGACGTGAATTAATTCCCTTGTTTATGACATTTGGGTGGTTCTGCCTGTAAGCTCAGAGTTATTTTAAATTATGAAATAAAGTAAGCGCAAACCAAAAAGGTTCTAGGCTTTTGACAAGACAATAGCCAGTTTAATAATGTTGTATTACAGTTTAATACTTAGCCCAAACATTACTGCTGTCCCCGATTTTTACAGACCAGGAAAACCTATTTACTGAAAACTTAGTACAGCTTTCTACTGCTGGTAAAGACGACAAGGATAGACGAGGACTGTGAAGTATCGGGACCGTGTAAGTTATTCTTTCGGGACTCGACACAAGGGTCATTAAAGGAGAGAAACAACTGTACAGTCACCAGCATGAACATAGCTATACACTTTTCAGAGTAATTGGCTTCTGTTTCAAGAGATTAAAGTCGTTTTTTGTTCAAAAGTGTATTGTTCATGCTCGTGACTGTACTTTATGCTGGAATGTTTCTTTACTGCTGTAAATAAAGAGTCAATAGTCAACTTTAAGGGTTTGCAAATTGACATAGTTTATTAACACTGACGATTTTGTATCTAATTCTGTTGTAGTAGTTAAGAATACGAGCGCATTCAAAAATTATTAAAAACGTGACGTCATTATCACTGCAATGACATAGCAATGGTAGCAATTCGTATAAAAATAGTATTGTTTACAGTTTAGTGCTATTTCTGGCATTTGCTTTTTCGATTTCACGCATTTTTATTTCTTTTTCATGTGGATTTTGATGAATGGTGAGTGTATTTTCCATTGCATCAGCAATTAAAAAATGATTTTTTTTAATGTTTCGTGCAAAATGTAGCACAATTATTTAAACTTTTGTCATTCTTTTACTACTTAATCATCCAATAAGCACTTTTTTAAGAAAACTTTCTTAGTTAGCGACCATTGTCAAGACAGTAATTGAATTAACCTTTGCGAGGGGTTAGAAACGGTTATAGCGGTACTGACCGCTCAAATTCAGAGCAGTTTTCCTGGTGAAATACTTCCTTTTTTTGTAGAAGCAGCTAAATAACGCTACTTTTTAGGGTAAGCCAGCTTATAATAAAAACATTGGAATGCTTCTTTCTAAGACCTATTGTGTTGGAATCCGGGGTGATTGCTGTATTACAAATAAAGATTATGCTTTAATGCTTAGGCCGCACACGCGCGAGATTTTGATACACTAACGTATAAGGCACGTGCGTGGCCGGCGCCGGCTGCCAGCGTAGCTCTGAAACCACCCTTAGATTTGATTTAATTGGTAGAAAAGTACAAATTCACAAGAATATGTAGTTGATGATTGATAAAACTTCTTTACTGTTACGAAAACTAGCGTATTTGATTATATTACTAAAAATCGGTACCCTTTTCTTTCATATGAGGGTCTTTACATCAAGCACCGGTATTATTAGAATTAAGTAAAAACCAAAATTAAAAAACTAGTTAATTAGTTTGACGAGGATATTAAAATTTTACATAAAGAAAAGATGGCGAATCCTTCCTTCAAACTAATGACTATGTGAATGGTGAAGGGAGCGGAAGAAAAAGTATTATTGTCTCCTCTTCTTTCAAAATCATCAAAGGCGTACTGTACATAAGTGCAGGTTCCACAAGACTTCTCTTCATACCTACGAGTACATAAAGGTAGAAAGCACAAAGAAACGAAATAGAAAACTTTAAAGTAGCAATTACAGTATATTCGCAGTCGTGATTCCAGTCGGCTGCTGTCGGAGCCTAGAACCAATCAATCGGGTTGCTCGTAGACGGTGGAAGCCGAGCAATATGACTCCCTGAAACTAACAACCTCGACAAATGCAATGCACTGATAATATCTGTAAAATGCTGTGTAAGCTTTTTTTTATACCACCAGGGTGGTAAATAAGCATACGGCCCACACAGATGGGCAGTGGTCACCGTAGCCTATGGACGCCTGGTCGCCTATGTGTGTGGTATGAAATAAATGAGTTGTTTATTATTTATTAAAGATTTATTTAACATATCCCCTTTTTGAATTTAACACCTGCAACTCCAAGGGCATCACCAGACAGATAAAGAGGGATTCGGGGAGCTTTATTTAACAGAAAAGACTATTAACAAGAACTTTTAAATGTTGTTTTAACAGATGTATAATTAAGACTGTGATCTCGAGTGTGAGCGCCAGTTTAGGCGCCTGTACTACGAAGCTCACCGCCAAAGGGACTTCAAATACTAGGATAGAAGTACTTGCTAAACCTTTGCGTGTAGGTAACTCCTTCGGCGGTGTCGTAAAATTAATGGAATATTTTCGTTAGCAGTCCTCATGCAGAGTCATAAAGTTGTTGAGGAATACAGGTGAAGAAAGGCATATTACAAAGTTCAGGATTATTTAGATGATAGGAATGTGTGGACATCCGTTGCTTAATCTTAATAATGTTTAGTTTAATTTGCCACTTTAAAGTAATGAGACGTTAATACATGTATCATTCATACAAGTTAATGTAATAAGAGATAACAATGTTTAATCTTATTTTGATTATATACTGACATATAATTTCTAATTGTAAAAAATGTAACACTGTGACTAATAGATTGTATGATTGGCTATTTTAAAAAAGTGGCTCATGAGTTTCTTACCGGGTTCTTCTCATGAAATGCCTTACTCTCGGAATCCGGTCGCTTGTATCGATTACAACCACAGTCAAAGCGCTATGTGGATGTACTTGCTACAAGCGCTCGCGGCAGTGAATTTTAAGTCTTTTTGTCAATTTTATTATTTAAATTTACTTTATGTATAATAAATGTGACTATGTATGAATGTTGACGATTTTAAGTGCTATGTTTAGCCTATGAAATAAAATTATTTTTGATTTTGATTTGATTTTGATTTTGCTCGCTTTCACCTTCGGCCGTATCGTCAGTTACCATCAGGTGAGAAGGCCAAGAGCTTGCTTGTCATATGTAAAAAATCAATGGACAGAAGTATATTTTTTATTAGAAAAAATATTTATTGAAAGATATGTTGATGCTAAACAGGTGAATATGACATCTCGTATTAGGAAAGCTGAACCTCGTAACGAAGTATAAGGTCTAAGGACGAAGGTCGGTCGAGGACGAAGGAGTTTACAGGGACGTTTCATAGATACACTGGCCGACAGTGCTGGCCAATAGCGCCTACAGCGCCCGCGCCGGCGAGATTTCCATAAATTTTAACGTAAACCGCGCGTGTGTAGCTGTGAAACGATGTTAGGTATATCTCTTGTAATCGTAAGCGAGCACGCGTGACTAGCGCTGGCGGTAACCTATGAAACCAAAAATTTTACGCAAGAAGGAAATTGACCAGAATCCAAAGGGCGTCCGAGAAAACCAGTGGACAGTTTGACGTGGCTTCTTGACAGGCGGAATCAATTGACGCATCGCCTACAGCACTATCAATCACCCCTATCTCAGGTTTTGGGTGCGGGAAAAGCTGGGTCGAAAAAGGCAAATGATAAGAAACACGGAAATATAACTGGACAGTTCGCTGTAAAAAATCCGTCATGTCATGTGCGATTCGCGCTTGCAGAATGTTCATGCAATGAAAGTAGGCTACATGATTTAAAAATTCCATGAGCGAGTTTTCGCACTACGTTCGTCAATCTGTTACCATACCAATTTTTTCGCTCTACTTTCGTATATTCTTCTGGTATCATAGTGATTTAGCAAGTGTAATTATTAAGTTATAGATATTTGTGGAATTTACAGATCTGAAAATGTTTTTTTTAATTACTAAAATCCATGGGTAGCCGACAGTAAAGTGTTTGATTCAAAATTTTAATGTGGTTTTTTATATATGACATAATACCAACTATTAGATTATCCACCAACTGAACTCTGTAATTATTTTCTGTCCCATTTACTGCAAACAAACGCATAAAGGTACTACTATTATGTCATTAACAGTAGTGTCGCAAACGCAATGTCGATGGCGATGTGGCGGCGTCTATAAGCTAAAGTACCTAAGCTTACCGTCAGCTAGCTTCGCTCATTTGCCAAAAAATATTATTTATTTAATACTTAGTCAATTACATCACCAACTGCCTCGAAAAATTGTATTGTAATATCGTCCTCAGCCTAAGGATCTGAGGAGCTCGATGGCGTAGTGGTTAGTACCCTTTGACTTTCGATTGAAAACAAAGCTACCTTCCCCATGGTCAGGCCGTGGATGGGTGACCAAAACTATGTGATCTCGAGCTCCTCTGTGCTTCGGCAGGCACGTTAAGCCGTTTTTACCGGTCGCTATTGTGACTGTTTCGGGCCAGCGTGGTGGTGTTACGGCCCATACTCCTCATGTTCTCCAAGAGGAAGGCCTGTGCCCAGCAGTGGAGCGTTAAGAGGCTGAGGACGGGACCTATCGTCCTCAGTTCTTCATGGAAACAACACATGAGGTGTATATTACACATACAATTAAACCTAATATCTCAAATTCAACATTTAGAAGAAGTCAAGTAATTTGTAGTATAAAGTGTCAATCTGTGCTCGACACCTGCAAGCCCGGGCCATTACCTCAAATTCTCGGGAATTGTGCCAGACGAGTGCAGCCCCGCTGCTATTCTTTGTGCTTTGTCTCTGCAGTCGTTGCTCGTGAAATATCGAAAATTCTTTTCCTGCTGTCGCTACTAAGGTGGGGTTATGTTAACTGTGACATTTTTTGGGTTAGCAAATGACTTGGTAAGCGCAGTAAGCTTGGGTAGTTAACAGCAACAAAGGCCACGATCGCGCTAAATAAGAACGTATTTATCACAACTAGAGATGCGCCGAAAAGTGGTTTCCGCGAATAACCGAATATTATTCGGTTTAACCTTTACCGTACCGGATATTCGGCCGAATTATTCGGTTTACAATTACTTTGCTTAGCCACGGAAACAACTTAGACAACATGTACGTTTCGTGTCACCAGGCCATGTTAGAATTAAAGTTGACTATTCTGAACTACGCTATGAAATCATTACGTTGACATGAGTAACATAAAGCTTCCAGAAGAAGTTATGTCTTTTTGTTCTATACCCGGTCTCTAGTCAAGAAAATACAACCGAATATATTCGGCACAAAATACCGAATAATTCGGCCGAATACAAATAGTGGAAATTATGCCGAATACAGAGGCCTTAGTGTAAGTTTTTTAGTATAGAATACGTTACTATTGTAGTTGCGTTAAGAGCTCAATTTGTATGGGAATCTTAGTATGCGTTACGTTCCGCTAGAGGCGCTATTCACGTTTCCTATACAAATTGGACTCTTAACGCAACTACAATAGTAGCGTATTTTATACTAAAAAACTTACACTAAGGCCTCTGAACGCAATTACAGTCAAAAACGATATGGCCCATCCACACTCCACGAGGCGAAACGAGGGATCGCGAGTACGATGAGCCATAACGTTTTTTTTTAATATTACAGGTAAGCTTTTGGCCTTCATCTCACCTGATAAGTGACGATAAGGCCGAAGGTGGAAGCTAGCTTCACCTGTAATCCTCAACAACTGAAGAACTGGCTATCTTACCTTTGATTGCCGAAACACAACAATGTCTATAACATTATTATTAGGCGACAAATTCAGGAAAAACTTCTGCCCCCATGGGGAATCGAACCGGGACCTCCTGATCAACACCCGGAAGTGTGAACCATTAGACCAGAGATGCGGTTTAACCAATTCGTACCAATTTTATTTAAACCCGCGTCCGTTGTCCCACACGTACTCAGTTCAGAGCTTTAAACGCCAAAAGCGGAGAGAAGTAAGTTTTATTTACTTTGGTTAGGCAAGTACGTTACTCTGGCAGTCGAGATCGTGTCTAGATCTTATTTGGAACACGGATAAAATCTTATGAATGTTGTGAGTTTTACGACAAACATTTCGTGGAATCTTAGCTTTAATTAGCGGCTGAAGGTACACAATAAAGTTATTATTATTGCGAACTGATGCAATCAATTAATAGAGAATTAGCATGAATTTTATCAGAGCGTTCATCACCCTTACAAATGGTCGGCAGTGGTGACGTTTGATGAGTTAAGAACATACCTGTAATAGGGAAGAGCAAGTTGTCAATTGTCAAAGCACAGGGCACACAGTAGGGCAGTAGGCAATATTTATATGCGTGGGAACATATTACACAAGATTTCTTCAAAGTCCGTGGTAAGTACAACATTAAATGTACCGTCGATTTCTAGATCGGATTATGCCTTTTACATATTTGTCCATCACTGTTTTAATTGTCCCCTGTAAAAGAAAGTTCTCGAAAAGACTTCGTCTACATTCTCTTTAAAAAAAAAATCTAACGTGTACTTCTTTAAAAATTAAAACATTATTGGACAATGTGGACAGTATTGGACAATGTGCCCTAAGGAGGGCACATTGTCCAATACATAAATAAGAATAGCTCATCCAAAGTTTAGTAACTCCTCCAATCTTGTGTTCATCCTTCATCGTATCTTTTTTGATTACCTTTCATTTTTGATTGCGTCTGCTTACCTTCAAGGAGTTTATTTTAAATCAAAGGTATGATTTAAATCTACCGGCATATTCAAAAGGGAGAATTTTGTATCGATTATTATGCTTTACAGATAGTCTAATTAAGTAACCTTTATGTGAATACTAATCTTAATTATTTACTAATCATAAATGTCTTTCTTTCTTTTTTTAATCTAGTGCTTACCAGTTAACAGGTAGTTAGTGTTAAGTCAATTGCTTTTATTATTATAAAATTAAAACGTTTATTTTTAAAATATTCATTCCATATTTTTATTTAAAATAAATAAATTTTTTTTTTTCATTTTTAGAGGAGAATCAGATATATTTTATGTTCGATTGTTATTAACAAAATAATAAGTTCATTAAAATATTTAATTACTGATTTATGTGTGTCAAGAATGCTCTGAATGAAAGTAAAACACAATTGAATCACCTTTAATTTACATATTAGTTATAAAATTTTCTCACGTGAAGTCTTTCTCGTATACTCGTTAATATTCACGGAAATTACAATAGTTAATGAGTTAATTTTATTCCCCTCCTTAGATAAACGGAGATTATTGAAATCATGAAACACTGATTGAAATTAAAATACCCGGGCCACCCTTAGGTATATCCAGGGTTCTTTAAAAGAGGCGTATTTTTGGCTTCAAAGACCGGCACTTGTGACTCCCTTGGTCCAATGAAATTTTGCATGGTGATACCTTATATTCCTTAACATCTTAGATATTTTTTTTTCCAGAAAATTAAGCGTTTCCCGTGGAATAGTTAAAAAACCATAGTAACCGCGGACGAAGTCGTGGACAACAGCTAGTGGTTAAATAAAATACAGCTAGTGGTTAAAACGAAAAGTTTTTTTATTAAATAGGACCACGAACCCAGCCACAGGTGCGACGAGGTCTACAATGGAACGAGCTTTCTCAAAATTAAACTAACCTATAGCTTTTCATAGATTTTGCTTAAGTAATTACTGTGTTATGGCTAGCCTTGTTTACTAGCGAGCGATTTTTTAACAGTTTAGTCCACGCCTGTCTAGACGACATGCCATCGTTTTCTCTTTAGAGACTTCATTTTACGGTTGTGGCGCGTAGTAAAATACCAACCCCATTAAAAAGTAACCTGATTATGCTTAAATTTATTTGAGTTATATTTTAATATATGAGTAATTCTAAAACAGTGAATTTTGGCTATTTCAGCAATAAAGTGTCAAAATTCGTAGAAAAAGTTGACCAAACACTGAGCTCGCAAAATTGTTGTTGTACTTAATGTAAGAACCATTGATGATATAAAAGAAGAAGAAGAAAATAAAGATAGCGGCTCTATGCAAAGTATTTTTGGAAGATCATCATAATACTACAGTTTACTACAGGGGCGGTCTCTATTATATTAGATATATCAACTTTCTTTGTTATTAAACTCGCTAGTGATTCTAACAATAGAATTTCTATGTATTTTAAATGTAGGAATACGCTGAATTATCATATTAGAGAATTTTCTGATCCAATGTAAGTATGAATAGAAAAGGAAGAGTATTTATTTCGGTAAAGGGTTTGAACTTGAACTACGTTTTCATTTTCTTTTTTGTATAAATTTTCTTAAGATTTTGTTTTGTTTACTTTTTATTACGAGGTTTTGCACGCGATTTCGTGTGCTCAACACTGAATAATCTTCTTGATCCTTTTAAAATATTCTTAAAATACGAAACTGCGTAATAAATAAAAATAACTGGCTCGTCTGGTATTAACCGGTTATTAAATCTCAATACGGATACTAGACCTAGATGTGGTCTAGAATCCGTATTGAGATTTAATAACGATGTAGACTCACCCTAATTATTAGAATACCTTATTTACGTCTGGCTTTCTCTACTTTGAAAGCTCAGAATATATTGTGTCTTTGAGGCCGTGCTTAGCTATCGTGAAAGACTAAGCACAATGACATGATAAATCGAGATATTACTATGAACTGGATAGTTTTTCATCCAATATAACAGCATAACATACCATCACGTCTCTGTCCCGAAGGGGTAGGCGCAAGGGTTAAACACCCATATTTCGCCAGATTTGTGAAGTCCACATCACTATAATGTCTATATTTATGCGACTATAATATACATATACCGTGTTATTCATAAAAATATTAAAGGATTATTAAACCTATTTTAGTTAAAAAGTGATTTGTTACTTTCTTTCGAATATAGATTTGTGTTTGAAAGAAGAAAACAAAACACTCTGTAACTAAAATAGGTTTATTGAGACTATTATTTTTTATGAACAACACGGTAACTCTTTTATTTGAATCCCTGTAGGGCAAGTTTCAATATCACACCCTAAATTAGTCTGAGAGTTTTATTTCAAACAAACCTTGTTTTCTGCAAGGGTATTTAGTAGTTTCAGCGTTGCCCATACTTACAATTTCATTGTTATGTAGTTAGCGTATCGGATATTAATCTGAACACTTCGGAAATAGTCGGGAGTTCACTGGGGATTGTGTATCGTAAATTAACAAGTTCATAGTTATTATGTTAGTTGTTATAATATAGATTCATGGAATCTACCTACTTTGTTGTAAAATGAAGGATTCGCGTACGTACATCCCACTGCTAGGTACAGGCCTTCCTCATGGAGAAACACATGAGGAGTATGGGCCATAAAACCACCACGCTGGTCCACTGCGCGTTGGTAGGTAGAAACTGGTAGAAACGGTTGTAATAGCGACCGGGACCAACGGCTTAACGTGCCTGCCGAAGCACGTAGAACTTCGAGATCACAAAGTTTTGGTCAACTATCCAAAGCCTGTCCATGGCGAAGGTTTCGATATCGAAAGTCAAAGCGTATTAACCACTTCACCGCCACCAAGCTCCTCAGAGAGCGGTGAAAATATATTAACTACAATAAAACACGTATGTGAAGCTGGCTTATCAAATGTTAGCATCTCATTAAAAAGCTCAGTATTCATTGGCATCCAGTATAGTTCTACAGTTCTTGATAGGTTTCAACAATAGTTCCGGCGAATTTCATACTAAAAAATAAATTTAAAAAATGAGATGCTGACTTCCAATCTTATGTCGCAGCATCTCATCATATTTCGTTAAAAGGATGACAGGTAAGGTTAAATCCGAGGAGTTCTAGGTGATAGGCATCTACTGTCAAAAGTTCTGATAAAAAAAAAATTTTTTTTAATGAAATTCTCATATTTTGGAAGATTCAGGTGAGATGCTGGATTAATATCGACAGTTCTGATTAGCATCTCACACTAAGTTTTTAACTTAACTTATCCTATTTGGTAAACAATCTTGGCACTACTTTTTAACGAAATCACTCCTTTAAAAATAATAGAACAAAACAATCAACAATCTATTACAATAAATCGTTATTACAGACTATAACCTTTTGAATCAGTTGATTGTATATGGTGCTATTTCAATAAAAATTATTGCTATGATTGTTTACCAAATAGGACAAGTTAGGATGAACAGACTGTAGCGCCGCGCAGCCATTTACCAGCACTCATAATGATTTTTTGGGTGTTATTCGAATTTTGGTCAGTAAAAAAATACAATTAGTTAGCTAAAATAACTAATTGTTCAGCAACTTATGAGCAGCAGATATTTCAAATTTGACAGAAAAATAACTAATTGAGCAGCAACTCAAATGTTTTCTCTGCTACCGAATTGTTTATTATATATTTTGATGACAGAAAGATTTTTATCAAGGGTCATAAAAAATTACCTTAACCTAATATCTATCAGAATACATTTCCTGAGAATTGATAATTGATCCTTTTCCTAGATTTTATACACTTTTGGAAGGTAACATATATATTGCCGTCCAAATAATTATATTGCTTACAAAATATTTGTTTGCTGCCCAAATGATTTTTCGGCTGACCATTTTGATGCTGACCAAATAATTAAATGGCTGCCCGATTAATTACTTCCCCTTTTTTTCAATATCCATACATCATATTAAACATGCATATCATCACGCCTCTTTCCCCGAAGGGGTACACATAGGTAACACCCACACTTCATCAGATATGTTAGATGCCATGCACCGGGCACAATGTGATGCAAGCGAGGCTCTCAATTAACTACAAATAAGTCAGTGGTACAGGCGGTGGGATCGAAGGAAACTCTCTCGATCGTGTAGTGCGTCCCTGTTAACTTTATATTTAATAATTATCTATATTGTATACTTTTTGAGATAAACAATTTGATTTCAAAGTAATCTGGTTTTGCCGTTGTTATATTGGGTCCTTACCTATGAAATTGGTGTTTTTATTCTGTCTTAGCAATTTGTTCGTAACTATTAAGTTTCAGAACATTCTTATAAAATAATTTCCTCTTCTAAAAAAAGACCATATATTTGAGCTCGTATTATTTGATTTGATAATTTTTTGTAAGTTTAATTGTGTTAAAATTAGACACAAAGACAATTATTTTTAACTGCCTCCCGAATACATCATTTGATTTGCATTCACATAAAAACGATGAATAATTTTTATCAAGCGTGTTCACACACATATTGCTAAAGCTTGTCTAATGATACATGTCAAATATTATTATCTCTGGATTTGTCGTTGTGAAGAAAACTGATAAAATGTTAGTATGTAAAATGCAGACATCCCCAAAATCTCCATATAAAACACCAATTTCATAGGTAAGAACCTTATAGTTGTGTCGTAAAGAAAGTACAATGTTGTTATGAAGTTATTACGAAACTAGACAATAGAAAAAATTACCTCAACTCTACACGGGTCAGTAGACGATGCAAATGTGTGAGAGAAATACAAGATCGTTATAATATAGACTCTACCACTCGAGAATAAAGATCAAACTATAACTTGTTCGCTGCGTAACGTTAAAAAACTTCATTGTTTTGTCGGTCACTCGTAGACGTGGGAAAGTATGGAATTAAGTTTGATTTAAACACAATTATTATTGTGTTCTTTTGGATTTACTTTTTATTGTGTGTTTGCGATTTTGCTCTTTGTTTGCGTTTTGGAAACAAAATGAATTGTATAATCTAAGTTCTTTACTCTGCGTTATTTATGAAGTTAGTTATATCAGTCATGTGTAATTTAATTAATATCTATTATTAATATATTAAGTATGTATGATTTAAAGGCCTTACCTTATGACTTCTATAAATAACTCTTCCTAAAAATCTCTGATCGACCGTGAATTTCTCGACTGTATTAAAATAATTCAGTATTTATTTACGTAAGTTCATTACGAAATATAATTTATGAATCAGAAAATGTTTGGGCAGAATAAGGTTTCGTATAAAAAATCGTGGCTACGCGTATTCCATTTGTAATTCTTTTCGGAGGGATCATTACATATTCGAGGAATTTTATTCGGTTCAGTGGAAGCGTGGGTATCAGCTCCGATGTAGTCACGTCAACGTACAAGTGTATATCCCTTACGTTTCCGTTTTCTGTTGTAGGGTAATGAGTTCTTTTTGCTTTAAAAGGAAACAGTTGTTACAGCGTAGCTAAGGGTTTTTTTTATTAGTTAGCTTGGAGTTTTCAGTAGATGGCCTTACTTATGTCACATGTTGTCAACGCGGTGATGCTTGGGCTGGTTTCATAGTAGGGTGGTTGAGGAAGTGATTATGAGGAAAAGGAATTGTCAAGTCAAGACGTATTTTGGGATCAATCAACACACAAAATGTCATCAAAATCGGTCCAGCCTTTTTGCAGGAGTTCAGTGGCATACACACATAAGAAATATACATTGTCAAGTCAAAACAAGCAGGGAAGCGGAGGGGATGGCTCGCTCGCTACCCGTTCTGCTCAGGCGCATCGTGCAGCAGCGCGCGTGCGTTGTCATGGATACGCACATGCGCAGTGACATTCCTCTTGAATTCCTTTAAAATTTTGAGGAAGCGATAGCGGAAGAGGATTTTTTATTTGTATTTATAAGAATGTGGTTACGGTTGAGGAACTCAAAATATAGCGGAACTTCCGCATTATGAGGAAGCGGGAGAGGAATCCTCAGCAACCCTATTTCATAGTCATGCCGCCAAGCGCCGATTTTGTCTAGCGCGTCTCAGTTTGGGTACACGAACGACGCGTTTTTGACTGCGCGACTCAGCTGCGCGACTATGCTAGCACCCTAACAGGTATGTAGCAAGCATTTATATTAAGGTGACGACCTTACCCATGACACATGTCGTACATTGTGGTTCCTTTAGAAGTTGCAAGCTAATGAATTTACTGATATCATGTGTATCACCATAATTCATAGGCGACTGTAGGCACTAACACCAATAGATGGGCAGTCTATTTGCCAACATGTTGAATACATGAATTAATAAACGCACATTTAAAACAACAGTAAGTTATGTACCTTTGTAATAATTCAACCTCGAAACAATATCATAATGAACAAATTTTGCAATTCCTTGCCAAACCTTCTTGTAGTAAATATTTCGTCCATACATATTTGTAGTTTCTTACAAAGTTTATGAAATTTTAAAAACATGGCTATTAAAATTAAAACAAAATGTTTTAGACTCTATTCTCTAGCAGTGCATGGTCGTAAGTCGTTTACTTTTATTGAATTGTAACAGGAAACAGTAAATAACAAGGAATTTTAATGTCTGTACAGTCACCAAGTGAAGCGGTTTATCGTCTCTGATTATTAGTATAACGAATGTTTATTTTCATAAAAATATCTATAAATAGTAAAAATTTGGACTATTTATAACACAAACATATGAAGTGTAATGCGTAGGTAGTAGACAGATACTTACTCAAAAACTATAGACAAAAGGTTCTTCTTGCCTTATTACAAATGTAAGTTGATGTTTCAATGAAACTTTTCAAATTTTATTTTTTTTACTTTTTAGACTTTCTTCACTTTGATGCTCTAAGCCTTGTTTTGATCGTGGAACATGATTATAATGGTCGGTCACTGTTCCTCCTTATCTCTGAACTTATTCACCCTATAGACCCTATAGTACCCAAGGTTCCCCCCCTATTCTGACTAGCTGGAAAAAATAAAACAGATTTTACAGGGAGTGGCCTGTAATAAGAGCAATAAATTTAAACAGATACTCCTTATACCATCAGAAATGAATTCCAATGCGTTTTATTTAAATAAAAAGGAGGATTTTTTTATGATTTTTTCTAACAAAATCAATGAAGCCCGCGATGTACTGCAGACATTTGCTCAGTTAGAGTACCTATATAGCATTAACACAATCGAATTAAACGCTAAACACTTTCTTTTAATGTTTGTTAAGGTACACCCACATCATTGTAAGCCTTTGCTATCGAAATTGCTTCAAATGGAAAACCTTTACGTCATAATTATGAATTACCAAATAATTGTCAATATTTCAATTTTTTTATATACATGATATATGAGGAAAGGGTATTTCGGTAAACGTAGTACATACAGTAAGATCAAATTGATACAACAGAAGCTTCCAACGTCGTCTCTCTTGGTTGCACGCCAAATGTGCTGAAGGGCTTGGGATTGGGATTATTGACAGATCTTTTTATAAGTCTGATGTTTATTTGCCTGCTTAACAGCAAAAGCGTCTAGAAGTTATTTGGGGTCTTTCCAATAGGATACAACACAGTAAAGAAATAGGACAGTACTTTAAAGTATATAATACGTATGATAGAATTAATAATATGGTCTTGTGGTCTGTATCCTGAAAAGGAGTATATAGAGACTTTAACATTCATTTAGTATGTCTTACTGTTTCTTGCTGCGTTTGTGTTTATTTATCTATTTTAGGTATCGACAAATAAATATGTTTCCAAGGGACAAAATATTAAAGGAAAAGTCTTTGATTTTGTTTTATTTTGGTCGTCTGTCTGATGTTACACTTGCCTAACTCGGTATCGTATTAAGCTATTTATAGCCTCTGAAATTGGCCCCGATAGTGATCCACACTTTCAGAAAGCGGAAGATTCTATTCTGCGTGTGATGGGTCGTCAATATTTTACGTAAAGCTTTCTTGACAAGTGGAAGAATATGAATAGCTTTAAACAATATTCTAATGTTTTTAAATGGATTATGCATAGACAACGTTATACAAATAAATTTAAAATAAGCAATGTCAAAAATATTGTGAAACCTTGTAAGCGGTTACAAATATAGTAATAAATTAAATTGAATGAATTAAATTTGCTAAGTTTAAAATATTGTCAACCATAGTAAGCAGTCATGTCAGAGAACTAGAGTCCCTAGGCATAAATTATGTAACTGAGGGATTCTTAAAACTTGCGGCTTTATTAGTAATAAATAACGTATATGTGGTATACCCGTTCTGTCCGGGTAAAATACGTTACTTATATGCGACGACCTTTCGTATGTTTTGTTTAGTTGGACGAGTAGTCCAAGAATAAGTAGATCAATATTCTTGTGATTAAGTTTAAATTTTTAACTAAACTGACTGCCTCAGCAGTCGATCCTCGTCGAACTTCGCTAATGTCGACTAAAATAGCGTACAATCGATAGATTCAACGGCTGGCATAAAATTTTCACAACACTGCCCGCTGGATAATTTTACGGACCCTCTTGGTTTAGGTGATCTCATTAAATTACTGCTCGTCCGAGGCCTCCCCTTAATCTTAAATTTGTTTGGGAAAAAGGTTAGTTTAAACGCTATTTGCTGCCATAAGCTTGGTGTAAAAGATCCTTGGCACAGATTTTAATGGTGTTGTCTCTTAGAAATTATGGGCCTTATAATGTTTAAAGTCATCGTGATGCTTTAGTGCCTTTTTGCATTAAAGCTTCAGTGTCTCGCGGGTTATTAGAAAAGAAAATACTTAAGAACTGGTTAATAATTATCTAACATAATTAGGTATCCATATAATTTAGCCTCGACTTGATTATACAAAAACTTCATATTCAAGCATTTGATTACTTGGTTGATAAGAGTATTGTTGGAATGATGGATATACTACTATCAACCTAGGAAAACATATAGGCACACTTACGTAATATTTTTACCATGCTGACTTGGCACTCATCGCAGAACGCTTAGATACTTAGACCTATAGTACGTCTCAATCCAAGTTGCCAAAAAGGTAAACAAAACAAAGGTAATGTTTCATCTCTAAAATGTTTTGTGATGACTGTAGGTAATTGAAATCAATTGAAACGGACAACAATTTTTACTGTTAGTTATATTTACGTGCCAATGTCCATGTAAAAAGTGTGATTATTGAATAACAAATTCGGTAATTCCGCTTTTTTGTTAACCTTTTTGGCAATTTGGATCGCGCTAAATACGGGGCCCTATTCAGTATTCAGGGCTGGAGTGGAGTCTTGGAGTGAATTTGTATGCTTACATTACAACTCTGTACATTGTCCATACATATCTACGGTGACGGTACGATATGGTAGGCTAGAGATTTTCATATACAAATACATACATACATACAGATGTTCAGTCTATATATTGTAAAAAAAAAGATGAATATTAGGAATTGTAGAACAAATCAGGTTTAACACTCTAAAGTAGGAATGACTGCATTGAAACAACTTATTTTAAACTCTTTCTTCTTCATGCTTCTTCTTAATTTACATACCTAACTTTTGTACAAAGAATTATGCTCAAATTATTAAATAAATATTAAACAATGTTTTTTTATTTTTTTACCAGGTAAATAAATACCACGAACAAAACTGCAGAATGTGTCGAAAATTAACCGTAAGTACATTATTTACTCAAACTTATTGGAGGGGATCGAACAGGGGACCATTTACACCTGTAATATGGTTACCCTGAACAAGGTTTTAATTTTAAATTAATACAATATTATTTTTTTCATAAACATAATTTGTAGAAGTAACTGTTTTGAAATTATTTACTCATAACAGAAACAAACATGCACATACTCTTATTTCAAAATAGTTATATTATGTTCATAACTGTGTACGACGTTATTTAATTAAAAACACGGCTCGGAATCCCCGGGTTCAAAAGTTTCTCGTCCCGTAAAAAGTTCCGGGTATAAAACGGGAGTGTTAAAATTTTAATCCCCATCATTTGTTTAAAAATAGAACCGCTCCAGTCATAATCGACGTAAGTGTCGCATCCTCCATAGAGTTTAGAGTCGCTTATCGAGACACCTGACCGCACTCTCTATGGAGTGATTGTTTCCGGAGCCATCTTGACCATGGCCATCCTGTTTTGCGGTTTTATTACGCGCGCGTGAAAGTGTGCAATTGGGAAAATTTTGTAATAGAATTTTTACTAATTTCAAAAATTCAAAAATGAATATTGTTCTATTATGTGCTATCCATTAATTTAAAGATATAGTATACTATTTATATGATAAAGAATTACGCAAAACGAAGTGATATCTTTATATTAATAATACTCAACGTTGATAACTCTACCTCCCCTCTTTTTATCGCAAAGTTTCAAAACCCACTGACAGCTGAAATCGCTTCTATGAGGTAAGCTCCCATCTCCGACTGCAACGTTCTAATTGTTGGCGACAGACCTCCTTTTATACTTATTTTTAACCTTTTTGATATTATTTTATCTTTTGACACTATTTGTATTTTGATAGCTTTGTCTTGTATTTTGTTTTATTGTCAATTAGTGTGTGTCAGTGTGATAAGTAAATATCGTAATTATTAATTGTTGTGCTTTTATTAAGAAAGATAAACTCAGTTCACTCCTCAACACAAATTTTTTTAAAGAGTTATCGCTCACAAGTCTTGGATTACGCAAAGAATGGGAGTACATGTGTAGTACATGTGTAGAACCTAAGAGAGAATCGGTAATTAATAGTCTGCATTTTGCACGGGTACCTCAATGTATCTTATTTTTTTTAGCATCAAGGCAATAGTACTCATACAAATTTGTTTGTATCTAAATTACATTTGTAACTTAGAAGAAATGTGTACATTTCCCTAGATGCGAGTATAAAATTTTAATAATCTTTAAAATAAAATTTGATATAATTACTTGGAATTGTATTTTCGTTTCATACATTTCCGAAAATAGAAATTAATTTCTCGTGTTGGGAGTTCTCGTTAGCAATTGTCAATGTCACTTTGGAAATTATGCGAAAACAAATAGCTACATGAAATATGTTTTTACAAATTATTTATCGCAAAATAATACATTTTCGAAGAACCTTAAAGTTTTATAATTCGTTAACATTTCATCATAAGTTTTATCTATTGTTTCTTCACTCTGGTTTCGCTTCCAAAATGGGTCGGTTATTTCTCTAACACTGTGAGTTAGAGACGATTATTATTCAATAAAGGTTAGATTGAATATATTAATCATTGTTTAATCACTTCGCCTTTGTTTTCTGTCGTATATAATTTGAGGTTCTTCAAGTCGCGATTGAAGTTCCTTCCAGACAAGCGCGCTCCACCTGAGGCTGCTAAACCGCTACCTTTTAAAAGAGAAGGTATTGTAAAAACCATTGTAGCCGAACGAAATTATGAATCGTTTCCTTGTGACCTAAAACAAAGCCGAGTGCGGGCGCGTTCGTGGACGTGTACTACATTTCGTAGCACTTACGAGGATGGAGGCCTGACAGCACTCAATTCCTGTTTATGTTCGGCTAGAGCGCCGTTTAAATCCGATCGGACCGCTGAGAGATTAGTTAGCTAACACTTAGCTGGATTGCTTTTTGCGCCCGTGTTTTAACGCCTATGGGGCGAGAACACACATATTTTTTTCACGGGTCAATTCCATAAGACATACATGTGGCGAGTTATTGGCGACCGTTCAAGATTTAGAAAGGTACTTACGAGATGTAAATTAGACAGTGATGTTTATGTTTCGGGTTAATCGACGTAACGCTGCGTAGCACTTACCGCAATGATATTGACTTCAGTGAACACGGAAATCTCAAGGATAGCGAGTTTTGTTTTATGATAGACTTTGTTATTAAAGTAACATATTGTAAGAGTCACATTAATGTAATTGTTACCAATTCCGTCACAGATTTATGAGGAGTAGGTAAGTACTAGTTGCACAATAAATGATATTATAATAAACGAAGTGAATGCTAAACTGAGCCGAGAATGGAAAAGTGAGAAGAAGAGAGCACATGTTTTGCCAACCCCACCTAGTGTGGGAAAAGGGCAGGAAGAAGACGAAGATATATTGCACAATAATTGAATATATTTCATTAGATACTTCATCATCAGCCTCTATATGTCCCACTGCTGGAACAGGCCTTCCTCATGGAGAAATACACGAGGAGTATTGGCCGTAACACCACCACGCTGGCCCAATACGGGTTGGTGGGTAGAAACGGTCACAAATGCGACCGGGACCAACGGCTTAATGTGGCTTCCGAAGCACGGAGGAGCTCTAGATCACAAAAGTCTTGGTCACCCATCCACGGCCTGACCATGGCAAAGGTAGCTTTGTTTTCGATTGAAGCCAAAGCGCACTGATCACTACGCCACCGAACTTCTCCACTTAGCAGATACTAATACATCTAATTTTATACGATTTTTTGTAAGTACTTATACTAACGACCGATGATTTTAGGACACATTGAAGTATTAAAGCCCCATTAAAATTTTATATAAAAAATTCGATGTGTCCCCTACACATCGAATAGAACTTAAGACTAAAGATTCAGTATTGATAAGTGGATACGCTTAACAATACTTAAAAGCTCCCCTCGTGTTTGTTCATGTTCACATAAATTCGTCTACACCTCCAAATATGATTTCGTCGCTTTCTCAAAGAGTAAGTGCTCCCCAGCGGCTGCAAGGTTTGAATTCCTTTGTCGTGCGGCGGCCATGACAGTTTTTCCCGCCCGTCTTATTTTTTGCGGTGGCGATTTATGACGTCTGCCAGGCTCGTTGGTCGTAACCCGCAACAGATGTTTGCGTGACTACCCCCGAATACTTGACTAAGCGAGCGAGTATTCCAAATGGCTGGGTGGCATTGCTTTATTTGCTGCGACAGAACATATTTGGCTTTGATTGCTGACTATCTCATGTTTTTTAAATACGTTTATGAAGTTAATATGAAATGGGGTAAATAACAATATGACATAATATTGTCATTACCTTACTTTACATCCAGAATGTAAAGTAAGGTAATGACAATATTATGGAATGGAATGGGCAGAGATCAAGAATTTTGTACTTTAAGATGGATGCCAAACTCCCATACAATAACATGAGGCAATGTTCTGTCTCGATCAGTAGGTGTTCCCTCTCATTCTATCACTATTTATGAAGGAAGAGGATATCCCACTATCCGTGGGATATCATCTTCCTCTCTTTCTATCCATAGTTTTTATCTCACCTGTCATATTTACGCCATTTTGACGCCTAGACTGTAAATTATTAAAAATTTTTGTAATTTAATATTATAAATAAAAAAATATAAAACTGGTGATGACGTGCGTTGTTTTATGTTGTGTAAGTGAGTGGTATCCAGGATATGAAATGATAGTATTTGTTTGAGAAATTTGTGTATTTTTGTGAGACGTCATTAGTTGTAATAGAAAGCTTTACTACGAAATGTCAAACTCATTCATTAAAGTGATAGAATGAGAAGGAACACCTACTGATCGAGACAAAACATTGCCTCAAGCTATTGTATGGGAGTTTGGTATACATCATAGAGTACAACATTTTTGGCAGAGACGTTGACATCCAGATTTGTACTCTGTGATTAGGTCCTCTTACTCCTCATGCAATAGGGGTAAGCCTGTTGCTAACATATATTATGGCAAGCTAAATTCCTTAGGTATATGTATACATGTAAACACAATAGTTATATACAGTTTTACATATGTATACAAACTATCAGGTGGAAAGGGGCTTTAGTAAGTCGTCTAAAATACTTGAAATAGCATCTGTGGTAACTTCTATTGGAAAAATAGTAAACCTGTAACGAGGCCCTATATCAGTGTATTAGCGCCTCTTTGCTCCATCCATTGGTCCTCCAACCATCAGTCTATTTGTCACGTGGTTTGTCATTGTATTTGGTCTCCTATTTTAAAGCTTATTAATAATTTAATAAGTAATATAATATAATATAAACGTTTATAACTACACCTTAGTAAATTTCTAAAGTTTCGTACAGTAAATTTCCAAAGTACCTAAAAAACTTTCTCAAGGCACTGTTGTAAATAGCGTTTCCTTTTATAATAATCTTTAAGTGTTATGTTCAGTGATTTGTGAAATTTACCTTTTTATAAGTTGTTCCAGTGTGCCTTAAGTTTTTATAAATATATACATAATGTGACAACGTCTCCTGTTTTATTTACATCGGCAACCACCACGTCACATACCCATTACAAGCCGGAACAATGCACCTGTAAATAAAACTTTATGTATTAATGGCTTACATAATGGAGTTTAAATACTATTTTGCTGGCGGTATGAAGCAGGGATGTTGCGGATGCTGATTTTTTCACATCCGCGGATGCGAATGCGGATGCGGAGTTTTGAAGGCTCACATCCGCGGATGCGGATGCAGATGCGGATGTTTAAGATATTATGTAAATAAAGTCTATTAATGAAGAATTATAACAATGATAATGATATATAATTGTTAACATTTTTATTGTAATCAAATCAAACATAAGTACTTATTTTTATATTTAAAATATCTATTTATTTTATATGATATGCGCAAACAAACACGTAATGATTTATTAACAAGAAACAAATGAGGCACCACAACAAACGTGTCGAATCTTGTCACCAATTTCTACGTTCCCATTGATCCCATTGTCACGTGCGACCGGCACGCGCCACTCGCCGGGCCCGCCCAATGTCTTTCTTGTCGCTACTTGTATGATATCCGCATCCGCATGAACATCCGCACTGATTAATGCGGATGCGGATGCAGATGCAGATGTCCAAATCTATACGGAAGTTCCGCATTTGCGGATGCGGATGCGAATGTTCGCAACATCCCTAGTATGAAGTAGCACCAATGCTAGATATAAAAATCTGTAATATTTAACGTAACTGGTACATAAATAAAAAAAAATCGTATTGCGCACTTTTCACGCGTGTGGAAACATTGCGTTATTACGAGTTGGGCTTCCGCTAACAATTGTTTTATTATTGCTCATAGCAGGTGTGATCTGATAAAAAGAGAATACATTGTAAATGTGACTAATAAGAGACACGTGAATTCATTTAATCTAAAAATGACGGGAGGATATTTTATTTGGTCGCCTATTTTCTTTCAACCTTTTCCTTTATAATGTGATTGTAAAATCAAATTTGAACATTTCGTTTCTCTTTTCAGGGTTTACTGTATTCTTTTTATTCGTAATAAGCTTACGCTTACATTGTCAATTGTGTTACTAGTATTGCAAGTTACTGTTAAAATATTGTACGAAATCAAGACCTTATTTGTATATTATATTTTAGTTTCTGTTCCTCCCTCCATAATAGTGGTGTGTATTGGTGGGCCAGGCAGGCTCGAAACAGCCGAGTGAGAATGATGACTAGCTTGTTATACCCCCAGTATCAGCGCCGGAAAGACACCATCCATCCCAGCTATCTTGAAAGGTGAGAAGCTGTTGACCATTCAGTTTTACTACTTCTGCTAGGCTCCAACAGCTTTCTGTTGGGTGTATGACCTGGTCATTCCAACTTGGTGGTGGTTCACACGAGGTTATGCAGTCTTTTCTTATTTTTATTATTAAAATTTATTTTGTAAGACATGTGACTATGTAAAATGTTGACGATTTTAAGCTAAGCTTAGCCTATAAAATAAAAATATTTTGTTAATGGATTATAAGGAAATTGTTATTTTTTTTTCTATGTTTGTGGAAGAATTTAATGAAAGGACTGTATGCTGAATTAATTGAGAAAGAATAATAAAAAAACTAAGGTTCGAACTTGAAGTTTTTATTCTTGTTTGTAACCTAGCAACCAAAAACCAAAAATCCAAAAAACAAGTACAAAGGTTCATATAAAAAGTATCGCTAACAATGTTCGTCTGTTTATATTTTTTTTGGTGTATGTTTATTACTCCGAAACGGCTGAACCGATTTCTTTGATTCAAACGTTATTATATCAGATTTGATCGGAAGTTATATTAGTTATATTTTTATATAAATATGTGTAATTACATAATTTCTACCAAACCACGCTGGCATGATTCATCGTATTGTAAGCGGCACAATATGGTATAAGGTGTTCCATTGTAAGTATATGAATGGTGTATTGCGCTTTATAAATTTGTCACGTCTGTTAGATGGCACGGGATAATATCAGGTGTGTCGAGGTCAGAACGTCCTAATTTTCACGCATCCATTCGCGTGAAATTGCTCGTATCGTACGTAACAACGTAAATATTTAAAAAGAAAGAGTGTATAAGATATAATCAGAAGATTGATTGGAGTGCTTTGCTGAGAAGAGAAGTTATTGAGCAACTTCTTACCACAAAATGTAGTAGGTATGTAGATATATACTATGGATATTTAATGTAGCTATGGATATAAAAACTGGAGTAACAGCATCCTGTCCAAGTAGCTCCGTCCTCAGCCCATATACTTCCCACTGTTGAGCACAGACCGTCCTCATGGAGAAACACTGAGAAGTATGGGCCGTAACACCACCACACTGGCTCTATTCCGGTTGGTGGGTAAAAACGGTTGCAGGAGTGACGGGGACCAACGGCTTTAGTGCCTTCCGAAGCACGGAGGAGCTCGACATCACAAAGCTTTGGCACCCATCCAAGGCCTGACTATGGCGAAAGTAGCTTTGTTTTCGATATCGAAACCAAAGCGTACTAACCACTGCGCCACCGAGTTCCACCCAGCTCAGTTAGCTTAATTATATTTAATTTATGATTGATCCAGGGAAAGTGCACGCGTTTGTTTGTTAACCAATGCGTGAGCCGAGCGAGCTCGGGACGTTTCATATGTACAAACAAACACAACAACAAACATTTTGACGTAAAAGCGCGCACGTGTGGCTGTGAAACGATGCTATAGTAGCTCCGTGTAATTAAATGTAAGTCCTAAATGAGCGGCCTGGCAACGGACTAAACAATATTTCAGTATTAGAAAATATTCCAATTAAGATAGACCACAGAAACAAAAGGAAGTACAGCATAATTAATACAAAATGAACATTTTCAAAGACACTTATTGTGATTGTATCGTAGAAGAGCTCCGCGTCGCAAAAGATAATTACTATATCATTTTACAGGCTCGTCTAGACGCGACCCCTCAAACACTTTTTGCTCATTAATTTCTCTTAGGAATCGTGCAGTATTTAAATTAATGTGATTCGAGAGCTGTGGCCGAGGTGTTCGAACTGGATATAATTTACGGGGAAATTCAGAGATAGATTTACAGTTCAAATAAGGTTACCTACGTAATGACCAGAAGTTTGAGTTTACTTACATAATACTGATGAGCTTGAGAGGGGCAGGGGCCGCTGCGACATTTCTGGTGACGCTAGTTCTAGTTCATTTCTGGTGACGCTAGTTCTAGTTCATTTCTGGTGACGCTAGTTCTAGTTCATTTCCGGTGACGCTAGTTCTAGTTCATTTCTGGTGACGCTAGTTCTAGTTCATTTCTGGTGACGCTAGTTCTAGTTCATTTCTGGTGACGCTAGTTCATTCTTCATGAAAGGTCTTATGGCATCGAAGTCCCACATACTCCTGCAGCATTTTCCCTACTGCTGCAGGGGATGCGTAAATGATCTTTATTTCCCTGTAAACGAACAGCGGTCAGTTCGCCATGTGAGGTCGCGGATGGGTGATCAAAACTTTGATCGCGAACTCCTCCGTGCTTCAGAAGGCACGTTAAGACGTTGATCCCTTTCGCTGTTTCAACTGTTTCCACCCACCAACCCGCATTGGGCCAGCGTAGTGGCGTTATGGCCCATACTCCTCATGTGTTTCTCCATGAGGAAGGCTTGTGCCCAGCAGTGGGACGTATATTGGCTGAGGACAAACGAACAGTATTCCATTTATATTCTATTGCCACCCCAATGCGTTACTATTCAATTAGCTGACCCTTGGCATTAAAAGTGGCAATCGTCAACCACCACGAGACCCATAACCCTTAGACTATAAAAAGGTTTACATTTATGTTTACTTCTCGAATATAAAATGATACGAATGACAAGGCTTAAAACTTTTACTATCGAACTGTCTACCAGCTGACTTGAGAAAGGTAGGTAAATTGGTATATAGGGGGTGTTAACCAGTAGAGATTTAAATAGAGATCATCCAGCTCTTTTTCTTATTATTTGTAAGCTTCTCGCCTATTTAAATGTAATATGAGGACGTTTGTTACCTTTGATTCACAATAAATGTTTTTGATTTTGAAAATGAAATTATTATGAACACATTTTAGCAGCCTGTAATAAAAAATTATTATATCCCTATATTTTGCGACGCGATTTGTGTAATTTATTTTCTGTTTCTATATATCTATCTTATCTTTCCATCTGTTTTCTGGACTCCATAATTACGGGATGTAAAGTCACTTGACTTATCTTATTCTGCCTTCATGGCTCCGATCGCGCCTATTATGTATTTACCACAATCAAATCCCAATCGAAAACGTCATGGCCCATCAACACTCCATACCACAGATATACATTTCATAGATAACGAAAGTGTAACGATTATTGAAACCAAGCGTGTCAACTTTTTAATGTCTGCGGTGACGCCACAGACGTCATTTTGAGACGGGACATCCAAACTAATTGAATAATACCGATGCCACAAATTATCACACAACGAGGCATTTTTTTAAATTTTTGCAGCCATTCGGACGCGCGCTGTCTAGTTAGCAGCAGCCAACCCCGACGTTTTTTCGGGGTTTTCGGACACGCGCAGTACATGCATTTGCGTCATCTATGTAGATGTATATCTGCGCTCCATACTCTCGTACTCACGTTTCCTTGAGTTTTTTTTTAATGGTAAATTTGAGTACGTTTGACCACAATCTCGCCTGATGGAAAGCGCCGAAGTGGTCTAAGGTGGAACACGCAAACTCAAAAAGTGCCTATTCACTCTTGCCTTGAAAGTCCCCATATCGAATCTAGACGGAAACAGACGCAGGAAGGTTATTCCACTCTTTTGCGGTGCGCATCAGAAATGTTGCGGCCAAGAAAATGTTGTTGAACCCAAACCACGTTGCGTCGTCCGATGATGGAACGGTGCTGGTCGCCTCGTGCAGAGTGAATGGGCCATAACGTTTTCCTTTGTCGGTTATGTAAATACGCTCTAAGTTAGTTGTCATCTATTATCAATAAATCCAGCATCAGAGCATATTTTCAATATTCTAGATCCTATTTATTGTCCAGTATTTTTAGTGCAAACGAGCAGAGCTCAAACAAAATCGCGCTCATGTAGGTAGGTACTGCTGGAAACTTAAAACAAAACCTGAATGACATTTTTATCATACCAAATAACGAGTGAAATAGACGACATTATCGCTGGTTTGAGTAGAAAGGTAAGCGTTCGTGGTATCATAATATTTATGATTGAAAGCGTAGATTGTACGCCCGTGTAGAGGCTATATTTATTTTCGTCACGTGCTCGAGTTCACTCTACTGTGAGATCCTCTTTTACAAGTTTTTTACTTCACAGGATCCCGAAATGACTTATGAATGTATCGAATGGGTAATTCATATATTGAGGTAATAGTGGTTCCATTTTACCTAAGTATAAGCAAAAGTATAGCCTACTTTACATAACTATATCGTTACATGAACAATATAAACATTGAAATTTTTAACTGGTCCAATCCTTTGGTCAAAAATAACTCATGGTCCTCTTTTAAAAAACCGAGCTTTTTTAAAATTTTCATTCAGTTTGATTCCCTTAATAGGTACTACCATGTGGAAGCTCAAGTCTGTCCGTAAACGTATCAAAGGACCGAGTCTTTTAAATCTCCGTTCAATTTAGATTAAGACATCTAAGGTGCAAAATGAACATCTCATTCCAAGCGTATGATCTTAACGAAGCCTCCCTAAGAAACAATTCAATTGAACTGGAAATAATAAAGTGACCCGCTTACCGTCTCCGAGGCAGCTCTGAACAATACTGCCTATAGACCGAAACTGGAGAGAGTTGTCAAAGAATTTTGATTCTTAAGTTTTTATCCGTAAGGTAGATTTTCATTTGCAAATGCATGAATACCTGTGTCATTTCGCTCGTGTCATAGACAACTGACAGCTTCCGTCAGTAAACAGGTCACGCGCCTTTTTTGCAGCGCGCCAGCGTAGTTGTAGAGAAATTGTGACGTGAATTGAAGGTCTATACTCTTCATATGGACTTGCCCAAATAAAATTTATTGTAGCGCGCCTAATTCAATACCAATTCGACATGTAGAACGAGGCACGAATTTAGACATTCATGGGGATCGTATAGACTCTTGATCTTTCGTATACGTTAGACGGAGAAGGGGGTTAATATGTTGTCGTCAGATTTTCAAAACAAAAGTCATGTACTCGTGTGTAGATAGTAATAAGAGTACAGGAAGCAAGATGTGTGCCAGGATCGTAGCAAGTGAAGATCTGTGATTGTTTGTATATATGTGGGTTTATGGGTAAAAATTAGTTGGAATGGAGACAAGATGATATTATTATTGAGCAAATATTGAGTTTGGAAGTCTCAAGAGGTGTTGACTATGCCAACAAACAAGCGATGGCACCCATTGAAGCTTAACTAATTAACCACACGGTAAATGTATCGCTATACAAAAAACCTCATCTTTCTGATGTTGAGCATATTATAAATTCTGCACAATATGACAGGTTGTAAAGGAAGAATTTAATAAGTCGTCCAAGAAGTCGGCCGATTTAAGTCGCAAAGGGCAACGTGGCCTTTCACGTAGCGCATTGTTCGAGCCAAATGCCGAACCCCTGACATTCTGAGCTGTTCGGGTTTTAATTTTGTGGAACGCAACAGGTGCAAAACCGACTTGGGAAACTGCCGGGAACAGGAAAAGTTGCATGATAGCTTATTCAAGTCATGTACGAACACAAGCTTTCCTGTTGGGAAGGAACTTATATGGATATAAACTTATATATCATTTCAATTTCTTTCACACTTTGAAAATTCTGTCAATATTTAGAAAGTTCTGTCATATACGAGTATCAATAATTGCCCTAATGGGTCTATCTTTCCTCTTTCTGCCGGAAAGCAACATGCATTGGGTATTCAGATTTGAAGGCACCTTGTGCTTCTTGTATGAATTGCAAAAATTTTAAAATATTTTAAGAATAACATGTATTTAAGGCGATCGTAACATCTTACATGAGATGAAAAGAGCACCTGCTTGTTTGCCGAAATGTTAAGACAGCAAAATCTCCACCTCGACGTTAATCTATTGCTACGATTACAAGAAGCGATAAAAGAAGATCAGAAAGTTTAAAAATTTCTATCACTTCCAATTTCGAAAGATTTGGTTTAAAACCTGTTTAGTTAATTAAACCTTACATCCAAATCCATGGCAAATTGTCGCTAGTAATTTTTTTTCCATCCTTGCGCTGTGAAGTGAAAAATTAAGCGACATCCTATTGGAGACAAAATTTGAATAGCCAGAATGAAGGACGTATTAGTGTCATTACTGCTCCTGTTTTATTTATAAAACCCTTGGTTCGGTCATGTGATTCATAATTCACATGATATTTTGATAAAAACGAACCTACGCAGATAGAAGGCCGTGCAACATACACTGAATGTTTTATAAGGAGTCGCCGCTTCAATTGGAGTTTTGTGAATAGTTAAAATGTGACGTCAAAAACCATTTAGTCTATGAATATTAGGAGAAAATACAGACTGGATTTTGTATTATGGCAAATATAAAGGGCTTTTTAAGAATCCGCAACAGGGGCTTATCCCATTCCCTTGTATCATTCGTTACATTATCATAACACTAAACTAGTCATGTCCTCATTCACCAAATTCATCCATATTTTTTGCGTTCTTCCTCAATCTGCGACATCATCCACTCTCAAATTCATAACTTTTCTAGTCACATATTCATACTTGAGATTATGTTCTATATTTATATAATAGCAAAAGTTCAGCATCAAGAACAGGGCTCGTGAAAGAAATTGATAAATAAACACACTCCTACACATTTCTGCGTCAAATAAATAGTTGATCAAAGGTGTAACATATAATGTGGCCAAATTTTGTTGGCATGTTTTCCAAACAAACTTTTGCTTCTAAATTAGAAATTACCGGAATTAAACATCTAAATTTAGCAGTGCTGACATTACGTTCGTATCTCAGAGGTACTAAACTCCATTAACGATTTCTTCCTGTCTCATGACAGATACGTCACGGGTAAATGATTAATTGGGCACTCTGTGATGTTTGTATGAATAATGACGCGAAGCCAATAATTCAGACAAGTGTCATCAGGGACTAAGTTAAATACGTTTTGGAGATATAGGTTTGCTATAATGATATTTGGTAAGAATTCCACAAGGAAACTAATTTAGCACATTGCTATCCAAATGTTTGAAAGGACGAAGTGACACGGAAAAACAATGAAATCATATAAAGTTATGCAAAAGTCATAACAAAAACACTGATGCATGTATAAAAAGAAAAAGATTGTAAATAGTCAGACAGTCTCTAACATCGGTGAATAGTTACAAATATTAATAATCATACATTACATAATAATAAAGTCTTGACGATCGACAATAAATTACAGTTCTAGACAGCTTTTATTTATCTCCCATTAGAATCGAGAGTATCAAAACTTCTTTTGCAATAGTTCCATTGAAAGCGCAAGTCACCGTAAGCTTCTTTCACACTCAGACTCATAAATGTTGTTTCGCTCTAAATCTGTTTGTACATCAACGTAGCGTGAGATTGAATAAAAATTCAATACGTGAAGTACTTGACGCAATGCCAGCTCGAACCCTTTTATTTATAAAATCTAGAGTGTTTTCCCAAAGAGGATTGTACTGTCAATAAGCAGGGCAGTTCAATAGGGGCGACTGATGTCGACGAAGTTAAATCGGCTTCGCCTGTGATAGAATTCACTTACGTATTCACTTTCGCGGATATTTCCGCATATGGGATGGAGGTGTGTGCCGTCGCCTTGATTAATTAATAAAACCACTTTGATCTTTCTTTCTCAATAATTACTCTTAAAACAATTAAATTGCGATTGAGCCGCTAAATTACATTTGAAATATCTAAAGATTCTTCCTGTCATCTAACGTAGGTAATTAAGATTGACATGTTATTAAGAATTTATGTTTCATCTATATTTTTTAATTGGTTTTTAGGTAATCAATAAAAGTATAATCAATGTACATATCATCACGCCTCTTTCACCTTAGGGGTAGGCAGAGGTGTTAAACACCCACATTTCGCCAGATATGTTAGGTCCCCATGTAACAAGTGGCGAGACTGTTGCCATGCACCGGGCACAATGTGAGGCAAGCGATATTCACAATGAACTGTACGTTTTCTTGAAACTTAGTGGTACAGGCGGTGGGATCGGACCCGCGTTTCCTGCGGCCTTCCGGAACGAATAGTGCCCGGTCCAAACCAACTCGGCTACCGCCTGCCTTCAATGCTTATAAATCAATGTAAATTATTTAATATGTTATTTTAAAATAAGCCAAAGTTTTGAGAAGACAATTCCGGAATGGGGATTGTAAGTAATCTTTTAACTTCGTTACCATTTAAGACTTGTTTGTAATGACTAGGAAATCCAATATAATTAAAAAGATGTGACGAAAAGTTACAGTTAGAACCAAATTTTTTGACGGGACGAAAATGAGGTAATTATTCGAAGGGTCTTTCGTCCTCGGGACTTTATCGATATCGCGATATTCCATCGTAAACACCGCACCGCTTTGTGCCTATAATCGCTTTTGTCACGGATGGGGCTGCTCGAGTGAGAAATAGGCCGAGCCATACGAGTATATACGTATATTGTGAGATATTTTCCCCCAAAGCATCGTGTCTAATCTTACAACTGTCGGGAAAAGTAAACCAATACCTGCCATCTGAAAATGGGGGTTTATATTGCGTTTCGGAAGTGAATATTTTTATTTTTCAGTAATAGAATATTGGAAGAGTTATCTTCTACTTGTGTAGTAATTATATTTTATATTAAATGAAACCTACAAATTAAAAAAAATCCTACTTAACGGATTTTTTTAATTTGTAGGGTTTATTGAAAATAGAATATAATTTGCATTTATAATGATGTGGAACTTTTGGTTTTCGCAACTAGCAACACCGATTTATTTTTAATTTGTGGGTTATCGGGAGGGAAGCGACAAGAACGCTTGGTCGATGCAACGGCATTCTGACGCGGATCGCCGAACGGTTCAGTTGTGTTCAGAGTGAATTGAAATAATAAGTATCTATCAACATATATTCCAGAGTATTATTACAAATTGATAATGCTGATGTGATACATACATATAATAACGCCTGTATCCCCGAAGGAATAGGCAGAGGTGTGTTACCCACCCACACATTTCGTCTGCAGTCGCAAGACACGATACGTACCTTTACTAAGTTACTTAAGTGTAAAATTTCTTTTATTTATTTCTATTTATTGCTTATATAATTTTTTTTTCATTTGTACCTACGTAACTGCATGAATAAATGTATAAATTTTCTTTCTTTCATTCCATTCTTTCAGTAATCTTGTTGGTCTGTTATTGGCCGTGATAGGCTTGCTATTGCCGTTACCGGGTACTATAGAAAAAAAACCGTAACCATTTGAGACAAAATTCCAACAGCCGACATATATTAGGTCGACATATATTAGGCCGACAGATATTAGGTCCTTACATATGAAATTTGCGTTTTGTATGGAGATTTTGGGGAACTCTGCATTTTCCATACTAAAATTTTTTCAGTTTTCTTCACAACGACAAATCCAAAGATAATAATATTTGGCATGTATCATTAGACAAGCTTTAGCTATATGTGTGATATCACACTTCTTAAAAATTATTTATCTTTTTTATGTGAATGCAAATCAAATTATGTATTCGGAAGGCACTGAAAAGGAGTTGTCTCCGTGTCCAATTTTAACACAATAAAACTTACAACGAATTATCAAAACAAATCAAAAGAGTTCGAAAATATGGTCTATTTTTAGAGGAGGTAATTATTTTTTAAGAATACTCTGAAACTAAATAGTTACGAACAAAATACTAAGAGAGAAGAAAAACACCAATTTCATAGGTAAGGACCCAATATTATATCCCGCTATATAGAATAACAGTCCGATGATATTTCGTGTCTAGTATTATCTAGAAGCACATGAGTAAGGAACAGGCTAGTAGTGTCTACCCTTTTTCACGGAGATAAATGACGACATTGAATCTTTGTTCCAACATCAATAGCTGCTATGTGTTGTTGCTAGATGTACTAACTCAATATGCGAAATTATTATAGATGGTAAATCATTCAAGGTGACAAGTAAACATGCACTGTCCACCCGGGTATTGACTGCAGCCATCTAGAATACATTTGTGATATCTATAAGAGAACTATATACCTATATACTTCTTTGACGACCTCCGTGGTCGAGTGGTCTTTATGGTCTCAAGGCGTCGCCATCTCGAGAGGTTCTGGGTTGGATCCCCAATGAATTCAGGCATTTGTTCTCCAGTCTTGGATGTTTATATATATTTATATATATTCAGGATATTTATATGTATTTATCAATTCAATATTATATATTTATCCGTCATCTAGTGGCCGTAACACAAGCAGCATTATTTGCTTATAATGGAGCTAGTTGATAGGTGTGAATGTCTGAAGATATTTTGTTCATTTATAATAAATCATAATGAAAAAGATATACAATATACATACAATATTTTTTCGGAAGAGATATAATATCTTTTGAGAAGTAATAATAACGAACAATTTACAATTTAAGTGACATATATATAATGCTTCTTAAAAATAACTACTGGTCGCTCGCGTACTTCCTCGTTTGCTATGCGAGTAGTAACATAATTAACAAAAAAAAACCTAAAGATATAGGAATTTCCAAAAGAACACGTTGTATATTTTATAGTGTATTACTATACGATTCTCTTTGCTCTCAATCTATGACATTTAAAAAGTATATGTTTCAGCTGCACCTCATTGTTAACGCTATGTTGCCCATGGGATCAATGGTCTGGAAAATAGATCACACGACATACCATTAATATGTATATGTTCCTACTTCCCACACATTGATGAACTTTGTTGTTAGCAACTATTTTTTTATAATGAATATTTTTTTTTTATGTAAAAAGGGGGCAAACGGGCAGAGGGCTCACCTGATGGTTAGTGATTACCGCCGCCCATAGACATCTACAACACCGGAGGATATGCAGATGCGTTGCCGATGCTTAAGGAGGGAATACACTCGTTTTCAAAAAAATTTAAGGTCGTATTGGTCTGAGAATACTTCTGGTGACAGTTGATTCCATAGCTTGGATGTACGCGGCAAAAAATGACGTGAAAAACGAAGGGTCGTGCACAGCCCACCATCCAAGCTATGGGGATGAATTTGACGTCGCGAAGCCCGGTGACGAAAGGCAGCGGCCGGTATGAGCTGGAACACTTCCTCTGAACACTCCCCGTAGTAGTAGCGATAATGTATTAAAATAGAACAAAACTGTTTTTTTTTGACGAACCCGCATTGGGCCAGTGTGGTGGTGTTCTCATACTTCTCATGTGTTTCTCCATGAGGAAGGCCTGTGCCCAGCAGTGGGATGAAATAGGCTGAGGACGACGAATTATTTATGAGGCTCTCCAAAAAGACGATAGGCTTGAGGATCACAAGGTTTGGCCTTTCTACAACCTACATTGGCAATGGTTGGTTCGTTTTTAATTGTTAGTCGAACATTTTAATAAGCAAAGTCCATATCGCGAGTAGTTTATATGGTCGAGTAGTTTTTGCAATATCACTAACACTGCTGTGATTCGTAACCATTTGAAAAAAAAACAATTCTGTATAAACTAAGCATTGAACTAAAATATTGATGATCGCTCCACGATTTTTTACTTTGTATATTATATTATAGTATTCCATATGATCAAAGTGATGCCGCCATCAAAAAAAGTTATTTTACGCCTATGATTTCAAGTATAGGTCTTTTGTTCGTTGCATAAAATTTTTAATAGCTTAATACAAGAGCCACCTGCGTTACAGCTTCAATTGCTTGTTCGTAAAAATATTTTACTATTTATTAAATTTTTTATTGAATACGGTCCCGCTTAAATCCCAATATATGAGTAAAATGTAGCAATCAACTTTTTATTACGGTTACAGAGAAACCATACGCAATAATGTAATAAAAAATACTCACACAATTAAACAAATGTATACAGTGAGTAGTATGAATAGATTCAGTAGTATAATGTTTCAAAATGTGGTTTGAAATGTAAGATGAACCACGCATTAACTATACTACATATTATTATGTAGTTTTTCAGTTATTTTGCGATGTATTTACTTGTTCAATGAATAATGTTGATAGACCTTTCATTGTCCACAAAATATTTTAGAATCAACAGAGTGCAAGTTATTTCGACTTTGTTACGAAAAATACATTGCCGACATTGCCGTCATACGTATATGATTTGATAATTTTTTTCCTGCACCTATGGTAATATTTAGTATGGTATATATGATATATAGGAAGTTAAGTTGTTTTTTTCGTAAATCACGGCTCCTACATTGCAAAAACTATTATTTATGAAGATATTTTAAACGGTAACACAAAGCCAAGTATTAAACACAATTATTCATCGATTACACACGAGTGTCCATCGCCATTCACATCATTCCTCAATAATGCGATAAATGGCAGAGATCGCCAAATTAGAAATTAATCAAGCTTATTAGATATATTTGTAGTAGTTAGATTAGTTACGCAATAAATCATAACTAGTTCAGGTTACTTATGTCTGAGTTTGTAATGATCAATGATGCTAACCTAGAAATTTTAAGAGGCTTCAGACTGAGCCGTCTATATAGTCTTATCTTAATCTTCTGTGAACTGGCTTACACTGTTATTTTCCAGTTGGAACGGGAAGAGAGATAGTTATTTTGTCACATGGTTTGACTTGTATAGGCCTTATACCTTTTTTTTTGAGGACAAAATCCATTTACAGACCTACTAACCGCTAGCTAGGCGGAAGCCGTGTTTTTCAAATAAAATTTCCCGAGAATACCCACTAAAATTTCCTGATATACCTCCTTGCCCTTCCGTGGGAGCGACTCAGGGTCTGCCGAGCAATTCTCCGAGCCGGTCCCAGGGCTACCCGACCTAGTCAGACACTAGGTCGGGGTTTGTGCCAAGGGGAATTCCCGGGTATATTTGGGAGATGCCCAGACGTGGCAGCCGGTGGAAAGCGTGCGTTGGAAGCCATCTAAAGGACACGGCCGCCTATAGGCCATATTAGACGTATTATAGGCGGCTTGACCACAATCTGGGCCATGATTGCCCTGAATAAGAACGTATTTACCACAACCAAATCTCCGTCGAAAACGTTATGGTCCATCCACACTCCATGAGGCGATACGAAGGAACGCGAGTACGAGAGTATGGAGTGTAGATGGACCGTAACGTTTTCGATTGTTTTGTGACGATGATTGGCCGTGTCTAGTGGATCGACCATTCATCTTCTTAGGGGCCTGCTAAATGCCAGCCTAATTTCAGTAATAAAACGCATTTTTTTTAATGTGATAATTTTATTTTATTTTACTAAAGCCTTTTATACACCGGTTTCATAAGGTGTCGCTAACTGAAGGACAGACGTCTTTATTAAAATGGGTGTTATTTAAACAATTAGCAAAATATTGAATTTTGGTCAGCAGAAAATACAATTGATCAGCTACAACATTTTTACAACCATTTGGTCTGCAACTTATGGGTAGCAAATATTTCTAAATTGATCAGCATAATAACTAATTGGTGAGCAACATAAGGGCAGCAGATATTTCAAATTTGTCATCAAAATTCAAAATAACTAATTGAGCAGTAACCAAAACGATTTCTCTGCTGCAAAATTGTTTAATATATGTTTTGATGACACAAATATAATATTGTTTTTATGGGTCATAAAAAAATAACCCTAACCTAATATGTATCAAAATACATTTCCCAGGAATTGATACTTGATCCTTCATTTGTCCTTTTCCTAGATTTTATACATTTCCGGAAACATATAGCTGCTCAAATTTATTTTGCTGCTCAAATATTTATCTTGCAGCCCAATTAATTATTCTGCTGACCTTTTTGTTGCTGATCAAATAATTAAATGGCTGCTCAATTAATTACTTCCCTATTAAAAATAACCGTTTTACTCATAATGTTCGGTTGGTAGGGAATCATGTTCACACGATATTCGAATGAAATAGGATTAAGCTTAGCAAGTAATCCTAAACTACAAGTTTGCGGTCATGTGCGGCTTCGAAGCTGCGCAGAAACCGATACCATACGCAATACCCGTCTTGGGTAACTATCGTTTACACGCCCTTTTGTTGCGAACTTTAGATTCTATGCTTAGGTTTCTTTTAAAGGATTCAATCATAGTGTTACATGGAGATTGGAGATTGGCTTTCAAAGGCCTTGGTTGCGGTTGCGATTATAACTTTCCATTTCATCACCGCTAAATGGTGCGTAATGCAATCATAGAAAAGTTTTACATTACATCACAATTTTTCATTCATTATTTACTGAATTATATTCTAAACTGTATTGGAGACTATCAGGAACACAACAATATGTGTAATACATAATTTGATTAATATTGTTTCATGACAGAAAATCAGTTAAACTCATGACTTCGTGCATTTTATAAGTACCTACTTAGGTACACTTAATTTTATAAAAAAGCAGAGCAGTAAACATTATTAACTGCTTTGCGTTCGTTGAGAAGCAGTTAATAGATTTAACTGGTTCGTTGACGTTAGTGACTACGCGTTATGCGCGTTCGTTGAAAGAAACAGAAGAATTTAACTGTAGGCCTAGCACGGGCCGGAGAGAAAAAGTCCTCGGAGACAAAATTACTCGTCGTAAAATCGTCATTGCCTCTCGCTTCCGCAAGGACGAAGAAGCGAGAGGCAATGACGATTTTTGTCTCTGGGGACTTTTTCTCTCCGGCCCGTGCTAGGTCTTCTGTAATGGAAAAGCAGTTTAAAAAAGCAGTTTGTTGAATTAACTCCTATTTTATTCTCTTTTATTGGGTACTCCAAAATAATTTGTTAAGTAGGAATTCATGGATATATTGCCTGATTATTTCGACCGACGCATATAGCGGCTACCATCAGTCACGTAGAGCACATGCACAATTGTGCTTTACGTCACTGCTTGGTGAAGCGCGGACTATGGTAGTAGACTGTTTTTGCGGTGCTTTTGTCTAGTCTCCGACTAACCCTAGGGATAAAGTCGTGATTATATGTACGTGTATGTTATTCTGACCAAAATGTTCGCGTCCACTTATTAACTTAAACGACTCTGCAGAAATGGATATGAAAAAAAAAACAAAATTAAAAACTCAAGTTTGCATTGCTGTCAGAAGGCTGTCTTAATGTTTTTTTTTTTATTTTGTTATTTAATCAGCAAAATTTTACAAGGAGGTTGCGTTAAGAATTTTTTAACTTTCTTAAAAAGATAACGGCCAGAAAGAACTCTTGAAATGAAAAAAAAATCATTTATTGCATGGAACTGTCTTGGGCATTTGTTATTCGAGAGGCTTTATTTTTAAATCTTCTAAAGGCGCACAGTTGGGTGCGATCAATCAACTTGATGCTTGCTGAAGACAGCACTTTTCCTGATACTGAAACGGACTGTCATTGGAAAGTAAACTTTAACATCATAAAAATAAGGCACTGACATTCTGTTTTTTTTTTCCAATTACGTAATTATTTAATAAAATGTGCGCAATTCGACTAACAAATCGAGGTATGTTATATTTGCCCCTTACATTTGCTACTAAATAAAAGACGACCTCCGTGGCCGAGTGGTCTGTATGCCGGTCTAAGGCGTCGCCATCTTGAATGGTTCGGGGTTCGATTCCCGGTGGGGGCAAATGTTTGGGTGAAGAATTTTCAGTCATTTGTTCTCCAGTCTTGGATGATTATATATATTCAGGATATTTATATGTATTTATCTATTTAATATATTTATCCGTCATCTAGTGACCGTAACACGAGCAGAATTAGTTGCTTGAATTAAAATGGGGCTAGTTGATAGGTGTGGATATTTGAATATATTTATTTATTTAAATGAAAAGATTATTACTTCTGAATCTCTGATAAACCAGTGCCAGAAGCTGTTATTAGCCATTAAAAGATATATTGGGTCCTAACCTATGAAATTGGTGTTTTTTTTTCTCTCTTAGTATTTTGTCTGTAACTATTAAGATTCAGAGTATTCCTAAAAAATAATTACCTCGTCTAAAAATAGACTATATTTTTGAGCTCTTTTGAATTGTTTTGATAATTAGGTGTAAGTTTAATTGTGTTAAATTTGGACACGGAGACTACTCTTTTTAAGTGCCTCCCGAATACATCATTTTATTTGCACTCACTTAAAAATGATAAATAATTAGCTAAATAATAAGCTTGTCTAATGATAGATGCCAAATATTATTATCTTTGGATTTGTCGTTGTAAAGAAAACTGAAAAAATTGGTAAGGACCTAATATAAATATGTTAGAAAACACAAAAGTTTGTGGAAGTGAGCCTAAGACTATTTGTGATAAATCCAAAGATAAATCGATATGAATTATCAGAACAGTATAAAATTACCAAGGCAGTTATATTTAAAAATTATCATAATTATGGGATTTGCCAGTCGTCTTATTTGGGGGGTTGTTGTCATAAGTGGTGATTTACTTTAATTAACCAAACCCAAAGTAATATAGAGTAACGGATAGAAATACAAATTATTAGATATATCAAGTATGGCACAACAAATGCATGTATGGTTTTCAGGCAAACATCTTCTCTTACCGAGAGAAACCCAGAACAGATTTCTTTTATCAATTTAAACTACAAAAATTTTCTTCTGTTTTTCAAAACGTAATTAGTGTGTGTTAATGATTGTATTTCTAATGATGAATAACGAAGTAGGTATAGTTATTATGTTTTCAATGTAGCATAATCTTTCTAGAAAATACCTACTCCGAAAATATACAATACAAATAATAGTAAATATATTTTACATAATACGGTATTAAACCTCAAGTTATAAACTAAACATAGGTCCCGCATAAAAACTCTTCAATTTTATCTTTGTATTATTTATCATGTTGGGCTTTTGCAAAACTGAACTCTATCACAATAGCCAATGGTACGCTTTCATACAAACGTAATATCCGATACCGGACTGAATTTATGATTAGATCCCCGAAACCTAGTACGGTTTGAAAGAAAAAACACGGGTTTTCTTAAAGTCAAAGCTTTTTATATATCTTTCAGGAACCTCTTAATCCTAGCTTAACTTGTACGGTACTTCTTTTAAGCTCGGATCCATCCAATAACTAAGTTTTGTGAGTTGGATTAGTTAGGACGGATATAAAGGGAGTACCATGGTGAGATAAGCGAAGCGGAAATTAGGGCTCCTAGTGACGTTTTCAGTGCAATAAAGTGATCAGTCCCGCCATGGTCCCTTAAATCAGGATTGGAGCAAAAAATTTTTTTTATTCCATTTGTTTCTAGCTCTCTTTTATTTAACGGTCGGTACTTTTTGTTTGTTGCAATTAGATATACTGCATTTGTCGGGATCTTGGAGGATCTTGGTGGCCGGAGAAGCAGGAAAACGACGATATTTTTCCAGTAAAAAAATATTTATTGGGAGCACACGTTAGTACAGATCGGTCGCCACGGTGAGAGAGAGTGTTGCCGTAACAGAAAATAAAATTAACATTTTTGTTGGTGTTGCCAACAGCATTTTATAGATTTTTTTGGATAAGTACCTACTCTATTTATGATGTAAGTAAGTGTTTAATTACTTATACCGATACAGGTAATGTAATGAGATAGATTGAATTTAGTTTTGAGTTGACATTAATATCGCAACAAATTTTGAATGTATTTTAAACTTAGCATTTCTACTTGCCAATACGAATGTGACATGGCTTTAAGCCAAAGTGATTAAAAGACGAACTGTTAAGAAAAAGGATTCGCTATTTATAACTGGGACGTTCAAAGTTTTTTAATTAGTTTAATTTATATTCCTTCCTGTCGCCACCACTTGTCGCTTTCTCTTCCATTGTGTCCATAGCCTTATCCCTTGTCTCCATTGACAGGTTTCCAGTGAAAGGAATTTCATTCTGAAGTTTTGAGGGATCTGTAAGGCTTATTTTGGAACCCTCACGGAAATTAATTGTTTCATTTCAGCTCGCTTATCATAATAGAGAGATTTCTAACTGAGCCCGACTTCAGTAATCAATTACATATCTCTTTACGTTTCGATATTAATAATTCGCGCAAACGAAAATAACTCCTATACCAATATTAGGTCCTTACCTATGAAATTGGTGTTTTGTATGGAGATTTTGGGGAATTCTGCATTTTCCATACTAAAATTTTAATATCCAAAGATAAATAATATTTAGGATATCGTGGACAGCCGAAGGAAAAGGCGGATTTGGGAGAGAAACGTATAATAAATAAAATAATAAAAAATACAATAATGACTGAAGGAACAGAAAAGAAAACGAAGAATGACAGACGTAAAGAGAAGTAAAAAGTACATAGACAAATAGTAGTAATATAAGGAGGTCTGTCCTTGACAGCATCTATCATTAGACAAGCTTTAGTACTTCATAAAAATTATTTATCGTTTTTAAGTGAATGCAAATAAAATGATATATTCGGGAGGCACTTAAAAAGAGTTGTCTTCGTGTCCAATTTTAACACAATTGAACTTACAACAAATTATCAAAACAAATCAAAGGAGCTCAAAAATATAGTCTATTTTTAGACAAGGTAATTATTCTTTAGGAATACTCTGAATCTTAATAGTTACAGACAAAATACTAAGAGAGAAAAAAAACACCAATTTCATAGGTAAGGACCCAATAGAATAAAGGCCACTATTGTTTTATTTTAAATAATCTATATTTAAGCCCGTATGACTGTCTGTGGAAGCCACACCACTGTCTGTGCTCTGTCCCTTTCGAAACATCTCATGACAGAGACAAACGATTTTCTGCCTTTAGGTAAGTCATTTAATACAAGTCCAGCCGTTGAGTCATTTATTAAGTGCCGCTAAGAGTATATTAATTAGGCTATTGTTATTTTTTAGAGTTTGCCTATGGATTCATTTAGTTCATACACACTCACAAACACACACATCACTTACATTTTTACCAGCATGTACATCATTCACAAGTTCACATATCACACACACAATAGTGATAATATAAGTAAATTAATAAATTAAAATAGTTACCATAGTAAAGCACTTTCCGCTTTATTAATAAACTAAGAATAACTTGATGCCTAGTTTAACCGAAAATACGGCTTAAATAGAATGCCTTATGACGTTCCTCCTCCTCCCTCGGCCTTGAAAATTGCAAAAAGAAAGCGTGGAGCGTTTATGTAATCTTACTTTTTTGGACAAAACGCTCCACGCTTTCTTTTTGTAATTTTTAGTGCATGCTAAAAGCGTGTTTTTTAGTTTTTTAAACTATTATTTTTTTTAGTTAAACAAGGTATAAAGTTATTTTTAGTTTATTCATACGGTAAGTGTTTTAGCAACAAACAATCTAGTTTTATTTATATTTATTTTGTAGTATTTCATGAAGATTCGTCCAAAGGTATTCGTATATCTGGTTTGTGCTTATCTTATGAATAGCTGAATAAAATATAAATAGCCTGCCTGCGGAAACCTGAAATACCATTTCACGATGTCATTACAATAATATGAAACGTGTGTAGAATTTACGAGAAACGGAGGAAAGAAAATCAACTGGAAATTGAATGGAGATAAGATTTCCTCGTATCATCCTCTCATCTCATATTTTGGTCAATACTAATTGTCTGACTGAATCTTCATAAGAATAGTAAAGAATTTTATCTTTGTTCATTAAATACTATTTATAAATATATATGTATAACTCAAAGGTGACTTACGGACTGACAAAGTGATCTATCAACGCACAGCCCAAACCACTGGACGGATCGGGGTGAAATTTGGCATGCAGGTAGATGTTATGACGTAGGCATCCGCTATGAAAAGATTTTGATTAATTCTATCCCCAAGGGGATAAAATAGGGGATGAAAGTTTGTATGAAACTTTGTCATAATAAGAATATTACAAAGAAGTTTTGTAGTCCCTAATTTTCTACACACGCTAAACAAAAGTAAAGCCGCAAAAACTATACCTAATTAATAATAATACTTCTTAACGCGAGCGAAGCTGCGGGCAAAAGCTAGTATAGTATGTAGGTATTGTTGCATGTATCCCCGAATTTCTGGGCTAGTTCTGCAGTAATATTTATTTGGACATTCCATGCCTCAGTAATTCAAAAACAGTAAAATATTTTCCATTAATATTCATAAAAGATAAAGTAATACCAAACTCAAATCTCCAGCCGGGATCATATCTTCTCTTATCTGCAAAATTGGCGAAGTCTAGTGCACTTGACTTATCTTGATACTTGGCAGTGAGCCACCAACCTCAATATTTAAATGAATAATTTTCTAAAAGTTCTTCATGAAGATACCCACGATATAAAATTAGCAATCGATTACATTGCAAACCGTAAAATGAATGTTGGGTGACAAAAGATACATTTCAGCAATATAATGATTCCAATTGACACGTTTTTACGACACGAGTTTCTCTTCATTAATTAAATAAATAAATATAAATAAATAAATAAATGTTTGCACCACAATACCTCAGACATTCACACCTATCAACTAGTCCCATTTTAAGCAACTAAATGCTGCTTGTGTTACGGACACTAGATGACGGACAAATATATTTAATAGATAAATACACAAAATTATTCAGAAACTATATATAATATTATACATATATAATGAACATCCAAGACTGGAGAACAAATGTCTGAAAATTCATCACCCAGACACTTGCCTCCACTGGGGATCGAACCCAGGACCTCTTAAGATGGCGACGCCTTGAGACCGGCGCACAGTTGTCGACCACGAAGGTCGTCAATTATTTAATACCTTAATTATTTAATTACCACTGTATCAAGTTTTTGTTGTAATTTTTCAGTTCTGTAAAACATGGTGAGTGCTTTTACATATGAAGGTATAAGCAATCTCACAAACACATTTTCCTTGGCTTTGAAGCAACCTGAAAATTTATTTGTTACCTCGTTTATCTTATCGTGGTGAAATAAAAGTCTGAAGAGCAATAATTTAAACTTGGCTACCTGTAGATTTGGCCAAGGAGTCAACTCTAAGTTTGTTCAGGTCAAAGATTAATGCTTCTGTAGCAACAGGCAACCCCGGAAAGATTACCCTATCTGGAACCATATCTAGAATAGGGTTGTCATCTCTAAATTATGAATCAATAATTTTAGGTATGTATAACTTTATATTTTTAAACAGATAAATAATGTTGTACATATCTATAGTTTTTTGAGTGGTGGTATGAACAAAATTATTTATCTGTTGACGTTGATCGCGTTTTGGTGTGGCTTTTGTTGACTTGCCTATATTTTAATACTATAAAATGTAATAATAAATAGTTAAAGTTATATATAGTATATAGTAATCTGTGTTTATCCAAATTAACCGCAAACAACATAATTTTTTACGCTTTCTTAATAGTCTAAAAAGGGAACATTGTTATCACATTATTTTGTGACGCTATTAGCAGTTACATTGCAAATCATAAGATTGTCTCTAGGCGCAACGGTAAAAAAAACAATTTTGATTTGTATGAGTTATCATCACTAATTATTCCGTCCGTCATTAGATTAATTGGAATTGAAATAGCAAAATAGCCGATGAATTCGGGAAATTATTTCTAAGCGGCATTACTTAAAGTCTTCTTATTTCTTTCCCCCTATTTTGTGAATTGAGTTTCCTGCCTAGCTTTTGATTGAAGAGTACATCAATGGATTCGTTAATGCCGTGATAATGTTTTTAAAGATTAATAAGTACCCTCATGCTTCAGGAGGCGGTCTTCTGTAACTGCTTACCGTCAAGTGAACCACATGCCCCAAGTATGTATAAAAATGTGACCACATAATTTGGTTGTGCGTACATAATCTCCATTTCGCCTGATACATTTAAGCCCATCTTTATACCTTCCCCTTCGGGTAGTAGTCGTAGTTCTGTATAATAGCTACTGACATTCGTTTTTTATTGAAATTCTTCTCAGAGTCTTTCTTGCTGTATTTTTCCTCCTGAAAACTCATTAGACTTCAATAAAACTAATGCAATATATTTGCTTGTAACGGCCGATTCTTCGACGATCAAAGATACTCATTTATTAGATTGATTCATCTAAAACGTACTCTCTACGGTTCTTGCTACATCATCTTATTTCTTTAGGTTCAAAGCTTCATGGAGGGAATTAAGATGTATTACTACAATGGCAAGATTTACAGAGGTTTATCGTCGAAGCAGTTTCTACTGAATCTGATGTATTTTAATATTTTTAATTGAGATTGGAAATGTTATCTTTAATCAAATATAAAAACCGTGTTCAAACAATGACATGAGCTAAAACAAAGTTTTAAACTCAAGAAATCTGGCATTCAATCCTTAATATCTTGTTACAATATAGGAGATTTTCTATAGCTGGCCTATTGTGGTTGTTACTGTAAAAATACCGGAAACTTTCGTTAATAACTAGCGAGATGATAAGATTGCATAGAAACAATTAAAATCTAAGTATAATCAAAGAACTTTCATCTATTACCCTACTGCAAGATTTATTTGAACTCAAAACATTGAGGTAGCCAATCACAGTGTTTCACACTATGCCAATGAGTAACGGAATAGAATCCTATAAAATTGTATTTTAAATTCAAAACTACTACATCCATATCTTAATTATTATCATTTTGTCTGCTTGTGTTTAAGTTGCATATGCTTAAACAAGATGTCAATTGAAGCTAACCTAAGCGGCAACCCTGAACAAGGAATGACAGGTGGAATTTCATTACACGGACTGCCGCAGCCTTATGAGTCTAGTTATAGCACCCGCTTATAGGCAAATTAAATTCTCTTAGCCAGATCGGGACATAAATCCTTTTAGGTTAGAGATTTGCATCACAAAAAGTGTCCAATATAAGAAACATTGGGGTCGGATAGCTATAATATTGGTTATTTCTTGTATCTTTATATTGTTTAATGTACATTTTTTATTGTTTCAGGTAAAGGGATGAGTTAGATCGTGTATCTGTTGGTAAATGTATAATATGCTCTGTGTTCCAATAGCGACTTATTAGGATTATCAGATAGATTCTCATAAGAACCCCACGCCCATCTTCTGAGCCCTGAGCCGACAGTTGTGAGGTCTCATGTACACGAACAGTAGCAAATATACAGTAACTCTTGACCCTCTTCCCGAAACACAGAAGAGCTAACGGACACTTCACGGAACACTTTACGGAATAACTTCTGGCACTATGTTGGTATCCATCTAGATGATCCTGATGTTTTTAGTTTTAATTTTTGCATAAAAAACTCTCTTTTAAGGTAAATTTTTCAACTTTTTATTATTAATACACCATGTTATATAACAGTAGTACCAACATAAAGCATTCCCAACGGCGCGCCGAGTCGCTCAGATATCAATAACCCATTTTGAATGCACCTCATTAGTATTCAGCACCAGTCCCTGACTCAATATCCTCTTCATTATGTTTCTGCACAAGATGCGAGGCTGATGTGGTGTTTCAGAACTCAATCCTGCATTTATTAACTCGAGATCTATTCGTGGTAACTCAAGATTCAACTTTCTTTTAAAACTTATTCTTCTGCCGTACGAGAGACGTTTATTGAAGAATGCGTCAGGATTTTTTTAAAATAGAATCTGAAACTTAAAATATCCTGCATCTGATTTTAGTTAAGTGTTTAAAAATAAAATTGTAATCAAAACACCATGACCATTGAAGGGTAAAATTTTGGTATTCCAAAAGCATAATTAAACGGATAGATGTGCGGCATTAGGGGCGTAATATGAATTATACAACAGGTCGGGCGCCTGAGGAATTCGAAGTTCATGGAGTGTTTCGAAAATCTGATTTGATGAAAAGATTGGTTTTTTTTTCAAGAAATCTTATCATTGCTAGCGAACCGAAAGGAAGATCCTGTTATTATTCTTTTCTACTCTTAAATATTTATAATAATTTAAAAGATATAATTTTATAAGCTTCCAGAATTTGAATCAAAAGACCCTTTAGTGCGGACTAGAATATTCCGAGCACCTGCTGTCAACGTCATTTAATATTTTGGGTCTATAGTAGTCAGCTGGTTTAGTACATGCGATAGGTTAGTCTTAATATAAGACAAATAGTTTTAAGTAGTGCTAGCGTATGTTTCAACTATGTTAATGATTACAATGATAATGAGAGTTCTTGCGAACAAACATCAGTAAGAATGTTGCTGCTGACCCGAGTCCTACAAATACATATGTATGTTAATAAGGGGCCTAACAAAATACTCATTTTACCAACTCCTAATGCGCCCAAAGCAAGGCAATGTAATAAAATTGGCACGTGCCACAACAAACGCAAGTTTAGGTAATCCCAGCATCACTGGGATTCAACTGCTATCCATTTTTATTCCTGTCGATTGGGGTCAGAGTGTCAGAAGTTGTCGACGCAGCCAAAAAGCTTTAATTGCGCCTGTTCATGTTTCAATTCAGCTTTTGCTGAGGAAAAGTTACCTTTGTTCCAATACGAAACTGTTTTGTAATTTAACTATTTCTCGATTCAGGATAATAATATTATGTAGCTTCGTAACTATAACGTCGTTACGGTTTGTATTATTAGCACGGTTTGTCGTTCAATAATTACTTTCCCGGTTTTTAACAGCGTACCCTTAGAGATTTTAAATTCAGATTGTTACAAATTTTGTTGTACTAATTTCTATAAACTGAGTTTTCCATTCACTACGTATTTGAAAAGTTGGTGGAGTAGCCATTTATTTCCGAAGCGCTTGTGCGGCAGTAATGAGCCCTCGAACTCATGTGTCCAACTTTGACAGTGAGTTAGTTGAGTCGGAATATCTCTAAACTACAATGCTCGTACCAAGGCAACATTATAAAGAGGAGAATGCTAAATTTAAAGTTCGAGAGGAAACGCTGACGCTAATAAGACAATTTCATGCACTGCTATTATTCTGCTTCAATGACTTAAAAATTCTTCTTACGAATGCTTTTCCCGATATCTGAAACATTTCTAAAACATTATCTAAGGATTATAAATCTATATTGTATGTACTATGTAGACATCATTGTGACATATTATTGTAGCTTAAAGGTTTTAAAACTAATGGTCCAATTTTAGAAAAATTTCTAATGCGAATCATAAATAGATTTGTGAGTAGGTTTGTGGGTTTTGGGGTTATCTTCAGTACTATTGATTCGATTTTGAAGATTCTTTTACCATTAGAAATGTTACAAAGTAATTTCGTCCCTCAGTGCTATATCTTTCACAACAAATAAATACGCACATAAGCGAAGCCGGGTTTTCTAGTATCTAATAAGAGCGAGTTCAGTCTTAAGCTGAAGTAGTCTAGATTCCTCAGTAAAGTAGTACCCTTATCACAACTAAGCTACTCGAGCGGCACTAACGAAGCGGTACATGTTCACAACTTAATTACAACGTGTTAACTGAGTCGGAATAGCCCCGGATCGCGATTTGGCCTCATCGGGCATCGTATATTACGTATACGGCTATCTTTGAAAATAGCCGGCAATGACATCAGAAACGTCAACTGAATTTGGAGCATTTTTTAATGTTAGAGACTAAACATATTAGAGAGTTTTTCTTTATTCAACATGCAAACAAGCTAACTGCCCATAAAGTTAGTGGCGACTATACTGTCCTCCCCTGAATATATGATGCTTGTTCTTATGGATTACTGCTTGGCAAGAAGGAAGAGGTACATAGTGACTCAGAGCCGACCGATTCTCCTTATAAATATTTAGGAATTTTAGCAAAGGCTAAGACAGTCCCATAGAAGTATCATCATACGAAATATACGCTCCATTACATGAGAGAATAACAGCTATCGATGCCTTATGATGCCAAAAATTAGCAAAAATGCCATCTTGAGTTGAGATGTTGGGAGGGCTTAAAACTTTAAAACCCACCCAAATCATCTTGAAGTTTTAATACTGTGAATCAAACATTCTGATTTTTATTTTCAGTTTGATCTGGAAAAATCGCGAAAGTATAGATCAAATCAATCAGAATCGAGAGTTCTCGGTAGATAGCGGTGAGTTCTCGGAAGCCTTTACAGTGCAGCAAGTGGTCGGGTCAAGCGGTCCAGCTAATTGGGATCATCTGTTGTAGCGTCGCAGCAATTGTGAAGGAATGCTACAGGCAGAGGTGCGATGTGGAGCGATAAGGGTGTATAAGAAATTATAGAGACGAAAGAAACCGCGTCTATATTTTAAGGTGATACTGAAATATGTTGCACAGTCTAGACTATAATAGACTTTATAATAACTATTGAATTGCCTGCCTGCGGTATTTCCGGACCAGTGCGATATGAAACCTGCAAGAATAGAGCATATTCCCTCACACATAAAAGGCCGACAACGTACTTGCGACTCCTTTGGTGTTACGAGTGTTAATGGGCGGCGGTTTTTGCGTACCATCTGCTCGTTTGCCTCATAAAAAAAACTACTTGGGGTCGGAACAACATGTCTTCTTCCACTCTCCTCTGTTAGCCTAAGCAAAAAAAAATTAAAACAAGTTTACAACAACTGTTTACCTAAGCAAAAAAAATTTAAAACAAGTTTATAAGTGATGTATTTATTTATAGCCTATTGTCTATGATAAACTGATTTGAGAACAATGTAGGTACTTCTTCCATTCCAAATTTTAAAAAAACAGTCATTTCAATTTTTATTTACTTTCTAAAAAGCCATACCATAAAATATGTTATTCGCCATTCTAAACCTTACGTTATTACGTAAGTCTTTAGCTTTCTCAATTTTTGAATTTAAGTCTTCCAGCAATTTATTTTCCTTAATTAGACATAATTATTCGATCTACAAGCTTATGCAAATGAATTTCCTTTTAATTCTAAATGGAAGTTGTTGAGAATACTAAGTGCCCTCGTCTTTATGTAAGAGCTTACTATTCGTACCGTGGTAAGTAACAACATGACCAGAACTAAGAAATTGTATCGTGAACTAGTTGACTCTCAAAACTAATAATATTAATTACATAACATTTCATTACGTCTTTTTCCCCGAAGGGGTGGGCAGAGGTGTTACCAGTTACCACCACCATATCTCACTTTACCACTCAAACATTACACAAAATATATCACGTCCGTGTCTTATTTTTTACACGTTTAATATCACATATGGCTTGATAAGAAATACGTTGGACTTCATGGCGAAACACATGAGAAATAATGGGCCGTAACACCACTACACTGCATGAGTGACGCCTAGGTTGCATATACTATGAAGTTGCGATGTATGGCGGAGAACTTTGGATTGGAAACGCCACTTGGACCAGTTACTTCTTGCTCCCCTGGTGGGGTAGCCAGGAATGGCCGACGAGGCGTATCATATACAAGAATTTTGTACTCTATATGGATGCCAAACTCCCATACAATAACATGAGGCAATGTTCTGTCTCGATCAGTAGGTGTTCCCTCTCATTCTATCTCTATTTATGAATTAAGGCTAACCGTGAGATATCCTCTTCTTCTCTTTCTATCCATTGTTTCTGTCTCACCTGTCATATTTACGCCATTTTGACGCCTAGACTGAAAATTGTTACAAATTTTTGTAATCCAATATTTTAAATAAAAAATTATAAAACTGGTGATGCCGTGCGTTGTTTTATGTTGTGTAAGTGAGTGGTGTCCTGGATGTACCTTATCATTTCACAGTTGAGTCAAAAATCACATATTAAATGAGAGTATTTGTTTGAGAAATTTGTGTGTATTTTTGTGAGACGTTTACGATTTACGATTAGTAGTAATAGAAAGCTTAACTACGAAATGTCAAACTGATTCAATAAAGTGATAGAATGAGAGGGAACACCTACTGATCGCGATAAAACATAGCTTCATGCTATTGTATGGGAGTTTGGCATCCATCAGAAAGTACAAAATTCTTGTCTGTTAGGTTAGGTATCTAGGCAACCGTTTTGTTTATTATTCAATATAATGTTTTCAATACGATAACACATATTTGGGATATTATTTAAAACTTGGCATATTTGTATTAAGTACCATGTGAATTAAAAATTATTTTTATAAGTTTTAGGCCCGATTTTTCAATCCTCAGATAAAACTATCTGTCTGTCAGATGTTAGCTCTGTCCCTTTTCTTTTTATGACTTAAGAAAGTGACAGTGATAGTTTTAAGTGGCGGATAATTTTATCTGAGGATTGAAAAATCGGGCCTTAATATTATTCAACTAGCTTGTTGAACATAATATCGTTTGAAATTGGAACAAGGGTTTGGTATGAACAATATTGCCAAGAAAAGTATTGATTGGCTCGGAAATTGGAAACTAAGAAATTTAAAAATCTTTCAACAGACGTTTCCTAATGTCAGCGCGATTTCTATCTATTTGGCGGCGCTGGCGGCCAGCGTACCTATGAAACCACCCTAAGTAGAACTATCGGCACAAACATTAAGATTTTTTTTAAGGCTAATATTATTGGGTTAATGTAATGACATTTCTCATCATGTTTGAGCCAATGTGTTAGTTTTACTTTGCCAGTGTCACATGAAGCAATAATGTTTTCATGTATGCATACAAAAAAAAAAATATATACCGCCCATAAATGCTGATCGGCCATCAATCATGTAATACTTCATATAGATTTTACATCGTTGCTCCCGATAGTAATATGGAGCGTGTGTGTTTTCTTGCTTGACAATAAAATGTTAAGTATGCTCATGCCTTTTGTAATGTTTATGAACATTGCTATAAGCATAAGTTAGCAGTTTGTCATCATTTCTCCCATTTATTAGTTATATTTTACGAGTATATCTCTGATTATTATTATGCGTGATTCTTTTTGAAAATAAAAAACAAAAAAAGATCTAATAACTGATCATCAGCCCAATTAGACTCTGCGGAACGTAGGTATCTCCTAATGTCATTTCGGTCTTCGGCTAGTCACATCCAGCGAGTGAGATCATCACATATCGTATATTACCTATACGACGCCCTCCGGCGTTATGCTGCAGAATAAAATGGTTGTATTCGGACTAGAATACACTTCATCGGGACTGGAACCTAAATTAAATGTATACATTTTTACAGAGCGAAGTATGTCTACAGGAACATTCCTGTGCTATTTTTACATTGTTTAATTAAACAAAGAGTAGAATCTCTTAGACCTTAACAATCTTCATCTAACTATCTATACATAATAATAAAACAGTAGAGGTCGAATGTCTGTACATAGAAAAAATTGCTTAAAATCAAGTCAGGGAGATGTAAAAAGAGGAAAAATACCAAAAAAAAACATTTGAAATTTTTTGTTTCTCTTTCTGTTTGTTTGTACGGGCTTATCTCCGAAATGGCTGGACTGATTTCAATGAAATTTTGGATGGTGATACCTTATCTTGTCATCATCTTAGATACTTTTTATTCCGGAAATTTTAAGGGTTCCCGTGGGATAGTTAAAAACCATAGTAACCGCGGACGAAGTCGCGGGCTACAGCTAGTGATTAAATACCTGCTAAAAACGTAATTAGCGTTTATGAATTCGGGTGTTAGGATTATAACATAATGCCACTAAAATCTTTATTTTTTTTGCAATAGTTCCTAGTGGAGGCGTTCTAAGGAAACAAGGAAATCCCTTACTAACAGGGCTATTGGAGTATTCTGTCGCACATAATATTTGTTTGTATCTCTTTCACGCTCCCTCTGGGAATATCGCAGTCACTATTACTTTCTCCAAATTCTAAACCTTTGTTTATATTGGAACAGTGCAGGGTAGTCTCGAGGGAATACATCTTGTTTTCGAAATCTTAAAGTTTCGATTCTAGCTATAGTTTCACTAGTTTGAATTGTTTTTGATTTCTTAAGTACTATTTTGTGTCAGTTTAATAAATTGTTTTTAGTTTCGCATCTGCCATTGCCTTGTCCAAAACAAATTGTTCATTAAATATTATGCCAATGTTTTTTTGTCACACAGCCTATTCGCGGGATTTCGCTGGCTGGATGAGAACGGCCGAAATCAAAAAGCGGTGGCAAACATTTTTTTTTATGAGCGTAACATTATTTCTATTATCAACGCTGTGCTATTTCTACACTTTGTTGAAAATACGTGGTAATATGATCTGTGTTAAATTTATGTTTTAATTTATATGTGACGACGTTTTTTTCATTAGGTCCTATGAAATTGGTGTTTTGTATGGAGATTTTGGGGATGTCTGCATTTTACATACTAACATTTTATCAGTTTTCTTCACAACGACAAATCCAAAGATATATTTGGCATCTATTATTAGACAAGCTTTAGTAATATGTATAATATCACACTTCATAAAAATTATTTATCGTTTTAAAGTGAATGCAAATAAAATGATGTATTCGGGAGGCACTTAAAAAGAGTTGTCTCCGTGTCCAATTTAAACACAATTAAACTTACAACAAGTTATCAAAACAAATCAAAAGAGCCCCCCGACTTGGTTTTAAGCATTTTTTTCCTGTGTACGGACATAAGACCCCTACCAGTTTTATTATATGTATAGATTTAAAGTTCAAGCTAGTATGTGACATGTTTTATAAACAAGTTACAAAACATTGCAAGCAGAGATTAACCGTCTGATCGATAGGTCAGTTTCGTATACTTGTTTGTCGACTTTCCATTTCGTTTTAAACTTGTCTTCGACATTTCTTTAAGTTTATGTACTAATGAATGAGTTTAACACGGACAGGTTTTCGCTGTGTAAGATTTTTTAAATATTTTCTTGAATACTTCCATGGTACATTTGGAGCGTGTATTTCATATCAGACCTCCCTAATTACGTATTTTTCCGCTTAACTGACAAATTCGTTTGTTCTTTCGTAGTTAGACATGATAAAAACGTGATATATATTATTTCGCGTTGCCCATGCTAAGGGGTAACCCCTTAATGCTGCATCTCATAATACCAAAAAAGAATAATCTACATTTTTTCGGTATATATCTAGCGCATAAATGAGTTGATGCATCTTTGCTTAACTATTTAAATCGTGTCATTTGGAACGTAAATCATGTAACCTGCAATAAAATGTATACTCTTATCATATAAGGTTCATACTTGAATGAGATTGTATACCTACATACAATAAGCATTTGGAATATAAAAAGTCATGAGTTTCAGTAAAGTTCGATCAAATGCTGAATGAAAATTGAAACTGCATCCAATTTCATCAATGTGTATTTACTCGATATTTATTAGTGTTTACACAGGGAAATGAAGTAGCACTTTGCTTGATTGTGTGGTTTTTTATTATAAATAAATAAACTAAACTAAGAAGAAACGTACTGCTTGGTGGTATAATAATAGTAACATTGATATTTTTTTGGCATCCAGCATCTTCAAGGTGTGGTGATTAATAAATGATCTCTGCTAAATGCTATTAAATTTTAATTATATTTATTGTGACATATTATGTGATGTTTTGGTATTTTTATTAAGTCAAAACAGTACTTTCGCTTTTACATCAAAAATGTACAGGTGGCTTACCACGACATTTAAAAACATTATCGACTTATCCATCATTCCGCTACAGTTTCAATAACAATTTTAAACGTAGTGAGAAGGCGTAGTAAAACCTTAATACGCTTTTTAAATATAGGTTGTCAAGTTCATAGATTTAGTATAAATATTATATCATGAAATATACTTATTGAAATATCAAGTCAAGATGTAAGTATGACCTATTTATATAATCGCTGTCATATCGCTGTCCGCTCTTTTTATGACTTGCATTTACGATTCATCTCACTGCTGGGCACAGGCCTTTCTCATGGAGAAACACATGTGGAGTATGGGCCATAACACCACCACGCTGGCCCGATGCGTGTTGGTGTGTAGAAACGGTTGCAATAGCGACCGAGATCAAAGGCTTAGACTTTCGGAGCACGGAGGAGTTCGAGATCACAAAGTTTTCGTTACCCATCCAAGGCCTGACCATGGCAAAGGTAGCTTTGTTAACGAAAGCCAAAGCGTACTAACCACTACGCCACCGAGCTCCTTTATTCAATTCTACTACTTTTACGATTAACTACATTTTTTAGTAGTTCTAATCAGGATTTGGACTATTAAGTAGACTTTTTCTTTACCTTTGTATAATTATACTATTTTTTGATTGTTATATTTATGACTTATTTTATATTATTTACAAAAAACTGGTAAATAATAAGTTTTAAAGTTCGTAAACAGTTAGACAGTTATACGTATAGGACTGTAGTCAGTTTAATAGGACGGATTAGGTATTTTTTAAAATAGCTACGCTTTCTTTAATCGACCGCGAACATTTATTCCGTCTCCAAATTCCACTCCCCATGTTGTCACCCAAACCATCTTCTTCCCTAGCTTTGTATGACACAATGCAAGATTTTATAATAATACAAGCATCCATCCATCCTTTCAGCTCACATTAGTCCACTGACGGACATAGGCCTCTAATCCCTATTTCACCTTATCTTCATCTAGACGCATCCAGCATCTGTCACACTGTCAGTAGCACTTCGCAGACAAACAGGATAATATAAATTAAACTGCGTCGTAGTAGCACTGATGTCATCTACAAACCATAGTAAAGGAACCTACTATGGTGGACTAGGCAGACATTGACATTTGACGAGTTACGTCACCGGTACATGAATGTTTATAAAAACGTGTTCGTGTTTGAATTCGTACGAGGCGCGTGTGTCGTGGTTGATCGAAGTTCACGATCAATAAGATGGTAAGTAAAACATGCTGCCGATTGTACAGAAAACTATAGAAAGAAATGAAATAAAATACATTTTATCTATACGTATAATAAAACTGTAGAGGTCAAATGTCGTATATAGAAAAAAAATGCTTAAAATCAATGTAAAATAGGCAAACACCAAAAAAATTCTTTTTTTCATATTTTGTTTCTTTTGTCGGTCTATATGGGCTAATCTCCGAAATAGCTAGCTCCGAATTTCAATGAAATTTTGCATGGTTTATATCTTACCTACCTACCCTTATATCCCTGGCCAAATCATAGATACTTTTTATTCCGGAAAATTAAAAGGTTTCCGTGGGATATTTAAAAAACCAGTAACCGCAAATGAAGTCGCGGGCAACAACTTGCCTATATAATAGACACATACAAACAATAAGAACAATCAATATATAAGGTCAATTAGGATTTAGTTTAAATAAATCTCGAATGCTGAAATAGATATAGCATTGCAGTGACTTTTAAATTTTAAGAATTTTCTTTTTTATTTTTCTTATTGGTAGTGCCATCGAAACGTTCCTAAAACTACAATGAGCAATGCATTGACCACGAAAGCTATCATGGTTTATAATGAAAACTATTACGTGACATGTATACGTCTAAAGGCATTATTTTTATATCAATGCTAATAATTCTTTTCAGTTTTTCAAAGGAGTTTTCTTTCGTTTTGTTTAATTTTATTTCTTTGATGCATCAATAGCCAACATGTCAAGTCATAATATTTGGTGACCAAGATGGTAAAGGGATACTTATACCGCTTCAAGAAGTACTAGGTGACCAGTTTCAGGTTACATCTATAATTAAACCCAATGCTCAATTAGATCAAGTATTGCGGTCATGTAAAACAATATGTAAAGACCTAACCAATGCCGATTTTGTTATAATATTAGCAGGTTCAAACGATCGAAATCCTTTGTCTTACCGTTCGTTTCTATATTATTATTTATCTTTACTTTCAAATACAAATGTAATACTAGGAGAAATTTATGACAACAACATTTTAAATGTAGACAAACAGAATAAGGAAATGAAATTAGTGTGCTCTCAGTTTCATCATGCAAGTTTTGTTCCCTTAAATTATGAAGTTTATTACAATCCGATTCAATTTCGTAAGCTGTACGTAAGTAGACTGTTGCTTAGGGAAATACTACGAATTGACTACAGAAATAAATATGTGAATTATAAAATTAATAAAATACAAACATTTAAAAAACTTAAGAAAACATTACTACAGAAACAAATAACTGAATACTTTAACAGAGGGAAAATTGTGACGAATAGAAATAATAACTTAAATAAACCGCGTAAAATCAAACTTACCATACCAGATTTTTTCAATAAAACAAACCAAAAAGCTAATGACAGAACCAATAATGACCAGGAAATTGTAAACAACAATAAAAAAGCTGATTTTTTTCGTTCACAAAACTAAAATCACTTTTAATATTCTTCATTTAAACATACAAAGCATCAAATCAAAAACAGATCAATTGGAATTACTAGCGAGTGAATGGAAAATAGATGTATTTTGTTTTAGTGAAACCTTCTTAAGCAATGAAGAAGTAGAGATTCTTCAAATTGATGGCTATAAAAAGGTAGCACATTATTGCCGAAAACGTAAAAAGAGAGGAGGTGTCGCAATTTATGTGAGAAATTCGATAGACTGTCGTGAAATCCAATGGATCTCAGAAATGTCTGTCGAAAGTCATTTTGAATGTTGTGGCACTATAATAGGTGGTTTAAATTATTTAATATTATGTGTATATAGTACTCCTAATAGTGATTTAGAAATTCTTTTAAATAATATGGAACATTTATTAAGAAAAGTAATAATAAGATCAAGAAATAACTATAGAAACATATTTGTCGCGGGTGATTTTAATGTAAACTTGCAGGAGAATAGTTGCAAAAGTGAATCTTTTCTAAATATGTTCCGATCATATAAACTACATCCGGCTATAGCAGAGCCAACCAGAATTACAAGTCACTCTAAAACATGTATTGATAATATTCTAACGAATTTGAAAGTTTATGATATAAACGTATTAGATGTTGGATTATCAGATCATACGTGTCAAATAATGTCAATTCCATCAAACAAAAGCTTTACGGAACAGTTCTGGTTTATCTATAAGCGAAATATAGACTTAAATATTGAAATATTTCTGAAATATTTATCACAAATAAATTTTAGTGATATTTACTGCACAGAAAATCCTAATGAGGCGTATAAAAGGTTTCTGGAGAAATATGAAATGATTTTTGAACTTTGTATTCCAGTCAAAAAGATTAAAATGTCGTATAAGGCATCTCCAAACTGGAAAACCAAAGGAATTTTGATTTCCAGCAAGCACAAAAGAAATTTATATTTTCAAAACAGGAAAAAAAATAGCCAAACATTGAAGACAAAATACAAGAGTTATTGTAAAATTATGAAATCAGTAACACAACAAGCAAAAAGAAACGCAAATATGAACTTTATTAATCAAAATGGTAATAAAAGCAAAGCTATTTGGCAAATAATAGAAAAAAATACAAGTAAAATAAATCATATAAAAGAAACTGTGGAAACTATAGAACAAGATGACGTTATATATAAAAAAACCATTTGACATTGCTAATCTAATGAATGACTATTTTATAAATTTGACTAATCCCGACAAAATAAAATTAGATACTTCATACAAACCAATGAGTAAAATTAATTTAAATAGTATCTTTTTGACTCCAGTAGATACTTCAGAACTAAAGACAATATTAAAAAAATTTCGAAATAAAAAAAGTACAGGCTATGACAACATACCAATGAAAATAATAAAATCAAGTATAAACGTTATAGCAAAACCTCTGACATATATTTTAAATCTAACGTTAGAAACTGGAATATTTCCGGATCAATTAAAAAAAGGACTTGTAAAACCTTTACATAAAAAAGGCCCAAAAAATGATATGGGTAATTACAGACCCATAGCCTTACTTTCTAATTTCTCCAAAATATTTGAAAAAGTTATAGCAAATAGGATAATATCCTTTTTAAATAAATACAGAATATTAAGTTCAAATCAATTTGGATTCCAAAAAGGGAAAAATACGACGTTGGCAATTTTTAATATTTTGAAACAAATATGGACAGAAATTAATGATAAAAAATCTTGTATAGGACTTTTTCTGGACTTATCAAAAGCTTTTGACAGTGTTGTTCATAAAATATTAATTAAACAACTAGAATATATCGGAATACGTGGAAATGCATTAAACCTGATAGAGTCCTATCTAAGTAATAGAACACAGGCGACAATTTTAGATACATATGATAAAAGCACAAAAACAATTATATGTGTACATTCAACACATGAAAAAACAAGTTTAGGAGTTCCACAGGGTAGCGTATTAGGGCCACTACTGTTTCTAATTTACATCAATGAACTTCCCTCAGTAGTCAGTCACTTGTGTATAATGTTTGCGGATGACGCTACATTTTTTATACCAAAAGGAAATTTGGACAACGATGCTTATGTATATGAGGTTCATAACACACTAAATGTTGTAGTAAAATGGCTGGAATCAATTAACCTTAAGGTTAATTTAGAAAAAACTAAACTATTAGAATTTAGAAATTATAAGAAAATGCCACTTGATATGAATATTAATATTGACGTGAAACAAATTGCAACAGTACATGTATGTAAATTTTTAGGTGTAAAAATTGATACTCATTTGAATTGGAAAGCTCACATTGAGACATTAAATAAAAAGATTGCAAGTGGTTGCTATGCGTTATCAATACTAAGGAATGTAACTTCAATAGAGGTGGCACGAAATGCTTATTACGGGTACGTCTATCCCCTTTTGACGTATGGTATAATCTTTTGGGGAAATTCAGTAACTGTACAATCAACATTCATCCTACAAAAGAAATGCCTACGAACCATGTACTATATAAATAATTACGACACATTGAGAAATGTATTTAAGAATTATAACTTTTTAACTCTGACGTGTATATATATACTTGAAATATGTAATTTTGTTAAAAATAACTCTGAACATTTTTGTACAAAGAGTAAAAAGAAAAGTAATTTGAGAACCCAGTATGCGTTTGACATGTGCACATTTAAATGGTCAACTTATATGTGTCGTAAAAGTACACTTTTAACTGGAGTTCAAATTTTCAATCATTTGCCAATATATATTAAATGCTTAGAAAACCCAATGTTCAAGAGAAAACTGAAAGAATGGCTATTAATGAAATGTTATTATGATTTAAAGGAATATTTTAATGACAATTAATTGTATTAATTTCTATTAATATTGACATTGTACGTCCGAAATGGACAAACTGTTGTTTCTAATATAAAATGTAACACCTATTTGTCACAGTTTATGCAATAAAGAGCTTATCTTATCTTATCTTATCTTATCATGGAAAACGAAAACAATAATTCTCATGCAAGAGGTCTCCGTTTCAATCCATGAAGCTAAATAAAACTTAATAAAAATATGTTTCGTGTAATACAGTACGCGTAACACCTTTATATAACTTATCTTAAGAATACAACAATATAAACGAAGGCAGAGTATTCACTACAGTCGTGGGTAGACTCGTCTTGTTGACCTTAGCCCACGGCGCAGGCGCCGCTGACTCACGCATTACCATATGACAACAATACTGTCTTGCAGAATTGGATAGAGTATTTTTGAATACCGATTCTAGTCCAAAATAATGTGGAATTAATACAGCTGGTAATGGACAAATTTACACGCGTTGCTAACTTCATGTAACTAGTGTGGTAAGACAGAGAATTTGGAGATTATTTCTAAGATCTTATGATCTGAAAGGTTTTGAATTTTAGAGTTCGCTGGATTTTGTAGCAAATCAATGAAAATCTCCTTAGAAGTCCATACTTTGAATCAAATAAATGCCAACACTAAAGAACTAAGCCCAACAAAGGCGATGCAATGCCCATAACACAAGTTCTTTATGGTTTTAGGTACTTGATCCTTACAAACAACTGATAGGACTCAGGCAAATTAACAGGCTCTCGAACCCTGGTAATTGGTGTATGTATAACAAATCACTCGAGGAGTTAGTCAATTACATTATAGTACATACGAACAGAACATTCAATGCTGTAAATGGGAACATGATCAGAAGGATGACATCCGTACATTGTAAGATATATTAGCTCACAGATGCCAAAAAAACTTTTGGTTTGTTTTGCCCAATTCAGATAAGGTATGAAGTTATCGATGCTATAATAATGATGTTGAATTAAAACTGCGTCTAAACAATCAAAGCACACGCGCAGATTTTGTTCTTGTTTCAGAAAATTGAACCAGTTTTTTGTTTCCCAGCCACGATCGATGCTGTCTTTGTTTGGCTAGTGTCTTTAATCATTGTTAATGGAGTAACGTCATCAACATACAAATCTTACGTTGGGATATAACCATTATCCATTAATCCATGCTAAAATTATAAATGCGAAAGTTACTCTGCCTGTCTGTGTGTCTCGCTTTCACGTCATAACTCCTGAATCAATTTAACCAAAATACACAGATAGTCTAGAGCCTGAGAAAGAACATAAGCTATCTATAATCTAGATATTCCCATGGGAACGGGTGCCATGCGGATGAATGTAAATAACGCCTCCAAGAAAAATAACGGACAAATTTAAGCCACTATGAACTGCTATGTACATCCTCTTATTGGATTCGGCGACGCGTAAGTGATAGCCTCTCCAAGCGGACATGCGGCCATAGGTTATGGCAACTTAGTATTAAGCGAATAATGGCATCATGTGATTATGTATACCCTTCAATGGGTGGTCTAAGTAGGACTGGGTTTTGATTGTGTGCCAATTTACTTCTATATAAAACCGAGTTGTGTTTTGAAGTATGCTAGGAACTTCTATTACAATTCTAGGAAAGAAATATTTTGTACCTTTGTCAAAAAGAATTCTTAGTTCGTTTAAACTTTGATTGCTCATATCCTTTACTCTTTATGGAACTGGCCTTTTAAGTACTGGCTTAGTATGGTTCAGTTTGCTCTGCGCGCCATATTGGATTGACACAGACTTTTTGCGAGCACAAAGTTCCATTCTAGTAGTGTTCAACCGATGTTCATATTGGTTTAGTTCTTCGTCCTTTTTGTAATACTGAAGGAAGAATTGTGATGTATTTTTGATCGTCTTAAAGGATTCTTAGATATTTTTCAGATTCCATTGTGGTGTGCACGGTTTCTTATGAGAATTTTGACTTATTTTTAATCCGCAGTAGCCGTATTTGATTTTACTCTAAAGCCTTCGACGTAAAATTCGAGTTTCGTATGTTCATATGTGTCAAAAATGTCTAAGATGGTTTTATTAGCTGCTACCTCAGTAGCAACAAAATCATCTTGAATTATCATTTCTTGATTATTCATATAACTAGGTACATAGTACAATTTGGTGATGACTTGATAGTTAATTTTCACTTGCCGATGGCAGGTTTGCTTAATTTCATCTCTAGCTCCTATCAAACGCCTAAGTTCTAATAAGGTCACGTAATATGAGAACATTCATTTCCGTGACATCAATCTTATTAAATTATCCTTCCTGTGGCCAAATGAAAGCGTTTGGCTTCTAAAACTAGGTCACATCGTTAATTGGAACTTTTTTTGAGGGGTGTAAAGCTTATAATCGGGTAATAAAATTAACATACATACATATAATCACGACTATTATCCCCTAAGGGTTAGTGAGAGACTATGGCAAAAGCACCGCAAAAGCCCCTGGCCATAGTCCGCGCTGCACCAAGCAGTGACTGCACATGTGCTCAGCGTGACAGGTGGTGAGCCCGTCGCAGCTATAACATATTGGATGTTTGTGCAGTTCTAAGTCCATTAGCCTTTTCCGACACCCAAGGAAAAAGATGAGTTGGTAGTATTCTTTAAAAGAACCGCTACGACTATTACGTTTAGAAATTTAACAAAACGCACAGATTGTTTAAAAGTAATTAGTAGGTACTTAATCATAAAGGTTTACTTTGTAGAATCTTGCTGTTCTGGGGTTCTTACGGTTGAATAATATGAATTTTAGGTTCTATTTATAACAAAACTGATAACTTTTCCAATACTTGATGAATGAGATCCTAGTTCTGTATTTAGTGAAAATCCCTGTCCTTTGATACATAATTTTACTTCTTACTATTGACATGTAGTTAAGTCAGTAAAAGGAATAAATGGACATTCGAAGTCTTGGACTGAAATATAGCAATAAAATTTTCAACGATTGACCTTTTCCCCTCAAGACGCACACGAAAATTGCTCATGTCGTAACACAAGGGTCTTTGACCGGCTACCTGTCACAATTACTTTACGCTCTCGTTGTCTCACTCGCACCTTTTATTAAATTATCTACTCTATCTCTCTCCCACACGTGCTTATGGCTGCTTTTGTTGAGGCATTGAATAGGTGTTTTCCGACATTCCCGCGTAATTCTTTTGTGCCATTTTCTTTGCCTTTTCGCTATCGAACTATGGTATTAGTGTTGGCCATTTGTACTGATAATTTGCTGATTCTGCCTTTTCAGGGTTGTCACATGGTTCATACGAAAATAATCTCAAACGCTGCTGTTGCACAAAAATTTCAAATTCAAAATAATTTTCATCATTTACATTTGAAGAAGTTTATAGATTTGATGAGAACAGCCGCAAATCGAGAGCAGTGGCGTGCATTAGGGGAGGGTTATCTCCAGCAGTGGACAGGAGTGCGCTGATGAGGATATATTTGATATAAATAATAAAATAACTTACATAAATGACCCAATGTTAAAAAAAGCTTTACTACTTGTTTCTTATCATTTGTATTTCTTTTATAATGTATTTAAGTCGTGAGGTTCTTTACAAAAATTATTTTGTTTATAGGTTTTAATAACAATCATTTTCAAGCACATGCCCAATGTTAGTAGTAATGTTCTCAAATATTTCATCCCCTTCAATATTTTTATAATAACTATTCTGTAAAGTTAAATAAATCGTAACAATTTGTACACTTTACTTAGTGAGTGGGGCGATAATTATGTACCTATTCCGTAATTTATCAAAAGATATTTATCTACGTTCTCGCGTGTGACGATACAATCAACTATTTTAATATAGGAAACTATGAAACCTTTAATTTGTGTTTTGTGAAATCACTTGAAATTTTATAGGGTAGCATTGTATTGCTGGCTTTAGTGGCATATGACGTGTAAGAAAATTAAATAGTATTATTTATAGCCGTATGTGTCGCAATTTCTCGAATATAGTGCCGTAATAACAATGGTGTCGAATACTAGGCATCATTGAGGTATCGCGGACTACCACAATAGTTGAACAAGTCGTGTGGTAGCGGCTCAGTAAAAGAATACTACCAACCTATCTCTTCCCTTGGGTGTCGTAAAAGGCGACTAATGGACTTAGAAGTGCACAACCATCCAATAGCTTATATCGGCGACGGGCTCTGCTTGGAGAGTCACTGCTTGGTGAAGAGCGGGCTATGACAATGGAGTGCTTTTGCAGTACTTTTGCCTAGCCTCTGACTAACCTTTAGGGGATAAAAGTCGTGATTATATGTATGTAATTTAAAGCACGCGTGCGTGGTCAGCATTGGCGGCCGGCCCACCAATAAAATCAGCCTTTGTGTTATTAAACTCACATGTGCTCTTTAATTGAATACAGTAGTAGTATCGGAAATACCGTGAACAAAGTTATTAAAGCTTCTTGGTCATATGCGGGCGCCTGATTGCGGAAATATCAATTTACGGTGGCTAGGCATGTTTATATTCTGTTTATCTAGCTACCTTTGCATATTATGGAATCATATTAATACCATCTGGAGCTGAGTTATTTGTTGAGCTTTCTTGAAAAAAAGCGGAATAATGAGTCGTTTCCGCTAGAGATTTAGAGTGATATAGGGGGAGTTTTAGTGGGTAGTGAGTCCCACATTACTTCACAGGTAACCGCCTCTCTGGTCTAGTGCTTCAAACCACCGGGTGTTGATCGGGAGGTCCGGGTTCGATTCCCCATGGAGGCAGAAATTTTTCTTCTCGGTTTGGTTGGTGGTAGGGCTTCCAAGCCCACCTGGCTAGCTACCACCGTCTTACCTAAATTTGTCGCCATAATAACAATGTTATAAGCGTGGTTGTGTTCTGGCAATCAGAGGTAAGATAGCCAGTTTCTCAGTTTTTGTGGATTACAGGTGAAGCTCGCTTCCACCTTCGGCCTTATTATCACTTACTATCAAATGAGATGAAGGCCAAGAGCTTACCTGCCATTATGTAAATGTCATAAAGGTAATATATTTACAAAATCTACTTATACACAAGCAAAGCTACGGGCAAATGTTAGTGAAGCAAAAGCAAGGAAGCCAAGATAAATCATATTACCTCCAAATTGTTGACTTCTCAAAACCACAGAAAATCTTAACGAAATCACCGGAGGTAACCCACTGTGGTCTAATGTGCTTGTTCACAGGATGATGTTATAATGTGTACTGTGAGAAACCGCGGCGATTGTTGAAGTAATGTATTGTGTACGTTTAGATTTATCGTTGTGAGGTCCATTATTAAGAATTCGTTGCTTAACGTGACGATGATGAACATAAGTAATTAAAGTCATCTTGACAAGTATGTCTTACATAATCGCCATAAAATCGCTCGTGTGAATTTTTTTTGCAAAATTTTCTTTTTTTCTTTTGTTTATATAAATATGAATTATATAAATATTTTATATACAAAAGAAAAAATAATAATATGGAATAATTCTACAGTAGGAAACGACGTACTTTGTAAATTGCAAAAATCCTCGCTTTTTCTCAGATAAACATAAAAAATACTAAGCACCCGAGAGATTCTATATTCGATTCGCTTCTACAGTTTATAGCACCACAAAATTGTCTCAAATATTTCAAACGCCTTATGATCTGACAGACTAATATTGCACTAGAGATAAAAGTACTCAACTCGGGGGAATAGGGATTACTTCCTGGAAGCTGCCTCGTAAATGTGATAAGAATCACTTAGGCCTCTTATGAAGACGAGGAGTTTTGTGTTTGTTGCGGGGGAGGGGAAAACCGTTACGGGTTAGCAGTGCCGCATAGATAGTAATGAGAGTGAGCTGTTTCCTGCAGCTTAGCACGGGTCCTTACCACCGTGGCTGTACTGCGTCTGCAGGCTACCCAGGGTGGTGACTAGACCTAAATTACCGGAGTACTGACTTCGATGACATACCATCTGGCAATAGCATCGCAGATCGCGCAACCGCGCTGATCGCTGGGGTTCCACCTGGGGGACTGACCGTTTATTGGTTTATTGGTACTCTTATTTATTTATTTATTTAACAATTTATTGTACACAGAAAAACATAACAACGAAACGACAAATTACAAAGACAGTACAAAGGGTGTGGCCTATTCCTAACAGAAATGTCTCCCAGCCCACCTGCGATAGGAGATATGGCAAGAAACGAAAATGTCGTGTGTACACTATGAATAAATATAAAACTTAAATATAATATGTAGTAAATTTGACTCTCACTCTCTCTCTCTCTCTTTCTCTCTCACTCTTCTGTGTTTATGGCAAGGTTGAAATAAATAGACGCTGCCAAAAAGTCTATACATACCTATAATCACCCCCTAAGGGTTAGTCAGAGACCGCGAAAGCACCGCGAAAGCAGTCCATTGCCATGGTCCGCGCTTCACCAACAGTGACTGCACTCAGCGTGACGGGTTATGAGTCCGTCGCCGCTGTTAGCTATTGGATTTTTGTGCAGTTCTAAGTCTATTAGTCGCCTTTTACGACACCCAAGGGAAGAGATGGGTTGGTGGTAAAGTCAATAATATAATATTGTGTTGAACACTAAAGAGTTTCCTATGAACATATGGAAACTTTTGTGTAAATATATAATATTATGGAAACCTTATTTGTACCGATATTATTGACTTTTGGTAGCGTCTATTTGTTTGAACAACCTGAGTGTCTCTATTTGTCGCTGACTGTACAAGGCACTATGTATGTAGGTAATCACAATAAGCAAGTTCTAAATAAGTAATGTGGATTTTATCAGTATGTTTTGTATCTGTAGAAAATATTTCTAAATTGGTAAGCAAAATAACTAATCGGGTAGCAACATAAGGGCAGCAAATATTTCTAAATTGGTTTGCAAAATAACTAATTGGGCAGCAACTCAAATGTTTTGAGAAATGGTGAGACAAATATTTTTGTTAAAGGTCATACAAAAATAACCTCAACCTAATATCTATCAGAATACATTTACTAGGAATTGATCCTTGATCCTTCATTTATCCTTTTCCTAGGTACTACATAGATTTACTACATACGCCCAAATAATTATTTTGCAGCTCAACTAATTATTTAGCTGCCTAAATAATTATCTCGTTGCCCAATTAATTATTCTGCCGACCTAATCATTATTCTGCTAACCAAATCATTATTCTGCTGACCAAATAATGCTGATATTATTTTGCTGCCCAAGTAATTATATTGCTGAAAAATATTTGTTTGCTGCTCAAATCCGCTGACATTTTTCTTGCTGACCAAATAATTAAATGGCTAAATTGGCTATTTGGTTATAATTTAATGGCCATTAATTACTTCCCTTTTAGTAATATTTGTGAGTTTTAAAAAATACGAGGATTTCTTTCAAACAACGATTCAAAATTCTATTTCGAAATCAATAATACTTTACACCGACTTCAACTTTATTTATCTTCCCTCGATAAAACCCCGGACATTTCTTACGGCAACGTATCAAACGAATACTCAAAAAGCCCCACAAAAAGGAACATAACAAATGGAACGTTGGTGAGCTCTAAAATGGCAACACCGATTAAAACTGGCCGCAAAAAGTCGTTGCCAATGCCCAAATTGCTAGGGAAAAAGATGGCGGGCCGCGCAAACCGTAATCGTTGGACGAAATATGAATGAAAATGTCCTCTATTTTCGCGATGGCTTTTGTTTATTCGCGCCTTTTTATTGGCTCGTCGATAAAGCGTGCAGATTAGGATTTCGGAAAGTGTTCGCTCGCCGGCTCGGGCAGCCTAGCGTGAAAAACGAAAATGGCCTCGAAAACGTGATACATGAAAGTTGTAGCGTAGTTAACAGTTTAATTTAAGGATATTGCAATCGGGTTCTAGTTTATGTTTTTGATACTGCTATTAACTGAATAAAAGTATTGAAATGCTATAAAATACAAAGATTTGAAACAAACGAAACGAGGGACTAGAAAATGAATTAAGGATTCAAGCGTTGTATTGAGCATTAATTGATGGCATTGTTTCAGGTCTAAATGAGGTTCAGTATGGTGCAATGACCTGGAAGCGATGCTGCTGCAGCAGGCGTCGTCGTCGCCTGGTCCCAGCGGCACGGCCAGTCCCAAATTCGCTCCCAGCCCCCGACCGAACCCGAGTCCCAATTTCAACACCAGGTTGACTGGCAGCCCCAGCTTAAGCGATGCACCTTCAAGCTCTAACAGCCCCAAGTTGGGCGCCAATAGCCCTAAATTGGGAGCTAGTCCTAAATTTGGGAGTCCACTGTTGGGGTCTGGGAGCCCACGGTCCAGAATGGTGGTGGAAGATGAGACAGCCTTGGAAAGGTTGCAGGCAGAACTGAAGGAAGGCTGGACGGTGCACACGGGGAGAGATGGCAGACTGTATTATTGCAAGTAAGTATTTAAATTTATTGTTCGGTCAATATTATTAGGATTATAATGACGCAGTCTTTAAATCATGGGTTGAATCACAATTCAGAAATCTTCAGGAAAATAAATGTAAGTAAGAAATAAAGATTGATTCTTTATTTCTTCTAGTCTAGACTTTTCAAATTCCTAGGAAAGTTGGAACTAAATTCGATAGAAGCGAACACAGCTGCAAGTTTCCCGCAACTTATCTTACTTGCAAACTTATTTGAGAAAATTGTTTCCAATTCTGAATGGAAAATTAGGGACAATCCTAAAAATCTTATTGTCGTATGTGAAATGTATTTCTCAAAAGGATTTGTCCTGTGTTTAATAATAATAATATTATGTTTTGCATCTATTGATAAACACTTTAGAGCTATAGAATTGCAGAGAGACGCTTATCAAGATCTTTCGGAAAATTGCTTTGGTAGCCATTATTACCTGTAGTTGTTATTTCTCTCAAACCACAACGGGTCAGGTGAGGTAATGATTCTTTATTTTGGGCCCACGAGTTTAATATGGTCCATTGGGGCTTGAGTTAGGTATGATATTGACACCAATAAAATCCCATCAATTTAAAGTTCTACATGTGAATAAGTCGTAAATTCCTAACTCAATATGTGTGTTATCCTAATGTGAAGTGTTCCTTAAATTAATATACATTACATAATACCACAACAATATCAAATCATAAGTTCAATTAATAAATATAAATGAACTGTATCATTCTAAGGTTATTGTAATATGCATTGAATATGACTAAATTTCCAGCCAGTGGATGTAATTGCTAATAGTAATGGAAAGTAGTTCGCTAGTTGAAACCACGAAGCCATATTATGGAGCACACCTTTTCTAAATGTGCCGAAAAGCTGACAATATCTCTAATAAAAAAATTATCAATATTTTTATGTGTCTGTGTTCATAGGCCTTGAATTCTGAACTGAATTTTACATCACATGTATTCTAACATGTGGAGGAAACAACGGAGCTCCAGATCTATTATATTCTAAATTGTACCAAAGTTATTATCTGTAACTCTGAAGTATCAGATTAACTAGTATCTAAGATATCCACTACTCCGTTATTTTCTGTACTTAGAACGAAATAATGTTTTCCAACACAGATTCCCGCGGTTGATCGCCCAGAGATGATTGCGCAGATTCCTTTAAAAACTGCTGTATCATCTAATGCGTTTCCAAAGGTATCCCAGTCTTTTCGTGCAAACCTTGTCTGATCGTTTTTATATGTTTCTATAACTGTTACTGATACTGTTATAAGTTGAGTTAATAAGAGGTTTTTACTAACTATTCATTTTAATTCTTAACTTCTAAATATTTTTTATTGGCGAGCACAATGAGAAAGACTTGCTTGGGCAACTATCTATATTAAACTTAGTGAAATTGTATGCCCCACTTGCAGGAAATTTAAATCGAGATTTAAAACTCGATTTTGTTATTTTTTGACAATTTTACTATGGCTCTTATGTCAAAAATGGACAAGATTGAGATTGAGAATTTCCTGCAACTGGCCTTATATGAGTAAAATTGTTATAATATAAAATAGTATGAAGTTCTCACTAGAATTTGGGGGTTTTATTTAGACAAAAAGATATAGGATATAGCATAAAAGATATAGCACTGCTTTTCACCAACAATTATATCAAATCCAAAAACTGAAGTAACACGAATCAAATGTTATGCGAACTTTCGTAATCATAATAATATTTATACATGTTATTATGATTACGAAAGTTTCCTTTATTACGCTAGCATACCTAAATACGTTCGTACATTCCCAATAAATCCAATAAACACACTGTCTCCTTCCGAAATTAATTTCGTTGATAAATTACAATTGGCTTTGCCTAATATGTCTTATGCGAAAGGTATTTCATTAATTGCTCGCGGATACCTGTACCAACCAGCATTGGCTCATGTGTTTGTTTGCACGAGGAAGGCCTGTGCCAGTAAACCAATATTTTGGGTATTCCATGACTTCAGCGGGATGTCAATGGTATGATATATAGTAGTCGTATGGTTGCGGTTAGATCTGAGCGTTGTGACATTGCGGTGTTCCAACCTTTTGCGTTTCTTCTATGGCAGATAAAGTTTACTAATGATAATATACAAAAAATGTCGAATAGTTTTCTATTAAAAGTCGTACTAGAGGCACACATCCCAAAAATATTTTTGCATTGATACTGGTTTTGATTTACCTACTATTTCTGGAGTCCGTTGCTGTAAAAATAATAATGGCTATTTTTGATTACTGTCTGCGATTTTAAAAATCGCTTCAAGTTAAAGCATTGATGTGAACTCAACGGAAAAAATTATATTGATGTTTCATTGGAGTTGACATCAGTAAATATGAATTCATTAATGATGTTTTTTTTTCAGGTTGTTACTTAATTAAGATACTTATGATTGTCCTTTTTAATTAAAGTATCCAAATAACCAATTTGGATACTTGAAGTTATTTGCTGTGAAATTCTTCGTCGTAATGCCAACCAACCAGCGCTTCATATTATAGATGCAATTTATTGATTCTAATATTGAAATTATGGATTTACTTATTTTTATGTAACACTTACTAAAAAAATCCGACAGTATTTCAAATCAAAATAATCTATATTACGAAATATATATATAAGAAATAAAAACCTTATTTTTTGTAAAATTGAATATTGTATCTCTAATTAATTGCCACTAGGGGTGCTAGGGACCTCTTGCAGGAATTTAAAATAGAGATTAAAACTAGTTTTAGTGATTTTTTGACGTTTCAACCATAGTGAAATTGTCAAAACTGAATAAATCGAGTTTTAGATTAGGTTTAAAATTTCCTGCAAGTGAGCCTAAATTTCCATTTATGACCAAGTAAACTGAAATAGTAGTTCCATCACTATTACTACTACTATTATTCAATTATTTTGTTTTAGATACCTCAAGGAGATCTGTACCACTAGTGACGCACATTAGTGTAAGTTTTCATTGTAAAAACTTCTCTTTTTTAATTTACGTTAAGAATGTCAATTTCTATGGGAGACGCGGAGAGCGTCCCTAGCGGAAATCACGTTTCCCATAGAAATTTCCATTCTTAACGGCAACAAAAAAGTTGAGTTTTTTATGAAAACTTACACTAGGGTTACAGAATTGTAGTCTATATAAACATAAAAATACACCGTAGGTACATGTAGCGAGCTAAAAAGCGTCTGGAGTGGCACTTACAAAAACTTCGTAGACTGTTGACCACTTTAGCAACACTTATTTATCTACCTCTCAGATTAAAATTCCTCTTGTGTACGAAGCTTTACACTACAATTTTCGAGTGATTTCTGTAATATGAAATGCTGTGTACCCGTGCGAGTCCTCAGTGTTCTTTGTGACGTCAATGTTTTCCCGCCATTATTGTAAACTATAGGGCTGTCACAGGCGGAGCTACGAACAAAAGAGTTTAATTGACATGACACATCTCATTTTTCTTTCCAGCTCCGCGCCGTTTTTTGTTTAATTAATATGGCTTTGTTTTCATTTGCGATATTGTGTAGAAAAATACAAAAATGATGTTGATTATTTACTTAAATACTGTTAACGAGGGGATGACCTCATATGGAAGGGGGAAAAGGGCAGGCAAATAATGGTATGGATATACATAATATAATATGTGGAGGGCTGAGGGCTAGCCCCCTGTTACATGGGGATATATCAATAGAGATATGGATATTAGAGCCTCTACCCCTTCGGGTGCTAAAGACGTGATGTTAATAATATGTATGTATGTGGTATATTTTCATAATTGACAGGTTGCCGCCTTAACATAAAATAACAGTATGTCTATACGATTTGGTTTCGATATTGAAGGTAATACCTTTGTATTGATCCCGGTTGTTATTGCAATCGTTTCATTTTTATACCTACCTATTCAAATTGGTCCAGTGGGGTGGTGTTATGGCTCATCTTGTGTGATTCTTAGTACCATGTAGGAAGGTTTTGGTTAGGTTATTGTGCCTATGTACTATTCTGAGTCTTATTCTTTGTTCTGCTCTGATCATAATTTTATTTGGAGTTGGCGTCACATGTGTTCTTCTTCCACTTTCTACTATCATAGCACTCCCTTCCTCATATCATTCACACAATCCACCTTCTCTTCGATCTTCTCCCCACTTGTGTTCGATCGCGTTCTGTTCTGAGTATAAATGTAGTCATTTCCTATGGCAGCCCTGATCCACCATGGCAAGTCGCAAGCCCTTTAAATACACGTATTGAATTGAAACAATGTACTCTATATCCGGCAATTTGCAGGCGTGCCTCATAATGACGGATAATGGTTTTAGTACTTCGTGTTTTGATTTAATTTGATGGTTCTCTGTTCTATTAATTAAAAGATGTAAAAAAAAAAATCATAACAATAAAAGCAGATGGTGTTTAATACATACATACGCCTTGTTTGGCCCATTGTATGGACCAATGTATAAACTTACTGAATAGTTACTCTGTTCTGTACTAATGGGGTTTCATAAGGTTCAAAATAAAACCAAAGAGAAGAAACTGCTCTTATAATAATGACCTCAAATAATAAATGTGTTGCATCGCGGGCAAACGTTAGCGCGATGCAACAACGTGCAGCGCCATCTATTGGCGATATTGTGAACTGTTTTTTAATATGGAACATTTTGACGAACGCCTAATAGTTAAGCTCTGACAGAAGAAGGGGATGACCCTGTTGGCATGCACTGGGAACAATATAAGCCAAGCAATAATGGCATGGTGTAAGTAGACCCCAAAGGGAATGACGGGTGGTGAAGGCCACGGTAGCGCAGGTTTGATTGATTTAGAAAAGTTTATGTTCAGCAGTGGATGTTTCACTTTTATTTTAACGATATCTATTATATTGGGTCCTTACCTATGAAATTGATGTTTTTCTCTCTCTTAGTATTTTGTCTGTATCTATCAAGTTTCAGAGTATTCATAAAAAATAATTACCTCCTCTTAAAATAGACCATATTTTTGAGCTCTTTTGATTTATTTTGATAAATTGTTGTAAGTTTAATTGTGTTTAAATTGGACACGGAGACAACTCTTTTTAAGTGCCTCCCGAATACATCATTTGATTAGCATTCACTTAAAACCGATAAATAATTTTTATGAAGTTTGATATCACACATATCGCTTAAAGTTGTCTTATGATACACGCCAAATATTATCTTTGGATTTGTCGTTGTGAAGAAAACTGAAAAAATGTTACTATGGAAAATGCAGACATCCCCAAAATCTCCACACAAAACACCAATAGAAGGAGATGAAAGTTTGTATGAAACTTCGTCAATTTTAAACCGGGCTGAGACTTTGAGAAAAAAATTAAAGGGTTCCCGTGGGATAGTTAAAAAACCATAGCAACCGTGCACGAAGTTGTGGGCAACAACTTGTTACTAGTTATTAACTAGTAACAAGTTTTTGATAAAATTCGGTGTAGTCTAGGTACCACTCTCACGCAAGGGCTGACGGCTGACCGTGTGTCGCTTGCGGTTCAGCGGTTATTTAGTGAGACCGACCTGCTAATAGACCGATGTTGTACCCTGAATTTATAGTCCCCTGAATTTATTATTAAAGCCAATAAATTTACTGTACATAGTACAAATTCTTCAGAATAGACACATAGTTTTTCTTACTCAAACAAAATATATAAGTTGTTTAGTGTTTGTGGATTTTCTTTAGTGCCTTAAAGTTATTAGGCTTGCCCTCTAAGACGTGGAGCCAAAAAATTTACTGGCAAAGTGTGGTGTATTGCCTACTTCTTGGGGTATCTTCTTCTTCTTGCCCTTTTCCCACTCGAGGTGGGGTCGGCCAAACACGTCCTCTTCTTCCATTCTCCTCTGTCACTCGTCAGCTTCTTATATTCTCATATTATTCTTCACGCATTCAATCCATCGTTTCGTCTTTGATCTTTCTCAGGTCAGCAACAAAAAGGTCAGCCAGAATATCATATGGACAGCAAACAAATATTTTGTCAGCAATTGAATTATTTGGGCGGTAAAATAATTATTTGGTCTGCAGAAATATTAATTGGCCAGCAGGAAAATTATTGGACAGCAAAATAATAAGTTGAGGTACAAAATAGTTATTTGGGCAGCAATATATATTTAACCAGAAATGTATAAAATCTAGGAGAGGAAGCAAAGAAGGATCAAGGATTAATTCGCAGGAAATGTGTTCTGATAGATATTAGGTTAAGGTTGTTTTTTACGACCCATATAAACTATATTTGTGTTATCAAAACATATATCAAATAATTTGGCAGCAGAGAAAACATTTGAATTGCTGCCCAATTAGTTATTTTACTAAAAAAATTAGAAATATCTGCTGCCCATAAGTTGCTTTCCTATTAGTTATTTTAGCTGACCAATTGTATTTTTTTGCTGACAAAAATTTTAATATCCGTTCAAAAAACAACCTAATTTATTTATTTTATTTAATTATTATGTATGTGTAGTGTATGTTGTTCAGCATAGTAACCAGACAAAATAAATATAATTCATGTCGTAACATTATAAAGAACAAAAATACTCGACGTGGAAGACATTTTTACATTGTTTCATGTTTCAACATAACGCCCTCATTACAAAGCTTCACACAGCTGTCCCTGTAAAGGATACAATTGTTCCCAGCTTATGTAGCGGTGTATTAAATGTTTACGGACAAGGCCTGCGTTGTCTGTCCGTCCGTCATAGCGCGCTTTGTTCCTTTTAGCATGAAAAACGATACTCGACGACAGAGCTAGAGATACTGGATGAGCGGTTTTTGTACAATCCGGTGATAGCCGAGTAGGCGTCAGATGCATCAGTTTAGGGCAACTCAATCAAAAAAACGCGGTTTTGAGTCGAGTCCAATGCCTATTGATTGGTCTGCTTAAAATTTTCGAACTGTTTGTAGGTACATACACACACATACATAAGTCACGCCTCTTTCCCACAGGGGTAGACAGAGATTACATCCTTCCACTTGCTACAAACCCTGCATATTTCATTCGCTGCATCAGCTTTCGTTATTATAGTCCTCATACATGCTCGGCGATTTCGGATACTTTTGACCTGGCCCTTCTCTTGAACGTCTTTAATTGTAGGTATCATCATCATAATCAACAACCCATGCTCGTCCACTGCTGGATATAGTCTCTCATAATGCAGGACACCGCTCTCGAACTATATTATATATTATGTATATTTTTTTATTTTATCACAAGTCTATACATTGAAATTTTCTTTGAGACAGCTTTTCTCTTTAATGAGTAATACAATACATCTGTTATTGAAAATCCAAGTACATTTTCTGATTGAAATATTTCAGTTCCCTTCTTAATTTTCAGCTCAACATTTCAGAATAATAACCTTACGCTGCGTATTTGAAATGATTTGCGTATTATTACGGTAAAAGCTCAAATGAAGGTAAATCTAAGATTTCTCTTGTTCAAGTCACATGAAATATTCTGTTAACAATTCTATCCAAACATTGTTACATTTCTTTTTATAACCGCATAAGAATAAGCTTACCTTAGTATTTACAAAACTAGACAATGTTTTGGATAAATCTAATTCGGGCATATGTAGTTACAAGGCAATATTTTTTCGTCGTTGTTCTATCTAAAACAACTAATTCCGTGAAGTAATTATGTGCGTCTATCACACCCGACATGATATAGTTCAGAAGCACAACAAAGCTTCGCCCTCGCAACCCTTCTTGCCATTCCAGGCTAATTTATTTCCCGGATAGGCACATGTTAACAAAATTAATATCCACTTGTGGTTGTAGCGAGACGTGCGAGCACGCATTAGGCTATCATAGCACCGGAAAAGAAGCAATGGTCGAAATGTATTTAATGTTACTCATTAAGTACTTTGTCGCGCCTCTTTGTCTCGCGGCAGTGAATTTTAAGATTGTCAATTTCATTATTAAAATTTACTTTAAGTATAATAAATGTGACTATGTATGAATGTTGACGATTTTAAGTGCTATGTTTAGCCTATGAAATAAAATTATTTTTGATTTTGATTTTGTCATTTTTGTTACAACATAAAATATTGTACTAAAACCATAGAATGAAAGTACTTCTTACTAAAGATGGACTAAATCCAAATGAATCATTTTATGTTACAGCGGTGGCGTTAGGGGGGACCAACGTCCAGCAGTGGGCAAGGATAGGTTGATGATGATGGTGTTGTAGTTATTGAATCATGAGTTGATGGTTGTCAATTTAACAACACTGACGGCGAACTTGGAGAACAGACACAAAAAATATTTAGCTATACACAGTACACAGAAGATATAATACATGTCAGCTTGTGATATAAGATACCACGACAATATGACAATACGAATCGAAATGTGAAGTAACTTGTGGCGGTTGAATCCCATACGATGTCGTAACATAATCTTCGAGACAGCACACAAGGGACAAATGATTCATATTACATAACTGCCCAAACTATTGTCACTCCCTGTGCCCACTTAACGTGGGTTATATTGAACTTTGCTAAATGGGTTTGAGGGAGCCCTCCCAAATTGGCATCTTCCACTTGTTAATTACCAAAAGGGAAACTTCCCGAAGCGGACCTCGGAGAAAATTACTCAATAGCCTTTTCTTAACGCAGTTCAAGAGCAAAGAAAACGCTGGTGTATATACCCGAAATACTCATTTAACTCCGAGCATGCTTATTAAAATTAACATTTCTTTATCTAGGACTGTTTAAGTTTTCTGATTGGAATTAAGATTGGAATATTTTACTTAAAAGACTTCCTTCCCATTTGATTGGGTCACCGAGTCAGTTGACAAAACTTGGAAATTCATTTCTAAATTTGGGTTGGAATCTTGGATATTTTAGTTCTGTTGTATTTTACAACTTTAGATTTTAATCAATAACATTCTAATTAATCCTCAAGAAGTAGTAGAGCGTATTTCAAGTTGTAACGTTTTAGTTATTAAAGACCTACCTATACAAAAACTAAACTTAAGACTTGAAATTTCCTATTTACCGTTTTAGTTGTTTCTATTCGCCGCCGGTCAAAAATATGTAATCGTAATAAAAAATATAAATAGTGTTAACAAACAAAAATACAAAGTAAAAAAAGTTTTAATTAAAAGTCTCTCCTATAAATTTTAAACTCGCTAAAAGTTTTCTCAATAGTCTTTATTTCAGAACGATTTTTAGTGTTTCGTTTTCTTTGGAATGTTTTTGTGCTCTGCAAAGTCCTTCTGTTTTTTTTTAAATTTAAACCGGAACTGCTCTTCCGATGGCGCTATGGTTAGGTATAAAATTTAGACGTTTACATTGTAATAGGTTATTAGAGTTAAACTCGTTTATTCAATTTAAATACGTTTAGCAGTTACGGAGCGGATATTACACACTTTAGATGTATCTGTGTAGCCCGTGTGTGTAACTATGTACGTATGGTCGTAAGCCATGTTCGTGGGAACTCTTTAACCTGTTTTACAAGTTCTAAAAAAATTTGTCCTTTAAATTGTGTAGTTGTTAGACCAAATCCAGCAAGAATATTTTTTTTTAGGGACTCTTTTTTAATGTCTTCAGACATTCACACTTAGTCACACTAGCCCCATTTTAAGCAACTAATGCTGCTTGTGTTTCGGATACTAAATGGCGGATAAATAACGGATAAATAAAAAACATCTTAAACACTTTTTATTCCGGAAACTTTTTATTCCCATGGGATAGTTAAAAAACCGGTGACCGCGGACGAAGTCGCGGGTAAAAGCTAGCATATAATAAATAAATAAATAAAAGAATATTTTTTTGTTCACAATGATGATAATAACATCTCATTTCGCTATCAGCACTGCTGTATTTGTAACGACCCACATCTGTCACAGTCAGCGTATCCATTCTCGCCCTGTGTCGGATGATCTTACGAGAACGGAAATAGTTTGTAGAGATTTTTGATAAGAGTTTTTCCAGTTTCATTCCAGGTTAAATGGATGACGCAATTAAACATTGCGGATGGGGATATCTATATGCCCCCTTTTCAGTGTGGCAAATTTTAATTGCACCTATTTGTAAAAAAATTACTATTTGAACTCTACTTTATATTAAAAAAACAACATTTAAAATATTACGATTTTTTTTCAATAATAGTCCACTATAGCTTTCGATTCTGTATTAATTATAATAGAAACAGTAAGTTAAAATATCAATCTAAGTCTGCAAAAGAAATGGAAATTATTTTCAGAATTCATGGAAAAAAAATCATTTCTTATTACACTATTTGAATTTAGCGGTCATAACGCTTTGTGACGTCATCTATCAATACATAAAAATAAAACCACCTGTCATAGCCAGCCAGCTGTCTATCCGCGTGTTTTGATATTTTTCGTTTATTTAATTTTCAACATCAACAGACGTCAATTTATTTACGAAATTTTGGCGAAAATTTAAATATTTTGTAAGAGAAATTCTTACTCTGAGGAGAAATTGCATTCATCGGAATGGCAATAAAACTCTTTAATTTCGATACTGTCAAATATATATAACATATCTATATTATAATGACGCATACAGAAGGGACGTTCTGTGACTTAGGTTTTAAAATTTATGCTGATAATTACATGAATAATAAAAATATCAATAATCGTGCCGCATTAGACAGTGGACATGAACACTCATAGAAGATCCTACTATCCAAAAGGCTCTGATTTATATGTGGGTACATTTACGAGCGCTCGCCGCAGTTTATGTTATTACGTCAAATAAATACACTTGTGAAATACGTAGGAGAGATAAAGAATAATTACTGATATTAGGCTTATTATTGTATTACCATGTGACGTCACTAATTCTTAGAATGTAATTGTAGATTCTACAGATATTACAGATAGATTGGATTTCATTTGAAACTAGTTTTTGCAAATAGAACCTCTGAATCTATTGCTATAATGTTGAAATTTGCATGCAATTCATGCGATAGGTAGTTTGTGTGCGATGTGCCCATAAAATACAGACTAAAAAGTTCTGGGATGTGTGCCAGGATCGTAGCAAGTGGAGAGATCTCTGCCTACCCCACCGGGATAAAGTTATTACTGTAATTAATACTATCTTAACTTTAATGTTTGGTATATTTTACTGGTACTATGTATTATTCTATTTATAGAATAGTCTTTGTTACCATTTTTGTATTTTCGTGAGAGCGCTAGAATTTCGTATTTTTTACTATAAAAGTAATTTATATCAAATCTCAAGCAGTTGGGTAATAATGATCCACAATCTTGTACCCTTCGATGAACTTGTGACAAAATTCAACCCACGATTGATTTAATGTCTGTATCGGATTGATAGTGCCCCCCAGATAAGAGAACCTAAATCAAGATAGTTGCTCGATATGGACAGGACATTTTAAGGCGATTCTCACATTGAGCTGCACGACGGAGAACGCTCATGAAGGCGCGGCATCCAATGCGTGTTTTCTATACAAAGGGAGACACATACAACGTTAGAAGAGGCGCAATAGTCCTGCGCGACGCGGCGTGTCGTGCGACTCAGTGTGTGAATTGCCTATGATTTTAAAAGGAAAGAAAAATTGTATACATATTTATTTTGAGCCCGAAGTGGTCTGACGCTGATTTTGTAACTAAGGCCCGTATTACGGAACTAAACTCAAGCGTAGATCTCTGCTTGAGCACTGTTAGAGAGGGATGGCGCTATTGATCCCACACAGCGCCATCCCTTTTTAACTGCGCTCAAGCAGAGATCTACGCTTGAGCTTAGTTCTGTAATACGGGCCTAAGTGTGGTTTCAGAGCCACTCTGGCGAGATTTCCTTCCAACGCACGCGGTTGGGCTGGAATAGTTTGAGATCTTCGCGTTCCGCGTGATGTCCGCGCACTCACTACGGCCACTGCAGGCTTAAGTTGCCCGCGCGCTACCCGCGCTTAGCGCGCTTAGCCGCCCCCGTGTCCAGTCTGTCGTCATCAGCCTATATACGACCCACAGCTGGGACAGGCCTTCCTCATGGAGTATGGGCCTCCACATGAGGAGTATGGGCCGTAACACCACCATGCTGGCCCAATGCGGGTTGGTGGGTAGAAACGGTCACAAATGCGACCGGGACCAACGGCTTAACGTGCCTTCCGAAGCACGGAGGAACTCGAGATCACAAAGTCTTGGTCACCCATCCACAGCCTGACCATGGCGAAGGTATCTTTGTTTTCGATCAAAGCCAAAGCGCAATGACCACTACGCCACCGAGCTCCTGTGTCCAGTGTCCAGTCTGGCTTTTCTCTTCTTGGTATGCATAGGCTTTGAGTACGTTTCATCGGTGACAAAGAATCAGTGACTGGCTTATTCTGCCCAAAAAAAGGTCTAAATTATAATTTTTAGCAGTAAAACGAATGTGTGAGTCTGGTGCATTTCTGTCAAATTCTAGGTTATTTATACCAAATGGTAATTTTAAAAAGTAAAGCTTAGGTACACAAGCTGTTTTGACTAAACCTGCAGTTGTAGTATTGAGTCAAATTAATGTGGCTATGACAAGAGCCAGTGGACGTATTCCAATAACCACCAGTCACAAATATGTTTGTTTATCGAGCGACATCATCCTGCCAAATGTGTATGCGTGGCGTGCATTCAAATCCGCACATTAAGCTGACAGCAGACAAACTAATCGCAATCATCTGACTAGACATATCTTAATACGGGGTTTTAATTTATTTATTGCTGCGGAGAAAAACTAAGATACGTCAGAATATCTAAAAAGCTATTCTGTGTGCCTCAGACTGAATTACTGAGGAGAGGAGCTCGGTGGCGTAGTGGATAGTACGCTTTGTCTTTCGATTCAAAATAAAGCTACCTCCGCCATGGTCAGGCCGTAGATGGGTGACCAAAACTTTGTGATCTCGAGTTCCTCCGTGCTTCTGAAGGCCCCGGTTGCTATTACGACTGTTTCTACGGCCTATACTCCTCATGTGTTTCTCCATGAGGAAGGCCTATGCCCAGTGGAACGTATATAGTCTGAGGACTGTTGGAGAAGTTTCACGTTTACGCTTCTAGTGAAATGGTAAAATATTCACAGCCTTGTGGCACGATAAGCATAGTTACACAGTTACATAGCAAACATCCAACAGATTTCAGTGACTATTTCCATCAAATACCTGACTCAAACTTCCGTTGGAGCATAAAGCCTGTAAGGCGATAAATGTGATATGCGCTTGAATTTATAAAGACAAAAGTCAACACGCTACCCCAACAGCCTGATAAAACAAACAAGGCTCCCTGATAAGCTGTCGAAGCTTCGCTGCATGCTTCTGAATAATTCGCCCTCAAATATTTACGCCGACGGTGAAGTGGCAACACTCAAAGAGCTGGACCTGAGTGTGGACTACGAAATTTTAAAGTGGCAACATCGGTGGAAAATTTAAAAGTGTTGCTGCTTAGCGTTTTTGCTAATCCTTTGAGCGTGTGCTCACGAAATTTCGTTAGCAAGATCTTTTTTACTTTGGCAGTGTAGGTAATGCGAGTGCAGTGTAGTCAGAAGATTTAATGTGTTTTTGAGATCAAACAAAATAAAATGATGTTTGGCATTCCTTATTTGAGCTTATATGTAAGTTGTCATTTAACTATTGTTATTTTATTACAACATTTAGATTTTGGGAGCAGTTTTTCTTTCATTATATGGAAATGTTGAAAAATATATTATTTATCTCTAATTTATAACGATGCTTTCATTTGGTTGGTGTCGGTTTTACTTTTTATTTGGAATTCTTAATAACAACACCTAGTCTTTACGAATTTTTTCATCCCTTACAATAAGAGCTTATTTAATATACACCAGTAACCAAATAAGCTCGCCACCCAATCACCGTAAGTGTGTTTTAATATAAATCAGGAGCACTTCGTCGTGTACTATGAAGCAGCGGCTGAGATATTGCGGGCATTAATCTTCCCGCGCACCCTGTATATCGGAACATGAGATAGGAAGATCGGGATACAAACCCATTTGGGACCGTTCTTATCGTATGTGCATTAGCTACTTGAAGACGCTGTGGGGATGTATTACGTTAAGACAATAGCTGGCGAGAAACTAGAAGTAGTAAAGTAGTGTCGATATCTTTGAACATTTTGTTGGTTGCAGTGATTCCGCTTTAAACAGCTGAAATATATAAATGTAATCTGATTCTGTTTGCATCAGTTATTACCACAGCTGTAAAATTACACAAATTTCCCTAATGTACTATGAATTTTAATTACTGTATGTTTGTTTACAATATTCCATTATACCTACTCGTAATATCATATGTGTAGTGTCTGTATTGTAATTATTACATATGAATGCAGATCAATGAATGCAGATCGTTCTACATCTAAAAGGGTAGTATTTAAACGAGTGACTGTAAATTAAAGTTTTATAAGTCAAAAATATTTAATTTAGGTTATAGTATTACTAAGTGACGAGAAATCAACAGAACAGCAACTTACACACATTAATCTAAATTACTTAAAATACAAAATGAGCAGCTAATATTTGTTTGAGTGACAACTTACGTCCTGCATTTTTTTCAATATTTGGCGAATATTTTTTTTATACTGAGCGGCATTCTATCTTTCGATTACAAAATTGTAATGTCTACTCAATTTAAACAGAGTGGTTATTGACACATATATTGTTTATAAGGGTCATAAAAAAAATAACCCTGACGTAATATCTATGATGAAATTGATTATACATTCCCTAGGAATTGTGTACAAATACCTTGTACTTGCCCTCTCTGTATTTCAATTAGCTCACTTAGTTATGTAGTTGATTTAATGTAGTTGATTTATCACAATCCACATTTGGTAAGCTCGTTCTAGATTTAATTATTCATCAATAATCGTCGTAAGTTAAGTTAAATTTTTGCTTACTCAAATTCATACCGCTCAAGTTATTAATATCAGTATAATTATCATCATCAGTCGCAATTTTTTTCATTCCATTGTTTTATTGTTTCCCCGTCTAAAAAAGCTAATGCTTACTGCGACATTTTTAATCGCATCACGTATTTGAATTAAGTTTTTCGTTACGAATTCAAACTTTGTAAATTTAAAAATTCTTTTGCTAGTCTTTGCGAGTGTTGTTTAATGGTGTAATTCTTATTTTCACAATTTTAATGAGATCTATACAAATGATTTCATAGTTAACCAAGCCAAAAACCAAGATTTCCCAAAACCTCTGGAAACTTGGAAAAGGACAGAAAGTCAAAGCAAGTCCTGTCGAAGTTGCTCGTCAAATCCCAAGTATTTGTCCCGAATGGCGTGCTAAGTGGGGCACGGCCAAACTTCCCTCAAGTTCCTGATTCCTAACTTGCAAGTTTGGCGAATCTCGGATGTTCCCTGCTGGGGTTACAGGGTATGTGCTAATTAGTTCGTGATGCAGTATGGAAATAGTTGGGTGCTTCAATATTTATTCTCAGTGCAGTCTCTTAATAATATTATTATAATAAGCGCATATTAATTCGGGACAAATAATTTCAGACAACGAAACGGCTTCAAAGAGACATCAGGTGGTATCCTTACAGAGTAGACGTGTGCTCTTAGATCAAATGTTTTTATACAAAATAGTCAACGGCAAGATAGACTCGTCTTCTTTGTTACAGCTCATACACTTTAAGGCTCCTAGGATATCCTCACGTTCAACAAATACTTTTTATTGATCTTATTGCGCCGCGGGTTCTGCCCGGAATACATTTATTAGGCGTTCTTGTATGTTTTACAATAATAAATTAAGCGACATCGACATTTTTCATGCACCTTTAAATGTTTATAAGCGTTTGGTAGGGGAAGTAATGGGTTCGTAGACAGTAATTGACACTTTGTCTCATAAATGGAGCATTACCGTCTGAATTTCCTAATATTGTTTGTATGTTTTTAATGGAACTGTATGTCTATTCGTTTTAACAACTCGTAAATATAATTGTATATGACTGTTTGTTGCCCTAAATAAATAAATATTAATGCAGTTCGCATTGTACAGTGTGTAAACGTTAAGTATGGCCAGACTATTCCCAAAATATAATAGATATCAGGAAACAACAAACTTTTTAACTTTGATGCACGTCAAGACATTTCATTTTTTGGAATTTCTTGATTGTCAAATGAACCGTTTAATTTCAGAGAATTTTTATTTCAGTTAGGTTTTAAGTCATGATTAGGGTACAAAGGCATCTCATGAAAATATTGTGAAGAGGACGGTTAATTAACTTGAATGTAGAAATAGCCTTTAATAAAGATGTCTTAGTTTTCGATCACGGAACAACTAATGTTGTTACGTGTGGTTGTTAGATTTGAATGTAATGTTTTGTATCTCTGGCTTTTAATATAGTGATATGTATTTTCTTGAAATTTGTTTGAAAATAGCGGCAGTAATAGAAAAGATTAGGAGCATAGGTTAGCGTGGTATGGACATGGATAAATGTCACATTATAAGAAGGATGCTGAGTTGCTGACGAGTGACAGGAGAAAGCAAGAAAAAGACATGTGCCGGCCCCACCTAGAGTGGGAAAAGGGCAAGAAGAAGATTTGCTTGAACCTTGTAAGTTTCTTCGACGTTTCGAAATTTATTTCTACCGGACCCAAATTAATGCGTGTTATATCCGGTGACCATTCTTTATTCAAAATCACATAAGTATCCGTATTCAAGAGTGTTCTTTCTCATCAACATTTAATTGACCTTACACAATAAGCAGGTACCTTGTTAGAGTTGTCTGGAGTCCGATCAGTGCCGTCTAGGTTATTTTATCGAGAACAATCTGCGGGGCTAGTTCCAATTCTAAGTCCCAGAGCGCTATGTAATTAGCAACGTTTAAGCCCGTAAACCTCTCCCCCGGGTACATATCACGTAGACAGAGGGACATATTGTAATTACTTTTTTCTAGAGCTTCTCATTCTGGCTCGATTTAATTAATGACCCTCGATGGAAAATGAAATCCGATTATTATTTACTGATTTGAATTGGTATGATATTGATGGCGATCATATATTTATTTATTTGACGCTGTTATAAGATACAAATCATGAATTTTGTTACAAAATACCTCATATTTGAAAATACTTGCATAAATTTATATCCCTATAACAACTATGCACAACATGTAAATGAAATTTTTGGAATACTATGTGTGGCCTATATTAAAGCAAGGCACGTTGTTTAATTAAATTATCATATTCAATGACATTGTGAGAAAGATGCCAATTTTCAACACGTCGTCGTTGTGACAGGAAATCTGGTAAAACGAAATGTAATTTAATAGTTAGTAACGTAATTGTCCGGTTATTTTCACATATTTTACTAAAGAAAAAGGACAGATGCATTGCGGAGTGCAGAAGTTTTTTCGAGGGGAATTAGGAGGGGCGGCAAAAGTTTCCTGCCTTTTCACATCACAAAGGAGTAGGAATTTTCTTGAAGAAAAGGGGAGAATCTTTCTATGTTATTTCACTATCAATCGAGGTACTAAAATTTTGACTTAAAGAATCAAACAGTACTAGAATAATAGGTGCAGCTGCCCTACTGCATTTCTGATGCATTTCTGATCATTTCTTGCATTTCTGTCATTTCCAAAATTTTTTTGTAATTATCAAACATTTGACGTAGCATTAAATTAATATTGATTTACCAACATAACGTTACAATTTGTGCAGAGTTGGGCAGCCGATCTAATGAGTCTGACATTCATATCTTAGTTAGTAGTTAGAGTATCTCAAATATAAAAATAAAATATACTATCAGCGGCGCCTGTATTTAACAAGTGTATTGTTTTTAATGTTAATTAATATTCACTTAAGCTCTGTATGTGTTTGAGTTTACATTAATAAATTTTTATATGGTTCCGGTTAGAGTCCAACACTTTTGGCGTGTCGTGAATGATAATCAATATAATACGATTATTTTATTCATACTCTCTACTATCCTATCACTAATAATATTTGAGTTTTTGATAATGTATTAATAAATTCCACAAATAATAATAAAGCTAACAGCTAGTAGCTTATTAACAGCTATGGCGATTCTTTCGAGGCGTGATGATAAGTGATGAGATTATGTTGCTCGTTCTGTAACGAGGTGCTATATCAGTATTAGCGACTCTTTGCTGTTGCTTCTGTTTTTAAACTAACCATCTGTCTCTTTTTTCATTGTTTTTAGTCTCTAATTTTATTCCTATCATGGAGTCAGCGTCTGTAGCGGTAATAAAATATGAAAATTAAGTGTTACTAATAATTTATAATTTATATATCTTAGTTCTAAACTCTAACGATAAATGTTCAATAGTTTCAAATAACTTTCTGCAAGGCACTATTGTAAGTAGCCCTACCCGTGATAATATCTTTATGTTTTATATTCAGTGATTTGTGAAAAATGCCTTTTTATAAATTGTTTCAGTGTGCCTTAAGTTTTTATAAATATGTTACAATAAATGACGACATCTCCGGGTTTTTATATCTACATCTACACCCACCACGTTACAGTTCTATTAACATAATTGTCTAATTAGTCGGTTGAATTATCCTCTCAAATCTAAGCCCTGATGTTTAATCTGTCTAGTCGACTGTGTCATCCATCATCTAAGCTTACCCTGCCATCCCGAAGACAAGAGGCGGTATAATTCCCTTATTATTTTAATAACCTACTTATGACATTGCACTTATAACAAAAACGTGCCTTGAAAGCACGGCCGTCTTTATCCTATTACGGGCCAGTCTAAGTAGCATGAACAGAAAGATATGATATTTATAACGTTTTTATAATTTGGCACAAATTGTCATATTCTATAGTAATTTGACAGTTGAACGTGATAAAAATCCGATGGCTCCGTAATTTTAAGCATAACGTTTATTGTCATAATATGAAGATCCATAATATTGAAAGGCATAATCATCAAAACGCATAAAATTGCGACGCATAATTTTGAGAGTCCTAATATTGTATAGGCTAAAATTGTTTGTCATAAGTATTAAAAGGCATAAATTTGAAACGCACAACTAATGAAAAGCATAATGATCACAACGCATAATATTTTTCTCTGCCCCAAATTGTTTACTAAATATATTTCGATGACACAAATATAGTTTTTAAGGGTCATAAAAAAAAATAACCTTAACCTAATATTTATCAGAACACATTTCCTTGGGATTGGTTCTTTCGAATCTGGGTGATTATTCGATTCATTTTAGGACTACCTAATGTTGTGCTAAATGAAATTAGTAATTTATATAGTTATGCTTTATAATAATATGCCTTTAGAGAGTTATGCCACTAAAATGTTATGAGTAAGAAGGAATATGTGACATGATTGTTATGCTATTTGATGATTATGCCATTCGATGTATGACAAACGATGTTATGACAATCGATGTTATGCTAAAACATGCGCTCCAAAATCCGATATGTGTCATAATGCTGTTCATGCTGATAGATAATGTACTAAAAATCGGATATTGAAAATTCAAAAACGTTTATTCAGCTTAGATGCGTCTCAGCACATGCTTATGAATGTAAAAAGAATTTTATGAAATTTGTGAAAGAGATAAACTACTCCGTTCACAAAACTACTAGGAGGCCTTGTTCTGAGAGGAACGGCCAGGAAACTCCGCAAGTTCTACCCTTCTTTTACATCAACCTGTTTTTTTTTATGAAAAGTCATAAACTACAACGTCACTGAAGTTTTAGAAGTAGAAAAAAAACCTAAAATTTCTCAGTAACTAAGGGGTACCTATCGTTTGCAAGCTCTGGGCCTTCTGGTTCCATCGGAAAGATATATCGATGATCATACCAGAACCATTAAAGATATATTATGTCGTCGTCGTCGTCATCAGCCTGTAAAAATATACGATCTACTGCTAAGGCCTTATTTTGTGATTTTGTGTGAAAGAACTGCGCTTTTAAAATGTCGTCTGACTAGTTCCCTGTTGAATCCCGTTTTTAACGAGTCTGACAACTATTATATTTGGAAAATGTACGAAAAATTACAACTTTCAAGTTCAAAGCATTTTACAAGAGATTTCATAAAAATGGTTGTACAATGTTCTCTAATTATTGGGCCCTGAACCCGTGTTATAGAAGTTTTGTACCCCGAATCGATACCCCCCTCCCACCTTTTGTGGCGCAATTGGGTGCCCTAAATATGGGTCCGATATTTTGAGCATTATATTTTCAACCATTCATTTTTAGCAATAGAAGCTTTTACGCATACCTTTATCCATAATATATAATAAAACTGTAGAGGTCGAATGTCTGTGCATAGAAAAAATGCTTAAAACCAAGTCAGGGGGATGTAAAAAGAGGGAAAATACCAAAAAAAAATTTTTATATATTTTTGTTTCTTTGTCTGTTTGTACGGGGCTATCTCCGAAATGGCTGGACCGATTTCAATCTAAGATACTTTTTATTCCGGAAATTTAAAGGGATTCCGTGGGATAGTTAAAAAACCATGGTAACCCCGGATGTAGTCGCGGGCAATAGCTAGTAGGTATGAAATATTAGAGTATGTCTAACATATCAGTCTTTACATAACCAGGTATTTCAATTTCCAAGAAAATATTAATACACACATTGGTTCATCTTACACATCATCACGCCTGACGCCCCGAAGGAGTAGTCAGAGTTGCGTTACACACACCCTCGGCTAGTAATTTTGTAAGTCCACGTACCTAATTAATAGGCTGCCTCATAGGCCTGCTAATGGCATACGTGACCGGGAACTATAGAAAAACCAAAGTCTCTACAAACCCAAATTCCAACAATATCCAGGATAAATTTGTACATACCACCAAATAGTATCCAAATACTCAAAAGTTATTATTTTTACTAGTACGAATATATTCAACCTTCTATACTTTATTTCAAGACTCTTCAATTTACTGTTATTGAAAGATTCTACTTTCGCTTTATTTCTGATTGAATAGTTTAAAAAGGGTGTTAAAATTTCTCTTAAACCAAATTTTATCGCTTGGAAAAACTTTGAATCGTTTTTCGTTTGTCATTCAAGTAATTCATTCATGAATTACAAAAACAAAAATATAATTTTGTATAGGAGAGAAAATTAGAATTCCACTTAGACTTTCATAAAATGTTCATTAACTTGAATAGCAATTTCAGTATTCAGTTATTCAAAATACTGTTGTCAGACTTCCATCGCAGTGCGAATACTAAATCACTAACTAGTTTACTATTCTTCTCATGACTTGGAAACATGCTTCATAAAGTTATTCTAAAATGTAAAATTCAATAATAAGAAAATAAACAATTGATAATAAAGAAATAAATAACAAAATGTTTGAATATTTAAAAGTAATAAATTATAATTTCGCCTCATTTTTTTTTGAAGTCTTGATTTGCTATAACAATGTATCACATTCTCTAAAATATTATTTTGATTTATATGTTGGTATGAAATATGGACCTCTTAGTAGCTATCGAATAGCTGTGAAAACGACGTTTATCAGATTATGTGAATACCTTTGAAGAAACTATTTGACTAGAACTTACCAGTACATGCGACCAGCTGCCCTACTCTGTAACGATATGTTGACAAATATTGATTTAATGCATCGTCAAATGTCATGTCCTTTTATAATTTCAAAAAAAGTGTTCGAAAGACAGAAATCCAATTCATATCCATTGAAATTTGGTTGGAGAGTAGGGCAGCAGGCTCAGGAGAGAGGGAAAAAGAAGAATAATTTATATGACGTACAATTTGTGTAAACATAACCTTAATTCATTTACAGCCAATAAAAAGTAACTTCAAATTGGAATAACAAAATAACGCCAGTAAAGTTGATATAAGTTTGCTCCATTATTAACAATTCAGAACGAGAGAGCATGCAATTCAGAAAAACGCCAAACTAATTTCACCCACAACAAAAATTTTACTTTCATATTCCGGAAAGCTGTTATGCGGAAAAGTTTATCAAATAATTTAAATGTACTGTGAAAATTTCTTACTAGACCTGAAGAAGGTAATTTAAGAGGGGAAATGGGTGGTCGGACAAGAAGGGGGAGAACAGGATCTACAGGCCTTGAGTTTGACAATTAAAAGTACTATCTACAAAGAAACATGATTACAGAGTTTCGTTAATTACAAAAATTTAAATTTTATTTTGACACTCAAGTGGAGCGGATTATCTACATCAAAATGTTACAATTCTTAGTAATTTGTTAATCTATAGGTCATTTAACGCACTCAAACGCATGCGCGCACACACACACACACACACACATCTAATAATGTTAATAACGAGGTAATTTAAGTTTTCTTTGTTTTATTTTCGGTCCTTTTATTTCTATGTAAATCAATGTGGAAAAGCGGGGCTCCTGGCACAGGCGACACAAGCTAAATAGAGTCCTGCGTACACGACCCTTTTTGGCCGCGTACGCATCTGACAGCTAAAGCATTTTTGGAATTGATACACCGTGTCGCTAATCGAATTCACCCTTAGATGTATAATAATATGTTTGGTTCTACAAACTGTGGCATAGAATGCTTTGAGCCGGGCAGCCATGTCCAGATGTACGTTTTCATTTGAGGTTGCTTTCACATCTTATTTGCAGAACAAAAAACGTTTACATTTCCCTTCCGCACATTTCAGAGCCTTCAGTGCAGCCATGGAGATTAAAAATAGCGACAGCGAAGTAATTTTTTAGAATTTTTTTTTAGTGTCATAACGATTACAATTACTTTGCAATCTGACAGGTAATTGTTCAATTAAAGTATGTACCAAAAACACAGCAGCAATAACGGTTCTATAATAAAATTGGTCCTTCGAGCCGGGTCGGTACCAGCAACCTTTGGTTAACTAATTACCTATATCTTTAGTAAACGGCGGTTTTATTGAGATGATATATAACCCGTGGTCTTGATAACAATCAACAGATGGACAGTTTATTATTTTGGCAGCTATGCTGTATAAAAAGTACTTTAACTCTTTAGTTATACGAGCGGATTTACGTTGAATTAAGATCCAATAGTTTTCCTGTTATCTGTGTGTCTCAAAACCAACACCGTGGTATCGGAGCTCAGAGTTAATGAATACAAACCTCTAGTATAAGGCTGCCTGTCCACTAACGCAAAACGGGACCGGAAGCAATGCCATTGGTTAAATATTCACACAGCTCTAGCTGCAGTGGACAGGCAGGCTGTGGTCTGGTACTGGCGCGTGCTCCTTATTAAATATTCTCTTCTGCACTCAATCGATTGGAAGTTTACTAGGAACTTGTAAACGATAAAACAAGATACTTTAAATGGGTTTGTGTAAGTTTTAATTGAGCTCGGCAAGTTGGTTTTTGGTCCGCTTTGGCTTTCGGTATGGAAAGCAAAGCTACTTGCGCCATGGTCTGTACTTGGATGGGCGAACAAAAGTTTGTGATCGTCTACACATGAGATGACTGTATTACATCGCTTTTTTTCAAAACTCTATCGTCTTTTACGAAGCGTACGTATACCGAGGATTGGTGTTTTGTAATCGACAAAATATACCTACATCGATATTGTGCCTCCCACAATAAACAAATTACATGTAATACTTCACACGTAGTAATTCCTAAATAATCCATCCGAACCTCAGAATCTAGTGACAATGTACAGTCGGCAGTTACAACGAGCGGGCTTACGACCATGTACAGTTGACACTTTAAGCTATAGGGATTAGGCGCGTAATGACTCCGACGCATGTGTCATTGAAGTCGGGTGATTAAATTAGACACGGAAATTGTAGCAAGGACAGTGTATGTGATGGAGGGATTAAGGTTTAATGTAAAGATAGAAAATGCACTGAAATCATTAAAGAGTGGGGACGTTGGCGATGATTAAAACGCTTTAGCGTCGCTAATGAAAACAAAGAATGCTTCCTTTACTTTTCAAAGGTTATGACTTATGAAATATGACAAAATGAAATAAGCAATTCGCCATTACCCGATGATCTTGGTTTCGAATTACAATTATTTTAATAATTATTGAATTTTACAGTTTTCCTAGATGAAACTAATGGCATGCTTTGAGTAGATAGTTACAGTTACAAAAGGTGCAGAGAGGTGTGTAAAAATTATTGCATAAAAACAGAGTTCAAGCTACAATAAGACAAACAGTAAACTAAAAATAATTTTCTCCGCGCGGAACTGGCTACCTATCCAAAGTTCCCGAATCCTGTATTCAGTCCAATTTTACGCAGCTTACTTGTTTGAATTCCCGAACAAATACATAATACTCTTTTCATAGATGGACCTTAGAATTTCCTTTTAACTTACGTAATTCCCTTTTTCCAATAATATGCCTTTAAAATGAGCCGTATAAAGGCACCCGTAGTCCGTTAAGTCCGTCAGTGATAAAGTTGTTTTCTAGTTTCCAGAAAAATATTTAAAAATGTTTTCAATTTGTTTTCTGATAGATAATTGACAAGCAAAAACGTTATTTAAAAATTTATTGTGATAGAGCCTCAAAAAAAATACATTATTTTTTTATGGTGATGACTACAAGTAATGAATCATTTGGAGCCAAAAAAACGGGGCCAACTAGCCTATTGTAGTACGATGCATATTAGTACCCCCATATTCATAGCTCAAGCTTATTTATGACCGAATTCCTCCTTCATAACACTTCGCATTGAAAATACGGACCTGCAATTAATAACTGGCCCTTTCCCAAAAGAAATTCCTTTAAAACTATCGCAGTAATTCCTAGGGGGGGCGACCCCGGCCCACTATGAAAGAGGATTACTGCCAAGCGGATTAAACGAGACCTGCCACCTTGTAACACTATCTTTGACAGAATAACTTATCATTTGGAATTTAAAAGTACTGAAGAAGGGAGAGAAGAGTGTGCAAATTAAAAATTCATTCCTTAATTAGAGTGAATATTTGACAAATTACTTGCTTGAAATGCAATGTATTGATTTAAAATGCAGTTGCAAATACCTATGTTATGTTTTTTTAATAATTGTTTTCTTTAATATCATAGCATCACGCCTCTTTCACCGAACGGGTAGGCAGAGGTGTTACACCCACATTTCACCAGATATATTAGGTCCTTACCTATGAAATTGGTGTTTTGTATGGAGATTTTGGGGATGTCTGCATTTTACATACTAACATTTCATCAGCTTTCTTTCCAACGACAAATCCAGAGATAATAATATTTGGCATGTATCATTAGACAAGCTTTAAGCAATATGTGTGTGAACACGCTTGATAAAAATTATGCATCGTTTTTATGTTAAGGCAAATCAAATGATGTATTCGAGAGGCAGTTAAAAATAATTGTCTTTGTGTCTAATTTTAACACAATTAAACTTACAAAAAATTATCAAATTAAATAATACGAGCCCAAATATATGGTCTATTTTTAGAAGAGGCAATTATTTTATAAGAATGTTCTGAAACTTAATAGTTACGGACAAATTGCTAAGACAGAATAAAAACACCAATTTCATAGGTAAGGACCCAATATATATAAGTTCAGCCCTATAAGGTAATGTGGCGAGGCGTCGGCTTTCCAATTAACTGGCCGCTAACGAGCGCTGTCCCTTCTCCCTTGAGACAAATTATTTAACACTCTATTGAATACTATTGATACATAATTAACGACCTCCGTGGCCGAGTGGTCTGTACGCCGGTCTCAAGGCGTCGCCACCTCGAGAGGTCCCGGGTTCGATCCCCTGTGGAGGCAAGTGTTTGGGTGATGAATTTTCAGACATTTGTTCTCCAGTCTTAGATGTTCATTATATATGTATTATATTATGTATATTCTCAATAATTATATGAATTTATCTATTAAATATGTTTCTCCGTCATTTAGTATCCGTAACACAAGCAGCAATTAGTTGCTTAAAATGGGACTAGTTGATAGGTGTGAATGTCGGAGGATATTTATTTATAAAAAAAAATCATTTATGAAAAATTAGCTGTGCCCGCGACGTCGTTCGCGTGGCTATTGATTTAACGCCGATAAAAGTTTACAAAAAGTTTTTGTGTGTTTGTTAACACTGTATTGTATTTTTACAAAGTGCTCAACATTACATTCGTACCTCTTATTAGCAAAATGTCGATTGTTAATATTATAGTTGAACTATTATTAAAATAATTAAAATAACATTTCTTGTCAGTGTTATCTGATTAATTGTTGTGCCGAGAAGTTTTTACATTTTGACGGAATATGTCATACCCACAGATCACTGACAGCCGCTTCGCTTCTTAATAGATTGATAATATAAACAATTTAGTACGGTAACCAGTGTCGCCTCTCGCACACAAATAAGCGTATGCTCTCATTGTCACCACATATAACGCTGGTATGCGATTCGTAGTTCAATACAATAGGTCGACATAGAAAAGAAAGATCTAAGTAAAAAACTTTACATTGAAATATATGCTTTATTATTTGATATTAAGCTTTAGTTCACATTACCCGTCAATATTTACATAGCACGTAGATATTTTGCCGTTACGATTGACACAATTTTGTGCAGAATATTTGCACAGTGTTGTCAGATGAATAAAAATTTGACAATTAAAATAATCAAAATTTACTTAAAACTTTTGAATAAAAAATAATATAAAAATGTAAAAACAAAAATTTATAATTTATTTTAATAAAAACACGACATCCGTTTTAAAATCTTTATTAATTCTGACTAAAGTGCGTTTTAAAATTTTTTAGTGTTCCTGCTGCATATCCCGGTAGAAGAACCCTTCAGTAAAATGCACTTTTCTTGCTTTTTTTGTATAATATCGTCATCAGCCTATATACGTCCCACTGCTGGGACTGGTCTTTCTCAATGTAACGTTACGCCCCCTCTCCGGAGGAAAAGGGGCAAACGGAGCAGATAAAAGAAAAGGGGAAGAAGTGTAGTGTGTAGGAAATAGGGAGAACTCTAGTTACAAAATTTATGCGGCGGTGTAAAAGTAAATATAAACTATTTATTATAAAACACGAAGAATAGCGGAGAGGAAAGAGAAAGGGAGGAAAGTTAGGAAACGTACTTAAAGTCCATAAATATATACACGCGCACAAGGTGAACGGGAACGGAGTCAGAAGGGGACTGATGGTGGGAAGTACTTAGCTCACTAATTATGACGTCACGAAGAGGCGCCCGACTATATGAAGAACAACAACTCTCGCGCCGGCGTTAACTGCCTGGCAGTTATTCGCAGTGGGCGGCACAGCAGGCAGCACAGCACCACGATGCCCGACGTGGGGGTAGGCCCACAATGGAGGGAAATCGTGTTTCTCCGAGCATCGTGACCCTACGTGACTCTCTCCGTGTCTTTCTAGACACGGAGAGAGTACATTATGCGCTACAAACTAAAGATATATCTACCGAGAAAACCCTTGCAAACTGAGAATTTTGAAAGTTATAGCCAAAAAAACACCACCCATACAAATAACAAAAACCTTAAAAACTAGCTTAAAAGTAAAGAATGGAGCGGTAGGCTCCATGCTACATACATCATGGGGAAACACATGAGGAGTATGGGCCGTAACACCACCACGCTGGCCCAATGCGGGTTGGTGGGTAGAACGGTCACAAATGCGACCGGGACCAACGGCTTAACGTGCTTCCGAAGCACGGAGGAGCTCGAGATTACAAAGTCTTGGTCACCCATCCACGGCCTGACCATGGCGAAGGTAGCTTTATTTTCAATTGAAGCCAAAGCGCAGTGGCCACTACGCCACCAAGCTCCGATATAATATCTAAGAAACATATTATTGAATATAAAACTAAATGGGTCTGTAATAAAAAACATATATTGTCTCAAACGTAATCATCATTATATTATCTGACATGGTTTAAAATGCGCGTATGTTGTGTTATAGCAGTTTTTTAAGGGTAGGTTTAAAATAAGCAAAATAAGTATTAGTTAATAATTAACTATTAGTTAAATTGTTAGCTAATAACATTTTATAGCGCCGCTACTGGTAACATTTAAATTGTGCAGTATTAGTGATGTGAAAATGATCGATAATTATGAAAGTTTACACTGACATCTAGTACAACATAATCACCTGTTTTGAAAAGATCATGCTCGACTTATTAGGAACTAGCTATTGCCCGCGACTTCATCTGCGTGGAATAGTCTAGTAGCAGTAGATAGCATTTATTAATTTATTTAAAAAAATGTATGACGCAGTAAGTGTGGGACAGGCCGGCCGAGCTTGTTACAATAGTCATTCAAACTAGAATACTAACGCACCAGAATAAAATAACAGGAAAATGCAAAAAAAAATGGTGACAATCATACATAAAATTTATATTTTCTAGAGTGTGCACATCTTCGGTACGCATAATAAAGTTGTTTTTGAACTCGTCAAAGACTTCCTGCATTTTAATTATTTTCTTTTTTAATCTTCGATTTTGAGCTTGTATTTTTTATCTGTGTTCTTTGTTGCTTGATTATATTATCTTTGTTTGAAATAATACTTGTAATTTTTCTTTTTCTTGGTGTTGATGTATTCGAAACAAGAATTTTGTACTATAAGATGGATGCCAAACTCCCATACAGTAACATGAGGCAATGTTCTGTCTCGATCAGTAGGTGTTCCCTCTCATTCTATCTATCACTATTTATGAATGAAGGCTATCCGTGGGACATCCTCTTCCTCTCTTTCTATCCATAGTTTCTGTCTCACCGGTCATATTTACGCCATTTTGACGCCTAGACTGAAATTTGTTAAATTTTTTTTGTCATTTAATATTTTAAATAAAAAATTATAAAACTGGTGATGACGTGCGTTGTTTTATGTTGTTTAAGTGCGTGGTATCCTGGATGTACCTTATCATTTCCCAGGTAAGTCAATAATCACATATTAAATGAGAGTATTTGTTTGAGAAATTTGTGTGTATTTTTGTGGGACGTCATTAGTTGTCATAGAAAGCTTTACTACGAAATGTCACTCATTCATTAAAGTGATAGAATGAGTAGGAACACCTACTGATCGAGACAAAACATTGCCTCATGCTATTGTATGGGAGTTTTGCATCCATCATAAAGTAAAAAATTCTTGATTCGAATTGACCGGGGAATATGAATCTGTTAACTGAAATGACACTTAGAATTATGTGTGAAACTCGTATAACCTCTATTATGAAGTAATAAAATATCATGATAAATTATTCTATAAGATAATGAATTGCAATGACTGCATAAAAAAATCATGAATTCGGCAATCAAAGAAATTGATTAAATCAGTAACATTTTATTTATTATTGTAAGTAGTTCCATACTCATGGCTATCTCTGACTGCGCAACATATTATTATCCTAACTTGCCATTCTTCGCCTTTTTCGTGTAGTTGGACTTGTAGGTGATGTCGATCGTTTTGATTGTGATGCCTGAAAATAAGAGTTAAATAATAACTAACCAAAGTAAAAAAACCTTGCAATATTTTTTTATGAATAGGCACTTCTAAAGGTTCAGAATACAATTTAACAATTTCTTTGGATGGTCAAAAATTAGGTATTTTTTTTTTATTTCGAATACATCATCTGAGAAATGTTCTGAACAAATCGTGTTCAATTTGGTGGGAACCCAATCCGTCCGCCCTGTCCCAGAGATCCATTTAATTTTTTTATTAATTACCGAGGGAAAACCAAAACGTAATTAATAGTCAATGTTTTTCTATCAATTATTACCAGAATCTAGAAGACTATCGATAAAATGTTGGTACGATAAAATCATGCACTGCACTATAGGTGTTTTACATCTGCACAATTGCACAAAACAATGTACATTGCTTCCTAAAAACGATGTAATTTACATTGACCCTGTTTTTAACAAGCAATGTATATTTTTATATTGACATTTGATATTTTTCAGTTTTTACTTAATAAACAGATAAATACGAACTTACCGATGGAAAGCAATATTTATATATGTTAAATTAAATGTTTTGCTTTGTTTCCTGCGGGTAAAAACAGCACAACAAGGCATATTCACGTAAATTATCCGCAAAATAACAGCTTGATGGTTCGAGAATGACTGAAAAGTGTCAAATCGTGAAACCGACGGATATGATCCTATATCATATGAGTGGCGCGCGGAGACACGCCCACTTACGATTTCTAATTACTCTCATCTATTCTATGGTCATACCTATAATAGTCGGTCGAGCACCGTGGTCGAACAAATATTGATAACAACGGTTACACCCGCGCGGTACCCGTTCCCATGGGAATACCGGGATAAAAAGTAGCCTATGTCTATACTATCTGTGTACCAAACGATTGACTCGGTTCAGTAGTTTTGACGTGAAAGCAAGACAGACAGACAGTTACTTACATATTAGTATGGATAAATAAGTGCTTGTATTAACCGCGCGCAGTTTGATATTCAGAATGAAACACATCTCTAGAGAGTGGAAAATCAAAAATGTTGTGATTCATCATTATTATTTCAGCCCACAGAAGCCCACTGCTGCAATGACCGGTCCTGCGCCACCCGCATCTAGTTTCCACGACCTTCGCCAATATATTAGGTCCTTACCTATGAAATTGGTGTTTTGTATGGAGGTTTTGGGGAATTCTGCATTTTCCTTACAAATTTTTTTTCAGTTTTCTTCACAACGACAAATCCAGAGATAATAATATTTGGCATCTATCATTAGACAAGCTTTAGAAATATGTGTAATATCACACTTCATAAAAATTATTTATCGTTTTTAAGTGAATGCAAATAAAATGATGTATTCGGGAGGCACTTAAGAGAAAAGAAAAAGAGTTGTCTCCGTGTCCAATTTTAACACAATTAAACTTACAACAAATTATCAAAACAAATCAAAAGAGCTCAAAAATATAGTCTATTTTTAGACGAGGTAATTATATCATATCATAGGTAAGGACCCAATATTATTATCTCTGGATTTGTCGTTGTGAAGAAAACTGATAAAATGTTAGTATGTAAAATGCAGAAATCCCTAAAATCTCCATACAAAACACCAATTTCATAGGTAAGGACCTAATATAATGATTGTGCAATCCCTGTGGCCGATAAACTATTCGACATCTCACTCTAGAAACAAAGTAATTTACATTGGAAACGTTTTTATTCCATTTATAACTAGGTAATCGTAACATAGGGAACTACCAAATTTTATTTCGTAATTCACAACTGTAATGGTGAACTAAACCGCACGCGAAATGTAACGCAACAGTTAATAGTCGGCGTGGTTTAGATGAAGTTGAAATCGGTTACTGAGTTACGCGAGTATAAACATAAGTGTTTAATTCATAAGGAGTTTTCTAGCCATGCCGTTTTGCTGAAGGTAGTTGGGGCAGAAAGGTTCTGGTGGCGGCCACACACTGAGAGGTGGGTGGGTTCTAAAAGTCGCTGGAAGAAGAATGCGGGCACCGCAGGACGGATTTATGAAGATTCTTGAGGGCCTTTAGGGTCTGCTCACATATATTCAGAGTTTTATTTTATAAAACGACGATTTTATATGATGCTTACGCCGCTGAACAGACGCGAAAAACTGAATAAGCTCCATACAATACCTGGCGTTTTGAGTGAGTCCCTTATCCAGCTACGAGCGTCTCTAGGATCAATGTTGGTCCAGTGAATTACTGAACAAAACGGAAAATTTTATATGCGTGTGAACTGAATGAGCACTTGTAAAAAATTAATACCTACGAACGTGCAGTAATTGTGGATATTTTTATATTTTACTAAATCCTATTCAAAGTTTACTTGAACAGGACATATGACATGTAGTTCTACAGTTGGTTCGTACGAGTACGATTATTTGGTCCTAAAAGAGCTGGAGTATTGAGTGAGCACAAGAAATCATTTATAATTTTTGAATTACGGTGCTTGTCAATATCAAATTTAAAAACCCTTACTTTACAGTTTCCACAAAAAAACAGTATACGAATGGTATTAAGAACTTATTGTAATAGGGAGATCCGACTGGCCCTCTGTGAGAACTGAGTGAGCATACATTTAACTGTATATCTTACACCCAGTTGCAGAAACGAACTTTAAAATTTAATGTCGGCATTATCCCTAATGCTCCATTAAATTTATTTATTGAAGTGTCAAAAGAACACCTTAGCGTAGTTTTTACGTTGCACAAAACGACATTAGCACCCTATCAATACTAAAGAGACATTAGCTAGAACTATTTTGTGTTCCAATTTTAAATTTAATGAACTTTAAAGTTTTAATGTCTCATTACTAAATGTCGTCTTTAAAAAATCTTTGTGCAACTGAGTGTTAGTCTTACAAATAGAATTTTTTTTTTACAAAAGTTTTAGAACTTTTACTTAATGTTAATTACATATTTATTTCTCCATGAGGTAGGCCTGTCCCAGCAGTGGGGCGTATATAGGCTGATGATGATGACATATTTATTTACTTTTAGAGCGCGCACCGCGTACTTCGGTCTTAGCAAACAATACATCTAGATAGAAAACTATCGGTATTGTTTGGTTTATATTATGTTGGTATGTTTTTAATCATTCGTTTATATTTTTTTTTAATCCAAAAATAAAATTTCAGTTAACGCATAATAAGCCTGCAGAAGCAGGCAATTTAATTTTTGTGACAATCAAAAATATATCTTATTATTAAAGCAGTTGAGTCGAATGTCGGCGATCCTTTGTAGGAATATTCAATCCTAAATTTTATTGCTGTCTTTGATTACACCCGAAATATTATTAGCGTTGTCTTAAAGGCGTCTCTGAAGTGATTTGTTGTGAAACTTAACCGCTGGGTTTATGGGAACATTGAAAAGAATAAGTGTTGCACGAGATTTAAGATATAATTGTTTTCTTCTAGGGTGACGGTCCGTTATGAGATAATTTGAATTATTAGTCGTAACTTTATTAAAATGTTTTTGTGACTCCGTCAGGTCTAAGTAAAAATACACGATTGTGCTATAAACAAAGTTCTATTGCTGGGTGCATGCCGTCCTACATGTAGAAACATATGAGATAGGTCACCACCACTCTGGTCCATTGCGGATTGGTGGGTAGAAACGCTTGAGATCTCAAATTTTGGTCACCCATCCAAAGCCTCACCAAGGCGAAAGTAAAGCCAAAATAAGCAGAATTATGCGTATTATTGTTTATTTATGTAAACTTGCTTCATACTTTGCAGGAATAATATATAATATATACTCATATGCTTATTGCTACTTCGTCTACTTTAATGTCTCTTTCCATACTTTGTTCTATAACCGAAAAAGATGTCTTTTAATTCTTGTTCGTAATTTCAGTCTCGTACAATTTTACCAAGACCCCTTTAAGTTGTTATAAATCATGTTAAAATCTTCCGGACCCATTGAATTTCTTTAGATGGGTTATCAACATTTTTGACTAATTAATTCTTCAGTTTCCATCACCTGGATAGATGGGTGGTTTAAGTTAATAGCTTACATTAAACAATGTAGAAAATTACCAAAAAGATTACATAACAGCCTAAATATAAAAGACGACAATTGCCTCTCGACGACCTTATCGCAGAAAGAAATAAACTAAAAAAGGAATACTCAAATGCCATTTGTACTGAATCCACTAAAAACTTCAGAGAATTCTGTAACCTTCAAAAGAAAGAGGATGTCTGGAGTATCACTAATCGAATTTTAAAAACAAAACCTATTACGCAACCACCATCTACCTTAAAACTACCGGACGGAACATATACCACAGATACTCTACAAACTGCCAACGCTCTTCTTAATCAATTCTACCCTAATGACACACCTGACTCTACTCTCCAATACATAACAAGAAACACAATAGACCAAACCCTAAATAACCCCGATGAGCCCCCCTTTACATGTACCGAAATCCTTGAAACATTAAAACTTATGAACCATAAAAAGGCACCCGGAACTGATCACCTTACGTCCGATATTTGTTACAATTTTGCCTCTAATTTCCCCGAGATCATAACAGACCTTCTAAATAAATGTCTACAACTGTGTTACTTTCCATTAATGTGGAAAACAGCACTAGCCAAAATCATTCAAAAGCCAGGTAAAGATGATTACACCTTATCAAGTTCATACCGACCTATTGGTCTGATTAATGTCTTCGGAAAATTGTTAGAGAGGCTCATAACAAATCGTCTCACTCACCACCTACAAATAACCAACAATATGTGTAAGCAACAATATGGATTCAAACAACAAACATCTACAACTATAGCAATTCATAATGCTCTTAATAAAATAAAGAATGCCAAATCACGTAAAGAGCAAGTTCTCGTTACGTCCCTCGATATCAAGGCTGCGTTCGATCACGCTTGGTGGCCGGCTATCTTCCAACGACTTAAGAAAGTCAATTGCCCAAACAACATCTACCGCCTGCTACAAAGCTATGTTACGCAAAGACAGGTCAACATGATCTTTTCTAACTGTACTGTTTCTAAAACAATGACAAGGGGCTGCATTCAAGGATCAGTGTGCGGCCCTATGTTATGGAACTTAATTTTAGATGAACTGCTCTCTGCATCGTTACCTCGAGGCTGCGAATTACAGGCGTATGCCGACGACGTACTATTAATTTCACATTCCAAGAAAATAGATACACTTCAATTAATCACAAATTCTGCTCTAGATCAAATCGTCCGCTGGGGTGAAAGCGTAAAGCTGGAGTTTGGACCACATAAAACCCAACTCATACCCTTTTCAAATGAGGCACATAAATGTAATATTCAAGTTCACGGCATAACTCTACAACCGGTCAATAGTTTTAAATATTTAGGCGTCATAATAGACTCAAAACTAAAATTCAAACAACATGTACAATACATACTGGAAAAAGCTAACAAACTGTTAAATAAATTAGTAATCTTCTCTCGACCCACTTGGGGCATCCACTCCGACAATATTAAAACTATTTACTTACAAGTAATAGAACCTATTATATGTTACGCTGCGAGCGTATGGTCTTCAGCCCTAAATTATCAATACAACAATAGACGCCTTCTATCAGCACAACGCATATTTGCACTTAAGATAATACGCGGTTTCCGAACGATCAACACAGCATCTGCCATAACAATAGCCCAGCTTACACCCTTACCAGCAAAAATTCTAGAAGTGTCTGATATCGAAACAGCAAAAATGACAGGGAAATCACGATGCACCCCTAATGAGATCGCAATTGAATCTCCCATTAGACCTTCTCAGCTTCTACACCCTGCAAACAGACCAAAACTCATATTTCGCGAAGTCTCTACAATCGACGACTACGACCAAATTATAGACCTCGATAAAGTGCACAAAATTTTCACTGACGGCTCCAAGCACAATGATACTGTCGGAGCTGCTTATGTGGTATACCCTCCGCAAGGTGAACACAAAGTCTTAAAACTAAAATTACACCGGTTCTGCTCTGTATTTCAAGCAGAGATGCTCGCTATTGAAAGAGCGTGTTTATGGGCCATTGAACAGAAATACACATATACTATTATATTTTCCGACAGCAAATCTTGTTTACAAGAAATTTCGAACTGCAACACCACCTGCCCCTTAGCAGTTAAAAATACTGGAGCATATATATAACAGTTTTCAATTAGGCATTCATATTGAATTTATTTGGGTCAAAGGCCACATCGGACTGCCTGGTAACGAAGCTGCCGACTGTGCTGCCAAATCTGCTGCCAATCTTAGGACAAAACCGACATACGACTGCATACCTATCAGTTATATAAAGCAGAAAAATAAAACACTTACAATAAAAACAGCTAAGCAACTTTACAATAAAACAACTTACACTAAATCTCTCTTCCCCACAATAGACCACCTTAATAGGTTTTTAAAACGTATTGTCCCGTCATTTGCAGTTACCCAAGTCATTACCAATCACGGTTACCACAAGGAATATTTGCACCGATTTAAAATAACTGACAACGATCTATGCCCTTGTGACGATATATCCACACAGTCCCTAAACCATTTAATTAAGCACTGCTGTAGATTTGCAGCTAAGAGACAAGAATATGATATGGCTTCACAACATCTCAACGACCCGTTTGATCTAAATGAAATAATTAGTTCTGAGTCTGTCAGCGACTCGTTCTGTACATATATAAACTACATAATCAATAAGTTAAAGAAATTCAACGGCACCTAATTTAATATACACTTACACACTACATACTTTACTTCACACTTCTCACACACACAGAGACACACACACACAGACACACACACACTTTTCACATTTGCACTTACACTTCTTACACTTTATATATACTGCTTTATATATATATATATATATCTAAATATATATCTTTTCACAATAAAATCAAAATTGTACACTGAAAACGCTACAATGTAATGAATAAATAAATATTACAACGGATTTTCAACAAAGTGTAGTAAATAGCACCGCGTTGAAATTAGTAACAATGTTAAGTATATCATTCCAGAAAAAAAAAAAAAAAAAAAAAAAATCATAACGGTTGTCTTTGCCCTTATGATCACCACACCAAAACTTCAATTATTATTTTTATTGAATTGAATGAAATATTTTTTCTTTTTTTATTTGCGGTTATTTCGGTGTATTTTTTCAAGAAAAATTTTAAAACAAATCTATCATTGTTGTTTCGTCAACGAAAAAAAAATATCTGTTATTATTTCTCCTTCACGTATGTGTTTTTCGAGGAGCTCGGTGGCGTTGGCGGTTAGCGGTTAGTATTAGAGTTTAGTACGCTTTGTCTTTCGATAAAAAACAAAGCTACCTTCGCCATGGTCAGGCAGTGGATGGGTGACCTAAACTTTGTGATCTCGAGCTTCTCCGTGCTTTGGAAGGCACGTTAAGCCGTTGGTCCTGGTTTCTATTACGACTGTTTCTACCCGGCAACTCGCATTGGGCCAGCGTGGTGTTACGGCCCATACTCCTAATGTGTTTCTCCATAAGGAAAGCAGCTGTGGGACGTATATAGGCTGAAGATTAGACATTCAACCTACAAGCTATTATTGTAATGGACGGAAAATATTGAATCTTTTCTGTCAATATAATATTAGTTTCACTTAAGACTAAGAAAATTATTATGCACTGCGAGTGTTGTACCTTATACCTGTGCTTTAAACAGGTTTCTATCTGCGTTATGACGCATTAATCTATACATATAATAAAACTGTAGAGGTCGCATGTCTGTACATAGAAAAAAATGCTTAAAATCAAGTTAGGGGGATGTATAAAACGGGAAAATACCAAACAATGTTTTTTGTTTCTCTGTCTGTTTGTACGGGCTAATCTCCGAAATGGCTGGACCGATTTCAATTAAATTTTGCATGGTGATACCATATATCCCTGGTCAACATCTTAGATACTTTTTATTCCGAAAAATTTAAGGGTTCCTGTTGGCAACAGCTAGTTTTCTATAAAAATTGTTAAGTCTATACGTGTTACCTACCCGCGATCTCCTGTAACTTGCGTCCCATCATAAGTTCCCTAACTAATTTTCGTGACGAGCTAGTATTAATTGAATCTCGCGGCGCACCGCGCGGCCTGGTTTAAGCCAACCCTAGCGCGTAAAATGATTTCTGGTTTCAATGAAAAATTATATTATATTTACATAACTCAAAATGTATGGTGCGGCGTTGTAAAGTTAAAACTGGATTAGATTGATTTGCAGCTGTTTGTCATATGGATTGTTTTTATACCATGATGTTATACATGCCGTGTGGTAGCGGCTCATTAAAAGAACACTACAAACCCATCTCTTCCCTTGGGTGTCGTAAAAGGCGACCCATAAACTTAGAACTGCATCCAATAGCTTATAACGGCGACGGGCTCACCACCTGTCACGCTGCACATGCTCAGTCACTGCTCAGTAAAGCGCGGACTATGGCAATGGACTGCTTTTGCGTTGCTTTTTCCTAGTCTCTGACTAACTCTAAGGGGATAATAGTGGTGATTATATGTATGTAAGTTGTATGTTATACATCAAATTGCTCGAACGATGTTATCGCTCTTTTTAAACCGTTATGATTATAATGATTTTTAGCAAACTCATATTATAAAAACAATAATCAGAAATAACATGATAAGGATGTAAATATCTAATACAATTAGGCCCGTATTACAGAACCAAACTCAAACGTAGATCTCTGCTTGAGCGCAGTCGAAAAGGGATGGCGCTGTGTGGGATCAATAGCGCCATCCCTCTCTAACAGTGCTCAAGCAGAGATCTACGCTTGAGTTTAGTTCCGTAATACGGGCCTTAGATTTGTTGTTCTAGATCCTCGGATGACAGTTCTAAGTAGAGCTGTTGGAAGACTAAACAAGACCCGCAGATACTGATGGAGATAATAATCTAGGTATTGCGCAGTCGCAATCGTCATCACCATCACGAATTAACCCTTGAGTTAAAAAAACATTTCTACCAGTTAACATAATAAGGTTTCATTTTTTAAATGATGGTTCATACGTGAGGATGGAAGATATTTTGACGACAAAATATATTCACATGGTATCTTCGCTTTTATGACATCGTTTGCTGACATTAAAACGGAGCGATTCACTTAGCTATTAAGATGACAAGATAAAAGATGCGTGCCATGTGAAACATATTTACGAGGTGACTTAACAAGAACCTTTTGACACGACATAAAATTTTGCTCAAAAATTCAGCCAAAATTTTTGTTTACATCAATTTTTTTTTTTTACTTTACACTCCGATTTTCGGTTGACTGGTAGAGAAATCTTAACCTCAAATGCAACCAATCACCCATTGTAAGTCGTGCATAAAGAATGAATAAATATTAGAGAATTTTCAAAATTATTGTAACAAATAGGTACTGCAGTTTTTACGCTCACACCAAAGCACATTTTGAATATTTTAAATTTAGTTTAAATATTCTTTTAGTTTATTATTCTGGATGACTTCCACTCGAAATTGATGGTCAAATTCTTGGAATTCAGTTTTACCCTTTACTTGTAACTCCAAATACAGAAAAAGCTATTTGTTTTTACGGCACCTATTTCTAAGTATTAGGTACTTAAGGTTTTATATCGCCCGGTACTAGCTGTTGCCTGTGACTACGTCCGCGGTTACTATGGTTTTTAATTATCCGACGGAAACCCTTTCATTTTCCGAAATAAAAAGTATTTTAGATGTTGACTAGGAATTTAAGGATGCAAAATTTCATTGAAATCGGTCCAGTAAAAAGGTTAGATTAAAATTTAAAAAATAAAAATTTACATTTTTTGGTATTTTCCCACTTTTCCCTTTTTTTTCTTGACTTGGTCATAAGCATTTTTTTGCTATGTACAGACATTCGACCTCTACAGTTTTATTATATTGTAATGAACGTCTACGGGTTAAACCTTACGATTATGATTTTTGTTTTCGGTTATAATGATTATAATTATTAAGCTTGGTCTATAAGAAGATCATGTTAGTATTTGAGGAATAAAAGATGAAACATCATAAACTTTCAGTAAAGGCTTGAGCCCTCCTTAAAGTGTCACTTCTGCTAAGACGATAGCATTATCTTTGGGTAGCCTCCCGAGATTTATGACTGGCCTTCCAGCCTTCAGACCCTATAGTTTTATGGGATCTAACTAAGCACATGTGACTACATGTGATACATAAATTTTCTCTTAAAGTGCCTACTCAGTATTTGTATGTAAGCGACTCAAGTGCAACTTCTACTAACATTTCTGTGTTGGTGAAATGAGGTCCTATAGCTTCAAAATTCATCTAGTTTTACTATGTAATTTATTATGTTAATATTATGTTCCAGTTAGTACAATAACAATAAAATAAAAAAAGCTTATACCAACCTTCATATCAAAAGTAAGAATTGTAAATCTGGTAACGGATCGTTGTCTAATCAAATTCGGATTAATATATTTTTGGGCATTTTTTATAGACATCATTATTATTTTTTAATAAAAATCAGCCTCTTCACAAATATGCTAACATTACACAGAAATATCTTCTTTGTCCTGCGTTGTTCCCAAATAATAGAATCCACTCTCTCCTATCACTCGTCAAGTCAACACTAACTCCCATTCTCATCACATCATCATTCACACAATCCATCCATCTTTTCTTCGGTCTTCCTCTCCCTACATATCATTCCACTTTCAAATCGATAACTTTAACATCACACGGAAATATAAAACTGCCAAAAGATTACGACGGAAAAGCTCAACACATCATTCCAGATGGTATTCTGTCGATCATAGCACAAAATAAATTGACGTCGTAAAATCAGTAGCATCCCTTTAAAGGATTGTTTGCCTCGCGTCGTATTATAAAATTAAGAGGGAGTTTTTGGCGGCATCCAACTATGGTGGACGTGATTTTTATTTCAGTGATTGTAATATTGTTTCGGAGTTGATCTTGTTGCGTAAAATCAGTGTAGTTTTGTGTAGTAAGTGTCAATAATGATGAGCAATATGGAGAATCATTGAAATAATCGTCAAGTGGTGTGAAAAACAATGGGATTTTTATCGTGGTAATCCACCTTATCGAAGTAACACCACAGTGTCTACCATCGATCGTTTGACGCCAAACTCTCCCAAGATGCATTGAAATGCATTTCACTAGCATTTCAATGCAAACTACTGAAGAAATGTGTTCTACTGTTAACGTGTGGCTCAAAAGGTCCTGCAACCAGAGCCGTAAAACTGAATATTAAAAAAAATAGAATAAAAATATCGTTTACAAATCTTATAGCGTTACCAGAGTTTCAGAGATGACATTTTGAGTAATTTACACGTTTTACCAGCTGGTAAACACCGCTTGTTCCTTCCCTCAGTATTTCCATAAGTTGGTATCTTTTCTCGACAACTCGACAATGTGGAAAGGTGTTTGTTTTCCTATCGCATTAACGATGTTGACAACACCGGCGTAATACAGCAAACACGTCTACCGCCGAGTTTTGAACTTTGGGACGGTAATCAGGGAGTTGGAGCGGAGTTGAAGAGAGTTAGATCTAGAGATTTTTTTTTTAGCTAGGAGGCTATGCGAATCCAATCAAATGGTTTGTGATGTGTTTTAGGTGCTATTTTACTTGCCTCACATTGTGCCTGGTGTATGTCAACAGGCACGTCACCTGTCACCTGTTATCTGGTGAAATGTGAGTCTCAACACTCTGCCCACCCCTTTGGGGAAAGAGGCGTGATGATCGATGATATTTGTTTTTTTTTTTTACTTAACAGGTTGACCAACAAGCAGATAGTGTGCGGCCGCAGTACCCCAAAATATAATTGATTAGTACAGTATCTACTTCAACTACAGGGACCGCAGAATTCGTTATTAATCTTTGACGAAAGCTAGAGTGGAGTTATAGTTCGTATAGCATTTTTTGATCAAAATCAAGAATAATTTTATTTCATAGGCTAAACTTAGCACTTAAAATCGTCAACATTATACATAAATTTTAAAAATGAAAATGAACAAATAAAAACTAATAAAATTCACTGCCGCGAGCGCTTCTAGCAAGTACATCCACTGGCGAGTAGCCTCGCTCTTAACGCCTTAAGATAGAGTCTAAAGTTGAATGATTTAGTCCCTTTCGTGAATTGCAATATCTAACAAACAGATATTCAGTAACGACGACCTCTCTGTGATCTGGTAAGATTCGATTAATATTATTTAATTTCTTGTGGTGATGCGTGTTACAAAACTGTTAATACATACATACATATAATCACGACTATTATGCCCTAAGGGTTAGTCAGACTAGGCAAAAGCACCGCAAAAGCAGTCCATTGCCATAGTCCGCGCTTCACCAAGCAGTGACTGCATATGTGCCCAGCGTGACAGGTGGTGAGCCAGTCTCCGCTATAAGCTATTGGATGGTTGTGCAATTCTAAGTCCATTAGCCGCCTTTTACGACACCCAAGAGAAGAGCGGGGTTAGTAGTATTCTTTTAATGAGCCGCTACCAGACGGCTGCTGTAAATACGATGACAATATTCGGCCTCAACTTTGTTAGAACTTTCGTTCAGTCTCAACATGAGGTCAAGGAACCTGTCCGTTGTGTATATCTTTTTCTAAGTCTCGACCTACTTCCAAACAAAGATAAGTGTCAACTCGAGACTTAAACTCAACTCTCACCCCGAATACGTCCCTGTGAGTCTCTTTACAAATGTTTAGATTGTTCCTGTTTGTTCCCTTCTAATTACCTTTGTAGGACTTGCTTTTGGGAATCTGTAATATTATTTTCAGGGAGAGGCCATCATGACATGTTTATAGGCGAGGGTAAAAGATTAAAGTGAGTTTTGATTGCGAAATAATTTGTGTAATTCCGATCAAAGCACCGAAAATTTGTTGTTTCGCCTTTGAGACTCACGTGGATCGGCGCTTTTCTAATAAAAATGATGATTGTGAGAATAAGGGAGAAATAACCACGTGAATTACATATTTACTAATACAGGAGGTTGTAGATTAATCTTTTGTTTTGAGGTTTAATAAAGCGTAGCGTAGGAGCTCGGTGGCGTAGTGGTTAGAACGCTTTGGCTTTCGATCGAAGACAAAGCTACCTTCGCCATGGTCAGGCCGTGGATGGGTGACCAAAACTTTGCGATCTCGAGCTCCTCCGTACTTTAGAAGGCACGTTAAGCTTTTGGTCCCGGTCGCTAATGCGACCGTTTCTATCCACTAACCCGCATTGGTGGTGGCAAGCGTGGTGGTGTTACGGCCCACACTCCTCATGTGTTTCTCCATGAAGGCCTGTGCCCAGCAGTGAGACGTGTATAAGCTGAGGACGAAAGCGTAGCCACACTTTTTAGTTTTAGACGACCCGGTGAGTGGCAACGGGCTCGCTCCTTAAGGCACTTAATCATATCAATCAGGCAGGCGGAATGTGGGTGTTTCCCCTCCCTCTCTCCTCCTTTGCCCTCCCATTGGGGGCATAAACGCGATAATACATATTATTTTGTAAACTAGCTGTTGCCTGCAACTGTGTCCGCGGTTACTGGTTTTGAACAATCCCATGGGAACCCTTTAATTTTACAGAATAAAAAGTATCTAAGATGTTGACCAGGGATATAAGTTATCACCATTCAAAATTTCATTGAAATCGGTCCAGCCATTTCGGAGATTAGCCCGTACAAACAGACAGAGAAGCAAAAAATTCTGTTTTTTTTTCCTTTACTATATTTCTGTGTTTTTATTAGTTGCAATAAATAATTTTATGTATCTATCTATATATTATCCAAAAAAAATTTCTTTGGGTATTTTTCTCTTTTTATATCCCCTTGACTTGATTTTATGCATTTTTTTTTCTACAGACATTTGGCCTTTTATATGTATTGATATTTCGAAATTCTGTGTCTGCCTTTAGGCTTTTAACATCCCACTGCTGGGCACAGGCCTTCTACATGGAGAAATACTTGAGCAGTATGGGCCGTGACACCTCCACGCTGGCCCAATGCGCGTTGGTGGGTAGAAACGGTTGCAATAACGACCGGGACCACTGGCTTAATATGCCTTCCGAAGCACAGAGGAGCTCGAGATCTTAAAGTTTTTTTGGTCACCCATCCAAGGCCATGGTCAGGCGAAGGTTTCTTTTCAATTTCGAAAGCCAAAGTGTACGAACCACTAAGTCGCCGAGCTCTGGTGTCTGATAAATGTCAATAAAATTATCTATAAAACTATTCAATGTCCAGTTAATTTTTGTCTCTTAACCTGTTAATGAAATAATATGATGTTAATTTTTTATTAGCATGTACAGTAAGAAATTGAGATATAACTACTATATTCAGAAAAATCAAGACCTATATTAATATACATACAGAAAAGCGAGCGAACGCCATAAAAAAATAAGTTATTATGAACGCCATTATGAACATTGCTTCTAATAATTGAGTGGGAGTGAATTTTCAATTCACCGATTGAGGCTACTGTTCAAATTCGAAAAAATCTTTCAGTTTTGAATAGCCTATTTATTGAGGAAGGCTATATGTTACATGCCATCACACTATCTCAAAGTAACTATTCTACGCGGACGAAGTCGCGGGCAAAAGCTAGACAGAAATACTAATAATAATCGTTTTTTTGCTCAAAACATGGTAAAAGAAAGGGAAAAAGCTAACCAACAACCAGACCTATGTGATTAAATTAACAAGAAAGACAAGCAAATATACAAAATTAACAATATATCATGGATAGCTTATAACTTACATCTAATCAAGGAATTTAATTATCTCTAACAAAACATAACAATCATATCATCCCATTAGTTTGATCGGGTGAAATACATAATCAAGTGTAATAACACGAGGAATGCCGGGTCCGTTATATCCAAAATGAGTTAAATTTATATACAGATCAGAGATCAAAGGGATCCATCCATTATAGACTACAAATAGAACCCAGTTGACTTCAATTAATATCCCTACCCATAATTTGGAAAAGGGAGTGTGTGAAGTCAGTCACAGGCAAGAAACTCGAGGCTTGCTGACTTAATTGCGATATTAAGTTAATACGTAGTTGCACTTCAATCTTAATCATGTAAGGGATGTTTCATAGGTACGCTTGTCGCCAGCGCTGGCCAACAGCACCCGGAGAGATTTCCATACATTTTGGCGTTGTGCCTGTGGCTGTGTAACAATGTTAGTACAGTCAGCATCAAATAGATTGCAGCTGTTAAAATCCGCAAAAATGTCTCAACAATAAGAATTGAATTTTAATTATATTATAATAAATAACAAATTGTCATTTTTATTGAAGCAGCTAAAGCGCTAAAAGTAACTCAGCAGGCACTGAAAAATTATTTAAGCATTCAGGTATTCAATTTGTTCTTCACATCCAATAATTCAAATATCGCTGCATCCGATGCAGCAATATATCTACGCAGTCATGGTGTTATACCCCATAAGCAAAAGTACGGTATGCAGTATACTCATGGTTTGATTATAAATTTTTGAAGGCTCGTCGGGGTTAGCCTGGCATGTGATACCGCAGCCTGGACTCTGGCCAACAGACTAATTACTTAATACTCCACAGAAACAGGACCAAAACATATTCTCACATTTTAAATCTTACTCCTTATATGATAAGGTTGAAAAGGTATCTGGAGTAATCCATTTTGATTCGACCTATTGGAAATCGAGCTCGTACTTTTCGTGGTCATTTGCATATATCCGCGATTTAAACCTGACAGTGGCATAGAGTTATGCCGTCTGGCTGCTACTTGTCCGTTGCATACGATCTCAAGTTTAATACATTGCTATAATAGACATGTAATAAGAAATGATCATTTCAAGAACAACATTAGCAAAACATAAACCTCAGAAACGTTAATTATGATTGCCATTTATCTTCGAAGAAATAAGTAGATATAGTCTCGCGGATTTCATTTTAGTTCATTACTACAATATGTTATAATTTTATTTCAACAGTTATAACAATTATATTATAAATTTAGGCGTCGAAACAACCGCTCCAGACGCTGACTCTGATTGGAATGAAAATTGGAGACCAAAAACAATGAAAAGAGACACTTGCTTAATTTAAAAAGAGAAAATGGCCAGAGAAGAGTGCAAAAAGAGCAAAAAGTCGCTAATACTAGTAAAGCGCCTCGTTACAAACTTCACCCACAGAGGGTCCTACGTAATAGTTTGGGTAAGGCAGTCCTTATAATTACATACCATTCCCCAGATCTTGAACTTCTCTAACATGTAGTTGGAAGTTTGTCGAGTTTCCCCGCTGGGATCTTACTGGAAAATACTGATTGAGTTTTTTTGTTACAGAATTAGATTGATTCCGTTAAGTAGTGTTGGGATTCGTTGTGTCCATTTTATCGATAAACCAGTTTTTTTTATATTTATTAATTTAATATTTTTATGATGGTGGATACAGGCATACGGTCCACCTGATGGTAAGCGGTTACCGAAGCCTATGGACGCCTGCAACACCAGAGGCATCACACATGCGTTGCCGACCAATAAAAAATCTATTCACTTCCCTTTTGAAGAACCCCATACTGTAATCCTTTGGAAAAACCCTAATACATAGTCTAACATATCACCACTCCTCTATTCCCGAAGGGGAAGGCAAGATGTGTCAACATCTACGTTTCGCCTGATTTACAGTTCCCATGTTGCAGCTAAAATTTTAAGCGAACATTTTTTTATATTCTTCGCCTTCTGACATGCTTACATAGTATAAAGCAAATAGAACATTTCCTAGAGCAACAGATATCAAATAGAATAATGACAACCAGACACGGAAACAAACGAAACGGATGAACGGCGGTTATGAAGAACGGAAACAGGGTGGCCAGTTCCTAAGATACGTACGTAAGAAACGTTAAATGACTACTATGTCAACTGACTGACACTAAAAATGAGGCTGAAGGAAGTAAGGAATAAGTGACGAGAAGTATGCAATAAGGAACCATGAGCTCAGGATCTTTTATCTCTGAAACTCGTCTGTCCTAAATAAGTGCAAGAAATAAATGTCATCCTTATACTACATACTTTTCTTTTTGACTTTAGACCTACCATGTGGCCTTAGAATAGAATTAGTGAATGGGTTTTGACCAAAAGGTTTTACTTAGCTTTTGCTGCCACAGTAGATAGACTTACTTTCTTAAAGCTGTCCCTGAGAACTTTTTCATCTAATTTGATAGTCATTCACTGCAATATTTACTAATTCTATTTCCAGTTTTTTCAACACCTTTTTCTTTCGTACAATTCTCTTATTAGCCATTAGATCAAGTAAACTTCGCTCCCTATTTCCTTATTTTCCTTTCTTTGTTACGATGGTCACGACACTTATGAAGTTAGAGAGTTTATTTTGGATTGGTTTATTGACATTATGTATCGAATAGATACTTTTTCTTTTGCATCTATCTATCTATATCTTTGTTTTTGGATGGTTTGACTGTCCATTCATGGTTCTAGCAAACGTAGCGGTATTTTCGTAAGTCAATAGCTGTCATCCGACCAAATATTAAATGAATGTGACCTAACTGCAAATGCACATTGCATCTCTAATTCGAGTCTAAGCCAATTGACATCAGTCTTTATACGACTATTGGGTTCACTTCCTACTTTTATTTTATCGAGCAAACATGCAGATGGTTCACCTCATGGAATAACTGAAGCCATCAGGGTTATAATTAAAGCATTCCCATTCTTTGAAAAGCGAGTAGATAGTGCGTTGCTCTTTTCATTAAGGTCTATATGGTATTTGGCTAAAAACGTCCGCAAGTAAATTACGAAGATTAAATAAAGCAATTTTTAATACCCATAAAAACTTCGAAGAATTAAAACATATATTTAACCTTTTATATTTTTTTTTAGAAATAATAGCTATATTTTAATGGACTATCAGGGCAAATTCAACCTCAGTCTACGTATCTAATTAAGCCTAGGAGGAAGTTGTGATGAATCGCGCTTGCCTGCCTTGTTAGGACTTGTAACAGCTTACTTGTCACCACAAAACTCTTAGACTTCAGGCCCTCCTAATTCATTATTTCGCAATGCCGTACAAATTGACAAGGGGGAAATGATGAGGGTCGTAACTTTTGTTTCTCACCTGCACTTAGTTGTACAGCTTACCAGCGACGGCATAGTGCTGAATCTTTTTATTTAATGTCCTTCTATCTTATTTTAAATAGGTCTTCTGGTGGATCACCCATTAGTTTTCGCCACGGGCATGTAGTCCATCCACCAAACAAACTTTACTGTGCTTTGACGTATTAGGACAACTGAATTATTTTTAGAAAACAATCGGAAAGACCCAATTAATAAATTTGGATTGACAATCGACTATCAACCACAATACTCTGACAAAATATAGACATAAATTTATTCAGAAGTCGATTAATAAACCCTGGAGTGGAAGTATTAACTTGACATTTGTAATTACATCTATCAATTAACGTATCTTTCCTTTTGCTCTTTTATAATTAGTTGTAAAAATTATCGACAAAAATCGAGTTAATTTAATTACCAGTGCTGGGCAACTTTAGTTTTCTTGTCCTTCGTTAGCGTATCTCCGTCTATCTCTCTCCGTTGGCTTATCATCGGCATCGCTTGTTATCAAGTGCTTCAGAACAACACGTTGGTTCTGTTGTTAAATAGTTGTTTTACCCAAGCTTGATAGAATGAGAGTCGAGGAAGCGAAAGATGTGTGCCAGGGTCATAGCAAGTGGAGATATGTAATATCTGCCTACGTCATCGGGGAAAAGGCGTTATTGTATTTAAGTATGTATCGTTCGGTGTCGTTTTTATTAAGCGTCACTAGTATGGATCTCATTTAGTTTCGCTTGTCTCTACTCTCAGAGTCTCTTTTGTTCGTCTCACTTCGAAGTTTCTACTTCGTCATCGTCCATACTTATTATAACACACAAACATAATGCTCCAGAAAGCTCATCATCTAGACTCTAGACCAGAGGTTCCCAAACTTATTTTTCTCATAGACCACTTTTAAAATGTATCTTGTTTCGGTGGACCTGTTACATTTCTACCATATTCCCAAAGCTCGACAAACATGTGAAAATGTGAAGCAACAAGACCCCCGTCGAGTCTCCCGTGGACCCCTAGGGGTTCACCTGGACCGCTTTGAGAACTAATGCTCTAGACAATACCACTTATTGGTATCAATTTGATGCTTCCAGTTGGACTCGGCTTACATGTATTTGCAGCCTAACAAATACAAGATAGAGGGACCTCGAAATACATTTAACGAATATTATATTTTCTAACGAATGACTCAGGTATTTGCTTAGGATTATCTACCCTGTGGACTTTCAGTTTACTCAGGACTCAGCCAATGTACTGAATTAATTTATCTTCCTCGAAAACGGTTTATGTTATTATGGAAATGGTTCGTTACATCTTTATGCTTCATAGATACAATATTGTGCTGAAATCCATTGTCATGGATGACCCATTGTCAAATATTTTTTTTGGAAATTAGGCGAATGTTTGACAATGGATCATATTGGAATGGATGATATCTGACGTAGCAATGAAACACCTTACAGTATTAATAACACTCCAGAAAAATATGGGAATATAAATAAGAAGAGCCTATAAGCCGTTATTTTCTGTGTTTATCCGCTAAGTGATGGAAAGTTATCGATATGAATGATGTCGATAGAAAAATATTTCGTGTTAAATCTATCTAAATATTTTGTTTTAAAATTTGTTTAAAAAATTCAAATTATGATTATGATGCAGCTGGTTGTATATCGTATCGATACACACACATATCTTCCCTCACCGTTTCTATGTGTTACTCTAATTAATGAACACTGAGTTCTGATTACTAAAGCTTTGTTCCACTGAAGAGTATCGTAATCTATTCATCTCACAAAGATATGAGTAGGTTCCAGGGAACACAAAATATTTTGGCATTTACAATAAATTTGCCACTGCAAGGCAATTCACCCTTTAAATTTCGACAAATGTATTATATGGACTTTATTGTCTATTGGTAGAATACATAAATTTTTATTTATTTATTTAAACTTTAATGTTCATTACATGAATGTATATATGGCGGACTTAACGACTAACAACGCTCTCTACCAGTCAACTATTAGGCTAAGCAGAATTTTGTATCAAACTATCGATAGTTTAGACAGACAACGCTATGCGGCTCAACTGGGTATAATCTTCAGGGTCCCTAGCCCAGGGCTCTTAATGTATGTCATTTATTTAAAGGCGGCACTTCACTTGGCTTAGCAAATACGCGTAGCGTTATCTTTGCGTTTGCCCGACTTTGCCCAAATAATAAAATCCTTACAAATAGCATCCACACATGGACTGTTATTGGGCAAACAATTCAAACAATCCTTAGATGTGTGATCAAAAATCGACAGGTTTTCACCATTTGTGCAAGTACTCAAATATACCGTCCACACATGGCCTTTTTCGTACAAATCCATACGTATATTATAAATGCGAAAGTAACTCTGTCTGTTTGTCTGTCTTGCTTTCACGTCAAACTACTGAACCGATTGTCCATTTTACAGGTACACAGATAGTCTAGAGCCTGAGAAAGGACCATATTTAGGATATTCCCAAGGGAACGGGTACCACGCGGGTGTAACCTTGGCTATCATTATCTGCTCGACCCTCAGGCTTGACCGAGTATTATGTGACATATTCCGTCCAAATGTAATTTCATTTCGAATTTTAAAATTTCCCGGTATTGTAAAATAATGACATAACAACAGAGATTTATCACCATGACAACAATTAATCAGATGACACTGTCAAAAAATATTATTTTCATTATTTTAATATTTACCTACAGGTTTTAGTTCAACTATTAACAATCAACATTTTGCTAATAAGAGGTAGGAATGTAATGTTGAGCACTTTGTAGAAAAAAAATGCAGTGTTAACAAACTCAAAATGTTTTTGTAAACTATTATCGGCGATAAATCAATAGCCACACGAACGACGTCGCCGGCACGGCTAGTATAGTAATACGCAAACACGATACGCCAAGTCAAGTGCCGCCATAAGCATAAACGGACAGTGCTGAAGTGCTAATGGTAAATGCATAACTATTGATACTTCCAGACTTACGGTTATTCATAGACACAATTTTTGTCATGACAACTTTTTAAAATGCAATACGGGTATAGGCCAAGCCTTTTTTTTTACGAGGAGAAATCCATTTACTGACCGTACCTACCGGTGGCTAGTCGGTAGGCGTGTGTGGGACTCACCTGCCATATTGGCACTACCCACTAAAACTCCCCGATATACCCGTTCCTGCCCTTCTGTGGGAGCGACCCGGGGTCTGCCGGAGCAACTCTCCGAGCCAAGTATAGGCCAAGCCTAGGTTTTCGTAAAACTTAAATCTAACGTGGTGAAGTAATAGCGATAGATACAGTCAACAGCACATGACACAGAAAACTATAAATATTTTACATAAAGAAAATAAAGTTAGACATGAAGCACAAAAATGATGGATTAATTTTCTCATTTAAGAAGTAATAATCTCGAAAAATTTATTAAAATCTTGTTTTTTTTTCAGGTAAGTAAACGATGTTGGCATTTATAGTCGGGATGATGTGGTATGTATGTAATCAATCAAAAATATCTATTATATTTATATACGAGATGTCCGTTAAAGGTATCTTTTTCAGTGTAACTTAAATCTAACTTATTTTATTAAAGTAAATATATAAATATCTTCAAACATTCACACCTATCAACTAGCCCCATTTTAAGCAACTAATGTTGCTTGTGTTACGGACACTAGATGACGGATAAATATATTTAATCGATAAATACATATAATTATCCTGAATACAGATAAATATTTATAAACATCCAAGACTGGAGAACAAATGCCTGAAAATTCATCACCCAAACATTTACCCCCACCGGGGATCGAACCCAGAACCTCTCGAGATGGCGACGCCTTGAGACCGGCGTACAGACCAACCACTCGACCACGGAGGTCGTCAAAGTAGGTATTCAATTAAACGTTTTTTATGGTAAGGAAACATGAATCCAGTTCCCCGAGATTGTACAGTGTTCTTCAAATAATTGTATGACAAAGTATCTTTTGACTGACCAAACAACCGTAAGCAGAGGTTGTATTTATATTGTTGTAATAATTAAATGTACAAACAGAACATTTTCTAATTAAACGCCGGCGTTGCTGAGCGCTTTTACTTCTCTCGCAAACTTCTCTAACAGCCAGCTGAAATTAACACAATTGATCGTTGGCAGAAACAGTAATTTGTTTTGCCGTCGGTACAGCACCGACACAATATAGAAGCTCCGTCACATTGTAATGGGCGAGCGTGTGACGTCGACTCGCCTGTAAGGGCTGTCAACGCGTGATTTCACGGAAGTTCGGAAACGTATTTGACGGGCGTGAAGGTTGAGTGGTTAGTGAGCCTGATAGTTAACTTGCGGCGAGTCGCGATGTTTGTGATGAGTAAAAGCATGTTCACCCTTTATGAAGTTTATTATTATTTCTGGTAGTATATGTGTAGTTATTTGCTAGTTTTTATCTGTCACCTATAAAACAAGAGCGTGAGCTATTTACTGAAAAAGAAACAAAAGACCGGCTTAACGTGTCTTCTCAAGCAAGGAGGAACTCGAAATTACAAAAGTTTTGTCACGCATCCGAGACACAACCACTGCAAAATGTTCTATGTGTAGAACATTGAAACAATAGCGCACAAGCCATTCACTACTGAGCTCTTCTCCTGCAAAATGAGTTAAGCTCATTAAATTTTGGCTGATCACAACATAACCGAACATATCATCACGCTTCTTTCCCCTAAGGGGTGTTAAATACCCACATTTCTCCAGATATATTAGATCCCCATAATGTGAGGTAAGCGATATTCGTAATGGAGTGTCAAAATCAAAAAAATCAAAAGCATTTATTCAGTTTAGATGCGTCTTAGCGCATGCTTATGAATGTCATAAAAATTTTACAATATTTCGTGAAAAATAAAATTACGCCATCCGTTCAGGAGGCCTTGTTCTGTGAAGAACGGGCAAGAAACTCAGCAAGTTTCTACCCTCCCTTTACCTATGTAAATATTGCTGTCAACATTTAAAAAATGTCATAAACTACAACGTCATTGAAGTTTAAAAATAAAAAAGAAAAATATCTAATTTGAGTAATATTCTGCAGTTTACCACATTTTTCATTACACACATGTACGGTGATAGTCTAAATTATAATCTAAAAATAGTATCTACATTACAATAGGAAATCATAATGAAAACTATTGTACATACATAAGTTGGACCATGCACGATATGCTTATATGCTATTACATGTTTTCAAGGGTACTTATCGTTTGAATATCAGTCGCATATTTCCGTTTCATTTCGTAACGTCAATCTAGGCGCCGGTGTTGCCATCCCTAACTTGTCACGTACCGTCAGCAGCGACAACCACCATCCGCTATATTTCTATTTCCTGTTAGCAAATACAATTTTGGAAATGTCGCCCAATTTAATTTAAGTGTTATAAATCTCACGTGTTGTTTGATTTTGTAATTATAACGATGTTTTACCTCAATTTTATTTGGGTGCAACCTCGGGTCTCGCTCAGAGCAAATAATTTTTTGGTGAATAAAGCAAAATTTTATGATCTGTGATGTGTTGAGATACTAATCTTTTTTATTATATACGTCTAATATATATACTATTATATATATTTTATTACATATACCTATATACGTCCCACTGTTGAGCAAAGGCCTTCCTCGTGAAAAAACACATGAGGAGTATGCGTTGTAACACCACCAGGCTGGCCCAATGCGGGTTGGTGGGTAGAAACAGTCGCAGCAGCGACCGGGACCAACGGCTTAACGTGCCTTCCGAAGCACGGAGGAACTCGAGATTACAAAGTTTTGGTCACCCATCCACGGCTTGACCATGGCGAAGGTAGTTTTGTTTTCAATCGAAAGCCAAAGCATACTAACCACTACGCCACCGAGCTCCTCCTATTATTCCTTATTCTTAATCTTAACGAACGAAAATCATCTATGATTAATGTGAAAACTACAATTATGTCTCATATTACAGTTGTCATGTGTTCCATAAGATGGCTTCCATGACTAAGGGACGTTTCTTAGGTACGCTGATCGCCAGCGCTTGCCAACAGCGCCGGCGAGATTTCCGTAAACTTTGGCGTATAAGCGCGCTCGTATGGCTCTGAAAAGATTTTCGTAGCTCCATGTGCTCCGGCACACGTATTCCCTCCTTCATACAATATGGGTTCCTTCAAAAGAGGCGCGAAAAAGCATTTTTTGGGCCGGCAAGGGTAGGGTGGCTAGGGCAGTATGTCAGCATGCTGCACTAACTATCTTCACTTATGGACTCCTCTACTACTTATAGTGTATGTATAGGTAGAGTGGAGTCATTTGCTGAGCTTTTAAAAAAATATATATTGCAAGAACGCGCGCGTGGCCGGCACTGGCGGCCAGCGTAAAAACGTTGTATCTTTTTTAACACTATATATAAAACCACCCTAATATAAAAAATGCTACTGAACAATCATTTGCGTTTTTATTCCAAGCTTAATATTCAATATTATTATTTTTATCCAATGTTATTTGTTTTATTGCTTAATAAATTATTTACTTAGCCTACCACCAGTGTTGACATCCCTGCGAACACGCTCTGCACTTATTAACCCTGCTCCCTTATTTCAAGCGAGGATTATGAACTGTGGAGCACCGTAATTTTTAAGTAGACGCAGTGGAGGGTTGGGTCTAATATTAAGCGGAGGGTCTCACAGACTCGGACAATGCGCTGAGTCGAGCTTAAGAGGACATTGTTCTTGCCAGTGTTTTATCACGATAGGCTTTGTGAATTTGAGGGTAGAATTCGTTCCTTATGTGCCAAAGGATCACTGTAATCATAAAAAAGCTTAGAGGGGTAATGATAACAATTGCTTCAAAGCTTTTGTGCGGTGTAATGCATTTTTTATTAAGGATTTTTATAACTTTTATCAGAAAAGTGATAGCCGACCAGCGATTGCCGAGTTGAAATAACAGATTTATTAGACCTATATTATATGCTATGTAATCATAATATTAAAAGTAATGATAATAACATATACGCATTATCACGAATGCCAAGATGAACTTTTCAATCTTATCGCCATTTCAATAACGTTTCATCGTCAGATTCAGCTTAGTTTCTTCGATAGTTGCGAACTATTCTGCATACTATAACTATTTCCAATGCACCCTGAATGCTGAAATAGATATTAATAGGAATTCAAAACCGATGGCTCTTCAAGTTTCCAAACAATCTCAATCGGTATCGGAATACCAGTACCGGAAGGCTCGTAACTTAAATTCCGATGCACCGGAGTATGATCGCTGCACGAAAATTTCATTTTTGTTTTTTTAAAGGTTTTTTATTATTTGGTTATTCGGTTTATGTTGTCAGGGACCTAGACTGTTGCCTTGCTTATACAATTATACTTGTTCACAATTACATTCTTTTCTTCCTGTTCACTACCGGGAGACCCTGTCAAGAGGAGACACAGGCAAGAAACTCTGCAAGGGTTCTATCCTCCCTTTACATAAAATTTTCTTATGTTCTGAATTATACATAACTAGCTTTTGCCCTAACTTTGTCCGCGTAGAATAGTTACTTTGAGATAGTGTGATGGTATGTAGCCTTCCTCAATAAATAGGCTATTCAACACTGAAAGATTTTTTCAAATTGGAACAGTAGCCTCAAATGGTGGAATTGAAAATTTACTCCTGCTCTATTATTACAAGCAAAGTTCATAGTGTCGTTAATTTGTCCTTAATTTTTCTGCGAGACGTTATTTAATTTTTTTAACATTGACCCACTTGGCACCCATTCCATGGCATGGGAATACCGGGATAATAGGTTTATGTCCTGTCTCAGACTCTAGACTATCTGTGTACCTACCAAATTTCGGTTAAATTGGTTCAGTAGTTATGAAGTGAAAGCGAGACAGAAAGACAGAGTTACTTTCGCATTTATAATATTAGTAAGGACTGCAGACAATTCAAATAAAAAATATATTTTTTATAATAAGCGTAATAATCTTGTATCTCATTTGTTACATTATTTAAGAAAAACTTTTCAGACAGTCGCATTTATTTTCTTTAAATGTTCTGTTTACAGCCTTACGAGCTTTACAGACCCAATTAATGTATTCAAAGAAATAACAATATTTTATACTTACTTATCTGTTAATAACTGTTTTGGCTTTGGAACAAAACTTTGAAATTAGTCTATTTTATCAGGGCGCTGACACTCGCGCAGTAGACTTAACCCTTTAGCGGTCACTGCGATCACCGGTGTTCGCAAATAATAGATGTTTGTATTGTGTCTTGTTTTTTGACTTTTGACTAGTTAATGTATCGACATTAACTAGTCAAAAGTCAAAAAACGAGCCGTTTTATTAAAAAATATATTTCACGAATAAATATAATTTGAAATAAAACGACGGATGCATATTGTTCTTATTGACACATTTAAATCATTAATACCCCTAGTGTGAGATTTTACTGTAAAAAATCAACGTTAAAAATGTCAATTTCTATGGGAAACGTGATTTCAGCTACTTTCCGCTAGGGACGTTTTTCACTTTTCCCATAGAAATTGACATTTTTGACTTTTCCCATAGAAATTGACAAAAAAGTTGACTTTTTACACGCTTTTATTTAACTCACACTGTTTGTATGTATGTTGTCTCCGTCAAAATTTGTAATCGATTTTTCGACCACTTTTACTAATCCAATCCACCTGAAAATTTACAGACATGTTTATACGCGATGACAATGCAATCTTTTAACAAAAACAAATTTACAATGAAAACTTACACCAGGGGTACAGAAATCCCTACACAATTAATTTCATTCGAGGAATGTTATCTAGTAGCATTGAACTTTTTCACGTTATATAGTCCTCTATCTAAGTTCTTTTTGGGACTTAGGGACTCCTGGAAATTGGCCCTTCAATTGGAATGTCTTACACGAGCCATCCCTTGCGTTTTTGTTTTAAATAAGTAATTCATGTAATTTTTTTAATTTTAGAATTGTAAATGTTAAACTTTCATCGTGATCATCTTCACATCCCTATCTATTTTTGACGAGGAGGAATCCAGGAATGGACCGTACCGGTGGCTAGGCGGTAGGTGTGTGGGATTCGCCAGAAATACCGATACAACCCCCACTTAAATTCCCGATATATCCGTTCCTGCCCTTCCGTGGGAGCGTCTCGGTGGAAGCCAGCTTCACCTGGAAATCCTCAATTACTAAGGAACTGGCTATCTTACCTCTGATTGCCGGAACACTTATAAAATAGCAAATGCTTATAAAATTGTCATTATGGTGACAAATTTTGGTAAGACGGTGGTAGCTAGCCAGGCGGGCTTGGAAGCCCTACCACCAACCAAACCGAGCAGAAAAACTTCTGCTCCCATGGGGAATCGAACCCGGACCGATCAATACCCGGTGGTGTGAACCACTAGATCAGAGAGGCGGTAAAAATAGTAATTTAATTTTATTTTAAAAATCCCAAGATACTAATTACTACAGTTCGCGTTACAGACACGCAATTGGTAAACTTCCAAGCTTTTAATTGGATAACTTTCCGGCTCGCAGTTATCTAACGAATGTTTTGTTTAACTTAATTATTTCTATTTTGCTTCTCTGGGGCTCGCGGGCTGGGATCCAGCGGACTAATCTATTCTGAATAAGCTCCACATTTGTTTTGAGCAGAAAGAGAATGACATGTTTTATCCAAATCGTTTGAATAAAGATAAACTCGATTTTGACGTGTTTTCGAATAACCCTTTTATTTTCTAGTCTTTTAGTGCTGGATTCATAATATATAAATTTCTTGTTTATCATACCTGTGACGGATGTCAAGCAATAGTTTTTATGTTTGTAAGAAGTTGTCCATAGTTCATCTGAGACATTAAGGCCCAATTGCACGATCGAGAGTTAGCGCCTAACCCAGGGTTTATCCATATATTTGCCCCAGGGTTAAGTGCTAACTCTCGATCGCGCAATTGGGCCTAATAGTAGTTTATGTAACTGCCTTTTATTATGGGTTATTATGTTATATTTTAAAAAACGAGCCTTGGCGAGTTCTTTAATAGTATCACGTGAGTGTTTTTCGTAGCGAGTTATGCGCAGTTTCATACACTATCTACACTCATTATTTAAAGAAATAAAACAAAAAAATATATTAATTTTATTTATTGTTGGCTGTCTGGGAAACATTTGCCATAGTTTTGTGCGTTTTTAAGAAAAATAAGTGTTGCATAATGAGTCCAACTTGTTGCATAATGGTCATTATGTTACAGTTTCATTTTTAAATTTTTGTTTTTATCATCTGTGTTAAAAAGTATGTCATTTTGAGTTCGAGTCTGAGTACATTATGATATAAGTGCGGTAAGTTGAAAATTACAGCCGAGGCGATATTGCTAACCCGAGCCGTAGGTGAGGGCTATAAGAAGGCAGAGGCTGTAATTATGATCTGTAAAGGACAAAAATGATCATGGAATCGTAGTAGCACTTTTCTGTAGACCTCAAAATTGTAGTAATGCTGATTATCAGGCGGTAAGAGTTCCCTCAAATTCCAACAATAATTACCCTTTCCCTAATACAAACAACTACGAAATAAAATCTACGTTACTTGACACGGCAGGCCTTTCCAAATATCCATAACGTTAATAATAAGTTTACAGGCCGTAACTCAGAGCTCTGTCACCTTGCTCGTAAAATAGGGCAGCGTCCCACGGGTCGGCCGACCTGTTGCTTCCTACATATTTTTTATTACACCCTTAGATAAGGCAAACTTTGCTTGAACCTCGTTTGAGATAACGAGTTTATTTTCAGATGAGATGTTTTTGTAGCATTTACAGATTTTTTGGTCAGCGGCTGTGAACAATGCTTATTAATAATCTTCCTTCCGTCCTCAGCCTATATACGTCCCACTGCTGGGCACGGGCCTTCCTCATGGAGAAAAACATGAGTATGGGCCGTAAAACCACCACGCTGGCCGAATGCGGGTTGGTGGGTAGAAACAGTCGCAATAGCGACCGGGACCAACGGCTAAACGTGCCTTCCGAAGTACGGAGGAACTCGAGATCACGAAGTTTTTGGTCACCCATCCACGGCTTGACCATGGCGAAGGTAGCTTTGTTTTCGATCGAGAGTCAAAGCATACTAACCACTGGGCCACCGTAGTGGTTTTATGGCTCCTTATGTGTATCTCCACGAGAAAGGCCTGTGCAAGGCAGTGGGACGTATATAGACTGTGGACGACATTCAAATTATTAATCGACCGGCCATTAATAATTTAATTAATTTATGAGAAGACGACCTCCGTGGTCGAGTGGTCTGTACCGCCGCACAGTGAACGGCCTCTATACAAACATGGTGGTCAAAATTATTTAGACCTCGAAATTGTGTTTAAATGTTGCGTCTATATCGAAATTACTATATTAAATGAAAAAAAAAAAAACAATGGGTAACTACTCACCAAACAACATCCAACATAACTTGAACTCTCGGGTAGTGCATTTACTATGAAAGTTGCGGTCAGTTTATACTGGATTTTGGACAATCATTTGTTATTTCGATTTATTTGTTATTTAATATGATAGGTATATAAATATATTATTAAATATCTGACAACCTATTGGTCGAGTGGCTATGGCCTGTCTACAAAGTAAACGGTTGCGGGTTCGAATTCCGCTAAGGGCAAACGTTTCATAAGATGAATATGGACGTAGGTATATGGGTGTACTTAAACCTGTCAATTAGTTGCCTAGTGTCAGCATAAGTTTAGTTTTGTGCTAAAATTAATTTATTACTGTTGTTTATTAATATACTAGTATCATCATTATCCTGCCCTTTTCCCAATTTCATTTGGGGTCGGCGCAACGAGTCTTTCTCCTCCACTCTCCCCTATCACACGCCATATCAACATTCACTCCCTATCTAGCCATGTCCTCATTCACACAATCTATCCATCTCTTCTTTGGTCTTCCTCTCCCTGCATTACCATCCACTCTCATATTCATAACTCTTCTCGTTACATGCTCATTCTCTCTCCTCAAAACATGTCCACACCACGACAGCCGCTTTTCTCTCAACTTCTCTATCACTGGAGCAACTTTCAGGCATCCCCTGATATACTCATTCTTCACTCGATCAATCTTCGTCACTCCACACATCCATCTTAACATACGCATTTCGGCTACATGCAATCTATTTTCATCCATCTTTTTCATAGCCCAACATTCCGATCCATACATAACAACAGGTCTTATGATGGTTTTATATATTTTCCCTTTCAATCTAGGGGAAATGCGTGGGTCGCATGTAGTTCCCGTGACCTGTCGCCATTTCATCCATCCTGAGCTAATTCTTTGCTTGACGTCTCGATCTATTTCCCCGTTATCCTGCAAGATTGAACCCAGATATCGGAACTCCGAACAGACTGGCAAACGTGTTCCGTCGAGAGTAACCGGACAGGGATTGGAGAGACCGCCAAAATCGCAGTACATGTACTCAGTCTTTGTTCTGCTGATCTTAAGGCCCACATTCTCCAGTCTCTGTACCCACCCATCCAGCCTGTCTTGAATCCGGGATCCGTCTTCGTCTGCAAGGACAATGTCGTCAGCAAACAGCATGCACCAAGGGGCCTCGTCCTGTAAATCCGATGTCAAAACATCCATAATTAAGAGGAAGAGGTAGGGACTTAACGCCGACCCTTGGTGCAAGCCAACCGCCACTCCGAACTCATCTGTGGTCCCTGCAGCCGACCGAACATGGGTACTAGCTTTGACGTACATCGCTCGAATTAGCTCCACATACTTACCAGGCACACATTTCTCTTTCAAAGTCCACCACAAAACCTCACGGGGTACACGGTCGTATGCCTTCTCCAAGTCCACGAATACCATATGTAAGCTCCTCCGTGCTCGTCTGTACTTTTCGCACAATTGTCGGAGCGAAAATATGGCATCCGTGGTTCCACGACCAGGCATAAACCCAAATTGGTTTTGTGTTATCTGACATTCATCTCGCAATCGCTTCTCTATCACTTTCTCCCATACTTTCAAACTGTGTGACATGAGCTTTATCCCTCGATAGTTGTTGCATTCCTGTACATCCCCTTTATTTTTATAGATGGGCACCAGTGAGCTATGGCACCATTCATCTGGAATGACCTCTTCTTGCAACAACTTATTGAAGAATAAAGTCAGCCACCACCTACACCTACATTAATATACTAGTATGTATTATGTAAATATTTGCATTCACAATATCCCAGTGTAGAAAAGCTTGTTTTATATGTTAAGATAAATTAGCATAATTTGACATTCACAAGAGTGTGTAAGTCAAATTTAATTGACATAAACTCAAATAAACGTTGATTTTTATCTGATTTTGGGTGTTTCATCCATTCATCGAAAAATTCTTTTTTCGAAAGGTATATGTTATGTTCTGAAAAAAAAGTATGATGTACTCCAGTGTGCTGCTTGGAATCATTATTTTTATTAAGTTAACTAATGTGCCTACAACATATAAAAAAATTAGCCCGGGTACAAGAGGACATTGAAAATGTAAGAAAAAGCTAGAATCATTCTACTTCCACTAAACATATCTTATTGATATAGTACGTATTTACAAATCTAATTTATGAATAGAAAGCTACTTACCCATGACTTCACGATTCATAACTTATAAATTAACTTTATCTTTTAATGCGGTGCTGATATGTTAACAAAGCGAACAACAAAAATCGACTAAATTTCCATTTTTCTACCTTATTTCTGACACACAAAATATCATATTTTAAAATTCGACGGTATTTGAAAAAAAAATTTACTGGATTCATGTTAGCTAGGGTGTCGGCTATCGGTATAGACAGGGCATAGAAAGAATTTCGACAACCCTTTTTGTCTACCATGATCGGTCCAATCGGTCACTGTGCGCCGGTCCCAAGGCGCCGCCATCTCGAGAGGTCCTGGGTTCGATCCCCAGTGGAGGCAAGTGTTTGGGTGATGAATTTTCAGACATTTGTTCTTCAGTCTTGGATGTTTATATATATTTATATATATTATATGTCTCTATCTATTAAATACATTTATCCTTCATCAAGTATTTGTAACACAAGCAGCATTTAGTTGCTTAACATGGGTCTAGTTGATAGGTGTGAATGTCTGAGGATATTTATTTATTATTTGTTATTAATCAAAACGTCTTCACCTTTGTTCAACACGTCCTCTTTCCAGTTCATAATCAATTGTAAAATATTTAATGAATCAACATTTTCATACAAAAAACATGTTTGAAAATATGTTTAGCATAACAAAAACGGCAAATGGAATCGACTGCTTTTATTATGGAAATATACTTCGTGCCGTTTATTTACCCTAAGCCAGGTTATAAGTCTCTTAGAAAACACATAAAACATAATTCAATTCACAAAAGAAATTATTTCTTTTGAAAATTTCTCAAGGACTCCTGCAATCGTGCGGTACAAGTAAATTGGTAAAGCTTATTTATATGGGTATTGCTAGTTGTAAACAAAATCTCTATAGATTAACCAGAAATTAACATGTAGTTTTGGACAACTTCGGGTAGGTAGAATGTAATCAATCGATTTCAATCACCAATCATTAGTGAACTCGTGTAGAAGGTTTTTCTTTTTTCTAAAGATCTTTCCTTACATCCTTATAGACAACGGAGAAGCACAGTACATCTATGAGTAAAGTATCCATAAAAGGTATAAATAGAAAACACCCAGACTAATATAAATAGACATGCCTTAAGCAGAGATCGTATTTGCGACCGCTGGTGCGAGAACTGTATGCCTTCCCCCGTGCCAAGCTGGTCTTCAGAGGCACCATGTTCAAAATTAGCAAAATAGTTAGCAAATAGGTTCTAATAAGTAACCAAATGTCAAAATGACAATCATAGAGTAATCTCTGGGCAAGGAGTTTTTGGCGCCATTCAACTATGGCGGACGCGATTTTTATTTCAATGATTGTAATATTGTTCGGAGTGGATGTTGTTACGTAAAATCAGTGTAGTTTTAATAAGTGTCTGTGATGATGTGCAATATGGAGGATTATCGAAATAAACGTCAAGTGGTGTGAAAAGTGATGAGTTTTTTATCGTGGTAATCCACCTCATCCAAGTAGCACCACAGTGTCTGCCATCGATCGTTTGACGCCAAACTCTCCCAAGATGCATTGTAATGCATTACACTAGCATTTCAATGCAAACTACTGAAGAAATATATACTGAAGACTTGGCTGTATGGGCTCCGTTCCCTTTGCCTTCTCTACATGGGAGAATTTTACAACAACCAAAAAAAGGGTTTTTTGGCGGCATTCAACTATGGCGGACGTGATTTTTATTTCGATGATTGTAATATTGTACGGAGTGGATATTGTTACGTAAAATCAGTGCAGTTGAGTAATAAGTGTCTGTGATGATGTACAATGTTGAGGATTATCGAAATAAGCATCAAGTGGTGTGAAAAGTGATGAGTTTTTTATCGTGGTAATCCACCTCATCCAAGTAGCACCACAGTGTTTGACGTCAAACTCTCCCAAAATGCATTGAAATACATTACACTAGCATTTCAATGCAAACTACTGATGAAATAGAACACTAAAGACTTGGCTGTATGGGCTTCGTTTCCTTTGCCTTCCCTACATGGGAGAATTTTACAAAAAAAATAAACCAAAAAAATCTCTGGAAATTGGCATGTTTTCTATGACAATTCTGTTGAAGCGTGGATTAATAAATTTATAATTATCCAAGATATTCTTTGAAAATGGCTAAGCAGTGCTATTCAGAGATAGAGTGTAAAATAATTAAGGACCAAATCGAGAGACGGGCAAAGTATCGACAAGAATTTTTGAAACTTCGCACTGATCCTTGTAAGCATTCACTGGAATCTGGGTTTGTTGTATGTTGGTTTTTAATCATTTACATTAAATATTTATTATCACGCCAATAACCCCAAAGGGGTAGGCAGAGGTGCATTAGACATCCACACTATTTAGTCATTATGTTTGTTCCACGTAATGGCGGCTCTATTGTCATTATCGAACACTAAACAAAATCATAACTACTCTGTAATTCAAACCAAATTCAATGGATGTCACATACTAAACAGAATATCTGCTAACGATATTCATATTAAACTGTAATTATATTACACCTCCACAAGGATCCAAGCCATGCCATGGTCAGATCTTGGATGGGTGACCAAAACTTTGGGATCTCGAACTCCTCCGTGCTTTGGAGGATTTGGTTACCCATCCCTGGCTCGACAATGTCAAAAGTAGCATTGTTTTCAATATCGAAAGTCAAAGCGTACGAGCCAAAACGCCAACTAGCTGTTCAAGTGTTGTTTGTATGGTGTAATATTATTGTTAGGGTGTTATTCAAACGGTGAGCAAAATATTAGAATTTCGGTCAGCAAAAAATACAATTTGTCATCAAAAATAACTAATTGGTCAGCAGCTTATGGGCAGCAGACATTTCTAATTTGTCACCAAAATAACAAATTGCGCAGCAACTAAAATGTTTTATCTGCTGCCAAATTGCTTAATAACTTTTATTGTTATAATTTGTTGTTACAAATAAATAAAAAAAAAATAAAAAAATGACATGTGTTTTGATGACACAAATGTTGTTTTTAAGGGTCATAAAAAATAACCTTAATGTATCAGAATATATTTCAAAGAAATTGATTCTTGATCTTATATTGACCCTTTTCCCAGATTTTATAAATTTCCGGTACCATACATATATATTGCTGGTCAAATAATTATCTTGCTGCTCAATTAATTATTCTGGTGACGAAATAATTATTCTGCTGACCAAATGATTATTTTGCTCCTCAAATAATTATATTGCTGACAATAGACTTGTTTGCTGCCTAAATGATTTTTCTGCTGATTATTTTGTTAAATAATTAAATGGCTGCCCAATTAATTACATCCCTTATTGTATACCTCTGCATATCAATTCGGTGATGATAATGTTGTTATGTTACATTAATATGTCCTCTCTTACAGTTCGATGAAGCTGTACAAAGATTTATGACGTTAAAAACATACCAGTCGTATTATTTCGTGCCATCGTTTAAAACCATGCTAGCCGGAATTAAGTACATAACGCCATTTTTCATCTATGGATACCTAATGTGGAACCAGAGAAACAATTTTGAGAAAGATTGTCGTTGTGGTAGATTGCGATACCGAGATCGGTCTCACAAATTTGCTTGAGCAATAAACGCGTTTGAAACTTGTGTACTTGTGTTTATATTTAATTAAAAACTAGCTGTTGCCAAATATCCCTGGTCACTTCGTCCGCGGTTTTTATGGTTTTTTAACTATCCCATGGGAACCCTTTAATTTTCCGGCATAAAAAGTATCGATCAAAGATGTTGACCAGGGATATAAGGTATCACCATGCAAAATTTTATTGAAATCGGTCCAGCTACTTCGGAGATTAGTCCGAACAAACAGACTAATAAACAAGGAACCAAAAAAAAAAAAATTTTTTTGGTATTTTCCCTCTTTTTACATCCCCCTTGCTTGGTTTTAAGTATTTTTTTCTATGTACGGACATTCAACCTCAAAATTTTTATTATATGAATAGATATAGATATATCTATCTATCCAAAGCTACCATAGGTAATAATCCTAAGCTACCTTAATAAATTATGGTCACTGTGTAAGGGCGACCATCTATAAAGATGGACAGGTAATTATGATAAACCACTGTTCTTAAAAAAAAAGGTAACGGTTCGTTATTACCAGCCTTTGAGTATACGTCTCACTGCTGGGCACAGGCTTTTTTACATGCACAAATACATGAAGTAGGTACTGGCCGTAACACCACCACGCTGGCCCATTGAGAAAGCAATTATAACGTAACATATTATATCAACACGCCTCTTTCCCCGAAAGGGTAGGCAAAAGTGTTATATTCCATTATATTAAATTAACCTTAAATATTAGGTCCTTATCTATGAAATTGGTGTTTTGTATAGAGATTTTGGGGAATTCTGCATAAACAAATCAAAAGAGCTCAAAAATATAGTCTATTTTTAAACGAGGTAATTATTTTTTAGGAATACTCTGAATCTTAATAGTTACAGACAAAATACTAAGAGAGAAAAAAAACACCAATTTCATAGGTAAGGACCCAATATTTCAGAAGTAAAGTAAAAATAGACCAAGCACCTGTTTTGGAACTCCATTGTGAAAAATATGGCCTTCCATCAAACGGGTAATATATTACTGTTTGCAGATCATCCAGAAGGGCTATTTATTAATAAAACAAATTACCAGTCCAATTTAATCAGTTGCTGGTAATCGCCTGAAGCATCCTCCGATATTTTGCGTCGGCAAATTTTGCCATATTAATCATCCTCATTTTTCTTCGTCTTTTATTAAAAAAAAGTTTTGAGGAAAACGCCACAAGGTTGCAAATTGCGATCCTCGTTTTCAGACATACCGTACGGTTTTGTAAAAGTTATAAAAGAAAAGCTACCTCCATTGTACACTCACATTCAAAAGTCCATTCATAGTCATAGTCGGGAAAAAATATCGCATGGAGCAGAGCCCACCGAAATATGATACAAATGCATTTAGTCCTAATTTTAAATATCTCAAAGTTCAAATTGATTTGAGGCAATTCATGACTATAATTATAGTATTATTTTCGTGCAAGCTATTATATTTCTTAAAATATGATAGTATGAATGGACTTTTGAATGTACTTATTCGTAGATCAACATTTTTGAGGTCAACAGTATTATTTAAAAACCAACAACTTTATCAACTAGATTATATATGCGAAGCCCTTGGCGCGTTCAGCCTCCCAGGTTTGGACTTCGTACGGCGAAACCTGATGAGCCGCCAGCGAACGGTGTGCGTCTTAGCGATTGAAAGAGTACCTACGATAGACTAAAATATCAATAACCGACCTCCGTGGTCGATGGTCTGTACGCTGGTCTCAAGGCGTCGCCAGCTCGAAAGGTTCTGGGTCGATCCCCGGTAGGGTCAAATGTTTGGATGATGAATTCAGGCGTTTGTTCCCCAGTCTTGGATGTTTATATTCATGATATTTTATATATTCAGGATATTTATATGTATTTAGCTATTAAATATATTTATCCGTCATCTAGTGTCCGTAACACAAGCAAGCAATTAGTTGCTTAAAATGGGGCTAGTTGATAGGTGTGCATGTCTGAAAATTATTATATTTTAAAAAACGTTGCGCGTATTAATTTGTGAAGACTAATCCTTGTGGCGACTTGCCGTGGCTATCCAGAGCGGAGGGCTGTGTTAAATTATCGCCTGTTGGGTCAAGCAATGGCGTTATTTGATTATTTCCTAAACTAATGGCCTGTGGTCCCCTTGTCAGTGTAAGGCCGGTTTTAACTGGGGTTTTGTGGTTATTTTATTTAGGTACGGATGTAGACGACTTCACAGAGCTTGGTCACCCGACGTTTAACAATGATGAGGGTTGTCTATTTGAGCACAGCTAGAATGGGATGGCGTTATGTGGGGATGCATACCGCTATTTCTTTCTAACGGCACTGAAGCAGAGATCTACGCTTGTGTTTGATTTAAGGATGTTACAACCGAAGTGAATCACACCACTCTGGCCTCAACACTGCTTTGAACGCCCCTCTTTCACTCTTTTCTGATAAAAAGTATTATGTTTAACGATTGAGCACCTACGAGCCATTAAAGCTAATATAATCAAAATTGTATACATTAGATTAGATTGGATTTAACAAAATGGCCCTTACGGTTCGACTCTCATTATCCCAATAGCGAAATAGAATAGTTGATTTAAAAACTGTATAAATCTTCATTATTTATTTTGCAGCCTTCGTGTTATTATTAAAACAAATAATAATCAGTAAATTTAAAGTAGAAGTTCGTGTATTCTTCGTCCGGATACAGAAGTATAAACCTGAAACAAGTAACAAAGTCATAATGTTATTAAATAAAAATAACATAATGTATTTTACACTTGCAGGATTTAAAACAATGTAAATATAATTATCATAACCTAATCTCTCTGAAGAGATTGAAATCTTCCCCAAGGCCTGATTGACTACATGATCAGCGGTGGAATTGCGGAAGTGCTGTAAGTAGTAAAGCTTAGTTTGTTGAGAGCTTGGTTTGGATGGACCTTTAAAAAGTAAGAGCAAAGAAAGTCCCTTTTGAAAGTAAACGCAAAGAAGCAGGTGGACTGAATTGTCTGGGATGATATAATTTAATTATATTGGGCCCTTACCTATGAAATTGGTGTTTTTATTCTGTCTTAGTATTTTTTCTGTAACTATTAAGATTCAGAGCATTCCTAAAATATAATTACCTCGTCTAAAAATAGACTATATTTTTGAGCTCTTTTGATTTGTTTTGATAATTTGTTGTATGTTTAATTGTGTTAAAATTGGACACGGAGACAACTCTTTTTAAGTGCCTCCCGAATACATCATTTTATTTGCATTCACTTAAAAACGATAAATAATTTTTATGAAGTGTGATATTACACATATTACTAAAGCTTGTCTAATGATACATACCAAATATTATTATCTCTGGATTTGTCGTTGTGAAGAAAACTGATAAAATGTTAGTATGGAAAATGCAGAATTCCCCAAAATCTCCACACAAAACACCAATTTCATAGGTAAGAGAGAAGAGATATAAATATAAATAAAAACGATATGCAAGGAGACGTGCGTGTGAGTGTGTGTGTGTGTGTGCGCGCGCGTGTGTGTAAGAATGGCATAAAAAGCACGACCAATTTGAAGATGCTCTTAAGAAAATGAAAAGAACATTCAGGGCGTGCAAGTTTTATATGAGAGTAAGATAATGGTCAAACATACCTTTCCATTGGCACTCGTTCAGCAAAACGTCGCAGTCTATGATTATATGGTAAGACAATTTGGTCTGCCGCGTTCACATGCTGCACAATTTCGTACGCCCATTCCGACCTCTTGAATAGTTGTTCTGAAAAGTCATAAGGTTATAATTTTATAATACGTGTGTTAAAGGTAAGCTAAGCTAAAGGATTGTTTTGTACCTCACTGCGACCTAGCTGTGACAATACAATACATACAAATCGATCACAGTGCAGAAATCCAAAACTATAAGAGAGCCATAAGCCAATCCTTAGGAACCCAGGCATGACTCGTGTGCAGTTTTCTGTCTTAGGAGTTTTGCATTCTGTAGTCATTAGCTTTATAATGTAAAGTCAAAACTTTGTCAGGGTAATTAAAATTCCATATAGATATTTTAAATTAAATATAAAGTGGAGATCATTGAGGAAATTTTACAGGAAGCCAAAATGTGACGAGCTTCGACTGCTCAAAAAACATTCAACAACAAAGGAAACATGTTTTATTACTTACTTTCCTCGTCATTGACATTTATCAAGTCGTAAATGTCTGGGATATCAAGAATCATGTCAATAGTCTCATCGCCAAGCATCATATACGACTGACCCTTCCTCCTTTTTATGCTAAACGGAAAAGTCACTTGAATAGTTGCTGAAAGAAAGTAGGTGTTTAGCTTGGCATATAGTAAATGTGTAATAGGGTTGCTTTTTGTATGTCTGACTTTTGTATTATTTACATCACAGTTATAAATGTATACATAGGTAACGCAAGTGTAAAAATTAGCTATGAATCCAAGCGTGTCAACTTTTTAACTTCTACTGGACGTCACAGTCGTAATTTTGAGACAGGAAATACAAACTGATTGAATGCTACCGTTCCCGCCGATAAGAAGAGCCTTTTCTAGCAGCGAAATTTTAGTTGAATATTTAAAATAAATAAAAAATACTTATCGTGGCTAAATTATAACAGGCATATGCTGTTGCGACTATTTTTGTTAATAATATGTTCCACAAAGTCTTAGTAGATCATTTTACTCTATCATCTAGTTTTTGCAGCGAACGCGAAGGAAAGAATATTTTTGATAATTTTTTTTCACCCTGGGTTATATTATTGGAGTTTCAGTAAGGATCCCTAATTGTTTTGAAAATAGAATGTAGCGTATTACTCAGGTATAGTGTAGCTTCTCAACGGTGAAAGAATTTTTCTAATCGGTTCAATAATAGATCCAGAGATTACCCTCCACAACGTCACATATTCCAAGAGTCCGTTCACACAGACCGGCTCGGAGAGGAGAGCAGATTTTTGTCACGTTGAAAACAGTGTTTTGAGCAATTGTAGTAAAGTTTATTTTTGCATGTGCACTTTTTTCGTCGTTAAGAATGCTTGAACGCGCTTCGTGCGAAATTATAAAAGAAGCCGACCAGCTCCAATTGCGTGTTCTTTCTCGCTCGCGCAGCCGCTCGGCTCCGGTTGCTTCTCTTTCTCGCTCCTCCGCTTTCAGATCTCTTCCACCCGGTCTAATGTGAAATAGTTGGCGGCTCCACTCCGGCTAATTCCGAGCGTCCTGTCTGTGTGAAAAGAAAAATGCGAGCCGATGCTCTCCGAGCCGGTCTGTGTGAATGGACCCTAAAACATTATTTCTATACATGTAATAAAGTATAGATTACGATAACGATAGATTACGTTTTGCTTATTTACTGGTGATATTTAGGAGCTCGGTGGCGTACTGGTGCGTACGCTTTGGCTTTCGATACCGAAAACAAAGTGCTTTCGCCACGGTCAGTCCTCGGATGGGTGACCAAAACATTGTCATCTCGAGTTCCCCGAGTTTACATTTGCGTCATTTAAGTAATTGTTTAATTGTGATTTTCGTAATGTTTAACATCAAAAAAAATAAGTTGCTCACATAAATTTTAATTTGTAACAGTGGCTTCCTCAATGAATTAACATAACCCTATGGAGTTTAGTAATACAGCAAAATTTCGAATAATCGCTATACGGTTATGATATAGAGATTCTAAACTTCAAACCCAACAAACATAAGGATTGTTGGTTGGTACAGTCAGTGTCAAATAGTTAGTGACACTTAGGGTGTTAAATTAGATAGATACTACTAAAAGGTCAATAATATCGGTACAAATAAAGATTCCATATTCTTAAACACACAAAAAAGCTTCCATATAATATTAGGTTGGGGAAAAAGTCTTTTCGCATTATAGTATGTATAAACTTGTAATAAAATCTCTTTGGCTATACTATTTGTATCTGGCTGGTTTTGGTATCATTGAAAGTTTAAATTTTAAAGAACATAATTCCAAATTCAAATTAGGAAAATGTGTGATTTTCATTTGTTTTTCGTACCGCCAAGATGAGTGAATCTAATGAAGAAATTCGATACATTTTAAAATTTTACTACAAAAAAGGTAAAAATGCAACGCAAGCCGCGAAAAAAATTTGCGATGTTTATGGACCTAGTGCAGTGTCTGTGAGAGTAGCACAAATTTGGTTTAAGCGTTTTCAATCCGGAAATTTTGATGTCAAAGATGCACGTCGCTCTGGTCGCCCTATTACAGATAAAATGGATGCTATTTTTGAAAAAGTGGAGCAAGATCGGCATGTCAGTAGTTACGACGTAGCTGAAGAATTGACCACAAAATAGTTTTGGCGCATTTGAAAAAAACTGGGTACACAAAAAAGCTTGACATTTGGGTACCACACGAGCTCACTGAAAGAAACCTAATGAACCGTATACTCATTTGTGATTCTTTATTACGACGTAATGAAACCGAACCATTTTTGAAGAAGCTGATAACTGGTGATGAAAAGTGGATCACGTACGACAAGAACGTGCGAAAAAGGTCGTGGTCAAAGGCCGGTCAGGCTTCACAGACTGTGGCGAAACCCGGGTTAACTCGCAACAAGGTGATGCTGTATGTGTGGTGGGATTGGAAGGGCATTATTCATTATGAGCTGTTACCACCAGGCAGGACCATCGATTCTGAACTCTACTGCGAACAAATGATGAGATTAAAGCAAGAAGTTGAGAGAAAGCGGCCGGAATTAATCAAAGAAGGGGTGTGGTTTTTCATCACGATAACGCTAGACCTCACACATCTTTAGCCACTCAGCAAACATTAAGAGAGTTTGGCTGGGAGGTGTTAATGCATCCGCCGTATAGTCCTGACCTTGCACCTTCAGATTTCCACCTGTTTCGGTCTCTTCAGAATTCTTTAGGCAGTGTCAGGTTAACATCACGAGAGGACTGCCAAAACCACTTGTCGCGGTATTTTGACCAGAAGTCCCAAAATTTCTATAGCAATGGGATCATGTCCCTACCTACAAGATGACAAAAAGTTATCGAACAAAATGGTACCTACATACTTTAGTTAAATGTAAATAAACTATATTAAAAATGTTTTGAATTTTCTTAAAAAATGCGAAGAAACTTTTTCCCCAACCTATTATATAACGAAACTCTTTGGTGTTATCAGCAATATGGAAACTTTATTTGTACCGATATTATTGACATTTTGGTAGTGTCTATTTTATTGAACATCCTGATTGTCACTAACTATTTGACGCTGACTGTACCAGATATCGTTAATCGGTTCTCCAACTTTGACAGATAATTAAACAAACAAACAGAAAGTTCTATTAATCTGCTCGCTTTTGATCACATATCACTACATATAAATAATTGGAACGCCGTATGTTTAAACTAATTTGAACATTTAGCATTAGCATGATCTCAGTAGAGTTTATTTTCGTTCGGCTCGAATGTTGAATGCCTATTTTCGCATCAATTTAATTAAAGATCTTTGGAGTTGACACTCAGGCAGCACTTCATCGCATTGACAAACCTGGTTACTCTTGAAAATAATGTGATGTTGATATAAACCAAACAGTTAGATGATAGAGAACCAATACAAAAATCTAAAACTCTAGATAATATGCCTAAAATGCCCACCAAAGTCTGGCTTATCACGTAAAATCTTATTTGTAGGCATATTTTAGGTATATTTTTGTCTACGATAGAGATAATTTTAATAAGAATTAGTAATGTGTCCGTTTTATTGCCTTCTGTGCTATTATATCGTAAAATCACAATTTTTTATAATTTGGGTTAGTTAGTGGATTGTGATATTGTTTGTGTACATTTTCTACCTACATTGTAATCTATGTAGCTTAATCGAATAACTAGTATATATTTAGTCCTTTCTTGACCATAATTTTTAGTAACGGAGTATCTAATCTGTTCGCTTTTATCAACCATCAGTACCTATATATGCTAATATTCAAAGACTTCTTGCAATAACTTTTTGTGTAAATTGAAGTTACAGGCCATTAAAGGCTTATTAAGTTGAGCTTGACAGAAATTTGAACTTTCGGCTAGCGGTATTCCAACGTCGGTTAAATATTTAATAGAAAATATGATGCTGTCCAGTCTGCACTTAATGATTCATCACTCACCATTGCTCCGGAAACTTCTCAGCGGACCTAAAATCATAGATTAACAGATCACAGATTGCCCATCTTGAGAGATGTTTTATTTACGCTACTATTATAATAACAAACCTGTATATCTGCCCATGGGCGGAAACTCTGCAAATATAATTTGTGTTTTATAAGCCTTATGCGATAAGTGTTGAAGATACATCGTCAGACTATCAAATACTGTCAAATTACCTCAATCAGTATTGAGCAGTATGACTAATGTTGTAATGTTGAAAATCTATTAAAGTATTTTGCCAGATGTGTATCTATAATCTGACATGCTGGTATCTGTGCAGTAAGGTGTGGCTAACTATATCAATGAGATAAAATTATGGGAACATCGTGAATGACATACTCGTGTAAATTTATTCACTACAAAGGGTCATTATGGGTCTAATCATATGCGTCCGCTCGATCGAGCGGCCAAGCCGCTCATGCAACTGTATGGAACGATATATACGAGTATGAACCGCTTCTTGCTTTTCATAAATTTCCTTGTAATTTCGCGGCCCAGCCGCTGGGCAGGTCGGTCGCGCATACGCATATAATTCGACCCTAATAAAAAAGGGTATTTCTGTAAACTTTAGGATTTATATTGATAAATAATTTGCTCTAAAAAGTTATTTAATGCCTCTATGTAACTTGATATGAGAAAATAACCATCTTTGAGACAGCAGCTGTGTTCCATGGCTAGAGGTATGCCACGGTACACAGTGTTATTTATATAATGCCACGGAACAGTGTTAGTGCATACCCCTATTTTTGTCGACCAGTATGTATATTTTATAGGACCTTGTTATAAGATCATGTTCAGTTAAACGCGATACTCTCCGGAGACTCCAGCGATACCGCTCATGGGATATCACAGATTTCACAGGTAAAATTTTGAATATTATAATCTTTAATGAACAGGAAGAGTCTCCTCATGTGTTTATTTCCATGTGGAAGGCCTGGGCTCAGCAGTGCGACGTATATAGGCTGAGGACGACGATAATCTTTGATAACGTGAATAACATTTTTGTCTTGTTCTATATTTAATTTAGCCCTTATTTTATCGACTACGATTTTTATCAAGAAATTTTTACTACACCAAACTGTTTTTTATAATAAAAAATGTTACGTCTCAGACTTGAAATAAAGATTACTAATGACGAAATTGAAGAAAGATTAATATAAGGGTGGTTTCATAGGTTCCACGGGGCTACTACCTAACATCGTTTCACAGCCACACGCGCGCGCATACGTCAATATGTATAGAAATCTCGCCGGCGCAGTTGGCCGGCGGTGGTGGCCAGCGTACCTACGAAACGTCCCTAAACAAGAAAGTACTAGTATGTGGTGTCGTTTTAAGGATGAGTTCTATTTATTTCATCATCATCATCATATCAGCCCGTTACCGCCCTCTGCAGGGCATAAGCCTCCTCTCTCTTGTGCAGTCTTTCCGATCCTGCGTGATCCGTCCCCAGGGTGCATATTATGAAGTTTTAAAAATCCAGCCTGATTCCAGACATTTCAGTTTACGGCGCAAACTGGCTGGTTCTTTATTGGTATTATGACAAGCTTTTAGCTGACTTGTTTCTGGATGGATTATTTGTCTCTGTCTGCTATCAAATAATTTTAATAACGTTCAGAAATAAAGATAATTAGTTTGCGACAAGTTACGGTCATAATACAAAAAAGCCAGGCCGTTCAGTTTACGATGTAAACTGCCTGGAATTAACAGCTCATAATATGGACCCAGGTCTTTCCCGCGACTCGCTCGGTCGTCGAACCATCGCATTATAGGTCGAATTCGTCTTTTGCCTTGCCTTGGCCACCATTCAGTTAAGGACTACTCCACCTGTCGTCTTCATACCTCGCCAAGTGTCCTGCCCACTGCCACTTAAGCCTCAAGGTACTCTTGCTAATATCCTGGACCTTGGTCCTATGTCGGATCTCTATGTTAGGCACGCGATCTATTAACTTGATACCTAGCATGGTAATGGTGCCTATTTGCAAAGATTTTGGTACAAAAAATGGATCTATGTCCATTAACACTGATTGGCATATTAACCCGAATGACATCCCGACAAGCCATTTAATAGATTTAGCTATTGTGTCTCTGGTATATGATCGGTTAAAGGTTCCTTTTTTTCAAAATTCAATTACCTTTATCAGGATACGAGCAACTCAGCCCATTCTTGTGATCCACCTGTCTGAGATACAGCGGCAGCTGAAGAACAAGGATTAATATGGAACTGCTGCTGTCGATCCTGAAAACAAACACTTACACCCTTATTCATAAAAACTATGTAAGATTAAAGCACTTTTTTTGCCATAGTATAAATCCGTTACTTAAAACATCTCAACATGATGATTATGTTATGTAAGATCACATTACACAGTTTTAAAAAGTGTTCCCAACCCTCGATTTAAAGGCAGCTCAAACACTTAAACGAGACTTGACTGAGAGCCAAATCTAAGAAACTTTTCTACGTACAATTTTCAACCGAAATGTTCTGGATCGATTCTAATTTTGGTTGAAACTACAAATTTAATTTTTCGAGGTACTCCTTCGCCGAACGGTTTCTACATCGGCTTCAGGGTATTGCTATCTCAAAGGTCCTGGGTGAGAATTCCAGTTGAGGAGCGTAGTGGTTAGTACGCTTTGGCTTTCGATATTGAAAACAAATCTACTTTCGCCATGGTCAGGCCTTGCATGGGTGATCAAAACATTGTTATCTCCAACTCCTCGCTGCTTCGGAAAGCACGGAGGAGTCCCGGTTGCTATTGCAAGAGTTTTTACCCACCAAACCGCATTGGGCCGTGGTGGTGTTACGGCCCACACTCATGTGTTCCATGAGGCAGGCCTGTGCCCAGCAGTGGAATGTATATTGGCTTAGGACGAACGATATCTTTGATATCATTATGTAATTTGATTTTCAGATGGATGTTTATTTAGTTTAAGCAAAGTCGAGACATTTGACAGTCAGTTGTTTTCCCTTCCAGTAAGATTCATTATTTGTCAAACGTGCATACATATTTTTGAACTGGACTCACAAGAATGTGAGCTGCCAGTGAGCTGAGATTACTGAAAATGTGTTTGTAGAAAACGTTGTTTTTATCTATCAAACTAAAGGTGAGTATAAACTTGAGCATTTCCTCGAGCGTTTCAGTGTAATGTAACGTTCTTACGAATGGTACAATACAGGCAAAAGCTCAGTTAGCCTAAGCATTTCCAAACGTTCCTACGAATGTTCGGCGTTGTTACTGGTAAGTTCTTACAACGAGTGTGTGCGTGTGTGTGTGTGTGTGTGTGTGTGTTCTTACCCGTAACACTTCGTTGTACTTGCGTTCATTCTTCTTCCTCCCCCTTCCTCCGCGGCACCCCGCACCCGCTCATCGCGCGCACTTGTGCAAAGGCTCGACGAAATGTTACACCAATATGCTCGATGGTTTTTTTAAAAGGCTGTAACATAACATCGAGCGTCGTGTTCGAAGAGCGGTTCGAGTAAATTTAAATATGGCGAATGCTCGATGTTCTGATACAAGTAAATACTCTAGTCTATACTCACCTTAACAGCAGACAAACATTTGTCTGTCCCAACACAATCTCAAACAAGAGTTCAACGTTAAGGAAACCCCAACAATCTTTGAGAATGTTAAGTTTAGTCAAACTAGCCAAGTTTGGGCGAACAGGGAATTTCGCGGAGTTTTGTCTTTGACTGTTGATAATTGTATGGAGTAGGAATATTTGTAAGTGTCGAAATTTTGGGAAATATGGAGAGGGCGTCCTCAGCTTACATACGCCCTACTACTGGGAATAGGCCTTCCTCATCAAATACATCACGCTGGCCCAACGCGGGTTGGGTAGAAACGGTTGCTATAACAACCGGGACAGAGGAGATGGATAACACAATCTTGTAGTCACCCATCCACGGGCTGACCATGGTGAAGGTAGATTTGTTTTCGATATCGAAAGCCAAAGGGTTATTAGCTGCTACGCCACCGAGCTCTTCATAGTCGCTTATACAGAATATATTGCCCGTAATGGTTTTCGTGATAAGTCCTAAATTTCTATGAAACCTTTTCTTTCCTAATTCTTTTATTTCTCAATAAGTTATTATGCCTAACTAGCATAAATTAAATAGCATAAATCAATACACGATGTGTTACGATATAAATAAATAATAATATCACAGACATTCACACCTATCAACTAGCTCCATTTCAAACAACTAGTGCTTCTTATGTTACGGATACCTGACGGACGACGGATAAATTTATTTTATATATATACATATAAATATTCAGAAAATATTCATCACTTAAATAAACATCCAAGACGGGTGAACAAGTTCCTGTATTCATCACACAAACATCTGTCCCCACCGGCGATCGGAGCCAGAACCTCTTGAAATGTCGACACCTTGAGACCGAACAGACCACTCGACCACGGAGGTAGTCAAATGATATAGTAACCATCTAAATCGCTATATCATATCGTATTTTGTAGCTAGGAATTAAAGGTTATTTTTATGGTAGTACTCGTAAAGCCATAACATTTGTTGGTTTTCTGGTAGAAATATTAGGTCCTTACCTATGAAATTGGTGTTTTGTATGGAGATTTTGGGGAATTCTGCATTTTCCATACTACATTTTTTTCAGTTTTCTTCACAACGACAAATCCGAAGATAATAATATTTGGCATCTATCATCAGACAAGCTTTAGTAATATGTGTAATATCACACTTCATAAAAATTATTTATCGTTTTTAAGTGAATGCAAATAAAATGATGTATTCGGGAGGCACTTCAAAAGAGTTGTATCCGTGTCTTACAACAAATTATCAAAACAAATCAAAAGAGCTCAAAAATATAGTCTATTTTTAGACGAAGTAATTAATTTTTAGAAATACTCTGAATCTTAATAGTTACAGACAAAATACTAAGAGAGAAAAAAAAACACTATAATATATAAACTGCGATTAATATGTATAGAGAACTTACGAAATTCCTATAAGGTAACTTTCTTCCAGTCCTGTGATCTTGATGCAGGTCCCAGAGCCGCCATATTGCAGGTAGTACGGACTGTGCGGTCCAATGCCCAGCATTGGGCAGCCCAACAAGATCCCATCTTTCAAAGCTAGGTATTGCCGCTTGAAGCATTCGTAATCTGTTGTGTGACAGGCGATGATGTAGCGTTCTATAACAAGTAATTTCACTATTATATATATTGTAGCATGTGGTCGCCATTCGAATCTTCGTGGGTATTTTGAATATAACCAATAATTGCCTTAACTATATTATTATATATGGTGTGTGGGAACAGGCCTGCTCACTCTTAATTGGAATTTAAACCATATTAAACTATCACACGAATTGTGAGTATTACCACATGTGCCTTAATAAATATTTTTTATTCCAATAAAGTTTTCTGTAGCTCGAAAAAGAATCTTTATAAAGCTTTCGTACGAAGGCAGCGTCGTCGTGAGTGAGCACATTTAGACAATTTCGAATTTCCATTAGAAAACATCATAATCCAAGTGAAGCCAGTACAAAAGCAGTCTTGTTTGAGACGGCTCGGCCGCCTCATAAATATTTATTGATGAGAATTTTCGATAAAGACCGTTTTGCCTGTAAATTGGGGGACGAGGTATGTATTTCAAATTAGGAGTTTCTCTTTATCAAGCTTTTTGGAATTTATGTTGATTTTTGAATTTGTAATTGCTGTGTTGGCAAAGACCGTCTAATAGTGAGTGACCACAGTCGCTTGGTTTAAATGGGATATTTATAACCATTGTATTTGCTTACACCTACTAATGGGATCATCACATCATAAGATGTACAGTCTAATTATGAGTATTTAATTATTAGTCAAATAACTTCTTTCTTCTTACCCTTAAAATTGGAGAAGATTTACACAGCTTAGATAATTCTTGGTTTAGAGGTTCCTATTGCACTGTCAACGTTGATATAGAAATTGAATAAAATTCTGCTCTATGGCAATATGGATTTTTATTAGCTAATGTCTACGGTAGGCGGAGAGTACTTATTTCCACTGGGTACGATTCTTGCATTATTCTTTTGCTTCTTCCATATTTTCCATCAATTCCAACCCCAAGGCCCCTTTAACTTTCCCTTCCACCACCACATATTTTTTGCAAAGAAAAATCACAACCCCCACCTTCTATTTTTTTATTGGTCGGGCTATAACAATCACAAAATTATCAGTTTCATTAGCTCATTAAAATATCAATTGACGTAATTTTTCATTGAATTTACATTTTTTTTTTCTAAATTTCAAATTAATTTCTATTTAATTTTTTTTTCTAAGTAAGTATGTAAGGGAAAATATGACCAAACCAACAACAACAACATTACAACAATATAATTACGATTAAAATGCAGTCGTTAAATAATAATGAAAGACTCGCTTAAACTCTCATAAATTTTAATAGCTAACCATTAAAATTTAATCCGACTCCCCAAGGATTCGGTTTTGTCTGATCCCTTAAATAAACATCCTAAGTACGAATTTCTGCCTAATTGCAACCCTGTAGAAATAAATTTAACAAATATTTAAATAGTAGGTACCCACTTTAGGGTAATTTGTTGTGAAAATACTACTAAATGCTTGATGGAGATCTTAAAGCCGAGACTGAAGGGTCCATTTTGTTGTAGTCGATGATAATTAAAAAAAATAAAAAACCAGGATTATTTATAAAGTTGTAATTTAAGTACATTTGACTATATTCTCGCCTGGTGGAAAGCGATCGTGTATCGTAGCTAAAGTAAAGCAACACACTCAATGCCAGTGCACTCTTGCAATAAAAATCCCTAAATAATACATGGAGGCAAGCAGTTTATACTAGTTTTTGGCGGTTCACTAAGCAATGTTGAAGCGAAAAGAAAAAATTATATATTATATCGGGGCATTACCCGTTCTTGAGGCCGGGCTCGCGGGTTCGATCCCACCGCGCGCGGGTTTGAATAAAACTTATGCACAGTTCATTGTAAATATCGCTTGCCTGACAATTTGTGCCCAGACCACCTGTTGGCCACCTAAAGTATCTGGCGAGGTATGGGTGTATAACACTTCTGCCTACCCCTTCGCGGATAGAGGCGTGATGAATCTCATGACATATAGAATCACAAATAACACTGAATGCTTCACTTCATCTTACTACGATATATAGACCCACAAAGATTAAGATTCCATTTAACAATTATATATGATTATGACTAATACTTTGTTATGTTAATTTTATTAGAATTTATTTTTTTCAAATATACCTAAAATATAAATTGTAAAGTTCGAGTTTGTACCTTCTTATTCCAATTAACATTATTTTTAATAAACTTGACATAAGGAAGTCTCCTATTTATGTCTCTGGTCTTAGAATATCTGCCTATCACTACCAATTCCTATCACTGGTGATGATATGTTATACGAGTATTATATTAATCAATTTTAATATGCAGCGAAGGAAAACCGTGTGAAGAAGAGTTCGTGATCATATTAGACACTTCTGTTTACCTACTGAGATTCAAACCTCACTCTCCATTTCTCTCACTCTCCAATTCTAAAGGCACCCTTTAGACATTGTCCAGTTAAAAATTTTATATGGAATTTACAAATTTTCTCTGACCGTTCATGTGAGCACCGGCTTATTTGTTGAATATTTAAAAAGGGTTGTTTTGGTATAAACTGTATCAACATACAATTAGGTTAACCCTTAAAGGTCAACCCTTAAATATTTTATTAGCCTAATGCACTGTTTCGGTAAACAAGCTTGTCAGGCACTGGTATTGTAGTAATTACAAATTGGACCTAATCCGTTCTAATAAAATAACCGTATGTTTTTTTATTAACAAAATCGTACTTACGATAATGGACGAATTTGTTTTGGTACAAGAGTTCGCATATTAGTGGTTAGGGTTTTGGTAAAAATTAGTACCTAGGTAGTATTTTTTTTATAAGAAATGCAAAATAGAAAATATTCAATAGAAAAAAATGCGAAATTATTTGTGTCACGGAAACCGCATCAGAATGGTTGAAACTTTAGTAAGCTTGTGTTACTCAGCTACGCTTATAGCAAATAGGTGTGTTTTATAATAATAACACTAAAAATGATACAGTACAATAGCCTGATTGATGCTTTGTTCTGTTCCACAAGCGACTTCTCCCCTACCAAGACACAAAATAAATACTCAAGGAGTTTTCCGGAGCTGTACATATCGTTGAAACACAAACTACAATCTAGACAGTAAGTTGCAAAAATTTTTCTCATTTTAGGACATTTAAACACGTAGGATTTTTTTATCTTTAATATATTATTATTATTCTGTCCTATTTTTTTCATTTGTATCAACTTCAAACTACTACGAGTACTACTTTAAACAAACATTAAACAAAGACACAAAACAATAGGCACAACACAAGCTAGCAGTAGCTAGCTATCAACCTAGTTGCAATTGTTGCATTGACGGCGAGTTCTGAACTATTCCCAAAGTTTCAACTCGATAACTAGTACGGAAGTGTCTCCAAATTGAGTTGAAAAATCTAACTAGACAAACAAATAGTAATACAACCACTTACCCAATTTATCCAAGACGGATCTGCTACTACATTGCAAAAATTGATTTAAAAACACTATCAAAACCCAGTAGAGCATTTTCATAGCATTTAAATCAAAGTTTTGTGTTGGACTAGATAGCGGTATTATCTGCATCGCGTAATTAATAGGAAAGTTATATGCGACCACAGAAACTGTGAATATGGACGGTGTAAATGAATAATGGTGAAATAGTGAAAACATCAATTAAACATATTTCGTTTTCGCAGTTCACTATGTGGATTGGCCCAATACTGTGTTAAAACCAGATAGGCTGCGGTAACCACTTACACCTTTATTCATAAACAAAACTTAAATAGCGTTTATGAATAAAGGGGTTAACGTCAGGTGCTCACCATCTTGTTGGCTAGACTCCTAATCCCTTTTTTACTTGAAGGATAGAACTGAGAAGTTGTGATAGAGTAGTAGATAGGCTCTACTACATAATAAACAGAGTGAGACCATAACCACCTCTGCCAACCCCTTCGGGGATAGAGCCGTGATGATATGATATGTATGAGACCCAAGCAAAAATGAAAAAAGTGTGAAAATTACAATATTTTACGTGGAAAGTAAAAAGAAGTCCGTATTTTATGTGGTCACAAACACGTTTAGTTTACAAAAACAATGGTAGTTTAATTTTTTTGTCCAAGTGCAGATAATAAGATTCTAAATAATAGATAATGAGTAAAGAAAACACTAGCATTATTAAATAATAATATTGGCGGAAACACTGCCGTAATAGGTAGTGTAACTGTAATGATGTCAAAGACTTAGCACCTTCATTAGTGCAATTCAGCACTAAATTAAACGCTCTCCAACAATGTAGGTATTTATTTCGGAACGCCATCAAGCCGTCTCTCTCAGATTTGCCGGAATAAAAAGTGACAGGTATGGAAATTCTATGATTTTCGACAGTTGTGAATTTAGGTTGTGAATTGAACTTTCTTAGATTATTGCTTATTCTTCTCAGAACAAGGTCTCTTCGTACTAAATGAACGGTTAGCCTAGTTTTTGATGTTCACAAGAGTGAAAGTAAAAATAATACGTTGACTGAATGATTTCAGTTGAAAGTAACGTCAATAGTTTATATCATAAGAAATATAAATCATCATCCTCGAATGCACCTTATTGAAAAAGTGAAACAAAAAATTTGAGTTCAAATTTTAAAATTACTTCATATAAGAATATGATGAAGGTAATTAGGTAACGTGTAGATGTTTACTAGATTAGTTCCTGTCTTTGTTAGTGTTTCCGAAAGCGGAATTGAAGCAAAAAGGCGTTGATTGACTCCATTGTCTCCATCAAGAATTAGGTAATTACCGTCTCACAGTTACTTGGCAATTAACGGATGTCTTTTTTGATACCTGGAGTTGACAGAGTGAACCTAAGTTTATTAGGAACTTGATTAATAACGGCTTATGATTGGTTTTAAATATAAGTATATCAGAGATCGTTGAGATTCTTTTGATTTTGATAAAACCTAAAAAAAGTTGACTGCGCACTTGAGAGATTAAAATTTGTAATTACATAAAAGGAGACTGGGCCAAAGCGCTCCGTGAATCAATAGCGATACTTTTGTGGTATTTAGTTCAGGTTTTAATATTATTTAGCTTTTAGTTAGTAATAGATACATAGATTTAAGTAAATATTTGTGGACTAAACATGATAATAAAGATATTATTATTATGGTATATATGTAGGGATATCTCAACTACACCTTGACTTGCCCAAAATATTGACGTGCAAAAGTATTTCATGTAAATCTAATTGCAGAATAAATGATTTCATTTCGTTTGGTTTCGTTTCGTTTCGTTTCATTCCATTCCATTTTATTTCATTTCATCTTACACCCACACGCGTAGAGGCATTAAAAACAACCCGGCAGTTTCGAGAAAAAAAAATTACAATACAAATAACTTGTTGTACTTTTTGTCGTACGATTTAAACAGTGCTCGATATTCGTCCTCAGCCTATATACGGCACAGGCCTTTTCCATGGAATCAAACACATGTGGAGTAAGGGCCGTAACACCACCACGCTGGCCTGATTCGGGTTAGTGGGTAGAACGGCTGCAATACCAACCGAGTCAAATGGCTGAAGGCACGTTAAGCCAGGCTGAAGCACGTGAAGCAAGGAGGAGTTAGAGATCACAAAGTTTTGGTAACCCATCCACAGCCTGACCATCGCGAAGGTAGCTTTGTTTTCTATATTAAAAGCCAAAGCGTACTAACTAATACGCCACCTAGCTCCTCACGATTTAAACAGTGCTCGACGTTATGCATTATTATTACACATGCAAATCTGTCATGCGTATCTGGGATGCTGCGGTCGTATTTTGACAGTAATAAGGTAAGTAACATATATTACGTCCAGCATAATTTTTAAGACTCAATTATTATTGACGAATAGTCAGAATAAGGTTATAAAAAAAATGTTGTTTTATTTTTATATTTAGTGCTTGTCTGCTAAAAGAGGTTCCCCATTTCTTATGTAATAGGTGACTGAATCTACTAGAATAACACAATATTGTAGTCTTATTATATTCAGAAATAGCCGACATAATTTCTTAATCAAAACATATAGTAATACATAATATTTATTCATTATTTTTTTCTCAAAACTTCCGGGTCAGATTTTGATGCCTCTTCGGATGGATGGTGTATTAATTAACTATTTCATTACCTTCAAACAATATATTTTATTATTATTATTATATAATGTGTATTTTAAATAAATAAAAATGGAATGTTACAGTGGGTAGTTGAGGTATCCACATATAAATAACACAACAGTGCTGCTAGTGGTTCACAGATCACTTCTCGTAAAAAAATGCCAGTCTCCTTTGTCTAAAATTTATAAAAACTAAATAAATTTAAAGTAGACAAAGTCGTAAATAGCCTAGTTTGGACACCTTTCGTAATATTAGATAAAACCTCCTGTAAAATGTAACAAAGTTTTATTTCATTTCTTTTTATTTTTCATTGAAAGTACACGCTAATTTAGTTAATAAAGTTACAAATATTTACGATTGGGTCCTTACCTATGAAATTGGTGTTTTTATTCTGTCTTAGCAATTTGTCCGTAACTATTAAGTTTCAGAACATTCTTATAAAATAATTGCCCCTTCTAAAAATAGACCATATATTTGAGCTCGTATTATTTAATTTCATAATTTTTTGTAAGTTTAATTGTGTTAAAATTAGACACAAAGACAATTATTTTAAACTGCCTCCCGAATACATCATTTGATTTGCATTAACATAAAAACGATGAATAATTTTTATCAAGCGTGTTCACACACATATTGCTAAAGCTTGTCTAATGATACATGCGAAATATTATTATCTCTTCGCCAAATATTAATGATACATGCCAAATATTATTATCTCTGGATTTGTTGTTGTGAGGAAAACTGATAAAATATTAGTATGTAAAATGCAGACATCCCCAAAATCTCCATACAAAACACCAATTTCATAGGTAAGGACCTAATATATGAATCCCGTTGCATGAATCAACTACCATTGGTTGGTGAATTAATGTTGCATAAGTACTTGGCAAAAAGGTTTAATTTACACTTTATGACGGTTTCTAATAAACTAGACGGTGATAGTTCCAAAGTCCGCTTAGACTAAACTCATTATTTTGATGCTTTAAGAAGATCCCTAATCCACTGAGATCATTTAAGAAAATCCGACGAAGATTTTATTACACGAAATTACCTAAAACGATCTCCTTGTGTAATGTAACTTGATATATTTATAATTGATTGGTCGTCTCTAAAAAATATATTAAATGACTTCAACATTATTAAATGGTGCTCAAGATGTAATAAGGTCTTAGCTTTTTATCACACGATACAGATTACTTTAGTCGAAGCAATTTAAAGTCATGCCAATAAAGAAATATTTCTTGACTAGGTATTAAAAGCAGTTGCAGTCGCTAGTATATAAAAGAAAGTACATAAAAGGCTGCGAAACTACAAGTGCATTCTAGAATTTTCCTTTGGAACTTTGCTCTTCGTTTTGCCGTTTGAAAAGGCATTTTAATAAACCTGGAGCTGTGCTTCTAGCGGAAATAATCTAAATTAAAATGGCAGAGAAAACTCGGCTGCGTGTGGCAGTGGTTGGCTAGATTTAATTCATCGATGCTCGAGTTCTTAATCAATTATATTCCATTTAGGCGATGCTATAACGATCGCAGTATTCCTATAAGCATTGGGACTATTTTTGACATTCGGATTATTCATCCGTATACGAATTTCATATTTGCCGTTTGTATTGTACTTTATTACGTTTTGGTATGTAATTATGTCATAACTACCTACCTTTCAGTGAACTTGTAAAATGCACTCTGGGATTATTTGAGGTTTTCATCAATATGGTCTATAATTCATCCTTTCTACTACATTCTATACTAAGCATATAAATACATTGCATTTTTGCGTGGGACTGATAGCTTAACGATTTTTCATAAGCGTTATAGGTGTAACTTCTTGTTACCTAAAAGATTAAATAAAGCATTTCATTTTATTCCTATGTCGATTTAGATAGAATGAAAAACTGGATGAATGTTTCGGTTCATTTGAATTTTAATCGCCTTAATTATTGCTAGACTAGCAATTGTTCTGAACGTATTGCAGCATGTTACGATAGTCTTATAAGTCAAGATTCTTAAAATTATCACTGTTATTAGAGATGATAAATGTTTAGAATCTGTAGTTCTCAATTAACTCTCTCCGCCTTAAATTCTAATGCAAGTCTATTATTAGTTCAAGCAACCAATCCTTCTAAATGAAGCAACATTCCCGTCCCTTGAAAATCAGCGAAACCCAATTGTTCGACCAATAAGGCAGATTATCGTTTAGCAAATAATCTTCAAAACAAAATCTTTACGTTTACGGGGTCGTTATTGGTACGGTTTACGACATGGCCATCATTGGGAGACGTAAAACGTGCTGGTTTGACTTTGACAGTTCCTTATTAGGGCTTGTTAAAGGCTGTAAAATGAAGCCAAATTGCAACATGACCAGTGAGAGAGTTTAGGAGAAAGTCTTTTGTTAATTTTCCTGTTGCGGCTACAAATTTAATGGGACTACTGACAGTATCTTGGCTTTAAATATTAAAATTCTTTTATCTATGTTCATTAATATTTTTTATAGAATTAATAGAAATATCTTCATAATTATTTCCCTTCTCCTCCTAATTTTATTTTGGGGTTTGCGTAACAGTCTCCCTCTTCTGATTGCCTTCAGCATTTGCCATATCAGCCAACTTTTCCTGATCCACAAAATAAGGAAGCTTTATTTGTACATAAGAAGTATGCAAAATTATTGCAAAAATGCAATTTGAATTAGTACGTCATTAATTCAAATAATTCGCTGTTATTGTGAAAATAACTCACCCCTTTCAACCATTTAAAATTCTCCTTGTTCATAAATTTACATAAATTCCGTATTCTTCTATCGTATCAAACATTAGGGAAATGAAGAAATTAAGTTGAACATTTTTCAGCTTAGTCTGGTTATTTTTACTGCCTAAAAGATTTGTTTGGCCTGAAACTCAAAAGTTTTTTACTGGGGAATGATTCGAAAAACCCTTCAAACTTTATTTGTCGCTCGCTGTTGCTAAAAATTTAAGTGAAATTTTTCGGAGTGGCGATGGCGCGATCCCTGTTTAACGATCCGGAGGGGGTATAATAAACCCGGTAATTAACTGTTTCAGAACGAGCCACCCTTTCCACTTTTATATATTTATCACTAAGATCATGGCAGCTTTCGTTTAATAACCTTGATTTTCAAGTTATTTCATCGGTTCGGAAGTTCCTTAACGAAGGAGCCAATCTCATTGGCCTATTTCTTAATTTTATCCACAAAAGTTTATAAGTTATCGTATTTTAATGCAATTTATATGTAAATTCTTCTATTTATGAGATAACTATGAAACGTTGAATTAATTTTAAAAAAATGTTTCGTTTTCGCATGCTCCAAACCTTTAATACCTTTGAATATGAAAGATTAGCTTTTGCCGCTTCATTCGCATGGAATAGTGTCTTTGAGATGGCGTGATTTCATATAGTCTATAGCCTTCTTCAACAAATGGGCTATCAAACATGAAACATTTTTTTTAAATCGGACCAGTACCTAGTTCCTGAGATTAGCGCTTTTTAACTCGCGATATCATTCGAATGGAATGTCTGAATTAAATAATTCAAAAAATTAATATTTTCAAAATAAAATAAACACTTATTGTGGCTAAATTAAAATAGTTAGGCATATTATTATGCTGTCGCGACATTTTTTGTAAATAATGATGTGTAGATTAAAATGATGTACTACGACGTAGAGTAGTCGTAGTACATCATTTTAATTCATTATCAATAGTTTTTGCAGCGTATGCGATGTAAGGTATATTTTTGACATTTTTATTACACCCTGGGTTATATTTTTGTTTTTTTTTTTTAAGTGGCAACTTTTGTTAGAAGCTGTCAGTAGTTGGGCGCTATCGGCTTACGACCAGACTATTGATTTGTGTAGAATTATTTATTATGATTTTTTTTTAGTACGGATCCCAAATAGCTTATAGCCTTCCTCTATAAATGCGCTTTCCAATACTGTAAGAATTTTCTAAATCAGACCTGAGATTTGCGCGTTTAACCAAACAAATAAACTCTTCAGCTTAATTTATTTACTAATAATATATTAGTACCTATAGATGTGCGTATAAAATTAAACTACAATTTCTCAATGTTAATACGCGAACGAGTACCCATAAGGGTAATTGGTTTATATTTCAACACTGGTAAAACTGAAGCGGTAAAAGTAAAGATTCCACTAAATAAACATAAATATCTTCAAACATTGTCAGCCCCATTTTAACCAACTAATGCTGCTTGTGTTACGGACACTAGATGACGGATAAATATATTTAATAGATAAATACATTATAAATATCCTGAATATATAAATATATATAAACATCCAAGACTAGAGAACAAATGCCTGAAAATTCATCACCCAAACATTTGCCCCCACCAGGGATCGAACCCAGAACCTCTCGAGATGGCGACGCCTTGAGACCGGCATACAGACCACTCGACCACGGAGGACGTCAAAATGGTTTTGAAAATGGTTTTCACATATATAGCATTGCTTAAATTTTACCTTTTTTTCCACATTAAACTGTTTTGAAGTATAAATTAATATGAACTTGCAGTAATTACCTAACAATTTCATTCAAGTTTCTCACAGACCCACTTACTCTAATTTGTTGTATAATAGACTGTGAGTTACATACTGAGACCTTTGTTTAGCATTATTGATTAGTTCCTTAATTGATTGCACTTGATTAGAACCCTCGACTCAATTAATAAGTGAAGTGCCGTAGCTTAACTGCGCTTAACTGATTTGTGGGTTAACGTATGTGAACACTGTTTAGTAAATATAAGGTTGTAGGACTAATTGATCAACATTGATGTTTCTAAGATTACCAGTCATTTTCTCAGTTGGATCGTGGATTCTGTGACGTGATATAATTGCATAAACGTAATTTTTTAAGTTTAACTTTTTACTCACATAAGTGCACATTTAACCTTTCCCTTGTAAAATGCAAACATTCGTATCTATTACAACACATGAAACATGTGGAAATAAGGAATCGAAATTCCTCTTCCATATTATTAATTACAAATGGTAAATTCACGAACAAAATCATCCACATAAAGTAACTTCTGCATTAGGGACAGTTGGACAATGGATCGAAAATGTAATTTTTGTTAAAAATCAAAATCTACTTCATATTTATTAAATATTGGTTTTTCACGTTTAAGTATGATTCTTGAACTATCGTTTGAGAAGAAAAAACTGATCAAAAATTTATCTTAAGAATTTTTTTTTTATTTTTGCACATCATTTTCTTTGTGTCGATAATAAAATCCCACCAAATGTAACAGAACCGTCTTTTCATTAATTTAAACCTTATTTAAAAAAAAACTTTAATGAAAAAAGGCTATTACAAAATCTAAGATTAACTAGGGGATTAAATGGTGTGGAAATAGTTATTTTCTACTGTTGTCATAAGCATGTTTGATGTTTGATGGATGTTTGAATCATGTTTGTTTGATGGAATAATAGAAATTATATAACTCTTTATTGCACATAAACAAAAAGAAACAATGTAACCATATACATTACTAAACAAATAAAATGATATATATAATTAAACAATATATAAACTCAATAAAATATAAATACAAATAATATAAATAAATAAAAATAAATACATAATACTATGCCTAAACTGAGAGATTAATACAGATGAGAACAAAAAGTCGATAATGTAAAATGATAAAAAATACACTTATATGCTACGTGCTAATGGTAATTAAGAAATAATGTAAAAATATATTTAATACTGACAAAAATTGTATGATTGGCTATCTAAAAAAGTGGATGAGAAATGAGTTTCATGCCGGGTTCTCTCGGAATCCTGCCGCTTTCATTGATTACCACCACAGTCTAAGCGCTGTGGATGTACTTGCTACAAGCGCTCGGGCTAATGAACTTTAATATCATAGTTTTTTAATAATTAGATATTGATTTATTTTGTAAATATATATTATATAAAATGTTGACGATTTTCAGTGCCAAGCTTGGCCTATGAAATAAAATTATTTTTATTTATACCCCTTGTCCCACTATACCCCAACTGTCTCGCCTACTGCCACGAGCATCGTTCAGACTGAGCTGAATAAAAGAACGGGGTCAAATGATAGCCGAATAGATTATGAGGAAAATCCCCCCACTTCCGAATCCGTAATCTTGTTCCGGGAAGTTGGTTCCGCGACGAAACGAGAAACAATCGGAACGCAAAGGGATGCCGACGATTGGACACAAACGTTCAGAGGAAACTATTTGCAGATACGCTTTTGTTTTACTTATCTTCGTCGTTTTAACGACTGTGGACTTTTGTTCTTTTGTATTACTTTTTTTTTAAATATTCATTTCATTTCGCCGTCATCAAAGATCATTTCAACATTCACTTGTTTACACACTTTTCTCCCTTACTCTCCCATTCGCCTAGTGAGCAACTACAATCAAATAATTTCCTGACATCAAGGGATCCGCCAAATGTCACATTACTAATAATTTGTTTAAATGTGTAAAAACTTTAAAATCAGATCAATTATCCTGATCATAATATTTCATATACAAATAATTTAATTGGTTACGTATCATTACAACTAAATTTGTAATAACTATTCTCAATTGAACTGCGGGTGGAAGACCTACTGTTTAATATTCCTAAAGATCGGCTTACATATATTTGTTTTAATTAATGGCCGAAATCCCTAACGGACGATTCACCTATGATCGTCACCTATGGCTTATTTAACTACAATTATTAAAACTAAGGTTGATTGAACTAACAGATGATTAACTAGTCTGCGAGCACAAAACGAGACACAATGGAAACATCTGTTGTTTGCAAACACCGGCGTTCGCGGTGCCCGCCAAGAGTTCAACTTACTATTGATTTATCTATGATCGATATTTATAGACAAATAAGAATGTGTAGAGAACAAATGGTGTTGTCCCCGACTCGCTGTGGTAGTCTAGTGTAGGTGTGTAACCTGCCTTATAGTTATGAACATGTTATTAAAATTTATCGGTTGGGTTAGGTTTGTATAAAGACCAAAAGCACTTAAAACTTAGCGACAGAACCGAACATATTTTTTTTTACTTAGGTTCAAAAAATATGTTCTATTCTGGCACTTCGCCAGCCGCTGCCGCGACACGCTCGCTTCGCTCGCTCCGTTCGCGCGTTGAGGCCGCAGTTCTACCTAACACTTCTGGTCGTCGTCATACCTAACGGAGACCTTCCTTTACTTCAATTTCATCAGTTATTCTCAACTATTTATATAGTCACCACATCGTGCAGTATTGATCAGTACGAGTCGTCCATTAGGTTTTTCGTACATAATTGAAACATCCAATAGCTTAAAGAACCTTTAGATTAATCGTTCGTTACTCCAATTGATTTTAGTACAAACAAAAGCATTTGAGAATTAAACATTCGTTGAGTCGTCCAATAGGCGATATGAATTTATGTGAAACGACCATAGTTCATTTGAAAATAGTTATAAATGTTAGTTGTAATGATACCTTATAACACATTTGCTCGTAAAGGGTCTCTTATTTCACCAATTTCAATATCATAATCTATCACATTACGTACTTGTGCGATAATGTATAGTAAAACGCACAGTTTATGATGTTCCGTCTAAAAACGAACGATACTTTTTTAAATCTTAGCAAAGAGTTTTTATGTCAGAAATATAATAAATAAACATTTAATTCTTTAATTTGTTCAAATTGTTCAAATTTTTAACTGCTTTAACAAGTTATTAGTTTAAGAATGTCTGAGTTTTATTTATTTCCTCGCAAATGTGTTATAAAACGTCGTATGACATTCGTGCGATTTGATAATTACAGCCTCTGCCTTCTTATAGCCCTCACCTACAGCTCGGGCTAGCAATATCGCCTCGGCTGTAATTTTTAACTTACCGCACTTTTATCATAATGTACTGTAAACAGTTATCGTTTAATTGTATTACGATGATTTGATGTCTAAAACTTATTTTCAACTGCCTAATATTTTCTCTTTTGAATTAAAGAGCTAGGTCTCATCAAGATCTTAAACTTGTTTTACTTTAACCATTAGCATAGTTTCGCAATTATCATGAATATCAAAGGAACCTCGTAGTAAAGCAGAGATATTGGCGTGATCCGAGAAACTATTCATTAGGCCGTGACTCGACTGGACCGTTGTCAACGTCACTCGACCCCTCACTCGCACTAATCCTATAAAACTTTCAAAGTGGTAGTCTGTTTGTTTGTATGCACGTCAATCTTCTATTAATGAAGCGCAAATTTAGCTTTCAACGGGAAATTAAAGTGTGGTTATTCAGTACTTTTCCTTTGTCTTTGATACTTCTTAAAGTGCGTTATTAATTTCTTGTTAGGAAATTAGGTTCTTTAAGAGCACAATTTCCTTAGAACTTCATAACATATAAGTCAAGTCTACTCTTCAGTCATCATTTGATTGTAATTTTGATTCACACATACTTCTTAAATTATTTGAGGCTGTAGTTTGTACCATTTCTCATAACTATCTAGAGTTGCATTACTTATATTTTATTTTCATTCAAATTCTTTTTCACTTATATAGCCTACATGCATGTTAAGACAATCAATATGAGTACATGAATAGGGTCTTATTCATGCAGAGTAATATAAAAGCGCTCGTACTAAGCAAACGAAAACTGCAAAACTTTATTGAAATGCAGAACGAAGCAAGTCATTTTTAAGGTAATCCCACCGGAACTGAGTGTGGCGGAACAATCGCACAGCTCTCTGATTACAGGGAGATAGAAAAAGTATATCTGCTCGTTTTTCTAGATTATTTAAAAACTTCGGGATATTTAAAGTACGAAATAATTTATTTATTATTTTTCTTTATCCACGAAAAAGCAAAAAAAATTTCACGCAGCATTTTCATTTAAATATATTTGGATGACCTTATAAACTGAATATGTTTTTAAACATTATTTACAATGATACATTGTAATTTTTATACTTTACCTTACTTGCCTTAAAAAGGACTGCATATAGTTTGCGTGCAGTAGGTACACAGAGCCGGACAAAAAGTTGAACAACCACTTACCAAAAATGGAACATATTACCGGGGACTAAGGTCTTACGACATCTGGAAGTATTCCGAATACGTAGCAATTGCGGCTTTTATTATGGTTTTCCATGAAGGTGAATCAATAGCTCCCGTCGCATTGCTCGCCGCAATAAGGCATTCGATATTAGAATTTTACTCACCATCCTTTGTTCCATATATTTATGGTAATGTCGTTGTACGATATACAGAGAGTGTAAAGAGTTTCTTTGAGTTTTATGTATATAGGACTTGTACAAATATTTGGATGATTTCTATAGGATAGAATATTGAAAGATTCTTCTTTTTCTTCTCTACTTACTGTTGAACGGATAATCCCATTTGCTTTGATTTTAGGTATCTTTTCATGTCTTTGTGATAATAATAAAAACAGTATCAAATTTACCAAATAATATCGTTTGCACAACTTTAGACCGTATAAACTTGAATCGTGTATCTGTATCGATTATTTTATCAATAACCTTGAAATGTCAATTTTGTTTTATCTGTCCTTCTCACGTTGAATTGAAATGACGAGGGGAAGAGAGATGAACTTAAATTTACTTTATTGAGCTCAGAACCAGATCCAACAAAATTCGCGGCAGCAGCCGCTCGGAGTAATTTAATAATAAATTTTCGAATCTAAGGATGTAATCAAATTTTAGATTTTGAAATTTCATCGAACCTTCAATTAACCTGATTGGCTTTTTCCAATATTTGGTAATGTTTTTTTATAGATAATCATTGATATCTGTCTTCGGTTTGCTTTTAATAAGCAATCACAGTAAAATATAGATACTAAATAGAAGGGTTAATAGTGCAACATTCTCAGCATCTAATAGTATTTGTGCACATTTTTATTGCCATTACCCCTTTAACTAATATCAAAATTTAATTATCATACTGTTAAATATAACTGTAAATGTTCAGGTCTAAGAAAGATTCTAGACTTAAAGTATCATGAATAAAATATTTCTCTGGCTGGTCTAATGCGGTCCACATATTCTTATGTTTGGGTATTAAAGTGCTTTGAAACTTAACTCGTGATTCAATTTTGATTCTTACTAACCTACGATAAAGGGCAAGGGTTCTGGTCAAGTAATATTTCAAGAATCACAGTATATTTACTGAAAGTGACTTTTGTTATCCGAAGGCCCTATTTGATCATTTGTCTCAAGATGCTTGAAACGTACTTAAAGGAAAAGGTCAAAGTAAAATATTCGACTATGCTCAAATATCAAAATATCAAAATATCAAAAATAATTTTATTTCATAGGCTAAACATAGCACTTAAAATCGTCAACATTCATACATAGTCACATTTATTATACATAAAGTAAATTTAAATAATAAAATTGACAAAAAAGACTTAAAATTCACTGCCGCGAGCGCTTGTAGCAAGTACATCCACATAGCGCTTTGACTGTGGTTGTAATCGATACAAGCGACCGGATTCCGAGAGTAAGGCATTTCATGAGAAGAACCCGGTAAGAAACTCATGAGCCACTTTTTTAAAATAGCCAATCATACAATCTATTAGTCACAGTGTTACATTTTTTACAATTAGAAATTATATGTCAGTATAAAATCAAAATAAGATTAAACATTGTTATCTCTTATTACATTAACTTGTATGAATGATACATGTATTAACGTCTTATTACTTTAAAGTGGCAAATAAAACTAAACATTATTAAGATTAAGCAACGGATGTCCACACATGCCTATCATCTAAATAATCCTGAACTTTGTAATATGCCTTTCCCATGAGGGTTTTCTTAATATGCGGTTTAAACCTGTGCAACGGCAGTTCAGTTACATGTTGTGGAATTTTGTTATATATTTGTATGCACTTTCCCATAAATGAGTGACTAGTTTTACGTAGTCTAAAACCTGGAACAGCAAGCCTGTTCCTGTGTCTTGTGTTTAGACTGTGACCGTCGCTGCATTTTAAAAATGTTTTTATATTTTTATAAACGTACATAATGTTTTCATACACATATTGGGATGCAACTGTCAAAATATTTATTTCTTTAAATAATTCCCGTAGTGAATCACGAGGTTTAAGTTTATAAATAGAACGTATTGCTCTTTTTTGTAGTACAAAAATGTCGTGAATATCGGCTGCTGTGCCCCATAACAGCAGACCATACGACATGACACTATGGAAGTAACTAAAATATACAAGTCTCGCCGTTTTAACATCCGACAACAATCTAATCTTTTTTACGGCATAAGCAGCCGAACTGAGTCTTGCCGATAGGGTGTTAATATGAGATCTCCACTGCAAACGAGAATCCAGGGTGATCCCTAAAAATACCGTTGTATCAACACATTGAATTATCTCCTCATTAATTTTAATTTTTGTACTGACCTGCTTTACGTTAGGCAAAGAAAATTTGATACACTTTGTTTTTTTAGAATTTAATAATAAGTTATTATGAGTAAACCAACACATTACTTTGGAAAGGGTGTTATTTACATCGTCAAAGTCTTCTACGTTTCTATTGATTTTAAAGATAAGAGATGTATCATCTGCAAATAATACCGTTTCACATAGGTTGTTTACATAGGATGGAAGATCATTTATATAAATAAGAAATAGTAGTGGTCCTAATATTGAGCCCTGAGGTACGCCCATTAGAATTGGAGCCCCTGAAGACTCAGTTTTATTTATAATCACCTTTTGTAAGCGATCACTTAAATATGATTTTAATATATTTATCGCATTTGCTGAGGCGCCATAATGGTGTAATTTTCCCAATAATGTTTTATGTTCTACACAGTCGAAGGCCTTGGAAAGATCACAGAAGACAGCTAACGCATCCTGCTTATTTTCCCAGGCATCAAATATTTGCTTCATGAGCTCGACACCCGCATCAGTAGTACTTCTACCTTTAGTAAAACCGAATTGCCTATTATGAAATAATTCATTTATTCTAAAATGAGAAATCAGCTGATTGTAAATGACTTTTTCAAATATTTTGCTCAAAGTTGGTAATATTGATATTGGGCGGAAATTTGAGGGGTCTGATTTGTCTCCAGATTTAAATAATGGAATAATTTTACTATATTTCATGAGATTAGGAAACACTCCATCGTCAATACATTTATTGAAAATAACCGCTAAACAAGGAGAAATATTTTTAATTATTCCTGAGATAACTGCCACTGATAAACCCCAAAGGTCCTCAGTTTTTTTCTTATTCAAGGATTTAAATGCCTTAATTATGCAATCTGTTGTAATTTTATGGAAATCAAAAGGACTATTAAATTTATTGACACTACATTCTAAAAGTGAAAGTGCATATTCTGTAGACGAATTCAGGTTACTTGTGATTTTCGCGGGAATTTCTGAGAAAAAAGACTCCATAGCATTTGCAACAGCTTTGTCTGTTATTATTAATTTGCCATCAATGTTAAGTTCAAAAGAGCCATCTTTAAATGATGTTTTGCCGGTTTCTTGATTAATAATTTGCCATGTAGTTTTAACTTTGTTGTCGGATTTTCTTATTTTATTACTAAGAAAGTTTGCCTTTGCAATATTACACACTTTTTTAAATATTTTAGAATAATTTCTGACATAGTTTATAAAAGACTGGTCGGTTGATAGGGACTTTTCATAATATAAATCGTAAAGTTTTCGTCTACTAATATAAATACCTGGAGTAGCCCAATCACTGAATTTCTTTTTTGAATTTATTGAAATAGTTTTTTGCTTAACGCTTTTTGCTTAATGCTCCCATTTTATCCTATAAGTAACTCAACTTAGTGAACCATAAGTAAAATAATAGGGTAAGACTACTTATCTTATTAGATGGGATAAATACAGAGAGGGATTACATTTGTAATTAAGATGTTTTTAATTATGCACTTTGTTTACCTTTAAGGAAGATAACTGATGCTATTTAGCTTTTAGTATTGTAATATAACAAACATTAACAGTTTTATGAAGATGCAATTTCATGGTGTTCGTGCGTTTTGTGCACACAAAAGGCACGCAATGCACCAGAAATGAAGATCAGCATGATATTACTAAATATATTGTACCAAAGGTTTTTATATTCAAAATAAAATGCATGGGAAATAAAATATTTTATTAGCTTATTTGCTAGCATTTTGTTGTTTATTATATTTTTGCGTCACTTTTGTTTCACTGAAAGGTTACAATTTACCATAAGGGTCATGGGGTTGCAGTAAATCTCAATTTAGGAGATCATCGGATCCGAGCCGATGAATATTCCGCACCCGCTTTGGAATTATCATAATTTGCTCCATACCCAGATTTGATTCTGTATTATACTCTAGTGTAACACACTTGCAGTAGAAACATTTCGTATTTTCAGAAAAAAGGGTTTTTTTACGCAATACTTCATGCACCTTACTATTATAAATAATCAATTATCATTTGTGTCTTTCTCTGTTCCTCTCTTCGGGGTAGGTTCAATTTGTTTTAAGTCCCTTCTTTCACTCCACATTATATCACATTTACTCGGTTCTTTTCTACCCATGTGATCGTCATTATCAATACTTGTTTGGTATTTTATTTTCTACCAGGCAGAAAGGTATATTTTTTTTATTATTCTGAAATTCCATTTTCCTATGTTGTTTCTAAAATAATGTTAAGACTCGTATTTACTCAAAATTATTCGAATTCGTTTTTAAGGAGAAGCTAGGTACAGTCATAGCCGCGTAGATAAATAATTTATGTAAACTTAAGTGTGGCAGGCGTTTCTTAAATTTATCGCCATACTAGATTAGTAATCTGTAACATTTATACTAAAAAGTTGATTGATGCTTCTTCCATACTTTGTTATAAATCTGGTCCGCTAATTGATTAGAAAGCAGAATTATATTCCACATAGTACTAATATATCAGCTTCAGAACTTTAGACTCTTTAGAAATATTCAATTCGAAAGTAGATAATGTCATATAGTTTGCTGTTTAACACCTGGATTGACACTAATCCAGACACTAATAACCAACATATCTAGTTTATCTGTATCATAATGTTAATCCTTAAACAGTATTAAAGTGTACCCTTTGACAATTTCACCAAACAACCTTTACTTCTTTCGAACAATTCCCCCAACGAGAATAAATTAGGCGAATCCACTTAAGGATTCGCGTTACACATTCAACGATAGTCCTCTTTTCTTTGAAAGTTGAAACTGAAAAGCTTCATTCACCTGAAAACATCTCTCCCGACGCCATGCTCGAAAAAGGTTTTCCGAGAATGTCACAATCGATAAGAAAGAAGTGACAAATCTTATCAAAGATGTAAATATATTTTAGGATGATGTCTTATCTAAGTATTCTTCTATTTTCAACCCGTGTGCCTTTCCAATCGCGTTCAAATAGTTATCTGTACCCTTGGTGTAAGTTTTCATAATAAAAAAACTCAACTTTTTTAGTTGCGTTAAGAATGTTAATTTCTATGGGAAACATGAAAAGCGCCCCTAGCGAAAAGTAATTAAAAACACATTTCCCTTAGAAATTGACATTCTTAACGCAAATTTAAAAAAAATGAGTTTTTTTACAATGAAAATTTACACTACCCGTACAGATGCGAAAACTACAGCAGCTAAATAAGCAGAAGTGAATTTCGATAATGCAGTTCCATCGCTTTTCCAGAAAGGTGCCAGTGTTGATTTTGAACTATACAATTCATTTTGCGAGAATTGCGCTGAACCAATTTTGATCCCACTAGTACATATATATACATATATATATTTTTGATATTATTATTTCGCTGTAGCTTGCTACGTGAACCACAGTCAAGTGCTCAACAGAAATTATACCAAATTGCGGGCAATTGAAAAGTTGAAAGAAGCTCCGTGCTGGCGACGACGGTCTGGAACAAAAAGCCACCCCTGAAGCCTGCGGTTTCCGGGTTTTGCCGACTAATGGAAAATAGTTGATTACCCGTCTGGAATGTAATAACTGAAATCTGGTAAAGTCACTGCCTGTATAAAATTCTTGACTTTTAATACAACTACAGGATTCATTTTTCAGGTCCAAAGTATATGCTGAACATGTGAAGGTAATATAACAAGATAACATTAAACAGTAGTTTTACAGCACTTGAGCTAAAAGCTCGGCGTCGTGATCGTTTGCACGCTTGGTTTGAGTTTTTGAAAGCGAAGCTATTGTCCCTGTCCCCCCATAGTCTCATATATCTCGAATTCCTCCATGCTGCGGAAAGAAAGTCAAGCCCTTAACCAGACGTTATTGCAACCATTCCTACCAACAATCAGCAATAAGTCATGGTGATTCAGTTCACACTTCTTTGTATATCTCTACCCAGCTGTATGTCATTATACTAGCCTTTATCTCTTTAAAGATCATAGCTATATGCATCTTATTATAAGAACTTGAGTAAGTCCAAGAATACTTTTGTGGACGGGTCCTACCACATTAAACTTTGTGGCAAGTTCATGCGCTCTGCGCCGACCCGAAAATTATTGAGTTTGACCTCCAAGACCTCAGAATTTTGCACAAAGTTTGTGATATGTGCTCATCATGTTTATTCTCATGTTTATTAAATATTTCATCAACAATATTCGCTAGTTCTACCAATATTCAACTCTGAGCAACCGATTCATATCTATGTTCAGATTTTATAATGTTTTCATTTGGTGTGGTAAAATTTATTGGAGGTGGCGCCTTGGATCGAAAACAAAGCTACCTTCGCCATGAAGTGGACGTGGATTGGTGACCAAAACTTTGTGATCTCAAGGTCCTCCGTGCTTCGGCAGGCACGTTAAGACGTTGGTCCCAAATATAATAGAGATATTACGGCCGTTTCTACCTACCAACCCGCATTCGCCCACCGCGGTGGTGTTACGGCCTATTCTCCTCATGTGTTTCTCCACTAGGAAGGCCTGCCTGAGCCCAGCTGTGGGTCGTATATAGGCTGAAGACGGACGGTACAATTTTAGGAGCATTTACCATTTCATTTAGTATTGGTGTGCTTTCTGTTGCTAGAAAAATATTTAAATAACATTTTTGAAACAAAATTCTAATTTCTGTGTGGATGATGTGTATACTGTGACAACATGACACAAAATAACAAGATTTAAGTAATGCATATGTCTTGGTCCTTCTTAGAACAGAGATCGCTATCCAATAAGTAGTGGCTTTTATCCTTGCTAGGGAAAGAAAGCATTCTTGGCACTACCAGTCACACTACAAATGGGACTGTATTGTGAGGGATTATGGTTGAAAACAGTGTACATTGTTATAATTATTGACTTTTGTGACAGTGGGACAGCTATTTTGTATTCTCATCTTATAATATCTAAACACCTATCAATTACCAAACCTAAGCTATAAGACTTATTTAGAGTTTAATATCATACAAGTGTTAAATATGCATGATAATATTATTGAATATATATGGATTCATTACGTTAATCCCCTCAAGCCTTTTAATCAAATACCTACATAAAGGTTTAGTCGATATAAATTGGCGTTTTATTTTTTATTTAAACCTATTTTAGTTACAGAGTGTTTTGTTTTCTTCTTTCAAACACAAATCTAAATTAGAAAGAAATTGACAAATCACTTTTTAACTAAAATAGGTTTATTATGCCTTTCATATTTTTTTGAATAACACGGTTAGTCTGTAATAAAATGTAGGTTAAAAAAAGTTGAAAACAATACAATTAAAAATCGATTTCTTGAAAATGTTGGTGGTGTAATGGTAATAAATAAAAATCATCAGACATTCACACCTATCAACTGGCCCCATTTTAAGCAACTAATGCTGCTTGTGCTACGAAACTGGATGAAGAATAAATATATATAATAGATAAATACATATAATTACTCAGAATATATACAATACATAATAAACATCCAAGCCTGGAGAAAAAATGCCTGTATTCATCACACAAACATCTGCCCCCATTGGGGTTCAAACCCAGAACCCCTCGAGATGGCGACGTCTTAAGACCAGTGTACAGACCACTCGACCACGGAGGTCGTCAATAATTGTGTCTTCTCGTAGTCAGAATTACTTTTTTTCAATGACGAAATCAAAGCATTTGATTTTTTATGCGAACTAGGTTTAATGTAAGTTTTAAATGAACACTTTTAACGTCCTAATACGAGTAACTAAGTATTAGTACTGACTAGTTAGTTAGAATTACTTCAGTTTTCAGATTTCATAGTTTCTAACAGCATAGACTAAGTTGTATGATATTTCCTGCACCTAATGCTGCTCTACTTGAACTAAGATCTTGATCTTAGTTTCCACTGAAACAGCTGAGATATTCTATTGTTTCATGATGATAACAGTTTCAGAACAGAACTGTGGTGGTTTGGAGTAGAGCAGACTTGTCTACAAGAAGCAAATCATTCGTAATTCGTTGACAAAAAGGCATATTAATATCATCAAACATTAACACCTATCAACTAAGCCATATTGGGCACCTAATGCTTCTGTCACGGATACTAGATGACGGACAAATATATTTAATAGATAATATATATATATATACCAACATTTGCCCCCGCCGGGAATCGTACCCATAATCTCTCGAGAAGGCTACCGACGCTTTGAGACCGGCGTACAGACCACTCGCCCAGGTCGTCAAAATTTAAAAAAAATTAAAAATGTAAATAGGTAACCTAATATTCAATGTACATTAAATATATTTTAAAACTTTTAATGGGGATGAAAGAAGTAGGTAATATCGAAACCGAATCACCTAATTTTGAACGTCTGTCTGTCTTTATGTTTGTGCACGTCGACCCGACGGAATTTGTTGAACTTTGGACGGCGATATGTAACTATTAAAGATAACTTTTACTGAAGGGAAATGGTGATAAATCAATGCAATCCGCCAGTACGACGACGTCGCAGGCGCAGCTATTACAAAATATTACAATGGACCTCTGCAAATAGAGTAACATAGCTTTATTAAAATAAACTGCTTTGTCGAATGCAATGCGTGAAATAATTAACGCAATTTTGCTGGTTAATAACAATTTATTTGAAATAGTGGGTCGGTAGGATAACGATCGATAGAGAACACAAAGAGTTTGTCCGTCGTCTAGAATCCCATAAACAAGTTCTTAATTGAACATAACTAAACTATATACTACTAACTAAACGCTACGCTACTAACTAAACTATAAACTATATATATATTTAAGGTTTTTACTTTAATGGTACCGCCACCAAATCTCTGCTTAACCTATGGTTGACTGGTAGAGAACGATATTTGTCGTTAAGTCCGCCATATGTACCTAGTTTAGGACATTAAAGTTTGAATAAATAAATAAATAAATAACTTACGGCATTTAAACTAATGTTCATTTAAAAATTTGAAAATCGTTTTTATGATATTAAAATAAGTGTACATTTTTGTTCATGTAAACATTTTGAACGACTCTGAATGCGGCAGTTAGACTAGATAGTTAAATAGGGTTGGAAGAAGCTTATTAATATTGGGTGCTATGAAATTGGTGTTTTTATTCTGTCTTAGCAATTTGTCCGTAACTATTAAGTTTCAGAACATTCTTATAAAATAATTGCCTCTTCTAAAAATAGACCATATATGTGAGCTCGTATTATTTAATTTGATAATTTTTTGTAAGTTTATTTGTGTAAAAATTAGACACAAAGACAATTATTTTTAACTGCCTATCGAATACATCATTTGATTTGCATTAACATAAAAACGATGAATAATTTTTATCAAGCGTGTTCACACACATATTGCTAAAGCTTGTCTAATGATACATGCCAAATATTATTATCTCTGGATTTGTCGTTGTGAAGAAAACTGATAAAATGTTAGTATGTAAAATGCAGACATCCCCAAAATCTCCATACAAAACACCAATTTCATAGGTAAGGACCTAATATTTATTCATTTAATTCTCGTCTATTGTTGAATTTCTTTTTAGCTGTAAGCCAATCCGTGTTGTAATCACGTGGTTCAGTGGATAGACAAAATATTCTTGTTTAACCAATAATTCAAGAGTTAGTACCCCAGGGAGCGTCCCTGGGGTCATATTGTCTTAACTCCGCGAAGATTGCAGAGATAAGTCGATTATTGTAGTCACAGCTTATTTATCGAACGATCTAACTTAGAATGTAGCACTTAACCAAGTATTTTGTACTATAAGATGGATGCCAAACTAGCATACAATAACATGAGGCAATGTTCTGTCTCGATCAGTAGGTGTTCCCTCTCATTCTATCACTATTTATGAATGCAGGCTCTCCGTGGGATATCCTCTTCCTCTCTTCCTGTCCATAGTTTCTGTCTCACCTGTAATATTTACGCCATTTTGACGCCTAGACTGAAAATTGTTACAAATCTTTGTAATTTAATATTTTAAATAAAAAAATTTAAAACTGGTGATGACGTGCATTGTTTTATGTTGTGTAAGTGAGTGATATCCTGGATGTACCTTATCATTTCACAGGTGAGTCAAAAATCACATATTAAATGAGAGTATTTTGTTTGAGAAATTTGTGTATTTTTGTGTGACGTCATTCGTAGTAATACTCGTAGAAAGCTTTACTACGACATGACAAACTCATTAATTAAAGTGATAGAATAAGAGGGAACACCTACTGGTCGAGACAGAACATTGCCTCATGCTATTGTATGGGAGTTTGGCATCCATCAAAAGTACAAAATTCTTGCACTTAACCCCTTTGGGGTACTTTTTCAGTAATCCGTGAAGCTTTTTGACAATTTTATATCGTTTGTGCATGTGTATGTTATTTATTTTTATGTTATGAGGAGTTCGGTCGTGTAGTGGCTAGTACGCATTGATGTTTCATATCGAAAACAAAGCTACCTTCGCCATGGTCAGGCCTTGGATGGGTGACAAATTGGTCAAATTGGTCCCGGTCGCTATTGCAACCGTTTCTACCCACCAACCCGCATTGGGTAAGCGTGGTGGTGTTACGGCCCATATTCCTCAGACTGCGTTCCTCCATTAGGAAGGCCTTTCCCCAGCAGTGGGATGTTATTTATTTAATAAGCCATTACAAATATATATAATAAATTAGGTAATATTTAACAAAATCTCTTTTATGATGCACCAAGAATCAAAAAAAAAAGGCACACTCCGTCCACTGCTGAACGTAAGCCGTCTACAAGTCACTCCACAATAATCGGTTCTGGGTTTCGTTTTTAGAACTTTTTAGAAATCGATTAAGACCCTTGCAATAAATAAATTAATCTAAGGTTAGATAAATGAATTCGGGTTCTTCATAATCACTCTCTTGAACATTTTAAATGCAGTCTATGTTGGATTTACGACCTCTGTGGTGGAGTGGCCTGTACGCCGGTCTTAAGATCTCGAGAGGTCCTGGGTTCGATCCCCAGTGAAGGGAAGTGTTAGAGTGATGAATTTTCAGACATTTCTTCTCCAGTCTTAGATGTTCATTATATATGTATTATATTATGTATATTCTGAATAATATGTATTTATCTATTAAATATATTTGTTCGTCATCTAGTGTCCGTAACACAAGCAGCATTTAGTAGCTTAAAATGGAACTAGTTGATAAGTGTGAACGTCTGACGATATTTATTAAGAAGTACATTCTCAAAATATTTATGGAACAAATATTAATTGTTATACCTTCTCCATTGCATAATAAATTGACCACACTTATTTAATGAAAACTCACTAATGTATTCTTCAAATTGTTTCAGGTAAGAGAACCGGACGTTACGGCAAATTGGGTAAACAATTTTGGTAACACAAATTAGATTAAGTGTATCAATTTTACTACATTATTAAGCATTACAACCCTTGCCGTTGAAGACTAACACACATTATGAAAATCGTTATCTAATTTTGTAAAAAGGATCTACAGTCATGAAAAAATATAGGTATATCTTTCACCAGTGAAACTCTATATTCTCTTCTTATAAATGTCCTTAAATTCTTTTATAAATATGTTTTCTTGACTGTACACGTGCAAGTAACACAACTGTAAAAGATCTTCATTCAATTCTACAAAATAAATAGTTTATAATCTGATGATTTTTTTCAGGAAAAAGACCGTTTTTCAAAGAACAACCGTACGTGCAGTCAATTCCAAAAATATGTAACCTCTTTTGACAGTAAATGAATCTTATTAAACGGAAATAAATATTTTTTCCGCTGAAATGTGTGCGTACACATTTTCACACGATTGTACAAATGAATTCTAAATTTCATATCACCTAATCTTCATACTTTAGATTTAACTACTCATTTTCCGAGAGCGAAATAAAATAGGCAAACCAATTGCGTGGGCATTCCGGAATGCCATATGAGAGATGAAGTGTTAATATTAGGTCCTTACCTATGAAATTGGTGTTTTGTATGGAGATTTTGGGGTTGCGGTGTTACGGCCTATTCTCCTCATGTGTTTCTCCACTAGGAAGGCCTGCCTGAGCCCAGCTGTGGGTCGTATATAGGCTGAAGACGGACGGTACAATTTTAGGAGCATTTACCATTTCATTTAGTATTGGTGTGCTTTCTGTTGCTAGAAAAATATTTAAATAACATTTTTGAAACAAAATTCTAATTTCTGTGTGGATGATGTGTATACTGTGACAACATGACACAAAATAACAAGATTTAAGTAATGCATATGTCTTGGTCCTTCTTAGAACAGAGATCGCTATCCAATAAGTAGTGGCTTTTATCCTTGCTAGGGAAAGAAAGCATTCTTGGCACTACCAGTCACACTACAAATGGGACTGTATTGTGAGGGATTATGGTTGAAAACAGTGTACATTGTTATAATTATTGACTTTTGTGACAGTGGGACAGCTATTTTGTATTCTCATCTTATAATATCTAAACACCTATCAATTACCAAACCTAAGCTATAAGACTTATTTAGAGTTTAATATCATACAAGTGTTAAATATGCATGATAATATTATTGAATATATATGGATTCATTACGTTAATCCCCTCAAGCCTTTTAATCAAATACCTACATAAAGGTTTAGTCGATATAAATTGGCGTTTTATTTTTTATTTAAACCTATTTTAGTTACAGAGTGTTTTGTTTTCTTCTTTCAAACACAAATCTAAATTAGAAAGAAATTGACAAATCACTTTTTAACTAAAATAGGTTTATTATGCCTTTCATATTTTTTTGAATAACACGGTTAGTCTGTAATAAAATGTAGGTTAAAAAAAGTTGAAAACAATACAATTAAAAATCGATTTCTTGAAAATGTTGGTGGTGTAATGGTAATAAATAAAAATCATCAGACATTCACACCTATCAACTGGCCCCATTTTAAGCAACTAATGCTGCTTGTGCTACGAAACTGGATGAAGAATAAATATATATAATAGATAAATACATATAATTACTCAGAATATATACAATACATAATAAACATCCAAGCCTGGAGAAAAAATGCCTGTATTCATCACACAAACATCTGCCCCCATTGGGGTTCAAACCCAGAACCCCTCGAGATGGCGACGTCTTAAGACCAGTGTACAGACCACTCGACCACGGAGGTCGTCAATAATTGTGTCTTCTCGTAGTCAGAATTACTTTTTTTCAATGACGAAATCAAAGCATTTGATTTTTTATGCGAACTAGGTTTAATGTAAGTTTTAAATGAACACTTTTAACGTCCTAATACGAGTAACTAAGTATTAGTACTGACTAGTTAGTTAGAATTACTTCAGTTTTCAGATTTCATAGTTTCTAACAGCATAGACTAAGTTGTATGATATTTCCTGCACCTAATGCTGCTCTACTTGAACTAAGATCTTGATCTTAGTTTCCACTGAAACAGCTGAGATATTCTATTGTTTCATGATGATAACAGTTTCAGAACAGAACTGTGGTGGTTTGGAGTAGAGCAGACTTGTCTACAAGAAGCAAATCATTCGTAATTCGTTGACAAAAAGGCATATTAATATCATCAAACATTAACACCTATCAACTAAGCCATATTGGGCACCTAATGCTTCTGTCACGGATACTAGATGACGGACAAATATATTTAATAGATAATATATATATATATACCAACATTTGCCCCCGCCGGGAATCGTACCCATAATCTCTCGAGAAGGCTACCGACGCTTTGAGACCGGCGTACAGACCACTCGCCCAGGTCGTCAAAATTTAAAAAAAATTAAAAATGTAAATAGGTAACCTAATATTCAATGTACATTAAATATATTTTAAAACTTTTAATGGGGATGAAAGAAGTAGGTAATATCGAAACCGAATCACCTAATTTTGAACGTCTGTCTGTCTTTATGTTTGTGCACGTCGACCCGACGGAATTTGTTGAACTTTGGACGGCGATATGTAACTATTAAAGATAACTTTTACTGAAGGGAAATGGTGATAAATCAATGCAATCCGCCAGTACGACGACGTCGCAGGCGCAGCTATTACAAAATATTACAATGGACCTCTGCAAATAGAGTAACATAGCTTTATTAAAATAAACTGCTTTGTCGAATGCAATGCGTGAAATAATTAACGCAATTTTGCTGGTTAATAACAATTTATTTGAAATAGTGGGTCGGTAGGATAACGATCGATAGAGAACACAAAGAGTTTGTCCGTCGTCTAGAATCCCATAAACAAGTTCTTAATTGAACATAACTAAACTATATACTACTAACTAAACGCTACGCTACTAACTAAACTATAAACTATATATATATTTAAGGTTTTTACTTTAATGGTACCGCCACCAAATCTCTGCTTAACCTATGGTTGACTGGTAGAGAACGATATTTGTCGTTAAGTCCGCCATATGTACCTAGTTTAGGACATTAAAGTTTGAATAAATAAATAAATAAATAACTTACGGCATTTAAACTAATGTTCATTTAAAAATTTGAAAATCGTTTTTATGATATTAAAATAAGTGTACATTTTTGTTCATGTAAACATTTTGAACGACTCTGAATGCGGCAGTTAGACTAGATAGTTAAATAGGGTTGGAAGAAGCTTATTAATATTGGGTGCTATGAAATTGGTGTTTTTATTCTGTCTTAGCAATTTGTCCGTAACTATTAAGTTTCAGAACATTCTTATAAAATAATTGCCTCTTCTAAAAATAGACCATATATGTGAGCTCGTATTATTTAATTTGATAATTTTTTGTAAGTTTATTTGTGTAAAAATTAGACACAAAGACAATTATTTTTAACTGCCTATCGAATACATCATTTGATTTGCATTAACATAAAAACGATGAATAATTTTTATCAAGCGTGTTCACACACATATTGCTAAAGCTTGTCTAATGATACATGCCAAATATTATTATCTCTGGATTTGTCGTTGTGAAGAAAACTGATAAAATGTTAGTATGTAAAATGCAGACATCCCCAAAATCTCCATACAAAACACCAATTTCATAGGTAAGGACCTAATATTTATTCATTTAATTCTCGTCTATTGTTGAATTTCTTTTTAGCTGTAAGCCAATCCGTGTTGTAATCACGTGGTTCAGTGGATAGACAAAATATTCTTGTTTAACCAATAATTCAAGAGTTAGTACCCCAGGGAGCGTCCCTGGGGTCATATTGTCTTAACTCCGCGAAGATTGCAGAGATAAGTCGATTATTGTAGTCACAGCTTATTTATCGAACGATCTAACTTAGAATGTAGCACTTAACCAAGTATTTTGTACTATAAGATGGATGCCAAACTAGCATACAATAACATGAGGCAATGTTCTGTCTCGATCAGTAGGTGTTCCCTCTCATTCTATCACTATTTATGAATGCAGGCTCTCCGTGGGATATCCTCTTCCTCTCTTCCTGTCCATAGTTTCTGTCTCACCTGTAATATTTACGCCATTTTGACGCCTAGACTGAAAATTGTTACAAATCTTTGTAATTTAATATTTTAAATAAAAAAATTTAAAACTGGTGATGACGTGCATTGTTTTATGTTGTGTAAGTGAGTGATATCCTGGATGTACCTTATCATTTCACAGGTGAGTCAAAAATCACATATTAAATGAGAGTATTTTGTTTGAGAAATTTGTGTATTTTTGTGTGACGTCATTCGTAGTAATACTCGTAGAAAGCTTTACTACGACATGACAAACTCATTAATTAAAGTGATAGAATAAGAGGGAACACCTACTGGTCGAGACAGAACATTGCCTCATGCTATTGTATGGGAGTTTGGCATCCATCAAAAGTACAAAATTCTTGCACTTAACCCCTTTGGGGTACTTTTTCAGTAATCCGTGAAGCTTTTTGACAATTTTATATCGTTTGTGCATGTGTATGTTATTTATTTTTATGTTATGAGGAGTTCGGTCGTGTAGTGGCTAGTACGCATTGATGTTTCATATCGAAAACAAAGCTACCTTCGCCATGGTCAGGCCTTGGATGGGTGACAAATTGGTCAAATTGGTCCCGGTCGCTATTGCAACCGTTTCTACCCACCAACCCGCATTGGGTAAGCGTGGTGGTGTTACGGCCCATATTCCTCAGACTGCGTTCCTCCATTAGGAAGGCCTTTCCCCAGCAGTGGGATGTTATTTATTTAATAAGCCATTACAAATATATATAATAAATTAGGTAATATTTAACAAAATCTCTTTTATGATGCACCAAGAATCAAAAAAAAAAGGCACACTCCGTCCACTGCTGAACGTAAGCCGTCTACAAGTCACTCCACAATAATCGGTTCTGGGTTTCGTTTTTAGAACTTTTTAGAAATCGATTAAGACCCTTGCAATAAATAAATTAATCTAAGGTTAGATAAATGAATTCGGGTTCTTCATAATCACTCTCTTGAACATTTTAAATGCAGTCTATGTTGGATTTACGACCTCTGTGGTGGAGTGGCCTGTACGCCGGTCTTAAGATCTCGAGAGGTCCTGGGTTCGATCCCCAGTGAAGGGAAGTGTTAGAGTGATGAATTTTCAGACATTTCTTCTCCAGTCTTAGATGTTCATTATATATGTATTATATTATGTATATTCTGAATAATATGTATTTATCTATTAAATATATTTGTTCGTCATCTAGTGTCCGTAACACAAGCAGCATTTAGTAGCTTAAAATGGAACTAGTTGATAAGTGTGAACGTCTGACGATATTTATTAAGAAGTACATTCTCAAAATATTTATGGAACAAATATTAATTGTTATACCTTCTCCATTGCATAATAAATTGACCACACTTATTTAATGAAAACTCACTAATGTATTCTTCAAATTGTTTCAGGTAAGAGAACCGGACGTTACGGCAAATTGGGTAAACAATTTTGGTAACACAAATTAGATTAAGTGTATCAATTTTACTACATTATTAAGCATTACAACCCTTGCCGTTGAAGACTAACACACATTATGAAAATCGTTATCTAATTTTGTAAAAAGGATCTACAGTCATGAAAAAATATAGGTATATCTTTCACCAGTGAAACTCTATATTCTCTTCTTATAAATGTCCTTAAATTCTTTTATAAATATGTTTTCTTGACTGTACACGTGCAAGTAACACAACTGTAAAAGATCTTCATTCAATTCTACAAAATAAATAGTTTATAATCTGATGATTTTTTTCAGGAAAAAGACCGTTTTTCAAAGAACAACCGTACGTGCAGTCAATTCCAAAAATATGTAACCTCTTTTGACAGTAAATGAATCTTATTAAACGGAAATAAATATTTTTTCCGCTGAAATGTGTGCGTACACATTTTCACACGATTGTACAAATGAATTCTAAATTTCATATCACCTAATCTTCATACTTTAGATTTAACTACTCATTTTCCGAGAGCGAAATAAAATAGGCAAACCAATTGCGTGGGCATTCCGGAATGCCATATGAGAGATGAAGTGTTAATAGGTGTTAGGTCCTTACCTATGAAATTGGTGTTTTGTATGGAGATTTTGGGGTTGTCTGCATTTTACATACTAACATTTTATCAGTTTTCTTCACAACGACAAATCCAGAGATAATAATATTTGACATGTATCATTAGACAAGCTTTAGCAATATGTGTGTGAACACGCTTGATAAAAATTATTCATCGTTTTTATGTTAATGCAAATCAAATGATGTATTCGGGAGGCAGTTAAAAATAATTGTCTTTGTGTCTAATTTTAACAATTAAACTTACAAAAAATTATCAAATTAAAAAATACGTGCTCAAATATATGGTCTATTTTTAGAAGAAGCAATTATTTTATAAGAATGTTCTGAAACTTAATAGTTACGGACAAATTGCTAAGACAGAATAAAAACACCAATTTCATAGGACCCAATACTATAAAGGGAAATTTCTAGAAGTTCCAGAAGGTTATGCCTTAGTATAGTAATTTATTTAGGCCTTGACTAACCCGCAACTAAGGCAATGCAATCCCGTCACAACGGCGACGATAAATCTGATCCATTTGCATAACTTCCGCTTCTGTTTGTGATATCTGTATTGATTTATTTGCAGCAGCAACATGCTCTTTAGAAATTGAAATGCCTGTCTGGTCATTCTGTATTTCTAGTACTTATGGTTATTTTGAACTCACAATAACAATATCGCACACCAACAAATACATTCAAAAATGAAATGGAACGTTTGGAATTATCGGTAAATTATCAGAAACTTATCCAAAATTAGATAACACGAAAATACCAACTTAAGTTGGACATTATTTATTTATTTTTACACATATTATACTGCTTTCATTTTTTCTTTCTTAATCAACAGTAGGCAGCGGTAGTTAAGTTGGACGGACGGGGCACTACTTGTTCGAGAGACCGCGGGAAACACGGGTTCGATCCCACCGCCTGCGCCACTGAGTTTGAATAAAACTTATGTACAGTTTATTGTGAATAACGCTTGCCTCACATTGTGCCCGATGCATGGCAACAGGCTCGCCACCTGTTACATGGGACCTAACATATCTGGCGAAATGGGGGTGTTTAACTCTGCCTACCCCTCCAGGGAAATAGGCGTGTTGATATGTTTTGTTATGTTTAATAACATATAGATACTCGTAAGGCTACATGTTGACAGCAACAGCGTCTTCAAATTCTCCGTAACCGATTATTTATTTACTGGCTGTAAGTAAAATCGAAGGCCCAGCGTGAATAATGCATTGCCAGAGTTGGCATTATATATTCAATTTTACTTTTACTATGAGTAAAAATCAAATTAAAAATATGATAACTAAATAAACTAGTAAAAAGTTTGGGCTGTGCTGGCCACCTGAACCATGTTGTTAAAACGGTTTGAACTCAAAGATATAATTGGATTGGATGTTAAATTATTAAATAAAGTCGTTACGTTAAAGTGTCCATTTTAATAGTAATAGTATTAAAGCACTTAAAGTGATGTACAGTTTTGGATTTAATATTTATGTCACTAACAGTTATATCACACTCATTAACTTACACGCAACTGCTTAAAACATATAAAAAGAACAATATTGTTCTCTTAAACATAAACAAATTCCTATTCGAAGTACCGACCTAAGATGAAATGATTTTCCCCAATATAAGCTTGGTATGTTAGATAACTGACTTGTTCCAATTTAAGGGTTAATAAAAGAAACTCTTACTAAGAATTAAGAAATTTTCTGAAATCGTCGCTAATAAAGATAATATCTTTCATTACCAGCGTAAGTTATTGCCGGCATCACTCAGGAACTTGATCGTCTTATCTCTTTGCTGTGGTGCAATATTTTTCTTGGGTTTTCTTTATATATACCGCTGATTATTTTCACATTTATGTATCTACACACGTAGAACTATTCTTTAATATACTATTCATTATCTTTAATACTTACTACACGATGGCGACCCCCGTTATCGAGTGGTCTGTACGCCGGTCTCAAGGCGTCGCCGTCTCGAGAGGGTTCGATCCCCGGAAGAGGTAAATGTTTGTGTGATGAATACAGTGGATATTTATTTAATATATATTGTGAATATTTATAACTATGTATCTATACTAGTCATCTAGTAACCGTGACAAAAGCAGCTTTAGTTACTTAAAATGGAGGTTGATAGGTGTGAATATCTGAAAATATTTTTTTATTATTTTATTTATCTATCTGATCTTACAAAAAAAGGTAATCTCATAATGCAAACATCAATATATAAATAAACATGTAATGGTTAACAAAAACTTAAGAACTTAATTATTAAACAAATTTCTACAATATCCCGTATAATTTAAATGTAAATTTATTTGGTCCGGTATTTAATCCGAAGATAGATTACTGCTACGGTTAATGTGATTTTATATAAGTTCTCAATAAAATATGCAAATTCCACATTAACCTCGATTCCCGCGTGAAATTAAGCTCGCTATTGAAACAATTGGTTGGTTATCAAAACATCTTGCGGGTGACAATTTTAAAATGATAATAACATTATAGGCGATTGCTTCTATTGTTGCAGTTCAATAATACAGTTTAAGAGCGAACCTGCATAATGTTTTAAGGTCATTGCTTACTTACATCGGATAAATAATATGAATGACCGTGCTAGTATAGGACAAAAATTGTTCTTTGTATATAATAGAAATGTACGAAATGATATGTGAGCACGATCTATACAAAACATATATTGGGTCCTTACCTATGAAATTGGTGTTTTTATTCTGTCTTACCAATTTGTCCGTAACTATTAAGTTTCAGAACATTCTTATAAAATAATTGCCTCTGCTAAAAATAGACCATATATTTGAGCTCGTATTATTTAATTTGATAATTTTTTGTAAGTTTAATTGTGTTAAAATTAGACACAAAGACAATTATTTTTAACTGCCTCCCGAATACATCATTTGATTTGCATTAACATAAAAACGATCAATAATTTTTATCAAGCGTGTTCACACACATATTGCTATAGCTTGTCTAATGATACATGCCAAATATATAAAATGTTAGTATGTAAAATGCAGACATCCCCAAAATCTCCATACAAAACACCAATTTCATAGGTAAGGACCTAATATTTTTGCACTGAGCGCCCACGCGGCAATCCAACGGGGATAAGGTCCGTAAATAATATTTTATCTCATAAAAAAAATCCAAGTCCTGGCACGATATGCTCCGGTGAAGTACCGGTAGGTCTATACATTTATTTGTTCTAAAGCGATACAATTCCCTAGACTATTTGCACTATTCATTAAGACTTCAGTGACGACGCTATTGTAAGGCGAGGCGCGTGTCTGCAGAAACTACGCAGGCAACGAAGTGTGCTATTGTAATTTTTTTTTTGTACTAGCTGTTGCCCACGACTTCGTCCGCGGTTACTATGGTTGTTTAACTATCTCACGGGCCCTGTATAATTTTCCGGAATAAAAAGTATCTAAGATGTTGACCAGGGATATAAGGTATCATCATGCAAAATTGCATTAAAATTGGTCCAGCCATTTCGGTGTTTAGCCTTCAATGTTTTTCGTTAAAATGTTTTTCGGTATTTTAATTTTTTCTATATACAGAAATTCGACCTCTACAGTTTTATTATATGTATAGATTACATTATATAAGAAAGAAAAGAAAGAAAAACATTTATACCGACACAGACACGAGACATTATACGGACATAAAGATTCCTTATATACCTTTTATTTGTATTCTATCATCACGCCACTATTTCCGATGAGCTCAGTAGCGTAGTGGTTAGTACGCTTTGGCTTTCGATAGCGAAAACAAAGCTACCCTCGCCATGCTCAGGCCTTGGAGGAGTGACCAAAAATTATCCTCAAACTCCTCCGTGCTTCGGAAGGCACGTTAAGCCGTTGGTCCAGTTTCCGTTTTTACCCACCAACCCGTTTTGAGCCAGCGTGGTGGTGTTACGGCCCACACTCCTCCGTGAGGAAGGCCTGTGCCCAGAAACGGGACGTATATAGGCGGAGGTCGAATTATATTGTATCATCTCGCTACTAAATCCGAAGAGATCAGATCTGTTAACACTTTACTTTCGCTTCCTATATTTGGGGGTGACCTTATTGCCTTCCACTGAGCACAGCTCAAGTCAAGCTGTAATTAAGAAAACTGAACAAAAAGCTTATTTAAACTCAGTGACAAGCTCGTGTATTGAGTTATTTCCAACTCGACCATCGCTGCCATATATGAAGTAATTTAAGGGTGTCTACTTGCGTGAGAAATTATTGGACTGCAGCCATAATTTTTAAAACAGTCATGACCGATTTATACTATCTCTAATATAAGTTCCTGATGAACATTGTAATTTTTTACGAATTTTCTTTTTTTTTTCTTTTAGATAATGCCTAGCCGTACCTTGTGAAATCGGCATAACACATATATAGATTCTGTTGCAATAGTCTACTGAGCAGCAATAACAATAGAAGGCGTTACTGTAAAATGGACCGTTATTGACAAAGAAAAGGTCCCGAATTGTTAATCATGACATGCGAAATTATATACTACAGTTATATCTGAGACAGCACCCGGTTTCACTGTTATTAATGTAGGTCTACTATTATTCATTTTATATTCTAAAACAAAATAGCTCTTTATCTTCAGTTATCGCAAAATTATGTGCTATGATATTAATCATCTATGAATAATTGCGGTTTTAAAGGGTCAAATCTTTTTGGTACAAAATAAAAAAAACTGGAACAACCCTATTAGTTAATTCCATTAAAAGCTGACCCAGTGAGCTGCGCGAGATGGAGCACAAAAGCTCCGCAAATGATGATAGGTTTTCTGCACCTACCATGATTATAAACTCGTACTGTAATAGAGATGTAACCGCAATTTATCGATAAAAGGTTATAATTATTTAATTAATTAATTTGATTTCGCAATCTTAAATATCAATCAATATGTTAAGAATAGGTTTGATTTAGCATTAAATTAAATAAAGATCCCCTACAAGGAACACAATGCCAATGACTGTCAATTAATGTGATTCAAACAAAGAGAATAATTAATGAAAACTTTCTCAATTAATTTGTTCCTCATTCATTGGTAAATGAGAAGTATAAGAAGACATAGGTATCAATCAATATCAATCAACATAATCTTGAAACAAATGTTTACAATCTTCGAACTTACCTTTTTATTTAAACAACTAGCATTTGCCCGCGACTTTGTCCGCTTGGAATAGTAGTGCCCAGTGTAATGTAATATAGTCTACGACTGAAAAAAAAATTGAAACTAGCGCGTTCAGCCAAACAAACAAGTCTACAGCTTTATAATATTAGTATATAAATAACGTAACATTAAGATACCTACCAAAGAAATGTATTGAAACGGTGAGGAAAATATTAAATTACTATTCACATAGGTGTTGCGGCCAAAGTTATGCAATTTCTAAACCAGACCCAACGATAGATGAATAAAATTTTAATCCAAATATTATTGCAAGCTTCAGAAATACTGAGCTGGCTAAAAATGGAAGTCGTTAAAACTTGTGCAGACAAAGTCATGCCGTAAGTTCGCGTCGTGCCTGAAGACGCCGAACAATGGGTCTGCCTGGACAGTTATCATCCAACCTCCGCGTTGTATACAAATTACTTTACTCCTTTACTATGATCCGCTTAAGCCATAATTATAGTTTGTTATGATTTTTAAAATTCTTAGCGAGCCCAAGACTTCATGCTGATGACTATTTAAAAGAATAGTAACGAAGAAACTAGACAATATCCAATAAATAGTATCATTTTGTAACGTGGGTAGTCCCTTTCTTCACCAAATATCTATCGTCCGAAAATCATAATCCCTAACACTTTTGCTATAATCACCACTATCCATAATAGGTATACGAAACTGTATATCACCTAATCGTCTTTAGTTCTAATGCTTCTGTGTCATAAGATAAAGTCTTTATTATTATTAAGCATGATTCACAAAATATTTCTTAAATCTAAAAACACTAGAAGTTAAAAAATGTATGACACACAATATGCTAACTATATCATCAGTAACTATTCTCAACATTTCACGCATCGATCATTCTCCGCCAACCGGCCCTAGTGCAGTGGTTGTAATTAAGTTGCCCTTCTAATTACTTGGCCGGGAACTTAATGAGCACCATCTATGGCATCTATCCAGGTCGCCTGCACGCAAAACGCCCGAGCGACCGCAAATTTGTGGCTGGAGACCCTTAAGCGGGATCTAAGACCTCTATTTATAAAGCTTTTCAGCAAGATCAGGACATAAACGCATAATAAAATTATCCGCCCAAGTTTTGGTTTCAATTTAATAGTATTCAGTAACTCAGTTTTCAATTTATGCTTATTTTTATTAATACATATTGTTACTAACAAAAATGAGTCTTGAATAATATTATTGTATTATTATGCTTCCTCCAAGGATTATGAGGTGATCATTTAGTTGCACAATATGCGAATACCTTGCAACCTTACATTGCAGAAATTCTGAAATTTCCCGTGAAACGTTAATGTGAAGTTTACATTGTAAACCTTCTACGAGTATAAGGGCATAGCTGAAGAGTTTGTTTTTCTACCGTCTTATGCTGATTTTCTGTCATTTAAGAGTTTGGTTTTTTTTACAAACGGTGCATTTTACGAACATGAGTGGCTTTAGATGAAAATGAAAGAATTAAGTCATATTGTCCGAATTCCTGTACATTTTAAATTTTTTTTTTGTTTTATTGCCCCGTGACAAAGTTTTTCTTCTGCTTGTTATTGTGCAATAGATAGTTATTACTGTGCATAATATATCTCATAAGAATTGGTTCGAAGTAATCATTCCAGATGCGTTGGACGTGTAACAGAACTTTTTCAATTTAAGTACGAACTATCGTATCATTAATAAACGAAGGAAGTTTGATATGGATTATAATATAGTTAGAATTATGAGGATAAAGAAGATCGAAGCGTTCAGTACTTAGTTGGTATTGTGCAGGATCTTATATGTTAAATCCAGAACCCTGACATTTTCTGTATCATCATAATTATCATCAGGTCATGCTTCTCTATGTGCGCCATTCAAATGGAATAGGATACAATTCGCCATGAATAATACAGCAGAATTGTGAAACCCACCAAAACACCCAAAAATCACTCAATATCCATGAGCTGAGTTTTATTTGTATTTAGTCGGGTTAAGTTACGCCACGGCTACCCTGCCTCCCTAATTAGTGAAACAAGCTCGAAAATACGTTCTATGCCAAATAAAAAAAAACGAGCGACTGCGATGACGTGCGCTTTTTTCCTCCTATGCTTGAAATTATCTCGTCTAGCGATTCGTTGTGAGCAAATAGGGTCTGTCATCCTGCTCAGGTAGCAAAAAGATGATGTTATTGGAAACGTGCAATTTGGGTGTAAACATCTCTGCTTGCCCCTTCGGGGAAAAATCCAGCTACATTATTGATTTAATTGCGCAGTACTGCCCCGAAGGCAGCACTGGCAGGGTCGCCATGCGATGTAGGGACCCGTGAGTAGTAATAAAAGAGATGTTTACTCTAAGACGACTGGTTTATTACTAAGTGCTTATTACTAATTACGCTACTATATCTATACTAATGTATGGGAGGTGCGCTGCACACTACAGCGTGATGATATGTTATATTTTATGTGAAAGAATAGCTTAAGCTTTTTACACAATACTTTAACCATACTATGGTAAAACGTTGGCATATCGTGTCTATTCTTAATTTATACTTATTTACCAAGAGTAAAATAAAATTCTAAATACGAAAAAGTACTGGTACTTAGCAAAGAATATAAATGATAAAGCCATTCGGACAGTAAAAATGTATGATTAATAAACAAAATACACAAACAAACACACACAAAGTTAAGATAGAAAAGACACATATCGACTACTTCAGGGCTATATTAATTATAATACTCGTAATTGCTGTAGTCCAACCCGCTATTGATCAGTTCCTGCTAACGATCGCAGTGTACCAATATCAGTCCATATTTGCGAAAGCAATTTTCGCTTCATACAGTATGCGCGGCCACGAATTCTATCCCATTATCATTTTGTTAATTCCAGTCTATACAGACAACGTTTCTAACCAACTGTGCTTGTACCCGCATAACGATATTGAAGTGGCCGTTTAGACCAGCTTTGCCTTTAACATTGTTCCAAGATAATTAAGAATGTTCCAGAACATTCACGAAAAGATTTATTCCTTTTACGACAGTACCTTGTATCACAAAATTATTCATGAATCAAAATTGGAACGACCAACGTTAATGGACTATTTTAATTTTTTTAGCAATTAATGTAATAATACGACGACCTCCGTGGTCGAGTGGTCTGAACGCCGGTCTCAAGGCGTCGCCATCTCGAGAGGTTCTGGGTTCGATCCCCGGTGGGGGCAAATGTTTGGGTGATGAATTTTCAGGCTTTTGTTCTCCAGTCTTGGATGTTTATATATATTTATCTATATTCATCATATTTATATGTATTTATCTATTAAATATATTTATCCGTCATCTAGTGTCCGTAACACAAGCAGTATTAGTTGCTTAAAATGGGGCTAGTTGATAGGTGTGAATGTTGGAAGATATTTATTTATTTAATAACAATACCTGCTTGATTACGAGTAATCACTAATTGTAAAAACTATGAGAGCAATAAAATTATTTTATAGTTATTATTATTAATTATTGATACAAAAATTATGGTCGTTTTTTATATGATTTTATGAATTAGGTACAAAAACCTAAAGGCACGTAAGGGTAATAAAATTTGTTAGAATTGCGCTGAAAATGCTGCAATTTTAACATGATTGTCCTTGTTTACTGGTAATAGGTATTTTACGGCGAAAGAATTTACTCTGCTAGTTTTTACGTCGGATTTTTTATTTTATTAAGTTGTAAAGGTTAAGTTTTCTGAACAGTTCTGATTTGGACGAGGTGCCTAAAACTATGTATTATATTTTTAAACAAGGGTAGATAGTTATATTCTATGCCAATAGGTTTCATAAAGGGTTTCTTATGACAGGGCCACTTGCCTGAGAGTTTGAGCTATGAGTTTAGGAGGAAGATACGCAGTAATATTTTTATTAAGAGAAAGGCCACATTACCCAAATAAACATTTTACTTGTGATATTTAATGATAAATATTTAGAATATATACTATTTGAAAATAAAGTTTCATTTAATTCATTTCTCATCACACAGTCTGTTGACACTAAGCTATGAGTAGCGATGTTATATATATACTAATATTATAAATTCGAAGGTGACTTTGTCTGTCTGTTTGTCTCGTCAAAACTACTTAACCAATTTTACCGAAATTTGGCGTTCCCTAAAATATGGTTGAGTGAAGCGATGGCTGATTCATGTGTCATGCCTGTTAACAGGTGCCACTGTCAGTGTCTGGTCTTGCCTGTCTGATTTGTAGAATTGGCGTAATCAATGAAGTTTTCTTTGGGACTGTATGGTACGACAAGTGGTGAAGATACCTATCCTGGTTTTGTATATACTGCTTTTTCAATTTCTTCAATTAATCAACGGAATCTTAATTTTATTTTATTTATGTAATATTTTAGACTACTTGCATTTGTAATGAAAAATGTGGTAAACTGCAGAATATATAACACAGATATTTATTTATTTTTTCATCTAAAACTTCAATGACGTTGTAGTTAAAATGCTTTTGACGTTCATAAGCATGTGCAAAGACGCATCTAAATAAACGATATTGAATTTTTGAATTTTGGTACACATACAGTCTAGAGTCCGAGAACGGACATAGGCTACTTTTTATCCAGATATTCCCATGGGAGCGGGTACCACGCGGGTGAAACTGCGGGAAGCCTACTAGTATACTATAAATATTCTTCTTGTGTTTCTTTCCTTTCTTTTGTGTGTGATGTCTAAATCATGTAGAGATCAAGTCGTATCATAGGTATTTGTATTTTCTCTGAAGTACTTTACGATCAAATCTTCAACAAGATCACCATGAAAATCGGCGTAGATACAATATATCGCTAACATTTCATTGTTTAAATCTTAGATTCAAGTCAACAAGTTCATGCAACGTCAATACGGTACGTTCTAGCGTACCAGAGTGTACACTACCATCGGATGTAGCTGTCGAGAGTCGAGCAAACATGCACATCTTTGTTGGTTCCCCCTCGCAAGACAATGTTTGGCCTGCTTGCTATATGCTTTATCAATTATGAATCTTTATGTAATCGATCTGCGGGGCATGCTGTCTTTGCTTACTAGTATATTTATTAATTCAACGTAGCTAGTAAACAAAACAGACCACCTAAGGATGGTTTCACAGCCACAGGCAGTCCGCCAGCATCGGCCACTCGTACGCTATACGTCAAAATGTGGCGGCCAGCGTATCTATGAAATGTCCCTAAGGGCATAGATAAATTATGTAGTATTGATCGCTATTCCCATACATGACTTATTACGTTAGGTGGCGCTACTATACTAGCGGAATTACTTAATTTATTTATGATAAGTCGAACGAGGGGGTACATGAAACAATAATAAGTTTTAGACGAACTAAAAACCGTGCCGTGCTAAAGCCGTGTGGTAGCGGCTCATTAAGAGTACTACCAACCCATCTTTTCCCTTGGGTGTCGTAAAAGGCGACTAATGGACTTAGAACTGCACAACATCCAATAGCTTATAGCGGCGACGGGCTCACCACCTGTCATGCTGAGTGCAGTCACTGCTTGGTGAAGCGTGGACTATGGCAATGGCCTGCTTTTGCGGTGCTTTCGACTAGTCTCAGACTAATCCTTAGGGGATAATAGTCGTGATTATATGTATGTATGTAAAAACCCATGTATGGTAATAGCGATGTAAAACTACTTAATATATCTATGCTAAAGGTAAATGGTAAGGCTGAGGCCGGGTCCTAATTAACCGTTATTGTGACTACACAATAAAATTATTCACTGCACTCTGTGCTTGTCTGTTCTTTCTTTGTTTTTTATTCTTATTGTGTGTTTGTAGGTTAATAAATGTTTTTCTTTCTTTCTTTCTTTCTAAATGATGTTGTCGCTTAAAATACAAGTGATAAGTGATAGCTTTAACATTTACATCTGCTTGCATCTTCTTAAGGAACCATTAAACATTGCCTACTTGTGACAGTCATCATCATCAGCCATATGACTTACTATTACTAGACAAAGGCCTCCCCCAAAGACTTCCATAACAATCGATCCTGCGCTGCCCGCATCCAGCGGTTTCCCGCGACCTTCACAAGATCGTCGGTCCACCAACGCTGCGCTTCACACTACGTGGTGGAGCCTTTACCAAAAGGACTTCTCCGCCCCAACGGCCGTCAGTACTGCGAGCAATATGCCCTGCTCTCTGCCACTAAAGTAACAGTACCCAGCCAATCACTGCATGTCTTGTCTATTAACTGAAGATAAGTCATTAAAGCGATTTTCTTTGCAGTGAAAAATAGTAAGACAGTCGAGCAGGCCTTTCTTATCCAACCAAACGATTCAATCTGTGGTTCGGGATTTAAGTTTCGGTAATGTTTGCGTTATAGTTTGCGTTATGACTACGAGCATTAGTTAGGTCATGGCTGTAAATAGCTATAGATACTCGCATATTCATGTATGAAGGCCTGAGTAGTGGGACATGTATATGCAGATGACGACGCCTTTAATTTTGATAAATTGCTTTGACAACGCCTTGGCTATGCGAACTAAGGTTTATTTGTATGTATTTTGATGTTCTAATATTATCTTAAATTGGGTTGGAGGCTCGTCTTCATGTCAAGTAAGATACAACGTGTTATTGGGACAAGGTGGTGTGAATCCGAGAACATATGTTGTATAGTGAACGGTAACGCAGTAATACAATTGTTCCCGCCCACACATTGGTACAGACGTTCATATCACCATGAACGTTTACTAAATGTCTGTAACGTTCGTCAAGACGTTCTTTCGCTTAAAGATTTGTCAAGAAACACATACATAAATACAATCACGCCTGCAATCCCCGAAGGGGTAGGCAGAGTCCAAGGAACACTGTGTTCCTTAAGACCACATTTAGCCATACAAAAAAAAATTGGGTTTGGTCAGATGAAAAATCGTGAAAGAGTAGTGGCAAGTGGCTAGCTCATCGCCTACGCAATCACAGACCCAGTACCCAATACGCCCTTAGTCGCCTTTTACGACATGCTATGCAAGAAAAGCAATTGGTACATTATTTTTGTGTCCCGGACCAATATGGGACAAACAGGTCAAGTAACACACTAAGGTTAAACAATACATAAAACACCATTGCTAGGTAATTCGTTGTTGCCCCCTACAAGGTATAGATAGACAGACTGATGATGGTCAGGGCAAGCCGATGGACGCGCAGCACAGGATTGATTAGTTAGGAAACCCTTGCTGAAGGCCTATTTTCATCTCACGGTTTATATGTTGATAATCTAATACATAATTATAATACAAATATACCTCTATCAACGAAGACGTAGGCTGATGTGTGAACACCTTATTTTGCAAGCGATATTAACAATCAAGGATCGATCAGTCGATATATTTTATGTTGCAAGGAGGGAAAATTCTTACAAGAAATATTATAAAAATCAGACTGTGTTGTACACTGCTTTACCATCACTACGCCAACATTGACAACTCCTATTTTCATTCAAGACCACGTCTTCGCCATGCATACGGTAAGCGAATTTGAATTTAATTTCCAAGCAATAAGGCACACACGAACTGCAGACACAAGGTTATTACATCGTATAAATGAAAATACTCTTGTATTCCCGACTTGAATGACACGAAGTTATTGTCAGCCGTGATTTAAAATATGTTATAATAACTTACGAAGTGTACTCAATATGTTGGGTACAATATAAATTGGGCTACGTCAGTGAGTCATAGACTATGTCCTTATGATATCTTACAGTCATTTCCATTTTTATTAAAGACTAGCTGTGCCCGCGACGTCGTTCGCGTGGCTATTGATTTAACGCCGATAAAAGTTAACAAAAAGTTTTTGTGTGTTTGTTAACACTGCATTAATGTTTTTACAAAGTGCTCAACATTATTTTAATAGTTAGTAGATTGAATTAGAATTATTAAAATAATGATAATAAATAACATTTCTTGTCAGTGTCATCTGATTAATTATTGTCATGGTGATAAATACTCGCAACTAACTCTGTTGTTGTTTTATTTACAATGCCGAGACATTTTAAAATTCGATACGAAATTTTGCCGGAATATGTCACACAATACCTATGTCCTTTCTCAGGCTCTAGACTATCTGTGTACCAAATTTCAATTGAATCGGTTCAGTAGTTTTGACGTGAAAGCAAGACAGACAGACAGATAGAGTTACTTTCGCATTTATAATATTAGTATGGATTCCCGAACGGATATCTCTAACACCTTTCATGTGAAGCACGTAGATTGGCAAAAATATTTTAGCTACATTACTAACAAGTAATATTGCTAAAATATTTTTGTCGATCTACGTGAGATCTACGAAGTTCTGGGTGTGAGACAACTTATTATATTTAGGCCATAACCACAGTTTGATGACCCAATAATCATAATTGTTATTTAAGGGTTTTGATTCTTAAATCAATATTTATTGTTTCACTCCTTCACTATACCTCTACAGCCTCCCATCACGGTTACAGTTTTTAGTCACGTGTTTCAACTTTTTCTGAGACTTTTTCCACAATCCTTCAACTGTGAAAACATAACAAAAAAACAAAATATTTCTTTCCCAGCAATCCCTTTGTGGGCTCAGTGACATTTTATTAAAATTCTTTCGAGGGAAGCCCCGTGGAGGTGCTCGGAACGGGATTAAATACGCTGTCGCCATGAAAATATATTAAGACGACGTTGGATTACCGCAGGTAGAAGAAGAATTATGGCAGATGCTTAATATATCCATTAGACGGAAATTATAAGCAACACTAAACATGGGGACGCTTGAAATTGGTCTTTGTTTTGATTCCGAAGACTATTCTAAACTTGTATGTTAAATCGGTTCCAAAGGTATGCAAGGAAATTTTATTTCTTAAAGAAGTTTGTAACATAATTTTTAGTTTTTTACAATACTAGAGCTAAACGGGCGTATGGAAAACGGGCCTTAATACTGGTAAAAATGATTTGAATTCCCGTTTTATTTCATCCGTGATTATTTTAAAGTACTAGGCACAACCCTATCCTTGTTAGCCTTCAAATTTTTGTCGGCTAGTACATTTCAATCAACAATCCTCAATTTTTGCAACGTACAAATTCAATCATTTTCAACAAAAGAATATTTTTATACCAAAATTACCTTTACTACTTTTTACTACTTAATAACATACTAAATACATATTCAGGCTCTACAATTATGTAGACCTAAGTACTGAATTACCGTTTTGCCATTGTATACCAATTCTATTCAATATAGGGATGTCAAAATGGGTTTTCATCGACTGTCAATGTTTATGATGCCAAGGAGGGTTGATTGAAAGTCAATGTTCATGTTGTAATTATTATAAATATGTTTGCCTACGGTTTTAGTTGAATGTTGAGGTAAACATACTTAGTTAATGGCTGAAACAATGAAGGTCGCCCGAGGCACCCTTCGGATATTAAACGTCATTGCTCCGAGTGAAATTCTGAAGCTTTGTACACGTGTGTTATTAATGTGCATGGCTTAAGATGTCATAAAGCTTCTACTTTAAAGTTCGTTATAGAAAATTTAATTTAAATATTGGGTCCTTACCTATGTAATGAGGAGCAGTACTGACTTTTTATCCCGATAGGTGGCGTAGGAGTAAGTGTACTTTCGTATTCTCTCTAATCTGTGGTACTTTCTGTAGCTGTCATTGGAAAGTTTGAAAAGTTTTGTAAACATCTCAGTTAAACACTTTACTTACAAAATGACCCAGTGTTGTGCAAAATTTTGTGAAAATTTAGGAGTCTATATATTTCCAAAGGATCCAAAACGAAGTTAAAGTGGGAAAATGCTTTGCGTATCAAAAATTTCAAGGCAAATAATACTGCGCGATTGTATGCAGCACATTTTATAGAAAGTGATTATTTTGGGAGGAGTATTCATACATAATAAGTAATAACCTTTTACTCTTCTACTACTGGTGTTGTACCAATGTCAAAAAATATATTTTTATTATTTTTAGGTCATGAACTATTGGCAAAGTTTGTATAGAAAACAGGGGTACCGGGCATATTTTATTTTACTCAAGTAAAGCCAGAAACTCCTGCATCTCTTGAACGACAACTTCGTCTTGAAAAGAGAACACAGAAAAGGTTATTTCAGGAACTAGACTCATTAGACTCACAATCCTTTACCAGCAAATGCCTCTAAAAGCACTCAGATATTAGTCTATAAATAGGTATAAAAAGGATGACAAAACAATTTTATTTTTATACTGGTTTTGAATCCTATAAAAATTTTCATCTAGTATATTCAACTTTTAGGCCGATAGTTCACTAAAAACAATATTATCGTAGCAATGTAATAAACTTATCGGCAGAGGATCAATTTTTTTTGATAATAATGAAATTTAGGCAGAATAAATGTAATTCCGAACTTGGTAAATTCTTTATTTTGAGTGAATCAACAGTATCAAATATATTTATTACATGGATAAACTTTATTCATCAACTATAACACCTATCAACAAAACAGCAACATGTTTACAGCTAGATTAGGTTTCACTTCCAGCTGAACACTCGCAGTGACATTCTTCAATAAGATCATCTTGGCTAGTTCTTATGTCCAATAAATAAACCACTTTCTTCATGCTCGCTTTGCACTGCCCTCGTAAATACGTATAATTATCTTCGAAACAGAACCGAGCAGATGGACCCTTCGATTGGGTCAACACTATCAATAGTGTTGAATCTGCAAAAAATATTAGTAAGTTATACACCATTTGAATGTAAACGAATATTATGTGAAGTTTTTATGCACTTAATAGCTTACCTTTGGAAATAATCTTGTATACTAAGTCTGGATATTTTTGGAAGCGGCAAATCAGCATTGACGTCTTTGTATTTATCAGGTGAATGGGCAAACATACGATTGGTCTTCTTGCGTATTAATACTCAAACCAAAGTTCTGATTTCTATCATAAGCCTCTGACCTAAAAGAAAAAAACTATATTTTCACAGCAAAAATCACAGAACAATCATTGAAATAACGACTCATATGATACAATACTTACAATATTACTTTTCTACCAGATCAGCTTCATTTCTAGTTACCGACGCATTTCTCTTCTTAAGTTCAATTTGTAACTCACGTAGAAACAAAAAGGAATACATTTTAAACGTATTTTCGTAGAAAAAGTGATAGAAAATGAATAAAAATCGCAACACACTTGACACGAGAAGTAAACAAGGCACAGACACAGATTAAAAAGAAATATCTACTATAAAGACCAGTCGTCCAGAGCGCCATCTACTCTGAGCTTTTAGTATTGCTCCTCATTGGTGTTTTTCTGCTCTCTTAGTATTTTGTTCGTAACTATTAAGTTTGAGTATTCTTAAAAAATAATTACCTCCGCTAAAAATAGACCATATTTTCGAACCCTTTTGATTTGTTTTGATAATTCGTTGTAAGTTTTATTGTGTTAAAATTGGACACGGAGACAACTCCTTTTCAGTGCCTTCCGAATACATAATTTGATTTGTATTAACATAAAAAAGATAAATAATTTTTAAGAAGTGTGATATCACACATATAGCTAAAGCTTCTCTAATGATACATGCCAAATATTATTATCTTTGGATTTGTCGTTGTGAAGAAAACTGAAAAAATGTTAGCATGGAAAATGCAGAGTTCCCCAAAATCTCCATGCTAAACGCCAATTTCATATGTAAGGACCTAATAGTAATTGCTGCTTTTCGGGTTATGAAAGAAAACAAAAGCCTTACAGTTGTGAATAGCGGTGCTGCATTTTTGTTTGTTAAGAAAAGAATGCAAGTCTTAATAATTATAAGATGTTATTCTTCAAGATAAAAAGGAGATGATAAAAGACCATTGATGTCTGAATACTAAGACAAAGTGTACAATTGATTCAGGGAATTAGTCAGTTTGTGAGTTGAAAATAGGGAAAACCATTATATTTTTCATCTCGAGTTACAAAAAGAATTGGTTAAATACATTATGTTATTTAATTTTGTTTTTCCTTCCACTAATGTAGCAAGCGATATGTGAGGAAAAAATCGTCCAATAGAATTGCTCTATTTCGTTCGACTGGGAAAATAACACAATCTTATTGGAGAATATTTTCTCGCACGCGACATTATCTTGAATTGTTCTAAGAAAAAGCAGCCTTAGAATGGACGGAATTATACAACATCTGGCATGATTACTGGAACAAAAATTGAAAAAACCTAAAATAATCCTTTGTAAATACGTTGAATACAATCGCCATTTTTAAATTTATCTATGGCTCTGTGCGCCTTTTCCTGCCCCCGTGGGGAATAGAACACCGGACCTGCCGATCAACACCCGTGTTGTCAACCACTAGATTAGATAGGCGGTTAAAATTATACCATCTATTTTGATAGTTCATAGAAATAACATTTTATCGTATTTTGTTTCAAGGGTCATACAATTAGAGTAGTATATAGCGCGTCACTGACTTCATATCAAGTTCACCCCTTGCCTTGCCTAGTCCTCAGCCTATATACGTCCCACTGCTGGGCACAGGCTTTCCTCATGGAGAAACACATGAAGACTATGTGCCGTTACACCTCTACGGTGGCTCAAAGCGAAGGTAGAAAGAAACTGTCGCAATAGCGACCGTGATCAACAGCTTAACGTGCCTCCCGAAGCACGGAGGAGCTCGAGATCACAAAGTTTTGGTCAACCATCCAAGGCCTGACCATGGCGAAGGTAGCTTTGTTTTCGATCGAAAGTCAAAGCGTACTACCTGCTATGCCACTGAGTACTTCCACGAGCACGCCACTAGTTTACTCCTATAATATCTCAGAAAACCGAATTGACACATGACATTAACAAATCATTCGAATCCTTATCCTTGTGTGTGTCCTTGTATTGTCCTTGTGATCTGGCATGAAACTTATCACGCCGATGGTTAATTCAAGAGGCGAGTCTTGTCTGTTAAATTTATTTCTTGTTACAACACCCCGCATCCAAATAAAGAAAACATTTAGTGAAATCTTCATCGCCCAGTCTTTCATTAAAGCAAAAGGCTCTTTGATTGTTTCCTCAAATAACTTCGTAAACATCAAACAAGTTTCCTTAAACTTTTTCCGAATCTAGTTCCGAATAAATTCACTTTAAATTGGTATTCACAGCATTACCCAAATGAGGAGTAAATAAGAAATCCATTTTGTTTCCCCAAGATTGAAGCAACAGATTACTGAAACACCCTATTCGGGGGTGTTCTGAATACATTATAAATGTGCAAGTGATATGAAACGTTAGAGATGATCTACCCAATTATCGATGTTTCTCGCTTATATCGATACTTCGATTTAAGAGCAGATTGTTTATTATTAAATAAATATCCTCAGACATTCACACCTATCAACTAGCCTCATTTTAAGCAATGCTACTTGTGTTTCGGACACTAGATGACGGATAAATATATTTAATGAATAAATACATATTATGTCACGCACCCAGAAGCCCCGAACGCAGCCTCCATACCGCTACTTCGAACCTGCTACACTTATATGTGTAGCAGGTAGTATTTAGAAAATATACTATACTTATATAAACATCCAAGACTGGAGAACAAATGCCTGTATTCATCACACACACACAACATTTGCCGCCACCGGGGATCGAACCCAGAATCTCTCGAAATGGCGACGCCTTGGGACCGGCGTACAGACCACTCAAAAGTCTATTTATCTAATTAAATTATATGCAAATACAGACTATTTATTTATACAATATAAAAATTTGCTGTTTTACCCATAAACTACTGTTGAAAAACTCTTAAATAATTTTTATTTGATAATTTATAGTTTAATATCTACAAGTGTGTTATTACCAAAATGCTACCTACCGCTTCTTACAACCCTAAGCTTTCAAAAATGTTCAGTGTTTAAAACTCTATTCTAGCACTTTAAGTATCACTCTGTACCTATCCAATTTTATCGATAACACAAAATACCTTGTACCGAGCAATCACTAGTGTCAATCTGATTGGAATTTTCGCATCGCCTACGAAAGCGAACGACAATTTACTCTTTTATACGGAACGGGGCCGAATTACGTTATTCTCAATGAGTTACGAAAGTGCTTATATCACTCGTAAACTTCGATCCAGTGTAGGACATGCAATTATCGGAATGTTTCGATAAACGATATATCGATTTTTATTGGCCTATTTTTCGATAAAAACCGATAATTACCGGTTTTGCCCAATTCTATTAAAACATTGAAGTATTAATTAAGATTTATAATAGACTTTGTTAAATAACACTATATTGAGTTATTATTCAACTTTATATTTTCAGTAAAATCAAGATTATTTTACCATTATCTCAAGCTTATATGACTTAACTTCAAGAAACTTCTAAGTTATATAAAAAAATATAGTAACAAACGTTCGCCAGGACGCAATGAAGTAACAGTACTGCTACAAAATAGCTGCCTGAAGCGCATAAAAAGCAGTTTCGGTTTACGTGTCAATAAACGTAGGAATCTAATTTGAACTATATATCCATCAATTTCAGCCCAGAGACATACATTATTGGACATAGGTCACCTCTAAGGATTTCCACCATATCCAGTTTTGCACCTCCAGCCTTTTGTTTACACTGGGAGCCTCAGAGTAAACAGAACTGGAGTAGCCTTTGTCTAACATTCCCCTCTGCCAAATGCACAAGCATCGGATGCGTTTAATAAAACTAGTTGAGCCGCCATTTTGACAGCCATAACATTGTATACGTTGCGGCGAACAGAGCTCCCGCAATAATGCCTGCCTGTGCTGTTTTTTGTTGTAAAAATAAATAGAAAACATCGAGTATGCTAAAAGATGGTGCCACCTTTTATATGTAATTATAATTTTTAAGATTTCATGATTGTTTACTTCATTATTTCATGTTTTAGAATTCTACGTTTTCAAATTTCGAACGCTAGTCTCGTGGGGAGTGCGGCTGTGACGTTGTCAAAACGCACACCCCACGTGACTATTTTAAGCGTGTGTGTGCGTGAAATTTAAATTTGTGTGTCGAATTATGCATGTGTGCATTTGTAAGAACGGCTGGCTTTGAGTGTAGTGGTAACCTCACCCCGCAAGAAATGGCAGAAAAAAATGTTTGAGAAATTGACTAATGGCTACTCCAGTTCTGTTTACTCTGAGCTGGGAGCACAGATTCCCAGTAAAGTACATGGTCGCCACTCGAGAAGTTTTCCGTCTAAGGGCCGTCAGTTTTACTAGTAATATTTTAATGTCCATTACACTAATGTCTGAGGAGCTCGGTGTCGTAGTGGTCAGTGCGCTTCAGTCGAAAACAAAGCTACCTTCGCCATGGTCAGGCCGTGGATGGGTGACCAAGACTTTGTGATCTCGAGCTCCTCCGTGCTTCGGAAGGCACGTTAAGCCGTTGGTCCCGATCGCATTTGTGTCCGTTTCTACCCACCAACCCGCATTGGACCAGCGTGGCGGTGTTAGGGCCCATACTCGTCATGTATTTCTCCATGAGGAAGGCCTGTCCCAGCAGTGGGACGTATATAGGCTAATGATGACACTAATGTAAAAAAAAAATTATGTTTTTCATTAAATTTGTATTTAGCATCCACGGAAGACCAGAGTCGTGGCTAACGCCTCGACACATGCTCAGTGGAGACCAAGTTGGCAATTTGATATCACGCAATTTATTAGGTGTAAATGTATAATATGCTGCGAAGAAATTTATAGGGTCGTCACACACAGGCTATCTTAAAAACTTTGGGAGAATCAGCAGATGTCTAATCCGCTGCCTTATGGGTCCTGACTGGACATTTTAACACAAGCAAGCATCTGTACACTATAGGCAAAGCTGATGACCCTATTTGTAGATTGTGCGGTGAAAACAATGAAAGCATGGAGCATTTATTATGTGAATGCGATTCTTTAGGAATAAAACAACTACGGATTCTAGGGTCGGCTTATCCCAAACCTGAGGAATTTATAGGCAGGCCTTTAGCCAACATCATAACCTTCATCCAGGAAATTTTGAGTCATGCAGGGAGGGATGAATAGGAGAGGGGAAGCACAAAAGATCCCATAGGGTCGAAGTGCCCTAAGCTATCTCAGTCCCATCACAAGAATAATAATAATATACTGTAATTTTTAAACCTGGTTAAATAACACCTATAATATAATGTATTTGGGTCAAGGTAATGTAGCTAATGTAGCCATCAATTAACATGTCCTATGTAAATGCGTTGTAATTACAGTAATTTATATGGAGCTTAAACAAAAGCATTTTACGGTGAACTGGGGTTATAATAAGCGAACACGTTGTAAGCGTTAAAAGCGCCTGATTATTATTGCTCAGTAACATAAGCATCGTAATAATGATCTCTAGCAGCGGCTACGTAATATTAATAATAAAGCTACTTGGTATGACCTTCGTAATCTCGAGTTTTCGTTATGACCTCTCTGGGCTTCTCGGGATTAACGTTGATTTCCACTGTTTTGAAAAGGGCCGGTGATAGCATGTACACACTTTTGACGGTAAATGACCTTTATTACAAGGGAATAAAGACGTTTAATAAAGACGTTGAGGAGCTCGGTGGCGTAGTGGTTAGCACGCTTTGGCTTTCGATTGAAAACAAAGCTACCTTCGCCATGGTCAGGCCGTGGATGGGTGACCCAACTTTGTGTTCTCGAGCTCCTCCGTGCTTCAGAAGGCACGTTAAGCCATTGGTCCCGGTCGCTATTGCGACTGTTTCTACTCACCAACCCGCACTGGGCCAGCGTGGTGTTACGGCCCATAGTCCTTATCTGTTTCTCCGTGAGGAAGGGCACAGGCCCAGCAGTGGGACGTATTTAGGCTGAGGACAGCAAAGACGTTTATTGTTCAAAAGTGTTTATATGTTCATGCTTGTGATAGTACAGTCAGTCAAACATACTCTTTATGTATTTCTTTATTTAAGAATGCGTATACCGAGAAACGGAACGAGTGAAGGCTCTTGATGGCTAAATACCTTATTGTTCTTCAATATGAAATCATTTTAGAATCCAGTATTTTTTGAGCTCTTAAAAGTAACATCAAGCTCGCTTCCCAGGGTCGGTGATATTGCCGACCGACGCAGATGAATGAAATACATTCATAAATCTGGGATCGTGGGAAGCCAGCTTTAGACATTGATAGTTAAACGCAAGCGAAGTTAAGAGCAAAACGCTTTGTATTCCATGAAGCAGTTTAAACTAGTTCATAATTTTAAAGCCTTAGTTATCCAGACGCCCAGTAAGCCCGTTCTAACTAGATTTTTTTACGCGGAAAAATTCATTCGCATGCGGAGCAACCTAGTTCATGAGAATAGCATCTACGAATACACCCGGTTATGTAGAAGTTTTAATTCAAACTATTTGCGTTTGAGTTGCTCAGTTGAGGCCACGGCTCAAACGTGTGGCGCTATTGGATGAATATTGGGTCCTTACCTATGAAATTGGTGTTTTTATTCTGTCTTAGTATTTTATCTATTAAGATTCAGAGTATTCCTAAAAAATAATTACCTCGTCTAATAATAGACTACATTTTTGAGCCCTTTTGATTTGTTTTGACAATTTGTTGTAAGTTTAATTGTGTTAAAATTGGACACGGAGACAACTCTTTTTAAGTGCCTCCCGAATACATCATTTTATTTGCATTCACTTAAAAACGATAAATAATTTTTATGAAGTGTGCTATTACTCATATTACTAAAGCTTGTCTAATGATACGTCATGCCAAATATTATTATCTCTGGATTTGTCGTTGTGAAGAAAACTGATAAAATGTTAGTATGGAAAATACAGAATTCCCCAAAATCTCCATACAAAACACCAATTTCATAGGTAACCTAATATTAACAATCGTTAAAGAGTACCTACTTACCGCCAGGTAGAATCAAGTTAGGTAGTAAGTATTAATAATAATAAAGAAAAAAAATACAAAAAGGTATTTATGTGTTTTTACATACATCTGAGAATGACATCAAAATATTGGCTTTTCTTGTAATAACTTAAAATTATATATAAAATAAAATAATAATAAAAGATACGGGGCCAAATGAGAGGTTGCCCAAAACGTAAGGACGCATCTTTGCAACATAAACCTGCGATCTATGCATGCATTTAATATAGGGATTTTAATCTACTTAATACATGGCATGCATAAATCATTTATCATTTTATTCTAATATTACTTTTTTATAATAATATTGGATTAAAACTTTATTTTTAATAGATGGCGCTGTGCGTAGTCTCTCCATACAAAACCTGAAATTTGTTGAAAGGATCATCCATTTTGGTCCAAAAGTTTTCACTTGGCCGGCCAAAAAGAAAAAGGCGGTTATTCAGATAGAAGTTGTCCGCCTTATCAATTCTTATTATGGCACCGAAGTTGTTATACCATTAGATTTGATTTTATTTGAGTTTAAAAATCCCATTATTTCATACATTTTCGAAATCAGAACAAGTGAAATAGATTGTCTGTCAATCTATTTCACATGACGTTTTCGATCATAGGAATAAGTAAAAGCAAAATAATGTTCTGCCATGCAAAATCCGTAGTTAATGTTGGAGGGTGAAGGTCTCTAACAAAATAAAAACACATTTTTTTTTAATATACGAATAAGTCGAATGTAAAGTTATTATTACCTGTGGTTCCAAGAAATGATTATACCAACTCAAAGTGCAAGAATTATTGATTGTAGGTAATTGTTATTATTCAGGTTATATTGTTCATAAATAATTGACATCAAAAATATCGTTTTCTGTCAAGGTATTTGACTTATTTTATCTAATTCATTACTTTAAAAGGTATGAAAAATAGGTTTTTTGAACTTAAATAAAATCAAGCACAATGATGATACAGCTTTGCTGCCATAATAAGAAATGATTAGGCGGACAGCTTCTTCCAGAATAATTCACTTTTTTTTTGCCGGCACTTTCACATTTGGACCAAAAATATATGAAACCCGGATGATGTCCTTCACCCAGGGCTCGTTGAAAGTTGAAAGTAGTTGCAAGTTGCATTGTCACCGAGTTCTGAACTATTCCCAAAGTTTCAACCCGATAGCTAGTCCAGAAGTGCCTCAAATATTGAGTTACAAAAATCCGACGGAACAAACAAAAAGACAAACAAGAAAGTGAGTAAATAAAAACGAGGTAAAAAAGTAGGTACTTGTATCTCTTCTTCTTCTTGCCCTTTTCCCACTCTAGGTGGGGTCGGCACAACATGTCTTCTTCTTACATTCTCCTCTGTCACTCGTCAGCTCAGCATCCACTTCTTTTATCCTCATATCAATCTTCACGCATTCAATCCATCGCTTCTTTGGTCTTCCTCTAACTCTAGGTCCGTCCACATCCATGCTCAGCATCCTTCTTGGACTTGTATCTACCCCCTATTAATAATTTCGAAATAAAGTTCATGCTTGAAATCAACCAGAAACTAAATTACTCCGAGTTAGTTCTACGAGTATTTTGAATAATAAGATGATATATTTGTGGTAAAATCTTAGAGAAGTCCGATGTATTTATAGAATCCCTGAAGTCAAACTGAAGTAGGTACTCTAGAAATTTTGAAATTTAATAATCTTTGATATTTTTAGAGCTATTCTAAATTTCTGACATTCCACCCACCGACGTCCATAACTTTATTTAAATATTAAGTGGTTATGGCCGAAATCCCCAACCCCCATTGTAGTCCGAAGTTTCGTCTGCCTTTGCGGTGCTTTGCCTAGTCTCGGACTAACTATAATAGTTGTAATTATACGATGTATGTAAGTTTTGAATGAATGTCTTTGGAAAAATAATATTACCTACTAAGAAAGAGATATTTAGATATTTAAATTGAAAATGAAATCTGTAATCTGTTGTTACCATGTTGTTACTGACAATGTAGGAAAAAAGCACCATTTCTCAACACTAACATAGGAAACGATATAGGAAAACCCCTGCCCCCGTGGGGAATCGAACCCCGGACCTATCAACACTCAACGCTAGACCAAAGATGCGATTGAAATCGATGAAAAGTCAAATTGTAAAACCTAAAATATTCTCAACCTAAAATATTGATTTAACAGAGGACCTCCTAAGAATTTCCTAGATCAAATAGGTTACATTCAAAAAATGGCAAAGAATATCACCGATGTTTCAAAATTGACACAATGAGAGAAAAAACTTGAGTTATTAAAAATTTCTTCAGCATGCATGTATTAAATATACCATGGAAAACGTTCACCTGAAAGCGAGGCAGCGATATACGGCACATTTTAATTTTTCCTAGAGGTCTCCTTTTCAACTTCGTTAACGAGCAGTGTGAGTATACGCGTGAGTCTCGACATATGTCGCCGAGAATGAAAAATAGAGATAGAATGGTTTTAATAAAATTATTTGAAAGTTTCATTTTATTTTCTTGTTTAAATAAAATTATGCATTCCGAACGTAGTTCGAGTGCTTGTTACTCTTGCGTATTTAATAAAATTTTACCCCACTATAAGAAAATCTATTCATATAGTCACTATAAGAAAAAAATAAGATACTACTCTCATCCTTAAATCAAAGCTAGTACAAGACTGCGTGAAAACACTCAATAACCTGAGAGAAAAGAACAAAATCACTCTCAAATGGGTGCTAGGTCATTCTGGAATAGCCGGCAACGATGAACTGGCTAGGGCTGGGGCTCAAGGAAAGCAGTTCGGCCCAGAGCCTTTCTGTGGTATCTCAAAGAACCAGGCTATGGAATACCTAAAAACCCACCTCTTTAACGAGGCAAAAGCAGACTGGCATAAAACATCCGGGATAACACACTCAAAAGCACTAATCGAACCATACTCTCACAAACGCACTGACGAGCGATTAAAGCTCAACAGGAGAAACCTGAGCGTAATGATTAGGACTTTGACTGGTCACTGCAAGTTAAACAGACACCTTTACAACATGAAGCTAAAGGACACTGACACTTGCAGATTCTGCGAACAAGAGCGTGAAACACCAATCCAAACTGGGAACATCTTATCTTTCTTAGACAGTGCCCAGTTGATGGAGCTACTGTAGGGCCTTTAAAAGAACTTACATAGGAGGCTGGTCACAAAAGATCTTATTAGGTCGCAGTGATGCGAAACAGCCCCGACTACCTCAAATAATAATAAAATACTATTCTCATAGTTATTCCATTAATAACGTTAGAACTAAACCATAAGATTCAACTTCGTGTCTTTGCATAAAAATGTTTCATGTACATCCTTCCCTCAAAAAAAAAAAATAAAGATTTCCGCGCTTTGTTTAGAAGCACAACACTTACGTGGTGAGTGGTGGCGCACTCTGTATTAAAGTTGAATTTTCCGGCGGGTTGAGTCTATCCTGGGCAGGATTAAAAAAGTTCTTTCAGTTTGTTGTCAATCCGTCTCTGGCGCAATAATAATATCGAGGTGTACATACTTTAAACAGAGCAAGCAATATATCGAGATTTTATATTTTCATCATCAATTTATATTTATAGTTTTTTATTATGTGAGTGACGAGTAAAGATATGATAAAGATATGATTTATTCTCTGTAAGTTGCTGTGATCTCGTCAGAGGTCTGAACTATTTATAAATTATATACTTTTGAATGTTTTGATCTAGTAACAATATATATTACAATATCAATAGTTTTAAACTCACGATAGAGTGACGAGGGTACCTCTTTATGTCTTGTACGACAGGAAAAAAGTAATTATAATTTTGAACAAAAATAAAATAATTAACAGTTGTTCAGATGTTTTATTTCCGTAAAAATTACAAATTCTTTGTTTATGTAGAATCAGTCGAGCTCACAGCTCTAAACAGGTGTTAGGTACATGCTAGACTAGTTACTGCATGTTTATCACAAACTGGTTTTCTGCAGTTAGTGCAATCTTATCGTGTTTTTCTTTGCTCGTGCTAGAGTTTTCTGCATAATAATATGTAGCAACTTCCAACGACTGGAACACATCCTGTAGAATCTCGTCTAGTCTAACTTATAAAAGGTATATATCCAGAAAGATGCGAAAGTCTTAGTTTTTAGCCAAGCACATCCTGCATTGCAGATTTCACATGTAATTTTGATTGCAAAAAGCAAGAGCATATTGTAATAGTCTAATAAGTGTTTGAATGAAACACAAAGTTATCTAGTTAGAAAGTGTATTTGCACAATAATCACAACAATACATTTTCCACCAATTTACAATAATCAGTACCAATTAATTAAGTACAAGTCAGGTAGTACTTGTACTAAATTAATTGGTTTTAATCAAAAGTATTCCGTAATCACAGGACAATTCCCATTTGCCTATGTTTTCCTCAGATCACCACAACCAAATCTCACTTGGCGCGCTCTCTGCCATTTTGACAGTTCATTCCATACAACGCCTTTCTTAATCTAGGCACAGGAGCTATCAGATAAATAGCCACTTTATAATTATCCTAACAGAAGGTACCTCGTCACTCTGTTATAGGTGTTTTATTTGTTACTCACAAGGGTTAGAATATTGAGCTACATTACGAACAAACAACTAAAGTCAACTCCTAAGTATTGTAGTCCATATCTCCCGCAGACGAAACAACGAAGTTTTTAGGCGAGTTTGTAGTTTGCCTTAGATATTTTTGGTTGAGGGAATGTGAACCTTTAGCACAGATTATAAGTTACTCGGCTTTATATAGGGGAAGTTAACGTGCAATGTCATTCTGCCGTCAAGTTTTTGGAGAGTGATGTTCAATTTTAGGGCTTTATAAGCTTACGAAAACTTAGGACGCGTTATAGGCTTAAGGGTTAATATTATTAAATATCTTAGAAGTTACGTTCAGAAATACAACGTTGATGAGAGCCGTTATCGAGTAAAATAAATTTAATTTGCAAAGTAACTCAATTTTGCTTAGATCATCATAGGCTCTTAGCAAAGGAAATTTAATTACAGTACGATACGAGACAATGATTTTATACTTACACGGTTTTTCGCGTCTCTGATTTTATTTATGTGTAATTATGTAAGTGTTTATTAGAGCGCCGTGCTTTGTTTGGTGCATGTATTTGTAACCACCTTCGTAGTCGAGTGGTCTGTACGGCGGTGTCAAGGCGTCACCATCTCGAGAGGTCCTGGGTTCGATCCCCAGTGGAGGCAAGTGTTTGGGTGATGAATTTTCAAGCATTTGTTCTCCAGTCTTGGATGTTCATTATATTTGTATTATATTATGTATATTCTAAATAATTAAATGTATTTATCTATTAAATATATTTGTTCGTGATCTACAAATATATTTAACAGGTATCCGTAACACAAGCAGCATTTAGTTGCATAAAAAGGGACTAGTTGATGGGTGTGAATGTCTGAGGATATTTATTTATTATTACATACCTAGCGAAATTTTAATGAGAGATGGCACAAAGGCTTTGCACATAGGTAATATAGTGATTTTATTTATCTCTGTTACTGCGTTAATTATTTTATTGGGGCAGCAAGCGTTTCCTATTATTTTTATCCGAATCAAATATGTAAACATCTAAGTCCAGAGCACTCAAGGCAATTGTTCTGTGAATCAATTTCACATAACTACGCTATCAAAGTTTTATTACTCAACAATTTGAAAGGAAAATTAGGTTTGTTGTGTCCCGATAATATATTGCCTCTGGCGGTGGCCATTTTTACGAATAAAGCTGGTTATCTACTATTACGCGAAGCTATTAATAATTCATAGTTACTCTACAATATACAAGTTCATTTATGGCGTTACATACAGGATACTGGGTGGTACTTTTGTCTTATAACTTTATTAATTTAAGCGAGTTAAGCGGCACTGATTGTTCAAAAGGTCACAAGTTCTAACACAGCCTGTGCCAACGAGCTGGAACAATTGGAACAGATTATTATGATAATCGATTGGCTTACCTGGAGCACAGCATTAAACTCGCTCCCGGTTAAAAAAATGATTTACACACATAACACAACATTTCATCACGTAGTAGGCAGTAGGCAGGCACGAAGTAGGCAGAGGTTTATCATATTTCGCCAGACACGCCAGACAGGAAGCGAAAAAAGGATTTGAAAATATAATATGTTAAATGTGCGTCTTCTCCCCCTGTTCTACCCCTCCGGAGATCTCTGAGACATGTCTTGGACCTGAGAACCAGAAAGGATCATTATTAGTTTATATTTAGTTGGTTCCTCCTAATTAAATATATAATAATATGACTTGACCCGTGTTGGTCCGGGACACAAAAAGAATGTACCAACTGCTTTTCTTGCCTAGCATGTCGTAAAAGGCGAGGGCGTATTGGGTACTGGGTCTGTGATTGTGCAGGCGATAAGCTGGCCACTTGTTAGCACTCTTTTACGATTTTTCATCTGACCAAACCCAATTCTTGTATAGCTAAATGTGGTCATAAGGAACACAGTGCTCCTTGGACTCTGTCTACCCGTACGGAGATTACAGACGTGATTTTATGTATGTTTTTTATTTCTCTAATTTAATTTAGGTTTACTACCTGCGTTGCAAAACCTACCTAATGTGTGCAAATTAATTACCCTTAACAAACAAAACTCCGCACAGAAACTGCATAAAATTATTGCGGTGCCTTTGTACCAAGGGCCGGCTTTACTGCGGTATTCGCTGAAAGCGCAAAATGTATGCCTGTGATTTAAACCGATGTTTTTTATGTAACTGTATAGGGAAATTTTGGTATCCGCGGAATCAACGCGCGAGGCTTCCTTTATTTTAATTGAGGTGGCAGAGCACATTTTTTTAAATATATCTTCAATTGCAGAATTAACTATTCATGAGAAAGTACAATGTTTATATTTTTTTCATTATTGTCTGTCGATCTGTTAATTCCTTTTAAGTATTATGTCAAAGGCCACAAAACTTGACACAATTGAAACATATATTGTTCGCGTTCTTCGCGTGGCCCTCAACGAGTTAATAATTATCGATATTGATACTCTATTGAATTAATTTGGAAAATCTTCTAAATATTATCGCATTAATTCGCTAGTTGTTAGAACACAAGGTTAATATTGTTCTTTGTAGCGAAAAATAGAACTGAAGTAAAGTTGCTTAATGCACAATTTATTAAGGCACGAGTTTACGATCGAAGCAATTTATTCTGTGCGCCGGCGACGATGATGGACAGCATTTAGTGAGAAGTTTAATAGAGTGAAAATGTAACTCTTAATTTTATGTATAAAAATAGGTATTATAATGTCTCTTATATAACAAACCTTTATATACTTGTGAAGTTTGTGGTTAATATGAAAATGATATTCTGAAGTCAAAAACAGTTTACTTGTCTTTTTTATATTTTGTACGATAAGTGGTCAAATTTTGGATTTGAGGTTTTTTCCATTATTGAAATTAGTTTATTAAACAAAAGTGTTTTTTTATTGCTAAATTGTACCCAAACCCATGCCATAAAATAATAATAGCAAATTATTGAACGTAATTTAGATTAAACGTGAAATTCAATGTGGCCGTTTATATGTGCCGTTGAGTGTAGTAAGGTATTAATCAAATATATAGAAATTAATAATAAATTAATAAGGAAAGTCTTTGCTAGAGCAACAGAATCCAAAACGTATGTTTATAGAATTTGAATCTGCCTATATTGAACACACACAAATTACCGAAAGAAATTGAATGGACCGGTGTGTTTGCTAGAGTTCTAACTAAAATAAAACTCCATTTACTACTCTGTTCTAAATTCCATGTGTACAGAGAGCACACAGAGCATTAGTTATTTAGAAAAGTATTTGAGTTAAAGAGCATTTAGTTTGATAGGGATGAATTGGAGACCAAAACAATGAAAAAGACACAGATGGTTAGTTTAAAAACAGAAACAAAGAGAAAATGGCCACAGAAGAATAACAGCAAAGATTCGCTAATACTGATATAGCGCCTCTTTACAAGGTGAATCTCGATTCCACATACGGCCTTATTATTAATTAATTTATTTAACAATTTATTGTACACAAATACAGAACAGGAGAACGTTAAAAGACAAAAGTACAAAAGGTAGGGCTGATTCCTAATAGAAATGTCTAACAACCCACTTGTTACCCACCTGCTGCCTGCTTATTGTCACTTACCATCAGCTGAGATGATAGCCAAGAGCCGAGCCGAGGCGAGTCGAGAAAGTTCACGGTTGGCTATAGTTTAAAACTAACTTTCTCGACTATACTTCGTAGTTCGTGGTCGACAGCCAATGCTAATTCCGTAGATGCAGGAGTCACTTTATAACGTCGATTGCCTAATTTAGCTTAGGTGCCACTTAACCGGCGCGTGTCAAATTACCCTGTTTCTAAATAAACAAATCGTTAAGTGTTAAGTACCCCAATTTTTTTATGTGAATGAGATCGAGATACCGGTTTTTATATGAAAGGTTTTTTTTACAGGAAATTGAAAAGAATGGTGTATAATTAGTATTGTAAAAAATATACTTATTTTTGCTAGAAAAATAATAAAAAAGTATGCTAAATTGTTAATTTCACGCCATCAAATTGTGTTTTGTCGTCGAAGATCTATCTCTGACATTTTAGGTTCGAATTCAGTTGGGATCCTAGATCCCTACCACTAACCTTCGTCAGTGCTTCGTTGGTGCATGTGACATGTAAATGAACATAATCTGCCCTGTTACGTTCACACACAAAAAAAACATCTCTCAAATTTTATTTCTTATGTAAATTCCCATCATAAATCATTGGACCAAAAATGTTCCATTCCACATGAACATCCGTACATATAATTACTATCCGTTTCGGTTTGTTTATTTCGATTGATGCCAACATTCGCTTGGACGCCATTTTGCAGCTAATGGCTTTCCCGTGTATAAGTAGTCCTTTGTTCAATTATATTACTTACTCGATAATTGATAGCTTTCCACCGGTAACTGACTTTATTAATGAAGCCCTCATTAATAAATTTTCTTTTATTATCAACGTCCATTGGTTATGAATGTTATGATTCAATTTTCTCATTACATAAATTGTAAACTTTAATATAGTTTTCGAGAATATTTTTTGTCTCTGTAAGCCCGTTACATGTTACCTGACTGGCCCTGAGTTATTTAAGGACCTGAACAAATAAGGCTAAATATGGATGTTCATATCTCTGCCTTCCCAATCGAGGATATACTCATAGGTGTGGTGATAATAATACAATGTTATATCGTTTATAAGCAATAATAAATGGTCAATAGACTCATCCAATGGACCAATAAAAACTTGTTAGAAAAAAACTAGCTATTGTCCAGCGATAGATAAATTCGTAGCCGAAAATAACAGTTTTTTATCGAAACACAAATGGGCAATCCCCGGGGGCTTATATGAAACTGTCCTGAATCTGTCAGCTCTGATACCGTCCGGATAATTCAATCGCGGACACTCGGACACATAACGAAGTTACGGGCGTTGTCCGGAATTACCTGCGTTCGGACACGTGTTATAGAGTGTGAATTTTACTGCACAATCACGACGCAAATTGTAATTAAAATTGTCACTGGACTCATCACAATGACATTAAAAATACTTTTTTATCGACTTCAAAAAACAGGAGGAGGTACTCAATTCGACAAAAACTTTTGTTTTTTTTTTCAGTATGTTCCCCGATTACTCGAAGACGCCTTGACCGATTTAATTTTTTTTTATAGGATATAGCGTTCGATAGCTCGGTGGCGTAGTAGTTAATGCTTTCGATATCGCAAACAAATCTACCATCGCCATGGTCAGGCCTTGGATGGGTGACCAAAACTTTGAGATCTCAAACTCCTCTGTGGTTCGGATGGGACGTTAAGCCCACCCACCAACCCACATTGAGCCACCGTGGTGGTGTTACGGCCCATACTCGTCATGTGATTGTTTACACGAGGAAGGCTTATGCCCAGCAGTGGGACGTTATAGGCTGAGGACGACGAAGCTCCGTTCCGGTATGTGGTTACAGTAGACTATAGTTACTTAAAGTACCCTGGACACTGCTCAGATAATGGTGTTTTTTCTCTCTCTTAGTATTTTGTCTGTATCTATCAAGTTTCAGAGTAGTCTTAAAAAATAATTACCTCCTCTTAAAATAGACCATATTTTTAAGCTCTTTTGATTTATTTTGATAAATTGTTGTAAGTTTAATTGTGTTAAAATTGGACACGGAGACAACTCTTTTTAAATGCCTCCCGAATACATCATTTGATTTGCATTCACTTAAAAACGATAGATAATTTTTATGAAGTTTGATATCACACATATCGCTTAAGGTTGTCTTATGATACACGACAAATATTATTATCTTTGGATTTGTCGTTGTGAAGGAAACTGAAAAAATTTTAGTATGGAAAATGCAGACATCCCCAAAATCTCCATACAAAACACCAATTTCATAGGTAAGGACCTAATACTTGTACTTGTTAGTAAATCTTAAGTCCAGTAATAAATAAAAACATATTGGCACTTTTAAAAAAGTACTAATAAAACATTTCGTCCTTTAGAATTCGTCTAAAAATATTATACCTTTATGATTTATTTATTTACCGACAGCTCAGCGATCTGTCATGAATGTATGAATGTCAATTTACTATGAGAAACATGATTTCAGCTACTTTCCGCTAGCGGCGCATTTTACAGTTCCCATAAAAAAAGTTATATACTTTGGTCCTCACGTAACTCTGTTACCCGGGTACATCAAAGGCGTAATATTCAACAATGGTGGCAGAGATTGAATCTATGACCTCTTCCTAGTACATTAAATGACGCTGTTTCTACTCAACTATCGCTGTCTAACGTCAAAAAACATCACAATTTTATATTTCGGAAATGCTATCAAAACAAAACAGCTCATTATTCTTGTATCTTTCTCGCCCAACCTACGAAAACAAAGAGGGGTCCCTCCCTTTCAGAATTTAGCAGTAACAGCTTCGAATTAAAAGAAAAGTACGGTAATTATATTTCTTCAACACCCACCTCGTCGGGGGTCATTAAGTAAACGTGTTTTTAAAAATCATTAAAAAACAAAATTTTTCACGTGTAGGTAATTGAAAATTCTGAAATTATTAATTTAAAAAATTATTAGAATTAAAAAATTTAAATTATCGTCAAGCAAGCAAGAAACATTAATGACATTAAAATAAACTATATCATAATGAAATTCAATAACTGAAATTTAAATTCTAATTGTATTTCATATGTCCTATACCTATATATTGATATTCGATTCATTCTAAGCCTAATATACGTCCCATGTCTGCAGTTAAATAATTATAGGCTGATAATGTTTATTCCATACCGTTTTTAACTTACGGCAGGTAAGCTCTTGGCCTTCATCTCACCTGACGATCAGGTGAAGCTCACCTGTATTCCTCAACATCTGAGAAGCTGGCTATCTTACCTCTGATTGCCGGAACACAACAATTGCTTATAACATTGTTATTATGGCGACAGATTTAGGTAAGACGGTGGTACTAAAAATGAAAACAAATGAAAACTCTTATCCGACTAGGTAGTAGCTACTTTGTTTCCAACAAACGTAAACATAACGTTACCGAGCTCGACTATAAAGTTCAAAACTATAGTAAAGCCAGACTGCTCAAGTTAGATTCCTACCTACAATCGCACTAAAACGGCTATTTATCAAGACTGTTTTATAAAGTAATAACAGTAGAAGTAATCTCAGCAGCGGAACAATACCGCGAACAATGACGCTAATCCTGCATTGTTGGTGCCGTTGTTGCCCGGAATGCAGGGGACGAGCGGATGGCGGGGTCTAAAGGTGGTCTTTAAGGCTCGCCAGCCACGCTTCAAGTTATGAAGTTGCACAAATATGTTGGTCCCTTTCCGCCCTTTACATACTATATAATATTGGGTCCTTACCTTTGAAATTGGTGTTTTTCTTCTCTCTTAGTATTTTGTTCGTAACTATTAAGTTTCAGAGTATTCTTAAAAAATAATTACCTCCTCAAAAATAGACCATATTTTCGAACTGATTTGATTTGTTTTGATAATTCGTTGTAAGTTTTATTGTGTTAAAATTGGACACGGAGACAACTCCTTTTCAGTGCCTTCCGAATACATAATTTGATTTGCATTCACATAAAAAAGATAAATAATTTTTAAGAAGTGTGATATCACACATTTAGCTAAAGCTTGGCTCATGATACATGCCAAATATTATTATCTTTGGATTTGTCGTTGTGAATAAAACTGATAAAATGTTAGTATGGAAAATGCAGAGTTCCCCAAAATCTCCATACAAAACACCAATTTCATATGTAACGACCTAATATTAATACCTACAATTTAACCAAAAAGAGACTCTTTATAAGATGCCATTTGACAATCAATAACTTGCTGAGTTTATTGCCCGTTCTTTCCAGAACAAGCCTGGTAGCTTTAATGAACGGATGGCGTAGTTAGGCGTAAGCATTCGCTAAGAGGAATCTAAACTGAATGCTTTTGATTTTGAAATTAAAATCGTTATCGTCAAATTAAAAGCGTGTTTTAGCAAACGATTTAACTGCTTCGTTGCCAACTGAAAATGGTAGCATAGAACCTTATAGACCTACTTTATTTTTTACTGCGCTAATAAAGTACAGGGGGAGGCAACTAGGAACTACAGAACCTACTTCAGCGTGTTCTTTCTTTTTAATAAATTTATTAATTTTTTTATTGCACCAACAAAAAGAAACAAAACAGTGAAAAATACAAGTTTGCAAGGGAGAACTTATCCCTATTATCCAGAGATCTCTTCCAGTCAACCCGACACAGATGTGTGAAATTAAACTTATTATTAGAAAACAATGTGGATTATGATGGAGAATGAAATCTTTTAACTATCATGTTTCATGCCTGTTTTTCTCAAGTCAAGGCCTCCTGGTAATCTTGGGTTAGAATTTTAATGATAATTTGATGTTAATAGGTGTGGAGTTAAACATACGCGAACATTATTATAATATTGTACCCCATAGTGTATGTTTTCATTGTTAAAATAGTTCTCGCTTTGAGTTGCGTTGTGAAATGACAAAATTGTTAATTTCTATGAGAAATTTGATTTCAACTAGTTTCCTCTAGGGGCGCTTTTCGCGTTTCCCTATCGTTTCCCATACTTCATTCTTGACATTTCGCGACATAAAAGTGAGAAGTTTTTACAATGAAAACTTACACTAGCGGTACTGTACTTCTCTTATTACTGTTTGTTTAAACACTACCTCCACTGTTTAAAAGGTTAGTTATTTTTGCTAGTTCTCCCCGCTCCCCTCGCTATTACTCCCCGCTCCCCTCGCTAGTTTGCGCCGCAGTCTGCGAGTGAATGATAAAATACGATCGCCCCAGCTTTTATGCTAATATAGTTAGTGCATTTCCTCGAGCGCAGATGGGAGGGACACCGGACCCACTGAAATACAGATGGTATTACCATAGACATAGTGGAGGGTACTCTATGTTATGAGAACAGTGTAACCTTTCTTTTTAAATCATACTAAGTAGGGATAGTCGAGTACAAAAATATGTATACACACCTTTGAGGTGACAATCTTTATTTCCTTCTAATAAGAATAATTTACTGTCAAAAGTGGTTACATTTTTACAAAAAAATAATTTCTTTTCTCATGTGAATAGCTATATTTACAAATTTACTTGTGTTGGGTATTTAGATACACGAAGGCCTTTGACACAAGATGGATTTTTAAGCAGAAATCTGACAGAACTGAAAAGCCAGACTAGTGACAAAAGGTTATGAAGAACGGAATACCTATGATGTATTTATTATTCGTGGGTCCTTGTCACTTCTAAAAACATATGTTACAAGATTAAAAGGCACAAAGAAACATTTTCTTAAAAAATATTTATATTAATAAATATTTTCTTATAAAAACATAACCATTTTCTGAATGTTTTATCAAGAAGTCACATTTAATTACACTTTGGCTTTCGATCGAAAACAAAGCTACTTATGCCATGGTCAGGCCGTGGATGGGTGACCAAAACTTTATGATCTCGAGCTCCTCCGTGCTTCGGAAGGCACGTTAAGCTGTTGGTCCCGGTCGCTATTGCGACCGTTTCTACCCACCAACCCGCATGGGGACAGCATGGTGGTGTTACGGCCCATACTCCTCATGTGTTTCCTTATGAGGAAGAATATTTTTCATGTGTTTTTCCATAAGGAAGACCTGTGCCCAGTATTGGGACGTATAGAAGCTGATGACGAAGAGCGTAGATTTAGCAATGGTTATTACAAATAACCATATCCGCGTATGGATTTTTAGGCTGAATATATATTACTTACGAGATATTATTAACCTAACTTTCTCTTGCATTCACATAGGTACTACTAATAGATATAAGTATGTCATGGAAAATCTTTTAAAGGTATTATATTTATTTCTCAAGTAATGTTGATGTACTGTACGTTTAACTAAATTGAATGCGAGGGTTAGCCAATAACTTGTATGTCGGGCGGTGGGGACCAATACCAGGAAAATATTGCTTTTCCACCACAAAAAGGGTAAAAGTGGCGATAAATATAGACCCATAGAATGATGTATGCCACCCATATAGAACAGTGAACCTAAACGGTTTTTTAAACATTCCTACGCGGCCACTATGATTGCGTAGTTGAGTTTAGCTATGATTTGTGACTTACGCTCAGTTGCACAAAGATTTTTTAAAGACGACATTTAGTAATGAGACATTAAAACTTTAAAGTTCATTAAATTTAAAATTGGAACACAAAATAGTTCTAGCTAATGTCTCTTTAGCATTGATAGGGTGCTAATGTCGCTTTGTGCAACGTAAAAACTACGCTAAGGCGTTCTTTTGACACTTCAATCAATAAATTTAATGGAGCATTAGGGATAATGCCGACATTAAATTTTAAAGTTCGTTTCTGCAACTGGGTGTTAGAGTAGGTAAATATTTCCAAAATTCTTATTGGTGTTTGTGTGTGGGGAAGTTTATCTGAAAATTGAATAAATATATTATGTAATGTATCTACTTTTTGAAACACGCATAGATGATCAACTACTTTTAAATAGACCTTTATATTGAACATATCTTTAATTACAAAAGCGTGTAGATTATGTGAACAAGTTTTTCATAACGATCGGATATCTAAAAAGCCATACGCAATGAGAAGATTTATTGAAATTAGCGTTAAAGTATCAATAACTAATTATTAATCAATAACTAAGTTTGTACATTGTATTAGGTCCTTACCTATGAAATTGGTGTTTTGTATGGAGATTTTGGGGAATTCTACATTTTCCATACTAAATTTTTTTCAGTTTTCTTCACAACGACAAATCCAAAGATAATAATATTTGGCATCTATCATTAGACAAGCTTTAGTAATATGTGTAATATCACACTTCATAAAAATTATTTATCGTTTTTAAGTGAATGCAAATAAAATGATGTATTCGGGAGGCATTTAAAAAGAGTTGTCTCCGTGTCCAATTTTAACACAATTAAACTTACAACAAATTATCAAAACAAATCAAAAGAGCTCAAAAATATAGTCTATTTTTAGACGAGGTAATTATTTTTTAGGAATACTCTGAATCTTAATAGTTACAGAGAAAATACTAAGAGAGAAAAAAAACACCAATTTCATAGGTAAGGACCCAATATAACGCTTACTGAGACCAGTTTTCAGTTTCCAGCTTACCCGTATTTAAGAAGTATATTTAAAAATAAGACAATGAAAACCGTTCGCCGCTACGTAAACAAATCGTGATTGTTTACCTGTACGGACATCTGTCGCTACGTACAAATGAATCGGGCATCAATTTTTCAGCCCGCCCGCCCGTGTAACGCGGCCTGCAATCAACGCGCCGACCGCGCCCGCCCTGGTCAATCCCTCGTGTTTAGATTGCGGGTAGTTCAGGGCTGTCGAACGTGACTTTTGTTATAACATTAGAAAATACATAAAATGTGCCACGCGTGCCTATAACCTTTGAATAATGGCCTCGATTTCTCCAGGATCCCATCATCAGATCCTTATCTCATGACAATGGGACCTAGAACTTATACTCTTTTAAACAAAGAATTTTTTTTTATCGGTCAAGGCGTCTTCGAGTTATCGGGAAACATACATAAAAAAACATAAAAGTGGAGAGTTTTTGGCGGCATTCAACTATGGCGGACGTGATTTTTATTTCGATGATTGTAATATTGTTTTGGAGTGGATATTGTTACGTAAAATAGGTGCAGTTTTGTGTAATAAGTGTCTGTGATGATGTGCAATGTGGAGGATTATTGAAATAAACGTCAAGTGGTGTGAAAAGTGATGAGTTTTTTATCGTAGTAATCCACCTCATCCAAGTAGCACTACAGTGTCTGCCATAGACCGTTTGACGCCAAACTCTCCCAAGACGCATTGAAATGTATTACACTTGCATTTCAATGCAAGTACAGAGAAATCTATACCGAATACTTGGCTGTATGGGCTTCGTTCCCTTTGCCTTCCCTACATGGGAGAACTTTACAACAAAACATAAAAGTTTTCGTCGAATTGATGATAACCTCCTCCTTCTTTTGAAGTCGGAACATCATCGTTGTGACAACTTATGGATTAGTCTTTTGTTTTTTCAACTAGTCTCTTCATCTTTCTGCCTTTTCCACACTTAGTGTAGAGTGCGTACTACATGGTTTTCTCTTCGATTTTCTTCAGTTACTCGCCAGTTGAACATTTCTTTCTTTTTCTCATATCATGGTTTTTAAATACTTTTATGTTTTTACAAACTAGTACTACTATTTAATCTTGTAAATTGACAACTAATTAAATAGGCTAGTTGGCTCATATCAAAAGTAATGAAAATAATGTGTCATTCGCATAGTATTTAGTACAAGGGCCCGAAATATACCAAGTTCGATAAATATAATTAAGGGATAGCTGTAAAAATTCTACTTAGTTTAGTAACGCTTTATGTAAAACAATTAATACGCATGGTCAAAATCCGTCAAACGTCAGACGCAACCAATCAAGCATAACTGTCGGCTATGTCACGCATGCGTATTGAATTGTTTACAATGATTGTGACGCTACGGCACAGATAATTCATAGACCATCAGGACCGAAGGCGTTTTTGACATTTAAGCAAAAACGTAATTTATAATTTTAAATTTATTGTGATATAGGCTTAAGAAAAATATCGTATTATTTTTTATGGTGATGGCTATCAGTAATTAATCATTTGGGGCCCAATAAAAAAAGTATTGCTAATACCTATACTTTTCGTACCATTTGCGAAAAAATTAACACAATAACAATATGAGTTATGCAATTATTAATAATAATGACAATTAAAAGTTAAAGTTAACATTCGAAACATTGGTCCAATTATTGATAGAGAGAGTTACATTTTAGTTTGGTACTTACATTTATTGCTAATGAGTTGATTTGAGTATTTCTCTGTTCTTGCGTCTGAGGACCTTACGTTTCATTGTAGATAGTATACCGACAATTCACTGTCACTGTCGCTTTCATTTAACATCGTAACGTATTTTTAGAACATTAACTTATTTTTAAAAATAAATTAAAGTAAACTTAACGTTTATGTACTTGAAGATAACAAAAACGCGGCAAATTCCTAGACTAATATTTTTTTGTCGGAAAAGCAAAGGCATCAAGCTCATACGGCCTCGTCGGTTTTCGTAATTTTATTTAATAATCACAACTGCACAGTAAATGCGTATTCCTTATTCAAAAATATGTATAATGCTTTATATACAAACTCAATGGTGTAAACACAGATGTAGTTCAGTATAAAATTCGGTAATTATTCAAAATTTAAGTCACATTCTCCCCCTAGAGGATGAATGAAATTCAGTACATTTTTCTTTCCCTGTTTTTAAGAGATTAAAAATGACTATTGTTATATCTAAGATTGTTATGTTCGCTTTTTTGGCATAGAATATCACTTTTTGGAGCAAGTGGTACGAAAAAAAATTATATTGTCTGACAACCCTAAATAAAAAAAATTCCATTGCGCCCTGTATGCAACTGTTCATTATATTTTATGGGAAAGTATGGCAGCATAAAAAAGGAGTTAAATGTTTCGAAAGTAAAAAATATCGATCCTTCATGAACCAGATATAAACCTTTACCGTCTTACCACAAAAGACAAATTGAACAGTGGTCTATCACTTGTTTAACTAAACACTATTTAAAGTTTAAGTACGCGTTCAACGCCTGTTTAATTTTTGTTTAGACGATGCTTAAGCCGCGTCTAGCTCTAGACAATCGTAATATGGTCTTTTAGTAACGTTTTTTTAAAACACTTGCTTAACAGATGTTTAAGTTTTTTGTGGTAAGACGGTTAGACTTTAAAAACTAAGAAACATATTATCACGTTCGTTCTCCGAAGGGGTAGGCAGATATGTAAAATAATACCCGAATTTCACCAGATATGTTAAGTCGCTTGAATCTAAAATGTGATTTAAAAAGACCAGCATATGCCGGACTCTATAAGAATTACTAAACGAGAGCATCGTACTTTTCAGAATGAGCGTGCTGTAAATATTTAAAAGCGCTCTGCTAATCTCTTGCCATGTGGACAGAAGGCGAGCCTGGTGCCACCGGGAATAATGAGAGGCGAGCAATATTCACAAACAACTGTAGGTTAAGTATAAAACTTTGTAGTGCCGTCTTTCCCAACTCGGATACCGCTGCTTTTTTTTTCAGTCATACGTCTTTAAGGCCCTTATTCCAAAATCAGAAGTTCTCTGTGCTTGAGCATAGCTAGAAAGAGATGGTGTTATGTTAGAATGAATAGCGCCATTTCTGTCCTTTCTATAATACGAGCCTAAGACTGACTTTATCTTATTCATTGGCGAACTGCACTATCTATAAAACCGAAGTTTGAACAGTCAGGAGAGATGTGATATAATAGACAAGTTATCAAAATAAGAAAGCTCTAGGCGGCAGCCCTAATTTCAATTTTCCGGACTCGCCACCAGGCCGGGAAGCGAACCTGAAGCGGGTCCCTATTACTTACAGCCGAGTCACCATGACCGCCTAACATCGCTCTCATTTCATTCCATTAAGTTCTTGCCGTGTAATTATGGGGGTAGTTACAAAATCAAGTTTAGCCTACCGGCCGACATAATTGTGATGTGACGGTATAATTAATGTAAGAAACTTAGCCGAGGTATTAAGGTACGATATACAACGCGTTAGATACAACATTGTTAATTTATTTAATTATCTAACATTCATACTTGCTCACTTCACTTTATGAATGGTTCTAATCGTATTTTTTTTAATTTGATTAAAATAAGATAAACCTACTAACGAATTTTAACATTTTAAATAAGATGTTTCTTTTTTTTCGATGCATAATTTTTAAATGATTTTCCCCAACCTAATTCCGAATTTTCAATACTAAGAGGAGAGGAGAGAAATAGCGAGTTGATCTTGTTGCGTAAAATCAGTGTAGTATTGTGTAGTAAGTGTCAATAATGATGAGCAATATGGAGGATCATTGAAATAATCGTCAAGTGGTGTGAAAAACGATGGGATATTTATCGTGGTAATCCATCTCATCGAAGTAACACCATAGAGTCTGCCATCGATCGTTTGACGCCAAACTCTCCCGAGACGCATTGAAATGTATTACACTTGCATTTCAATGCAAATACTGAAGAAATATATACCGAAGTCTTGGCTGTATGGGCTTCGTTCCCTTTGCCTTCCCTATATGGAAGAATTTTATAACAACAATTTTTTAAAAATTTCATATTTCAATGATCCTCTACATTGCTCATAATTATTGACACTTATTACACAAAACTACCCTGATTTTACGCAACAAGATCCACTCCGAAACAATATTACAATCACTGCAATAAAAATCACGTCCGCCATAGTTAAATGCCGCCAAAAACTCCCTAGTTTTCGATTGTTTATTCCTGTCAAGGACTGTCATGTTACAGTTGATGCTAAAAGGTTGGCACGCATGGTTTCAGTACAAATCCATATAGATGCGTTATCTAAGGTAAACGACAAATATATACATATCTCTGTTTTTTAATATAAAATGTGTGTATATCGGCCTGTTTAAATGATGACATAGAAATCATAATTTCGTATGATACAGATGATAATGAAAACTGAAAAGTAAAACTTTCCGATTTATTAAACGGTTTCCCTTTTCATACGATTCCCTCTATCATAACCACCGCTGGCACGGCTCGCTGCTCCTCGCCGCTGAACAGCCAATTATTTTATTGAACCATTTTTTGCTCGTTCCTTCACATTCAGGTGGAAGCGTGTCGAAATGACTACGAAAATACGATTTTCCCTACCATCTCCCCTTGCCAAAGAAAAATGCACCTTCACACATCTTCGCCATGGTAGATTTTCCAACGTGTAGACGTGTGTTAGTAAGGAAGGTATAAAATTGAGTCATAATACCACGTCCGTGCCAAAGGGTTAGTTTTAAACAAATTTTATTCGTCAGTGAATAACCGGGGCATAAATAATATTTATGCTAACTCTATTTCTGTCAAACTTCATATAATATATGAAGTATTACAGAAATAAAGCGTATGGTGTTTACAGACAGCATACAAGACTGTTTATGATTATACTTAGTTGTACCATACCGATTTTTTAAAGAAACTAAAAAAGTTCGCTTTCAATTACATGTTTTTTTTTTTACATCATACAGGTAAGCTCTTGGCCTTCATCTCACCTGATGGTAAGTGACGATAAGGCTAAAGATGGAAGCGCGCATCACCTGTAATCCTCAACAACTGAGGAACTGGCTATCTTACCTCTGATTGCCGGAACACAACAATGGTTATAACATTGTTATTATGGCGACAAATTTAGGTAAGACGGTGGTAGCTAGCCAGGCGGGCTTAGAAGCCCTACCATCAACCAAACCGAGCAGAAAAACTTCTGCCTCCATGGGGAATCGAACCCGGACCTCCCGATCAACACCCAGTGGTGTGAACCACTAGACCAGAGAGGCGGTTAAAACATAGACGCCTGTTTGTGACGCACCATCAGTGTAACTTCATTGTTAATTTACTATGCAATTTGAGGTATCAAAAACAACTAACACAACGAAGATAAAATTCAAAACTTGTTAAAAAATGGATGTATAAAACCTCATTGTGAAAACCATAAAGAAGCATAAATTGGTATAATTTCAAATGTTGAATAAAATCACTGTTTTGTCAAACCATGAAGCGAGCAGTGTAATTTCATAAAATTTCACTTTATTTCCAATTCATTCAATCAGGCGTAAAACGGATGCCAATCTCAGCGTTTTTTACGATAAACAATGCATTACGCACACCGGTCTGGGTGACGTAGGGTTATGTGGGACTCTCCCTGCAGAGTGCAAGGCCTGTGACGTGGTATGGTTCCGATACCAGGAATCGACGTGGTGGATCCGGTGATAAATGAAAGACGCAGGCGTCACTTATTGGGGTATATTTAATTAATAAAAACTAAGGCACTAATAGTGCCTTTTGAAAGTATTAAAGTTCTTTGAAAACAATTCTCTTCAACAAACAGTCTTGTTTGGAAAGTTTATTACAATTTATAAATATAAAATATTAATTATTATATTACTTGGAGACCAAAACAATCATATGGTTCGTATGAAAGAAGAAAGAAAGAGGGAAATGGCCAGAGAAAAGTTAAAGGCCTGGCCTACCTACAAATGGGACTATTAATGTCCTCCTGAGTCACCTTGTCGCTAACACGCGTGCGATGCCTCTTAGCAGGTTGTGGTTATGCGATATCTAATAATGTACATACTAACAAGATCAATAATAATGTGTAAAGAAAACTGTCTTCTCTTATTTATTTACCAAATTTGTTAACACCAGTTTAATCATTGAAATATACATACAAATAACAGAAAAAACTAAGTGCAACAATCAACAAACACTAATTAAATAGGTGTTAGTTTGCATCAATAAGTAGGTACGTCTTAATCCCTTGATGGTCAAGTGAACACTGGTGTTCGCAATCAATAGGTGTTTCTATTCTCTCTTATTTTCTAACTATTGAGAGGTTAATATGTTAATTTATAACATGTTCATGAAAAACCAAAAATATCAAACTTATTAAGTAGCTACAGCAATAGTGGCTAGTGTGTTGACTCATACATTAATTCATTGCGGTTCCTTACAATCTTACAAAAGAACTGTACAAAGTACTCCCCCTGGGACTCGTAATATCCGGTGTCTGCAGAACTTAGCAAAAGTTAGCCATGTAACTAAGTTGGTCATCGTATCGGAGTCCATGCTTCTTGGGAAATTAAGTTAGGAGTAAATATTTGTTACCGTGATCACATCAATTGAGTTGGTACATTCGAGTTAGTTTTCTTTATTGGGAAAATTATTTTCAGCGGTCTTAACCTCTTGAGAGTCAAGCTAACACCGATGTTCGAAAACAATTAAAGTTTCTATTGTCAGGTTTTCTGACCAATGAGAAGTTAATAATGAGGTGTTAAATAAATATTATAGTTAAATTTATTATTTTTTATCACCAAATACAGATGTATTTTTTAAACAACAGTATGCAAGGAAGTTTTTGACTTAACCTATAATAGAGATAATTTAACGGTTAGCAAACTATTCGAATCTTGATCAGCTGAAAAGTACAATTGATCAGCTAAAATAACTAATTGGTCAGCCACTCTGGGCAGCCAATAACCAACCCATCTCTTTCCTTGTGTCGTAAAAGGCGACTAGTAAACTTAGAATTGCACAACATCCAACAGCTTATAGCGGCGACGGGCTCACCACCTGTCACGCTGAGCACATGTGCAGTCACTGCTTGGTGAAGTACGGACTATGGCAGTGAACTGCTTTTGCGGTACTTTTGCCTAGTCTCTGAATAATCCTTAGGAGATAATAGTTTGATTATTTTAGGTCCTTACATATGAAATTGGCGTTTTGTATGGAGATTTTGGGGAACTCTGCATTTTCCATACTAAAATTTTTTAAGTTTTCTTTACAATGACAAATCCAAATATAATATATTTGGCATGTACCATTAGACAAGCTTAAGCTATATGTGTGATATCACACTTCTTAAAAATTATTTATCTTTTTTATGTGAATGCAAATCAAATTATGTATTCGGAAGGCACTGAAAAGGAGTTGTCTCCGAGTCCAATTTTAACACAATAAAACTTACAACGAATTATCAAAACAAATCAAAAGAGTTCGAAAATATGGTCTGTTTTTAGAGGAGGTTTTAAGAATACTCTGAAACTTAATAGTTACGAACAAAATACTAAGAGAGAAGAAAAACACCAATTTCATAGGTTAGGACCCAATATGTGTGTATGTACTTATACATTCACGCTTTTATCCCGGTGGGGTAAGCAGAGATTCCTTCTTTCCTTTCATCCATTTGCTAGGACATACACTTTTCACTTCATTAATGTCTTCCTCCACGCCCGTGCATGCCATCTACTTCCATAAGAGGCTTCAGGTCGTTGTAGATGCTTTTGACGTGGCCCTTCATGAACGTTCTTGGTTTGATAGTGGCACGTTCGCCTGTCATTTCTTTCGAACTTATATTAGGTCCTTACCTATGAAATTGGTGTTTTGTATGGAGATTTTGGGGAATTCTGCATTTTCCATACTAAAATTTTTTCAGTTTTCTTCACAACGACAAATCCAAAGATTATTTGGCATCTATCATTAGACAAGCTTTAGTAATATGTGTAATATCACACTTCATAAAAATTATTTATCGTTTTTATGTGAATGCAAATAAAATGATGTATTCGGGAGGCACTTAAAAAGAGTTGTCTCCGTGTCCAATTTTAACACAATTAAACTTACAACAAATTATCAAAACAAATCCAAAGAGCTCAAAAATATAGTCTATTTTTAGACGAGGTAATTATTATTTAGGAATACTCTGAATCTTAATAGTTACAGACAAAATACTAAGAGAGAAAAAAAACACCAATTTCATAGGTAAGGACCCAATATTTAGGTTAATCGTTATTAAATTTTAAAAATGTATTGTGCGTGTATAAGTAAACTGTAACTACACACTTGTAAAGTAAGCGAGCCACTTCGCAATATAAAGATCGATTTAACCTTGTAAATTTTCGGTGAAAAAAGCTATTTCGCCAAAAAATTACGTTGTTCCCGATTACTTCACACACCACACACCTCTCCGAACGCGGCTCTTATTTTGGACCAGACGCAGGAGTACATTTATCGTGGACGAAAGCTTTGACGTTATTCTAGTGTTTATAGGCCTAGATTCCTTTATTTGTTGAGTTCTTTTGAACGAAATGACGAAATTGAATATTTATTTCGAATGAAAAGAAATGATACACATGAAAAAAATAATTTATTCATGTAAAAAAAAATAAACTAAATATTTTACAGAAACCAATTACTTTCAAAAAACTTAAAGAGTAATCCATTTAGATTTAGATATTCTTAACTATTTACCTATGTGATTTGCAAATTAAACTTATTGTAAATTATAGTACGTATTAGAACTGTATATGTACCTGTTATAATTTGTAATTTATTACAAACGTACTAACGTACATTTTTTTATTACTAGACAATAGGTATGTGACGGGGTGAAGCCGGGGATAGTTAAAATTCAGTTGGGTCGTCACTTAAGTATCCTATATTATAATGAAGACTTAAGGCACAACTGAAACAATTATATAAAAAAGGTAAATTACACTGAACACAAAACAATTTCACATTTAACACTAAATATTTTATAAAAAGGGTAGGGCTACTTACAATAGTGCCTTAGAGAAACATATAGTCTTTGTTATAAATTAGGAACTGATAATGTGGTTTGTTGTAACTTTGTTTCAGCTTATAAAAATTCACTTTATAAATATATACAATTATTGTTAGAAGGGAGTCAACCGCTCTACGCACTGACTCTCGTAAGAATGAGCTTCGAGAACAAAACAAATAAAAAGAGACAGACAGCAAATTTAAAAACGGAAACCAAGAGAAAAATGGCCAGAGAAGAGCGCAATGACAGCAACGAGGCGCTAATATAGCTATGGCGCCTCGTTACAGGTATAATGTATTGTGTCCCGTTGAGAGGCTACTATAAACAATGCAATATCACAGAAAAATATTTATTTACTAGCAAGTAACCCAAATATTTCGAGCGATTTTAAATAGCATCTTGTACCACCCCGGCTCGTGATTTACAGACCCAGTAGACCCGGCGATAACACCGTTAATGAAATTGTCGGTGTTACCAGCACAGCGTATTGGCCGCACTCAATGAAATAAAAAATATTTATTGGACACAGATAAAACGTATACTTTATGAGAATGTATGTGTTACGTTAGCGGCCATGTGAGAGCCAAAAATAAATTTGAAATATTATTTTGGAGCAGCAAATTTTGTACTTATTCTGGAGTTGCAAGATTCTACGTGACTTTGGGTGTACGAAACCGAACCACTTTTCACTCATTTTATCGGAAGCCAGAACGCCATTTTAACTTTCCATTTTTTTTCCCAAATAGAAAAATTGTAAGTACTTAGGTTTAAAGGACAATGCCCAATTTGTATGGAGCTTTCCCCCAATAACCATTATGCATGCCTACTACTTATTCAGACTTATTTTAACGTATGCGGAATTAGAATAGCAAAACAAGTTTGACATTTACAGTCCTGAAGTTACGGTGATACATACATTTTAATCATAACAGATATTTTCATTCCACATTTAATATAAAAACAGCTATTATCAAGGTCAACGTAAAAAAATACCAAAAAACGAACGCGACAAAAACCTCGCAAATGGAAAGATTAATCTCTCCCTGAAAACGTTAGTAAATTCACAGCTATACACACCAACAATCCTTTGTGGGAGCACAGTCGCCAAAAGTACCCCGAGATCCTTAATTTAAACCAGGACGTCCCGGGATTACAGGAAGCTCCCCACTTTTATTTGAATTTTGTTTGTGTCCAATGTGAAATGTTCAAATTGCGTTTGGTTGTGCGAGATGTGACGCTATTTTCAGGAGCCAGACGATTTTTTATTTATTCACTTCTATTTTCTGTTCTTGGTAATGGGTTTGGGAGCAGATAAAATAATATTTTTGTTCCAGCGAAATATAACATAAAATAAAGAACCTAAATACATATCATCACATCACTATACCCGAAGGGGTAGGAAGTGTAATCACCCACTTTCACATTTTCGTAGAATATAAGGGTACACTCGGGATCTTTAGGGGGCTTCTCTTGAATAAAACGACCGAGAAACTTTTCACGATATATTAATACTTAAGAACCACTTTTTCATTAACACCTTTCGAGTCGTTGACGAGCACCATATCGCATCGCGGTCCGACATACACTGTTTTTTTCTATGCTCTCCATTGTCTTCCAAAGACAAAAAATATTTAAATTCAAATTATTATTTCTTTTTCAACCTCAAGTCTATGCGCGTGCTGCAAAGAGTTTGCTTCTGTAATAAGAAATTAAACCACAAGCTTGGTGTTTACAGCCTTCAGGAATAAAGGAGTGATGATATGTTTTATGTGTCATTAAACGTTATGACATATAAAACATATCATATAACGCTTGATAAGCCAATTATTATTCTTGATGTCGCTGGTTATTCTCATACTAAAGAATAAGGATATGTCTTTAATAGGAAGTGAGAGTTGATTTTGATTACCATTGCCACCAAATAAAAATTAGAAGAGGGTGGAAATGTTGTTGATTCTATTTTTGAACCAAGCATGTTGATTAGTTTAGATGAAATTTAAATACCTTACATAAAGGAAGAAAAGATAGGGGTTTTTGGCGGCATTCCACTATGGTGGATGTTATTTTTATTTTATGTTTTATTAATATTGTATCGTAGTCGGAGATATTGTTACGTAAAATCTGTGTAGATGTGTCTATAATGATGTGCAATGTGGAGGATCATTGAAATAAACGTCAAGTGGTATGAAAAGCGATGAGATCTTTATCGTGGTAATCCACCTCATTGAAGTAACACCACAGTGTCTGCCATCGATCGTTTGACGCCAAACTTTCCCGATATGCATTTTAATGCATTACACTAACATTCCAATGTAATCATCATCAGCTTATATACGTTCCACTGCTGGGACAGGTCTCATGGAGAAATACATGAGGAGTATGGGCCGTATTCCAATGTAATATGAAGACATAAGAAGACATAATTACGAAAGAAATGGCTTGGTTCCCTCTACCGTCCTCTCTATTTTAATATATAAACATTGGTTGCACTTACTGAAGCACAATAAAGCCAAAAGTGCATAATTACGTGCATAAGGTATTTGAATGTTAATACAATTAGGTCAGTTCAGCCACAGGACAGCCGAGCGGCCACTTCTCTATGGTCTGCGGTCAGGCCGGTCAGTATTTCACGAATAACCACAAGAATGTTACGCATGCATACAATATTACTGTCCTGTATGTGGCGAATTCCACGGAAAATTGTAGATTACGAATTAACTTGTGCTTATGGCATAACATACCTACTAAGATAAAAATACTGCGTCCGTCCTCAGCCTATATAAGTCCCACTGCTGGGCACAGACCTTCCTAATGGAGAAACATACTCATCGTGTGTTTCTCTAAACAATTTCGTTTCTCTGTTTTCCTGTGTGAAATTAAATTCTAATTTATTTTTTGCTTTACATACTCGTAAATGAAAAACATGGTGAAAGAATGAAACCCTAATAAAGGCCCGATTTACAAATCGCAATAATGTAGACTGGTTTATCATCGTAAAAGATTTCTTACACCGTCGTCAGTAAACGAGGCACCTAAAAAACAGATTGCTACACTCAGAGCTGTTTCTCGGCGATAACACATCACGGTGAGATGCAAAAGCTTTGAGACAGCTCCGAGGTTTTTAAATTCATCTCTGAAAATTTTTATCTTTAGCTAAGCCAGTGCTTTCTTGTTTCTTTACCTTTAGGCTTGTTCGTGGTTTGCTACAAGCTTTTAAAGAGATGTAAACCATACTAAATTGTGTTGCTCTTACTGTAAATGCCTGCTTTATAAGGTAAATGTTAAGATTTTCAGGAAATACCTACTAAGGCTCGTATTCCTGAATTAGTCTAGTAACGAGGCGCTAGAGCTATATTAGCGACGCTTTGCTGTCATCGCGCTCTTCTCTGGCTATTTTTCTCTTGGTTTCCGTTTTTGTCTGTCTCTTTTATTTGTTCTCGAAATTCATTCTTACAAGAGTCAGCGTGTAGAGCAGCTGACTCGCCGACAATAATTTAATATTTTAAATTATTGTCGGTGAGTGAGATTTTAATGTATTTTATATTGTGTTAATCAAGTTATAAGCTTATCCTAAATAAGTTAGAAAAACCACAAGATTCTCGATTCTCACAAGTTATCAGTTTTATCTAATTTATAAAGTCCATATGTTTATTTAAGGCACTATTGTAAGTAGCCCTACCTTTTATAATATGTTTTAGTTTTAAAAGTTAAATTGTTTTTGTGTTGTTGTGAAATTTACCCTTTTATATAATTGTTTCAGTTGTGCCTAATCTTAAAATATATACGACCGCAATTAGTGATGACAACTGCATTTTTATTTATCTCCGGGCTCAGCACCTCACAGTCTAAAGTATTTTGTATACCTGATAGTAGTTTCTAATAAACATTCTATTAAGGCTTTGATGATTACGATCCTATGTCCCCTAGATGGGCAGAGGGCGTCCAGAGTGCGTCACCATCCCGGTCGGTCTTGATCTTCGCGCTTCATTTCGCTCAAAGTCTTCCCAATTTTCTTTGCTTCCGCGATGACCGTCCGCCGCTAGGTCTGTTTAGGGCGGCCTCGTTTACGCTTTCCTTAGGGGTTCCAATCCAAGGCTTGTCTTGGAATGTGATCTGGGGCCCTTCAAGGCTTTGATAGATTTTTGTAATAAATGCTAACAACTTATTTTTACTTAAAAAAACAACACTTCGACATAATTATAACAATTTCTTAGAGTAAATACGCATAAAAAATGGTACAGCCTAAGTTTTCTTAACTTACGCTAATCAAACAGCACTGCGGTTTAAAATAGTTAGTGCTAAAGACTCAACCAAAGTGTTCGCAATTTACAGATGTTTGAAACCATCGACGCGACATTTCTGATCGTTCTTAGACAGTCAAGTAATCAAAGGATGGTTCCAATTAAGTATTTATTTGGGAAGGCTTCGCCGTTTTATTACAGCCAGCGGACGAAAATTTGTAATTAGATTTCCATTTCCAATTGAAATTTTCACAAGAGTGCAAAGCAGAATTGTGGAACTTAATCAACTGTTATTTACACACATATTCGGGCGTACAAGGCGTATTTGGAAGAAGGATAGGTTAAAAAGAGTTGGTAAAATCCAGCAATATGAGAGTAGACGTGAACACTTACATAAAATTATATTAGACCCTATTACTAACACCCCAGATATTGGATATCATAGGAGATCAGAGAATTTTGACTAATACATGATAAAAATGTACTTTTTAAATTAATTAATTTAATACTTCAATGACGGAAAATTCTAATATATTTTACTAAAACTATTTTTTAAATTTAACATTACAATTGAATTACATAACCTTAGAAAATTTGATTAGATAATTAATAAAAAAAATCATATTTAATGATATAAAACATAATTTCATTAATTTGGTTTTTCATTTTTTTTAATTCTTTAGTAATGAAGGTGCCTATTTGCTCCACACATTTAGGGGTGTTTTACAACTTTAATGTATCACAAATAGAAATCACGTTCTTTATGTTAAACATCTTTTGACATGTTGTTTTAACTATTTATTCCCGGCCTCCCGGCAGTGAACAGGAAGAAAAAATGTAATGGTAAACAAGTAGAATTTATATAATTTGTTTGTTATATTTGTATAAGCTTCATTGTTTTTGACGCGTCATAAGTGTAACTACTTGTTACCTAAATGATAAAATAAAGAATTTCATTTCATTCATAAAACAAAATATTGGGTCCTTAATACATACAGAATACATCATTTAAAAAATAAATATTGAAATAAATATAGAAATAAATATTGAAATAAATATAGAAATATTGGGTCCTTACCTATGAAATTGGTGTTTTTATTATGTCTTAGCAATTTGTCCGTAACTATTAAGTTTCAGAACATTCATATAAAATAATTGCCTCTTCTAAAAATAGACCATATATTTGAGCTCGTATTATTTAATTTGATAATTTTTTGTAAGTTTAATTGTGTTAAAATTAGACACAAAGACAATTATTTTTAACTGCCTCCCGAATACATCATTTGATTTGCATTAACATAAAAACGATGAATAATTTTTATCAAGCGTGTTCACACATATTGCTAAAGCTTGTCTAATGATACATGCCAAATATTATCTCTGGATTTGTCGTTGTGAAGAAAACTGATAAAATGTTAGTATGTAAAATGCAGACATCCCCAAAATCTCCATACAAAACACCAATTTCATAGGTAAGGACCCAATATTACGTGTTCAAACTTCAGTCCTCTGTAAATATATTTAACTTGTGAATCGCGGTGTAAGGGGGTAGTCGGTAACATCGCTTACAACTATTAATTGGCACAAATCTACTCTCCACTCACCTCACGCCAACCTTGTGCTAATTAAAACCTCTCAAAACTTATTTACATGAGAGTATCAGACTGTCTGCAGAATAATAAAGTATTTGAGTAATAAGAATTTTCCACATAGTGTTAATCTCATTAAGTTTTGTGAGGATTTGACTCAGATTTATTTTTGAGTTTCTCTGAGACCTTTGCTGAGAGATTTTCGTATATTTTACTAGTTAAATAAACATGACTGTTTTATTTTAAAATTACGCAAGCAAAACGTATTAGTGTGAGCTTTATTGCTAATTGTAGCCAAATAGAGCTTAAGACGGAATTTCTTTTGCCTTTTTAAACTCTTTTTTGGTGTGGATTGGGTCGTTAGAATATGTCAATTAAAAATTATTTTAATCTTTGCTTTAAATATTGCGGAAACTTTCATATTTCAGCAAAATAAATAATGTTTTTCTTCTTTTCTGCTTGCCGATTTTGTTTTGAATCTAAATAAAATTACATAGTTCACTATACTGTGTACACATTCTACTTGTCTTACAGAAAAAAGTGGCTGTGTTCGTACAAAAAAAACTCATAAAAACAATAATATCAATGAATAACAAACATATTGCCACAACAATAAACCCCGAGAGGAGCTGTTACGGCACGCAAACAAAACTGGATATCGATTTCGACTTGGAAAACGTTCGTCCCATTTTCTATAAACACGTATAATATCAATATAGGATAAAAGGATTTTAAATACCTTTTCATTCTCTGCCCAACGGCTGCCTGGTAGATATTGCTTTTAGCGATGAGGCCGCCTGTGCTGCATTGTATTTTGTACTGTATTTTCTTTTGTTGCAATAAATAATTTTATCTTTGAAAGGATGCCGGGCCAATAGATGCTCATACCACCATGACCGTCGACCATTCACCCATAATAAACGATAAATGTTTTTTTTCTATTTTATTTAGGGACTATTGCCTTTTAGACATGTCAGTCCTATCGTACCCTAATGATAGGAAATAAAACAAATACTATCCTAAATAATGTACCCAGAGCGGCAGTCATTGACGAGGTATTTGCTCAGAGTAAACAGAACTGGAGTAGCCATTAGTCAATTTCTCAAACATTTTTTTCTGCCATTTCTTGCGGGGGGTGAGGTTACAACTACACTCAAAGCCAGCCGTTTTTACAAATGCACACATGCATAATTCGACACACAAATTTAAATTTCACGCACACACACGCTTAAAATAGTCACGTGGGGTGTGCGTTTTGACAACGTCACAGCCGCACTCCCCACGAGACTAGCGTTCGAAATTTGAAATCGTAGAATTCTAAAACATGAAATAATGAAGTAAATAATCATGAAATCTTAAAAATTATAATTACAAATAAAAGGTGACACCATCTTTTAGCATACTCGATGTTTTCTATTTATTTTTACAACAAAAAACAGCACAGGCAGGCATTTTTGCGGGAGCTCTGTTCGCCGCAACGTTTACAATGTTATGGCTGTCAAAATGACGGCTCAACTAGTTTTATTAAACGTGCAAGCATCCGATGCTTGTGCATTTGGCAGAGGGGAATGTTAGACAAAGGCTACTCCAGTTCTGTTTACTCTGAGGGTATTTGACAACCTCCGTGGTCGAGTGGTCTGTTCGCCGGTCTCAAGGCGTCGCCATCTCGAGAGGTTCTGGGTTCGATCCCCGGTGGGGGCAAATGTTTGTGTGAACAGGCATTTGTTCTCTAGTCTTGGGTGTTTATATATGTATATTATATTCTGAATATTTATATGTATTTATCTATTAAATATATTTGTCCGTCGTCTGGTATCCATAACACAGGCATTAGATGTCTAGTGTGGGCCAGTTGATGGGTGTGAATGTCAGAAGATATTTATTATTTTATTTATTTATTTTTTAAACCATTTGACTGTCGCATTAGACCTCGGATCTGCCAAGATCTGCTGCATCACACCAATGTCCTTGGGCTTTAACTTTAACTGTGTCATCATATACACAAAAATTAAATATGTTTATTCAATTCCTACTAAAACAATGTCATTATTCGATAAGTAATTTCGAGAGTACCCTTTAAACATCACATTGTTCTCAAAACAATCTTTATAAACACCAAAACACTGTGATATTGTTCCAAACAGGAAAGTTCGTACTTTTTCAGTTTCCCAAGACGTCGAGGCAGGTAGGGCTGTCAAAAGGTTTGAGTAGGGTTCCTTCAAGTTTTCTGTTAATATTTCACCAACTACATTTGTAAAATTATTACCTCATAGCTATGCTTATCCCGACAATTTTCAATTTGCCAAGGGAATGAAAAAGTATTAATCTAAGTCTTAGTCGTCTTTTTATGCGTTTGTCTTTGTCTTACAAAGTTACACATTTTTACCTTTTGTATTACTATGTTTGAATAAAACTTATGTACAACATTCATTTTCCAGTATAAATATTCCTTCCTTCATTATCTCTTAGATTTTGCTTAGATTTTTTGTAATTTTTTTCCTATAAACAGACGGCATATCGAACCAAGCCCATAACAGCCATGTCTTTCGTGATAATATTTCTTCACTCGTTTACATTGTTAGTGTAATGCATTTCAATGCATCTTGGGAGAGTTTGGCATCAAACTGTGGTGTTACTTCGATGAGATGGATTAGCACAATTAAAATCCCATCGTATCTCACACCACTTGACGATTATTTCAATGATCCTCCACATTACTCGTCAACACGGACACGTCTTATTACACAAAACCACGCTGATTTTTCCTCTCCGAAACAATATTTCAATCACTGAAATAAAAATAACGTCCGCCATAGTTGAATGACGCCAAAAACCCTCTTGCTTAGATATGAGTATGTGTTGTGTTGTTATCAGTTGCGCGAGTGTTACAAATAGGCGCTCCTTTGCATTCTAGCCATGCTTTGAATGACAGTTAATCAGCCATTAGAAACACAACTTAACACAATGTTGGGATTCGAGCTTATCCTGGTATGGTATACCTACATCGAGAGTTTACATGTAAATTTATTATTACCATTAAACTTTAAAGTTCATGGCCATTTCCTTTTTCATTTACAGTCTACAGTCTGCGAAAATGAAAATATTTATTAACTTGTGTGCCCAAGAGGATTTTTATCATGATAATATTTTTTTGTCCATGGTTAGGTTTCCCAGTTGGTAAAAATATTGACCAATAGTCGAATTTTCAAATATTGCTATAGTTAAATAATCATAGACAATTTAACCACAACATGATGCTGTGATTAGCAAAATGACGTCTGGCGGTACAGCTGATATACCTATATTGCTTCGAATTTTCGTAGCAAATTTAACAATTTGTCAATTCACACATTTTCATTTTTTCATTTTTTTTTATTCAAATATTTGGATTATATATACCATAATATAATTCAGCGCTATTGATATTAGGAAAATTTGGTAAAAATGTCATAAAATCTCTGCCTATTTACAGGATTACATTAGGTGAAAATGTACATAGCACCTCTGGCTATCACTTTATCTGCATAAAGGTTTGATTGTATGTATAATATTCCCAAATTTGAGATTTTATTTCAACAAGCCCAAACCAAAATAACATACTCGTAATAATTCTATTCTAAATGTAAATATCATTGCTACCGATAATCGAGATCCCTGAAAATAAGAGATATTAATTGGATATTTTCTGTCAAAGAGACACGTAGAGACTGATCATTCGGATAAATTATAAACCTTTCTTGCGCACCGTGGAAGAAAAGGGCTTTTGAAGTCGTGAAAACTGAACAGTTCGTGAAAAAACTACTATATGTCATAATTGCTTTGTCAAACCAACTATTACTTTAAAAGAATTGAGAATAAAGATATCGAATAATTAAATAAGCATTATGGATATTACCAATGCTATTTATAAACATAACAAAGACAACCCAAAATATCCTAACCTACAAAAACGGAAGAAACCATGACGATATTAATTAATTAACTTGGTAGTTTAAACCTTGTTTACCTTGTTTAGTATTAACATGCAAATGTTTTTCCTTTATTTGTTTTGCTCTACATTATATAATCGTGAATACCTAGATGTCAATTTTAATACCTATCAGAACAGACAACCAATCAAATAAAATAGATATTTGAAGGAAACCCGTAAGATTATCTTTTGTGACATAAACTTATTCGTTTATAAATCCTTAGCCGTCAACCCTACGTGAGCCGAGCCCGGTGTCATAACGGCCCGCTCCCGGCCCTTCGTTATAATAATAATTTCATACAATTCCTTCACAGAATCTTCTCGCCATATTGTATTTTTATTATATCTTTTGAAGGCTGGGAATTTTCGCTTTTTATCGCCACATTAAGAAATAATGAAACGGTATTATGTACAATGAAATCATTGTTTCCCGTCACTCATTTTTTTGTGGTGTTTTACAATATTTTATGAATTTTGCTATATTTTTGAATCATTGGTAAATCACTGCGAAAAAATTAAATGAAGTGTTATAACAATAAGAATATAAAAGAAAGCTTTCACTTTTTTATTCCCCTTTTGTTTTTTCCTGTATTTTTCTGAAAATTAAAATTAATAAAGTATTATTCAGTTAAAATATATATCTTTATGTCTAAATTGCTGATTCTTAATGGAAAGCATTATCGTAAAGGAGGGTCAATCTAATTTTAGATACATCTTAATCATAAAATATAAAATGTTTGCCTGTTATAAACCTTGTAGAAATGATTTTAACGATTATTACTATAAACACCGGACACTTCTGACTGCAGGATCTATTAAGGCCCGATTTTTCAATCCTCAGATAAAACTATCTGTCAGTCAAATGTTAGCTCTGTCCCTTTTCTTTTTATGACTTTAGTAAGTGACAGTGATAGTTTTAAATGGCGGATAATTTTATCTGAGGATTGAAAAATCGGGCCTTAGTGGAGTAACAACTGTCCTGACTGCTTAAATTTTGGTTTGAATTCGATTGGTTATGGAATTTCTATTGTGTCCGGTAAGATCAATAGACCTGCCCCTTTATTCTAAACTGTCGGTTCACGGATTCGGTTCGGAATGTCACGTCCTGTCTCGCTCTTCGTCGCAATAAAAAGTGACAGAAATAGAGATTCCGTGATTCGTTTAGTTTCCGACAGTTTAGAATAAGGAGGCTGTCCCCTATTACGCGGGACCGATATAGACGTGATTATAATGTAATTTAGGCCTAATCTAAATTGTATTATTCTTTCCAGCCATATAACACGCACGGCAAGCTGGCTCCCTCCCGTGGAATGCTGGCCGGCAAGCAGGGAGGGCAGTGGCAGCAGCCAAGCCGAGGAGGAGGAGGACCTGCCCTACGGATGGGAGCAGGCGCTGGACAACCATGGGAAGCCTTATTATATCAAGTGAGTACCCACGTAATTATTTTTAATAAGAACAAGAAAATCGACATAGATATTAAAGTCCCGTGTTGGTCCGGGACATAAAAGAATGTACCAACTGCTTTTCTTGCCTAGAATGTCGTAAAAGGCGACTAAGGGCGTATTGGGTACTGGGTCTGTGATCGTGTAAGCGATGAGCTAGCCACTTGTTAATACTATTTCATGATTTTTCATCTGACCAAACCCAATTTTTGTATGGCTAGATGTGGTCTTAAGGAACACAGTGCTCCTTGGACTCTGCCTACCCCTTCGGGGATTACTGGCGTGATTTTATGTTTTATGTATATTAAAGTAATTAAAAAAAATAATATTTTACAGAATAACAATAAATGATATTTTATCTTAACTTTAGAATGTACTAAGAGGATTTATGAAGTGAGTGTTGAATTTAGAGGTTGAACACTTCGACTACCCCAGATAGAATCGAAACAGGAAAACATGGATAGTAGAATAACGGATGTGATATAAAAAATATTATGCATCTAATTACTTATTTATTTTTAATGCAATCCGAAAATTTTCATTCTAACGGACTGACGACTTTCTAGTCTTTAGTTCTTAATAAAAAATTCAGTCAAAAAAGCAGAGTAATTGTACCCTAAAGGCAATATTGATTTACCGGCAATATTGATTTTCACTTCTTACATTCCACTACAACAGTTACAGTTTTTATGTTTAATTGAAACCAGATTTTATTCACGTCATAATAAACTTAAAAACTGAGCGTGTCGCGCCACGCTCAGTTTAGGGTTCCGTAGTTTTCCGTCCGTCCGTTTTCTGTCCCCACTTAAGAGTTAATAGGCCAAAGTTCAGCGCCATCTGTTGATACAAACTAGACGGTTTTATTTATATTGGGTTAGCGGTGGTAATTTTGGATTGCGTAAACACTTGTGTTTTACTTTTGGAGCGATTATTTCCAAAAATATTATCTTGTTCAAAAAATTATTTTACTAAACTCTTATTTAATATATTACTTATTTAAATACTTATCCAAAAAAAATTATTAACGTAAGGGTTTGAAATGAAAAAGAAACACTCTCCACTTTTCATGTAGAGGAGGTATGTACGAGTACCTACCCCAATAAATAATTTTTCCCCACTTTATTTTTCCACGGCAGCGGTAGCCGCGTTGAGACAGACGGGGACCATCGTTCGAGAGCCCGCGGGAAACGCGGGTTCGATCCCACCGCCTCTACCACTGAGTTGGAATAAAACTTATGTACAGTTCATTGTGAATATCGCTTGCATTGTGCCCGGAGCATGGCAACAGGCTCGCCACCTGTTACGGGGACCTAACATTTCTGGCGAAATGTGGGCGTTTAACACATCTGCCTACCCCGTCGGGGAAAGAGGCGTGTATGTTGGTTTATTTTACCACTTCTGGTGTTAACGGTCACTGAGATTATCCGTGGACAGACAGACAGACAGATGGACATGGCGAAACTATACGGAAACTACAACTACGGAACCCTAAAAAGGTGTCTTAAATGTATATATTATATATATAATTACTATATATATATATATATATAATTGCAATTCAAAAACAAATACATAAAACAGGTTGTTAACATATGTTTGCAAGGGCGGACATATCCCTAACAGAGATCTCTGTATAGTGAAGGGGAAGATTTGAAAGGGGCAACAAAAAACCCGAAAGTCCCATCTTGAACTCAGCATATTTACCTTCCATCCCCAGCCACGTCAACAAGACGACAACGTACGTGGCACCCGAGGGGTGTTCCTGCGACTCCCCGCCGGCTCCGCGCGACGTGGTCCTGGAGAGACACCCCGAGCTGGGCTTTGGCTTCGTGGCCGGGTCAGAGAGACCCGTGCTCGTGAGGTTCGTCACGGATAACTCGCCTAGTGTTGGCAAGGTAAGAATATTTTTACAAAAAAAAATTTTCTAAAAGTTTATAGGTAGATGATTTCTGATTCTCAACATCTCTATCGATCATGATAGGTCAGATTAACATTTGGTCCCAACAATTCATATCGATGCTTGAAACAAAATTAAAGTTGGGAATGTGTTTAGAGATAAGTTATTTAATATTGGGTCCTTACCTATGAAATTGGTGTTTTTTTTCTCTCTTAGTATTTTGTCTGTAACTATTAAGATTCAGAGTATTCCTAAAAAATAATAACCTCGTCTAAAAATAGACTATATTTTTGAGCTCTTTTGATTTGTTTTGATAATTTGTTGTAAGTTTAATTGTGTTAAAATTGGACACGGAGACAACTCTTTTTAAGTGCCTCCCGAATACATCATTTTATTTGCATTCACTTATAAACGATAAATATTTTTTATGAAGTGTGATATTACACATATTACTAAAGTTTGTCTAATGATAGATGCCAAATATTATTATCTTTGGATTTGTCGTTGTGAAGAAAACTGAAAAAAATTTAGTATGGAAAATGCAGAACTCCCCAAAATCTCCATACAAAACACCAATTTCATAGGTAAGGACCTAATATTTAAGTCATTTGCGTTAAAAAGTTGTTTTCTTTTTAAATCAAAATTATCGAATGGGTACTTGCAATACAAAATAACATACTCAAACTCAATTTCCTCACTTTAATTTATTAACAAATATGAACTGCATACATACATACATAAAATCACGACTATTATTCCCCTTAAGGATTAGTCAAAGACTAGACAAAAGCACCGCAAAAGCAGTCCATTGCCATAATCCGCGCTTCACCAAGCTGTAACTGCACTCAGCGTGACAGGTGGTGAGCCCGTCGCCATAAACTAACAAAGTACATTTCGACCTTAATCGTTAAGAGTATGAAATGGATCTTTGATCTATTTTTCATATAAAAACTGTAATTAATTTCAATTTTCTACCTACTAAAATAAAACATACTCTTATAGTGTTCGGGACCATTAAAAAATCGAATTATCATTATAGCTGGAACCAGGCGACCAAATCCTATGCGTGAACGGCGAAGACGTGAGCTCATCTGCGCGCGAGCACGTCATCTCAGCTGTCCGCGCATGCGCAGAGCAAGTCACGCTGCGGGTGTGCCAGCCAGCGCGGAGCGGGAACCCCATGAGACGGTCGGCGCTGTTGTCGGCGGCGAAGCGGGCCAGGCTCAGGGCTAGGCCGCCTAGGGTCAGATTTGCGGACTCTGTGCAGCTGAATGGAGCGCCTATGTATCCTGTAAGTTTTATAACTATTCAACTATTTAAAAAGGGAACTGAATTCGTAGGGAATTATCTCTCACCTTATCTAACAGGAAGAGATAGTGAAACTCTTAATATGTTTCAACTTTGAATTCTTTATCCAAACTAATTCCTTCATATACGGATGGCCTGCATAAGCCCAAAAGTAAAAAGAATGGAAAGTAATTCAAAGGCAGCCGAAACATCATTTGGTCAGCAGAATAATTAATTGGTCAGCAGTTTGGGCTGCAAGATGATTATTTGGGCACCAAATAATTAGTTGAGCTGCAAAATAATTATTTGGGCAGCAATATAATGTTACCGGAAATGCATAAAATCCAGGAAATGGAACAATGAAGGATCAAGGATCAATTCCTAGGAAATGTATTCTGATAGATATTAGGTTAATGTTTTTATGATCTTTAAAAACAGTAATTTGTGATATCAAAATATATATTAAACAATTTGACAGCAGAGAAAACATTTGAGTTGCTGCCCAATTTAGAAATATTTGTTGCCCATAAGTTGCTGACCAATAATTTATTTTAGCTGACCAATTGTATTTTTTGCGGACCATATTCGAAAATTTTTTTAGCCGTTTATATAACACCCAAAACGAATATAGAATTGATGACAACATTCAAGTCTAACTTATTTTGTAAGCAACGTTCCAACCGTGAAAACGAAAGTTAAGTGGCAGTGGGCAGAGCACATTGCTTACAGAAGTGACAAGTGGAAAATGTCTCGAGCGGAGGTCATGTACCGCGAAGCGCAGCGTGTGTGTTGGCAGTACAAGACCGACTCGCACGGCAATCCAGGGGATTGCAACCAGCAGTTGGTGTCTCCCGTGTTTCAAAGTCCTAATCCTATTTATGTCCCACTCCTGGCACAGGCCTTCCCTATGAGGAAACACATGAGGAGTATGGGCCGTAACATTACCACGCTGGGCTAATGCGGGTTGGTGAGTAGGAACGGTTAATAGCAACCAGGACCAACGGCCTAACGTGCCTTCCGAAGCACGAAGAAGTTCGAGATCAGACAGCGTTGGTCACCCATCCGCGGATGGCCTGACCATGGCTTTGTTTTCGATGGCCAAAGCTACTAACCACTACGCCACCGAGCTCGTTGCGTAGTGATTAGTAGGCGAAGTAAAACTATATGACCCATTCAATTTGACAAAAATTAGATCTTTTTTACCTTTTACGAAATCAACTGAAGTAATTATTTACTCCATTCCAGCCTTCCGCCTTCTCTCTCGGTGATCTCTGCCTGCCTCCAATGGCCAACGTCCTGAAAGTGTTTCTCGAGAACGGCCAGACGAAGTCGTTTAAATACGACACCACCACCACCGTGGCAGACGTAGTCACCAGCTTGAAGGATAAGCTGTGTATCACCGCGGAGGAGCACTTTAGCTTGGTCGTAGAACATGTAAAGAGCTTGAGAAGAAATAAGCTGACGCTTTTAGATCCTAAGGAGTCGTTAGCACGGGTAAGTGCATCGATACGCTGTTGATTAGCTAATATATAACAAAGAATAGGTATTTATTTAAAGAATATCCCTGTGACTCAGCACTAAATAATAGGTTCTTTTGAAGACCACTTAATTCTTATTCCAATATTTATTTAACGAAGAAAAAATACAAAACAAAACTCTTCTGGAATTCTTCTCTTCGATTTAATAACTGATAAGTGATAACATACTTACGAGGCTAAAGCAAAACATGTGGTATAATTGTGGAAAATTCATATTTCTCTTTCAAACTCATAGTCTTACAAAAACTTCTGCCAACTCACTTCAGATCGCCGCAAGACCAGGATCGCATAAGATGCGGTGCCTATTCCGCGTGGTGTTCATGCCGACGTCCGCGGCGGAGCTGGCGCAGCGAGACCTCGCGGCATTGGACTACCTGTACCTGCAGTGCTGCAACGACGTGGCGCAGGAGCGGTTCGCGCCGGAGCTGCAGCCCGACGTCGCGCTCCGCTTGGCTGCGTTGCACATGCATCAGCACGCGCTAGCCAATAACCTTTCGCCCGCCAAATTGACTGTTAAGGCTGTTGAGTAAGTAAAAACTGTTATTCTTAGAAAGATTTACTTTAAAGAGTCGCCAAGCCCTCTTGTGATCGTCTAGAATAATTATGATTTATTAGGATAATCTAGAGTTCCGTTACCAGCCTATTTACGTCCCACTGCTGGGCACAGGCCTTGCTCTTGTGAGCATGAAAAAAGCACGTAAGGAGTATGGGTCGTAACGTTGGCCCAATGCGGGTTGGTGGGTAATAATCTGAACTAGAGTAATCAACAACTTTTACCAGCACCATAGCTTCATAAACATATTGGTGAAATGTTGCTTATAGGACCACTATCCCTTCGGGGATAGACGCAGGACATTTTTTTTGCCCAGGGGCAGATGAGTATTGTTTAAATCGCATATTATTAATTTAAACATTATCTTTTTCAGGAGAGAGTTCGGCCTGGAGCGGTTCGTGCCGAGCGGTCTACTGGAGAGCATGAAGCGCAAGGAGCTGCGGCGGCTCGTGGCGCACTTCCTCAAGCTGCACGCCTCCATGACCGGCGGCCAGCGCCAGCTCACGCAGCTGCAGGTCACACTGAGCATTATAATAATACTTAGACCCTTCGCGAACGTCTGAAATGATTGGGACTACGTGAGGAGTTAGTAGTAGCACAAAAGAGAGGATCCAGCGAGCGCTAACTAACCGACGGTACCGTAATTTAACTGGGGAATTGTAGGGTTAACGCCTCAATCTCTGATAGCGATATGATGATAATATGTTCTTTTTTTAATATCTTGTATCTGCCAACAGGCCAAGCTGCACTACCTAGACACGGTGGGCGCGCTGCCAAGCTACGGCGCCAAGTGCTTCAGCAGCGCGCGGCCCGAGCGCGTGCTGCTGGTGTCGCCGCGCCTCGGCCTCAGCCAGATCGTCGGCCGCACCGGCGCAGGAGTGAGTAGTCCCGTCATCAACATATACACCGAGCGTGAAGCAGCGCGGCCCGAGCGCGTGCTGCTGGTGTCGCCGCGCCTCGGCCTCAGCCAGATCGTCGGCCGCACCGGCGCAGGAGTGAGTAGTCCCGTCATCAACATATACACCGAGCGTGAAGCAGCGCGGCCCGAGCGCGTGCTGCTGGTGTCGCCGCGCCTCGGCCTCAGCCAGATCGTCGGCCGCACCGGCGCAGGAGTGAGTAGTCCCGTCATCAACATATACACCGAGCGTGAAGCAGCGCGGCCCGAGCGCGTGCTGCTGGTGTCGCCGCGCCTCGGCCTCAGCCAGATCGTCGGCCGCACCGGCGCAGGAGTGAGTAGTCCCGTCATCAACATATACACCGAGCGTGAAGCAGCGCGGCCCGAGCGCGTGCTGCTGGTGTCGCCGCGCCTCGGCCTCAGCCAGATCGTCGGCCGCACCGGCGCAGGAGTGAGTAGTCCCGTCATCAACATATACACCGAGCGTGAAGCAGCGCGGCCCGAGCGCGTGCTGCTGGTGTCGCCGCGCCTCGGCCTCAGCCAGATCGTCGGCCGCACCGGCGCAGGAGTGAGTAGTCCCGTCATCAACATATACACCGAGCGTGAAGCAGCGCGGCCCGAGCGCGTGCTGCTGGTGTCGCCGCGCCATATCAAGCGAAATGAATACCAAGCGAAAAGAATATTCGATCAGAAATCCCCGTGCATGTGCATCCTCAGCACTAAATAATAGATTATTTTTAAGACCACTTCATTCTTATTCCAATATTTATCTAACGAAGAAAAATACAAAACAAAACTCTTCCGGAATTCTTTTTTCTCGATTTAATAACTGTTATGCGATAACATACGTACGAGGAGTTTACGCGTAATGAATTTACGCGTACCTATTTTTGAGGACGTCAGCTCGATGATATTACACATTACGCTATGTTTGACCCAACAACCTAATCTGACCCAGTCGGCCAGCATTATTCGGCTAAACATGACTTCGATTCGATTCGGTAAGTCACGTCTTAACGCACTTTGATTTACCGAAATATAAAGTGACAGTTATAAAAATTCCACGATTCCTTTGTTTTCCGACAGTTAAAAATAAGTTATCATCATATTAAAACCGTGTTCCCTTCAGCCGCAGCAAATAGCGTCCCTGGACGAGGTGGAGGGCATCCGCGTGAAGGCGGAGGGCGGCGCGGGCGCGGCGGACGTGGCCGTCTTCCTGACGCGCGACCGCGTGCTCGCGCTGCTCATGGACGAGCGCGACGCGGCGGAGATGCCGCTCGTCATAGCTGGGTAGGTCCATGAACATTTTCTTTAATGGCCAGCGCAAATTTTTTTATTTATGCAATACATAACGCAGCAAGCTTTTCTTCCGAAAAATTTTCTTAGGTGTGTTCTGCTTTGAAGACTAAGATAGTTACAGTACACCGTGCACCGTGCACGGTGTACTGTAACTATCTTAGTCAGTTGCAAATAGATGATTTAGTTATCATAATGACATAATTGTAGGCTCTTAATACAACGTCATTAAATTCGCAAGGCTGCTTTTTGACAAGTAGTTTATTTTTTACATACAACAGGTAAGCTCTTGACCTTCATCTCACCTGATGGTAAGTGACGATAAGGCTGAAGGTGGAAGAGAGCTTCACCTGTAATCCTCAACCACTGAGGAACTGGCTATCTTACCTCTGATTGCCGTAACACAATAATGCTTAAAACATTGTTGTTATGGCGACAAATTTAGGTAAGACGGTGGTAGCTAGCCAGGCGAGCTTAAAAGCCCTACTACCAACAAAAAAAATTAATATTGATTTTAAAAACAGGTATGTTTTGCTTTCAGATATTATAAATTGGCTACTGGCAAGGAATTGAACATCGAACAGGAAAGAGAACCACTTACCGAAGATATAGGTGAGGAACTATTGTACATGAATGTTATTCTTTGTGTGTTTCCGTTTTCTATTATGTTGACTTACAACAATCGCATTGTTCCGTTTCAGCTCCACCATACTTATCTCAACATAACGTGGTGCCAGCAAAGTGGAGTTATTTGCACAACGAGGATACCGCGCAGTCGAAAAAGCACTACGCAATATTTTGCATGCCTCCCCCCTACCATTCCACACCAGAACAAGCTAAGATCGGCGTAGATACGAACATGAATTCAGCAATTGCCAACCGAAATGGAAGCAACAATTCCAGTCCTCTCATCGGCTATGATTGCAAGACTGGCTTACTAGGACACGATATACATTTCGATAAATGCAAAAGAAATGAAGAATTTAGACTATTCGATCCAAATGATTCATGTTACTTAGATGACGGTATGGGTTTTGACCTTCAAAGTGTTCTTTCTATGGAACTCTTAGAGAATGCGAACAACCCAAGACTAGTCGAAGCTAAAAATGAGGAGGTTCTTAGGCGGGTTGCAGAAATGCAAAAACTAGTTGAAAATTCTGAACAATATTTGACTGAAAATTGTGATGTTTATGATGACGTATTTAATGATGGCATTTTAAGAGATGAACTGGTAGGTAAAGAAACAAGTGTAGATAATTTAGAAAGTGATACTGAATCTAATAATAGTAGAATGTCGGCTGCTGATGATGCTCCGGGTATACTGAAGCATAGTGATTCCTTGTTACTCTTAACGGAAACAATAAACCAAGGTTTGAGCGTTTTGAGTGCGCCAGACAAAGAAAAGGACAATAACATCTCTGGCTTGACCACTCGACAGTCTCAAGGTCTCAGTGCTATATTAAATAACTGCGGTCTAACCGATGCATTATTAGCTTTAAATAGTGATCTCTGTCATTCCGAAAGTGATAACGAATCGCTTTATACACCAACGAGCAGTCCTATACGTAAACACCATAATAAACCTACTACTAATAAGGCAGCTAGAACTAGTTTTGGTTTACATAGCCCCGACACTGTGCAAGACAATAAAGAACCAAATCTCAAAGAATATTTAAAGCAGCTCAAAGAAAAAAGTATCCAAGAAGATGCTAGAGCAGCTGAAGCACCATTTTTTTACCAAGAGAGTATCGTAGACAATGATGCCGAGCTTATAGACTTAACCTTAATACCTCCCCCACAAACACCAGATGAATTAGATTGTGCAACACAAGTGCCTCAAATATTACCTGTCGTGCCCGCTTCGTTTGCCGATGACAAAGAACATTTAAATGGCACAATTAAGTCCGGGACCGTGAAACCATCTACACTTGATGAATTTATAGCTAACGTTACAATTCAACCTCCGACTGTAAAAATTACCCCAGCAATAGAGTTAACTCCCGAAGAAATCCTTTCTTATATTATTCCTCCACCTCCAGGATCAAATTCATCAACATTGGATAGAGATTCAGTTAGTTATGTAAATCAAGCTCAATTGCTTGAAGCTAAAAATGCTCAAAATACCAACAACGATGTAAAACCAAGTAACGGTGATGTCGTAAAAGGTACCTTAAGCGTAAGCGAAATAAGGAACATGTTCGCTGCGAAAAGCTTGAGTGATGCTAGAAATAGTCTTTTACTTAAAGACAAAAGTAAACCACAAGCTCAAAATAAATCTGACTCACCCAAAGGCAAAAGAAAAAGCATAACGAGCGAGAAACAATCTAATGGTGCGGCGCATGTAATAGAATACCCAACGGTTGAAAGAAAAGGTATGTTTTCATGTTGCAGTAAAGATAAAAGTAAATCTGAAGAACATTGCGAGAACACAGATAAAGTTGATAGCCAAATAGAAAATTCTGAATCTATGCCTGATGTTTGTGAAATAAGACCACCGCCGAGAAGAAAAGGTCCAGAAATACGAAAAGCACCCGAACGACCTCCGAAGACTCCGCCGACGCCAGCTCCGAGACCGCGATCAAACTCATTTACTTGTCCGAATAACGAACTGACCGTAGTCGAGATCCCAAACAATCACTTCAGCACATTAAACAATAGAAAATTAAATTATAAAGTCGTTTGTGAAATAAACGAGCAAAACGTAGACGGGCCACCACAATTACCACCAAGATTAGAAAATAAAGTTTTATCACCCCCACCGCCAATATTGTTACCTCCAAAAAAACCACCATTACCTCCAGTTCCAAGCCTCGAAGTGTTACGACTAAAAAACGCTCAAAAACAGTCACCGCTAAGAAACCCCGAGCAGAGGGTAGCTAGCATCGGCTCCCCGCACTTCCAGCGTAATCTAAATACCTACAAAAATCTTGAAAATGAAAGCAGAGCTATCGAAGATGATGCTTTGCACGTTAGATCGTCTCAAAACTATAGTTCGATGACATTGCAGAATAGGCACGTACGGTCCAACTCTGAGACGAAAAACACAATTCTGAAGAACAAGGATATGACAGCTTTATCTTTGTGCTCGCCGCAAATGAGCAGGAGGTTTAGTAACCGGCCTGATTTATTAAATGGGGCTCCTACAAATGACCAGAAAGTGTTTAGTCCACCGCTATCTGAACGGAAGTCTTTTAGAATGGACACGGCGAGTCCTACGCCGAAGGTTCAAAACCACGTGAGGTTTAAGGATGAGGTCATGGACGATATTCCGACACCTCCATCGCCGCCTACGGTGAAGTTCCCGGAGTTCCAGGCGGGCAACAACGGGTACGTGCCGATCGAGAGCCTGCTTTGCAAGACAGAGGTAGCCGTGGACGGCCTGCTGCAGCGACTGCACCAGGTGGCACAGAAATGTTCACACCAACACGCGCACGGTGGCGGGGAGGACATCGACGAAATAAAGTTTCAGGTAAATATCATAGGTCTTTCTATCGATGTTATTTTATATACATACATATATATCATTACGCCTTTTTACCCGAAGGGGTTTGCCAACGCCAATCCACATTTCGCCAGAAATGTAAGTCTTTTATTTTCCTGGTCAAGCTATACAATATATATTCAAATCGATTAAACACTCATCCACACTACAATCGACTTATCGTGAGAATCGAGTACAAAGTCGTATGGTTACATGACTAGTTACGTCATAAAGTCAAATGTCAAAACGGGCCTCTTATTTCGTGTTGACTGTAGATTTTATTTAAACTCAGTGGTACAGGCGGTGGGATCGAACAAGCGATTCCCGTGGCCTCTAACGAGTAGTGCCCCGTTCGTCCCAACTCGGCTCGCTGCCTTGTTTTTTTATTATGTGATAAACTACTTATTTCATCTATATTTTTTGTCTTAATGTACTAATCCTAAGTATATAATTTTAATTGCAAGTAAGAGGGCATACGAAGCCGCAGCATTTACCATAGTCACGCTTCCACTATTGTATATAAAGGCTTATATAGGTATTCCCAGTTTGCGATGACAAGGAGTTGAAGGAGTTCCACACACACAACTACTAAAATCCAACACTAACACTTTTGGTGAACGCTTATCTGTTTCTTATCCAGCGCGCACGCAGCGAGCTGACGTCCTGCGCGGTGTCTCTGGTCGGCGCATCACGCGCATTGGTGGGAGCGTTGGGTGCGAGTGAGGATGGAAGCGCGGGAGCCGGCGCGGCCACCGCGCTTGCTGACTGCCTGTCTCCCCTTAGGAGGCTTGCGGATCTTGCACAGGTAAGAAAAATATTTCAACTAAATAATCAAATAAAATTGTAAATATTTAAGTTCAACGCTTTAAATAAATTACTAATACTTAGAGGTCATCTCGACGCTTTTTTTTTTACATATGACAGATAAGCCCTTGGCCTTCATCTCACCTGATGGTAAGTGACGATAAGGCCGAAGGTGGAGGATTACAGGTGAAGCTAGCGAGCTTCACCTGTAATCCTCAACAACTGAGGAACTGGCTATCTTACGTCTGATTGCCGGAACACAACAATGCTTATAGCATTGTTATTATGGCGACAGATTTAAGTAAGACGGTGGTAGCTAGCCAGCTGGGCTCAGAAGCCCTACCACCAACCAAACCGAGCGGAAAAACTTCTGCCCCCACGGGGAATCGAACCCGGACCTCCCGATCAACACCCGGTGGTGTGAACCACTAGACCAGAGAGGCGGTAAAATCGTCGGCTTATCTTGTATGAACACTAAAATGCATGTGATTTTGCATAGGAAACTGTTAAAGCATAATAACTCAATTCCACCTCCCTGAAATATTGAAACAAACCTACTTCTTAGTTTTATTTCATGGTTTTCTGATTTGCTGTAGATAAAATATTGCTACGAAGAACTTCAGATAGATGGTATACTTTCAGGCTCTCGGCCGACATACATCAGCCCCTCTACAAACAAGAAACCTAGTGCTCCGAGTTCATGACGTTACCGCCGCGTTCAAAGAGCTCTCCGGCGCCGAAATGGCGCAAATCGTGCACGAACACAACAACAAGACCCACGGCCAAAGCCAAGACAGCAGCTCCACGCTCGAGGGACAGCTAGCTCTTAGAGCTGAGTGTCTCGCCAACGTACTGGCCACTTTGCTCAGAAGTCTTCGAGTATTCTCACCCTAAGAACCATAGACTCAAAATGGCCGCTGACCATAAACAATTTTATTTAAAAAAAACGAGCTATGCAACCAGAACGTAGTGTAAAAAGTACATAGTTTCCATTTGTTATTATTAAGAACTCTTCTGTTGAATGTAACCGTTACTAAAATGAGACCAAATAAAATTAGGTACGTTTTATAATATTGTAGTTGGCAACACTTTGTGTTAATTTTAGTTGTAGTTTTGTAAATTTTAACATGCGTTAATGTTTGTATTTGTTGTTTGAACTTCTTTTTCACCTTAATGTTATTTGTAGGTATCTTAAAAACTAAAATAATATATTAGAGTCACTTGGAATATTTAACTGTAGGGTATGATATAATCAGCGTAATAATAAATTGATGTGACTCAAAGCGATTATAAAAATCTGATCATAAGTAATGATATAAAGTTTAGGCTATCATTTGTCGCTTACAATTCCGTGAGGTTACCATATTAATTAATTTTACATATACATACATATCTATTTACATGAGTAATGTATATTTTCTACTATAAGGATGTGTGATCGGATATAGGGTGCAAGTTATTATGAACTAATCATATCTAAATGTCTAACTAACCATATCTTACATTTTGCATCGTTAATTGCGTTTAAATTTAATGTGACATTGTTGTTTCTGCTGCGTACTGTAGAATTATTTGGTGTTGCTAGTTGTAAAATGTTTTTTCTTCTGAGGCAATGGAATACTCACAAATCGTCGGGGATAGTGCAAATACGCGAATCTACCACACGTAAAGTCCACGTATCTGCAATAAATGAAGTTTTACAGGGAATGGTTAAAACATAATAAGTTGCTTATTTTGCGTGGATTGGCCGTGAAAAATCAAATTGGCTATATTTGACAGATACGCGGAATTATCCAATGCTAGTTACGCGGATTTCACTATCCCCGACGAAATGTAAAAAATCTTTTTAAAATATGATGATATTTTTTAAGATTAAGATTTTTAAATGTGTTTGGCAATAGTGAAACAATAAATCAAATGTATCAAACACTAAAAATATTATATTTTCATGTACAAATACACATCAAATAAAATTTATTTAAAAATTTGTAGTAATCTATGTCTCAGAATGAATAATGTTGCCAATAATTGTTTATGAGGTTCTGCCACACGATATAAGCGAGGAATCATTTAAAAATTCATTAACTACCCTACAAGAACTTAAATGTTTCTATAGCTATGCCTCGTCCCGCTCAGTGTGACAGAGCCTTAGGTACACACGAACAACGTGCTAATATTAAAATATTGGTGCTATTTTTTGAGAAGATTGTGTACGTTTTTGTATGATCATTGGTTAGCAGAATAATGATTTGCAATACTCGCTCGTGTTATGCGATAACGTGCACCAGTGATTTGAATTCTACTGTTAATAAGGTTGTTATTGCAATACCACAAAACTATAACTCGCCTAAATTGTAATACTTCTACCACGTTTTCGCCTGTTAAGTACAATTTTTGTTTTTGCTCACGTTCCAAAGCAACAAGGGGAACCAAAGAAGGTCTTTTTACTTCTATATTTAATTGTAAAGTTTTATTTTTGTTTTACACAGATTATTCATATATTTTGCTTCATAATCTTCTAGTGCTAAACAGATAATTATATACAGAAATATTAAACAAATAGACTTTTTCTAGTGTATATGCGATACATGTTTATTTAATAAACAAAATTCCCTATCATCTTTTTTATTACAACAGTATATGACACTATTCAAATGTTTAGGAAAATCTGCATGAGACATAAATACGTATCGCATTGTACATAATGTTGTATTATAAAAGGGATAGTTTAAAAGTTATAAACAAGGTAATAATGTATCGGCCCAGTTTATTTATTGTTCAAAATAACAATGCAATGCATTTGATGTAATAAACGATAATATCAAATTCGATGATTTTCAATCTTTAATCCAATAAATTGTACCCAGAATACACCCGCTGTTGTCTGTATTGTAAGATTATAATGCGCAAGAGTCACATTGTATGTTTCAGTTGTTTCTTTCTCTTTGTAAACAGGTATAAATGTTTGAAACAGGGCGTAGTGCCAAGAATAGAGAAAGGAATGCTAAGATGGTTTGGACACGTGTTGAGAAGGGCCGGGTCAAAAGTACCCGAAATCGCCGAGCATGAATGAGGGCTGTAATGAGAGTTGATGAAGCGAAATATGCAGGGATCGTAGCAAGTAGAAGGATGTAATGTCTGCCTTTTTTACACTGGAAAATGCGTTACGCATACACCTATGCCTGGGAGGGCATATGGTTATGTGGGACTCTCCCCGCTGAGTGCAGGGCCTACCCACTAAAAACCAGCGACGTTCCTCCCTTGTCACCTTGGCGCTGGCACGCGCACGAACGCAACGCCATCGTCGCGCGACGACGCGATGAGCGTACGCGTGTCGCTGCCAGACGAGGTCGAGGTGAATTGCCGCCCCTCCACCCGACGCTTCTGCGGCGGCATGGATCGGCCTCGGGGTCCTCCTGCCTGGCCCGCTCCGCCGCCTCCTTCTGCGACATGACATTGACGCAGAAGGAGTTGACCGCCTCCCATGACTCCTCGCTCTCCAGCATGGCAAAGATTACCGCCTCGAGCGAGAGGTCCCCGCCAATTGCGGATGTAACTTCTGCCTACCCCATGGGAGAAAGGCGTGACTTTATGTATGTATGTATGTATATTCAAAGATTGATCACTACATACCTACAGGGTTATTATTTTAAATAATAATGTCGTAAATTAAAATGTTATGATGTTTGCTACGAAGTTGTTGGGTTATTTAATATAACCATAAGTAGTATATGAAAACAACGACGAATCGCTTATCAACGTAAGTGTACGCCGGCGCCGGTCTCAATGGTGCCCTGTGCATGACCACAGGCTCACCACCTGTTACATAGAATATTATACGTCCTCTGTCTATATACGTCCCTGGGACCCACGGCTTAACCTGTCTTACGAAGCATGGAGGAGTTCGAGATCACAAAGTTTTGGTCACCCATCCAAGGCCTGACCATGGCGAAGGTAGCTTTGTTTTCGACATTGAAAGCCAAAGCGTAACCACTACATCTCCGAGCTCCTTTATACATGTTAGGCCAAACGTGTGAATTTACCAGACGTAATCTTTTGAGGATATAAGCGTGATCATTGTAAGACAGCCTTACCTTACACAGTGCCTAACAAAAGCTTGCATCTTTTTGCTTACACAGTGCCTTACAAAAGCTTGTATCTTATTGTAGCTTTTTGTATCGGTGTCGTTACAGAGTTACAGGTAAGGACATATCACGCCAATCAGGGGTGATTTGTTAAGCTGTATACCTTGAGTGTACATACAACGAAATGCGTCGCCATCTCGAGAGGTTCTGGGTTCGATCCCTAGTGGGGAATGTTTTTGTGATGAATTCAGGCATTTGTTCTCCTTGGATGTTTATTTTTGTGTATTATTATTTTATTATTTGTGTTAGTCGAGCTGCTCCTATGTACGTTCTATTTAGGCTCTACAGTAGCTCCATCAACCCCAAAGCAAGTGTTTCCCCAGGTGTCTGCTTCTTTAGTGAATCAGCAGTTCACAGTAGCACAAGAGGTGCATTGGTGTTTTACGCTCTTGTTCGCAGAATCTGCAAGTGTCCTTTAGTTTCATGTTGTAAAAGTGTCTGTTTAACTTGCAGTGACCAGTCAAAGGCCTAATCATCACGCTCAGGTTACTCCTGTTGAGCTTTAATAGCTCGTCAGTGCGTTTGCGAGAGTATGAATTGTATATATTCTAAATATTGGGTCCTTACCTAGGAAATTGGTGTTTTGTATGGAGATTTTGGGGAATTCTGCATTTTCCATACTAACATTTATTCAGTTTTCTTCACAACGACAAATCCAGAGATAAAATTATTTGGCATGTATCATTAGACAAGCTTTAGTAATATGTGTAATATCACACTTCATAAAAATTATTTATCGTTTTAAGTGAATGCAAATAAAATGATGTATGCGGGAGGCACTTAAAAAGAGTTGTCTCCGTGTCCAATTTTAACACAATTAAACTTACAACAAATTATCAAAACAAATCAAAAGAGCTCAAAAATATAGTCTATTTTTAGACAAGGTAATTATTTTTTAGGAATACTCTGAATCTTAATAGTTACAGACAAAATACTTAGAGAGAAAAAAAACACCAATTTCATAGGAAAGGACCCAATATTTATATGTATTTGTCTACTACAATATTTATCCGTCATCTAATATCCGTAACACAGGCAGCAATTCGTTGCTTAAAATGGGGCTAGTTGATGGGTGTGAATGTCTGAAGATATTTGTTTATTTATGCCAAATCTATTTATTAAAAATTTATTTATGCTAATTTCTTAATGCCAAATCGTTCAAAAGTGACGTCAAGGTGCGTACAAGCTATGTAACATAACAAATTATATAACATGTTATTGATTTGTACAACGTTGTACAATGTTATATAACTTAGCACTGAAGACCGACAAAAGACAATGGTTATAAAATATTGTTATAATGCATTGTTATGTGTAATGTGTACAGTATTGTTTTATATTGCAATGTTGAATAACAAGGCTACATAATATGGACGTGTTATAAATCACAAGTTATAAAACATGTTAAATAGTTTGAACGCTCCTTTACGGATAATCGTCATATATTTTTGGCGGTGACTGTTCCACACGATCTTTTGGAATCATATAAATTTTCAATTTAGGGATAACGATGGCGGTTGTAGAAAGCCATTTTATCTAGTTTTACCAAAGTTTGGAGTCTTACGCATTGTACTAGCAAATTATATAAGTGTTCGTCGTTCATCCCGCAGGAGCCGGGGGCGAGTTCACACGATCCCTTTCAACCGGTTGTCACAGAAATAAACGATAGTAGGATCATCATAGAAACGTTAGGGTGTGCTGGAAGGTTCTGGATAAAATTAATTAATTTAATAAATATTAAGCTTTACGACAGAATCAAAGATATCTCAAGGTGTGATTTAGTATTGCATCTCCCCCCGGTAACTAAAAAATCCTTTTATGTAAAGTAAAAAAAAAAATATTGTTCAATTAAAAATATGTAAAAGAACAACGTGTTCTATCCCCTGGATGACTTAACACCTCTGCCTACCCTGACCGTGGGTGTTTACAGCTCTGCCCACTCATACGATAATTCTGATAATCATATGATAATTATATGATTGGCTATTTAAAAAAAAAGTGGCTCATGAGTTTCTTACCGGGTTCTTCTCATGATAAGCCTTACTCTCGGAATCCGCTTGTGTCGATTACAATAACAATCAAAGCGTCGTGGTTGTACTTGTACAAGCGCTCGCGGTAATGAACATTAATATTATGATTAATTATTATTATTATTTAAATTGTAAAATAATTATTTAAAATGTAAAATGTCGACGATTTTAAGTGCCAAGTTTGGCCTATGAAATAAAGTTATTTTTGATTTTGATACATGCTGAATCTTATGCAATCTAGCACAGTAAAATACACCTCAAAATGCCGTTGAAAGTTCCAGCAACTCCTCACAAGGTCATATAAATCACGTCACACTTTATGGAGGAGGGAAGAATCGGCCAAATATGACATAGTGTGACAAGGGGGTTCGTACGGGTATTTCGTGAAAAAATATATATTTAAAGGGAAATAAATCTTATTACTAAAAAAAAATTCTAGATGTAAAAATAGCGAAATATGGGACGTCACACTGGGATGGGGGAGTCTCGCAATTGTGACAAAAAACGGGGGGGGGGGGGGGGGGGGTCATGAAATTCTTTTAAAGTAGGTAATATATGGATGACCCATTAGAGGTGAATTAAATTTCATAATATACATAATTCTAGAATGCAGTACTTGCGCTTTGTAGAATGGAAATATTGACCTATATTCTTGTACAACATGTAATGCAGAATTTCTAGGTGTCCGCTTATGTAGTTGAAGCGTGTCAAACAAACAAGCTATACACCTCATCAGCTCATAATATTTCGATTAACGTTGCATCGATATTTAATAATCGGATCTGTAAAGGTAAACAATCAATGGAAGCCCGCGGACCCCTAAGCAACTGGTTTCAATTGCATTGGTCAACCTGCGCTGCAAAAAGAAACGCGCAAACATTGCATCTAGCATGCCGATTTCCAGTAAATGATGTAATATTTTAGCTATAGAAAAAGATATATCGGGTAAAACCGGGATAGATGCTTCACTTTTTGAGATTTTCTCCTATTTTCATTATATTAATTTTTAATGAATTATTTGTATAAATATAGCTTACTTATTTATTAATGTTCAATTATTATTCGTTTTCTTTGATCTATCAATTACCAATTTTGCAGAATTTAGCTTTTTGTGGAACTCTTTTTTTTGGGATAGATATATGGATAGTTGAGAGGAATAGATGCCTGTGGTGTGGGATTGATGCCCTCTAAAAAATCCACCCAAAATTTTATAAGGTCCTTTGAACTCCACAAACGGCAATTGCTTCCCAGAGACATGACAATTCATTCATTTTTCTACAGTTTTATGAACACAATCAAACAATAAAATTTTATACAATGAATAAAAAGTTCAAATATGAATGAATATACCTATTTATTTATTTTTATTATTTGGGGTAGTGGGGGCTGTTTTGCATCACTGCGACCTAATAAGATCTATTGTGACCTATTAGGCCCTACAGTAGCTCCATCAACTGGGCACTGTCTAAGAAAGGTAAGATGTTCCCAGTTTGGATTGTTTTCATTTCACCAGGGTTAAGGGTGTGTTTCCCAGGTGTCTGCTTCTTTTGTGAATCAGCGGTTTACAGAAGCACAAGATATATGTACCTATGCAATGGACGTAAAAAAATTAAATATACATGTAATGACACCATATAGCGTGATGAGGGATAGGTGCTTTAATCCTTTTTACTTGATCAAGAAATTCAATTCTTTTATAGATACCTAAATTAAAAACAAAAATGGAATTAGTTGCACTTAAATCCACACTTATTGAACCAGTACGTGTACATGATAAAGAATATAATGGATTTTTTCAATAATTATAAAGATATAAAATGGCCATGGAAAATGGCAAATACTGACCTTTAAATCTTTACGTCTTGGAGAAGTTCGCCGCGGAGATATGACGCACACGAGCGAAACGCATCCTCACACCACGATAGCCTTTGGCAACTTATGTGTGGGGCGACGGAGGCTCCCACTTATGCTATTAATTCTTATTTGCGAGTTCGGGAGTAAGGTATTTTGAAAATGGGCATCTATCCCATTGCGGCATCTAGCCCGGGTTACCCTGATTATTATTATTTTGCCGTGTGGTAGCGGCTCATTAAAAGAATACTACCAACCCAACCCCTTGGGTGTCGTAAAAGGCGACTAATGGACTTAGAACTGCACAATATCCAACAGCTTATAGCGGCGACGGGCTCGTCACCTGTCACGCTGAGTGCAGCCACTGCTTGGTGTAGTGCGGACTATGACAATGGACTGCTTCTGTGGTTCTTTTGCCTAGTCTCTGACTAACCCTTAGGGGATAATAGTCGTGATCATGTATGTATGTATTATTATTTTACACTGAGCAAAAATGTTTGGTGGAATTGTGCCAAACATGGTGGTATGTGATGCTCCGGTAAAGGTCTGGTAAATGCTTAACCATTTGGGGAATAGGCATCTTTAGACGTATTCTCTCTAATCTGTGATAGGCATGATAATATATAAATAATAAATAAATAACGAATATATATCTGCAGACATTCACACCTATCAACTATTTTAAGCAACTAATGCTGCTTGTGTTACGGATACCTACATATTACGAAGATGCCTTGCGTAGGCGTATTAGAATTTTCCATTTCTTAAACCCTGATAGCAACAGCACAAAGCTCTGTTGCAGCTATTTTTTTATCTTTCTGTGTGCCCAGCCCTTGTTTGATGATACCAATGTTTACAAATAAGGTGTGTGATCCACAGGTCGGCGAACCCTGGACGTTTTGTTTCACTCTATCCGTGACGACAAAGTTTACAGCGCAACTACTAATTCTTCGGACAGGCCAGGAATTATGAGAATTATATTAATAACCGCTGTATTGCGACACTCCATAATGAATTTAACTACCTATTTAAGTGCGTACAATCGTATATTAGTATGAGTATATTATAGAGCATTATGTTCATTACTTATGTGACAATCAATCGTAGACTACATAGCTACTAGCTAAATAACCAATCACAACTACTACGAACATTTTTGCTCTCGCAATTGCGCAAGATACAATAACGACCCGATCATCAGGCAAAACGAAAAGCAACTTCGAATATTGGATATTTCTTCGGAATAGCCCTTCTGAACCCTAATTACCCCATACCACGAATCTTTCCCTCTCTTATACTTTCACACCAATTTACCGAAACTAAGCGTCTAAGTGAGGAGCTCGGTGGGGCGTAGTGGTTAGAACGCTTTGGCTTTCGATTGAAAACAAAGCTACCTTCGTCAAGGTCAGGCCGTGGATGGGTGACCAAAACTTTGTGATCTGGAGCTCCTTGGTGCTTCGGAAGGCACGTTACGCCGTTGGTCCCGGTCGCAATTGCGACTGTTTCTGCCCACCAACCCGCATTGGGCCAGCGTGGGGTTTTATACGAATTATTATTTTCTATGCGTCTCGTCAAAATTAAAACTTTAAATTAACTTATTTGCGGTTGGTTTTGAACATCTTATAATCTATGCTGTCTGTATACATAATTAATATAAATTCTTTTCTTCACCTCCCCAGAACTAGGCCTTAATCAGTCACTCTGACCCCCCATAATGAGGGCACAACCACCCAAAGGTCAAGGGCAATTAGTTAGAACTAGTTGATTATTAAATGTCAGCAGCGCGTGACCTTTCAGGAAAGGTTAAATGAAGGTAATTAGTCGTTACACTTTTTAGTTCTACTCTTTAACTTATTTTTATTTTAAATAATTATTGCGACTAATGTGAACGGTGAGAGAGCTGGAAAATTATCGTCCGTCTTAAAAGGCAGTTCAGTGGCGAAAATAGTTATTTGTTGTAGTATCGTGACTCAAATGATATAAATAGGACCTTAACAACATGAAAACTTAAAGAGCCTACCTACATATACAATCACACCCTTCTCCCATAGGGGTAGGCAGAGATTACTTATTTGTACATACTTGCTACGGATCTCTTCGAACCTACCTACTTTTTGAAAAACCTAAACAGACTAAGACTAGGTATGGCCTATCTTTAATTTTATCAAGATAACTCAAATATTTCTAATGAATATGAAATGTGAAACTATTAGATATCTTAATAGGTAAAGACTAACAAAGACGTAATATAATAAATTAAAACACAATTTTTATATCTAAGTTTACAAACAATAAGAAACAAAAAAAAACAAACATTAAAATTGAAAAAGAATTTACTGATGAACCTCTTAAAAACCTTGTACGAGTATATCATAAACTTTACTCATTAATTTTATTCAATAATTTTATTTGATATCAAGTAAGAGTTTTACAAAAAATCTTTTAACTTTACACATTGAGATTAGTAACACGGGAATAGTAATGCCAAACTGAACTGAAACGATTGGTCGGATCTGCCCTATGTCAAACGAGGCATTGACACATTCATGCGCGAAAAACTGCGTACTCCGTTAAAATAATATTACTCGCGTGTAGCCAAACTTGAATAAACTAGGATAGCTAATCGGCTCCGCCCTTAGGGCAGATTCGATCAATCGTGTGAACTCAGTTTGGTATTACTATTCCCGTGTTACTAATATCAATTTGGTCGAATTCGCCCTTAATTAATTAACAAGATAATAATATATAACTCTTATAAATAAAAACCTGCTAAACGTCTTTGCCTTAACTAGTTTTTTCTAATTTCCCACATAACGTGCATTTCATTGCTAGTTCTCTTTAAAACCTAGCAGCGCCTAATCCAGTACAAACAGCATATCTGAACTTCTTCACCGATGTCAATGAATCCTACTTATTTTATCGCTAACGTGGCACTCTGGAACTCGCATTCCTCGGTTAGAACAAGTTAGCATTAAAATAATGTATGGGAAACGTTTGCGATACGTAAAAGTACGCGTTTGGTGAACTTAGAGACTTGGGTCGCGATTTGAAGTCGCAAGGTTGATTTTGCTGGAATGTTTGCGTTTGCGTTTCGAGTCCAGGGTGCTGTGTATGGGCTATTGTCGGGAACGGGAACGGGAGAGCAGTTTAGAAGTTGCGAAGTGCAACGTTCGGCTCGTAGAGTCCGGACCGGTTCCTAATCGTTGCGTTCCCTGCGCCCGCGCGCGCTTGTCTCGGCGAAAAAGTTCGCGCATTGAAAAGTTTGTTGCAACGTGCTTGTAATGCAAAGCGCTGTATAAATTACTTAATACAACAACCTGGGGCTTAGTTAACACAAAATAATAAGTTAAGAATCGTAAGCAGTTAAATATAGGCACACATTGAATAGTTAACAATCAGTATCCGATAAATTCAAGATTAAGTATTCATTTACCTACGAGTATTATAAACATAATCGAACATGGTTCCTGAAAACTTTTCCACTATAGAGGAAATTTGATTTTGTGTTTTTTGATTTGAAAAACCATCAACAGTAATGAAAGAAAGAAAGTTGAAAGTTAGAGAACATAATATAAGTTTTTCATACAGTGCACTAAATCAATCTGCACGAATCAATAATAATGATAAAGAAAAAATACACTACTGGTTAATTCTAGAAACTCATTCATACTAAGTAACTGTCCGTAATTTTCTTAACTCTGTATGGGCCGTAACACCACCACGCTGGCCCTATGCCGGTTGGTGAGTAGAAACGGTTGCAATAGTAACCGCAGTTCGAAATCACAAAGTTTTGGTCACCCATCCATTTTCGATCAAAAGCCAAAGCGTACTAACCACTACGCCACCGAGCTCTTCAACTTAACTCGATCAGAAAGACAATTAGATATATAGCATGTTCCAAAAACTCCTTAAACAGAAATAGATATCAAAGATACACTTCGGCAGAAAGTAAATATTTCGATCGTAAACAAAAAAAAATATTCTAACAGCTAATGTTGTTTGTTGCTTAATTCAATCAATATCCTATCGTCTTAAGCTAAAGAGCTAATACACTCGTCTATCTACAACACAGTATTAACTTAATCTATTCCAATTAAGCCGCAACGGATTTGTTGAAGCTTTGCATAGTAAGTTTTAACTGTAAACGAATCAAAGTCCTTGTAACTTTACGCACAGATGAATATTTCTATCGACAATCAGAGATAGTATGCAGTTTGCTATATACTTGATTACTATAGATTTCTTCTATCTAGTTTGTTAGCAGCGTAGACGCTGAGTTACGACAATATTAGGCAATCTATACTTAAAATAAAACAGTGGAGGACTAATAAAACAGGGTTTTGGAGTGCAGAGAGTGGTGTTTATTAGGATGACAGGGATGAAATGAAGGTAGACATTTGTATCAAAATATAAACAATCTAAATACAAATATACGTCTATCACAAAACTAGCCAGGGTGTTGCTTTTGACAAACCAAATAGTTTTTACAGGAGGTCGTATGTCTGTACATAGAAAACGAATGCTTTAGATCAAGCCAGGGGGTGGTAAAGAGTCCTCCTTCCTAGGCGAACGTACCTTGACCAAATCAGCGATGTTCTGAAAAAGGGACAGGTCAAATCCACCGCAAACCGAAGAGCATGTCCGTCGTCTTCAGCCTATATACGTCCCACTGATGGGCACAGGCCTTCCTCATGAGGAAACACATGAGGAGTATGGGCCGTAACAATGCGGGTTTGTGGGTAGAAACAGACGCAATAGCGATCGGGACCAACGGCTTAAAGTGCCTTCCGAAGCACAGAGGAGCTCGAGATCACAAGGTTTTGGTCACCCATCCACAGCCTGACCATCGAGAAGGTAGCTTTGTTTTCAATCGAAAGCCAAAGCGTACTAACCACTACCCCACCGAGCTCCTGTATGAAGTATAGCGGCTACGTCATAGCGCGCTACGATATCAAGTAACCGAGAAATGGTTGATCAGCGAAAAGTACAATAGTGAATAAATAATATTGGAGTCAAGATAATACTAGACCTACTGAGTACAGCAATAAGGCGCATACAAGATTGGCAGAGTCTGAATTTCTAAATCACGATGGTAGAGTTTCTAAGATAGATTAATATATAAACAAGTTCCGACAAATAACAGTCGGACCGCGGTCCCCGAGCGTACACCGGCAGTGCGAGCATAGAACTTAGACAGTCGCCATATTTGATCGACAAAAGCATCCGTCCTTTTCACTCTTTAGAGTAATCTGTCAATTATCGACAATTTTCGATCTTAGACGTCAAATTTGACTTTTGGAAAGTTCTATGCTTGTAGCGCTGACTCGACGGAAGATCTTCCCTTTCCGCTAAGGGTGCGGCATTCCTTCCCGCGCCCCACAGAAGTAAGTAAGAGCGTGAAACACCAATGCACCTCTTGTGCTACAGTGAACCGCTGATTCACAAAAGAAGCGCAGACACCTGGGGAAACACACCCTTGACCCAGATGAAATAAAAGCAATCCAAACTGGGAACATATCTTATCTTTAAACAGTGCCCAGTAGATAAAGCTACTGTACGGCCTTAAATAGAACTTACATAGGAGGCTGGTCGGTCACAATCACAATAGATCTTATTAGGTCGCAGTGATGCAAAATATTCGAATTCTGGTCAGCAATAATAACTAATTGTTCAGCAACTTACGGGCAGCAGATATTTCTAATTGGTCAGCGAAATAACGAATTGGGCAGCAACTTTAGTGTGGTCGCTACTTCCAAATTGTAGGTAAAATTTATGTTTTGATGACACAAATATATAAAAATTACCTCAACCTATCAGAACAACAGATTCAAATTACCTCAATCTATCAAAATACATTTCGTAGGAATTGATCCTTGATAATTAATTGATCCTTTTCCTAGGTTTTATACATTTCGGCAAACATATATATTGCTGCCCAGATAATTATTTTGCTGACCTACAAATTATTCTGCTGACCAAATAATTGTTTTAAAAAAAATGATTTTTCCGGTAGCGTTTTAGTTGCTGCCTAATTTATTAAATAACTGCCCAATTAATTACTTCCCTAACGATTCGAACCTCTGCCTCGACCAAGATTTAAACCTTGAAATGAAATGAAATGTCATTTATTCACATAAAATAGAGTAAAATGAAGATGTTACAGTCAATTAAGTTCTTCAATTTAACCAGCACAGGGTATGTGAAAATTATATAATGTCAGCAATAATTAATTTATAATGAATTTTACAACTTCAACTAAGTATTTGTTTTACAATATTACCAATTATAATGTCAAAAAATTTCATACAATAAATGTCACTCAAAGTCAATTTTACAATCTAAGTATTCTTTTACAGAATAAAAGCACTTCTGTCGAAGCCACTTGAAGAGCTTTTTCCTGAAAATATGCACATTTAGTTTCATAACTGAGTGTGGTAACTTATTATAAATTCTTATGCAACTAGGGAAACAATTGCTTTTAAATAAGTGGGTCCGCATCCTAGGCAATGATAGCTGTCCACGATGTATGGTACTTCTTTGAGAATGAAGGATTCTACGATTAAACAAATTCAAGTGGGTTCTTACAAAGATACAACATTCCAATATGTATAACGAAGGAAGTGTTAGTAGATTTAGTTTGGGAAATAATTGTTTACATGATGTCAGAGGAGGAACGTCACAAATGGCTCTGATGCATTGTTTCTGGGATATAAATGCTCTATTTAAATCTGTTGAGTTTCCACAAAGCAGTATGCCGTATCTCAAATTTGACGCTACATAACCGTGATAGGCCACTAAAGCTGTCTTCTGATTCACCTGTGTCGTTAAACGCCATAATGCATACGCGAATCTGTTAATTTTGCTACAGACTTTTTTTAATATGCTGTTTCCATGAGCATTGGCTATCTATTCATATACCTAAGAAAGTGAGCTCATTTAATTCTTCTATGGGTTCATTATCAATTAATAATTCTAGTTGATTAAGTTTTGGTTTTCTGTTGTAAAATCGAATATATTTAGTTTTGTCGATATTTCCTCGTAAATTGTTTTCTTTTAACCAAATTGCAATGTTACTAATATTCTTCTTTATTTCATCATTGTAATTTACCTCTATATTTTTTGGTATTAAAACTGATACATTATCAGCCAACAGATTGCACGGATGAGATTTTACTAGGGGAAGATCGTTTATGTAGATTATAAATAATAATGGTCCCAAGATATTGCCCTGTGGAACACCTTTATCATTTGAGGAAACTACAGACTTTAGAGTTCTTTCTTCGTAATTTGTATTAATCGTCACGATTTCCACATATTTCCACACTTGGTCACTCTATTTTACAATCACCTTGATTCAGCTGGTAGTGACCACTGGCCACTCAAACAATACAACTAAGCAAAAGCTCATAAAACTCGCATTTAACCGCAGTGCGTGCTAACCCAACGCCGGTCGGCAGTCACTTCAAACGTAACGGCCGGCCCCGAATATGAGCGACGGGCGGGCGAACAAATTCTTTTCCATTGCTCAGTCGATATAAGCCGAATGGGTGACGAACGTCTTGAGAGTGCAATGAAATGTGAACTCGTTGGTTGCGCCGCCGCCAGCCACGCCACGCTGGCCAAGACGTAAAACGTAGGCCATATTGCTAGCCAGCCGGCGGGTGAAGGGGCTGGCGGGCGGTAATAATAGCGCTAGAAACCGACTAAGATTGGCAACTGCCTCTAATTTAATCGCCTCTCTCGTCTAGTGGTTGACACCACCAAATGTTGATCGGTTCGGTGATTCCCCACAATTACAGGATCGGTTACAGGAGATTTTCTGCTCGGTTTAGTTGGTGGTAGGGCTTCTAAACCCGCCTGGCTATCTACAACCGTCTTTCCTATCTCTGTCGTCATAATAACAACGTTAAAAAGCATTGTTGTGTTCCGGCATTAAGAGGTAAGATAGTCAGTTCTTCAGTTGTTGAGGATTACAGGTGAAGTTGGCTTCCCTTCATCCTTACCTCTAACCTAAGCTTGCCTGTCATATGTAAAAAAAAAATCATTCGCATTGCGGACGTGGCCCAGCCCTTCAGTTCACGGTGTTACCCAAACAGGACCCACAGTAAGCACAGTTCTCCTATGACTCACGGAGCAGCAGGTGAATTCGCAAATCATTGCTCATTCAAGGCATCTGAAAACTCGTTTGGCGCTCCGCCCGGCGCTCGTACTCGGGGCCGAGGTGTTACGCTCCAACGGCCGGCGCGTTGCATTGGTCAGTGTTGCACTTTCCCCGCGCGCCTTTCTCCCAAGGCCACTCAAACCTGTCCCGGCCATTATAAAAAGATGGCCGCACTCGCGAACACCCCAATTACGGACAGTTCGATACTTCGGAAAGATTGGACCAGAGACAAACGGTAGGCTTCTTATGTTTCTAACATCTACACCTAATGTTACCGTTCTCCATGTCTCCACTCCACTTTCCATGTCCCCAATAAACTTTTGGCAGATATTAAAAGTACAAATAATTTTAAGCATAACTCAAATACCTACTTATGCCTGAATCCCAAAAACTGTTGGTATCTTCAAAGTACGAGTATATCACCAAAGTAGTGTTTCGTCTGATATGTTGAAGTCCCTTAGGCCTATCCTTTTGTCATTCACCGGACAGGTTTAAATCTTCGAATTTATTAATTTTATTTAAACTTTTAAATATCACAGCTATTTTGTCATTGTGCCCGGTACATGGCAACAGGCTCGCCACCTATTACGTGGAAACTTAACATATAAGGCGAACTGTAGGGTGTTAAAACCTTTGTCTACCCCTTCGGGGAAAAAGGCGTGATGATATGTTTTTTTTTAATTTGATTTATTAGTTTATAATATATTAATAATTCAATTAGATTCATCTGCGCATAGCTACCCATTTTCTAAAAATAAAATATGACATGAAACCTTGCAAATTTTTAATTACATTTTAATAACTTTGATCGTTAAAATGATTGGACAGACACGCATCAAATAGAGGGACTCCTCCGCACATTCCTTCCCAATTATATATATTTCGAGATACTGCCATATATATGCAATCTAACAGATAAACAAGAACACAAAACAGCGGTACTAACTACTTAATAGGCAGTATTGAAGCCTCGCTCTCGTGAAAACTTAAATTACGGGAAGTGTAACCGATTACGGATTATTAAAATCTCAATTATTCACTTAAATAATATGTAATTAGTAGGAACATAATATATTGACACAAAGAAATTAAGACTGCAATTAAATATTGAACATGTATTTAACTTAAGTACAAACACAATAAAAGAGACTTACTAATTAAGAAATAATCATCTGAGCTATTCTTGAAGTATGTTTATTTTAGTCAAGTGGTCTCTAGCCCTTATTCGCGGGCCATGACACAACTTCGCTGTCCTACACATTTGAGTAGGTTATTTTTTCATTTAGATACTTAAACTAATTGATTTTTTTATCAGCATTCATTCAAAGGAAGACGTTGCTTCTACAATACAATTTTACGATACCATTTTGCGATAGCATCGTTCCTAATTCGAGCTGCGACTTTGAATACTAATAAATAATTACCCTATACACCATTAAATTACAACTAAAAGAAATGTGAAAGACCTCTGCCTACCCCTTTGGAGAAAGAGGCGTGATGATTTGTTTGTATATATATGTAAAAGAAACAAAATCTTAGAAAATATGTACTTTTAGTTTCTCGCGCTTTCGCTATAAAAGACATCAACGTATGAATTGTTTTCAACTAACTACTCACGAATAATATGAAATTGCAGTTCACATTTTTTTATTCTATGACTATGACATTCTAGTATATAATTATTCCAGTATATCAAATAAATGGCTCATCTATCTAAAACGTCGAGAAACTCAAACGAGTAATACTATATATACTATAATTATAGTATTGGGTCCTTACCTATGAAATTGGTGTTTTTATTCTGTCTTAGCAATTTGTCCGTAACTATTAAGTTTCAGAACATTCTTATAAAATAATTGCCTCTTCTAAAAATAGACCATATATTTGAGCTCGTATTATTTAATTTGATAATTTTTTGTAAGTTTAATTGTGTTAAAATTAGACACAAAGACAATTATTTTAACTGTCTCCCGAATACATCATTTGATTTGCATTAACATAAAAACTATGAATAATTTTTATCAAGCGTGTTCACACACATATTGCTAAAGCTTGTCTAATGATACACGCCAAATATTATTATCTCTGGATTTGTCGTTGTGAAGAAAACTGATAAAATGCAGACATCTCCAAAATCTCCATACAAAACATCAATTTCATAGGTAAGGACCTAATATATATTATAGTATATTATATACTATAATATAATCAAGATGATAGATTTGATTGTTTGTTTGTTTGTATCGAATAGGCTCCGAAACTACTGAATCGATTTCACAAATTCTTTCACTGTTGGAAAGCGTGTAGTACTCGAACATACTCATCATGTGGTTCTCCAAGAAGAAGGCCCTTGTCCAGCAGTGGAACGCATACAGGCTGAGGACAGGACAAAATGTGTTTATCTATTTATCTATCAATGCATGTAACTTTTAAGCTATTAGACTGAACTCCTATATTAAGAGTTCATGAACGCAAACATTTCTTCTGCAATTGTAGTTACGAATGTTTATATTTCAATTATTTGTTGACGGCCTTCTCGGTCGAGTGGTCTGTATGCCGGTCACAAGGCGTCGCTCGCCATCTCGAGAGGTTCTGGGTTCGATCCCCAGTCGGGGCAAATGTTTAGGTGATGAATTTGCAGGCATTTGTTCTCCAGTCTTGGATGTTTATATATGTTCAGGATATTTATATGTATATAAATATATGTATGTATATATGTATTAAATATATTTATTCGTCATCTAGTGTCAGTAACACAAGCAGCATTAGTTGTTTAAAATGGGACTAGTTGATAGGTGTGAATGTTTGATCATATTTATTATTATTTATTTATTGTAGGGCGAAATATTATTACGTGGGGCGAAATATGGGCGAAATATTACGTACATAGCAAATCAACGTTTTCAATCCAATTTCAAAAAACTAAGTTAAGTAAGTAACCACTCAATGTTTCAGCAAGCTGTGGTCAGTACAAATCAAAACTCACACCGCAATCTACCTGAACGCAGTAAGAACTCGGGTTCGTCCACTAGCGTACTGAACCACCATGCATACACCAACAGAACTCCATCTCACCATCAGTGAAAACTAAACCTTAGCCTTCGGGAATGAGGGTGGTATTCCATTGTTGAAGTCCTGGAGTTGGGACATTAAGTTTAAGTTCGTTTTCTCGCCAGTAGCCTCGTTTAAGTAAGCAAAAAGCTCAGCAGACATGGACGACATTCTTGCAATGCGAATCTCTGGAACATTAGAGGTAAGTTTAAATGGATCTTTGACATTTTTTGCCGTAGTGGTATATGAGCACCATATTTGTTTGAGAATATACGACGGCTAAATAACTGTTCGTTCATTTTGAGCTTTAATTTAAAAACATGAAAGAATATAAAAATTGCTTGTGACATGATTCACATCAACAGCAATAATAACCGAACAACATTGTTTGCAGAAGGTTTTCCCGATTAGATATGAGAGTTGATTCAAATTGCATATTCTATAAGGACGTTGCAGAAAATTTAAATCGAGATTTAAAATTCGATTTTGTATTTTTTGACATTTCAGCCATATAGGAATTGTCAAAAAATTACTAAATCTATTCCCTTCCATTAAGAGTCGTTTTTAACTTGAGTGTACGTACGATATGATATTATTCATAAATAACGCAAAGCAACATGGAAATGATAACTTTTAACTGGTAGAGTTTTGAAGATACTTCTTCAAAAAACTAATAATAGTGGCGAGCGGTGGCGTGCATTAGGGGACCTATGGCCAGCAGTGGGCGAGCATAGGTTGATGATGATGAACATGTAGATAAAGATTTAATTTGAATATTTAGAAAACATTCGTAATTATTATTGATCGCGGAATTAGCAACACAAAATCATATAATTAAGTAAAGAACAATAGTGATTTGGATATATCTAATTAAGTCTCGGCTCGCTTCCTGGACACAGTTATGAAAATACTTACTAAAACTTATAGTTTACTGCCATTACTTCGGACAACTCGCAAGAATGCCATAAGTTTTGCGTTATTGTAATAATTTATTGGTCAAAGTCGGTTAGACCAAAGAGGTTCTAGGCTAGAATTAATATAGAAAATATCTTCGCTTAGTCAACTCGTTTAACTTTAACTATAAAATAAATGTGTTTTAGGTGCGTGATTTATATTATCAATTTAAAAATATAGTTGTGTTTCATTCATAAAAACACGTTAATCAACTACTTATTTAGCTAATCAACTAGTTAAGTTTTATTCAATGCCTAAGATTTCCTTATTCATAATTAATTAATTAATTTTCCATATGGCTTCCAATTTGATTAGCCAGTGTCAGGGTTTGTAGGTTTGTGCTGTTCGTGTTTAGTTTGGTTAACAGCTCTGCTAAGTACTCTTAATTGGGATTGTGCAACCTTATTCATAAAACAGTTTGAATTAGTATTCATCTTTCACTTTGACAGTCCATTGTGTAGAAATTGCGTTAAAAACTTAGGGCTGTTTATCTTCTCCCATTTTGTTATTTATCATAGGGGAGACCACGGGGAGACCTAAGAGAGTTTGTGACAGGTGTCTCCTACTTTTCCAAGTTGTTTAATTTGACAGATATATCACCTTTCAAACTTATAATTGGGTTTTTTGAAGTCATATTTCCATACATTGTTTAAAGTCTTGCTTAAACTTAAATAGTGTTTATGAATAAGGGGGTAGTATTTAAATAACTGGTCGCTACAAATAATTTGCACAGACGAAAAAAGTCGCTTTACTGTTAATAGTGCGAAAGATATAACCATTACAATAAGACCCCACCATGTCTTTGCATAAACTGCAAGCCCACACACATTTTAAATTCCTCAGCTTTTTATTGAATATTAGAAGCCTTCATTTTTAACGACAGCACATAAAGGGACGTTGTGGACGTTCAATGTAAAGCCTTTTTTTTACCCTTTGAAGTACAATTTAGACGTATCTAACTAGGGTCTAGGACCTTCGGAGCGGAGCAATCCATATAAGGTGCATGTCAATTTATTCAACGCACCCGATGGCTTGCGTTCCCGCGCATCCAACCAATATGGCCGACCACCGCCATCTTTTTTTCTTTTTGTCATGTGTTAGAATATATTTAGTTTATTAATAAACTAGAGTGAAGCAATACTTTACAAATGCTTTTATCTGGATAAGGAACTATTTAATTAATTATTTTGACGTTTGTGAACTTTATGATAATTATGCTTACTTCTTTCCCATTTTATATTTTGTGAGAGTCCTAAATTAAAACTGCAGATATTTATGTACTTTTACTTTTTGTGTACTAACTCTTATCTTTAATTATCAAAAATTTAATTCTTTACTCCGCATTTTATTCAATATAATTAATTCAATCTGTTAATACAAAGCAACAAGTTCGATTATGAATACCCCGGTCGCCGGTCCCCGGTCGCAACTTGTTCATTGCTCGATACAAAGTAGTGTCTGTGACACAACTTTTTGTGAGACAATGTTGTTAAAGGAACAAGTGTAAAGTTTTTAACAAAGACATAATGGTTCATTATAAACTTTTTCCCTAATCTAATCAACAGCCAAGGGACTCCCACTGCTGGACATAGGCCTCCCCAAGGAATGGTCCTGCGCCGCGCACATCCAGTAGCGACAATGATATTCGTCGGTCCACCGTTCGTACTACAAACGCTTTTCCCTTTTAATACGTAGGAAGAATCTTTCCGAGTTTGCGAGCAATATGCCCTTCTTCCTCACTGGCATCAATCTAATAGGGCTACATATTCTAGGAAATTACTTCCCAAATACATTCCAATTTCGCACTTCTTTATATTAGGTCCTTACCTGTGAAATTGGTGTTTTGTATGGAGATTTTGGAAATTCTGCATTTTCCATACTAACATTTCATCAGTTTTCTTCACAACGACAAATCCAGAGATAATAATATTTGGCATGTATCATTAGACAAGCTTTAGTAATATGTGTAATATCACACTTTATAAAAATTATTTATCGTTTTTAAGTGAATGCAAATAAAATGATGCATTCGGGAGGCACTTAAAAAGAGTTATCTCCGTGTCCAATTTTAACACAATTAAACTTACAACAAATTATCAAAACAAATCAAAAGAGCTCAAAAATATAGTCGATTTTTAGACTAGGTAATTATTTTTTTGGAATACTCTGAATTTTAATAGTTACAGACAAAATACTAAGATAGAATAAAAACACCAATTTCATAGGTAAGGACCCAATATAATAATAAACTAAACTGCATTCCTTTTCATTTTATGGTAAAGTGGTAAAATGGATTTTAATAAATGGGCCATTAAATAAATATATGACGTACGAAACGTAGTCATAAGTGAGATAGAAATGACTGAACGGAAGATATTATAAATAATATTGACGATCTCCGTGGTCTAGTGGTCTGTACGCCGGTCTCAAGGCGTCTTGGGTGATGAATTTTCAGACATTTGTTCTCCAGTCTTGGATGTTTATATATATTTATTATATATTCAGGATATTTATATATATTTACCTATTAAATATATTAATCCGTTATCTAGTGTCCGTAACACAAGCAGCATTCGTTGCTTAAAATTAGTTGTTGTTGGGGCTAGTTGATAGGTGTGAATGTTTGAAGATATTTATTCATAATAAGAAAAAACGTCGCAAAATTACAAAAGACAACGAGAAAATAATTTTCATAAAATAACCGATTCGGGAATTACTTGCGATAATAAATTAAAATAACCTTAGAAAATATTCGATACCTGTAACTATCCGGTTATCGATATCTACAGACATATTCAAAAGCCACCGCTTCTAGGGATCAAGATAATTCACAGATAAAGCGTATATTTAAGTTTGCCACTGTATATTTATGTCATATTGATATACGGAACCCTAGAACGAACTGGGCGCGCCAGCCTCATCCCGCGGAATCGCATGAATTATTGAACGAGCGACAAATTATTCCGCATCTTAGTCCACTTGATTTACGTCGTTAGACTCACACAATCACTTGAGATTGTGAAGATAATGTCAATATGGAAAAGAATACTTAAGCTCTGGAGCTACTTTAATCTCGCTATTATATTTTGCAGTGTTCTCTTACTCTCTACGCTATTATATTTTGCCGTGTTCTCTCTACGGTAATGTAAGCTTCAACCTTGCATTGATAGTATATCTTCAAGTTATGCAGTTCCGCAGCATCATTATCAGCCTATATTTGTCCACTAATGTAATTTGTCTACTATGAAAAATAAGAAACTTTTTTAATTGTTCGAATTACCGACCATATCACAATCAGGACGTTTCTATTTACATTGTAACAACTTATATATAATTATTTTTGTAAAAAATAACTTTAAAATATACGACGAACGATAAAGGGATTTTGAAAAAACAGTCAAAACTATTACCGTTTAAGAGGTTTCATACACTTAACAGCTCCTTTCAGCGTTATTCTATGTAAGGGCCGGCTCACACCGAGACACGACGCGGCGCGACGAAGAGGCCAATGATATCGCAAGGCGCAAAAAATGTTTCCTTTCCTGTTTTGTTTTAACAATTACTATCTTTCTTGAATGAAAATGGACTGACTTCTTTTGGCAGTTTTAAAAGCGATCTATCTGCTGCTAATAATTATCCACTTTTACAATAATAATATATCTTTACCACCACATTTTCGTAGCAAGTGGAAAGAAATGAAATGAGAAATTGTCACTAAACGTGTGACCATGACCGTGTGTGTGTAGCCGTCAGAGGCATCAGTTTAGGGCAACTCAAACAAAAATCCTGTTTCACTGTCTTTTTTCATTCGCAATATCAACACTCACTCTGTAAAAAGAATTTCGCAGTTCAAATAACAAAGTATCATAATATTGCACATATTATAATCGAGTATAAAAAAATATATACACATTTTCTTAAATGTGTATAATTTTTTTTACCTCTAGATGACAATATTTATTTCATTTTAATAAGAGTCCTGTACTGTCAAAAGTAGTTACTTGACACAAACGATAATACCCAAGCCTGTGCGTGTGGAAGGCAAGTTGAGCATTATTCTTATCAAATATATTCGCCATCGCATGCATTATTAATAATCTTAGATCACTTATTAATAGCTACAACATCTCGGGTCCTTACTCTATCCTGCTCCTGCTATCGGAACGGAGTACACTGGAGCAGAAAAACGTCACATAAAATGTACTAGTTTATGAGAAATAGAACAGTCACGGCCGCGCTCATACACGTAATTTGATTAAAATAAGTGCCAGTACTGTAAATTAGTGTGCCATCCCTTAAGTACCTAACTATTAAACAATTATGAACGACTCGAGTGCGATAGTCATGTAAAATTTGATGTATTTTAAATATAGGAAATCATATTTATATTATATAGATATACTTTGAATCCTACCCGCATTACCTGCTATACGAACAAAATAAATGTTATTACAGATAAGGTGATATGTTAAAAATTTTAATGGTGTAATTTAGAAATTGGTTACATAATTGTTAAATCGTGCTTTAATGTCTATCAATTTAAAAAAAAAAGTTACCTCTGTAACACGGGATTATCCTAGCACAGAGGCTAACGCTGTCATATAAGACCTACTTTAGTTATAAGTTATTGTACCAAAACCATTGTAATAACTATTTTGGAACAATAAATTTATCTTATCTTATTAATCTTACCACCCTCACATTAATTTTGCCTAGCTCTTAGTAATAAGATCAGGAATGTGAGTCAGGTAAAGAGTCATTTTCTGGATCAGCTTACTCAGTTTTATTATATAGTTTTATTTTTGTGTAGTGATATTGATCACATAATTATGTATATATTATTATAATAAATATATTCATTCATTTGTTGCACCCCCCACACGTTTTTTTGTTTGTTTATGCTATTGTCTCTCAAACAGGTTGCCTGGCAGAGATTGCTGTTTAGCAATAAGGCCGCCAATTGCTTTTTTGTTATCGTATAAGTTCTTTGTAGTATTATGTGCAATAAAGTATATATAAATAAATAAGATCACCTGTATTGCATTGCTTAACCTTATCTTTGTATTTTATTCCCTTTTACCCCTATTTTAAAGTAACGCTATCTTATTTAAGATAGCGTGATGTTATATAACTTAGAACCTTCCTCAATAAAAGGGCTAGCTAAACGCTGAAATAATTTTTCAAATCAGTCCAGTTGTTACTAAGATTAGCGCGTTCAACCACACAAACAAACTCTTCAGCTTTGTATTTATTGCATAGATTGTCAATCATGAATGTATCTATCTATATCGTATCCAATCTATTGATACATAATAAATTGTACTTGCGTATCACATATCATCATAATATGTGATACGTTAAGGTATCTCAAAGGTATCTCAATGGGTAGGCAGAGTTGTTAACACCCACTTTTCGCCAGATATGTTAGGTCCCCATGTAACAGGTGGCGAGCCTGTTGCCATACACCGGGCACAACGTGAGGCAAGCGATATTCACAATGAACTGTACATAAGTTTTATTCAAACTCAGTGGTTCAGGCGGTGGGATCGAACCCGCCTTTTCCGCGGCTTCTCGAGCGAGTAGTGCCCGTCCGTCCCAACTCGGCTACCGCTGCCTTTCAGTTTCAAACCAAGTTAAACCTTACACGTTTTAACTAAACCCAACATTAGTCCGCATATCAAAAATGGTCAAGGAAGGAAAGTTTTTAATTGACTCGCGGTGTAAAATACCAGTGTGCGCCGCCGCTCAGTCCACCGGTTGCGTTAAAACCCGTCTCGTGCTTATTAGAAGTTATTAAAGGCAACGTTTTTGCAGCCTCCCGCGGCTCCAGATTGCGCTCTAATTGCACTCGTGAGAACACAGCCTTAGAACCACCCTTTGATTTCCATAAGTATATTTATAGGATTATAAAATATTGCAGTTCATTGAACGTTAACTACAAACATCTTAAGATGGGCGGGCGATAAAAGACACAATGAAAATGGATCCTGTTAATTGGAATAAAAGGCTCAATGTCCTAAGCCTTTAGTCTGGGCAATAAATTTATTAAAATGTAATATCACAAATTTAAATAATATCGCTTGTAAATAATAATAAATTATTCATGTCCATTTTAAATCTCGAGAATACCTCAGTGGTGTTCTTGTAATTTTATACATTTGTTAATATATTAATTTCAATAAATATAATATAAAATAAATACAAAGTGGCACAATAAGAAGTTGCAACAAATAGTAGACATTCTCAAAACAAAAGGTTTTCTATTTCCATTCATAATTCATCTGGAAATTCAGGGCTTCATATTGGGTCCTTACCTATGAAATTGGTGTTTTTATTCTGTCTTAGTATTTTGTCTGTAACTATTAAGATTCAGAGTATTCCTAAAAAATAATTACCTCGTCTAAAAATACACTATATTTTTGAGCTCTTTTGATTTGTTTTGATAATTTGTTGTAAGTTTAATTGTGTTAAAATTGGACACGGAGACAACTCTTTTTAAGTGCCTCCCGAATACATCATTTTATTTGCATTCACTTAAAAACGATAAATAATTTTTATGAAGTGTGATATTACACATATTACTCAAGCTTGTCTAATGATAGATGCCAAATATTATTATGCAGAATGCAGAATTCCCCAAAATCTCCATACAAAACACCAATTTCATAGGTAAGGACCTAATATCAATCGACACTATATTCTTCTATCTACATTATATTATAACTAGCATATAACTTTGGCATTGACCATTACGTGGAGGTGATAGCTGCCAATAGCTGCGCATGAGTTACTAACGCGGCACCAATGAGGAAGACGGAATGCTACTGGAGAGCCAATCGGCGCCGCACATCATCGAGGGGATATTGTGGGATGCTGAGCGCTGATTGGCTAACGGTCAGCACCAAAGTTGTATGCCGCTACTCGTACTAACGTTGCACCCTCTAGTACCTGCGTGGTCGCCAAAACCTTTCTACTCTCGACGACGTTCGTCGTTGCCAGGTCTATTATTATACCACCAGGGTGACAAACAAGCATCGGCCCACACAGACGGGCAGTGGTCACCGCAGCCTATGGACGCCTGCAACACCGAGGGCATCACCAGCGCGTTGCCGACCCTTAAAAAACCTTTTCACGCCCTTTTTGAAGGGCTTCATGCTGTTTCCGCATAATTATTATTTGAAAAAATTACACAGTGCATGATGGCTTATTCATGTTTGTGATTTACTTATTTTGTTTATTAAAAATACGAATAAACCAACAGACAAAGGAATGAATTATTATACATATACTGCAAATACGGCTTTTTAAAGTTTTAATCGTAAAGAAACAAAATCATAGTTGTCTGCCCACCACAACGGAAATACAGGCGTAATGATAATGATAAAGGAATGGTATGTACGTCATTATATACAATTATTAAAATATACTTACATAGATATAATCACGACTATTATCCCCTAATGGTTAGTCAGAGTTAAGGCAAAAGCACTGCAAATGCAGTCTATTGCCATAGTCCGCGCTTCACCAAGCAGTGACTGCACTCAGCGTGACAGGTGGTGAGTCCGTCGCCGTTATAAGCTATTGGATGGCTGTGCAGTTCTAAGTCCATTAGTCGCCTTTTACGACACCCAAGGGAAGAGATGGGTGGTGGTTGGGGATTAAAATATATAAAATGCATATTATGTTTTATAACATAATATATCATCAAGCCTTTACCTTGAAGGGGTAGTTTGAGGTGTCAAAAACCACAATTCGCCTGATATGGACTCCATGTAAAAGGGGCGAGTCTGCCAGTCATATTTTAGTTTAAACACTTATTCTAGAAATACTAATCCTAGTATGACTGTGTAAGAAGTAACAATCATTGGACAACAAATGGTTACATTCATTATACAATTTTTACATATCCACCCACACCCGCTGGGTCTCGAACCATGAGACAGCACAACATAAGCAGCAAATAGTATACAATAACTACGATAAGCAGCATCGTGAATGCCCCATTATGACACAACGATATCGTGAATGTTTGACACAAACAAAAATTTAAAAAAAAATGGTTTCAGTTGATTTAATATATTTTTTTTTTGTAAAGTTCTCCCATGAAGGGAAGGCAAGGGGAACTAAGCCCATACAGCCAAGTCTTCAGTATTTCATTTCTTCAGTAGTTTGCATTGAAATGCTAGTGTAATGCATTTCAATGCATCTTGGGAGAGTTTGGCGTCAAACGATCGATGGCAACCACTGTGGTGCTACTTGGATGAGGAGGACTACCACGATAAAAAACTCATCATCCACATTGCACATCATCACAGACTCTTATTACACAAAACTACACTGATTTTACGTAACAATATCCACTCCGTACAATATTACAATCATCGAAATAATAATCACGTCCGCCATAGTTGAATGCCGCCAAAAACCCAGTTGATTTAATATAGCCTCCTATATTGCCACCTTTATTATATTTTTTCTATCTGTCAAATACTTTTTCAGCTTAAAACAAATCAACGACAATATCCAACTTAAAATAAAGAATAAACAAATTAAAAGAACTTCAACAGAAAAATATTTGGGCATAATTTTGAATTCCCACTTAAACTGGCATTCACACATCGAAAAAATTAAAGCAAAGCTGGTATCTTTGACGGGTGCGTTATACGGAATCGTTAACTGTCTACCAAAAAACGTACGTTATTTGATCTATAACTCCCTTGTTAAACCACACATTGATTGACATTGAATGACCTAATTGAAATCTGGGGTACCGCGACGAAAACTGGCCTAAAATCATTGCAGATTGCCCAGAACAAATTAATAAAAATCTTGTTTAAACTTAACTACCGCACACCTACAAATAAAGTATACAGAGATACTGGCTTAATGAGCATAAAACAATCTTGCGTGTATTTCACATGCATTCTTACACATAAAATATTATAATATATACATTAAATATAAGAAAAAAAAGGCATTCAAAGGATGCATCTACGTAATGCTGAAATGCCTTATTCCACGTCAACACAGAACAAATTACGGGTAGAAAACTATAGAATATGAGGGGGTAATATTATATAATAAACTCCCAGATAGCATAAAAAATGAAAAAAGTATGCCTAGTTTCAAAAAGTCGTTCAAAACATACGTTTTAAACATACCAATGATAAAATAGATTACTAACTATAATTTTTTTTTTTAGTTTATGTAATGCACAAACACCAATGCCGCACCCAGTGTACTTCATGGATCGATGTTTTTGCCTAGCGCCTATTGTTTATCCATATTGCGAGTGTTAAACATTTTTTTTTTGTTTAGTTACCCACCATTTTCTTGATAATTTTGCTTGTTTGTTTTTGTAATGTAACTTAATTAAAATTAATGTGTTATTTATGGATTTACTTACAAATGCTTGATAATAATTCGTGAACGTAAATATATAATATAATTAAGTGATGGTGAGTGAAATAAGTGCGCCCTTGAAAATTAAACTTATCATGTATGTATTACATGATCGGAACTGTTGTTTCTCAGTAAGTGAATTTGTAATTCTTTTGAGAAATAAATGATCCTTAACCAAAATACTCAGGGAAAAAAACATTAATTTATAATAGGTCTTACCTATGAAATTGATTTTGGGGAAGTCTGCATTTTCAATACTAAATTTTTTTCAGATTTCTCCACAACAACATATCCAGAGATAATAATTTTTGGCATGTATCATTAGACAAGCTTTAGCAATGTGTGATAAAAATTATTCATCGTTTTTAAGTGAATGCAAATCAAATGATGTATTCGGGAGGCACTTAAAAAGAGTTGTTTCCGTTTCTAATTTTAACACAATTGAACATACAAAAAACTATCAAAATAAATCAAAAGAGCTCAAAAATATGGTCTTTTTATCGAGGAGGTAATTATTTTATAAGAATATTCTGAAACTTAATAGTTACAGACAAAATACTAAGAGAGAAAAAAACGGCAATTTCATAAGTAAAAACCTATTATTATGGGAAGAAATTTGCTTTAACCTTAAGGCCTTTATGAGACAGACGCGGCCTCGCTCGCGGCCAGGGTGGCGGCCTGTGGTCTAGTATAAATATTGGGTCCTTACCTATGAAATTGGTGTATTTTGTCTATAACTATTGAGATTCAGAGTATTCCTAAAAAATAATTACCTCGTCTAAAAATAGACTATATTTTTGAGATCTTTTGATTTGTTTTGATAATTTGTTGTAAGTTTTAATTATGTTAAAATTGGACACGGAGACAACTCTTTTTAAGTGCTTCCCGAATACATCATTTTATTTGCATTCACTTAAAAACGATAAATAATTGTATGAAGTGTGATATTACACATATTACTAAAGCTTGTCTAATGATAGATGCCAAATATTATTAGCTTTGGATTTGTCGTTTGAAGAAAACTGAAAAAAAAAATAGTATGGAAAATGTGGAATTCCCCAAAATCTCATACAAAACACCAATTTCATAGGTAAGGACCTAATATATTGTTTTTTTTTTCGTGAAACGTTGCCTTGTCACGTTTCACGCCTTGAAACGTTGTTTCAGTGACACAATACCAAAATAATTATGATCATCCAAAACGGTTGTGATAGGTTGTCATAGACAGAATAATATAATAAGCTTTTTAGGTATATCTAAGTAATATATATAAATAGCGTAAGTTAGTGTAAACGTTACGACTTCATTCGTAGCAGTAATATGAACGAGAGGCGAGAAGTCAGCCCGCCATTGTGCAGCGAGTCTGCAGTGCAACCGGGCCGCATTCACACCGATCTGTACCGTGAAACCAAACACGATCTCAAAGAATTAAAAAAAAATTGCATTTAATATATCTAAAGCCCACCATATCGGAGCATAACAATACCGTCTGATACACATAAATAAATAAAATAAATATCTTCATACATTCACAACTATCAATTAGCCCATTTTAAGCAACTAATGCTGCTTGTGTTACGGATACTAGATGACATAAGTATAATATTCTTTAAATAGAAAGGTGTAGAATATGAGATGCAGGTTATTGGGCAAAGAGTTCTTTATGTGGTGTCAATATTTGCCAATGTTTTCTTTACAGTTGTCAATTTTATGCCAATATCCTTCATACTTAGTTGTTCTACAAGGCTGACACACTTACTCCTGAGATAATCCCCTATCATTGACTATTAACCAAAAATACTTTAATTAAATATTTTACAGCTCCAGTATCTAATTATAAATTATTTAAAAAATTATATTTCAAATGTGTTGCCGCGACTAACTGTGCGAAGTGTCTTGCCGCACACTTGCCGTAAACATAAAAAAACATCTTAGATGGCTGTCAACATGCAACATATCGGTGTGACAGACGTCCCTCATCGACTGTGTGTGTAGTGTGTACTTAGGCCGCACACAGGCTGTCACAACTGTGAATGCACACAATAAAGGCACACGCACACTGCGCCGGCGCGGGCAACGTCCCCAACTCGCTATGCGTACCCGCGGACTGATAGTTATGTTTTATTTATACTTTCTTAGCTCATGGGATAAGGGCAGACGGACGCAGCTGATAACTTGACGCGTAGAAATGCATTTCGAAGTAATTTTGTTGAATATTTCGTGCACTAACTATAAAAATTGGTGAAATTCCATTTATTTAACGAGAAAAATATATTTACACTTTAAATTTTGCTTCCACTGTTGTATTTTAATGATAAACAATGTAAAGAAATCTAGAGAAAAATTGATAAAGCTTAATTAATGATTCATGGCCGTATTATTGCAGCCATCATTGGTACAAAATTTAACTACATTTCATTTCACACATTTTCACAGAAGGGTCACGTCGCATTTCCTTTTTAATATTTTTAATATCCAATAAGAATATCTATGAATTATGGAAAAAAATATAGATAGGTACTGAGGATGTTCGCGCTCCACTACTAGAGTTTTTTAATATCATAACATAACATATCTCTCCCCCGCCCCTAAATCCCCGAAGGCAGAGTAACACAGACTACTTCAAGCTTTAATATCTCTGAATAAAGAACAAGAAAATGGCGGTGATCATTCTGAATTTCGGCAATTAGTGCTTGTCATTTGTTTGCCTGTCGAGGGGTTAAACAAATGCGTCACTAATCAAATCAAATTTCACGACCCTATCCTCAGATTTATATGTAAAGTCGCGTGTGCAACTGTGTTTCTTGATTATTATTTTTGACGCAACAATTAAATCAGATTAAAAGTACCTTATGATAAAAAAAAACAAAAGGGAAAAGGTCAGAATTACAAACAAATAAAAATAGAATTTGAATTACTTATATCATAACTTTCGTTTAGCCTATACAATACCGAGAGATCTTGTCTTGAGAAGACTCTGGCTAGAAAATCAGAAGGATTACTTCCTACCTCTGTCTACACAATCTTCTTATATCTCATGAAAGAATTGATTCACATTTTATTTCCATATTTATAAGTGGCAACAAATATTACGCCCGCATATCCTTCCGCCTGTTACGTGCTTATCCATTGAATGTCACAGGCGGCATTAGAGCGTCGTGTGTGTGTCACGTCTCGGCGCGGGTGTGTGTGTGCGCGCGCGCAGGTAACCGGGATGGGCGGGAAGCCGCGCTCCCAGCCGCGATAGAACTTTGCTCTTAGAAGATTCTTAGCAGGCTGTAAGCGGCGTAACAAGTCTTGGAAATGATGAAAGAACACAATATTGTCCTATAAGATTTGTAAAATTACAGAAAGTTCAGTCACGAATTTCCTCTATTTCGTTCTTACTTTATTTCCTTAATTGTAATATGGTAGTAAGTGGTGGATTTTGAGAAAAAAATTCTGATTACACAAAACTTAATCTACCCAAGCATGTCAATCCAGACGATCAATCAAATTCCATCGCTCCCGACGGCAATTACGAAAAAAATTCGCCCGCCGAAAAATCTTTCAAGAAATTAATTACGGAAAAAAACGAAAGGGGTGAGCGGCGATGACGTAATTTAATGGAGAGGCCGCTGCGCTGGCGCAGTAAGCGCGCAGCCCTCGCGCGCCCCGCACGCGTCCCACTCCACACCATTCCCACATCCATCTTACCCACACTTTTTTACAGAAACTAGTGAGTTATCACGTCAGAGAGCACGTGGAGTGATGGAGATGTACGTAAGTTTTTTTTTATTACTTTTCTTCGATTCCTATAAGTTTGATACGAGAAAAGTTTTAGAAGAATCCAATTGGATTTTTTAAACCAAAAGTATTTTTTTTTGCAAACTCAGTTTATAAAATTTTCAAATTAGAATTTAGAAAAATCTAATACAAAAGTGACATAAATTTTTATAAGAACTTTTAAAAGCACAGGAACTATTAAAAATGAACTGCGACATTCACCTTCAAAGAGCCTGTTCTATGGGATCTAATGATCCAAAGTTACCGCCTATTATCTAACTGCGGTTGTTAGAGTGCATTTTCAACGGTACTCCGCGGTTCCACGTCACTGCGCGCGCGCAGCCTGCACTGCTGCAATGTCAGTGTCGACGCGAAGGATTCGTTGCACTTGATGCAACCATCGATGCACACTTAGAACGTCAGAATAAATCTGTGATCCAAGTATACTAAATCTTTATAGTTAGATAATCATTAGCAGTTTATCTAACGAATCCGAATAGTGTTTAGTCTTTTGAAATTACTCTTTAAATATCATTATCAAGTTTATGAAGCAACAAAATATTTTAGAAAAAGTCAAATAATTTTTTCACTAGAAAACAAAATGACATATTATTTTTAATTAAAGTAAAACTAAAATAGTAACGTCGAGTTGAAATTAATTTGTAATATCTATATTTGTATGGCTGCTGCGAACACAACGCAGCTTCTAGAGAACTTATTTCCCTCATCACAAAAACTTCTAGATAAACAAAAAAAATGTGTTAAAGTATTTCAATATAAACTGATAAATTGTTTATAAGTAATCATACATTGTACATAAGCAAGAATATTTGCATACCTATTGTCTTGTTTTTTTATATTCTAAAGGATTTTCTCATTCCTTATTTGTCTTTTTTAAACCGCTTCTCAATCAATAGTAAATATACGAAACCGCCACGTCACTGGACATAACCTATGCCAACACACACTTCTATTTCGTCTATCAACATGCGCCGGCGCGCGGTAATGAGATAGGGTCTATACTAGAAATACAACTTTTTCTTTAGATATTTCTTTGATTTTCAACGATATTTTAATATTGCGGCATACATCAGTAACAAATTTTATAAAAAAAAATTATCAATCAAATGTATGAGACCGAAGACGATAAACGAAACATGTTTATATTAATTGTTTTTATGTTTCTTTTTCGAAAATACCACTGTGATTTTTAGGCGTTCGTCTCTAAATAGCTCCGAAATACGCCACGCCATTGTGACCGGCTAGAGCATAACCTAGGACAACATAGAGCGGCGCCGGCGCAAGCGCAGGTCAATACACTCGGTCACGGACGCGAACTTTCACAGGAATAGCGTGCTCGTTCCGCCCACCACAAGGAATCCTAATTGTTAATAGGTACGTGTGTGGATTTACCAACCTTCTATTGAAATTTAATAGTACTATCCTACTCATTGGAATTAGAGTTTCCATGCCGCGGAGATTTATCAGCGACTCTATCAGCGTATAATAATAAAAAAGAAATTCTAACCATTTAAGCTAATTATAGTATTTTTGTTAATATGATGGTCAAAATTGAAATATAGTAATCATTTCGCGTCGTTTCCACATCCCTGCATTTTATCTAGGTGCTCTATCAGTTAATAATTTAATTAATTAAACACAAAAATTTCAAAACAGCTAATTATTGATATTCCTTCTATAAAACTAGCTTAATATTTCTATCCCAATAAACAACCTATCATATTCCTGTTATAAGACTGGCTATATAATACTATCCCACGTCGGAACGTGTAGTGTTTCTATCACTGTAACATATTTTATTTGAGTTATATTGGGTCCTTACCTATAAAATTGGTGTTTTTATTCTGTCTTGTCCGTAACTATTAAGTTTCAGAACATTCTTATATAATAATTGCCTCTTCTAAAAATAGACCATATATTTGAGCTCGTATTATTTAATTTGATAATATTTTTGTAAGTTTAATTGTGTTAAAATTAGACACAAAGACAATTATTTGTAACTGCCTTCCGAATACATCATTTGATTTGCATTAACATAAAAAAATGAATAATTTTTATCAAGCGTGTTCACACACATATTGCTAAAGCTTGTCTAATGATACATGCCAAATATTATCTCTGGATTTGTCGTTGTGAAGAAAACTGATAAAATGTTAGTATGTAAAATGCAGACATGACCAAAATCTCCATACAAAACACTAATTTCATAGGTAAGGACCTAATATAAACGAGGACTTTTCCAAAATTTAAAAAAATGCTCCCGAAAAAAACTATTTGTCGACCGTCAACTAGCTAGATATAAAAAATTGAGATGCTTTGTTTCATATCAATTAAAGTTGATTGTTATAAATACATTTTATATCTCTTAAAGAGACAAAATTAAATAAATATCAACTTACGAACGCCATCGAGCGACCCCATTCTGACGAAATTGAATTGGGCTTAACAATATCGTTAATAAACGTTTTAATAAGAATAAATTGAGAACGGTGTCTCTTCTCGTTGCGCGCCCTATTTTTATACTTGTTTGTAGAATTCTTATTTGTGTGAAGATTAGTTGCTTTGGAATTGTATTCAATGTCTCACTACACGGTGTGTAGGGCACAGGTCTCACCATTTAAAGAATAACTTATGGAGTATTTACTACATAGGTCGCAACATTACGCTGTCTCGGCTTTTCTAGCGTGCCTTTTCTCAAATATTATTTTAACACTTTTTCCAATAATAAAAATAAATAAATATCTTCAAACATTTACACCTATCAACTATCGACTAAGTATTAAGCGCTTTTATTTATTAACATGTACACTTGGTCTGCAATAAATATTTGTATTTGTAGACCCATTTTAAGCAACCAATGCTGCTTATGTTACGGACACTGGATGACGGATAAATATATTTAATAGATAAATACATATAAATATCCTGAATATATATATATAAATACATCCAAGACTGGAGAACAAATGACTGAAAATTCATCACCCAAACATTGGCCCCCACTGGGGCTCGAACTGACGCCTTGACACCGGCGTACAGACCACTCGACCACGGAGCTCGTATATGTACAATATGTATTTTATTCTACATTGTATCGAAACGAAAATGGTATTTAAGGTGAGGGTGATCGACAGTTTTTTGTCGCAACTGATGTTAATTAAGAGTAAGGTAGGGGGAGCTCCCTTACCTTACTCTTAATTAACATCAGGTGAAGTAGAGACATTTAGCTATATTTTATTAAAAAAATAACTAATTTGTCTTGTTTTTTTAACTAAATGCTACGTTGAACCTTTGACCACTAGAAGTGGCAGTTTTCATCACCAACTATCTACATTTGATAATCTTGTAGTCGTGGTTGAAAAATAATTCAAAGGTACTACTTTATTTCCCATTTCCTTTTTTGCCACTGTCGGTGTCTGGTCAACTCATGCTCAAAATAATTTGCTTCGGGACTGTATTGCACGGCAAGTGATGAAGATTCCTATTTAATGTATTAAGTAGAGGTACTTTTCAATTTTTTTCAGCTAGTCAATGGAACCTTAATTTTATTTTCTTATTGTAATATTTTATATTACGTATATTGGTTTCCGATTGTAATGGAAAATGTGGTAAACTGAAAATTATAACCTATAATCTTTTTCTAAAAATCTTAAACTCCAACGACGTTGTAGTTTATGGCATTTTTATAACCATGTTGATGTAAAGGCAGGATAGAAACTTGCTGAGATTCTTGCCTGTTCTTCTCAGAACAAGGTCTCCTGGTAGTTTTGTGAACGGATGGCGTAGTTTCACGAAATTTTGTAAAATGGGCACGTCCCAGAGATAATGCCACTTCTGTCGTCAATTGTTAGTATGTCATTTGATGCTTCATTGTCGTCTTCATTTGGCTTTGGTTCCAATAAATGCCTTTGCTCAGTCTTCCTTTGCCTCTCTTTGTCGACAGACCTCACCCTCACTTTCATTTTTCCCTCTGCATCAGGTCTTAGTACAATCTTCAGAGTCTTTTGACATTCATTAAACGCTTTAATTAAAATTCGAATATAAATTGCGGATTCGATATTTTAAAGAAGGAACTACTATTTAAATAAAGTATCAATGGAAACGGTCTTAAAATAAACTTGATCTTAAAATTATTATTCACGAACGTATGTCGCGTCAATCGAAGGTCAGGAAACCCGCGGCACACTGCGATACAATTATAACCATTGCCCAATGCAAACTATTTAAGAAGGTCATACCGAGCTTACTTGTTTTTTAATACTTAATCCTTTTAAATATATTAGTATCACATTTAATTTTTGTACTTTAAACATAGGTATACAAAAAGTGACTTCTTTCGGGTAGATAGAGATACCGGGAGGTAGAGAGATAACTGGGTACTTATTTTCAAATTGCTACGATCCCTACATACTTATTCTTCATTTCTTTTTCATATACATATATTTTATTGCATATCACATGTGTATGGATCATAATACTATAATCCATTACAATGTGGGACTCTGTGTGGGTGTAGCAAAAACGTAAGTAAATATTAGTAACTATACAAAACAAAGACCTAATATAATAAATAACTATCACATTAAACAGTTAAGGTTAAATATATTGGCTCCTTACCTATGAAATTGGTGTTTTTTTTCTCTCTTAGTATTTTATCTATAACTATTAAGTTTCAGAGTATTCCTAAAAAATAATTACCTCGTCTAAAAATGGACTATATTTTTGAGCTCTTTTGATTAGTTTTGATAATTTGTTGTAAGTTTAATTGTGTTAAAATTGGACACGGAGACTACTCTTTTTAAGTGCCTCCCGAATGCATCATTTTATTTGCATTCACTTAAAAACGATAAATATTTTTTATGAAATGTGATATTACACATATTACTAAGGCTTGTCTAATGATAGATGCCAAATATTATTATCTTTGGATTTGTCGTTGTGAAGAAAACTGAAAAAAGTTTGGAAAATGCAGAATTCCCCAAAATCTCCATACAAAACGACAATTTCATAGGTAAGGACCTAATACTATAATCCATTACAATGTTGTACTCTGTGTGGGTGTAGCAAAAAACGTAAGAAAATATTAGTAACTATACAAAACAAAGACGTAATATAATAAATAACTATCACATTAAACAGTTTAGGTTCAATATATTATGCAACTTATGTACATAAATTTAATCTATGTGTTGTATAATCAATCAATCAATCAATATATAATCAATCAGCTCCTAGCGAAAACATAAGAAAAAACCCAAATCTAACGGTCAATTTAAAGAAAGCAAAAAAACAATGTTATATAAAAAAAATCGTCTGGAAGCGCTCTTCATAAACACGGTGAGTTTTTTTTTTTGGGTCAGTATGGGGAAATTCTAAACTATAAGAGATAGGGAATAAGTCTGTTAAGAACCGTGATCTTAATTTTAGATAAAATAAAAATTAAAAAAAATCTTAATAATAATAATAATAGCACGCCAGAAATGGGAGAAATATGTTATCATATAAAATCCCATAATAATAATAATTTTTATATATCACTATCACACACACATCATAATATATGTATATCACTATACAAACCAAACATTGTGAGGAGACCATAGGTCTAAAGTTGCTAGAAGTTGTTGAAATTAACGTTTTAGTTTTCTGTTGATGATTTAAAAATTTCAGTCCGTCAACACAATACCTCACATTTCATTGAGAAATGCAACTCGGGGTGTTCTTCGCCGAAGTCGACCGTGCTTCGCCGAAGTCGACCGTGCTTAGGCGAAAGTGGAGGACATTTTGAACAATTTATAAGATAGAGTTTGTTTCGTGGGATTAAGGCAAGTGGCAGATTTTTGGTTTTGTTTTGTTTCAGTCATCAATATCAATTAGATAGTAAAATTTACCTTTAATAAAATGTTAATTTCAAGCAATTTCAACAACTTCTAGCAACTTTAGACATATGGTCTCCATACAATTTTTGGTTTGAATAGTGATATACAAACAAAATAACAAAACAAATTTTTTATTTTTTCAAAAAATACAAAACCGAATAACACCCCGAAAGCAGTCCAATGCCATAGTCCGCGCTTCACCAAGCAGTGACTGCACTCAGCGTGACAGGTGGTGAGCCTATCGCCGCTTTATGTTGTTGGATGGTTTTGCAGTTCTAAGTCCATTAGTCGCCTTTTACTCGTACGACACCCAAGGGAAGAGATAGGTTGGTAGAATTCTTTTAATGAGCCGCTACCACGCAACCATTCATATAAATTATTCAATATTCGTAAATAAAATTTAAAAAAATATTGTTATCGTATCGTATCATATCGAACAGACGGCCATTATATTTATAATAAATGTATTTTTGAACAATAGTTCTATTCGGAGCAATTCGGAGCATATGTTACACGGTGACAATCGAAGCACGAAAGGGTATTTTTTGTCAACTTTTCCCAATAATAAACAAAAAACGTTTCCGATTTCTAATTTTACTTTTTTCTATTCAGTATTGACTCAGTAACTTTATTTAGTTTCATATAATAGTTACTTAAACGATCTTAAAAGAAAAACGAATATGGGGATATTCAAGCGACAGAAGTCAAACAATGTTTAAATTTTTGCCTTTATGTTTGTTTAAACACTCAATCGCATACAGCTTATCCTTAGCTCATATACTTACGCCCCACTGCTGGGCACAGGCCTTGCTCATGAAAACAAACACATGAGGAGTTTGGGCCGTAACGCAACCACGCTGACCAATGCGGGTTCATAGGTACAACCCTTTGCCTTCCGAAGCACGGACGAGTTCGAGATTACAAATTTTAGGTCACCCATGCACGGCCTGACCATGTCGAAAGTAGCTTTGTTTTCGACATCGAAAGCCAAATCGTTGTAACCACTACGCCACCGAGCTCTTACCGATTTATGCCTACAGGTGGTAGGTAGGTACTTATAATATTTGCTCCAATTTAGTTAGATAGTTAGATATTTATTGTTTTCATATGTAGTACAGGTGGAAATATAACAATTCTAGATACAATATGATACCCGTTGGGCGTAGCAACAAAAAAGTTTTAGTTTTTGATTAAGTGCTTGATTCTAATTCCGGGTAAAACTTTGGTATAAAATAAATGAGTCGAATACATAAACAATATTTATATTTATTAACTAGCTGTTGCCTGCGACTTCGTCCGCGGCTACTATGATTTTTTAACTATCCCACGGGAACCCTGTACTTGTCCAGAATAAAAAGTATCTAAGATATTGACCAGGGATATAAGGTATCACCATGCAAAAGTTCATTGAAATCGGTCAAGCCGTTTCGGAGATTAGCCCGTACAAATCGACAGAGAACAAAAAAAAAAAATTTTTTTTTTTTAATCTCTTGTTTTTTTTCTATGTACAGACATTCGACCTCTACAGTCTTATGATATGTAAAGATGTTTATAAAGAGGTTAATCAATGATAGTGAATGTGTCTTGTCATTCTATTAATAAATGTGATCATGCAGCTGTTCTTTCCCCTACGATACCAATCATCTGTGAAATCCACAATGTTCATAAGAAAAACTTTCTAACAGACCAACACGAATTCCTTACCGTTTTTACCCGTCTGTAAGGTTTAAGGACTTTCTGATTGGGTTACTACGCCTTTGATGGGAAATAAGCTCAGCGCAAAGTTCTGAAGACGAAAGCTCAAGAATTCTATAAGCGAAATCATTGATGAGGATTTTCTAAACGATGAAGGCGGCACTCTTTGAGGAGAAAAAAACCAAAACTTTTTTGTAGATTGTGATAGCCCCTTTCATATCTAGATGTAAAGGTTTTAGATCATATTATAGCCACAATCCAAGTGATTAAGCGTTAAACTTCAATAAAGTTTGACAATTTTGACTTGACCCTCAACACAATTTTTTGGATCTGTCGTTACGTGGGGGTCAGAATTAAACAGATCCTGGTTAAAAGCCCAAACCCATAAAAATTGCAAACAGTAATGAATAAATAGCCAACAACCATAAAAATAAAATATCTGCTCTATTATTTCATAGGTTTGGTACAGACAGACAAAAAGTCCCCCTCGTGAGGTTACAGGCCGTAAACTGTACAGCTTGCGAGCTCGAAGGGCTACCTGGGCAAGCACTGACCATCAGACAGGTTTTTGTGCTATAGTGAGGGGAAACGCGTCAGCTGTTGATAGTCAATCGATAAATTAAGCGACACAAATGTCATTGCAAAGTTTTATGTCACAAGTATTTTAATAGCGATGATAATGCAGATATAAATTAGAAGCGAAGTTTAGAATAAATAATTTCAAACATCTTTCTCTGTCGTAGCGTGTTGATAAATAATGATTTATACTTAATTTTTTTATCTACCTTAAATTCCATGTTCTAGTTCTGTTAATTAATAGTGTTTTAGCTTTAACTTAATAATAATAAATTAATTCAATTTTTTTTATAATCGTTTACCTAAAACTTATGGTACACCTATCGAAGACATTCAAAATTATATCTTATAAACACATTTTATGTACTTTTTGGATCTTTTACTTGTATGTTTATTTATACATAGCTATTGAAGGAAAACCTATGTGATATTGTTTTTTAAACCATGTATATGAAGCTCAAAGCAATCATTAATTTCAAGAGCTAGTGCCAGAAAAGCTCAAGAAAACTTTTACAAAATATTGAACTATAAAAATTGACTTTTATCGATACCTCTTATGTCCCATCACTGGGTAGCATGTTATGACGGTAGCCGGTTTGACATTTCATTGCCAAGGTCCGCACCACCCCACCTTTTAAAGGTTATAAAAACATATCATCAAGTCTTGCCCATTACGGGGCTAACTGGGCGTCGTCGTGGTGGAGGAGGAGAATCGCAGTAGAAATCCCTATCCTATTATTATTTTTAATAGCAGTGGTTTGTCTTTGACTTTTTAAATAGTGCTAACTGCTAGCACGGTAATATTATATTACCGTGCTGCTAGTCAGCTGCCCTACTCTTATAAAGTAATGTTGCAAAATCAATATTGATTTATTGCAACGTCAAATGTCATCTCCATTGATAATTTCAAAAAAGTTTTCGAAATGACTGAAATCCAATTCATATCCATTGAAATTTGCTTAGAGAATACAGCAGCTGGTGTACTGGCCTTTATGTCCCAGAATTAATGTTATGATTTTCATAACTAATGACCATGTTTAAATGCTGTTGTATATTTTAATGAGAAATAAGTATCTTAAATTTTCACTAGTTATACTCCATTCGCTTCTAAAATTTAATTTGGTATCTCTCAGCTTTCTTTAATTTAGTATTTTATGAAAATCGTTACATCCGATCCTGGTAATGATGTCTGTAATTACTATCTTACTTACCTAACGTTATAGTTGAAGTATAAAACTGGCAGTTACCCATCGTGAACGTAGGTAATTTCCCTTAGTCCCATTTATTTAGTTATTAGGTGTAATATTGGGTCCTTACCTATGAAATTGGTGTTTTTTTTCTCTCTCAGTATTTTGTCTGTAACTATTAAGATTCAGAGTATTCCTAAAAAATAATTACCTCGTCTAAAAATAGACTATATTTTTGAGCTCTTTTGATTTGTTTTGATAATTTGTTGTAAGTTTAATTGTGTTAAAATTGGACACGGAGTCAACTCTTTTTAAGTGCCTCCCGAATACATCATTTTATTCGCATTCACTTAAAAACGATAAATAATTTTTATGAAGTGTGATATTAAACATATTACTTAAGCTTGTCTAATGATACATGCCAAATATTATTATCTCTGGATTTGTAGTTGTGAAGAAAAATGATAAAATGTTAGTATGGAAAATGCAGAATTCCCCAAAATCTCCATACAAAACACCAATTTCATAGGTAAGGACCTAATATTAGCTGTTCAGGCAATTTCCTTTCCTAGTAACGTGATAACTGCTGTCTCATAATTTTTTATAGTTTTCAGGTGTGATAATAGAAGTAGAGATGTAACGAGGAGCTACTCGAATATCAAGATTAGCGACTTTTGCTGTTCTCTGGCCATTTTCTCTTTGTTTCGGTTTTTAAACTAACCATCTGCCTCTATTTTTCATTGTTTTTGGTCTCCAATTTTATTCCTATCAGAGTCAGCGTCTATTCAAAAACAATAATGAATGATAATTATGAAATTATAATACGAGTAATATAATTTTAATAATCTGTAACGATAATAATTGTTTAAGTTTCAATAAGTTTATGAAGGCACAATTTGTGCCTCAGTTTTTTATCCAATAATAAAAATAAGTGACGTCAGAAGTCTTTTATTAATCTCCGGCATTCCCACGTCACAGAGATAATTTTCTAACTCCTACTCTGAATAATTACTTCATTTAAATTATTTTTATATTACGTTGTTGGTTTTAATTGAGCAATTGATACTGTAAATAAATAGGATATGTATACTATTTTACAGTAATGTGTGTAAAAAGATGAAACAATAATTTTTAGTTTTCAACAGACGCATTTCTTGTAATATTATAGGCTTCATTTTATATTCTGTCACAAAATTTTTCGCATACTTGTATTTTAAAGTCTATACATAAATAAGTAATGTTTCTTGGCTTCCTTCTCAATTTCTCAGTTAAAAATCTTATAGAAGCAGTGACTACTGTACTCAGGTCGAAGCAGTATTCAATAACAAATTAGAAAATTATCGCCCATCAAGTCTACAACACTTAACAACACACGTCCGTCCATAATCATATTTGTAGCCATCACTTCGAATTCAAGAAACGGTGATATCTGATACTTTTTTATCCAGTTACTGCGACCGGTTTTTTATAACTGATCATCCCTACTGAGTCCGTTTGAAACGGATTCACCTCAGTCCATGCGCCTTTATAATCTCGACTTTATTATTACTGAGATTACCAGATTACCAGCCTATGCTTACACGTGTCAATACCAAAGGTTTAGGGTCGCAAAATTATCATATATTTTTTAAAGACTAGAAGTTATTGCCTTTGCTAAGCTGTAATGTTACTTATTTTATTTTATTAAAAAAATGTAGTTACAATCTTACACATAATCATTATAATTAAGAAATCTAAATAGATTTTTTTAGTACATCGAAACAGTCATCCATCACTCATCACCGATTTTGTTACTCTTATTGCTATCTATAAACTATTTCAATTATAATTATTGAATGCTTATTATATGTATATAATTAAAATACCAGTAGGTATATAGACTCTCTGTCTCTCTGTTACAGTCATATTGACTTTGTTGTAAAGATTGCATTGCAACTGTCACCCTTTTTCTCTAAAAAATGTTTGTATGGAGTAATCACGTGCAAAAATATAGGTATAAACATTTTTGACAGCACATGACTTCTAATAGAAAGGACTGCCTGTACAATAATTCTAATTAATCAACATATAATATTTACCTTCCTCTTTTAATCATGCAAACGTTTGTATTTTACTTTAATGATGTATAAAATATTCATAATTAAAATGATACTTAAGGTACTTTGTTTATTTTCGGGAATTTGACATACAATTTATTAAAATAAAGAAACATAATGTGATAAGAGGACGGACATTTATTAGTTTATTGCAAATTCAGATACCGCCAGAAGCTCAAGGGCCCTTAAACCGAACATACGGAATACTTACTCTACTGGAACTTTCTTCATACATAAGTGCCTACATGTCGCCTCTTAAATTATGTGTCGAGTGACCGAGAAATGGTTGTTTAGCAAAAAGTAGATAAGTTTTATTCTGAATACTTATAAACATGTGATTATTATGTATATATTTATTTGCCAGTCATCTAATTGCTGTAACGCAAGTGCTTAATTTGGGCTAGTTGGTAGGTGTAGATATCAGAAGATATCTATTTGTTTATCTGCATTCCAACAGAAATAAGCAGGACTTTACACATATTACCTACGTCTGATCTTAAATAACATAACATATCATCACACCTCTGTCCCCGAAGGGGTAGGCAAAGAGGCAAACACCCACAATTCGCCTGTGAGTATTTCGTATATACGCGTTAATGCATCAGTAAATTTTATGTCTCACAAAAACGTGTGAAAATTATAAAAACTAGGTTTTAATAAATATAACCGCATATAACCGGCCACCCAGCTTCAACGATAATGAGGGTAGAATAAATATCACACGATACTCTACATGCAAACGCGCACAAATTATTATATGAATTATCTATTTAACCTAACCAACAATTAAGGGAGCCATCGTGAAGATATCGCTGCGAATTAAAATTTAATGAGCTTGGTACACTCGAGTTCAAAACACGTTTGACAGTAAATGACTCTTATTGGAAGGGAATAAAGTCTGTCGCCTGTCTTAATTCCCTTCCAATAAGAGTCATCGACTCGACTGTACATAACTGGATTAACTTGCTAACAGAAAATTCCGTGGCTTATCCTCTTTTAAGAAAATACGAGTATTAACTTCATGGAACGTTGTGGTGTATAATATTTTTTTCCACATAATAGTATGTAGGGACCTTGTTATGTTTCTTGTCCGTTATTCTCTGGACATTTCTGAAGGTGTTTGATAAGTTATTTGAAATACCGGGTGGAAAATTTTTATGGGCCCTGGACCCATAAAAATTGTACCATAAATAGGTATTTAAAATAGATTAATTAAATAGGAACCATACTTTATTTTCAAAGAGAACCGTAACTGCATTATCAGTTTTTTCAAAAAGCTGGCCCGAACTGTGAATAGAACCAGCTCAAATAAAAAAATAAGAAAGGTCGCCATTTTATTACAACTCCGTGGTCACATAGTTTAGCAGCTAGGTACTAGGGTTCTGGGTTGGATATCTGGTTGGCTGGGTTGGTGCAAATGTTTGTGCTGAGTACGTGCAAACATTTGTACCTCACCCATTTCCATAAACATATTAAATTACAAACATCACATCGCATTTTTTAACAATTTTAGTATGGGTATTTTATGTCAAAAATAGACAAAATCGAGATTAAAACTACGTTTAAAATTTCCTGCAAGTGGCCCTTATTACCAATTATATTCGTACTATAGGTAAAATGTCAATAAATTACAAAATCGAGTTTTAAACTAGATTTTAATTTTCCTGGTAGCGGTTCATAAAGAATACTACCAACCCATCTCTTCCCTTGACCCTTGGGTGTCGTAAAAGGCTAATGGACTTAGAACTGCACAACTATCCGATAGTTTATAGCGGCGACGGGCTCATCACCTGTCACGCTGAGTGCAGTCACTGCTTGGTGAAGCGCAGACTATGGCAATGGACTGCTATTGCGGTGTTATTGCCTAGTCTCTGACTAACGCTTAGGAGATAATAGTCGTTAATAAATGTATGTATGTATGTAAAATTTTCCTGCAAGTGAGCCTTAAACTTTTAAAGCATAAAGTTTTGCCTCTAATGCATTTTGAACTTTTGAGCTTTTAATTTAATTTAGTAAACAAAATAATGTGTAACATTTTAAAGTGCAACATTTTTTAATTGTGGTTTTATTATGAGCTATGAGTAAAGAATGACACATCGTGTCAATGCTCTTAAGTCTTAAGGCACTTGATATGATATGACTTATATTATACAACGTTTTTACAGCGAACAACGACCTACCAATTAGCATTACAGTCATTTACCGTAAAAACCTCAATATGTGCGATAAAAAGCCTTTGATCACTTTGATTTAGGACTAAAATCAGTCAGTATTGCCGTAAACCAAGACTATGAGAAATAAGCACATTGCTAATTTTTTGTCACTAAACATCGTCAATTTCCACAGCTTAAACATGAATTTTCAAATTTGTACTATATTATATGTACTTAACTATACTCATTAAGAATGTAGCTAAAATCATGTTTCTCATAGAAATTGACATTCATAACGCAACTGAAAAAGTGATATGGTTTTCAATAATAACATATACCAGAGTGCAAAAGCGCGTTTATATGTTGTTTTGCTTAATAATAATCATCATTTATTTGCAGTGAATAAATTTAAAATTATTTTTTCCCCTTGAATACGTAGGTTTTTACAAATGAAAATCTTGTGATATAGCTTTTAGCGTTTTGATATTTATATTTCAAATTCTAAGACCCACTTGCAGGAAATGTAAATCCAAATTTAAAACTCGATTTTGTCAGTTTTTTACATTTTTACTATGGCTCTTATGTCAAAAAATGACTAAATCGAGATTTAAACTAGGTTTAAAATTTCCTGCATGTGGCCCTTAGTCATATTCAAGTCGATGTCATAAATTAACATTTCACATATTGACGGCAATTAGGGCTGGTGACAAAAGAATAACAAACACGAACAGTCGACCTTAACTTGAAATATACCAAGACTAAAATAAAACTATTTACTTTTTAACTAGGAAGAATCTTGTAATGTTCTTGTAAAGGAGAATCTTGTAAACTTCCCGTGGGCGGGCTCATTGATATTCTGAAGAAGTCGGTTCTATAACTATAGTGAGTTATTATAAAATAAAAATATATAATAGAGTAAAATACAAAAGTAGAAATAATTTACCCAATAACATTTTAATGTAATGTAAAATTGTGACATTTCGTGCTCACGACTAATTAAACCTACAACGAAACCCTCTAGGAACTACGAAAGTCAGAGTCAATATTCAACTCCTGCGCATCTTTATCCAAACAATTATCACCAAATTGTTATCTTATATTTCGGGGCAGGTGCCTTATAGTGCGGTCCTTTCTTAAATAATCCGAATAGAAAGGGACAAAATATCCAAAACGCGGCCGGTAAACAAAGAAAACATGATTTGACCTTTGGAATTTGAAATGTTATATTTCTCACTCACCCTAATGTGATTATCTGATATTTACTTGACGCATCTCATACCTTTGTGTCTCTATAAAAGATATGAGAATGAAATAAAATAATTTTATTTTTATATTTAAAAATATGCTATTTTCTATTTTATACGCGATGTTTTATTAAATAAAAAATTGCGAGTTATTTCTATTAATACAAAAAGTAGAACAGCTGACGAGTGACAGAGGAGAATGGATGAAGAAGACATGTTGCACCGACCCCACCTAGAGTGAGAAAAGAGCAAGAAGAAAAAGAGACAAAAGTACCTTATTACCTAAAAAAGTCCTTATTTAGCCATAATTTATTCTGTAAAGAAATTCGTTTCACCCATAGGAAACTTGTCTTACTAATTTCTTTCAGAATCAAAAGAAAAAAATAACATTATTATTCTGGTATTTTAGTCGACGCCACCCAAATTCAGGTGCGTCGTTTGCTTAATGTGTGCCCATTGTGTGCAATAACAACAATATCCAATAAATTGACCTGTTTTTATTCCTATTGAAATAGCATTATAATTAAAACACAAATAAGCGATTGTTAATTAAACCTCGACCCTAAAACAAATAAAAACCTAATTATTATCAATAAAACTCGTCACGTAATCAAAACCAATCTAATGAGATTATTGTCCATGACTACGAATGCAAAAAATATGTAAAAGCAATTAACATGTGACTTATACTAGCGGTCTAATTGGCACATTACAATGGGGTCGGAGCTCATTGTCTCTGGTTCCCACCACTCTACCCCACTTACTTGTGTCTGATCCCATCTGCAAATGGAAATTCTTCGGCTTGCTTGAATTATGAGGGGAAAGGCAAAATTTTATTTCGCAACGTTTCTCGCTTCCTACTTTTAAGAGACTCTTGAACTGGAATTCAAAAATATGTTGTTATACTTGTCGTTTGATTAAGAATTCTTTAAATTCTCAGTGGTTAGATAAATAGTTAGTACGAGTATTTTATCAGATATAAAAAGGAAACATTTATTGTTTTCATTTTATTTATAACTTCAAGAAAAACTTGACCGACCACAGAACACGTAGTCAAAGGTTTAATTGAATAAATAACCATCTGCTTGTAGTTTCCGTTTCTTTATTGTCACAACACTGCATGCATGGTACTCTACAGCTATTCCAATAAAAAATCAAGTGCATACTTGGACGTGTCAAAGCAAAAAATACTATGAGTGATGATCTCCTGAATGTCACCAGATCATCTGATGATCGCGGATTATTTTACGAATTTAATATAGTTTTTGCGGGCAAAGAACGCGACGCTATAAGGGAACATATTGTTAATCAGAACAGGTTCTTTCATTGACTTTTAAAAACTGGTGGCGACGAAAGTGCTCCAGCGCGTCCCGCCGCGAGAGCCGCCGACAAAAACTAAAGGCATACCAACAATATTTGTTCCAAAGAATTCCTGTGCACTTGTCAAAAAGCAAATAGTCTATACAAAGAGTTCGGAAAGTAAAAAATAGAGGAAGAAAAACAAAAGTCCCAGGCCGGAGCAGAATACGAATGAGATGATACTATGTCGGAGCGACCGCGGTATAAAATAAATCATTATGCATTCGAAACACGACGGTTTACCGATAATAATAGACAGAAAATCGAGCCAGGGTTGACAGGGAGACGTTACGTCACTCCCTGGACACACCACAGCGCCCCGGCCTAAGTGCCTTCTAAGAACGCTGCATGATCGTTTTGCCTACCTCTGAGCGGTAATGAGATATTAAAATACCTCAGACTCGTCATTAATGCAACATAACATCGGCACTCAATTAAATAATTCGAGAAAAAAACGAATAAAAGTGCATGTGAGAGCTTTAGAAAAAGCTGACACCCCTAGCGATCCAGTTGAGCAAACGACGCGCGCCGTTGCGCTCGCGCCGCCCTCTTATTGGCTGGTGCACTTCGGTGTGGCGGGAGAAAGAACGGGAGGGGTATACGCGTGGAGGCGTGCGCGAGCGAGACGCGGGATTGCAGTCGGCGGATGCGAGGGTTTCCGATCGTTGACTCCTTTCAAGGCCAGGGACAAGCCACTTTTTGTTGTGTGTCATCGTAACGCCTGTAATACTGAACTGAAGTGACCTTCAGCACTTTCATTTGAGGTCGGGAATTGAGGCAGGGGTGTCTATCGTAATGCGCATGGGCACTCACTGGAACAATGGAAGTTAAAGTTTGCTATTATTGAGAGAGCAATTACTTTGCGTCTGATTAAATGACGAACATCCGAGCATGTACTTCATTACTACTAAATACACGTAAACAACAAAAATTTGGAAAATCAAATGAAACATAAGAATAGATTTTCAGTTACGGCGGAATTTTTCAAGAAGTAAGTTTACTCGATAATAGAACCCCTATAAAAGTTAGTTTTAAGAATTTTTAAACATCATTGGTTTAATTTTTCCAAAACTAGTTTAAAAGGACAGGTACCAGTTACTTATCATTCTTAAATATCAGGATCGACAAAAACTAGAACTTTAACTGGTATCGCAGTTCCTCTAAGAAATAATTTTTAAAGCAATTTTCAGAAAATCCTTCAGTGACAAGCAAGTTAAGAAATAGTCAGGTAACCATTGTAATTTTACTCATATGGAGCACCGCGAACCCGTTCAAGAACATTCAATAGAACACCTTTTTGATAAATTATCTTAATCAAATCTGTATCTTTGCAAATGTGAAGCCTTCATGAATATCTCTTGGTTTAGCAATTAACTACTTCGTCATAGCAAAGACTTTACAATTGCCTTCTCATTTGGACTTGACAAGCAAAGACGTTGCAGCATAGCAATAATAAAATGATATTTTGATTCAATAATATCTTATTTATCATTTCTTACATTATTGTCGACGGGTTTCATAACTCTAACTCACTCTTAGTTAAGTCTATGAATAAGACCTTTCAAACTCAAATCATTATTTCAGTTTCGGTATTTACACTCTTATAAATGTTAAATTATGCCAACCGTTCACTAGCTACCAGGTGGCCTCGTTCTGAGAAGAACGGGCAAGAATCTCAGCAAGTTGTTTCCTCCCTTTACAATGTATATTTCTTTTTTGGAAGATTTTACAGTGTGCCAAGAAAGCAAAGAAATCGCTTGTGCCAATAATAAACTTATAGATAAAACCAAGCTACATTACTCCAATTGACACTATCAGACTTCGTAACATCTTCTTAGCTTCCACGTTTTTGGAATAAGCTGGTAAAAGAAAAGTTACACATTAAAATCGGACAGTGTGTGGTAGTTTGACGAGCGATTGACTGTACTTCCACGAAATGCAGTATAACCAGCAACTCCAAAATAGCTTTAAGTAAGCATTGGCTTTACGACCGCCTAGCAACAGACAATACCCATATTTTTTCTATTAAAAATAGATTGGTCGAACAAATAGTGCGTGATAAGCGTCGTCTAATCGCACCCTGCAGTCGTCGACTAATTTTTATCAGCGCTTGGTAAAGGTATCGTGTAATAGGAAATTTGACGACCTCCGTGACCGAGCGGTCTGTACGCCGGTCTCAAGGCGTCGTCACCTGCCTGTCATCCCTGTATTCATCATACAAACATTGTGTGATGAATACAGGCATTTGTTCTCCAGTCTTGGATGTTTATGCATGTATTCTATATTTTCTGAATATTTATTTGGATATATCTATTAAATATTTCCGTAATCTAATAATATCATCTAATAATATAATAACCAAAGCAGCATTAGTGGCTTAAAATGGGCCTAGTTGACAGGGTGGGGAATGTGGGTGTTTAACACCTCTGCCCACCTCTTCGGGGAAAGAGGGGTGATGATGCTATGTGTTATGTGTGTACTTGATAGGTGTGAATGTCTGAAGATATTTATTTATTATAATTATTAATAGGAAAGCTTCGTTGATGTCACTATGCCCTTTATTAGGTTATGATATGGCCAAGAACGATCGACTTAGCTCTATTCGTTTTGGTATTTAATGTGTGTGACAATGATACATGCATGTATATATACATATGAAATGTATTCATATGTAAAATCATACATATAACTACATTGTAAATTATCCTACTTATTACGCTAACACTAATAAGCTCAGTCCAAAGAAAGGAGTCCACACTGTAATACCTGTCGGAGTTGCAAGCAGATATTAACTATTTGAGGAGCTCGGTGGCGCAGTAGTTAGTACGTTTTGGCTTTCGATATCGAAAACAAAGCTACCTTTGCCATAGTCATGCCTTAGATGGATGACCAATACTTGTGATCTCAAACTCCTCCGTGCTTCGGAAGGCACGTTAAGCCGTTATCCCGGTTGGTATTGCAACCGTTTCTACCCACCGACCCGCATTGGGCCAGCTTGGTGGTGTTACGGCCCATACTCCTCATGTGTTTCTTTATGAGGAAGGTCTGTGAACAGCGGACGTATATAAACTGAGGACAATTACTTATTTTTCAGTCAAAAGTTGAGTTAGAGCATAACCCCTCATGACACTACTATAATATTTTTAAATAAAAAATCGCTCTCCTTTTCGTTAAGAACTAAAATTTACATTGAAACGTCAATAAAAATAATAAAATAAAATCACCCAAAAGCAATTAGAACGAGTTTAAAGAAATTGGAATTTTCTAAAACGATTTTCATTTCAAGTTAAGACTCGATAGCTAATTGGTGTGTAGACACGGCACGTTCGGGTGTAGTCGTACATCTCCGTATAGTGTAAGTAATCTACAGTCTGCTGCGTCGGCCGGCGCCGCGCCGGTCCGCGATAAATGGGGGAATTTCAATCGAAGCTATTACGAGTACTGGAGACGATGTTGTATGGGTTACAAGATCTCTTACATCAAAACTCCTTCCGAAAACGATTATATACATCATTTAATTGAGATAGATAAAATTCTTGATACCAAACCGTGACATAGAACCGCAAATAAACATCTAAACAATTGTTATACAGGTAGCTATCGCTAAGAGCTATTTCTTCCATGTAAAATTTGGATATATCTTAGGTTTACGACACATTTAAAATAAAATACACAAAAAAAGCAAAGAGAAACGAGAAAAATATCAAAGGAATGTTAATGTCGCTGAAATATTATTAATTAATATTGTAATTCCCAACTAGGAACGAAATTATCGATTAATTATTATTAAAAAGACAACCTTAAAATACCAGAGATTCCCAACATTATAATACCAGAGTCATATAACATACACTTGTCAGTTGCACCTGAACTAATAATAAGCATTATTTTACTTCTGAACCAAAACTATTTCCCGGCGCGACATTCCTTGGTACGATCTAAATCAAACAAGTTCGCTAAGAAATTTCTACAATAGACACGTAATTATATGAAGACAATAGACAGATAGGATCTAAATAAATCACATATTGAATCATAGAGCAAAGGCCCTAGTAATGTAGGATTGTTATCGATACTAATATTATATATGCGAAAGTGACTCTGTCTGTCACGCTTTCACGTCAAAACTACTGAATCAATTTAACTGAAGTTTGGTGCACAGATAGTCTAGAGCCTGAGAAAGGACTACTAGAAGGGCTACCTTTTATCCCGATATTCCTATGCGGGTGATTGTTAAAGAATTTCAATAACATCTCCCAGAAAAATAAAAGTCAAATTTACGCCACTATGAACTTTGCTTCTAATAATAGAGAAGGAGTAAATTTTCAATGCCACCAATTGAGGCTACTGCTCCAATTTGAAAAGAAATTTCAGTGTTGAATAGCCTATTTATTGAGGACGGCTATAGGCTACATACCATCACACTAACCCAAAGTAACTATTCTACGCGGACGAAGTCGTGGGCAAAAGCTAGTTACTTATAAAAAAGCCATAATATATCACATGTTCTGAAACGCTTAATGGCTGTCAGTTAATTGTCTATAGGCTAATTCTAAGTGATAAAAAATATCTCATAATGTTCAACTAACGTCTAAAGTCACACGTCGTCTACGTTACAAAAAAATGCATGCGTAGAGCATGCATTCAGCAGAAAAAGTAACTCTATCCAATATTATTCGCAGTTCCGATGTCGTGTGCACTTTATTGTTCATCAGAAAACAATAAATAAGTACATAATTAAAGGTCTTAAATGTCAGCTGGGAACATACCGGCGCGTACGCAGCCCACGCAGGAAAGTTGCCCGTCATTGCTCCAAGGAATGTCACTCGCTTATCTGCAGCTGCACTATTTAATGCCAAATTGCAATTGATTAGACTTAACGTTTACGTAACTTGTCTTACTTACGTTAGTAGTCCTTGATTTAAATCTAGGATTTTTTAAGGACTTAGATCTATGCCAAACATTCGTTATTGTCAGAAGGCTTTTCTCTGACAAGAACGGAAAAGAAATTCAGAAAGTTTAAGCTATTCTTTTCATCATTGTTTACCAATTTAATTATGTCAATGAATTAAGGGTGCTACTTACATCCCATGAATCGGCCCTTAATGAGGTCCTAAAATTGGCTGCTATTTTACACACTAAAAATCGTAACGATTTGCCTACAGACGATTTGCTACAGACGATTATCTAGGAGGCGATTTAGGGCGCTCCCCTCCACTGCCCCGATGTTGGCTCTTATTAAAAATAAATAAATAAATATCTACGCACATTTACACCTATCAACTAGCCCCATTTTAAGCAACTAATGCTGCTTGTGTTACGGACACTAGATGACGGATAAATATATTTAATAGATAAATACATATAATTATCCTAAATATATGAATATATATAAACATCTAAGACTGGAGAACAATTGCCTGCAAATTCATCACCCAAACATTTGCCCCCACCGGGATCAAGCCCAGAACCTCTCGAGATGGCGACGCCTTGAGACCGGCGTACAGACCACTCGACCACGGAGATCGTAAGGACTGAATATCCTTACCCTTTACGTGACCTATTTTCTGTTTAACATATTCATTTAAATTGAATGAAACATAACTATTACTCTCAACATTTAAACTGTAGATAGTTCTCTTCATAATAATCTTGTGTTTACTTGAATTTATGAAATAAAAATAAAAATAAACACACTAACGAAGAACCAGACTTGAATTAACTTAAGAGTTCAGAGGTCCTTCTTATTTTATAGCAGCGCTATACGCTACAAATAGATCCAAAGGTTTCTTAATTGAAAAAAGATCTAATAAATTATTGTACACAGAGTTCTTAAGAACGATTTAATATTGAAAATATATTATTGACATGACAAAGAACTAGTGTCATTATAACACAAGCTATGGAGTCCTAGCAGGCTCGCCGTCAGAATACAAGTAATACAATACAACAAAGAGATTATTTAGATTTTTCTTTGCTTTCTTATAAAGTTTATGAGACAAGTCTACCATAGCTACAACTGAGGGTAATAGATGGAGCCTAAAAGGATTCTGTTGTGGTTATAACGCGAAAATAAACATTGGAAAACTTTTGATGTTTCTTATTGGTCTTAAACCTAGTGACCACTTTGAAATATAACGAATGAAGGAAATAAGCGATAGGTTAGGTGTTTTGTAACGTAGTTATCGTGATTTAGAAATAACTGATTTAAGTTATAATTGTGAGCTTCTCTCCATTGTGCTAAGGTGATAAAAGATGTATTGAGAGACTACGAAATAGTTGCAATCCCTACTCAAACTGAAAATTACGTTATACGTACGTTTATTGCAATATTTTCTTGATACCAAACTGTTCTTTGTCATAAAAATAGTGATAATGCATCCAAACATCATGAAAATGTAGTAAAAGTTTTAGGTAATGACTTCTGTTAGGTATGATACAAGAGTATTTAGGTTTTATACGAGTATTTACTTACAAGGCTACTACAACAAGGGCCAGTCTACATCTGCAGTGTGTTATTAAATACATCGCATACGAAACAAAAATCAAACAAAAGACTTAAAGAATAACAAGCCCGTTGTAGTTGCATTTTAAAAAGAAAAGTGTTTAAAGCACGTCAAGAGAGGCATTCATCGCGAAACTTATAGATCCCTTTTTCATAAAATCTGTGCTTGTAAGCTGTGCTTTAATAAAACAAATCAAAGCCCGTGTTTTGAACAATTGCACAAAGAACTACCCTAATTGAAGAGGCGCCTTGGAATTAAATTAGCAGAAATGAACTTGAAAATGTCGATTCCCACAAAGATAGACCTACGAGACCAGCGGGGCATTTGAGCCAATTTACACTTTACGATCTGGGTAGAAGAACCAGTTTTCAAATTAACGGTTGGAGCAAAATGGCCGCCAACTCAGGCGCAGCTTTTTCGTTCCTTTTTCAATTTCAAATAGCCAGCATTCCCGCAGTCGCTTTCCGAGGGTGGCGCGGGCAGCGCGCGAGTGAGACGGCTAGCTAGTCTAGCTGCGTGTTCCATTTAGACATTGTGTCTAACTCTTCAGAGGTGTTTTAAGTAGAAACTTGCACAGTGCGCTCCGGTGTTGGCGGTCGTTGTCAAAGTTCAAGTTCGCTGATGACTTTTTGTCCTTATCAGACCAATAGATAGTGCAGTGGGCCGTGCAGTGAAACGGACAGAAGTTCTTGTAGGAACGCAGTTTGCAGTTTGTTGAGCTATGCTGCACATCTTAAGCTTTATCATAGAAAATGGTAAGAACTTGTAATTATTAATAATTCTAACCTACCATAAAAGAATGTACACCACGCTTTTTAATAATTTGTATAATTATTTTTAATACTAATAAGAAAATTATTTGCATTCATTATGAAAAGGTAGAGTTCATTGTGCAACCAGATAAAATTAATAAATAAGATTAATATGCCTAAAAATGTTTTGTCGGCACACTATGTGCGAGTACTTCTTCCCGTTGTTCAAATTCTTTTAATAATAATAAATTATATAAAAAAATATTATAACGAATTGGTTGGTTACCAATCTATATTTCCTATAATCATTATAAATGTCGGAGAGAGAGTATTAAAAATTATTAAGAATAATAATAATCAAACTATAGTCAATTTTTTAATTAGTCAAAGTGATTTGACCGTTTCAAATGTCATTTAGCGATAAATAATTTAAAATATCTTTGGCTAAATTATATTTCAAACTGAGCATTAGACTAAAAAAAATAAAAAAATATATTTGATTTTATATTTTAACAATATTATCGTAAATTTATAAGCTTACTTAATTCGTGCTTATTTCAAAATCACTGACTCTAAATGTCATTTCAAACTGTCAAATCACTTTGACTAATTGAAAAATGGAATAAAGTCAAAAGAATTATTTTATTTTTAACAACGTAAGGATACGATTATTGGGTTACTTCTTAATTTCTTAATTAATTACTACCTACACCTATTTAACGACTTTAATAATTACAAAATTAAAGGGTGTTAGTCCGTGTTCAGCCTATTTACGCCCCACTGCTGGGCACAGACCTTTCTCATGGAGAAACACGTAAGGAGTATGGCCCGTAACACCACCACGCTGGCATTGAGTGGGTTGGTGGGTAGAACGGTTGATCGATTAGCAATAGGGTCAGCGTGGTATAGACATGTGATGAGGAGGGATGCATAGAATGAGAGGAAGACCAAAGAAGCGATGGATTGAATGCGTGAAGAATGATATGAGAATAAAAGAAGTGGATGCTGAGCTAAGGAGAATGGAAAAAGAAGACATGTTGTGCCGACCCCACGTAGAGTTGGAAAAGAGAAAGAAGAAGGAGGGTAGAACGGCTTAACATTCCGAAGCACGGAGGAGCTCGAGGTCACAAAGTTTTGGTCACCCATCCACGGCCTGACAATGGCGAAAAGCACGAATAGTGTGTGCTTTTTGCTCCACCGTCCTCCAAACACATCCAAAAATACATAAAATCATGTATTCTAAAACCTAGAATCACCTAAAAAACAAACTTTTAAAGTAAATCAATTAAAAATGTTTTGATTAATACTAATTTGAATTACGTCATGTCAATCTATACATAAAATATACTAAAACTGTAGAGGTCAAATGTCTGTACATAGAAAAAAAAATGGTTAAAACTAATTCAGAGGGATGTATTACATCCCTCTGAATTGGAAAATACCAAAAAATGTTTTTTTTTGTTTCTCTGTCTGTTTGTACGGGCTAATCTCCAAAATAGCTGGACTGATTTCCATGAAATTTTGCATGGTGATACTTTATATCCCTGATCAACATCTTAGATACTTTTTATTCCGTAAAATATAACGGTTCCTGTAGTATAGTAAAAAACCATAGTAACCGCGGACGAAGTCGCGGGCAACAGATAGTAACCAATAAAAGAAATCGGCTGATGCCTCGCATCTGTTAAATGTCTCATTATTTTTAAGCACATTTAAACTCGTTATATGGGTGGTCTTATAGATAACTACCGGAAACTAACGCTTAGACGCCTATCAAAGCAGAGTTTATCATAAACAGATCATTTTATGTAACATAAGCTAATTAAATAGTAGCTTTAAATTTATCGACGGCTTGTTCGATATGTCGGAGAGTTTCACGACAGATGTACAAGTATTCACATTTTAGAGGTGACATTTTTATTTCCCTCTTTTAAGAGTCATTTACTGTTAAAAGTGGTTAAATGTTTAAGGAGTCAACTGTACCTAATATACAAATGAGGGTCACGGTACATATTGAGTATTCATGTCTGATAGAATTATTTTTGGATAGAATCCATCCATCCATCAGCCTATTGACGTCCACTCCTCCACAACTCGCGGTCCCGAGCCGCCTGAGTCCAGCGACTTCCTGCAACCTTCCTTCGTCTCGGTCCAGTTGGGGGGCTTCCTACGTTGCGCCTCTGGTTGTGGTCGCCACTGGAGCACCTTTCCGCCTTAACGGCCGTCAGTCCTGCGAGCAAATGTGCCTACCCAGTGCCGCTTAAGGTTCGCAATCCTGTGGGCTATGTAGGATATTTTTGGATAGAATATTAGGCTTCAAATATGTGTTCGTTTATTTTATGTTGTAAACGTCTTTACAATATTAGTATTATAACAGGCTCTATCCAAGCTTGTTTGTTGTTGAAAAGATAATTTTCATGTTGTTACCTATAGAACTTCCTTGCATCGTTCGTTGTTTAGTTCATATTACAGTATAATCACATAAATACCAATCTTGGTATTAATCTATGAATAATATTAAAGCCTAGTCTCTCTGTTTGTACAAGAACACGAGCGGCGGAAATTGCTTAGCACCAGGTTATGTCTATTCGTTCGCCCTATCCCATAAAAATAAATATTTATTTAAGACTCATAATGTCTTTAGAATATGTCACTACATTAGAAATTTCCGAGAATTTGATTAAATGGAGAGTCTTCAGGATTTCCTGAAAAACTCTACATCTATATAGAGCATCATACCTTTATGATGCCCTATATAAATGTAGAGTCTAGTCAAGTCTAGTCTATAGTCCCTATATAAATGTAGAGTGTAGTCATCTATACAGAGCATCATACCTTTATAAATATAGTTTTTAGGCCTATGCCTACAGATATAATATTATTCATGCTACTTTTATTTTTAAAAATAACAGCACAAGTCGGCAGCTGAGAGGGAACTTTTGATTAAAATATAGGTCACCAATATTACATGCAAAAATGACACCCTGCAAGCAGTCTTGAGAACTGCTTACGAATGTTTTTTTACAGATAAAAATCAATAAGGAATTTTCTTTCAAATTAATGTAATTGTGTCCTCGTGGTGTAAGCAAATTGAATGAACTCTAACTCATTAATTTTGATTTCAGAATGAACTTCAAAAGAAAAACGAAGCTCTACGTGCAACATTACTTTCACAGAAGCTTTCAACATAGAACAACTTCTGAAGCTACTCTGATTCTCTGTGTAGTAATAAAAAGTAAATAATATTGTTCTTCTTATTTTCCTGTTAAACAATATCATCTAAGCATTTCAAGTAAACAGTTCGACTTTCAGTTGCGTTAAGAAATTTAATATCAAAAATGACATTTACTATGAGAAATGTGATTTCATTCAACTAGTTTTCATATGGGGCGCTTTTGTCTTTAACGTTTCCCATACAAATGTTCATTTTTGACATTTCATAACGTGTGTTATTTAAACGGTCAGCAAAGTACATTCTAATTTTGGTCAGCAAAAAAATACAATTGGTCACCAACAAGGGCAGCAAATATTGTTAAATTGGTCAGCAAAATAACTAATTAAGCAGCAACTTACGAGCAGCAGATTTTTGTAATAAGTCAGCAAAATAACTAATTGGGCAGCAATCAAATGATTTCTGTGCTTCCAAATTGCTTAATATATATATGTTTTGATGACACAAATATTGTTTTTATGGGTCATAAAAAAACCTTAAACTAATATCTATCAGAACACATTTCCTACGAATTGATCCTAGATCCTTCATTGATCCTTTTCCTAGATTTAATACATTTCCGGTAACATATATAATATAATCTATTTTGTTGCCAAATAATTATTTTGCTGCCCAAATAATTATCTTGCTGCCTAATTAATTGTTCTGCTGACAAAATAATTATTCTGCTGGCCAAATAATATTTTGCTGCCCAAATAATTATATGCCAAATTAATTACCTACTTCCCTTTCTTAACGCAACTCAAAGTGAAAAGTGTTTTATAATGAAAACTTGCACTAAGGGTACTTACTGAATAAAATGCCGGAAAATATTCAAGAACATCACGTTACGTTTACCTTCAATTGTCGTTTGCGTCACGGGAGTCGTACCTGGGCTTGGTAACTCCACCACCGTTGGCGTTCCTCCGCCAACGGGGTAAGAGTTTCCGCTCCTAGATGCGCTGTTCATCTGCCCTGCAACACGGATCTGGATCGCACAACCTTCAACATAGTCAAGAATAAACAGAGTTCAAGATATGCAGAAAATATTGAAGCAAGATAAATAATTTTCAATCCTTTTAATGAAAATATTGGTTTACCTGTTGTGTAGACGAAATATAATAATAATCTAAGCTAATATATCGAAAATACTAATAATAATAGATTAAATAAATTAATTTTAATAATTAAAATTATTTTTATGCATATTTGTTGTTTTTACTAATAACGATTGAGGTGGATGATTACTTATTATTAAAACATTTGCTATTTTTGTGCATAAACATGTATATTTTTAAGTATAAAATAAAACAGTATGAAAAAATTGTTTTTTTCATTATTTCGACAAGATTCCATAAGAGTTATGATTCACACCACTATCATTATAATATCAATCGATTGGCACACCATATATTTCTATAATAGGTGCGAATAACCTGCGTCTGTCATAATTAAATTGAGCGATGCGTGAGCGAGCGAAAGAATTCCACAATAGATAGGTACATTCTAAAAGGTAGGCTGGATGCAGGCAGCACAGGAGCACAGCACAGTTCTTATTAGTATGTAGGTCATTAAATCTTTTTCTTTCTTTCATTGTACATATCCTCGGAGGACGGCTATGTCAATAACGTTTTTAGGCTGAAAGAATGAATGATAAAGGAATTTAAATAGATAACGCAAGTTTTCGATTTGTATTGAAACCAAGCGTGTCAAGTTTTTAACGTTTACTGTGACGACACAGCCGTAATAAAAAAACGATGCCGCCGATCCCCTTCCACTAAAAATAACACAAGGCATTTTTTTTTGTTTTTGCAGCCATTCGGACGCGTAGACTAGTTCGCAGCGGCCAACCCCGACGGGACGTTTGGTCGAGGTTTTCGGACACGAGCAATACATGCATTATATATATTTGTGGTCACCAGCCTATATGCGTGTTACTGGTGGACCCATAGGCTCTTCTATGGAGAAACATGTAGATTATAGACCATAACACTACCACGCTGGGTACGGTTGTAAAAACTGGTGATCAACATCTTACCATGCTTACCGGGACAAGCGTAGAAAAGCGACAGTACAAGATACAAACTTTTGGTGCCCCATCAAGTCAACCATGGCAAATGTGGTTTTGCGTATACGAATAACTGCACCATCAAGATGCACAGGCAGAGCTAGACTGAAGAAAAGATAGATGGATTGAGTGAATGATGAGGATGGGAGTGAGCGATGATATCGCGAGCGATAGAGAATGTGGGAAAAGGACAAAAGGAAGAAAAAGATTCAAAATAAAAGTTGAAAGTACCTAATGGTAAAGAAACTATATTAACTATACAGGAAAGATGATGGTCTTGTATGGATGGTGGACCTGAGTAATGCGCAGCAACGAAACTTTACCAGCTTATAGTTAAAATTATTGTAAACCACCTGGTTTAATATTAGATTTTTAGATTTTTAATGCATCGCGTTTATTTGTAATAAAACCTAATTCAATTTAAAAGTACACCCGGAGCTTTAAACTCAAAGAAAATAAATAATAAAAAAATAGGACAAACGACAACCAAATTCAATCAAATAAACTGATAGGTACAATGGCAGAACTTAATTATTTGTTATCGACCTCAGCCTATATACGTCCCACTGCTAGGACAGGCCTTCCTTATGGAGAAACACATGAAGAGTATGGGCCATAACACCACCACGCCGGCCCAATGCGGGTTGGTGGGTAGAACGGTCTCAATTATTTGTTAATTTAACTTTAATTACTATCGCTTGGTATTTTGTGATTAGATTGACTTTCAAATCTCTTCTTCTTTCCCTTTTCCCACTCTAGGTGGGGTTGGCACAACATGTCTTCTTCTTCCATTCTCCTCTGTCACTATGTACAAGCATCCACTACTTTTATCCTCATATCATTCTTCACGCATTCAACCCATCGCTTCTTTGGTCTTCCTCTAACTCTAGGTTGACTTTCAAATATGTTTACAAAAAACTGCCAATTAAAAAAAAATTGAAACAATGTAAATGAGAGAGCCAAAAAATACCTTTCGAACGTGATGTCTTTCAACTCAGCGCATGATCGAGGGTCACTTTCAGTCCAAGAACTTTGGAAAATTAGACGGTATACATAGCAATAGGAATTGTGGAAAAAAACAATGATATATACAACAAAATAATTACGTTTTATTATTCATAAATAAAAGTTACTTACATAACTCTAAGGCGTTACAATATTATAGAGCATCACAGTAAACGTATAAAGTGAAATAAATGTTAGCCAGCAATATTTTGAAAGGCGCCTCGCCCACCCTATGAGATAAACACGTACCTTATTATTATAATTAATAAATACACCAACATTCGCTTTCCAAAACATTGCCAGTTTACTGTTTGCGATATACGAGACGCGTATAATATAAAAATGTATCACTAATTGTCTAATTGAAGCATAATCTTATTGATTTAACTGTCCTTTAATATTTTCATTACTCGATAGATTAACACTGAGCATTATCTATCTTATCCCGATACACTTAAACTTTAATTTGCGAAGAGCAAAATTCGAATCAGTTATAATTTAAACAGCTATGCAAATGAAAATTCAGACAGCTTATCATAAATTTTATGTTGGAGACATAACGTCGATCTTTCATTAATAGATTTGTCACTGTGTAACAGATTGCGGGCCAGCCGCCATCTCGCATTTATGTCCTGCGTTTCAAGTACTAAAATCTACCTATATGATAATGATTTATTTCGTATCACAAAAGTAACATATGTATAATATCCATTTAATTGCATACACAATATGGTTGGATATAAACTCAACGTAGTTACAGAGACCCGAGATCCAAAGCTATCGTGAACTATTCAGTGAACTGTTCCTCCAATACCACACTCTAGTTCCTAACTATTACACACAAGCTTACCAAGATAAGCCGCCTTCTATAATCAGTATATTGAAAGTGTAGTATAGGATTTGACAGCTTGCCCTGGTAAGCAATGATTATCGAAAGTTTTTTGTCTAGGGGCTCAGGTCTCTACAATACAAATAAAAACTTCAATTGAATGAAAAATTCTCCTGCTATATACAATATTATTTTTATATCAATGCAGTTTTACGGTTTAGGGCGAATTCGACCAAATTCCTACCTACACGGGGGTTCGGACACCAATAAAACACGACCGATTTTTGGCCGTGTACCAATGTGATAGCTAAATCATTTTTGGCATAACTACACCAGTGTCCTTAATTTATATTTCCCTATTTTTAATTTATATTTATTGTGTAACACATAAGAAACGATTTTTGTTATTTTTTTATTTTATTTCTTGTTTTAACTAATAATGATTCGGCTTTTTTTTCTTAAATACCTATATATTAAAAAAAATTACCAGTATAACTACTTGCATGTTGTGATTACCTGTAACTGTAAGTGCAGTAAGATCCATTGTTATATGGACTCACAACACCATTGTAATGCTGTATCTTATGTTGGTGATCTATTAAATAGATAAATAAATAGAAAATTTACTCGAATTCGCCCACATTCACAAAATCAAATTAGTATTATATGTATATAAAAACTTACAAGTTAGTTGCAATTGAAAAAATATTCTCCTATCCTGTCAGTACAATAAATGTCCCAATATTCCCTTATTGCCACCAACATCTCCTTTAAGAGTATTTTAAAGACTTGACAAGATGTCCCAGAAACATTAACACAGTGTTGCAACTATTACTGTTTGATCAAAATTTATATTGCAACATGGCACTATTAATTAGAACTGCCTGTCTTAATTTATTAAATACCATATAACATGGCGTACTTTCTCATATCCAAAAATCTTTTGTAAGTGACGCCTTGCTTCCTACGACATCATTCATTCAGTTACTTAACAATATAAAACCTCTAAATTAAAAAAAATAAGCTAGGTATAAATGTTGAAAACATTAAAATAATAAATATATTTAGGAACACAGGTTGCAATCATAACCCTTATGTCAACATGACCGTTTGATCCCATTAAAGATATAACTTACGAATGACCCTCTAACATAACATATCATATCATCACGCCTGATGACCCTCTATGAAATTTTATATAACATCTAACACTGATTTAGAACTACTTATATTGTTTGAATTATGGGATAACTATGACACTAGATATTATATAGTTTAGTCTATTTATTTAGAATCATCCACGTGAGTGCGTCCACAAAATAATTAAACATAGGTACATTCACGAGCATGAATACATATAAACTTTTGACAGTAAAATACCTCTATTGCAAAGAAATAAAGACGTTTATTGGTCAATCGAACGCCGGCGTTCGCAAACATGTACGTTTCTATTATGTATCGTTTTGTGGCCGATGAGAGGTTAAAAATGTTTACATGTTTATACTCGTCTCGGTACAATATAACTTACATCTTCCAAAAACGGGCAAAATAAAATCTAAATGCCAGACAATAAGTGTCTTGAAAATAATTATGTTTAAAAAAGTTTACATTAAACTTCAGCACCTGAGAACAAGATATTACCGAATGCAAAATTCGCGAAACGTCTTATTACACAAACAAAACCTAATTGAATTTCGTTATCACATTAAAATGTGTCTAAACGACACCAATAATACAATTTAAAATAATAATAAATCTGTCAATGTGCTAGGATATGGCAGAATTATTATCGAAAACAACAAGCAATACAGCATGTTACATAATTTCGAAATTAAACTCTCCGGTGTGATTATTCTTTGTAAAGCTTTAAAAATTGAGACCAATCAGTAAAATGAAATCCGTTTCACAGCCGTTTGTGTCACACTGGCGCTACTCAACGACTTCGCGTCAAAGCGTACATAAACCTCACATAATACCTTTTATTTCAAAATTATATAGCACACTGTATAACCTGCATTATTTTAGACTTTTTGGTTGGTGGTAGGGCTTCTAAGCCCGCCTGACTAGCTACCACCGTCTTACCTAAATCTATCGCCATAAAAACAACGTTATAAAGCATTGTTGAGTTCCGGCAATCAGAGGTAAGATAGCCAGTTCCTCAGTTGTTGAGGAATACAGGTGAAGCTCGCTTCCACCTTCGGCCTTATCGTCACTTAACAACAGGTGAGGTGAAGGCCAAGAGCTTGCCTGTCATATGAAAAAAAGACATTATCCATGGACAATTGTACAAAATTACCCCCATTTTTTTAAACTACCTTTTCTTGTATGTATCACAAAACTTAACAAAATCGACTAGCGCCTGTTAGTTAGGATACTATCCAACTTCTGTGGTTTAAGAAAAATACATTATAAGAGAAACATAAATGTATCAACATAACGAGTGACCTACTCGAATGTCACTCGAGTGTCCTGTCACTACTATTCAAGACTCGAAAGATATCAGAGCCTTGAATAGCAGTGTCAGGACACATTGCTCGCACCACTGACGGCCGATTGGGCAATTGGGCAGGAGTGGCGAAAGCGAACTAGGAGCAGCGTAAGTAATGCAGTGACGGGCAAAATTAACCCATTTTAGAACTTTGTCATTTTGAAGTTTTACAGCCGCATTCACTTGTAATGGTTACTTAGAACAAAAATGTACAGTTATTTCAATACACATAAAGACAATTTTTAAATTTGATAATGAACATTACGTTAAATGACGTCTCTGAGTGCGGCCTTAAGTATAATATTGTGGCACTAGACTCTAATAATATTAAAAAGACAAAGTACTAAAATGGTGACATCTTTTGCTCGTGACTCTAATTAGAAATTGACAATCTAGTGAAGAATGCGGGTACCCATTGGATATGGGCAACCCGGGACCGATTAGTATGATATTTCCTGAGGCAGACCTGTTCAGCAGCAGTTGTCACATGGTCGATATAATAAAATCGATATAATATTCATCTCGTAGGTAGGTAGAGGTTAACACCTCTCACACACTCTCACCCACATTTCAGCTGTCGATGTTGTGATGATTTAAGTCTGTTAGAAAAGTAATATTGAAGCAGGTTTTTTGCAAATGACACATCCGTGAACTATTCATAATTAATAGAATTCTGTGTCATTAAGTGAGCATGTCGAAACATACAATATTGTTACAATAATCTACCTCCTCCTCCTCCTACCTCCGTGAATAATTACGCCATATAATTAATAGTATTTCATTCCACCAGAATCTCAAAGATAGCGGAATCTCTGTACTCAGGGAACCAGATGCAGCTTAGGATGTCAGTTAATCAATAAAACACTGAAGCTATCCAGATTTCAAAAAACGTAGCAGTTATTAGGCCCTTTTGAAAATACAGTAAGCCCAAAACGAACCATGGACATCAAGTTACAATTGTAAAAAAAACACGCTGTGACCGAACTCATATAGGTGAAAAGGAGTCCTATATGTACGACAAAATATTGAATATATTTAGATACAACAGTTGTTGAACGTCGCACTTATCATCAAACCATCATACATGTGATTTTATAAAGCGTACAAGTATGTACAGTCAATCAAAAATAGGTATGCACGTTTGACAGATGACAGTCTTTATTCTCTTCCAATAAGAGCCATTTAGTGCTAAACGTGCATTAATAATCTTGATCTCGACTGTATGCCCTGTATGAACGCTATCGCAAATCCCATAGCCTTATTTCGAATTAACATTATTTCATATCCATAAACTAAACATATATTTGGGTTCTGAAATAATCTTCGTCGACACTGAATTCAACCAAGCAAAAGACAAAACTATCTATAAAAGTGCATGTAAAATTAATAGGACACATTCGAGCATTACCAGTATAATAAATATTATTACCCTAATAACATATGCGGAACTATGAGTAATATTATGTTTCATGAGAGGTTATTTTACAAAGTCTATTTGGTTACATTTTGTTATTTGCTTTGTTAAATAGAGTGACTGAGAAAGAAGTGTACCAGTAATATAAATAACAGTCTAATCAACCTAGTAATAATCCGATACTTAATACCCTCTTAATAGTAATAAATACCGAAAAGCAAAGATCCGAGAAGGTTTCTAGTCTTACTCCATAAATACTATAATCTGGGAATTCTAAAAGTAAAACCGTTCTACAAATCTGCACTCTATGGACATCGTCAATGAAACCATTTTTAAATAATGAATATATTTTATAACGTTAGATATAAGTATTACCAATAACTATATACATATGACTCGTGTGATAAAACGAAAATCCTTAACGATTCCGTGACCGATTAATAACATTGATGACATATAATTACAAAAAACTATTACGCTGTCATTACCTGCAAAAAGAAACTTTCGTTATAATTATCATTTAATGCATTTACTTTTACTGAGGAAAAACTGTGTCCCCGAAAATTGGCGGAAGTATTGAGATCCCATATTTCACCTGACATGTCTACGTTCTCATGTTGGTAGGTGTTTTTAGCGATGTCGGTGGGTTGAATTTATATGGCTGTTAAAATAAAATGCTCGCAAGTTCGTTAAGTGTATTTCTTCGCACGCAACGATACAGTGTTACCATTGCATAAATGTGAATGCTACCATACTGATAGAGTTGAGATTGCCAAGAATAAGAATTGATGGCAAACAATACATTTTATCAAAACTTGACAGTTTTGTCTACGATACCATATTGTGACCCAGACCAACCTGGGCATATTGCTCGTAGAACTGACGGCCTTTTGGGCGGAAGGGATTTAGAGTCTCGATCAGCGTACTGGGAGGCTCAACGTTAGGACTGTAGATATGGCGAAGGTAGGGTAGTCGCTGGAGCGGGTGACACAGGACCGCGAGTCGTGTAGATCATTGGGAAGCCTATATCCAGCATTGGACATCTCTGAGCTGATGGATGGACGTATGGATCGTGTTCCGGTGGCGGTTAGACGATACGGCTCTACAGGTTAGGGGTACTAGTACCCCTAGTGTAGAGTCCGATAGGTCCGATAGGTTGCCCGATAAATAGATAGCCCGATAGGTTGGTCTAGTCCGATAGGTTGGTCTAGACCAACTGAGGTAAACCAAGGTGGTGAAGTGACCAAGCGGTAAGTGAAGGAAGTCATACAAGTGAGTCACGTGGGCCTGCAGGCGGGCGAGTGCAGGTCGCGGTCGGCGCCGCCCGCGAAGCTGATGTTGAGCAGCATGGCCTCGAAGGGGTCGCTGCGCATGCGCTGCTGGTTGCTGTGCGCCGCCGCGCCGCAGTCCGGCACCAGCCGCGACTCCTCGGTGCCGTCCTGCAACCACACTCATTGTTAATAAAAAATGGTTACTATACAGTTCAGGAATATTTGGACGATAAAAATGCGTGGGCAGATTGACACGTCTTTATGTTACATATTGTGCTGACTCGTAATGTGGGATGTTGCCAGTCGCCTTTTAATTAATTAGTTTTTATTTTAATTGCTTAGCGAATTTCAACATCGTTCATTGACTCATATAATGATTATAATGCTAAAAATCTATGTTCACCCACTTGATTGTACTAGCCTAACATTTATAAAAAACAAGAATTGTAAAAAATGTGAAAAAGAGCAACCCTCGAGTTTCTGGCTCGCTCTTCTCGGGGATGTCTGCGTTCCGAGCGAGTGGTAGATTCACTTATTCATAAATTGACGTTGTTTGTATATCAAGCCTATAAAATAACGATATTTTTTATTTGATTTTCCCCCCCTCCCCCTACCTCGGGGCGCGGGCTCCAGAGCCGCACGACGCTCTCGATGCCGCTGGTGGCCAGCAGGAACAGCGCGGGGTGCTGCTGGACGCAGTTGACGATGGACTCGTCGCCGCGCACGCAGCGCGCGATGTTGCCCGACTTGCGCTCCCAGATGAACAGGTTGCCGTCGTCCGACCTATAAACAACCATCAAATTTATATTTCCGGTAACTTTCAACTTTATATTTTAGATGAAAACAAACAAAGAAGGTCTCGGTTTGCCATCATGCGGCATATAGTACTGAAACATATTTGCCTGTTGAGTTTTTTTTATAATAATAGGTTGGGGAAAAAGTTTCTTCGCATTTTTTAAGAAAATTCAAAACATTTTTTAATATAGTTTATTTACATTTAACTAAAGTATGTAGGTACCATTTTGTTCGATAACTTTTTGCCATCTTGTAGGTAGGGACATGATCCCATTGCTATAGAAATTTTGGGACTTCTGGTCAAAATACCGCGACAAGTGGTTTTGGCAGTCCTCTCGTGATGTTAACCTGACACTGCCTAAAGAATTCTGAAGAGACCGAAACAGGTGGAAATCTGAAGGTGCAAGGTCAGGACTATACGGCGGATGCATTAACACCTCCCAGCCAAACTCTCTTAATTTTTACTGAGTGGCTAAAATGTGTGAGGTCTAGCGTTATCGTGATGAAAAACCACACCCCTTCTGTTGATTAATTCCGGCCGATTTCTCTCAACTTCTTGCTTTAATCTCATCAGTTGTTCGCAGTAGAGTTCAGAATCGATGGTCCTGCCTGGTGGTAACAGCTCATAATGAATAATGCCCTTCCAATCCCACCACACACACAGCATCACCTTGTTGCGAGTTAACCCGGGTTTCGCCACAGTCTGTGAAGCCTGACCGGCCTTTGACCACGACCTTTTTCGCACGTTCTTGTCGTACGTGATCCACTTTTCATCACCAGTTATCAGCTTCTTCAAAAATGGTTCGGTTTCATTACGTCATAATAAAGAATCACAAATGAGTACACGGTTCATTAGGTTTCTTTCAGTGAGCTCGTGAGGTACCCAAATGTCGAGCTTTTTTGTGTACCCAGTTTTTTTCAAATGCGCCAAAACTGTTTTGTGGTCAATTCCCAGTTCTTCAGCTACGTCGTAACTACTAACATGCCGATCTTGCTCCACTTTTTCAAAAATGGCATCCATTTTATCTGTAATAGGGCATCCATTTTATCTGTAATAGGGCGACCAGAGCGACGTGCATCTTTGACATCCATATTTCCGGATTGAAAACGCTTAAACCAAATTTGTGCTACTCTCACAGACACTGCACTAGGTCCATAAACATCGCAAATTTTTTTCGCGGCTTGCGTTGCATTTTTACCTTTTTTGTAGTAAAATTTTAAAATGTATCGAATTTCTTCATTAGATTCACTCATCTTGGCGGTACGAAAAACAAATGAAAATCACACATTTTTCTAATTTGAATTTGGAATTATGTTCTTTAAAATTTAAACTTTCAATGATACCAAAACCAGCCAGATACAAATAGTATAGCCAAAGAGATTTTATTACAAGTTTATACATACTATAATGCGAAAAGACTTTTTCCCCAACCTAATATTTTAAAAAGTTATGACACCACGTCTGTATTCTTGAAAAAGTTAAATAAAAGCATGGAGCTGCAATACTACATGTTCTTCAATAGCGTCTGTGCGAAATAGGCGTACTTTCGATGGATATAGATCAGAAAAATCGTTGATTACTTTCAGAGCAGGTCAATTATAAGTTAATTGAATGACAGTCAGATACTCATAGCCGCTATCCAAGATCTACAGAGAACCGCGTGTATATGTACATGCAGCCCCGCAGTGTAATATGTGTCATGTACCCGGCCGCGATGTAGTCCCCGGCGGGCCCCAGGAAGCTGGCCTCCTTGATGTCGGTGGTGGTGTTGCAGTGTCCCAGCAGCCTGGCGCCGTAGTCCCGCGCGTGGGCCCGCAGCTCCCGCTCCAGCGCGCTGGTCCCAGAGCCCGACTCTGGGCCGTCGGATGAGCCGTCAGCAGTTGTGCTACGCTTGCTTTCTGTGTACAAAATAAATCGATTTGTAATAATTTAAACTCGATTCAAACTAAGAACCTCCTTTATTGAAGTTCCTTAAAAATAACAAGATATCATCACGCCTCTGTCCCCGAAGGGGTAGGCAGAGGTGTTTAACACCCACATTTCGCCAGATATGTAAGGTCCCCATGTAACAGGTGGGGAGCCTGTCACCATGCACCGGGCACAATGTGAGGCAAGCGATATTCACAATGAACTGTACATAAGTTTTATTAACTCAGTGGTACAGGTCGTGGGATCGAACCCGCGTTTCCCGCGGCCGTGCGAACGAGTAGTGCCCCGTCCGTCACAACTCGGCTACCGCTGCCTAAAAAATAATGGTGAGAGTTATTTACCCTCTACAATTTAGTTTGAAGGTAGGACAGTAATAAACAAGAGCTGTGAGTTTCATTTACCATCTGCAATATTATAAACATTTTTACAGTAATAGAGAGTAATGAATTTAGAATAAACATTTGTTTTATTCTTTCCACGCATTTCTTCCACCGTAAGTGGGTTTCAAGGTATGTCACCAGTTCACCACGAAAGTATTACATGTCATCATCAGACGCCGGGAATATCTCACGCCCACGTTTTTTTTGTCGTTATAATGTACCACAACCTCAAAGAACACTAAACGTTGGTCCGTAATTCGTTTAAGAATATCACTGGACACATAACTATAGTCCATCTATTTTGATCTGAGACAAAAGGTAAGCAAACCATAAAAGGGTTCTTTATGATGTCATTACTTCATTGCCGAATGGTTTTGTCAAAAATATACGACTATTCAATATGTTATTGATACAGACTTTTAAAAAAAGTTTATTAAGCAATTACTTGTCACCTTCAATCATTTTCGATATTTTTTCATTAATGTTATATTTTTTAAATGTAAGTTTAGATTACTAAATTGATATTCGCTATTAAAAATACCTAAAACGAATGGTGTTCTCAAACTTCTATGCATTTAAAATACTTCCAAATGAAGATGAATTCATGACATTTTCATGATACCTTGAACTAACATTATCTTAATACATTACCTCATTGTTTTATTTTTATCCTTATTTAATATCATTTGGATGAAAGCAATATAGCTTGCGTTTAAATACATTTTATACATAATACAGTCTAAAATATGAGGTACTTCATTTCAAAAATAAATAATGTTTATATTCAATGACGATATTCGTATAATGATAATAAATATGGCTTCACCTTTACCTATTTTATTAGGAAATATTAGAGCCCATATTTTTTTGTCCCAGAATTGGATAAAAAGTTTGAGAACCACAAATTCTTTGTTTACCTTTTGTCTCAGATCAAAATGGATAGACTATAGACAATTTATTCTACAATCCGATTATAACATAAATATAAAAAATAGAAGATATTATTATGCTTTATACCATCGTCTTGTGTTTCCAAAATGTCGAGGGCTACGTTGATGTCTTTCTGCAGCAGGAACACCGCGTGACTGCTCGCGTGTCGCGGGAATTTGTCCTGCACAGTGAGAAGAGAATAAGACACTTGAAGAGGTTTTAGGTTTATACTGTTGTCACACCAACTTTTCTCGCATCTAACAACCGTCATGGTGGAGTGACTTATAAGCTGATTTTTGATTACTTCGGTCAAAGAATGACTCAAAGTAGGATATAGAGTGCGTGAGCGGGAACCTAAGCAATTTCTGCAGGGACTTATTTAAGGTGCTTAGGGAGAAAACATAATTGGATGCCGGAAAGCAATGCAAAAATATTCTGCCGCGTGCCTTCATTACCAAGGAACATGCTTCAACGGCGTATCTTCTAGCGAAGAAGACAATGAGAATATGAAGATGATTTAGAGCCCTCTCAGCAAGAAACACTTATAAATGAAGAGACCGAGGTGAAGATACAGTAAACGAACAGTTGCCGGGCCCTCACAACCTAGAGGATAAAAATATGATTTTTATATATATACAATTAAGCAGTGCAACAAGTATACGGCCCATCTGATGGAAAGGGGTAACCGTAGTCTATGCGACGCCTGCAACACCAGGGGTGCTACTGGCGCGTTGCCTTAAGGGGTGTGATGAGGGGACTGGTGGGGAGATTAGGGAATGGGGGGATGGGCCTCCGGCTCTCTCATCGAACGAAGCATAGAAGCGGTAAAGCTACTATTCAAATAGAATTAAGAGCATAATTTTCACTTCGTCTGAGCGTGTAGTTCGAAAACGGACGAGAATTTGGAAAAACTGTATAGAATCAAAGTTATAGAGAAATTAATAAGCTTTCATTTCATCTTAGAACATTTTTCACTACAGCGCACCGTTTTTGGGAATATTGGCGAAAAATCTACAATTGGGACCTTTGTCACCCCCCCTCCCTCCGGCTCACCTCCTAGACGTCAGAACTTTTAGTTATGTTCTCCCTAAGCACCCTGAATACGTTCCTGCAGAAATTGCTTATGTTCCCGCGCACGCATACTACAACTACTTTATTGACTGAACTAGATGTCGCAATCTCTCAGTTGTACGTACGTGTCTTGGTGATCTATTCGTTTATTTCTAATATTTAAAAAAAATAACTAATAAGATTTTTTCTTTATTTTTTTTTATTTAAGATCTGCTGTCGCTGCACTGTCTGCTTACTTCAGGTTATTTGCTAAGAGTAAGTAGCTGAAGTTGTATATGTATCTCTATTCTTTTTTAAAATCTAAGTGGGTTTTTATAGTAACAATGAGTAAATAGGTGACCTTGAAGTATTGCAGGCACTCGTGCGCCTCCCTCGCGCGCTTGAGGTCCATGAGGCCCTTGGCGAGGCGGAAGTGGCTCTTGACGTGCGCGGGGTCCAGCTTGATCGCGCGGTAGCAGTCGCGGATCGCTGCGTACGTGTCGCCGCTCCTAACATTATACATTAGCTATAGTCATTTGCCGATTGTCCGCAAGAGGTTGCGAATTTAATTAACTGGATAAACTGGACTAACCAACCGCTGAACTATTAATAATCTTTACCTGAGTTTTCCAGTATAAGTGTGTACTTCCTGTGTTTTTGGGCCTTATAAAGATTCCATATTTATGTTTCGTATTTCATTTCAGGTAAGTTCTAATCATAATTTTGCGCCCGCGCGACCGGTTGTCCTACAGTTGCTTGTAATTTTGCAGTGCAGCGGCTAGGCCGCTCTAAAATTTTACCTTTATGCAATATTATTTAATTCACTGTCTATGTTGCAGTTTTTTATTCTTATTCTAAAGTTGAGTGGTATCCAAACCATTTATATGTATATAAAATTTCCCTTTAGGATATTTTGACCATATTAAAAGCATCGCCCACACAACAATCCCCTAATTAATAAACGACGACGTACAAAAGTATAACTTTAAATGGCTAAACAGTGGTGTTGGGTGTAAGTCCAACAAAATAGAAGTTAAAGAATGGTAAAAACACAAACTTGGCCAAAATGGTATATTGGTTAACTGGTAAATGGTAAAAAGTAATGATTATGGTGTGAGTACGCGCGACACGGTTGGTTACGTATTTCGTACTAACTTAATTAATTAATAATTATAATAAAAGGTAAATTCGGGTCAATGTGAATTGCTGACCACGCGCGTGCATGGTGAGGTAAATGCACTGTACTTAGTACATATTCCCGAGGGAGCAAGAAATAGATAGTGAGTAATTTATAACCAGAACATACAAACATATGGAATTCAAATCAAAGTAAGAGTCCTGATATGACAAAATTACATATATTCAGGATTTTGAAAATTGCAATGGATTTATCTCTAACAAAAATCTCTCTTTACAGCAACAAACCTAGAAACATCGCAAATTCAACTTACCACCCTCTCCTCATGAGCGCAGCCGCTCTGTTCGAGTAGAGTATAGCGGTGTCGGGGCACTCGGCTATGGCGTGGTTGTACAGCTGTATGGCGGCCGCGAAGTTGCACTTGTTCACGTAGTCATTCGCCTGGAACGCCAGCAGCTAGCATGAGGCGGTGCAGACCACACCCGCGCGAACGTTTACGAGCAAATAAAAAGTACAAGCCTTCTTGGTTCAAAAATAAAAGAAACGACATGCGAGGACACAATACTATGCGCGTTTTGGTTGTCAGTGGGTAAAGTAGCTTTCTTACTTTTTATTAATTACCAGCTGTACTACTTCGTCCGCGGTTACTATGGCTTTTTAACCCTTTGATTTTCTCTCAAAGTCTCAGTCCGATCGGTTTAAAATTGACAAAGTTTCATACAAACTTTCATCCCCTATTTTATCCCCTTGGTAGAATTAATAAAAATCCTTTCTTAGCGGATGCCTACGTCATAACATCTACCTGCATGCCAAATTTCAGCCCGATCCGTCCAGTGGTTTGGGCTGGGCGTTGATCAGTCACCTTTGAGTTATATATAGATTACTGGGGGTAATTAAGTATAAAAAACCAATACGCCTGCACTACATAAGAATACTGGATAACTATATTCAGAAATAACTTGCTATAAGTTTTAATTAAGTGTAGTATGTTTTATTGTACCAAGTGGCACGGCCGCGATTGATACGTCGACTTATTGCAAAAGTAATGCAGATTTTCTTAAAAGTCTACAGCTAGATACCCAAGAAGCATGAAAAAAAATTAATCTAAATGACTGCCAGTCCAAAATGAGCAAATACAAAAACACAATAAGTCTTATCGCAAAGCAAGAAGAGCTATTTTACCTTCAAGCTTAAAATGTGCGTATTGTTTTGAATCGACTGTAATACATAATGATCCTGTGCAAGCAAATACGTTTCACGATATAATAGCGCGGTACAGTAGCTTAATAGTCATTATTATTCTAAAAACTAAGTTTAAATTGTTTCTCTGTATATTAAACAGGTGAAGTAATTGTGAACTTTATCCAAAGTGGATAAAGTGGTATTTGCAATGGCTTACATTAAATGAGACTCACCAATTCCTTCAAGTGCCGGACCCGTTCCGGCAGGTGCGGTGTGCTGTCAACTACGGCGTGGTCACTAGTACCATTTTTGGGAACCTCTTCCCTTCTCCCCTCTTCCCCCTCCCCTTCTTTTTCCTTCTCCTGATCTCTCTGGCCTTTGTTGTATTGGGTGATGAAGCTGTCAACTAACACTGGCCGCGGAGCCGAGTTTATGTCGTATAAATACACCTGTGGGTACAAATAACAGCTGTATGTAGTACCTGAATCTTACTAAGCTTTACACAAATATACAAGTAAACAAGAAACGGTTGATCAACGAAAAGTACGGCATTCAATAAAAGCAACGGAGTCAAATCGATAGTAGATCTACTAACTTTAATAATAATAATCTTGTGAGCCAGCAAGGTGGAGGTCGCTAGGCCTGCATCATTTCGTGCTGCCTAGCATCCTTTGCAAATGGACTTATCTACTGCTTACCATCAGGTCGTGTTAAGTCATTTGCTGGGCTGATTATAGAAATAAAGAAAAAAAAAATTTAAAAAAAGGCAGAGCTGCATTAGCAAGTCCTCAATCACACAAACAAAGTTTCCAGCGCAGCTGGTAAAAATACCAATGAAGCAACTTGTGCGACCACAACAATGTCATCTCAAACTCTTCCTGGCTACGAAAGGACGTTGAGTCATAGTTCCCGGTTGCTATAGAATATTTCCACATACATACATATAATCACGACTATTATCCTCTAAGGGTTAGTCAGAGACTAGGCAAAAGCACAGCAAAAGCAGTCCATTGCCATAGTCCACGCTTCACCTAGCAGTGACTGCACTCAGCGTGCCAGGTGGAGAGCCCGTCGCCGTTATAAGCTATTTAATGGTTGTGCAGTTCTATGTGCATTTGTCGCCTTTTACGACACCCAAGGGAAGAGATGGGTTGGTAGTATTCTTTTAATGAGCCACTTTTAAATTCATCATCATAGGCTGCCCTTTTCCCAATTTCATTTGGGGTCGGCGCAACGAGTCTTTCTTCTCCACTCTCACCTATCACACGCCATATCAACATTCACTCCCATTCTAGCCATGTCCTCATTCACACAATCTATTCATCTCTTCTTTGGTCTTCCTCTCCTTGCATTACCATCCACTCTCATACTCATAACTCTTCTCGTTACATGCTCATTCTCTTTTCTCAAAACATGTCCACACCACGACAGCCGCTTTTCTCTCAACTTCTCTATCACTGGAGCAACTTTCAGGCATCCCCTAATATACTCATTCTTCACTCTATCAATCTTCGTCACTCCACACATCCATCTTAACATACGCATTTCGGCCACATGCAATCTATGCATCCACCTTTTTCATAGCCCAACATTCCGATCCATACATAAAAACAGGGTATGTATTTAAATTCATACCCATCAATTCGTCTAAACTCTAAATAGGGCGTACCTACTAATAATTTACATTACCTGCTCAGAACCCAAGTTGACTAGCAATTCGTTCCCGTCGTAGCTGAACGCGACGTACGTAGTGGCCTTCTTTGGGAAGGTTTGCTCGTTAGGCTCCATCGACAAGTGTCCTATAACAACATATACAATCATATAAGTGAGGCATTATAATTACCTTGCCATTGTAAGTAACGCGCAATGTAGACACAGTAGAAACATCAATTGATTGCGGATACCGGTGTTCGCGCTGACTCTCAAGGGGTTAAGAGAAAAATCTAAAAAATCACGTTAGGCCAGTTCAGGCCAGCAATGTAGGAAGAGCTAGGACTGCTGTTCTGTAGCCCTAGACATATCCGCAAATGGACTCTCCTACGGCACATCGACAGGTGGAGATGAGTCGTTTGCTTTTTATAAAAAGAATACACTTATTAATGGATCTAAATGTTAAACATCGAAAGTGGCGGATGAAAAATAGAAACACAATGAATATAATAATGAATCGGTCCACCGCTTAGTCCACCATTCGCCAAACAATCAGCAGCAAGAGCGGGGTTTCGCCCGGTTACATAGCGACACAGCAGAAGCCACTACCGGTGAGTGCATACACTTTACGTCTAGAGGATAATTCCCTCAGAATTCCTCTACACGGTTTTAGTCATTTTTATAGTTTTCATTCGGTAGGCAAAAAGAAGCGATACATTGAATTTGTGGATTCTGGTATAAGAAGAAAGAAGGAAGTGGGTGTTGAGCTGACGAACGACAGATGAGGATAGAAGAGGAAGATGTAGCTGTACTTAAAATAGGAAAAGGGTAGGAAGAAGATACCTGGCGCGAAGTAATGCACGGCGCTGGCGGGCACGTTGTTCTCGGGGTCGCCGGCGCCGGCGCGCGCGCATCGCACGTTCTGGCGCTCCCACGTCATGCGCGACGACGACCCGCCCGCCTGCGACACACCCTTCATCTTACTTATTGACACACATCTAAACTAGATTTGGGGTCGGCGTCGCAAAAACCGACCGAGATAATAACAACTCAATAAGCACCCAACTAAAATTGGCGTTTTAGTTCGCTTTCGATTGCGCCAACATTGCACACGTATGAAAATTACTGCTTAAAAATGGTAATAAATATTATAAAAATATAAATTGAACGGAATATTGTAATTTCGCTTTTGAGGAAAAGTTGATCGCAATTATTTAACTATATTGAAATTAAATTACACATCTACGATTTTAATTCCAACCTAAGCGCCAACACTAGCCAATGCTACTCCATAAGTTGGGCGAGTCATTATATTCTAAATTTAAATATTTTAGAAAATTTTCTCTCCAATTTATTACCTTACTTATTTTTTACGTGATAAAGTTAAATTTAGAAAGAATAATTACTGAAATGAAACTAAATTTTGAAAAGAATAACATTTCTGGCGAAACGAGTGTGTGTAACACCTCTGCCTACCCCTTCGGGGAAAGAGGATGATATGTTACGTTTATACTGAGAATATTATATTTCGGATACGGAGATGCGAATTTTTGGAAACCAAATTCGAGTGTGAAATACACCAATACATTTCTATTTTTGTCAGAATGAACCTAATCCTATATACTAATATCATTGATCTTTATGAAAACCTAAATGTTAACAGCCTAAATTGGATTTTGTTACATAGCAACAAATTCGTGGACACGTCATAAGAACATTAATAAATTTGCACACCCAAATGGGTAAAATACGGATGTATGAAGAACGAGGAAAAAACCAAGCCAATACATAATGAGAGAGAAACTTCGAGGCGTAAGTTTGCTCACGCCTTATTATGGTACTTTAGATCGATTGGCCAACAATCGTCGTAAGCCAAGTTGCCCGCGAAAGTTTTGTTACAAAGTCACCCACGAGACGTTTGGACGGCTTGGAGGGGGGGATATAGCGAATGTGGTTCCTCGCACTTCGATTCGTGTGCGAAGACCACCGGCGCGCTACCGCTCGCCTTAGGTTAAAACCTCTTTATATATATTTTACTTTTCTTTTATTTCACGTAATGTTTAAATCCTGGCAGATTGTTTTGAGTTGTTACGAAAGCTGTTTGTAATTTTTATCTGCAATATAGTTTTACACAGTTTCCTATGAAGTTTCATTCCAAGTATTAGCGACCATGCTAGCCTACCTGTAGCTTCGATAGCTTAATCATCCTAGTGTCGTACAGTCGCACGTAGAAGTCGTTAGCGCCGACAGCGAGCTGGTACGGACGTCTGGGGTTCACCGCCACACATTTGGCTTCGGCATAGCGGCCCATGTGGTTCAGAAGGTTCACTAGCACGTTGGTGGCCTCCGTGTTGCAGCGATGCGCGACACGCATATCGTGTTGTCTGCAAAGGTGAAGAGGAATAAAAAATACAATGAAAAGGGAGGTAATTAATTGGGCATCCTTTTAATTATTTGGAGCAAACAAATACTTTGTCTGCAATATAATAATTTCGCCGGCAAAATCGTTATTTGGGCAGCAAAATAATGTGTTGGGCAGCGGAATAATTAAATGAGCTGCAAAATGATTATTTGCGCACCAGTAGGTACCGGAAATGTATACAATTTAGGAAAAGGTTCAAGGATCAATTCCTAGGAAGTGTATTCTGATAGATATTAGGTTAAAGTTATTTTAATGGCCCTTAAAACAATATATATTTGTGTCAATAATCGGTTTGTCTAAATTGAATAAAACGTAAAACAATAATAAAATATAATTATACAATTTAGCAGCAGAGAAAACAAATGTGTTGCTGCCCAATTAGTTATTTTTCTGACCAATTAGAAATATCCACTGCCCATATGTTGCTGCCTAATTAGTTATTTTAGCTGACCAATTTGTATTTTTATTGATGACCAAATTCGAATATTTTGCTAACCGTTTAAATAACACTCCTATGAATACAGTTAAAATAGATTTGAGCCTAAAAGCCAAACACACCGAATGTACGTATTCGTATGCGCGTACAAAGACAGCGTTTAGTATAGGGCATGGCATACCGCTTGCGTGACGCACATGCGCACGCTTACGGTTGTGACGATGGGGATGCCGGTGATAAATAAAATCCCGGAGATGTAGTCCCTTATTGTGATTACATTTAAGAACTTAAGAGACAAATAGTGCCTTGTCAAAGTTACTTAAGTTGCTGGAACATTTATCGTAATAAATAAATATCATTCACACCTATCAACTAGTCCCATTTTAAGCAACTAAATGCTGCTTGTGTTACGGACACTAGATGACGTACAAATATATTTAATAGATAAATACATATAATTATGTAGAATATACATTGTATAATACATATATAATGAACATCCAAGACTGGAGAACAAATGTCTGTAAATTCATCACCCAAACACTTTACCTCCACTGGGGATTGAACCCAGGACCTCTCGAGATGGCGACGCCTTGAGATCGGCGTACAGACCACTCGACCACGGAGATTATAGTTTAATAACTATAATTTATGTTATAATTTTATTACCAACACTAAATTTTTATAATTTATTGGCGTTGAGACAACTGCTCCAGACGCTGACCGTGACAGGAATTAATTGGAGACCAAAACAATGAAAAGAGACAGATGGTTAGTTTAAAAACAGAAACATCAGAAAATGGTCAGAGAAGAGCGTGTTAGATTAATATATTTATTACAAAAACATAAATATATGTGATGATAATTAATATTCTATAATGCTTCAGTTTGTGATAAATGTTGTTAGTTGAATAATTTTACAAATGTTTCTGTACCATAACAACAGTCATAAAAGTTAAAATATTATATTATTATATTATCAACAACGAAATAAGCTGACTATTGGGATTAATCATTAATAATATACTTTATTAATAAAGTAATTTAGAAATATTTAAACAATATTTTAAATTTTATATCAAATTATATATACATATATTTATGTTTTTGTAATAAATATATTAATCTAACAAGCGCAATAACAGCAAAGAGTCGCTAATACTGATATAGCGCCTCGTTACACGGTTACGAATTGCAGCAGTGCGAGCATAGAACTTCGTCAGTCGCCATATTTGATCGACAAAAGCATCCGTCCTTTTCACTCCTCACGGTTATCTGTCAAATTTTTTCGACAATTGTCGATCTTAGACGTCAAATTTGGGTTATTGAAAGTTCTATGCTCGTAGCGCTGGTCCCATGAGACAAAATGTACGTCAAAATGTAAAGAAATCTGTTGGCCAGCACTAGCGGCCAGCCCACATATAACTACACACTTAACCAGGAATAAAATTTCCTCCAAGTGGACCTTTATCGTTGTATTCACCCGTATCCTATATTAGAAGTCACACCGAACTGTTGCTGTGCGTAACTACGCACGCGCACCTACACCTACATCAATACTTGCGTATAGGCATATTGATTTGATTTAAATCGTACGTCGATCCCAAAAAACAACAAGCACCTTTTAATAATAACAGTATTAAAACTGATCAGAACATTATTTTTATTACACTCGCGTATCAGTTAAAGCAGATGACATCACCTTTATTAGCCTGTCTGTGTGAATATTTTATCACCCTTCTATATAGGGATTTCTCTCTCAATGAGCTGAAGCCAACCCCCTTGGTTTTATCAAGTTTTTTTTTGTACCTGTAAGCCTATGGTGACTATTCATACTAATATTATAAATGCAAAAGTAACTGTCTGTCTGTCTGTCTCGCTTTCACGTCAAAACTACTGAACCAATTGAACCGAAATTTAGTACACACATAGTCTAGAGGACGAAAAAAGGACATAGGCTACCTTTTATCCCGATATTCCCATGGGAACAGGTGCCATGCGGGTCAATGTTAAAATATTTAAATAACACCTCCCAGAAAAATGAAGAACAAACCGCCACTATTAACTTTGCTTCTAATAATAGAGTAGGAGTAAATTTTCAATTCCACCTGTTCCAGGCTACTGTTACAATTTGAAAAAAAAAAAATTCATTGTTGAATAGCCTATTTATTGAGGAAGGCTATAGGCTACATACCATCACACTATATCAAAGCAACTATTCTACGCGGACGAAGTCGCGGGCAGAAGCTAGTCTACTTAAACAACTTGTTGTATTACAATAGGGAGTTACTAACTAAGGTTAAAGGTGTGATGATATGTTTTGTTTTGAAGTAGGTAGTCTGAATTAATTTTGAACCGAAAACACATAAATTTAAGCTATAATAAGACCTGATAATAAATAATATAGAAACATTAATTAAACTTAGAAACAAAATAATACTACAACATAATTATCATCATGCCTCTACCCCCCCAAGGAGGAGGTAGAGGTGCAAACTAACACCCCTATTTTGCCTGTTATGTTTAAGTCCCCATGTAAAAGGGGGCGAGCGTGTTGCCTTATGATTTTGGTGTTGACCATTGGCCAATCGGCGCTCATAATCTCATTGCATCTGTAATCGGCGGCCGCCGATTGGCTCTCCAGTCGTATTCCACCTTCCTCATTGGTGCCACGTCAGTACCCAGACGCAGCTATTGGCATCTATCACCTCCACGTAACACGCCCACTCAACACCAAAGATAAATGCCGCTACTTATACAGGGCAGAGTGTAAGGCGAGTGATATTAGAAATAAAATGTTGATGAAATAGCTCACAGTATAAGTCCATCTTCACCCGCTGACCAGAACAAGCTGGGGTTATCCGGGGCGGTGGCGAGCCTCTTGATGCGGCCGCAGTGGCACGAGCACTCGAGCAGCGCCGCGCCGGACGCGATGTTGCGCACACGCACCATGCCGTCCGCCGCGCATGTCGCCACCGAGTCGGGGGATGCGAACTACAAAGAATCATAGGTTTAGTCGTCAACATGAGCCTTTACTCATTCCACTATGGAGCACGGATGTTTCTACATGGAGAAACATATAAGGAGAACAAGCTATAACACCACCATCCATGCGCAATGAGGATTATTGGGTCCATACATAGGTATAATACAGATATTAGAATTTATGAGGATGCTTAAATCATTTCAATATAGACTATCTGAAAGAGTTAAGATCTGTATGGCTACAGCAGAGAACAAGCAGGAATGGAAAGAGATGGAGGAGGCTGTTACCCATATTTGGACTGTATAAAAAACTTAAAATAAGCCACAACTAATCATACCAACTTTATTTTTTTTCTTTATTTGAATTTTACTTTCCCTAACACAGCTACCAAATCATTGATAAGTAAAATTGTACAGGAAATAAAGCTATACCTAATATTATTGCACCATCGAATAAATAAATTTATTTTCAAACATTCGGAACCAATTGGGAGTGTGATAACCACCCGTGGTTTTTTTGGGTAAAACCCCGTAACTAATATAGATTAAAGAGCCAATTACCAAAATAAAATACAACAACTCTAACAATTTAATAAAATGATGTCACCGATTTTAAAAGCATCTATAAATGGCTTCTAATAATTACATCAAGGTATCCAAAGGCTGAAAGTCAACAAGCAAAAATACCTTCCAGTATTAGATACATAATTATCTTACATATATTGTCTGAACGGTGAAAATCATCATGACATGACAAAATGGCAGGTCCAATAAAAATTAAAAAAAAATTTACTCGAAACATGTATATTCCAATTAAATTTAAATACCAACTATCAATTACCTTATCAAATATCCAACTGATAAAACACATTGCGTTTTTCTCAAGAATAAATGTTTATAAAGCATGAAGTGTAATAATTTTGGTACCTAATACCATACCTATGTTCCCAAATTAATGTTTTTACATTTAAATTGTCTGAAACATCCATTAAGATAATCTAAACATAAAAGTAAACATTTAATTATAATTAATTATAACTAGATAATTATCTATTGTAATGGCTTCATAATCAGTCAACAACCACATGCGATCCACTGTCCATCCAATGTCCTGTCCATCCCTTGTCCAAGATACCATTTCAACCCACATCAGTCTACATACATACTACATACATCATTAGAACAAAATTGGAATTAGGCCAGGAGAATCAGTGGCCCTTGATTGAATACTTTGTCAATAGAAAACATATCAAATTGACATCAAAAACATATTAAAATTATTAAAAAGTTCTGCCCACAAGTTCATCTGTGCTTTTGAGGACTTGTTAAACAAAATTTGTTTTGGTGGCTATCTCAAACACAGAACATAAACATACTTTACAATACAAAAATATATTAACTTACACATTATAACATCAGCTATATCTGAACAATATGGCACTCTAAACATGTTTTTGTATTTTAAAGATTAATTACCTTTACAGAAAATATATTTCCTGTGTGTCCTGTTATAACTTTGTGGAGCTTTTTGTAACGATAAGGATCCCACAGAATGACGTGAAGATCATCAGATGCAGAGGCCAAGACGCTAAAAAGAAAATGCAACAGTCATGACAATCGACCTTTGATAACAAATGTTTTATCTCAAAAATAAACTTACGATCCATCGGTATTCCACTCGAGGCAGTTTACACATCCCATATGACCATGTAACGTAGTCTCCAGGCCCAACCTGTCGATGGTATCTTTCGTTACCGTCAAGCTAGTCTGGAATGATCTCTGAATATCGCCTCGCTCTCTGGCCGCCGTCATCCCCACAGTACCCTTCGCCCAAGCGGGCTCCTCTCGCCGACGCATTTTCACTAAGTTACTGCTCAATATGTCTGATCAACCATCACAATCAGACAAGATTACAAACTAACTACGGCTCGATCTATTAATAGTATACACCATAGCATTACACATTATTATCATGTAAGATACTATGAATATACCTATTCCATGAATCCAATTTGATCGTACTATCCAAATAAATAACAAACAAATACGAGAACAAATAGATATTTTTCGAAATAGCGAAGATAATTTTCACGAATGAAAACGAAAGACAACTGTCAAGCAAGTCGAATGTAAGTAATGTCATGAAATGATCGATACATTTTTAAACAGTTCAATCAATTATATTGATTCATTCGATTTTAAATTGTATGTTTAAAATTGAGCTTAATTCACCATGATTTGAAACATGCAAATTACTGTTTATTAACGGACAGAGGTGCTGACCATAGGGTTCGATCAAAATAAAGAGCAGATATATGGGTAGATCGCCTCAGCTGTTCTGTTGGTCAGCAGTATGCACTGAATGCAGGGAGTTTACCTTGAATCCTGATAGGTGTGATAGTTTCCCTTGCATCAAAATCAAAATCATCACTGGTGGCACATATAATGGTGGTCAGACACCCGTAAAGTAGTAGACAGACAGCACTTTAATTTCGTTTTATCGAATGACGTAGTGACCCGGTGTCATATTATATTAGGTTTGGTTTTGTTCGTGAGGCTGTATTTAGTATATTTTTCATCAAAGGTCCAACGTTACATTAAAATAATAATGCCACAAATTCGATTTCTTCAATTCAAATATATTGAATAGTTTGATGAAGACTCCAAATAAGACTTCTGTGTTGTTTACTCTGAGGCTCTCAGCTGTCACACGCATCTCTAATGCGCTGTCTGTCAGGGGTTTTTGGCGCCATTCAACAATAGCGGACGTGATTTTTATTTCAGTGATTGTAATATTGTTTCGGAGTTGATCTTGTTGCGTAAAAATAGTGTAGTTTTGTCTAGTAAGTGTCAATAAAGATGAGCAATATGGAGAATCATTGAAATAATCGTCCAGTGGTGTGAAAAACGATGGGATTTTTATCGTGGTAATCCACCTCATCGAAGTTATACCACAGAGTCTAACATCGATCGTTTGACGCCAAACTCTCCCAAGATGCATTGAAATGCTAGTGTAATGCATTTCAATAAAAGTGAATGAAACTACTGAATAAAAGTGTTCTACTGTTAACGTGTGGCTCAAAAGGTCCTGCAACCAAAGCCGTAAAACTGAATATTAAAAAAAAGTAATTGTGAATTATTTGTGACACTTGGGAAATATTTTTAACAAATTGTATTTGTGTAGTTTCTGAGTATTGATGTGCTTTCCTATACACATTAAATAAATAAAGTAATGTCAAATCCATATATCAGCCTTTATTGTTTTTTTTTGATATAATTAAAGGTATGTTTTGCTTAACTAACATATGTTACAAATGAATTATCAATAGACTTCGAATATATTGGACTTTTTACTTATTTGTAATTTTTTCGCATTGCAGCAATACTTTTCAGTTAAAATGGGTGAGAGGAAGGGTCAAAATCTTTACTATCCTCCCGACTACGACCCCAAAGTCGGGGGGTTAAATAAATTCCTGGGTACTCATGCTCTAAGAGAGAGGGCCAGGAAACTGCACATGGGCATCTTGATCATTCGGTTTGAGATGCCATATAACATTTGGTGTGAAGGCTGCAATAATCATATTGGAATGGGGGTGAGGTATAATGCAGAGAAGACAAAAGTGGGCATGTACTATAGCACACCAGTCTACCAGTTCCGGATGAAATGCCACTTGTGTGACAATCATTTTGAAATCAAGACAGATCCAGGGGTAAGTAATTAAAGAAAAAAAATATATTTTGAGTTCACTTTGAAAAAAGGACACTGATAAAATAGAATAGAATGAGAATATTTTACTTTTTATACTTTTTACAATAGGTAAATAGGCAATACTTATTGTTTTATGATGTTATTTCAGAATTTAGATTATGTCATTGTATCTGGTGCCAGACGTCAAGAAAACAGATGGGATCCGACAGAAAATGGACAGATAGTCCCTGAAACAAAAGAAACACAAAAGCGGTTGTTTGATGATGCCATGTTTAAATTAGAGCACAAGACTGGGGATTTAGATGCAGCTAAACAAGATAAACCTCGACTAGGAAAACTTGTTGGTAGAAATGAAACCGTGTGGAAAGATGACTATGATGCTAATTGTTTATTGAGGAGGAATTTCAGGGTAAGACATTGAAATTTGATTTAATTTTCATTTAATTTCAGTCTGCATTAATAACTATTTTTTTAACAAAACCTTCTCATCTCCATCTTTTCTAATCAGAAATCAAGTCACAAGCCTGGCCCTGTTTCCAGAAGTATATGGATTTTCATTGAAGGTTTGTTATTAAAAACATATATTTGATATTTCAGAAAAGAAGAAAGGAACTTGAAGTATCTTCAGTCAATGACAGCTTACTGCTAGCAAAGTCTTCACTAGACATTGAATTACTGCCAGAAACAGAAGATGACAAAAACATGGCAGCTCTCCTGTCCTTAAGGCCATCACGAAGCATTGAAGAGAAGGAAAGTCAAGTAATAAACAAGATACTCAACACACCAGCCTTACCAAGTTCCAGTGGCCTATTGACAAGTTTTGGAGGGCTCAAAAAAGAGGAATCACTCGGTAAAACTATTCCATTAACAAGAAATTCGTTGGGTATTACTGTCAAAAGAAATAAAACTGAAAATGAGGAAGTTAAAAAAGATACAGAGAAAAACATTGATTTTAAAAGTTGCTTTGATGTTAAATATGTTGGGTTTAATAAGGATGATGAGAACATGGATTTAAAATTTGGACTAAACATTGGAAATCCATTATCTTTGGTTGGAGACTACAGTTCTGGTGGAGATAGTACAGACTAAAACTTGTTTGTAGATGTATTACTAAATAGTAATAAAAGTGGAAAAGCAGAGAAGTATGTAAATAGACTCTATTCGATATAGAAAAGAGTAGAATATGAAATCATTTACATAATCAGATTAGGGAGTCAAGTATTGTGATACAGATTTCATCAGTTGTTTTAACTGCCTGTCTTAAAAATAATAATATAGATATTACATAATAAAACTGTAGATGTCGAATGTCTGTACATAGAAAAAACAATGCTTAAAACTAAGTCAGGGGGCTGTAAAAAGAGGGAAAATACCAAAAAAAAAAAATTTCTGTCTGTTTGTATGGGCTAATCTCCAAAGTGGCTGGACCGATTTCAGTGAAATTTTGCGTGGTGATACTTTATATCAACAATTTAGATACTTTTTATTCTGCAAAATTTAAGGGTTCCTGTGGCATAGTTAAAAAACCATAGTAACAGCGGACGAAGTCGGGGGCAACAGCTAGTTGGTAATATATTCACTGCCTATAATATTTATATACAACTATATTATCACATTTATATATTATATCATTAGGTAATTGTCCCTCTGGAAATGATGAATGACTAAAGAGTAGAGCATAATGTTGAAACGAATTGGCGAGCCGCGGGAAGCGAGTGCGTAGTTCCGGTAGTTATGCATACATACATAAGTGTACAACCACCGTGTTGTCAAGGTACCACAACGTCGAGTGTACTTAGGTATGAACCATAAAAACAAAAAAACCCAGTACAAACAGGTTTATTGGATAGCTTATTTCATACAATCTTCCTAACCTTATATCTTACATACAAGAAACATCGTTAGCGCGATATAAGAACATGCAGCGCCATCTCTTGGCGTCACTAGGAACTAATTTAACATAAAAGAGAAAGTGTTATACAATAAGTGACGCCTTTTTCCCACAGGGGTAGGCAGAGATTACATCCTTTCACTTGCTATGATCCCTGCATATATCGCTTCATCAACTTTCATTACAGTCCTCATACCTGCACGGTGATTTCGGGTACTTTGACCTGGCCCTTCTCTAGAACGTCTTTAATTTCGAGAAACGTTCGGCTAGTTATGCAGCTCGGCTATAAGCGATTACTCGCATCACTCTGAGTTCTGGTCGAGTACCGTTGAGCGAGTGTTATCTTTCATAGCTCTTATCGCTCAGCTACAAACCATTCAAGCAAGTCCTCGCCGGCAGCGTGTACAGTCAGCGATCAATCGTTTAAGCATCTTTTGTTTACATGGAATCGTTTTCTCGCGGGGCGGAGGGACAACTGCCTTAGTGTATTGCGTGTATAATAACCACACAATTAGTAGGTGACTACTATATATACTCACATATCTAATATTTGTATACTCACATATACTTCAAGAAATAGTTTTGTAGCTGTCTTATGTCCTGATGACGCAATGTTTCCAGAACAGGATATCGTCGTTGCGCCTGACAAATTCCATATATGATATTCACAAGGTTTTGGGAAACAATAAAAAACATGTTATTAAAATAAGGAACAGATAATATCTGTTATTGTTATTGTTATAAAAAAACATGTTATTAAAATAAGGAACAGATAATATCTGTTATTGTTATTGTTATAAAAAAACATGTTATTAAAATAAGGAACAGATAATATCTGTTCCTTATTTTAATAACACGTTTTTTATTGTTTTCCAAAACCTTGTGAATATCACATATGGAATCTGTCAGGCGCAACGACGATATGTACTATTATAAGGGTCGATCCCCATTGATCGACGGCGTTCGACGATTACATACAAAAAGAGCTCTAAACTATGGGACGACGGACGCATCCGTTATCGATGCGGCGACAGTGCTAAAATGGCGGACGGACATGAGACGCGATCGTTCATCGGCGGCTTCAGATCAACAAAATGCGCGTCAGCGAGCTTCTTTTTAATCGGCAAAGTGCGAAAGACCGTCAATGTGGCTCGACCCTAATTTCGATGCAATAAATACGCTCAGCATATACCTACAACATCCATATTTATGATAACTATTCATAAATGTAATTCACGAAAATGTTCTGTAAAAATTATTTAATGGAATAAAAAGTAGTTTCATGAATTCATACATTTTATTTGTTCCTTTTATAAAACATTTATTACTTATATGCATGGAATATTCAGTTCGATGTAAGCTTACATAGAATTGGAGGAAAACATTCGTTTTACTGATTGCTGCACATTCAAGCTTACTAACACTTCTTTGGTCAGTTAATATATCATGTTCCCAGCGGAACGACTTTTACTTTGACTGAATTTAAGTCTAAACCCTAGCTAACTATTTTTTTTATTTAATTTCATTTTATGTACTAAAAACTCTGGATACAACTAAGTACTTTAAAAATAGAAAATATCCTTTTTTCTACACTCATGTTGTAATGTTCGAATTATGAACTCGGACTCGGAACTCATAATGACATACTTGTTAACACATGATAAAAACGAAAATTTAAAAATGGAAACTAACATAATGACCATTATGCAACAGGTTTTCCCGACAGTCAATAATAATATTTCATAATTTAATAATTTCTTTGAATAATGAGTGTATTAAAAAATTAATTAAAATTAATTAATTATTGTGTATTAAAACACTCGCGTGATACGCTCGTGTCTTAATAACCTATATTATGTGACAGTTACATAAACCACTATTATGTGACTAACATGTAACTTTAGAATATAAAAAAACTGGGAGCGTAATCTCTTGAGGTCAAAAATGGGGCTCTAAGTGTGAATGTGCAACAATAATACAAGAAATTAGAAGTGTAAATAAAATAGGGCAGCATTCGATTGTTTTTACGATTCAGACTGTAATGGCAAATGTGAAGCATAGCATAGCTCTATAAGGCATAGTTTAAACCGTAATCGTATTGTAAGTAAACAATGTTCAAATAATTATTCATTAATTGCCACATAAAAGTTAAATCACGCTACTTATAATAAGCAAGATTCATTGTTTTTGCAAGCATAATTAAATTCAACTCATATAGATAAATATACAGAAATAGCTCTCCAACAATTTCACTATAATTGGTTCAATTAAAACTAAAATTTGTATATGTAATTACTAAACCAATCATCTATTCTAACATAGTACAGACATCAATAACAGAGATAATATTTATGCAAATACATACATAGATTACGTACGAAAATACTCTGAATATTCATTTAATGCTAGCTAATTATAATAAATATGAGGCAATGTAGACAATTGCACTATTATCGGCTGGAAATCCGAAATAAGACATTACTTAAAAGCAAGTTTAGCCTCAAAAAAGCATAAGATATTTCATTAAAAAGAATATAGGCCAGTAATTTAAGTTTATATAAAATAAACATTTTAACTTTATGCAAATCAATCATTATACAAAAACAACACGTTGGGCGCCAACAGGCGACCACAATAAAAAATCATCTCATTCAATATTTTAGGGTAAAATCGCTTAAAAACAATTGATTTCATCAATAAATTTTAAAAATTTGTTTATATAAAGACTTTTTATAAGCAAATGTTTTTGTAGAGTAGAAAAAGGGATAAGACGGTTGAATGTGCGCTTTCTCATGTTTAAGCATGACTTAGTACAGTAAAGTCTTATCTTACCCAATCATTAATTTATGTTTAACGGCATGGTGAAAATGAAAAACATAGTATAACTTAGATACTAACCATACAGCAGCATAACTTGTAATGCACCCTATTAAAATATTTACTAACTAGACAAGTGAGATCCATATATGTTTTTTATCGTAAAAACTGTAGGTATATAGAAAATTGTAAAGATAAAATATAGAGAAAATTAATTATTGTCAAAAGGAAACGATGTTGATTGATATGTCGCGCCAATTTCAATGGATGACTACAACGTTCGATGGGAAATTTTATAGATAAACATTCAAACACATTGATTACGCTAAGCTATATTATATATAAACATTAACAACAGCTTAGAACTATTATTTCCTGTACGTTTTAGTACGACATTCAGCCTCAATATACTGAAAGATCAAGTTCTTTCACTTTTTAGTCGTTTCATACTCTCAATAAGTTCAGAAGATTGCCGTTTTACGTTTGAACTAAATAAAAATAAAATGTTTAGTATTCTGAGAGTAACGACAGAATAAATCATTGTAATCTTTGGTATCTAAGTTAGGTGGGTAGGTTACCTACTTTGGCAAAGTAAATGCGACTTGAATGTCTTACATTATATGTATACATGACATGATTTTGAAGTTTAATTTGTTTAACCGATTTTGTTTTGATTTGTAACAAAAGTGGTCAATATTCTTGTTTACTCGTTTGGAAACCTCTTGTCCTCCAGAGCCAGGATGAGAGCAGTTTCTATTTTGGTCTTCAGGAACGCTAGAATTTCTGGGTCGGATACTTCGATGACTTTTTCGTCCGTTGAGAAGTAATTAATCATTTCATCCTGTAAAAATATTTCCATTTACATACATACATATAGTCACGACTATTATCCCCTAAGAGTTAGTCAGAGACTAGGCAAAAGCACCGCGCAAAAGCAGTCTATTGCTCTAGTCCGCGCTTCACCAAGCAGTGACTACACTCAGCGTGACAGGTGGTGAGCCCGTCGCCGCTACAAGCTATTGGATGGTTGAGCAGTTCTAAGTCCACTGGTCGCCTTTTACGACACCCAAGGGAAGAAACTGGTTGGTAGTACCTATTTGGGTTGCTTTCCATGTAGTTTAAATTAAAACAATAACGCATCGATTTTTGTGAGTTATTTAATATTTTTCATACAAACGTTATACCAAAATAATTTTCAATTTGAGAATATCTGGACATATCATCGCTGTTATTCGGATTAAGAAAGTATTTTTCTATATTTCTGTAAAAAAAATTGTTCAAAGTATTTATAAACTAATAAATATATGCGATTATATTTCGTAAATTTTTCGACGTTTTCGGACATATTTTCCGCTTATTTGTTTCATATTAAAACCGCAATTACTCATTATGTAATTTTTTACAGAAACATAGAAAAATACTTTCTTAATCCGAATAACAGCGATGATTTGTCCAGATATTCTCAAATTAAAAATGATTTTGGTATTACGTTTGTATGAAAAATTCACTGTTCGCCGGACCCTTAAGCCGTTGATCCCGTCGTTATTGCAGGCGTTTCTAACCAACAATCCGCATCAGATCAGCGTGGTGGCTAAAACTCATACTTCGCATGTTTTTCCATGTAGAAAGGCCTGTGCTTGGTGAGATGTAACAGGTTGGTGACGTAATTCATATAATTCGGTTACTTCTAATGCAGCAACAACCTTGTAACCCTAGAAAGCTACCATACGTAAACATCAACGTTTGTTCAACGAGTTTCATCATACCTTAAATGATATTTAATCTTTTATTGTACTGTCGTGATATTTGTAACCCTACGTTTCATTCGCACAATGAGGCGACATACGTAATAGCACAGAGCTAAGAACATACAGACATGAAATGGGTTACGAGATTGTTGATGCATCAAGATTAAACCTGTACATTTTATTGTGTAACCTGTTTGATATTGAGCACGAGTTGGTCTCCTCGGACGATGGGCGAGTCGATGATAGTGTCGAGCGGCACCACCCACTCCAAGTGCCACGAGCCCCCGCTGCCTGCGCGCACCATAAAGATGTGCCTGCGAACACACATCGCTTCTTAGACTAACCAAGACGAAAGGTAGGCAGTAAGAAATGGAAGGCAGATGTGTGTGACATGTATTTCGTGTGATATTTTTGCTCCTTCCCTACGTAACAGGAAGTGAATAAGGTAGGCGACTGGTAAACATCGAGGAGAGTGATTACATAGAGTGAATAATGTACTTTGTGCCCAGTCAAAAGCTAGAACCATGGCCAGTTTTTTTCAGTCATGCGCGTGACGTCATCGCCGGGCCGCACGCCGCGTGTACTCACTGCGTGGCCACGAGCAGCGCGCACGTGGCGGCGGGCGCGAGGTGCGCGTGACGTCATCGCCGGGCCGCACGCCGCGTGTACTCACTGCGTGGCCACGAGCAGCGCGCACGTGGCGGCGGGCGCGAGGTGCGCGTGACGTCATCGCCGGGCCGCACGCCGCGTGTACTCACTGCGTGGCCACGAGCAGCGCGCACGTGGCGGCGGGCGCGAGGTGCGCGTGACGTCATCGCCGGGCCGCACGCCGCGTGTACTCACTGCGTGGCCACGAGCAGCGCGCACGTGGCGGCGGGCGCGAGGTGCGCGTGACGTCATCGCCGGGCCGCACGCCGCGTGTACTCACTGCGTGGCCACGAGCAGCGCGCACGTGGCGGCGGGCGCGAGGTGCGCGTGACGTCATCGCCGGGCCGCACGCCGCGTGTACTCACTGCGTGGCCACGAGCAGCGCGCACGTGGCGGCGGGCGCGAGGTGCGCGTGACGTCATCGCCGGGCCGCACGCCGCGTGTACTCACTGCGTGGCCACGAGCAGCGCGCACGTGGCGGCGGGCGCGAGGTGCGCGTGACGTCATCGCCGGGCCGCACGCCGCGTGTACTCACTGCGTGGCCACGAGCAGCGCGCACGTGGCGGCGGGCGCGAGGTGCGCGTGACGTCATCGCCGGGCCGCACGCCGCGTGTACTCACTGCGTGGCCACGAGCAGCGCGCACGTGGCGGCGGGCGCGAGGTGCGCGTGACGTCATCGCCGGGCCGCACGCCGCGTGTACTCACTGCGTGGCCACGAGCAGCGCGCACGTGGCGGCGGGCGCGAGGTGCGCGTGACGTCATCGCCGGGCCGCACGCCGCGTGTACTCACTGCGTGGCCACGAGCAGCGCGCACGTGGCGGCGGGCGCGAGGTGCGCGTGACGTCATCGCCGGGCCGCACGCCGCGTGTACTCACTGCGTGGCCACGAGCAGCGCGCACGTGGCGGCGGGCGCGAGGTGCGCGTGACGTCATCGCCGGGCCGCACGCCGCGTGTACTCACTGCGTGGCCACGAGCAGCGCGCACGTGGCGGCGGGCGCGAGGTGCGCGTGACGTCATCGCCGGGCCGCACGCCGCGTGTACTCACTGCGTGGCCACGAGCAGCGCGCACGTGGCGGCGGGCGCGAGGTGCGCGTGACGTCATCGCCGGGCCGCACGCCGCGTGTACTCACTGCGTGGCCACGAGCAGCGCGCACGTGGCGGCGGGCGCGAGGTGCGCGTGACGTCATCGCCGGGCCGCACGCCGCGTGTACTCACTGCGTGGCCACGAGCAGCGCGCACGTGGCGGCGGGCGCGAGGTGCGCGTGACGTCATCGCCGGGCCGCACGCCGCGTGTACTCACTGCGTGGCCACGAGCAGCGCGCACGTGGCAGCGGGCGCGAGGTGCGCGTGCGCGAGGTACGCGTCGCCGGCGGCGTAGTGCCCGCGGCCCAGCAGCGACAGCAGCTGCTGCCCCAGCGCCGCGTGCAACGAGTACGGCTGCACACCCTGGGCAACGGAAAACGAATTGTCAGGCAACTGAGGTCTTCGTACGCGAGGCTGCTAAAATTCGAAGATTTTAGCAGCCTCGCGTACGAAGAGGCTTAGTGAAATCGTTTTCAAACTATTATAAAATGTCGAGCTCACTTCGTAGTGTAATTATTGAGCGCAGAATGACTCACGTCTACTGGATGGCAGTGCCTGGGCAGCCGCAGGCGCGCGACGAGGCGGCCGCGGCTGCGCTGCACGCAGGCCTTGAGCGCGGCCTCGGCGCTGGCGGCGCCCAGCTGCCGCGACAGCGACGCGCGCGCTGCTTCGCGGCACAGGTCTGTTGTTGTAGCCAAACTAATTTAATATCTTTTGCTTTAAAAGGCATTTAAATTCGGTAAATTTTTAAACCAGGATACTTTTTATTAAAAATAAAAATTGTAAAACAAAAGTGCTACAACTATTATCTTTATTTATATAATCGCAAGAGCACTGGGTACTCAATATGAAATAAAACAAATTATTCAATGCATTTAAAGTCCGGCAAAAAAATTATCTTAAAGTAAACGTGAGCCAACTAAACGATATGGTATTTCCTGTGTTATTTAACTCTAGTTAGTTTTTAAAATATGGTTAATTATTTTGGAATATATAACCTCTTTTGCCGTTTCTGCATAGATAAAATCAAAGTGATTTAAATTCTTAATCGGATTAGATTCTAAAACATTTGGCAAATGATTTTCAAGCGTGGTCACGTCTTTAGGAACTGATATCCAATCGTCTTGGCTGAAGAAACTTACTATAGGTACTGATATTTTCTTTAAATCATAATCAGGTGGAATTTGTGTTCCATATAAGGCCATATTACCTTCTCTTGTATGATCAAAGCGACAAAAACGGCCAGAGTTTACCAACTGGCCGTAATGAACGAGTTGTAGAGTTGACGCCGTGGTCGACAAATGACCAAACACAATAGGCAAAATGTTATTCAAATTTGTATTACTATTACCAATAATTAAACGCAGGATACTTTTACAGGGCATACCTAAGATACTACAAATCAATGGCATAGAGCTTAGAAATTCGGTATTGGACGTTTGAGAATCAATAAGAAGATTTCCAATGAAATCTGCCGCTGGTGCGAACATTTTGATGATAGGACTTCTTGCGTGGGCTAACCAAGCAATTGGGGCTAAGGAAAACATCATTTTCACTTTATTATTATACTCAGGCTTCATAGAATTCATTACGTAGAAATTTGTGGTGCCCTGAGAAAACCCAACGTAGTATAATTTCTCTTCTCCGGTAACACTTAGAATATAATCTATCATTGCAGGCAAGTCATAGAAACCAATCTCCTCCCACGTGAACTCCCAAAATTCCGACTGGTTAGTATTGAACTTGATATGTTGAGAAGCATGCTTGTTTCCTCTTGCGTTACCCATCCAAACGTCGAAACCACTATCAGCAAGAATGTAGGCTAGTGCTTTATCTGGCCCTTGCAAAACCCAACAATCAGAGCTTTCGATGAATCCATGCATCAAGAAGACCACTTGTTTCTTAACAGCACTTGTATTACCATATCTCTCGTTTGGTATCCTGTGTATATTTAAAATATATTCATCATTAGTGGTCACAGTGTGTTCTTCAATGGAGTAGTTGTATTTTTGTGCTAACTCTATAATATTGAGATGAGCATCTTCCGCTTGGTCCGCGTTCAAAACAGTAGTGTCACTCACTTCACTGAGAAGAATATTCATCGTGTCTTGAACGTCTCCCAGGACTTCAGCCACTTGACTGAAGCCTTGCACAATATTATCCAAAAGGCTGTATCTACTGGATTGATTTTTAGAATGATCAGAGTAGACATGTTGAGCATTATAAGATTCACAATAAACCACACCAATAATTACTGAGAATAACAAAATACAAGTAATGTTCATCTTAAAATATTTATTATTTTAACTTTGAGTTCTCGGTTTGCATTATTTATAGTTCAGTTATTACCAATGGACAAATATATTAAGATCCAATTAACACAGTAAACTTCACCTATTACAATTTGACATAGTTCTTTGTGCTCAATTATATTAGTTTGATGGCAATTTTATCATTACGTTAGGCATTCTCACATGCAGCCATTGACAAATTAGTGTAAAAAATAAACACGCTGCATTTCATACAGTTTTCGTCAAAAACTAAGATCCTAACGGTGTTTTATCGCAGTTTATGACTAAACACATCAGAATTTATAGTCCATAAAATTGCAGCGTTATTATACTCGATTTGAACCACCGATAAAAACACGCGGGCAATATTTTAAGGAGTACAGTCGGCTACATAATTCTGAATAGAAAAAAGAAGAGAAAAGCTAAGGGTATGGATGGTCATTCAATTCATCACCCCTAAAAGTTATACTACCTAGTGTAAATATTTTGTTGTAGCAAAAATATTATTCTTGAATGATATTAATTGTTACAAAACCACTTGTGACAATGCCAAAACTCCTCGATTATTCAGTACCTACTATGATAGGTACATACTGTAAAATTGAGGGGTTTCGGTATTACTTATTATAACTCTTACTTTATAACACTAAAGTTCACTAAATCATGCACTTTTACGGACAGAAATGATTGATATACTTCTCGAATCTATTTCTATCCGCAATCAGTTCATGCACTACAATACTCACGTCCAACAAGAAAATAGTCCTCGTCTATCCATTCGCAGAGAAAAAAAACCAAATGAAATGTTAATGAACACCGTGACAACAAATAAACATTCACAGGGTTACAATCTGGTAATGTTTTTTGTAAAATAGACTTTATTTTATTGTCTTTTTATATTTTACAGATTGTAGCCCATTATCAGACCATTGTGTATGTGTGCATGTTTAAACAAGGAACAAAATTGAAATTACTGAAACAGATCCCAGGTTGAGGCAGTTTGGCATAAAACAAAACTCATACGCAATCTTCTGAATTTATTTCAATCTTGAAAATGTAATGTAGGTATAGAATAAATGTGCGCTACGTCAGAACTATACTTCGAAAGTCTGCACATAGAAGGGCTTGTTCATTCATCAACAATAAACAAACTCTGTAGAGAAAAATAAAGCTACATAAATATTGGGTCCTTGAAATTGGACCTATGAAATTGTTGTTTTTTTTCTCTCTTAGTATTTTGTCTGTAACTATTAAGATTCAGAGTATTCCTAAAAAATAATTACCTCGTCTAAAAATAGACTTTATTTTTGAGCTCTTTTGATTTGTTTTGATAATTTGTTGTAAGTTTAATTGTGTTAAAATTGGACACGGATACAACTCTTTTTAAGTGCCTCCCGAATACATCATTTTATTTGCATTCACTTAGAAACGATAAATAATTTTTATGAAGTGTGATATTACACATATTACTAAAGCTTGTCTAATGATAGATGCCAAATATTATTATCTTTGGATTTGTCGTTGTGAAGAAAACTGAAAAAAATTTAGTATGGAAAATGCAGAATTCCCCAAAATCTCCATACAAAACACCAATTTCATAGGTTAGGACCTAATATACACACAAAGAAGTAACCTGTGTAAAGGCCTATCATCTCTAGTAAAGTAGAGGCTGTCTTAATAGCGATTCTAAAACTTCTTTGTGGATGGATTTAAGAAAATAAGGTAACATTTGTCATTCATAAGTATAATGCAGTAATCTGTATTAAATAATAGGTGGACTTTAATTATACATGCAATCATTAGCAGGCAAAACATGAATTAAAAAAACTACCCTAAACTACCCTCTACTACGGTTTTATCATCAAAGCAGAACATATTTCCTACTAAATAAACATTAATTAAATAAATAAGTACCTTCTAACATAGACTTATATCAACTAGCCCAAAATAAACAATATAGCTTGTGCTGTGGTAACTAGATGATGAATAAATATATACATTATCATTATATACATAAGGACAACAAATCAGTAAAGATATGCCGTATAGTGGATAAAATCGGTCTAAGCTGCTCCTTTTTTATCAACTCACCTGTATTACACGCTAAAGATGAATACTGACACGGAAAACTCTAATTTATTTAGTTAACTCGCGACTCGATAATGTCGATAAGAAAAAATAAATTAAATTATAAAAGTCTGTTTTTGGTATAAAACCTATAATAATTTCTGAAAAAAAATTGGCTGGCTACTTTTTGCATAACACAGACAACAACATTTTCACTCAATGTTTTCGTAGACGCAAATAACATTATTAAATCTGTCACCGAGACACGAGGGAGACTGATCGACGCATTGATTGCACATTTTCCACCTCGCCTCCTTGATTGTAATTTTTGTGGAACAATTATTGAAAGAATTCTACAAACCTGTCATCCCTTATTTTTTTAATACTTAAATACGTTTACCATAAAAATAAACCGTATATAGCACATTCACATAGAAAAATTTAACTTTATTTCATCTTGGCATAGACTCAATGTAACAAAGGTCCACGTCTTTTTTTATGTCGGTTAAAAACTAATTGTGTAACTGTGTATTGTAACATAAGTTTTTAATGTATTTTCAAGTGCAATAAAGAGTATACATAATGAATATGTAAATGAAATAAAAATCAAAGATTTCCACCAAAGAAGCAAATAACTAGGTACACTACATTAATTCTTTACAGTGCAACTGAACTAAGCGTGCAACGACAACGCCAAGGCCGGCCTTACCGATAGTGGGCCTGGCGATGAGCCCAGTAAGGGCCAGGGCCACGCTCGCTGGGTTCACTCTGTCTCCTTCTAGCACACACTCGGGGATGTCGCTGTCCTTATTTTCTTCATCACCTTCAAGTGTGCTTCTCATTAAGGCAATTATACTTTTTAGACTATATCAATCACAACAATAATTTTCAGAAATGATTACATGTATTATGTGGGACGCAAATTTTATTTAAATTGCATAATGTACGAAAAGATATAAATGATGTAATAAACTCATCATTATGAACTCTGTCGCAACAACTTGTTATTCAATTTATTGTATATTAGACGTATAGGGGAACAGGCAACAGCCCTCTTACTTATTCTCAACTGTCGATTTACAGATTCGATTTGAATGGCCACGTCCCGTCTCGCTCTGACTCACCCCAATTAAAAGTGACAACTATAGGATTCCATGATTCGTTTGTTTTTTTAGTTCGTGACAACTATAAGATTACCTCAAACACTTCAATCAAATTTGCACTTTATATCTAAGGTGTTAAGGTTGAAAATCTATTAAGTTACCAACCTGTCTTGTTGCCGGCAGTGCGCGTCCTGGGAACGTCCTGGAACAGGTGGTGCGCGCCGCAGCTGATGCGGTGGCCCAGCGCGGCGGCGGCCGCCTCACTCACGCGGCGACTCACTTCCAGCGCTCGGGACTTAATAGACCCCTACACATTTAAAAATAAGTAAATTGTATGATTTGACAATGACAATTTTGTCCTATACCAAAGCATACACAAAAAATATCTAAATACTTCCAGCCCTTATGCCCATTTAACCACGACAGTAAATTACAATAGCAAAAGCTATTGTGTTGGCATGCCAGAATGCCGTCTGGAATGTAAAGGGTTAAGTGGGTCGGGTACAAAACGTAATCTTCCATCCTCTTTCATCCACTTCTTTTTTTCACATATTTACGTTTTCAATACATCACTTGTCTCCTCCTCATTGTATGGTCTCCCTCTCATTCCAGGTGCATCCATATTCATGCTCATAACAAGATGTTGTCTAATTCATCCTCTTCATTACATGTCCGAACCAAGCTAATCAAATTATCTTTTCTGTCCGTTTTTTTGACGAGGAATCCATTTACGGGCCGTACCTCCCAGTGGCTATCTGGTAGGCGAGGCACTACCCACTAAAGCTCCCCGATATACCCCCGTTCCTGCCTTACGTGGGAGGGAGCCGGGGACTGCCGAAGCAATGAGGGTTTTCTCTACTTTTTCTGCCACCAGACGGCGCTACGTAAACGTCAGATCCAAAATTAAACATTCAATAAACATATCATCTTGCCTCTTTCCCTGAAGAGGTATGCAGAGGTGTTAAACACCCACATTTCCCCAGATATGTTATGTTGTCGAGCCTGTTGCCATGCACCGGGCACAATGTGAGGCAATCGATATTCACAATGAACTGTACATAAGTTTTATTCCAACTCAGTGGTACAGGCGGTGGGATCCAACTCGGCTGTCGTTGCCGGGTCCAACAACTGTCAGATAACACAGAGTCGTACGATTCTACATCTATGGTCGTAGGAAATGTTTCGAATATGATAATCCGTCATATCCGCGTGAGGATCCGCGTATGTGTTTTGACAGCTCATGGACTCGAAGTGACAGTGCTGCCATCTTCGTGGACAGTTATGAGAAAACCTTTACTCCCCGAGCCGTATCTATTCTGTCTAGGGCCTGTTTCAAACCTCCCCCGACAAGCGAACGACATTTACTAATTAATTTTACATCATCATCAGCCTATATTCATACACTGCTAGACAAGGACACCCCTTATTATTCACATCAAATTATTATCTAATTTTTAGTTGCATTTCTCAAGTTTTATACTAACTAAGTAAGGTTCGTAGTAATGCTTCATCCCCTTGGAGAAATCTCCGATGACGCTGTACGGGTTCCCGAGGATGTTGAGGCCCAGCACCAGCACGTGGAACTGCTGCACCAGCTGCGTCCAGTAGTGCCGAGACGCCATGTCCGTCAACGCCGATACAGTGATCGGAGCGTTTCGGACCTCCAAGTACGCCATCCTGTACATAATTAGTTTGTATTGAGAACAATAATGCGCTTATTATTAGGTATATAGTAAGTTACGAGTACGCACCTAAGTTCGACATCCTTCATATCACAAAGTGACGATCCCCACGAATTAAACAAATACTCCAATAAGTCGCTATTAAACAATTTAGGCCTATTTTCTTTCTTATTGCCGAACCTAGATCGGCTTGGGCTATTGGTCTCCGCTAAATATCCTCTCGAAGACAAACTCAGTATCACTTTCAAAGGAGATAAATGGACATACTCAAATAAGACATTTCTTTGAGCGTTCGTCTGACTCTTTATAGCTATAATAGGCAGCGGCATGTGGACCAGCGCTAAGTCAGCACGTAATCTTACAGCAGGCTTCTCTTCGATCTTCCAATGATTGAGTATATCAAATATGTGGTTCACGAAGCCACGATCTAAATTGACACAGTATTCTCTAAGTAACACTTTGACATGTTTGTACACGTCTTGATTCAGACTAGGCCTGTATTGTTTTAGCGCTTCGAATTCGAAGCAAGGTTTCAATCCTCGACTGGACCTGGCTTCAGCAGGTAAGGGAGCCGGATATAACACACTAGGGAAAACGGCCTCATTCAACTGATTGTCTATTTGAAGCCTCTGGACTTTCATGTGGAAGTATGAGTACGAGTCAGACTTTCGGAACTGAATCCATAACCCGGGATTATACGTACGTCGTAACTCGGAAAAGAATGGTTTAGTCATTTGCATCTTCTCTAAATCGATATCTATATACTCTTTGAGCTGACATTTCTTTTGGTCCGTTTGATACTTGTCTTCGATCCACGCCGTCAGATCTGGAGAGAGTTGCTTCCATTTCCTACTGACATTCACCTCCCACCTTGGTAAAGAATCTGTTACGCTAGCAAACGCAAGTTCTTTCACCACGTTATTATTCTGTATACAAACAGATAAGCTGACACTTGCCATTGACATGTAAACTTCGTAATTCGTCCGTTCTGCATTGATTTTCATTTTGTACTGGTAAGCTATTCTCTCGTCCTGTGCTAAGGCGAAAACTCTTTGGTAGCCGTCCATATATGAAATCCAGAATACTATTACTTTGTCCTTCCTCATTTTCTTGGTTTTGGTGTGGGTCTCCGGCATGTCGCAGCTGTCGGAGTCGTCGCTGCTGGAGGAGCAGGGGTCTGGCGACTTGGGCGTCAAGCGCTTGAGAGTTGATGATAGTTTTGACGTCACACTACTAGTTGCCACAAGCGTGGAGTGTTTCACTGATTGGAAACATACTTTTTCTTCGCCAAATCTGAAAGTCAGCACATTTTTGGTCACACTTAAGTATATTTATAAAAAATACAGTGAACATGGAAACTGATTATGAAATATGTAGATCTCGCTAAAGCAAACATGGCAAATAGACACACATAACTTGAATGAATATGAAGGTGCACCTAATAACAATCAAATTCAAAATTAGTTATTATTACGTCGGTTACGTACCCGTCTTGACTGAAATCAGCAACAAATCCTTTGCCTTTGTTGTTATAAATATTCCAGAAAAGAGTTCTTTCCTTGACGGGGTCATCCCAGGTATAGAGCATGGACTGGTAGGGGCTGAGTAGGGCCACTTGTCCTGAGTCTGCCTGGTGGAGCTTCAAGAACAGATCGTCGCAGAGGTTGTCGATGCGGACGGGCGCGTCCCCGGCCGTGTATGTCTTGAATGTGATTGTAAACGGCCGGTCTGTGCCTCCGGTAACGTCTACGCAAATGGCTGACTGAAAACAATTTGATAAATAGTATAAAAATGTAATGTACCTCAATGCCAGTCAACTTTGGTATTAAATATAATTTGGAACATATTATAATACGTTCGAGGCAGTACGAGTAGAAACAACCATTACTAATAACTTATTCATAACTTAAAGTAATATATTTTTAAAAAATAATATTATGCTTATTTTTATTAATTTCAGTAAATATAACAAAATACATGTAGAAATCACCAGAGTCGGCCATGTAGGTTGTATATTACATCACCGGACATAACATACGACAGCGGCCGAGATCGCGGCTCTAACTCAATTAACACAACTTTCAACTCAACCATTATAAGACTGCCGGTAAAATTTCACTTCCTCTCAGTTTTCAGACGACATCTAAACAAATATGGTGACGAAAATAGTTTTCGTTGTAATAGTGTTTTGTGCAGTGATCGTTAAAAGTGAGAATGTACGTTATAGGATGCCGGATTATGTTAGGATAAAAAGAGCAAAACATTATTCTAGTCCACCGATCAAAATCTACAGACTGCCGCCACCCCCTCATGTTGTCAAAGGCATTTTTTCCTATACTCCTCCACCCAATTACATGGAAGATGATGACTTACCCTACCCTGGAAGTTTCAAACCATCTAAGGTTAGTAAATATCCCACTAACAATAATTTGGGCGACTCAGACATAAGTAACCTCGTCAAAAATCTCTCTAAACAAGACCTGAATAAAATCATTGAATTTGCTGGAGAGAAATATAAACAATTTCCGTTTGAAGATAATATTATTAATAAAGAAGTAGATCATGTATTGCATAGAGAATCAAATGGACCGAACATAAGAAATGGAGAATATCATACGAACAGTGATTTATACAATGACGCCAGTCAACATGTTGGAAAAGTAACTAAAATTGAAAATAGTTCAGACGATTTTGTGTACAGAGGTCCATACGCTCCTGGTTGGACTGCCAAGCCGATTTATGTTCAAGAAAACATACCAAGTTATAATTCAAATTCACCGCAACCCTTCAAGACTAGTCCTCATAATTTATCCGGAGTGCAATTAGATACACAAGAGTCAATGAGAAATAGTCAATTTTCATTTGTAGACTCATATATTCAACAAGAACTGTATAATAATCCTGAAAAAGCTCCGGAAAGCAGACCAAATTTTGTAGAATTACTTCCCAAACCCATAAATCTAAGGGAAAACGATGAATTTGTATCGTCCAATACAAATAACGTGCCTGCGATTGTGAAAGCTAATTCTTATAAGGTCGAGAATTTTGGGGATCTTCCTTTGATGGACTATCATTCTAAGTTGGATACAGTCAGCTCATATCAGGTGCCACATTACAGTGTAAGTAGGCAAACATTATGTTTACTAAAGAACCACAAAAAACAATTTCCCATAAAATAAACGATAATTATCTTTTCAGATACTATCATCGAGTCATAATTCACCATCATCATCACCACATCTCACGTCATCACCTTCATCGTCCAGTTATAACTCCCCTAAGATAGAACCAGCACCTCCACGCTCAGCAGCCGGAGAACAAAGCGATGCCCACCTCAAAGCCATTAAGATATGGACCCACCGATCCCGAGGAGCCGCTTACACCTTGCACGATGATGGAACTTTGTCATTAGAAAGACCTAAGCCGGTTTACGGTGTTTCGTAATCGTTGTTTTAATTTTATTTTAATAAGCTTTAATTTTGCTATTACAATGGTATAGAAATAAGCTCAAAGTGTAAATATTTTTTGTTTTCTTTTTCACACAATACTCAACTGTATTTAGAATAATTTAAATAAAATAAAAAAATCACCCTATGGATATTAACTAAACCTTAACATTAACATGTGTTTCTTTTGCATTCATTAAAAATAAACGAGATTGTTTAAGATACGTAAAACAAATGATACAATGTCGCCACATGATAACATCTTGGTGACATTGTAATGTATTATTTAGATACACAATTGAACTGAATCCTATTCTTGTTACAAACATATGAACTACGAACTAGTTATAAATATAAGCCCAAATAAATAAATGTTAATATCTTACTCCTTTATCCATTCTCAGCACAGTAAAATGATTCTTCGTGATAGGGAAGTGTTGTGACACGACGGTTGAGTCTCGGTACTTGCAGTGCATCATCATAGAGTCGGTATGTGGCCAGAAAGGCGAGCACTGCTGGGGTGCCAAGTCCATCCAAAGGTCTGCCGCCTCGTTCTCCTCCATAAAGCGCAGATGGCGCTTTGTGTCGTTGTACACGAGGAAATACGGCAGAAGTGTCACTATCTTCGTCAATTGAGGACACAGTTCTGATAGGGTTACCTGTGGAAAAAGGCTTTATTAGTGTCTAAACCAGTCTTAACATACTATGCCGAAGGTACGCAACCGAATTTCCACAGCTGATTTTACGTTGCGACGTATTGCAACTCTCCATCCCCGGATTCTCGGCTTGTACGGTGTACGCGACAAAATTCAGCAATGTGTCGTCGGTAATTCAAATAACATTGAAGGCGTAATCACGCAGAACTTCCGTCGTGTTTTATCGGCATCGTGTGTTTTACACACTAAGAATTTTATTAGTTTAGTATTGCAAGGTTTTCAAATCAGTAGTTTTAAGTTTTTGCCCACAAAATGAACCATCACCACACCAATAGTAACATCATACTGGCGGAGAATACTAAAACACAAAGCGACAAAGTTTTGTTCCATAGCCGCAGTTCGTTTAAGGTATATTGAATACGCTCTAGGGGGGCGGGGGGGGCGCACGCGTGTACTCACACACAGCAGCAGGCGGTAGTGCGTGCGGCGCTCGACGTGCGCGCACACGACGAGGCCGGGCGCGGCGGCGGGCAGCGGCGCGGCGCGCGACCAGGCGGAGTGGTGCGCGGGGGGGGCGGGGGGGGGGGGGCGCACGCGTGTACTCACACACAGCAGCAGGCGGTAGTGCGTGCGGCGCTCGACGTGCGCGCACACGACGAGGCCGGGCGCGGCGGCGGGCAGCGGCGCGGCGCGCGACCAGGCGGAGTGGTGCGCGGGGGGGCGGGGGCGGGGGGGCGCACGCGTGTACTCACACACAGCAGCAGGCGGTAGTGCGTGCGGCGCTCGACGTGCGCGCACACGACGAGGCCGGGCGCGGCGGCGGGCAGCGGCGCGGCGCGCGACCAGGCGGAGTGGTGCGCGGGGGGGCGGGGGCGGGGGGGCGCACGCGTGTACTCACACACAGCAGCAGGCGGTAGTGCGTGCGGCGCTCGACGTGCGCGCACACGACGAGGCCGGGCGCGGCGGCGGGCAGCGGCGCGGCGCGCGACCAGGCGGAGTGGTGCGCGGGGGGGCGGGGGCGGGGGGGCGCACGCGTGTACTCACACACAGCAGCAGGCGGTAGTGCGTGCGGCGCTCGACGTGCGCGCACACGACGAGGCCGGGCGCGGCGGCGGGCAGCGGCGCGGCGCGCGACCAGGCGGAGTGGTGCGCGGGGGGGGGGGGGGGGGGGGGGCGCACGCGTGTACTCACACACAGCAGCAGGCGGTAGTGCGTGCGGCGCTCGACGTGCGCGCACACGACGAGGCCGGGCGCGGCGGCGGGCAGCGGCGCGGCGCGCGACCAGGCGGAGTGGTGCGCGGGGGGGCGGGGGCGGGGGGGCGCACGCGTGTACTCACACACAGCAGCAGGCGGTAGTGCGTGCGGCGCTCGACGTGCGCGCACACGACGAGGCCGGGCGCGGCGGCGGGCAGCGGCGCGGCGCGCGACCAGGCGGAGTGGTGCGCGGGGGGGCGGGGGCGGGGGGGCGCACGCGTGTACTCACACACAGCAGCAGGCGGTAGTGCGTGCGGCGCTCGACGTGCGCGCACACGACGAGGCCGGGCGCGGCGGCGGGCAGCGGCGCGGCGCGCGACCAGGCGGAGTGGTGCGCGGGGGGGCGGGGGGGCGCACGCGTGTACTCACACACAGCAGCAGGCGGTAGTGCGTGCGGCGCTCGACGTGCGCGCACACGACGAGGCCGGGCGCGGCGGCGGGCAGCGGCGCGGCGCGCGACCAGGCGGAGTGGTGCGCGGGGGGGCGGGGGGGCGCACGCGTGTACTCACACACAGCAGCAGGCGGTAGTGCGTGCGGCGCTCGACGTGCGCGCACACGACGAGGCCGGGCGCGGCGGCGGGCAGCGGCGCGGCGCGCGACCAGGCGGAGTGGTGCGCGGGGGGGCGGGGGCGGGGGGGCGCACGCGTGTACTCACACACAGCAGCAGGCGGTAGTGCGTGCGGCGCTCGACGTGCGCGCACACGACGAGGCCGGGCGCGGCGGCGGGCAGCGGCGCGGCGCGCGACCAGGCGGAGTGGTGCGCGGGGGGGCGGGGGGGCGCACGCGTGTACTCACACACAGCAGCAGGCGGTAGTGCGTGCGGCGCTCGACGTGCGCGCACACGACGAGGCCGGGCGCGGCGGCGGGCAGCGGCGCGGCGCGCGACCAGGCGGAGTGGTGCGCGGGGGGGCGGGGGCGGGGGGGCGCACGCGTGTACTCACACACAGCAGCAGGCGGTAGTGCGTGCGGCGCTCGACGTGCGCGCACACGACGAGGCCGGGCGCGGCGGCGGGCAGCGGCGCGGCGCGCGACCAGGCGGAGTGGTGCGCGGGGGGGCGGGGGGGCGCACGCGTGTACTCACACACAGCAGCAGGCGGTAGTGCGTGCGGCGCTCGACGTGCGCGCACACGACGAGGCCGGGCGCGGCGGCGGGCAGCGGCGCGGCGCGCGACCAGGCGGAGTGGTGCGCGGGGGGGCGGGGGCGGGGGGGCGCACGCGTGTACTCACACACAGCAGCAGGCGGTAGTGCGTGCGGCGCTCGACGTGCGCGCACACGACGAGGCCGGGCGCGGCGGCGGGCAGCGGCGCGGCGCGCGACCAGGCGGAGTGGTGCGCGGGGGGGCGGGGGGGCGCACGCGTGTACTCACACACAGCAGCAGGCGGTAGTGCGTGCGGCGCTCGACGTGCGCGCACACGACGAGGCCGGGCGCGGCGGCGGGCAGCGGCGCGGCGCGCGACCAGGCGGAGTGGTGCGCGGGGGGGCGGGGGGGCGCACGCGTGTACTCACACACAGCAGCAGGCGGTAGTGCGTGCGGCGCTCGACGTGCGCGCACACGACGAGGCCGGGCGCGGCGGCGGGCAGCGGCGCGGCGCGCGACCAGGCGGAGTGGTGCGCGCGCAGGCGCACGCGCGCCGCGCCCCGCGCCCGCGCCCAGCCGCACGCGCGCCACAGCAGCGGCTCCTCGCACACCTCGTACCACGCCTCGCTGTGCTGACCCTGCACACACATACACGCACACATTCAAATGATACTAGAAAAAAAATGTATATACGGGGTTATTTTTAACTAGCCGTTGCCCGCGACTTAGTCGCGTTTATTATGGTTTTATAACTATCCCGCGGGAACCCTTTTATTTTCCGGAATAAAAAGTATCTAGGTTGTTGACCGGGGTAACTTAGAACTTAATTTTGGTATGAAAGTAAAATATGTCAAATTAATATAAGTCGTAGAACAAATGTTGTTATTTATGATGTTAGCCACCTAGTTTTACGAGATTGTTCATTCATTAAAAAATACCCTGTATACAGGTTGGAAAATTTTTAAGGGCCCTGGCTGGAGGGGAAGTACCTTAAATATTTAAAGTTGCTTAATTTACTTAAAGGAAACTAATATTTATTTTTTAAATAAACACCTATATTCTCCGTATTTTTTAAAGCAACAGTCTTTCAGAACTTACTGGAGAAAGCTATGGTTTCACAAAACAATTGCCTTTTGATGCAAAAAGTATAAGATCAATGGGAGCAAATAACCAGCATATTACCCGATTTCAAAATGGGAGCACATAAGCATATTACCCGATTTCGAAGATCCCAACACCCAACTCCATGTCCATGAACTAATAAATCCGAATGGAACTGACCTTGATCTGCAGCGGCAGCCCCGTCTTGTTGATGACCCAGTGCTGCGCGTGCAGGAACAGCTGCCAGCACTGGTGCCGCTCCACCTTCAGGCACACCAGCAGCTGCCGCCCGCTGCTGTCCCGCGAGCACTCACTGCTCATGTTTATGTTCTTCTCAGTTACGTCTACAAACAATATATTATTGAATAAACGATTAACTACATCGGCATCGATATTAAACCATTTAAAAAAGAATTTATCCGCTCGAAGGACCACAAAATTCGATAACGAATTTAATAAACAAAAGTACACCAATATTTGTGTCGCTAGTTATTCGTTTAAGTAAAGCGAGCATCACCGATCGAGTTCATTGAGGGAAATGAAATTGGGATCCTTTTGTTGGCATAATATTTTTAACCATAATATACTTTGGCATATGTTGTTTGGCATAATATAACTTCAGCATAATTGTCTTTTGGCATAATATTTACTTCGCAAAATTATAATTTCCATAATATTATTCCGCATAATGGTTTACGGCATAATGTAAAGTCGATTAGGTACGACGACGAGCGAAGCGAGGACGAGTGTTAGGTAGAACTGAGCCCTCAACGCGCAAGCCGAGCGAGCAAAGCGAGCGTGCCGCGTCAGCGGCCAGTGAAGCGCCAGAATCGATGATTTTTATTGATAATTATTTCTACAATTGTATGCGAATAGTAAATTATGCCTTAAGATGGTTATGCCATTTGTAATTATGTGTAAATAATTATGTATAAAATTTTATGCCAAATCAATTATGCAAGTATATTTAGTGTAGATTCCATTATGCCAATTCATATTATGCTTGAAAGTTTTATGCAAACAGGGAACCAATGAAATTATATTCATTGTAGCAAAGTGAAAAAAAATAAAAAATACCTGGAGATAAAGTAAAGGTTCCAGTCCAGGGCAGCCCCATGTAGTGTATATCTAAGGTAAGGCGATGGGGCTTGGTCAACTCCAGGGTGTAGTTATGCATCCTCTCGCCCGCCTCCACCCTCACCCTCCAGTCCAGGGCCGCGCAGGACAGCTCCAAGGCGTAGGGCAAGCGATTGTAGATGGCAAGTGGCGGTAACACTCGAATTAGGTAGTTCGGGATCGCTCTTGTTACTTTGTGCGATTGGCAACCTGTGAGAGAAAAGTAACCAACTAAGAAATAGTTTCTGTAAATATCATTTCCGCATGCACTTTGGTTAAAAATCTCATAGATAAATTCTAGGTACAGAATTTGCAATCTCATATCAACGGCAGCTTAAGTGATCGCACTGCTAATATAGCTATAATAGCCTAGATCACACTGCTATAATAGCCCTTTATGTTGAAGAAACATACGGAGTGTGGGTATTAAAATCAACATGCTGGCCCATTGTCGGTAGAAATGTCGAGACCAAAAAGTTCGATTCTTGCCTATATCAATGGTTGAACTAAAGTGACAGCGAAAGTCTATGTCGCGCGTGGCGTAATTAATATTACACCAGCTTATTAGCTTGCCAGCTGATCAAGGTAGGCATCCCTTTCATACGCTTACTCTCAATTTCGTAACATAAATTAATTTTCAACTTTGACATACCTTCAACCGTTAGTATTCTCATGGCGAATATCCGATTGTCCTCCCCATCCTTCGCGGGACAGATCATGTCGCGAGGGGTGCCCAGATCGTTCGCCAGCTCCATCCACCAGATACCTTGAGTTGCAGTTTGATACGACCTGCACATAAGTAATTGTGATATTATCCATGAATCCAGTCATTTTGTACGTCCCCCATGTGAGCGTAACTACTCTTTTTAGTACAAATATTATAATTAATGATTTCGAAAGAAAACACACGGGGATGGGGTACAAAGCGTTACGCTGAGGTACGTCAGCATTTACAGACACGAATTTGGAAGTAAGACTCCGCTAAAACATACATACATATGATCACGACTATTATCCCCCAAGGGTTAGTCAGAGACTAGGCAAAAGCACTGCAGAAGCAGTCCACTGCCATAGTCCGCGCTTCACCAAACAGTGACTGCACTCAGCATGACAGGTGGTGAATCCGTCGCCGCTATAAGCTGTTGGATGGTTGTGCAGTTCTAAATCCATTAGTCGCCTTTTATGACAACCAAGGGAAGAGACGGGTTGGTAGTATTATTTTAATAAGCCGCGCACACGGCTCCGCCACGCCACTATAAGCTACGTATAAATACATTATACTCCTGATTTAATATAGTTTAAAGAGGTAGAAAAAGAAAGTAACGATGCGTCAAATGTTTAGCCTGTCCAGGGAAATAAAAAAAATGCTCTGAGAACGCCAGAACTTTCCTTGTTATTGCAGCATTTTTATTTATGCATTCTGATGCACAAAGACAACGAAAATTAAATTTAATAAACTGAAAAGAAGATTACGCGGCAAAATTCAGATGACATTTCAAAATGGATGTGGACAGATAAAATTGCTGTTGCCTTTAAATGAAATTAGTTTCTTAAGTTTTCTGCAATATGGCGAAGTTTTTTATTTTCCTGGTCAGGTTGTAGGTATACATGCAGAGATGTCAACACGCATTTCTGTCTGTCTGATATGTTGAAGTTTAACTTCCTATCTAACAAGGGACGAGGCTGTTGCCATGCACCGGGCACAATGTTAGGCAAGCGATTTTCACTATAGACTGCACTTAAGTTTTATTTAAAATATGAGTACACTTTTGACATTGGAAATTATTTATTCCATTTTAATGAGACTCATTAACTGTCAAAATGCATACATAGGCGCCGATTTGCCGAAATATTGCACGCCTGCCTGTTGCTTAAAAAACGAAAACAAATATATGTAAAGACTCACTCAAAGTTAGAAGGCAGCAGGAACAGCTTGCAGTGGTAGGCGATGTACAGCGGTATGTTGTAGGTGTCCTGCGGCGCGACGACGGCCAGCCGCATCTTGTCGTCGAAGGGGTTGGTGAGCGCGCCCAGCGGCGCCGCGCCCACCGCCGCCAGCTCCGACTTCTTGTAGAACAGCTCCAGCGTGTACGACGTCTCGTTGCGGATCTAACGGACGGGACACAGACACAGTTTACACGCAATGTCATTGTATATAGGGTCCTTAACTATGAAATTGGTGTATTTTTTCTTTCTTAGTATTTTGTCTGTAACTATTAAGATTCAGAGTATTCCTAAAAAATAATTACCTCGTCTAAAAATAGACTATATTTTTGAGCTCTTTTGATTTGTTTTAATAATTTGTTGTAAGTTTAATTGTGTTAAAATTGGACACGGAGGCAACTTTTTTTTAGTGCCTCCCGAATACATCATTTTATTTGCATTCACTTAAAAACGATCAATAATTTTTATGAAGTGTGATATTACACATATTACTAAAGCTTGTCTAATGATAGATGCCAAATATTATTATCTTTGGATTTGTCGTTGTGAAGAAAACTGAAAAAATTTTAGTATAGAAAATGACGCAGAATTCCCCAAAATCTCCATACAAAACACCAATTTCATAGGTAAGGACCTAATATAATTACAGAGACGAGTTGCCGAGACTGAGTTTGATTAAAACTTATGTACATTTCATTGTGAATATCGCTTGGCCACATTGTGCCCGGTGCATGGCAACAGGCTCGCCACCTGTTACATGGGGACCCTAAACTAAGTAAAATTTGCGACTTTCGATGTTATTTATAGAAAAAACCTCTGATCTGCTTCCATCTCGTCAAACATAAGGTAGTAAAGCTCCTGATATGATTTTGGAAAGTCGCTGTAAGATAGGTGTAGGTATTATAAATGCTATACTGATATGATTTTTAAAAGTTGCTGTTAGATAGGTGTATTATAAATGCTATAGACTACTTACTTTTTGTTTTGGTGAATCGGTATACATACATACATAAAATCACGCCTGTAATCCCCGTAGGGGTAGACAGAGTCGAAGGAGTACTGAATCGGTATATATCAGCAAAAACAAATATTGCACCAGTGTAAACTTGAAGTGGATTGTTAGTGTATTTTAAAAAGTAATTTTCAACAAAATAATACGAACCTGCAAAGGAGACCGAACCACGATCTTCTTGCTGTTGTACCGGGTGGACCGCTCCACCACGATGTAATACCGAGTGTTGTTCTTGCTTGGGTGTAGCACGTGCAGTTTTGACACGTTGCGTTGGGGACACAGAATCTATGCACACGATGATTTATTAAAAATTACTTATACATATGGATGGATTTCTATGTTACTTACTTGTGTTGTGTTTATTTTTTTATAAACATTGAATTTTACTTGGAAACCAGAAAACATAACATACCAAAATGCGCACAAAACTACGTTAACATACAATTTTAGTTCTTATTCCCCACAAAGTAAGGAGGAATTTAATTTAAAAGCTGATAAGCAATCCATATTACGACGCACTCATACCACATATATGTTGTGTGTGTAATTTATATTGTTGTATAAAGTGACGCATGTAATAATTGTATGAATATAGGAGTAGTACAAATATTACCGTAAGATGGTCTAAGTCATGCAGTCGTATGGAGAGCGTGAGGCTGGTCAGCCGCCGCAGCAGGCCCGCGGGCCCGGGGCTGGGCGCCTCGCCCCCCGCGCCCCCCACGCCCGGCGGGGACATGCCGCCCGCGGGGAATCCGCCCTCGAACACACTACGAGTCAACAACACAATATAACATACTAGCTTTTGCCCGCGAGTTCGTCCGCTAGAATAGTTACTATGAGATAGTGTCATGGTATGTAGCCATTCCTCAATTCATAGACTATTCAACACTGAAAGATTTTTTCAAATTGGAACAGTAGCCTCAATTGGTAGAATTGAAAATTTAATCCCACTCTATTATTAGAAGCAAAGTTCATAGTGGCGTAAATTTGTCCTTTATTTTTCTGGGAGGCGTTATTTAAATTTTTTAACATTCACTCGCATGGCTACCGTTCCCATGGGAATATCGGGATAAAAGGTAGCCTATGTCCTTTCTCAGACTCTAGACAACCTATCTGTGTACCAAATTTAGGTTGAATTGGTTCAGTAGTTTTGACGTGAAAACGAGACAGACAGAGTTACTTTCGCATTTATAATATTAGTGTGGATTATCACGAAGTGCTACTCACATTGCTACCAGTACGGGCGAACGAAACAAACGATAATCGTGCTAAGCTACGTCAGTGAAGCGAACGAAACAAATGAAACGTCAAAATCAAACGATTCCAGCGAAGTAACTTTTTCTCCTTGTTACCCGTCTAGCCCAGGCAATGTGGAATGCGCTTAAAACGGCAGACAGTGGTGTTTATGAGCACGTCCAAACTGCTTGAAAATACCGAAAAAACCAAATCCGCAACGAGGTATTTTTTTAGTTTTTGCAGCCATAAGAACTCGTGCAAACTAGTTAGCAGTGGCCAACCCCGATAGTTGTTTGGGGATTTCCATTGACCTTATTTCGAACACGTTCAGCATTGCATTTGCGTCATCTATGTAAATGGTTGTGGTCCTTACTCTACTAACACTGCCTCACTCAAAATAAAATAATGCCTATAAAGCGCCACTACTTAAAGTAGGTATAGTCTAAGAGGATTTTAAATACTATAGACTTACCAATCCCAGTCCTCGCTTATATCGGTTATTTCCGCTTTACTTTCTTTTACATCGTCTAAGACGTCTGCTCCTGATGTGTCACACCCTGAAAAAATTATTACTGTAGATATTGTCACTCTTCATCTTATGTTACCGGTTGGCAACATTTTGTCTTTGTAAGAGTTGCTAGCAGATGCGATTCTTACAAATGTCACATGTTGAGGCCAAGGTTAGCTATTTACCATGTGGACAGGTTGCTTGTTAGCCAACATGATAAAAACAATAAGCTTTATAGACGGATAGTATATTACCAGGAGTACTTGGTCGGCTGGTGTCAGCATCGTAGTCGGCTATAGCAATCACTCTATCATTGCCCGCCAGATCTGTTTCAGCTGAAGTGCGGAGATGCACCGTTGATCCAGGACCTGATAAGGATTAATTCGTTTTTCAAGAACCAATATATTGCAATTGCCACCAGTGTTTGTGCTCTTCGACTTGGGCTTTGTGACAAGATCAGCATTACGGCACTTCCCTAGTGAAACGAATTACAGTATAAGGCATCCCAAGGTGGTAAAATGGTAGCCAAGAGTCCTTTGCATATTAACTTATCTACTAATCATCCAATAGTAACATATCTTCTGTGATTTTACATAAAAAAATAAAAGTAAATACCTACCTATGTCGTTGACGAGTGTGAGCGCATTGTGCGCAGTGACGATAGCGCTGACAGCGGCGGTTCTATCGGCGCATGCAGCGTAAAGCGCTCTCAGCGATCTAGCGCCCGCCGGAGTCATGGTTAAGTTCAGCGGTTGAGGCGCTTCAGCGATGATGTACGTGCACTGGCGCTCTGACACCTCCGCTTCCAGCCCGGAATCTGCGCTGTCGGACCGGACTGGTTCCTAAGAAGACACGTTATTTAAAAATAATAAATAGATAGACAGAGAGCTGTGTTTAAATGTTTATGATGGCATAGCATGGCAGCGGGCTATATTTCCTATTTTTTACTGTGCAGGAACATAAAAATTGTCGTCTTTGTCTCCAACCTTATAACCAGTCGTATATACTCACGCCATTCTACGTGGAGGAATACTTGCGAAATATGGTAACATTTCCATACTAACCCTAAGTGTGTCAGTCGGTAAAAACGACGGCAATAAAAATCGGAACCAACGGTTCTCAACTTAAGGGTGTTGACAAACTAAGTTTCAGGCACTTTTAGGTACTTTAACTTTCGCTAGACAACAAGGTAAAGTTAAAAAGCACACTTACTTGTAATGTGACAGTCTTGTGATCAACCTCCTTTTTGGATGTATGATGATCACCGCCGTCCATGAAAGAAACAGCCTTATCGTTCTCCTCGTCACTCGGCTCTGGTTCGCTTTGCTCCGGTGCAGACGAGTCGTCTCCGTTGCTTTGTTCATCCGCACTTGAATCACTGCCATAATTATTATAAAATATAATTAAAACATATAAAATAGGTACTATTTAGAGGGATTTGAACTGGTACAGAGCGGTATTATCGCTAGATGTAATTAAGGTACTTAGCAACATGAGGATGAAGGAAAATTTATAGACATTGAAGACAGCGCAGAAAAGCATTGCAAGATATCATTATACAGAGAACATAGAATCCCTGCATATATCAATTTTAATCTACAAAGCCAAATCAATAATGTTCTAGAAAAACTTCCTATAAGCAATAGGTTAATGCAAATAAAATAAAACTTACTCAGTAAACAAATGACCAATAGCCGTAGCTAGTTTATCCATCAGTCCATTTTCGTTTTCAGAATCCGACTCGTCGATATCCAACGCTCCCAGCAGAGATATGTTCCCGGTATTAAAGTCCACATTATAGTGCTTGCTCTCTCTCCCACTGGGGTTCTTTATGAAGGTCATCTCGTTGTCGGTGTCACACTCGTCTGCTGACGTCTCTGATTCGAATTCGTTTTTCTTCTTCGGCTTCTTCACGTGGTTTGGAGAAGATATCTCTTCGGTTTCAGATTTTGTGGATGTGTCGAGCCGTGATGACATTGGATAAGCTTTTGCCTGGGATAAAAATGTAGATTGAAAGTACATACTTAGTTCGAGTAGATAATTTTCACTTGAAAAAGTGAGTTAATATAATATTGTTCCTAATAATATAAGTCGACTAGGGTGAGCGTTCCGTACTCGAAAATATATGACACTCAATAGTAGCCCTTACGACTACAGATTTATGGCAGTACTCATCGGCAAGCCCTGTAATCTAAGTAGATAAACATTCTCGTTGGACACATTCTACCCTCGGTGAGTAACTAATCAATGCTTATTTCACCATCAACTCACACTGGGTTGGCGTGGCGGGCGAAGTTCCAAATAATCTCAACTATGATCCTTAGGGGAAGTCTATATCCAGCAGTGAAAGTCTAATTGAAGAGCCCTAGTACCTGGAATATCGAAGCGGTGATCTCCCAAGGCTTAGTGCCGGTGGGCGAGGCGCAGGGCTCCAGTAAAGGCTCCCACACGCCGAGCCGCTCGTTGAGGACCGAAGCTTGAATGGCCAAGCGCCCGCTGCCGTGTAGTTGCTGCGACCAGTCGTGAACGCTGAGTTCGCTTGACATCTGGGAAATAAGGGCTTGGTCTTCAATACCTTTAGTAACATTGTTGCAAAATAAAAAAGAACAAGTAGATCCGCAAAACTGTCACTGAGACCATCTTATCATCATCTGCTCCACACCTTGGCTACATGCACACAAACCTGACTAAACCATATTTGATTATTAATGCTCTAAGTTCTAAAGTGTGAGCAAAAGTAGTGAGTAGAGCTAGAAAACTACGAAGCTAAAGGGGCTTGCCCCAACCTTACTAGGGAACGACTAGCAAAATTACTTTGGTACTGCCAAGATGTATTGCGGTGCCTGGGTCAGTAAGGGCATCAATCATCCGACTCAGGTGTGACTTGTGACATGTAGAAACAAGTTAGGAGTATAGATACAACGTACAATGTTTCTTAGCAATAATGAGAACACTACACTAACCTTCACCATCAGAACTGGTACCCTCTCAGTGTGTTCGATCTCCAACAATACTATAAGGCTAGGGACCGTCACCAATAAAGTTTCAGCAGGCTTCACAGTCGGATACCGCGGCTGTACGTAAGTGTCCTCAGGGTTGACCAGCACTTGGGGCGGCGACAGCTTGCGTGGAGACCACAAATCCTCATCTTGCTTTTCACATTTAGGATTATACGTCGCAAAGTTAAAAGGTTCTTTCTCATCAGGAATCGCCAACTCAGTTGTAATCTCTTCCATGATATCTGTAAAAGAAGAAGACAACGTTGAACCGGTCTAAGTTAATTATTTTCATCACCAAAAAGTCTAAAAACTCACCCATAACTGTATGAACAGTAGTGGCAGCAACATGAACTTCTATTTCAGATACTGACAACTTGACTTTGACCCCTTCTTCCACATTCTTGAAGGTCTTTGAGAACTCCACATCACACGGCTTCAAGACTGGTTGAGGCGGAAGATTCTTCAACTTGGATTGAAGTTTTGACATAACCTGATGTAAGAAAAGGAAGAATAGCATTTTGAAGAATCAAGCAGTACACGCAGTTCTTGCTAAAAGGTAATTTTGTTTCTGTGGTTTCTACATGACTGATTGTGCAGATAAGAACTATTTCATACTATACTGTCGCTAATAAAATAAGGTAGCACTGTATTATGCTTACACGACAATTATTTTTATAAAGATGGTTCGCAATACTTCGATTTTTTCTAATTGATTTATTGTCTTTATATTATTTTATGCACATAGTACAATGGTTGACTCAATTCTTTAAGCAAGTTCATATGCCACGAACTATATACATACATACATATAATCACGACTATTATCCTCTAAGGGTTAGTCAGAGACTAGGCAAAAGCACCGCAAAAGCAGTCCATTGCCACAGTCCGCGCTTCACCAAGCAGTGACTACACTCAGCGTAACAGGTGATGAGCCCGTCGTAACTATAAGCTTTTGGACGTTCTGCAGTTCTAAGTCCATTAGTCGCCTTTTACGACACCCAAGGGAAGTGATAGGTTGGTAGTACTATTTTAATGAACCACACGGCTCACAAACGATATTCATCTCTAAATCATACCTGTAGCCCAGCCAAAGACACGACGAAGCTCTCAGTGCTGCAGTGCGAGGAGTAGTCTATCATGAGCTCAGTCCGCAGCAGCAGGGCGTGCCCCTCGCTTCGCGCGAGTCCCGTGAACAGTAGCACCTCTGGCTGGCGAAGCTGGATGGATACTGAGAGTCCTGGACTCTCCTCTGCTAGGGATGTTGCTGGAGAAAAAAGTAGTAAAAAGCTAAGTTTCGACGAAAAGTTGTAATCAAAATTTATAGGTAAGAGAGGAGGTTAAGGAATTTGATCGAAATGGTGCGATATACCATTACTTCCTAATTGGGTTCTAAAAATAATTATTTATTTCTTCAGAATGGACATTACTGATGAAGGCGTATATCGAACACTGTCCATTAACTACCCAATTCCCACGAGCGAGACAAAATAGCAAAATCATAACACGCTGGAATGCTATCATAAATTATTACAGAACTATTTTTATTTTTTTTAGACCGATCCAAAAGTTATATGATTCAAGCAAAGCGGTTTTAGAGAAAACCCAAATAGTAAATTATGGTAAAAGTTTTGGTTATTACGCCTGAAGCGACATTGAGCCGAGCCGTTAGGCGAGAGCCTTAAGATATTCAAGGGCGGTAATCACATTACCAACGTGATCAAGAGAGTCGTGGAAAAGCTCCTCATGGGCCAGGTAGGACGGCTTCTGTTCTCTGTGGCCCTAGCTATTTCCGCAAATGGATTCTCCTATAGCTTACCATCAGGTGGTGATGAGTCACTTGCTGTGTTCTTTCATATAAATTACGATCATTTTTGCATACTCACTGGCGGAGTAGTACCCGCTGGAGTCGCTGCAAGACGGCGGGCGGGCGGCGCGCGCGGCGGCCGGCTCGCACACGTAGCCGTGGTTCACTACGCCGCCCTCCATCGTCTTCTCACCTGCGGCACGAAATTACCGTTTACATTTTAAATAAATAACTGATTTGGATTACATACTTAACTATTGATTTTCGGACCCAAGGTACCAACATACACGGTAGTGAAAGCATAAAAGTACCTATACGAAATTCATTCATATAATCATGTCAATTGGCTTTCAGAGGTTCTTCATTCGTGGAGTGTTTCTTGCAGAGCTGCAGCCAATGGCGTGCGGCACCGTGCAGTACCTGGCGCGGCGTCGAGCAGGGCGCGCGCCAGCTGCAGCAGGAAGGCGGGCGCCAGGTTGAGGCGCGTGCGGTCCACGCGCACGTCCACTTGCGTGCGGCACCGTGCAGTACCTGGCGCGGCGTCGAGCAGGGCGCGCGCCAGCTGCAGCAGGAAGGCGGGCGCCAGGTTGAGGCGCGTGCGGTCCACGCGCACGTCCACTTGCGTGCGGCACCGTGCAGTACCTGGCGCGGCGTCGAGCAGGGCGCGCGCCAGCTGCAGCAGGAAGGCGGGCGCCAGGTTGAGGCGCGTGCGGTCCACGCGCACGTCCACTTGCGTGCGGCACCGTGCAGTACCTGGCGCGGCGTCGAGCAGGGCGCGCGCCAGCTGCAGCAGGAAGGCGGGCGCCAGGTTGAGGCGCGTGCGGTCCACGCGCACGTCCACTTGCGTGCGGCACCGTGCAGTACCTGGCGCGGCGTCGAGCAGGGCGCGCGCCAGCTGCAGCAGGAAGGCGGGCGCCAGGTTGAGGCGCGTGCGGTCCACGCGCACGTCCACTTGCGTGCGGCACCGTGCAGTACCTGGCGCGGCGTCGAGCAGGGCGCGCGCCAGCTGCAGCAGGAAGGCGGGCGCCAGGTTGAGGCGCGTGCGGTCCACGCGCACGTCCACTTGCGTGCGGCACCGTGCAGTACCTGGCGCGGCGTCGAGCAGGGCGCGCGCCAGCTGCAGCAGGAAGGCGGGCGCCAGGTTGAGGCGCGTGCGGTCCACGCGCACGTCCACTTGCGTGCGGCACCGTGCAGTACCTGGCGCGGCGTCGAGCAGGGCGCGCGCCAGCTGCAGCAGGAAGGCGGGCGCCAGGTTGAGGCGCGTGCGGTCCACGCGCACGTCCACTTGCGTGCGGCACCGTGCAGTACCTGGCGCGGCGTCGAGCAGGGCGCGCGCCAGCTGCAGCAGGAAGGCGGGCGCCAGGTTGAGGCGCGTGCGGTCCACGCGCACGTCCACTTGCGCGGCGCGCGGCGCGACGCGCGCGCTCGCGTCTATCAGCGGAGGGCGCCGCACGCTGATGCCGCCCGACGCGCGAGTCGCGCCGCCTTGGCATTGGAAGATCCTACGACACGTAAGTTGTAAACATTCAATTATCTATAATGCAAAACAACTAATAAAAAGCACACATTATAAAAAAAAGATATCATTCATTCGTTTAGGTTTATCACTAAACACTTATGAAAGTCAAAATATTCTACACCGTCCATTCGTAAAACTACGAGGATGCATTCGCAAACTCACCAAGTTCTTATCCACTCTTTACATAAACGAGTGTTAATATAGATACCTGTAGCCTATAACAATACTCACTTCTTAATAACGATAGTAGGGTCCGGCCTTATGTCTTCAATGAGCAGACTCTGCAAGCTAGCCCGTAATTCTAAACTCGCATCCGAGTACCGGTCCACTAGGAGAGTCGCCTCGCCTGCCGTCAGCTTGGCTAACCCGTGGTTGAGGTCGCGGACGGGAGAGCTTAGTACTTCGTCCATGTCCGAGAAGAGTTTTAGTTCTACACCTTCTAGAGTGAACCTGTGGATGGGACGAGTTACTTGCCTTGGATTTTTGGTCAAAATAATATTAACATTGTATACTGATGTAAAAAATCTGTGTACAGATAGACACCCGTTTTCGAGATAGACTATCTGGGAAAAGTCCCGAGAAGACTTGGTTGGTGGTAGGGCTTCTAAGCACGCCTGGCTAGCAACCACCGTCTTACCTAAGTCTGTCGCCATATTAACAATGTAATTATTTTCAACATTGTACTGTTCCGGCAATTAGAGATAAGATATTAAATTCCTCAGGTGTTGAGGAATACAGGTGAAGCTCGCTTCCACCTTCGACCGTCGTATCGTCCGTTACCAACAGATGAGATGAAGACCAATAGATTGCCTGTCGTATGTAAAAGAGGGGAAGGAGTGGGAAACGCTGATCAAGTCTGTGAAATCCTTAGAGAAGATCTGTGTCCAGTAAGCGTCTCTCGGGTGAAATGATTATGACAAGCACAGATATTGATTTACCTAAGTACAGCCTCTTTCTTTATAGCTTCCCCCTGTGATAAGAACGCTTGCAACTTTCTAACGGAAGCGTCGGTTGGGGCAGTCTCTACTGGAGAACTTGGCACCATGCTTCCTGTAAAAACACAATTGACTTTGCAAATTGTTTCGTTTCGTAAACACGATGTGAAATGTTATATTTGGATTTAAGGAATTTATAAGCATCAGAGCTCCAACTAGAGCAATTTATATTACATGCTCTTGGACAGGTAAAATAATACGCTTTTCAGATCACAGATATGATTCGGTGGCGCCGCTAGCTGATCTACAATTAGACCATGATCCGTGTCGTATAAATAAGATACGTTCGTCGTAGCCATTTTATACGTAGTCCTCAGCCAATACATGTCTCACTGCTGGGCGCAGGCCTTCCTCATGGAGAAACACATGAGTATGGGCCACGACATCACTCCACTGGCCCAATGCGGGTTGTCTAATTTATATGTAATACACCCGAAACGCTGGGTCCTAATTGATGGCATAATATTTTTTTTTGTAAACGGGGCAAACGGGAAGACGGCTCACCTGATGGTGAGTGATTACCGCCGCCCATAGACATCTACTAGACCGGAGGAGTCGCAGATGCGTTGCCGACCCTTAAGGAGGGAAAACGCTCTCTTTTGTATGTATTTGTTTTCTTGTTTCATATAATAATATGTAGTTATAAATATGTGAGAGTACTAATGTAGTGCGCCTCGCTGAGGTTGTCTGCGTAGACGGCGAGCGCGGTGGCCAGGTCCTTCTGGCCCACGTTGAGCAGCACGCAGTCCAGCGTCACGTCCGCCTCCAGCGTACCTATGTAGTGCGCCTCGCTGAGGTTGTCTGCGTAGACGGCGAGCGCGGTGGCCAGGTCCTTCTGGCCCACGTTGAGCAGCACGCAGTCCAGCGTCACGTCCGCCTCCAGCGTACCTATGTAGTGCGCCTCGCTGAGGTTGTCTGCGTAGACGGCGAGCGCGGTGGCCAGGTCCTTCTGGCCCACGTTGAGCAGCACGCAGTCCAGCGTCACGTCCGCCTCCAGCGTACCTATGTAGTGCGCCTCGCTGAGGTTGTCTGCGTAGACGGCGAGCGCGGTGGCCAGGTCCTTCTGGCCCACGTTGAGCAGCACGCAGTCCAGCGTCACGTCCGCCTCCAGCGTACCTATGTAGTGCGCCTCGCTGAGGTTGTCTGCGTAGACGGCGAGCGCGGTGGCCAGGTCCTTCTGGCCCACGTTGAGCAGCACGCAGTCCAGCGTCACGTCCGCCTCCAGCGTACCTATGTAGTGCGCCTCGCTGAGGTTGTCTGCGTAGACGGCGAGCGCGGTGGCCAGGTCCTTCTGGCCCACGTTGAGCAGCACGCAGTCCAGCGTCACGTCCGCCTCCAGCGCCGGCGCGGCCGCCGCCCGCACCGAGCGCTTCAGGTCGCAGCGCCCCGAGATCGGCTCGAGGATCGGCTCCTAAAACCAACCAAGGCATTGTTGAAGCCATCTATACTTACTCGCCCCTTCCCGTGTTGGTCCGGGACACAAAAAGAATGTACCGACTGCTCGTCTCGCCTAGCGTGTCGTAAAAGGCGACTAAGGGCTAGCCACTTGTTACTACTCTTTCACGATTTTTAATCTGACCAAACCCAATTTTTGTATGGCTAAATGCGGTCTTAAGGAACACAGTGCTCCTTGGACTCTACCTACCGCTTCGGGGATTACAGGCGTGATTTTATGGATGTATGTATCTATACTAAAAACAGATGCTCCGATTGAGCAGGATTCGACTTATTATACTTATATAGGAGCGTTGTTATTATTGGTAGCCGTCATTATTGGTAGTCGTCGTTATTATTGGTAGTAGCGGCTTATTTAAAGAATACTACCTACCCATATCTTCCCATGGGTGTCGTAAAAGGCGACTAATGAACTTAGAACTGCACAACATACAATAGATTATAGCTGCGACGGATGCTTTTGCCTAGTCTCTGACTAACCCTTAGGGGATAAAAGTCATGATTATAAGTATGTATGTATGTTATTATAACTTTACATATCCTATGTGTGTGGGTTTTGTCTTAACGTCTAAGCATCAATTTCTCAATTTTAGTCACTCTACGCAGCTTTCTATTTAAAATTTTAACCATCAATGTCTCACAAATGCTCATCTTTGCTTTCGTTTCATCAAATGAATACCTGTAATTCTAATGTGCCAGCGAGAGTCATGACGGCCCTGGAGAGCGTGACGTTTACAAGTTTGATGAGGATGTTGTCTATGACGGGTCTCTGGCTCGGACTGCCGCCCTCCTGCGTCGGCCGCACGCGCTTGAAGAAGTTCTCTATGGTCAGATCTCCTACAAACATAAGACAAGATATTCATTATAAAATCAAGAAACAATTAACATTATCCAAACAGACGAGTGACAGAGCAGAATAGACATGGCTTACCCATATTTAACACCAATAAATTGGGCGACGAAGGCTTTTGAGGTAAGAGTAATACTGGAGCGTGTATCTGAAATAACCAAAAATAATATTAACAAATCTTATTAAGCAAGGATAATTTTTAATTGCAATTACTTTTTTGTGTAACAAGCGAAAGTAAAATATAAATAAAAAGCTTGTTCAAAAACCATCTTTAATTTCATTGCGCTAAAAAGAAAAAAATAAACTTTTACACTAAAACTTTTACTGTTAACTTATAACGTCTGTAAAAGTTTATTTTTTTCTTTTTAGCGCAATTAAATAAAAACTTGTTTTTAAAGAAAGTTTTTTTATTTTTATTTTTTTGTTGTGACTCATCATTGTTGCAAGGTCGTTTACCGGTTAACTTGGAACAGTGTAGCTATTCAATAAGAAGGCCTTTTAAAGTTTTACCCTGCTTAAGGCCAGCTAATGCTTGGTTACCATTTAACACAAAAGTACTCGTCAAGACGAATTAAACGAGCCCAAACTCGATGAGGTTATCTTGTTTTATTATTGAGAACCTATGGCCACCTTCTATCTACATCATCAGACCCTGGTTACCATATGACACAAAAGTACTTGTCAAAACTAATCAAATGAACCCAAACTCGATGAGGTTTTGTTGTTTAATTATTGAGATCCTATGGCCACCTTCCAGCTCCATCATCAGGTCAGCTTCAAGTCATAAATTTTGGTATTGTCATCCGATTTACATATGCATGCAATATTTCAGCTCAATCGGTTGAGGACAAGTGCCTTAAAATTGAGTTGTAAGATTTCACCGGTACACACAAACATACATTGCAAGTTAAATAAAAGCTTGTAAAAAAGGAAATACTGAGAAATGTCGAGCTGTCCCAAAACAAGAAAAAACAATTTAAGGCAACACCTAAAAACTTAAGTATAAGTATGTTTTACAAGCATCTAGACTTATTTATACTAAGCGTCCACTGCCAAAGTGGAGGGATAGTTGTCTTCCTAACAAACATTCATTAGTTTTGTTTGTTAGGAAGACGTGCAAATGAGTGTATTTTAATTGTAATTCCAATAATGTTTCTCCCTTTTTATAATCCTAATTTGAGGATATTTGTATACCCAATGGGTCGAATATAGCGATCAATTCAATTTTTAATAGTAATTTAAATGTATTACCTATATTCACAAATAAATAATCATTTCATCATTAGTAATAAGATTTAAAACCAAAGTAAGAGTTACTTACATGCATAGAATATTAAACTTAAATAAAATCCGTATTCTAAGACAACGTACGTCTATAACCAGGTTGAGTCTATCAGGGCAGGTTCGTAGTTTCTGCGCCTGTTTCTGGGCAGTCTTTTCAGCCGCGGCGGCGGCTTCACCCGCGGCACTGCTCGGGATTAGCGGCTCTAGGAATTGCTGTACAAGAAAAACATAATTATTAAATATAAGAACCACATACATTACGATTAACGTTTAGGGTCCTTGGGTAAAAATAGTGTATACACAAATATTTGGAGGAGTAAGTATTAGGCACGGAGGAGCTCGAGATCACAATGTTTTGGTCACCCATCCACGGCCTGACCATGGCTAAGTTAGCTTTGTCGATAGAAAGCCAAAGCGCACTAACCACTAAGCCACCGAGCTCCTCTAAAATATGCCAAAATTATATAAAATTAAATGACCTGCAGCTGGTGCAGGATACAGTATAGCAGCACGAGGTGCACGCGGCCGACGCGCACGCGCAGCTCCCCGTGCGCCTGCGGCTGTGCCCGTGACGTCACACTGACCTGCAGCTGGTGCAGGATGCAGTACAGCAGCACGAGGTGCACGCGGCCGACGCGCACGCGCAGCTCCCCGTGCGCCTGCGGCTGTGCCCGTGACGTCACACTGACCTGCAGCTGGTGCAGGATGCAGTACAGCAGCACGAGGTGCACGCGGCCGACGCGCACGCGCAGCTCCCCGTGCGCCTGCGGCTGTGCCCGTGACGTCACACTGACCTGCAGCTGGTGCAGGATGCAGTACAGCAGCACGAGGTGCACGCGGCCGACGCGCACGCGCAGCTCCCCGTGCGCCTGCGGCTGTGCCCGTGACGTCACACTGACCTGCAGCTGGTGCAGGATGCAGTACAGCAGCACGAGGTGCACGCGGCCGACGCGCACGCGCAGCTCCCCGTGCGCCTGCGGCTGTGCCCGTGACGTCACACTGACCTGCAGCTGGTGCAGGATGCAGTACAGCAGCACGAGGTGCACGCGGCCGACGCGCACGCGCAGCTCCCCGTGCGCCTTCAGCTGCTGCTCGTCGCCGTAGTAGCGCGGCGCCGCGCGCACGTACTTGATCTCCACCACTTTGTCTTCATCTGGCCACATCAGCTGTAACACAATATATTGGGTTGGGTGTAACTATTAAGATTCAGAGTATTCCTAAAAAATAATTACCTCGTCTAAAATAGACTATATTTTTGAGCTCTTTTGATTTGTTTTGATAATTTGTTGTAAGTTTAATTGTGTTAAAATTGGACACGGAGACAACTCTTTTTAAGTGCCTCCCGAATACATCATTTTATTTGCATTCACTTAAAAACGATAAATATTTTTTATGAAGTGTGATATTACACATATTACTAAAGCTTGTCCAATGATAAATGCCAAATAATATTATCTTTGGATTTGTCGTTGTGAAGAAAACTGAAACAATTTTAGTATGGAAAATGCAGAATTCCCCAAAATCTTCATACAAAACACCAATTTCATAGGTAAGGACCTAATACATTAATTATTATTGTGACTAACATTTTCCTCGGTAGAGCTTAGTAGTTCATTAGTTTCATTGCTTAAAATAGTCATAAAGATCTGATCAAAAACACTATTCAATATCATATAAGACCAAAACAAGCACACTAATTACCTTAGGATACAAAGTAGCTTCAGACAAATCGTCAACATGCAGAGAGCCGAGGTAGAGGCGGAATATGCAGCGGTCGTTGGCGCGGAACACGCAGTCGCTCTCCAGCGACGCCAGACGCAGCTCGAGCAATGGGTTCTCTACTTGACACAGCTTTACTGATATGGATGATGCCCTGGTAAAAAACAACCATAAATATAACACAACATACCATCACTGTAGGCAGAGTAACTCCCACATTTCGCCAGATATGTCATTATTAGTGCTACTGCGATACACATATGTATACCGACCGTAACACCACCACGCTGGCCCAAGGCGGGAAGAAACGGTTGCAAATATCGACTGGGACCAAAGGCTTAACGTGCCTTCCGAAGCACGGAGGAGTCGAGATCACAAACTTTTGATCATTAGTGTCTTCGATTTCGAAAGCCAAAGCGTACTAACCAAACGCCATCGGACTCCGAGCTCCGAGCACCAATCGAGGCGAGTACTGGCCATAAAGATATAGCTGGAAGTAAACTACAAAAATGTCTGTACCTGAACGAGTAGCTGAATTTCGTAGCTCCCGAGGGCACGGGCGGGTCCGCCTCTGGCTTCATGAGGTAGTTCCACAGCGTCATAGACTTGGGAACAACTACTTTCTTTATATTTAAGGCGTGGCGGTTCTGGACTCTGAAAGAAACACATTCTGCTAAGAGGTGGGTAATATATATTTTTTTGTGAATGAAGTCGAAACTATACATATATCGATATTCAATATCAGATTCTGAAAATATATTTGGAAATCGATGACATCGGAATTGAACGTATCTATTACGATACGGTTAATATACGATTCATAAAAATATATCACTAGATTTGTATCAGGGGAGTATGTGATTCCAATACGTATCGGAAATATCGTGTTAACATTCATTTGGCAAGGTCGTGTTGAACACTCTTATTTCACTGCCTTACGGTATAATATTGAGTACAATATCATATTATCAATGCCAATTGGCAATATCGTGTTTACATTCAATATATGGTTTCAGTCTCTTGCTTAGCATTGGTCGTGCTGAACACTCTTATTTCACTGTCATAAGGTATAAAATTGAAAATATTGAAAACAATGTTGTGATTTGAATGCTTATCGATAATGTCGTGTTTTGTCAAAAGTTTCAGATCGCATCGATATCCGATTTGACGATATTGATACAAAATTCTCCTATTTTAAACTAAGCGGAATACTCACTTGTCCGTAACATACTGCAAGTATTTCAGCAACGTGTGTATCGCGCGCGAGTGCAGCAATAAGTTGGCGGTGCCCGCGTCCACCACCAGCGACTGCTCTACCGAGTGGAACTGCGACCGGAACTCTGGGCAGTCGGCGCGTACCTGTACATACATACAATCACGCCTAAAATCCCCGAAAGGGTGGGCAGAGTCCAAGGAGCACTGTGTTCCTAAAGACCACATTTAGCCATACAAAAATTGGGTTGGGTCAGATGATAAATCGTGAAAGAGTAGTAACAAGTGGCTAGCTTATCGACTACACAATCACAGACCCAGTACCCAATACGCCCTTAGTCGCCTTTTACGACATGCTAGGCAAGAAGAGCAGTTGGTATCATAGTGTTATTGCAACTGAGTACTACACCTAGAATGAAAAATATGATTTTTTTTGTTGTAACAAAATATTGGAATAGTTCAATTTGTTTTCTTTTTAGTTCTCCCAATTACTGATGTGTTCAATCTACCCATGATTGCTGATCAGAAAGAAAATAAAAGATATTTTCTTGTAACATTTCAATAATGACGGCACCTCACTTGGCGTATCGTGTTCGTGTATTTGCTATAAGTATTGGTTCGAAAACGGCCATGTGTAGTATTTGCACGAATGGTGCAAACAAAAGCGAACATGCGTTTCCGTTCACCTGATGATTTTTGATCACACATCAAAGGATTGTTTAAATTGTTTGCCCAATAACAGTCTATGTGTGGATGGGTTATTTGGAATGATTTTATTATTTGGACAAAGGCGGGCAAACACAACGATAACGCTACGCGAATACGCTGAGCCATGTAAAGTGCGGCCATATTAAAAGAACAAAAATTAAGTTATTCTATTGTACCTTCCGGTACAGCAAATGCAGCAGATGCTCCGGCGCAGCCAGCAGCGGTAGACCCGCAGACTCATCAGACAGATGCGCTTGCTGCAAGCTGACTTGCAGCGCGGGCCCGTAGCGTAATAAGGCCACGTCCACGCACAACTTGCCCAAGTGTAAACGGAGATATGGCCGATCGGCGCCCTCCGCGGTAGAGCGAGCTAGGTTGATTGCTATCTCACCTGTAAGGCGATCATCATCGTCACGTATTTTTCAGACAACTAGTCACACTAAATATTCAAAAGATCACTTAACTTATTTATACAGGATTATCATAGGTAGCTAACACCAATAACAACAACATTAATTGTTTTACGACTTTTGATAATTCGTAATATTTTTCTTTCGAACAAAAGTAAATAACAATAAAATTTTACGTCTTCGCTCTCTGCGAAACGCTCGCGCCAGCGTCGCACATGTCGCCTTTATGAATGGAACAAAGATGTACAAATATCACGACAGTATAATAAGAGCTTGGATAATTTTTAAATAAGTTTCGAGTTATGATAAAAATCGGCGAAGAAATGTTATTATTTATGATGTTAGCTACCTAGTCTTGTGGGGTTGTTCAACATAACATAACATATCATCACGCCTCTCTCCCCAAAGGGGTAGGCAATGTTAAACACCCACTTTTCGCCAGATATGTTAAGTCCCTGTAGTATTATAAAGTAGGCTTAACAATATAGTTCCCTTTGTCAGAGAACTTATTTAAAAAGATTAGAAAAAACGTTTATTACTGTCACGGAGAAAAACCAAGAACAAATGTAAAACTTGAGTGCACTTATAATAAATTGTATAATAAATATAACAGTGTTTTTATCAATAAAAGCACTGTTATATTTATTATACAATTAATTATTATTATTATAAAATTATTATACAGTAATAAACGTTTTTTCTAATCTTTTTAAATAAGTTCTCTGACAAAGGGAACTATATTGTTAAGCCTACTTTATAATACTACATCTTCCCCTTCTAAGTTAGTTACATAATCTTTCAAATAAGATGGAACTTTAATATTTCTTTTTGGCCTACTATAATTACTAGATGACAATTCAGAGCCTACTACATCAGTGGAATTATCAACATTTTCTGAGTTCTCAACATCTAAACTAGAACTTCTAATATTTTCTGAATGTAGATCATTATTATCCATATCACAATTTTCAATAGGCATAAACAAATTTAATCTATTCTCATTACAGTTTTCTTGAGACAAACAATGTGATGGCTTTAACTGAGATGTGTTTCTTCTTAACAAGTTACCACTATTTACATCCTTAATAATGAATGACCTAGGACTATTGTGAGGTTCTACAATATTGGCTGGTATCCAAACATTATCTTTTAAATATACTACTGGCTCATTTTTCTTAAATTGGTGATTGAAGACTTTTGCATTTTTATCATAATTTATTTTATTAGACATATTCTTTTTATCTTGGTATAATCTGAAATCTTTAACTATATTGTTAAGCCTACTTTATAATACTACAGTCCCCATGTAAAAGGTGGGGAGACTGTAGCCATGCACCGGGCACAATGTGAGGCAAACGATATTCAACATGATTTTGAGGTAAGGCCTGTGTAGAATAAAATTAAGGAGCTCTGTGGCTCTGTGGTTCTTGTGGTGTGTGGTTTCTAATGGTTCGCAGGCTTTCGATATGGAAGTAAAAGCTACTTTGGCCAAGGTCATTGTTTAGATGGTTGACCAAATCTTTATGATTTTAAGTTCCTCCGTGCTTTGGAAACCACATTAAGCCGTTGGTCCTGGTCGCTATTTCAAACGTTCTATCAACCAATTCGCATTGGTCCAGCGTGGTGGAGTTACGGCCCATGGTTCTCATGTATGAAACCCTGTGCCCAGTAATGGGATCTATAAACTGGTGGCGACAATAAATAATAAAAATTATGGACATCTAAAGACTGCTACTTAATTTCAATTACTTATAAACTTACCAATAACAAATCTAAGCAACATATTGATAGTGTTGCTAGGAGATACGTTGTCATCAAAGCCGGGCAAGTCCACGGATCTCGCGTATACCTGTAATTTTATATATAAAAAAAAATATTAAAAAATATATCGCCTGTTGAAAAAGAAATACCATTACATTCTCAAAATCAATCTATCTAAAGATTACCTCCATATCTTCATCACTATGTTCTGACGAAGCAAAAGCTTGCGTTGATTCTTGGAAGCCGAGTCGCGCGCCAGCCTTATCAAATGTTGATTCCCTAGCTCTGAAAATTAGTCACTATAAATAACATCACAAAAAAACTATTAAGGAACAGTTTTACTACTTCCGAGACCCCGATTTCCGATTAAGAACCCGACGAATTTAATGACACAGAAATCCTTGAATTCGGTAAAATTTTTGAATTTACCTGGGAGAGCGTATCTGGAGGTCATATTATGTTATTGTGTTAGTCGGGGCTGTTTCGCATCACTGCGAACTAATAAGATCTATTGTGACCAGCGTCCTATGTAAGTTCTATTTAGGACCTACAGTAGCTACATCAACTGGGCACTGTCTAAGAAAGATTATCTGGAGGTTGCAAAATTATTAATTAATTATTATGTATAAATATGAATCTCTTGTTCTTTTAGAATAATGATTAGTCTTCTTCCTGATCTAGTCTCCTTTAAATGAATTACAAATTATAGAGTACCATTTATAATACAAAAATAAATACAGTAACTCACTTAGTCCTCTTCAAATAAGCACCGACAATCTTCTGCCTCAACCTAACCAGTTCCTTATACCCTGGGTCTCCAGCCACCTCGTCCAGATGGAACAGCTCTGCCAGCTCCGGTTCCTCCATGTCTTCAGGGTAGTCGCCAGAATCCATGAATGACACTGGCACGGTGTTCGGTACCGGTATTGGTAAGTTGTCGCAAAAGTCCAAGAGAAGACCAATGATACGGTCTGATAGATTTAGTTTTAGGTTGGACAGCGATATGTTTAGTTTGTATCTGGAAGTAAACATTTTAGTATTTGATTTTTTAACTATTAATCTGAAATCTGATAGGCATTATCCGAGTAAATTTGGACTTCATAAAAATTAAGTTAAATTGCTTCTAGCACTCAAGCACTTAGTTACCTATAGTTCTGGGACTTTGAAGCATGAAAATACACTATATAGACGACGTGGTAGAGATAGGAGATGCTGATTTTTACTTCACATCCACTCAAAATAATATACCTTTTTCTCGTAGCGCGATACAACAGAAAGCGTGCTTGCCTACCTCAGTACTCTCTGCAATAGGCACAGTGTACCGAGTCACGTCTCAGTGCAGATAGTTTAAGTTCATTCGTAACCTTAATGACTTTAACCATAGAGTTAAGGTACCTGGGCAGCAGCCTGTAATCTTTCTTGATGCTGTTGGAGAAGACGAGCAGCGCCCGTGTTCTCGGAAGCAAGTGTAATTCAGAGTCTTGCTGCCGGCGGCGCTCGCGCCACGCTTCGCCGTCCGCGCAAAACAGTATCTGTGGAGCAGGACCAATATCATTATAAAGCGTTCTAATAAAGATCATTGTATGTAATATTTTTAAATCATATCTTCACCTCGGAAAAGAGTAAATATATGGAAAACCAAGACAAAATAATCCTAATCATTCTTAAAGACCTGGTCAGAATTACTAGAAATCGCCGAACCTGTCTCAAGATATTTTTTTTTCGTCCAATTTTAAGCAACTAAATGCTGCTTGAGTTACGGATACTAGATGACGGACAAATATATTTAATAGATTAATACACATAATTATTCAGAATATATATAATATTATACATATATAATGAACATCCATGACTGGAGAACAAATGTCTGAAAATTCATCACCCAAACACTTGCCTCCACTGGGGATCGAACCCAGGAACTCTCGAGGTGGCGACGCCTTGAGACTGGCGTACAGACCACTCGACCACGGAGGTCGTCAATTATTTATTGCATGAAGCGAATGAAATATGTAAGAACCGTAAGAAGTGAAAAGAATCTCAGCCTGGGCTGACCCAGGAAGCGTGGACTTTTAAGCATACAACGCTCTGTTTGTTTAAACTGACCTGGCAGTGGCAGTCAGCGTGCAGCCTATCATAGAGCCTCTCCTCCAGCTCCATGCAGGTGGCGTCCTCCAGCGACGGCTCCGCTGGCTGCAGGTCCGAGCGGACCAGCGCGCGACTCACTCCCAGCATTAGGTGTGTATGTTTAACTGACCTGGCAGTGGCAGTCAGCGTGCAGCCTATCATAGAGCCTCTCCTCCAGCTCCATGCAGGTGGCGTCCTCCAGCGACGGCTCCGCTGGCTGCAGGTCCGAGCGGACCAGCGCGCGACTCACTCCCAGCATTAGGTGTGTATGTTTAACTGACCTGGCAGTGGCAGTCAGCGTGCAGCCTATCATAGAGCCTCTCCTCCAGCTCCATGCAGGTGGCGTCCTCCAGCGACGGCTCCGCTGGCTGCAGGTCCGAGCGGACCAGCGCGCGACTCACTTCCAGCACTAGTACGCGCCCGCTCCTGGCAACACAATTACTTTGGTATCCATCGTTATCGTAACATTACAGTTCGTGACGTATATTCATTGAATTTTGTACGTACATAATAATTGTCTAAAAACTGTAATGTGTGTGTGTGTGTGTTTATGAAAAACCCAGGTTGTATACGGCCTAAAAAACAATTTTCTCTTAGCAACACTATCAGGTAGACTCTGCCACAGTACATTGGGAATATACTATTTATCATCTGATCCATTTGTGACCAGAGCACACATACACAATAAAAAATATTCTTGATTATTTCGTCAATGTTCTTCAATACATACATTATTAGTAATGATAAAAATGTATTGAGGAATATCAATGAATATGTTAGACATAAAGTTTAAAAATGATTGACCATGTTTCATGGTAGCAGCAGTCAGCATCAAAAGTTGATGACCATTTAAATACCTTGTCAGATTAAATGTCGAAGCAAATGTCATAGCAAATGTCATGATGGTTTCTAGGAAAATGTCGTACATATGAAATGTGACACAGTACTAAAATGATCAGCTACTTCTGATGCTGACCGTACATGCAACGACCGCGGAGATCTGCATTTACTTTCATCGGTTGAGAGCAAGCAGACAACGTTGGCGGTCGAGTTTTTTTTATTGTAAACCTTAATACGACAACACTAAACTCACTTTTACATGGGGCCGTGTTCAGGTATGATGATGCAAGGTCCTCGCAGGTCTATATTGGTTTGGAACAGCTTCTGTTGGCTAACAGCGAGCGGCTGAAGTTGGTGAACCGAGTTACGCCATTATAAACCCTAGCATAGCAGTAGTAGACTCACTTTTGCATAATGTCGTCTTCGAAGATCTATATTGATATGGAGTAGCTTCCATTGGCTGGCGCCGAGCAGCATCGTGAGTTATGTCATTACAAACCTTAAGACATCAACATTAGACTCACTTTTGCATGGTGCCGTGTTCAGGTATAATAATGCATGGTCCTCGAAGGTCTATATTGATCTGAAACAGCTTCCGTCGGCTCACAGCAAGCGCTAGTAACGACCGGCCAACGTTGGCGGCGCGAGTTCCCACTCGTTCCAACTCTGCACTTAACTCTTCCATCAACATTGAGTGCGTTTGGAAAAGATTTATCAACTCCGTGAATGCGTGCTGAAAGACGATAAAAAAGGGATGAAATGGATCGCATTAGAAAAGATGAGACATACCTATTGTCTTTAAGACCACAACAAGCTAGTAGTAATTTCACCTACAGCAAATAAGTAACTTTAATAGAGTCGCTTATTTTATGAATGCAAGAATGCAAACACAATCTGTGTATGTGTGTGTAGGATAATACAATTACTGTCTTACTGTTAAGCATATGTAAACTCTAAATACCTCAACATAGAACAGCTCAACCGGTTCCATAACTACGCAGAGCCCGTAGTCAGCTTCTAAAGTTGAGCTACAAGGGTTCTTCTCAAAATCTATAGCTAGAAGGTTTGTTGTTGTCGACGACTGACCACGTTCAGGGGTCAGAAGTGGCACTAACTCTCCATCCGAAGTCGCACCTTCGATTACTATGCTCTCTGCCCTTGCTGATATCTGGAAGGAAAATTTTCAATTTATACTGCTGTATTTAAAGACTGTTAATGTGATCCACTGTGAGATCCAAAAACTACCTTATATGCCTTAGCAGAAGGTCTAGTTTCCAACGACGCTAGGAACTGCGTTAAATTTACCACTAGCACTTCTTTGCTTCTGTTCATCAGCGTAAGGGAGCAATTTGCTAGAGTGAGGTTTAATTTGTGCTCTGTAAGAAATTGTGTTAGTGTTATTTTTTGGCTTAATGTGATACACAGCAATTAATATTCAACAATTAGGTACGTCACGTATCTTTATGAAAAAATATGTGTATTTATATAAAATTACAAAATTCATTCAAGCAATGAATGCGACTCCCGTTGTGAAAACTTTGTAATATCCTTTTTCATACCTATATACTGTTTCGACTTATCCAGCCTAGGCGCTCCCTCGGCATAGCCGATGAGTTCAACGACCCGCTTCTTCTCAGGGCTTGAGAGGTGGCTCCACAGGCTGCGGCTGCGTTCGCTCTTGACGCACAACTCCACGCGCTCCTGCGACTCGTCCTCGGAGTCCGGGCTACTTGGGTCCCACCAGTCAAACTCGCTCTCTACTACTTCGATGCGCTCTGGTTCTTGGGATAGCAGCTGGAAAATATTAATATGGTGAAAGTTTTGCACTGACCATGGCGAATGGAGCTCTTTCAATATCGATAACCCAAGCGTATGAAGCACTACGCCACAAATATCTTCGTTAGTTAATAAGTACAATAAAGTAAATAAAGATATATTCATACATATAACATAATAGCATTCAAGGGATCCCTTTTTTTATTGGTGGGAAAGTGTAATTACTCATATCTGCGAATTAAGGGGACTCAGAGACAGTTTCGGTCTCGCCATATCGCTTGCCTACCCACTAAAAACCATTAACGCACATTCATGTGATCATAGCGTCAGAGCCCATCGTCAAACTACTCACCCTCCTGCGGGAGAGTTCGTTCTGACGCTGAGTTGGCACCTGACAGCTGTATGGGGTTCTATCCTACCACTATGCTATCCGTAACACTCACGAGACCCAAGCGATCCTCAGATTCTCGTGATAGTGCTAGTCAACAGAGGAGGTTCTGACGCTCCAACTAAGGATTAGTGCGAAGCAACGAAGAAGCTTACACCAAAATAAGCCTTCAAGCAGGCCTGAGCCCAAGACCTTGGACTGAATGATGATGATAAAGACTCAACAATAAGCACGATAATCACCTCAAACTTAGCCTGTTCCCTCGCTATCACCACCGATATAATTGGCAAATTGTCTTCACACTTCTGCAAATCCAATTTAAGCTCTGTATCATTCGGGCTTCTGAGCGTGCTTTTATAGATCTGCTTGTAAATATTGTAGTTTTCTCGGTGCTTCTTAACTGCGGCCCAGGTGTAAGGCCTCACTCGCTGTTCCACAACCACGTTGTAAGCGTAACGCCACCATTTCTTTACATCCTTAGATAACGGCACTCCAGGGTGGAGATGTCGGTATTTTCTGTAAAAATAATGTCGCTGAAACGACAGGACAGCTAACATGTCATGCAAAAATTCTAACTTTGAGTACCGCTAAGGCTTCAAAAGAAGTAACTTCTGGTACACCTGTCAATTACAGCTATGAAAGTCATTTGAGCCATAATTTAGGCCACCGAAGTAATAAATATAAAACAAGTTTATAATATATGTCGTGGCCATTAGACATTAGCTAGAACATAAAACTGACCTGTTAAGTTTTATCTTATCAAACGATGACAGTAGGTTATGTATCGACAGATACTGCCTCCTGGACAGCTGTAAAGCAGAATCGTGAAGTACAGCATCCAACAGCAGGCGCGGCACTCGCGCCTCACCAGATCGGTTGATCAGTACTTTCACCTTACACGTCACAGGTTTCAACACTGGAATAACACAAGTGGATTAGGACGAATTCGTAAATCAAACGTGAGAAACATTCTGGCTGGAGCCAACATTAGTAGTACAAATACCTAACAAATATGCTCAATTGTATTTATGAGTAGAAGTGGTTGTAAAAGTAAATGGTACTATTCTGTTTAATCACAAAGTTTCGCACTAATCTTGATCCTCTAGCCATAACTATCAGAAAACAAGGGATTCAAGGAATCCTTTAATTTCGATTTCGGCAAATCAATGTGGAATCAGGCGTGATTATAATCAATGAAATTTACTTCGGGACTGTATGGCACGGCAGTAGCAGTATTTTTTTTAGAGTATATTTTATAATATCTGGACGTACATATTTGAAATGAAAATTGTGGTAAACTGCAGAATATTACTCAAATTAGATATCAATATTTTTTATTATTTTTAAACTTCAATGACGTTGTAGTTTGTGGCATTTTTTAAATGATGCCATGTAAGGGAAGGGTAGAAACTTGCCGAGTTTCTTGCCCATTCTTCTCAGAACAAGGCGTCTTAGTAGTTCATGTGAACGGATAGCGTAGTTTTTTCTCTTTCACAAAATATTGTAAAATGCTTATGTCATTCATAAGCATGCGCTAAGAAGCAACTAAATTGAATAAATGCTTTTGATTTTGATATTTGATTTTATCCGAATCGATCCCATGATTTAACAGTTGTGAAATCATGTCAAGAAAATTGCTTTCTATTCAATTTCGAAACTAAGTAATTCTTTATTTTTAGACTTCGGACCTCTTTGCAATTTTTTTTTTCGAAACATAAAACCACCTAAATTTTAATCATAAAACATTCACTTACAAAACTCGAAGTCCTCATGGTGCATAGAGAACTTGTCCAAGCCAGTAAGCATGTAATGTTTCCAGTTGTAGTACTGCATGGGCGTGATATGTGCCGTCTCCGTGTCGTCGAGCGCAGTCGCCGTTGGGTTCCAGTACAGGGAGAGCGACTCTATGCGCATCATCTGGTACACCGTCGACGCATTCGCTGGAGTCACCGATGGTTTCCATTTACTGGAAGCATAAATACAGTACAAATATCTATTGCGGATATATCAAACCAGGCCAAAACCCTTTAAAAGATTATTAACCTTAAAATGTTACACATAAGGAACAAAAAATAAAGGAGTTTTTTCAGATTGTGGATTCTAAAATTTACTGTGTACGGATTACTTATAAAACTTTAGTGATGCTGAATACTAACCTATTAGTAGTCTCAATGGAAAGCCCTTGAAGGCAGAGGCCGCACGCTAGCGGCCCGTCTTTAGAGCTGATGGAGTCCTCGTACCGAACATGGATGTTCCTCACATAAATCTGGAGATTATTCACGATGGCGGTGAATAAGTTTTCGAAGAAGTTCTGGGGGCCTTTGAGGATCTCACTCTCAGCTTCCAAGTCTTGTAAAATCTTCCTTTTGGCTGCCCTCATTAGTCTTTTCTCTCTCTCTGGGTCGAAGTAGCTGTTGGAGATAGCTGGTCCTACGAGGACAAGGACATCTTCTACGTTGACGATGACAGGTTGGGTGTACAGACCGGCCCATGGTATCTGCAGGCTAATACGGCCAATGGTTCCGATTTTCACATCGATCGGGAGATCTAGTTCGTACTGGAATTTTTAAAAATGATAATTCCATAACATTATCTTATTTCAAAACTAGGCTTGGAAATTTTAAGCTATTGCATAGCTTCTATCGCGGGCCTTGAGCGCGGGGACCGAATCTTGAAATTCCAAAACGAAAAAACCTCACGCTCCCCACTCCGATGCGCAAGGAGGTGTGGCTTGAAGGCCGTGCATCGTCTAACGTCGTTTCAGTTCGGCAGTCTTCGACATGGCGTTTAGATAATAAAACCCACATGTATTGTAAAATAATAAAAAATATTTTAAACAATATTAACTTTTTTTATTTATTTAATAATGGAAAAATTTGTTTTCTTATCGGTCACCACGCTCAAAAAGTGTAACTTGAATTAATATCAAAGAAAAAGAAATACTGCATGAATAAAATAAATAAATAAAATTGTAATTGCATAAGTTGATACAAAATGCTATGCAATAGCTTTACCGCGGCAGTCCCCGAGTTCCACACGTCTTTTTTTTTGTCTTATGGTGTCAGAGTAACAAATATTAATAAAAAATGTATTTATTATTTATTATTTATATATATTAAACTGTGCGTTCTTCAAAACCACTAAACAGAAAATTCTAATCTGTGAGTAGGTATATAATTATAAATTACTATTAGTACTTGCGAACGTTTTATACAGATAGCATAGAAAATAACAGAATTCGATTTGTTCGTATAATAAATAATACATAAACAATTGGACCACATCACCCCATAGTTTTATCATACAATTTTGGTACATCATTTCCTTATATTGGACACTCAAATCACTCTTTAAATATGCATTGAAAAAATAATACGTATGTCGCTACCGACTCAGTAGGTATCTATTTTAATCGGTTTTGTACACAAGAACGTCAGACCATACAACACAATTTTTTTCAATACATTTCCAAAAGTGTTAAAGAAGCCCAAGAATGATAAAAGAATTCTAATAGTTCTATAGTTTGTTGTTTAAAGTTATTTCATTTCCGGGCTTACGGAGTTACTCTAATTTAATATGATATTATTTCCAATAATCTCACCAGTGCCTCAGGCTTGAGCTTTAAATCCGTCAAGTTGACGTTCCCGGAGAAGATGCCCACGTTCAAGTTCTCAGTGTCGAGGTCCTGCACGTACTTGCCCAGCAGCCGGTTCAGGATGCCGGCCACGGCGCCCTCGAACATCTTGGCGGTTGTGCTGACTTACGGCTGGAACAAATATCGTCAATTCATTATGGTAAAAAATGCAAGCACATTAGTGTACCGACAACATACATACAATCACGACTACTTTTTTAGAGACTAGGCAAAAGCACCGGGAAACCAGTTCCTTAGTTGTTGAGGAATACAGGTGGAGCTCTATTCACCTTCGGCCTTCGGCCTATTATTAGGTAAAGGCCAATAGCTAACCTGTCGTATGTAAAAAATATAACAACTTATATATTATAATAATTTATTTTACACTATCTAAATAGTAACTTTACTGATAGTTAAGTATTCAAGACGACACGATTTGTAAGATACTAATTAAGAAAGAGGTGAGGCGAGATTTCTCTATGGTATGCTCTTTCTGGGGCCTGGCGCTCACACCCTGTGTTTTCAGACAGGGTTATGTATGTTAATTATATTATCAAGATACAACTGCTTACTATCGTATTATCAAACAAATAACTACCAAAACATACCAAAAAAAAATTAAACAACCAAATTTCATAGAAGCACTGTCCCCAAAACAGCCCTTGTCAACAAAAAACGATAAATATTACAAATATTTCTAAAGACAGAAAAAGAGAGATGGCTTTATCGGTCGTTATAATGTCAATTTTACGCTGCTTTATAATGTCAACTTACCAATTATTTCTGGTATAAGGATAACCACTAAAATATCCGAAACGTATCAATTCAACATTAGGACTTAAATGAATGAAATAATAAAGTCATTAAAACATACGAGCGGTGACACCACAGGAAATTCCGAAGAAAATGTTTTATATTGACATATTTTACGTTATAATTTTATTGATATTATAATGAAAAATTACAATATATATTTTGTGGATGTCAGTGAGCTGTAGAGCGAATAATAGATAGGGCAAAGTGGAGTGCATAATTACTGAAGTGGATATACAGAATTGGTTGTGTAGAAGTGTGGGTAGACGAGTAGGAGTGGCCTGTTGGAGGCCTAGCACTGACCGCAGCCGAAGAGATAAAGCCCTGGAAGCAAAAATGCATACTCATTGCCTCTCGCTTCAACGGAAACGAAGAAGTGAGAGAGAGGCAATGAGCAATATTGTCTCCGGGGACTTTTTCCCTTTGGTCCGTGTTAGGCAGCACTTGTGGAAAAGTAGGCGTGATCTTGAGTGGAAACGACTGGGCCCACAAAGTGTTAGACACCCTTTAACGAGATGAAGTGATGGTTTGCGAAACGTTGCTGGCAGATTTTGTTTGCTTCATATCGAAGACAGGCTGAAGTAAGTGTAAATGCGCCATAACGTTTTCAACTGTGATAGGGTTGTGGTAAATAGTTATTATTTAGCGCGATCGGGACCCAGACCTATAACCAGTAATGGACCAAAATGGACTGATGCTATGATAACTGGTTCTGAAAAGAGCGATGTGAGTTGAGGGACACTTACGAGTACACCCAGATATACTCAAGAACTGAACTTCGGGTAATTTCTTATAAATTACTAATATCGCGATATTTGCGCTCTTTCCCCGAAGGGTTGGGCACAGGTATAAACAACCACATTTCGCTAGATATGTTGAGTACCTGTACAGGCCCAGATGTTCCCGTAGTAGTTTGTAGAGTATATGTGAGAAATGTGGGGATTTGTAATGTTTCCCTAAGTGCACTATGTATGTGGAGGGGCAATGTAAAAGGCACCGTTCTTGACAATTGTTTTTATTGCACTAAATGTAAATAGATTGACAATTAGGTCCCCCCACAAACTCAGGCGTCAGCATTAACTAATTATTACAAATAATGTTACAGGTGGCGACCCTGCCACGGAATTCGAGGCAAGCGATATTCACAATCAACTGTAGTTAAGTTTTATTCAAACTCAGTGGTATGTACAATTGTACAGGCAGTGGGATCGAATCCGCGAGTCCCGCGACCTCCCGAACGAGTAGTGTCCCGTCTGTCCCAACTTTGATATCGCTGCATTAGTTGACATTGGTTCAGATGATCTAAAATATACCAACGACTTAGCATCTTCAACTAGGTACCTATACCAAACAATGGCATAGCAATTAAGGGTGTTATTGTTTCACGCTATACCTATAAGAAAAAAGCTAATTCTATTTGGGTAGTTATTGCCGCAAAACTTATTATAGGAAAACACGCACGCCTACAAATAGAACCCTAAACGAATAATGTCTCGCACCAACATAAGACAAACTTGTAGTGTCTCTAATGAACACATTAGGAGTTCAAATAAATATTCAAACTTATACAAGCGAGCAGTAGACTATAGAAGAGACAAACACGTTTCTGCCGACACCAAATAAAATTTAGGACAAGTCGGTAACCTAAGCAGATGCTCTAAGGAGACAATGTCGCATAAGAGAAAATTATTATCGCCTCTCGCATCAAAGCGAACAATAAGCGAGAGGCAAAGAGAATTCTTCCAAGGGATTTTATCCCTTAGATCAAAGCTACATGAAAAACATCCTTATTATTGGAATCTAAAGCAGGAAGCAATTCAAAAGTTATGCTGGCTGCATAATATTAAGTCCTTACCTATGAAATTGGTGTTTTGTATGGAGATTTTGGGGAATTCTCCATTTTCCATACTAAATTTTTTTCAGTTTTCTTCACAACGACAAATCCAAAGATAATAATATTTGGCATCTATCATTAGACAAGCTTTAGTAATATGTGTAATATCACACTTCATAAAAATTATTTATCGTTTTTAAGTGAATGCAAATAAAATGATGTATTCGGGAGGCACTTAAAAAGAGTTGTATCCGTGTTCAATTTTAACACAATTAAACTTACAACAAATTATCAAAACAAATCAAAAGAGCTCAAAAATATAGTTTATTTTTAGACGAGGTAATTTTTTTTTACGAATACTCTGAATCTTAATAGTTACAGACAAAATACTAAGAGAGAAAAAAAACACCAATTTCATAGGTAAGGACCCAATATTAATGAACAACGAAATCCTTTGAGCATGTTACTCACATAAAAATATTGGTGTACCTACCTGAATTCTTCTTGTAAATTCCACATGCAAATATGTAATATATTTCTTTGTTTTGAAAACTAAACAAAACCAATTTTATTTTGAAAACAATAATACGATTACAAACAATAACAGTCGATCGTGCACTCTTCCGAACGATTCTCATTAAATTGTTATCAATTTCGTTATCAGAGATAGCCAGAACGGGGCAACGATGAGTAGTGTCACCCACAGAAATATGTAAGCAGGTTTTGACACAAAATGATGAAAAAAATAATAGAAAAATAGTACAATTAGTGTGAACTCTGGTACAATTCCTTATGAGGATTTATTTGGGATAGAAAAACTTGGACCAAAAAGACTAAAGACTCGGCCCCACAAACAAAAATAGTCCTAAAATATGGCACCGTCACGGACCATGACGCTATTTCATTACTTAGATGAAATAAAATAACATCAGTGCTGTCTTACTTACTTATACCATTGTATAACGTGTGCTTTTGTTTGTCTCAACATGAATAAAAAAAATAGAAATTAATTTTAAAATTAATTTTCATTTTACTATCTATTCCTTCTAAATTTAAATTTATGGTGTAGGATAAGTCAGGTAATAAATTGTAAAGAATTTTTCAGAAGTATTTAAATTTAGAATCTCATGACTTGCCCAACTTATGGAAAAGCATTTAGAGCAGGCGTTAAAGGATGTTGAGTGTGCAAAATAGGAGAACCACGTTCTGAAAATAGGTTTGAGCTCAGAAAGCTTACAGATTATGATTGTGAATGTTGCCAGAAGATTTCTTGGTCCATTTTTTTTGCTATCAACTATTCTTTATTTATTTATTTATTTATTTATTTAACAATTTATTGTACACACACAAAAAAATACAATAAGCAATACAAAAGAAGACAGGTAATTGAGTACAAAAGGTAGGGCTTATTCCTAATAGAAATGTCTTCCAACCCACCTGCGAAGGAAAAATGCTGAGGAGTAAACTGAGTCGCGTGTACTTACCAATATATACATAAAATAATAAATAAAATCAAAACAAGTCATATTAACATTATTAAATAAAATTTTTAGGACGTATTGAAGTAATTGTGAACGTCAGCATGTAGGCGAAATCGAAAGCTAACTCAAAAAACGTCAATTTTATTTGGGTGCTTATTGAGGCGTTATTTTTCGGCCGTTTTTGTGTAACCCGAAATCTAATGTAATCTATTTATTATGAGGATAATAACAACATTAACGATTAATATTAAATCAAAAATATTTATATTATTGTTATCTCTTTATTCTTTCACGATATGAAAGACACGCAACAATTATCCAACTTATTTAATCAGTCATCGACGTGAATTGTTAAAGGGTGATTGTGATTATTATATACTAATGTTATACTAATGTTTATTTATAACAAAATCATAACTGCTACAGTTACGAGTTGATAAGGTTTTTACGAGAATAGACGCTGGTGTACTCTGTCTATATCTACTTTAGCATAACTCCAGAGTAACTCTTATAACTCAAGTTACAGCATGTCACTGATGAAATTCCGACTCGAAGAGATTTCGATTCAAAGAAGTTAAAAAAAAACTTGTAGATTATTTCTTTTCTAAACACTTCTTAAATTTGAGTTCTTTGGGATTTCGTATGCCACCACACTGTACACAAAATAAACTTCATTACCTTCAATACCAGTCAATAAATTACTCAGTAGATTCATACATAAGTTACATGAAGAATCGAACGCTGAAGCTTTATTGACGAACTGAAATCTATTTGTTAAGTAAGCCGATATCTCGCATTACATCATCAATAGCCTGGTTTTACGAACTGAAACTTATATTTGAGTTGGTAGAAATCAATATTTCAAAGATTTCTACTAATGCGCATTTATTGTCGTATCAGATATCCATACAAATCCGCTCTAACTTAACATTAGGTGAAGTGGATTTGACAGATCTTCTAAAAGACTCCAAAACAAAATGAAATTCTCGAATTACAATGATTTCATTACATTAGTTACAGTTGAAAACGGCATGTAGGCACAGAGAATCTTGATTATCATTGACTCATAGTGGAAAGATTGGTTCATTCGCGCAATTTAATAGGTCGAGGAAGTCTATTAAAATGCAAATGGAGCGCCGTTTCAGAATAAATTAAGTTCATCGTAAGAAAAAGTTTGTGAAAGTATTAATAATAGATGTCAATAACAAAAAACAAAAGACGACCCAGAAAAATACTGATTTAATGGTAGAAGTTTTGTAGGTACCATTAAACTGTGTAAAGACGAAACACACGCTGGTTCTCGACACATTATTGCAAATTCGAAAAGATACTAAGCGAATCTATTGTTCATTTTACCGGCTTTGCTTGCCCTTCAGCTTTCAGCATCCGTGGAGTTGTAGCAATAAAAAACGCCAACGGTTTTACGGATACCAACTCTCATATAATGTAGAAATAAGTCACGCTTTATCGGCCTGTAACATCAACTACAATGACATCTATTAAAATATTTGGCGGTGGAATACCTATTATTTACAGATACCTATTTCGATTTTGCTACAAAAATAAATATCTCACACGCGTATCGACTTAAAGGAACAAGTTGGCAGCAGGTACACACATGAGAGTAGACTTTAAAAGTAGGAGAAACAAAACAAGGAGAAAGTCAAAGAATAGCATTGACCCAACCTTATCTATTAACCCCAAAGGGCAAGTAGTTTTATTTGTATGTGAACGTGAGCTTGTGAAAGGCAATACCCTAGTTCAAACGCTTTAATTTCGAGTGGTTCTGTTATTTAGGCTCTTACCTACAATAACGTCTTTTTCCCAATGGTGTAGACAGAATTTTTTTGGCTTTTGATTAATTATTTATATAATATTACATGAATGTCAATATACCCTAAAAATGCTGCCAAAAGTCACTATTCCACGCGGACAAATTCGCAGGCACAATGCAGCAGCTAGCACCTAATAAACAGTCATTCATGGTCATCATATTTGAAACTGGAGAATGATAACCCCGAAGCGCGAAGCGGTCTACTTAGTATTGCAACAGTTGCAATGCCAGGATATCACGCGCGTAGCCGACTCATCAAAAATCAATTTACATTGTTAAACAACGGTGTTACTTGGTCACGTCTGATAACATGTAACTTATTGGGGGTTAACGATAATAATAAATACAAGCATTAAGAACACAACTATTATTTTGTACACACAAGCCATGGAAACAATAATTTATTCAGCGCAATTGATAGATTATACAGAAACTTCACCCAACTCGTTCGATACTGTCAATCAAATAATGATCACAGATGCTTTCGAGAAAACTAAAGAGGAAAGGTCACGAGGCAAGCGCAATTTGCTCACGAATAGGTAATTGATAATTCTTTCAGAATCTCATCTATGGGCTAAAAATAGAAACATTTCAAGGGCACCGGATCCTAGCGACGAAGGACGTATTTTTGACCCATTTAATAAGTAATAATTGATAACTTTATTAATAATACAAAAATAAACAGCATAATTTTAAAATCGACTGGAAAGTAAAAAAAAATAAAAATGTTTAAGTTCCAAGTATTCAATATGACATGAGAAAAACATTTGTTTAAATTCCAATAACAAAAGACGATAGATTTTTAACTACATTACATTATAAACAAAGGAAGTTCATTACCTAAAATTCACATGTTTTGCCAGCCAGTGCACTTAGATTTTTCAAAAAGTTTTGGGTTTAGGAATGACGTCAAAGGGACCAGGAATGGTACTGACTGTTTTTGACAGGTGTCACGGAATAGCAAAAGCGCATGTCTGAAATAAGAGCATGCGCGAACAGCTAAGAAAATGATAAAAATACCTTTGTTGCGGGAAAACCGTGGGAGGAAAAGCGACGACGCTCAATAACAGAACGGACATGACGTCACCAGATAGAAATCCTTATTGTATGTAGAGCAGAAACATATTCTTGAGGTATCCTTCATCATCCACAGGTCGAAAAAATATCATGGGAACATAATCTACCCCATTTTTATTTTCGACAAATATCTTTATGGCCGAACTAAATTGACAAAGCGTTCATAAGTCTTATCTCTCCATGGAAAAACACTATACCTACACCACGAAAACAATTCTGACTGGTCACACTGTTTCTTTAAGGTGTATCCAAAGAAAATGTTATTATCGTTCCTAAATCTCAATAAGGACAAAATCAAATTATGTTAGAATGATAAATAAAATCATAGCAGCATGTCCAGTCATAAAACACTAAATAATCTAAATTATTTTTAACCTTACGGCGTTACCAATAAAGTATATAATTAATTGAATAACTGACTATTTTTGGTAAGCCACTGAACTACAGAGTTACTTATTAATATGGCGCTGTTACATACAAGACATATGAATTTATACGCAGTTATAAAAAATATTAAGATTAGGCATACATAGGTTATTATCGATCGAGAGCGTCTGCTCATTCAAGGTGTCCACGGAAGACCAGCGTCGTGGTGTTCTACGCCCGACACATGCTGAGTGCGACTCCTATTCAGTGCCTTAACCTGTATTGTTTAATATGTCATTATGTATTGTCTTTGTCTATGTTTGATTATTTCTTACTATGTGTGTACTGAATAAAATTTTATTCTATTCTATTATTACGACGCTAATAGGACACAGATTATTAAATAGCTCAGATGTTGTGATACAGAAACCTACCCTTATGTTTTTAAGGCCCAAAATGAAACAGAGTAAAATGTAAGCATTGATTTATTGTATATTTTTGGTAATAAAAAATATTTTACAGCAATATAGTCCTAAGTATGTAGGTACCTGAGTGCCTTTGAGTATCGAAGAAAACATTGTCAAATATTTATATTATAGTGCACGTATTGAATATTTAAAGTGATTACGGTGATCTAGGTAGTGAGAGACAGGCATTGCAAGAGCCGGTAGGGACAGATGGGGCGAAGCACTCGCTTGGGCAAACGGGGCAAGCGCCCGCGTAGTCCTTTGCGTACGCGCAGCTTTCGGCAGGCCACTGGGATGGCTGGGCTCCCTGAAATAAACATTAGCACTTTCAATATACAGTTCAGATTGCGTTAAGTCCATCATAACGGTAGAATTTATTGTGTAGTAAAACTTTATTGTAAAAAAGGAGGATACTAATAACTAAGTAATATTAATAAAATAAAAACAAATGAATATTTAATACCTGATTTGACGTAAACCTTTTTCTTGTTATTCAAATAGTTTGCATGACTTTTTCAATGTAACAATAGCTATTTGTTTAATTTATTTACAGGCACTGTTAAACCAGTATAATGCAATGTATATAACATCTTAAAATGCTGTTAATTTTAGATTAGATCACTAGAATAAAAAGTAATCGTGATTTAACTTATATACATATAAATCGTAGCTGCATCCATCTTTTCAACTTCAAAGGCCAAAAGCTTAGCGAAAATAGACCCTTTAAGTGGCCATGGAAGAAAGCATTTTATACATTTCATTGTTTTTTGATAGATACCCTTTGAGAGGCTAAAAACCGGTTCCACCGACTAGGGTAGATATAGTTGTTGCGCTTAATGATGGCGATTAGCTTCGCTCTTAACACCTTAACATAGAGCCTAAAGTCGAATGATTTAGTCGCCTTCTTGAATTGCAATATCTGTCATGCATGACAGATAACACAATACGAATTCTGTTTCGTATGTGAATTAAATTTGTTGAAAAAGTGAAACATGAATAAGCTTAAATAAAACTTACCTTAATAAAGGCCGTGAGAATACACATCATGACATCATACGCCGGGCAGTTAAAGAAGATGCCCTGGGGCGGCAGGGCGGTCGTCACGCACGCCTTGGCCGGCTGCGCCACCGCCGCCCACGCCTCGTGCTCTTTGAAGAATTCGTCCAGATACTGGGTAACCTTCGGCTGGTCCACCACGCCGGCGTTCAGCCACCCTGACTCGCGGAACAGGCAGGTCATCTTGTCACACTGACAACAAATCATAGATATAGAAAAAATGGACTTGTCGTTAAACAAAAAATTACTCCAACCTATGACTGCTATGCTAAAATATAGTAAATTAACTTTTCATTTTATAAAGACTAATGAATTACTTTGCCTAAACATGGTCATCTGATAGTTTGGCGAACGAATGGCGTAGCATACTCTGACGTTCATAAAAGTGTGCAGTGATACAACCAAATGTATGAATCATTTTGGGAAGCAATTAATTGGGCAGCCATTTATTTATTTGGTCAGCCACAAAAAGTTCAGCCGAAAAATCATTTCAAACAACCAAAAACAGTTTTTTATGGTAATAGTTCCCTTAAAGCCGTTGCTCTTAAGTTTTGTTTTTTCCATGTTTATTTCTAAACCAATCTTAGAGCTTTCGCTGTCCAGAGACTATAATTTTTTCCAGATCTTTTGGTGTCTCGGCTACTATTACAATGTCGTCTGCGAATTTTAAGTGGTTTAGGTAGCGGCCGTTAATTTTTATTCCCTTCTGTCTCCAATTTAGTTTTTTAAATATATTCTCTAATACAGCTATAAATAGGAGATAGAGGGTCGCCCTGTCTGACGCCTCTCTCAATTTTTATTCTCTCAATTTTATATAGGTATTATCTCTTCGCCTTTGGATTCAAGTTTTATCGAGCTTACACTGTTCTTATGATAGTTATGGCTTATGGTATCGAAGGCTTTACTGTAGTCTACGAATGCTATGTACAGTGGGGGTAGAAAAAGGTTCGTCAGTTTTCAAATTGATTCCTTTATCAGTCATAGAAACTTATTACCTTTTGAAAATAAATCGCCACCAACATAACTGCATACAAAATAATGCTTACTGGTAATGAAATCAAGGATCAAAACAACTTGAATCTAGACAATTACTTTTAATATTTATTTGAGACTAAAACCTTTTTGATAGTAAGTAATTAAAGTTTAAAAAATAAAGTTCTATTTAATTGTCCGTATTATTATGTCATTGGAATGTAATATAATAATAATATTTGTTGAATTTTTGCGAAAAATAATTAATCCGCATTGTATTTCATTTCATAGTGCCAAGAAATTTGAATCTTAATGAAAGAGCTGCAATTATTGAGAACCATGAATCTGACAGTAAAATAAGCAAGATATCTGTAAATTTAAATATCACTAGAGATACAGTAAGGTTCTGGATCCGAAGACATGCAGAAGAGGGCAATCTTATTGATCATCGCCACACGAATTCTGGACGACGACGCCCGACTCATACCGAAGAACAAAAAAATTTTATGAGGCGACAATATGAGAGAATGGTTTTTCAATAACTAGCTATTTCGCGGAAATGTTTTGTGTATCTGTAAGAGTTATAAGAAATACATAGCATTCTATGGGACTTCATCACCGACGTCCTGCTAAAAAAGTCGTATTAACTAGCGCTCATAAAGTCGAGCGCTTAAATTTTGCCCGAACGTTCTTAAATTTCGATTGGAGTCACACTGTGTTTACTGATGAAAAGTGCTTCCAGTCATCGCAACATGGGCGACTACAATTGTGGAGAAGAAACGGAACGAGGTATTTGGAGGACCACGTTGTGCCGAATCTTAGTTCTGGACGCATATCTGTTAACATGTGGGGCTGGATGTCGTCTAATGGAGTAGGCGAGCTTGTTGACCTTCCACCTAGGACAAATGCAGAAATTTACCTAACAGTACTAGAAGATGTTATGCTTCCTAGTGTCCGTACGTGTTACCCAGCTGATGCATTAAGAGAGTTCAATTATGTCCACGATAACGCCCGCATTCACACAGCTCGTATCGTGAACGTGTGGTTCCGTAGACACCGTGCAGTAGTGGTGATTCCCTGGCCTGCCAAATCAGCTGACTTAAACCCCATAGAAAATCTTTGTAGTTTAATGGTGCAGCGATGGAGAAATGACAATGAGAGAAACAATGCTGCTATCGTGGAACATTGCCAAACTGTTTGGGGAGACTTCAGAGGAACGGATATTTGCTCTCGTCTTGTTGGCTCCATGCAAGAGAGACTACAGTCTGTGATTGATGCGAATGGAGGATATACTCGTTTTTAATAAAGTCTTTTTTTAATAAATTTTATTATATTAACAACTATTTATTTAATTTTTGTTCATAAAACAATATAAAATGTATAAAACTCAAACGTAAAAGTCGTCAATAATTTAATATAACGATTATTGACTTAACGATATTTGATAGTCACGTTTAGGAAGTTTCTTGTTAGTTCATGATAGCAAAACATATCATTGACAATAAAATAAGTACTTAATTACAGTAAGTTGGTTAAACTGTCTTTTAATTAGCCTGTTACAAACGTCAATGCGACATTTTTGAAATGTTGGTATGACTGACGTTGCCTGGTGCAAACAAATATCGACTTTAAGGTGACGAACCCTTTTCTACCCCGACTGTACAGTAGTCTATTGAACTCTTTATATATTTCTATTATCAGCTCCATTACGTGGCTATAATCCGTGGTGCCTAAATCCAGAACGAAATCCTGCTTGTTCTATCGGTTCAAGCGCATCAATATACGTTACGTTTGAGAAGTATTGATGTGAAGAGCTTATATGGCAAGTAAGCTGATTGTTCTGTAGTTGTTTAAGTCCAAGGGGAGTTTTGTAAATCAAAATTATTTCTGACTTGACCCATTGTTGTGGTACTGTTTCAGTTTCTAGTATCATATTAAATAGCCTTGTGAGGTGGTGAAGAAGCACATATTTACCTTATTTCAGAGCTTCATTACTCATTCCATCAAGGAACTCTTTTCGTTTTTCAGCATCATGATCTGTTTATTGAGAGCCTCCTCTTTTATATTGTCAATTCTGGTGAATATGTTGTTTTCGTTTGTGTTTAGTTTAATTTCGATTTAGTTGTCGCATTTCTTATAAAGATTTTTATAGAAATTTTGTTGCTGTGTCTAACACATCTTTTCTTGATTTTGTTGTTTTAGATTTGTTTTCTAGTTTCGGCCTAGCCTTCCTAGTTACTTGAAGAATAAAATGAGCAACATGTAGGTGAGTATGTAGACCACCACCACGCACATTGTGGATTGGTTTGATGGAAAAAATGGCTGCCATAGTGACTGGGACCAGTGGCGTGGCGTGCCTTGCGAAGCACGGAGAGATCACAATGTTTAGATCACCTATCTAAGGACGGAAGTAGCTTTGCTTACCTTGAACAGACCTACAAACTTTACAATCGTTATACCCTGTGTCCTTGTATGACGTCCTCAGCCTATATAAGTCCCACTGCTGGGCACAGGCCTTCCTCATGGAGTAACACATGAGGAGTATGTGGCGTAAGCGTAACACTTCCACCTGGCCCAATGCTGGTTGGTGGATAGAAACGGTCGCAACAGCGGCCGGGACCAACGGCTTAAAGTGCCTTCCGAAGCACGGAGGCGCTCGAGATCACAAAGTTTTGGTCACCCATCCAAGGCCTGACCATGGCGAAGGGAGCTTTGTTTTCGATATCGAAAGCCAAAGCGCTAAACCACGCCACCGAGCTCCTCAGCTCACCTCCTCACCTGTATGTCAATTTAAGAGTATTTACAAAATTCATGCGTTAATTTACTCAAAAGCGAAATACGAAACGATTCTTTTTAATAAGTGTACTTACTGAATTTGTAACTTTTTTACATCTCCGAGCAATGGAATTGCTTATGATCTGTGGCATTCCCAGACATCCGTAAATCTGAAAATAAAAAGCAAGATTCGATATGACTATTTATTATACGTAATAGCCCCAGATTAATTCACATAACTAAATGGTGTCGCAAAAGAAAAACAATGAGGCACTCCGTAGGCCTTCTTGGGACATTACATGGACTACAAGAAGGCGTAGATGAACATAAATTGCTATTTATTAATAAATACAATCCAAATGGCTCAGTGGAGATAAATCCGAAATTATGAGAGATATTTCTTTACTCATGTGATAAGAGATAGCGAAATGTTTTCTTGGCATCCATGTCGACGCTTTTGGAATTAATAATAGCATTAATTTTTGTTTCAATTCTCTTTCCAGTGTGGCGACTATTGCATTGTCATTGAACTGACCTTTGACATTTAAATTAAGACCAATGCGTCTGGCACGGTGCGATAATCGCACTCGACCAGATTTAATATAATAAATATTATAAAAAAGACGACTTCTTTGCCGGTAAGTGTCGAGATCAGCCTGTAGGTATATATTTTTATTACCTGACTAGGAATTTCGCCGCAATACACCTGTTGCGGGGACTGAGGCGCGTGAGCATCTGCAGAAGCCGCCTGTAAACGAAAAAATTCAAGTATTCAGGAATTCAAACCTCAGATCACATTCTATCATCACCCTCTTATCATTGAAGGGTAGAGTAGTGTTAATACCTATTTACTCACATTTCGTTCGACATGTTAAATAGATACATAAATTAAGAATCCTCTGTTTTGGCTATTTTTCTTGCAATATTTTAGAACACATTTAGGTATAAAAATGATAGGCATGTATTTAAATTTTATAGCGATCTTTAAAACATTAAAAATCCACTTACCACCACGAATAAAACTAATAAAGCAAGATTCTTGAACATGGTAACAAGACAATAACACAATTTTAGTATTATGTGCTCAGTAGTTCGTTCAAAGATGCGCTCGCGGGTATCCGGACAAAACAAAACGTAAGATTGTTATTGTGGGTCAGCGAGGGCGCAAGCCTACTGATTAATTCGTGTACGTGTACACTGTTGACAGTAAATGACTTCTATTGCAAGGGTATAGCGACGTTTATTGGTCAAAAGTGTACAAATTCATGTACGTAATTGTACCAACTATATGAAACAAAAACGATCTGTCTTGCATGGTGTCAAATTTATAAACAGCAACATGGTAAAATATAATTGTTAAATATGTTTACATGGATGTGTAAACAAAAAAAATTAAGACAATAGTTTTCGCACATCAGAGGTTCCGGATTAAACTCCCGGTAGGAGCAGACATTTATGTGATAATTAGAAACATATTAGGAACTTTCTACCAAAGATACCACCCTTTAGATCTCAATATACAAATTTTCGTTGGTTAGGCACTTAAGGCCAAGCCAATTTGTCTTTAGGGTATAAGCTGACTCTTTTTTAATATATTTTATCAATATTTTAGATAAGATAAGATATCATTTATTGTTATAAAAATGAAAATTTTGTTTATTGTTTAAAAAATAAAGATTCCGATTTTAATGTTTTATTCATTTAAGTATTAAAAGCAGACAAACTCGTATGTTCCTTCTTGTGTAGGACAATAATTATGAGGTCATCACTGGTTCACCTTGATAAAACAACTAGCCTAATATGAGATGATTTTGTTCCTTACCTCCTCTCACATACGGCAGAGATAACTATAATAACTGGTCAAATAAAGATGAAGATTGGGTACTGAATCTTTGATTTATGCTATACATAGGGCTATTATATGGCCCATGGTAACTCTTGAAATTAGCAGTGGAATCTGCCCTATGAAACATATTTAGTAGGGCAGATTATTCATTACTAAATTACTTATGGCATTGAAGATAATTTTTTCGCGTAATCCAAAAAAAAGTATAGTAAATATTATAAAAATTCGTGACTACAAATATTTTCATTACTATATTAAGAAAATTCCTTTAATAAATAATAGCTATCTGATGATTCTGAAGTGCATGACGCCTTTTTAATGTTATCAATACAAAGGTGAAGAGATTAATATTTGCCAGCATCATATTGTCAGGATTAGGCAAACAATTCAAACCAAGAAATAAGAATTATCAGAGCACTAAACTGCAAATATGACTTCAGACTTGAAAGTAATTTAATAATTAGAAATGCCTATTTTTTGCTCAATGCTTCTGTATTGAGCAAAAAATAGGCATATTACTATATTGAATTAATTAATTAGTATAAGAAAAAAACTATGTACAACTATGAAAGAATATGCTTTATTTATATCACATAATGCTTTGTACACTTACAAATCTCCATCATGTGTTGTGAAAAAATCTTTCTTTAACACTGGGAGTGATTCATCATCAGTCATTCTTGAGGGAAGTTTGTTATCAAAATGTGGATAGTTAGGATGCCACCAATCAAAGACTACTAAACTAACAACAGAGTCAAGGATCACAGAACATTCCGGAAGAATATCTTTGGAGACATTGTGATAGCCGGTGTTGAAGCCCAAATGGAGACGGTGATGCCTGAATCCTTGTGAGAGGACCACACTGACAGAAGACAGGGTCATACCCATTAATGGAGGCACTTCATAGAAGCTCTTGCAGGTCACCTGAAATAAATAATTATGCAGGTTTAAAGTGTGTCTTAAATATAAAGAACATCAAACAAACAACTTGTGTAGATAGACCACTGTGTAGATAGAATTGTGTAGATGTACTATTATATAAAAAATAATCCCACTGCTGGGTATACTCCTCATGTGTTTCTCCATGAGCCCAATGCAGGTTGGTAATAAATGGTGATTAATTATGTTTGATATAAAAATATATCTATTATAATTAAAACATTTTACATGGGTAGGTTACCTATTTGCTTTCCTTACCTATTAATTAGTCCTCACTGATAATCTTTTTAATGAAAATTTTCATAGTATAGCTAGTTGAAGTTAAGATATAAGAAACAATCTTCATCTTGGGATAGTTATGTATTTCTGAATTTAAAAAAGATTGAATTGGAAATACTATTCAGAGGTAGAAAAGGTATTAATGATATTAATTCATTTAACTGTAATTTTACCTGTAAAACTTGTGAATTTTCTTCAGGATTAGCATCCACTCTTCCCAACTCTTCAATAAAATCTATATTTGCTTCTAACTTCTGCAGCAAGCAGTGTTTTTTAAACTTAAAGTATATGGACCAGTGCAATGGTCCTTTACGAAACCAAACATTCACACAGCACCTTTTAACAAGCTCATGAGGCTTACTATCATGAGCTGCCTGCTGAGCAACTTTATTGACAAACACATCATATGTATGATATAAAGCCCTTATCACCCTTTGCCGCAAACCATAAACCTTATAACTGTTTTCTAAACGCAACCTCTCAGGCAAATTTGGATGATTTTCACAATATTTTTTATACAATAACCTCCAAAACGACTCACGCTTTGTCATTGAATATGTTGCTTTGTTAATACCTGCAAAATGTCCAACATCTTCAGGTTTTATAAATCTAGAAATTAAGTACCATACAATTTCTGGATAAACTACACCAGGTTGGTCATCAATGTTGACCTCAGATTTAGAATGTTTCCTTTTCTTTTTGTACACAAAATTTTTGGTTCCATCTTCATTGATTTCCTCCACAATGTCATACTCTTCATCCTGGACTTGGTCCCAAGACAAGTCAGGAGGAGTAAATTCCGTAGATTTTTTCAGATTGGTTACTGGTTTTGGTGCATTAGCACTATCATTAATCGTGAAATCTGAAAAATTAAGGGCATTCTAAAGTAATTTCGCAACGATTTCATTACAGTTTGGCAATAAAACTATAAAGAGGTAAAAACCCTAAATATATTTTAGATAGCCTTTATTTTACCTTGAGGAAAATTCTTTTTTAGCCCTTTCTTTTTCGGCATTTGGATAGATTAGATTCAAGATTGTAATCCGGGGTTTGTTGGTCAACATTCAAGATTTGGCGCGATAATACTTTCATCTATCAATAAATTCCTTTAACTTTAGGTACATGAAGTAGTATCTGCATCTACAAGTTATGTTAGTTATGTATCCACTTACGACATGAATTCTACGCAAAAATCAACTATTTTTATATTTTTCTTTAATGAAAATAAATAGGTACTTATCCAATCAGCTCAAAATCGCGCAAAAAACTTCTCAATTTTTTTTGGCAAATTCAGAAAGGGAATGAAGCCCATACAGCCACGTCTCCGGTATTTTTATGTCTTCAGTATTTGCAATTAAATAATAAAATGCTATATAAACTCAAAATACACGGATTTTACATAGCAATATCTACTCCGAAAAATAAAAATCACGTCCGCCATAGTCAAATGCCGCAAAAACTCATATTGGGAAGGCAAAGGGAACTAAGCCCATACAGCCATGTCTTTCGTAATAATATTTCTTCAGTAGTTCACATTGAAATGCTAGTGTTATGCATTTCAATGCATCTTGGGAGAGTTTGGCATCAAACAATCTATGGCAGACACTGTGGTGTTACTTAAATGAGGTGAATTAACACGATAAACATCTCATCGTTTTTCACACCACTTGACGATTATTTCAATAGCTCGTCAACACAGACACTTATTATATAAAACTACACTGATTTTACGCAACAAGATCCATTCCGAAACAATATTACAACCACTGAAATAAAAATTTCGTATTTTTATTTGTAATATTGTTGCTCTTTTGTTGCCATAATTGAATGGCGCCAAAACTTTCATTTTTTTGATCATATTCTCCTTCTAATTTAATATTTCCCTATATATTGTAGGGGTCTGAATAAGAACATTATGTTTCGTTTGTATTCGAACGGCACGTTATAAAAAAACATATCTTTAGAACAAAAAAATAAACTTAAAACGTTTTTGATATCTTCTTATTTAATTTTTGTGTCCATATTTGTCGTCCGTCACCGGCGGGCGGCAGCTTGCCGCCCCACCCACGCTGTGCAATGTGCTGCCCCTGTGGAATAAATCAGTTTTTGAAAACGTTTCCATTTCATTTTTGTTCCGAACCTGAGTTCCTAACGTAATGCAAATAACACAATGCGAATAACTGTTTATGAAACCTTTTAAGAAACGTTATGTAAAATAACGTTTCCAACCTTTTTTTTATTGCTGTCGATTAGCTGTACCACAGGTTAGAGAGAATACGTAGCTGTACTGACATTTCACATTTCTTTTATTAAGAATCTTTTAATCTGTGATCAAAGTGACGTTCCATTTCAAGATGGCAGACATGCCGCTTGAGCCATGATAGTATGGAATCGTAGGAGTACAAGTTTTAGGTGTGTCTTACCAATTTTTGAACTAGAATGTCTCCCGAACTGTTATCTAAATTCTTGTTCGAACGTTTCGACGATGTAAACCTACGTTTTTGTGTGTCTTGTGCTAGATTTAGGTAACATTTGTGCCGGAACATATGTAATAAACGGTGATCGAAATTGTGGTGATCGGTGTATCGTGTACGATTGTTTTCTTGGTTGATGGTAAATTAAAATGTGGAATATGATGTGCGACGTGATGCCCACAATATCCGAGGACAGTATCAGCCAGAGGAGTTCGCAGTTATCCGGCGAAGATGCAAACTTCGAGCAGCTCATGGTGTCTATGCTGGACGAGAGAGACAAATTAGTGGAGAGTTTGCGTGAGACGCAGGAGCGCCTTGGCGACTCTGAGCTGCGCCTCAAAGAGGTGGAGAAAGAACGCGATTCTCTACAGAGACAAATCGCCGCGAACTTACCACAGGTCAGTGACACCGACGATGATTTACTTGTTTCATTGTTTCTATGTTACCTAATAATCTTTGGCTTCCAAAAAAGAGCCAATGAAGTCCTATCTCCTCTTAGCCAACTGTATTTAAAAATTCACTATTTATTATTTTAACAATTTAGCAAATTTCTGTTCTGAACTCTTTGAGAGACTACTACATTGTTAGTTGTATTTAATCTTTAGTTGTAATTTCTACTACAATTGATTTGTTCCCTGATAAAGCAGGTTACTGTTTTTCCCCTGTATGTTCATTTTTCTTTAATTACCAGATTGTGATTATATCTGTATCTCTTCTACATCTTGGTAAGTATATGCAGCGGACATAACTCTTTCATATCAATGTAGAATGTGATTTCAATACATTTACTGTAATTTTAAACAACTCTCAACAATATGGAGGTGGTAAAGGGAAAATGAAAACTCGTTAGACAATATATTTCAATGTTTACATATACAACAGTAATCCAAGTGTTCTTTGCTTGGTTTCAATATAAGTTTTTTTCCCAAATGATATTAAAGTATATATTGTCGTAATAATTAAAATAATATACAATTTGTGATATTTTGTTGATTGTTTATTTTGTAGTGTGTGTTAGATTTTATGTCAGTCTAGTACATTACTCTTACCTACATTGCTAAACTTTTATAATAATAGTATAATTCATTACGAACACTAAGATCCTGTAAATTTCTATATCCATTTTAATGGAAATAGAACATAATATCTGATGGACATAGGTCTAACGTCCTTGATGTGCTTATGTCCCACATTGGATGAGTATAGGTTTTGGATGATCTGAAGGATCCCCAATGTGTCACACATACAATGCAGCAATATAAAAACATTTTGCTAATGAGTAGATATTTTATTATAATGTGAATTCTGATATTGGCAAATAAATTCAAAATAATTTCTGCTTATTGCCTATAAATAAATTGAGGAAAATAAAATTCAAATCTAACTACCCTATTACAAATTAATTTACCTATTACAAATTAAATCAGAATGAAATGTCATATAAATTATTTCTGATTTTCTTGCCATAGATTTAATTAAAGAAAGCTAGGACATTTTATCGAGATCATAATTGCTTTTGGATTTCAATTAAATAATTTAGTACTACGTTTTTTTTTCTAATATTTACAAATCTGCTATTTTGATGAATATATTCACTATGTTAAACTTAATATGTAAAGATTTTAATGTCAAGTCAAGGAAAAATTATGAATGTATGTTAGGAACTCTTTGCATTAATAATTAAAACAATTATTTTGTGTGGGTATTGTATCTATTTTTCACTAAATTGATAAATATAGTTTTCATTGATTTTATTTACCTACTTTGATTATATTTTTCAGACTCATGCAAAATTTTTGAATAGATCTTCAACCTTAAACATAAACTTAAGGTGCAAAATAGATTGTGAAAGTTAGACAGTATGTGTTTATCTGTTACAGTAACATACATTATTAATATATTCTATTTTTGTTACTTAAAAACCATTTGAGTGATCAGTTTGTTAAGCTAAACAGATATTGAGTATTGCTGACATTAACTCCTGTTGGTGATATGACTCTTTTTGATATTCTTTTGAAATATTCAGAAAAGAATTATGCTATGTAATATTTAATTAGTAAATACTGAAGTCTAGGTCAAGGAAAATACCAACAGTTGCTCAGCCAGCGGAACGGCTGGTGATTGCTGCAATGAATTGCAACCTTGTTTTCCCTTGACCCAAGATACTAATTTATTAAACAAATATAAATGTTTGAGTTATTATTTTACTCCTTCACATGTAAGATGTAAAATAGTTATTATATCTTTTCTCATTCAAAAATTTTCTTCTTCTTAGTTATGTGATGTTGACATGGAGTCCACCAGTATCACACCCAGCTTAGTCTTCTTGTTTACTTGTTTATCCAAAGTGTCATCAAATACACAAAGTAGGTACCTATATTAAACAATCTATTAATCATAAAAGCTTTTTATTCATAATTCAATACACAGTTTCCACAATTCCCATTCCATTTCCATTTCCACAGTTTTCCATTTTCTAGGTCAGCCCGTTTGCCCCCTGTTTACATTAAAAAAAATACTTCTGTTTTGCCTTGGAGCATTCTGGGTACTGGATCAATCCTGTCAACCTAGCTCCTTCAGGAAGTCGCCTGTAGGCCCCCTGACCTCTTATCATAAACACCGCATTATGTTTTATAATGGGTTTTCATAACATTCAACTGTAAAATTTCTATGGTATTTGACAATTAGTGATAATTATCATATCGCGCTGCTCATGCTACTTAGGCTGGTGTGCACAGGTATCTAGCTCGGCTGTCTACTACCCGTTGCACTGGACCGGGCCATGGGGAGCTGATTCGTCTGCCGCCGTGCATGTCCTGCACAGCCGCCAGTCTGTGACACCTATACAAAATGATATAATAATATGTTGTCGGATTCTACCCATAAGCTTGTGGGAGTGGGTATAATCGGCTCATATCTCATGGGTGGCATCTCCAGGAACCTTCGGGCCAGCTCGTCCGCCGCGTCATTTCCTCTGTCTCCGCTGTAGCCTTTGATCCATGCAAGATTTACATGTTATTAGCTCCTACCTTATTTGGTGGGTTATGACGTTTCTTAGTAAGGATGGATACTGTCACCACAATGCATAATAGCTTCATGCATAAATAAACAGAAAATGTTTAATATTGAGATTTATAAATTGGTTATTAAATGTTTATTGAATACATACCATAAGTGACCTAAATTTCTATTTATTTCTCGGTATTCAAGATCAATAGTCCCATTTGCACATAATAGTAAAGTCAGTTACATAATGCTGATATTGTTACTTATCTTTCATTAAACCAGATAACTATTAATTTCTATTATCAGAGCTATATTAATATAATTGACGATATTTTTTAGTTTTTTTCTATCGTGTAATTCCTCAAAGAAAGAGTCCGGTTGAGAATGCCGTTTAGAACACAGGTTACGGCGCCGCCGCTATTTATCAATGTATAGCTCTTCCTCTTAAAAGGAGATGAAATATGTAAACTGGTGTCAGCCCTATCCATTAAGGATCAAGGAACTGTAAATACCTAAAGATTTGGCGCCGAAAATCAACTGAACTGGTTTTTCTCTTGTTTTGCAATTAATTTTACAAATCTTATTTGTCAGTTATTTTGTTTCTCCTGCCTGGGTTCTGGGTTGTGGTCAAATATATCTCGATTTTTTCGTTTTAAGTACTTGCTGTATTAAAGCAGTCATTAACGTCAATACGAAGACTTCAAAAGGCTTATCATCGTTATCGTATGGCCTTGTTGTCTGTTATGTAGGAGTGCTATTTTGGCTCTAATTGATAAAGACTAGCCATTACTTTCTTTATCAATGTAATATGAAATTCTTTGAGTAATGAGTAAGCACTTTCTTTCGGTTTCTACTGTCGGTTTGATTGATTTATCTGATGGTTTTTAAAATATTTGTTTGAAAAACTTCGCTTCAGACTTTTGGCGCATAGAATAGAGTTTAGAAATTTTTGTTGCTCTCGGGGCTTCTTTCAATAGCTCACAAATGAAACTCATACTTAAATGCTGTATATTTCGTGTGTTTATATTTGGCACCTAAAAATATCTAAGATAATAAAAGTCAACATTTGCGCTATTTTGATTAGAAACGTCTGCTAGGACACGCTGCCGCTGGTGGTCTCCACTATAGAGATAAGCCGCGTAGTATTCTGGAAGCAAAACAATAAATAAATACGTATAATCGTAGGCAAATGTTAACATTTTTAGTTTCTTTTAATAAAATTTTAATTGGGTCGTGCTAAAACCCCTTTTTGAATGACATTCTTTTTATGAGTAATATTTATTATAAAAATATCAACCCTATGTAAGTTAAGACCTTGTATGAAAGAAGAGCAAAATGATGACTAGATAATTGCGCGCCCAGGTAGCAACCTGGGGGGAAGCGGAGCGGAGGTTTCAAGACTTAAGAAACGCTATTTGTTAATCGAGATATCGAATCAGCAATGTGGAGTTTGAATCGATGCTATTGGTTAATTTAAGCAACCTGGGGGGAAGCGGAGCGGAGGTTTCAAGACTTAAGAAACGCTATTTGTTAATCGAGATATCGGATCAGCAATGTGGAGTTTGAAGCGATGCTATTGGTTAATTTTGACACAGCTCAAGCTCCGTTTCTCCTCTCCGCTCCAGTGGACAGGCAGCCTTAATGAGCGACATTAAGCCTGCAATTGAATTAATAACTATGCATTTTAATTAAACGTGCAAAACATGGCGACCTTGAACTGGCAGAGACGTTAAGTCCCCATGTAACAGGTGGCGAGCCTGCTGTCATGTCATGAAGCAAGCGATATTCTCAATCCATCATATCCTATACATTACAGCCATTTAATCAATCTCAATTTATAAAATAATTATAATCCCGAACTTATGTACAGTTTCATAAGTTTTATTTTAACTCCCAATAAACTGTACATAATTTTATGCGAATAGTTAATTATGCTTACAAATGATTGCCATTTGTAATGAAGTATGCGTAAAATTTTATGCCAAAATCAATTATGCGTAATATATTTTTAGTGTAAACTCCATTATGCTAATTCATATTATGTTTAAAAATTTTATGCAAATACAAGCAAACTGTTACTTTGTACACTTCATATTCTTTACGTGAATACATTGTAATTGCGGTCTTTGTAACATTTCCTTTTTTTGATATACCTTCACACTCTTTACAGACTGCATCAATTAACGTTACAATGAATGTCTATATGACGTAGGGCTTCGTACACCAGCAATGACTGAAAAAGAACGTACTAAGAGTTTTGTATCTATAGAATAGTCTTTTTGTTTATTACATAAAACGCTTTGGCATTGTGACGTTTGTAAAACAATGGATTTTAGTAAATTATTGCTTAATTTTAAGTCAGTTTTTGAGGAAATATAAATATTTAAACCGATAAGGAAGAAGAAAGGAATGTTATATATGCGATACAAAGACTTCGTAAAGTACCAAAACACGGTACGGGACCAAACAAATTGACGTGGTGGCTTCGGCGCTGCCTATCAAACCGCGCTGGGTAAAAGTCCACACCCCCATAGTAATTTCTACTAACTTGGTCCGGTATAGTGAGTGTTTCTGGGCTGGAATTATGACGATGAAAGAAAGCATTTTGTGTTAGTGCCCGTTTTGCACGTGGGTTATTGTAGATGTTTATACGCTAGCCAACGGATTACGAAACAACGATATTTCACTATCACAACTGCATCAATTGCAACAGTGGAAAATGACAATAGTAGTGCCGATGCCGCATCTATTGCTGCATCAGTTAAACGTCTCAGTGACAATTAACTTAGCAAGATAAAAAAAAATGAATACATGTTATTATCAGATCTATGAAGGTATTAAATATAATAGTTACATTCTTTATTTCAAATCTACGCTTTCTTCCAAGTAATAATAAAGTTCTATTAACGAATTCAGGATACAATGTCCGAAAGTAAATCTCTTTCGTCTTATTTGAATCGTTCGTGTTCCATTTGTATGAAAGTTTTGACAGATTTTAATGAAACGACATTTATCCTTGAGTTGAATACTTTGTCGAAGGGATACGTCCCACTGTGACAAAAGTAGGTATAGTATATCTATAGATGTTTTCTGGGTTTTTAGCCGAATACTTATAAACTTCTTAAAAGTTAAAAGTGTTTTATTTATTAACGTATTTTCTTTGCAGTTCTTTTTTTATATAATGATAAAATCCCAAAAATTTCATACAGGTTTATGCAAGCGTTAGAGAAGAAGTATAGATCTACCTATTTATTTTCTCTTGGTGTTTAGTCATAATGGCCGAAATTCGTTTCGCATTCGGTTTAACCGAATGTTCAGTACTTGAAATATGTTTGGGAATAAAGATTATCTGTCTATATCAATGATGGTTCCCAGATTACATGTATCATAATTTTCCAGTCAAAAAATTATGAACAAGCGGCTTAGAGACATTGGTGGTGGCGTTTGGCTGGATGCCAAAACGGCGGTGTGCGAGACGTCGTAAATATGGCTGCCGGAGCCCGGACGGCTGAAGTGAACGTTATTGGCAGTACTGCCGTCACTTGGCACATTCAAATCGTTTGAGTTACGCTTTACAGCAGGACCTGACTACCGATTTGTTAATTGTGCGATCTGATTGAGTATTTACACGAATAATTAAATTGATATAAATTTTTCACTGAATATCTTTTTAGGTGATAGCGGCTTTACGCAAGCAGGATTGCGTTTTTTTTTGGTTTGATCTGACACAGTCTGATCTTTGGACTAGAATAGGTCACGGAGTACTAAAGGTTATCGGGTCAATCCTCGCCCGTGTAGTAGGGTTAGCGACGTTCTAACTAGCCTTATAACACTGGGTCCACCACGTGGCAATATGCCCACTGCATGACAACATAAATCAACTCATTTACTAGGGCTACGCGCAATGCGAGCGTTTAATTCATTGTCTAAATTTACAAGTTTTTCTTTCATTTAAGGTGAAATGAAAACTTGGATTCCCTGCTTAACTGTTTCTTATTCCGAATATTTTACCGTGTTGATTGTTAAGAAATTGTTGTCTAAGATAATCATTGCTAACAATTAAGTAAAATGTGTTGCATCAGCACCTCTATTTGTAATGTTTCACTTCTGCTGTGTTCCACATTTTTCTATTTGTTATATTCATAATGTGAAGTAAGTTTAGACAAGCTCTTGATGAAGTAATGAAGTATTTTTGTGTTGCGTACTTAGTGTTACTTCCAAGTTAGAACTTGATACATCAACGTAAGTTATTCATGGCGACATCTCAAGCCGGTGAGCGGCGTCTCGTTAACAGCCTACTTTACGACGACCTAAATTGAAACTCTTTGAAATATGTCCCCAATGCGTTCATGCGATGCCCAGGCCAACAGTGGCCGGGATTCTCCTGAAAATCCGGAATTGTTCTCTGTCAGGATATTTAATAATGTAAAGATTACAAGCGTTTCGGTAGCATTTTACTGCTTTTATTTACTTCTCTGTTTGTAAGGGACAAATTTATTTTATTTCTTTTTATAAGTTTACTAGCTTTTGGTAGCTTTTCGTTTACTAGCGTTTACTAGCTTCGGAAATCCTTTCTTATTCTTAGTGCTCACCTACATTACCAAAGGAACCTATGTCCAAAATTTCAAGTCTCTAGACGATTTAATTATTCCCATAACTTCATCCCCCTTTCTACCCCAATGTGGTGGAGTCATCAAAATCGATGTGACACGTGTAAATTTTACGTTATTACGTTATTTAAATTACTTATACCTACTTATTTTTAATCATCTGCCTAAACCCAAACTCCAAATTATAAAGACCCTTACTTCAAGATTAACGGTCTTTCATACAAACTGTCATCCCCTATTTAACCCCCTAAGGGCTAGAATTTCTAAAAATCCGTTCTTAGAGGATACCTGCACTGTATGAGGTATCTGTGTGGAAAATTTCAAGTCTCTAGACCATTTAATTATTTCCTTACTTCATCCCCATTTTCACCCTCATAGGGGTGGAATCATGAAAATTGCTGAGACAGTTATACATTATTTTTTAATCTTCAGTCTATATCCAAAATTTAATTAATTTTACCCCCTTAGGGGTGGAATTTCCAAAAATCCTCTCTTAGTGCTCACCTACACTACTGAAGGAACCTACGTGCCAAGTTTCATGATTGTAGCTTCAGCCGTTTGGGCTGTGCGTTGATGGTCAGTCAGTCACTTTCTTCTTTAATTTGTTTAGATAAAATGAATTGTGTTGTTGACTTTTCATTAATTGGTACTTCAGACAGTCTAATACGGTCAAATACAGTAGGTACACTGTTATATCCGTAGTAAGCATTTCTTGCCAGAATGATTTCAGATATATATACCTGATTTAAAAAATAAGTTTTTGCGTAAATATTCAACGCCATTTATATAATGAATTTCATTTCTGCATTGACCAAGCTTGACATGTAAATGAGTCTATCAGCACAGGCATAACTCCATGTCAACCTAGACATTAGAGCAAGGGGTACAATATGCAAAGTTTATGTTTGAAACAGGGTGAAATATTATGAAGCTCAAATGAAGTTCACCTTTGAGTTGCTGCCCAATTAGTTATTTTGCAGACCAATTACAGAAATATCTGCTGCCCATAAGTTGCCTACCAATTAGTTATTTTAACTGACCAATATTCGAATATTGTTCTACCCATTTAAATGACAGTCAATATTATATACTAATATGCTTTATTTAGACCGAATTGTGATGAATTTTGAACCCTAATGATATTGTCACTGGCTGAGGTTCTTCTAAATAAAGTAAATGCGGGTTTCTTCAATAATACACTTTTATGATTTCACATTATTACAAAATACTGATTAACCAACACGACCAAACAAACTCTTCAGATTTATAATATTAGTAATAGAAAATCCCAGTTTTGATCATTGTGTGGTTAATACCGATTACTCACGGAACAGAAAAACCCACTCTCGTGGTCATACGCCTTCTGCGTAAAAATAAAAATTATTTATTTTCTACTTCACAGATTATTGAGGAAGTTATCAGTTCTTTGTAATATATCTTTGCATAAAGCTTCAAAATATGTCACTGTTGCTGTCAACAACCTGAATAAGAAGAAGCATTTCTACTTATCGTCACTAGTGGCAGCTGACGAACGGTTCGCTTTCTAGATTGTTAACTCAATTTTGCCCGATTTCGTTTAGTGACGGTTTGGTTATCAATCTGCGATATTTGTTATTTTAATAAATATGCCTACTGTCTATCTACATAGACATAAAACCCGCCTGCTTGTTTGCCACAAATACAATAAAAAAAATACATTGGATTACCCGGATTTTCGCTTATCCGGATGCCTAGCGACAACAATTAGTCCGGATCATCGAGTTTCTACTGTAAATTTAAATTTAAGCTGTGTTTCGTTTAAATATTACGTTTATTTTGGTTGATATTTTGACATTCTAAATTCAAATTACTTTATTCCCTAGGAAAATTTGATTACTTTATTTACCTAGGGAATAAAATCTTGATTTATACCCCGGATACACAGCAAATAAAGCGTACTTTATGTGTAGGTGGTGTATAAAGATACATAAAGCGTTGGAGCGAGAAATACTAATCAATTTCAAACCGCCCGAGAGAAAAAGAGAAAGCGAATGGATGACAGTCATGTAAGGTTTTCGCATGTAGTTAGAGGCCATAGCGTCCCCGATTGTTCTACGAGACGAACAAATTCGACATTTACCAGCAAATGACACTAAAAGTTTTTGTTCATGTCTCCAAGCCGCCTATGTGTATCTTGTACATCCTAAATCTATGCTTGACATAATCATTAAATTGTCTTCGGCCTATATGGTATGTGTTATCGTTAATTAATCAGTATATTCTTTATCAGTAATTTACGAACTGCATTATTATTAGACCTATTATAGCAATATAGATTCAAACCACACGTGTGTGATAAAATTAGTCGTAAATAGCTATTTTGGTAAGCAAACCCACATCACAGACGTTGTTATGTTTATAGGACGTATAAAGGAAATCCTACGCATGTTGCGTCATTATTAAATAATGTGGACCCAGCTATATTTAAGACTAAATTGAATACAAATTCTAGACTCCGTTGGTCTTCTAGTCCATCGAATCACGATTCACAATGAGTTGCTAACGTCCATTTGTTCTCCCAAATCAAAAGAATTTTTGTATGATTAGCAATATGATATTGATGACTCCAATCTGTCAAACAGGCGCCTTTAGGTGGAGTACTACAGATAATACAGAGTCACAGGCAGTTGCAACTTTTAAAATATTTCATACCTATGAATATTCGATACCGAGTAGGTATAGCTACTATCAGATAGGTAGTCCAGAGGAGAAATGTTTGATGTAAAAAATCTTTCTAAGTGTACGTTCCATTGCATGTGAATTTTTATTTGAACAGACTGACCAATAATGTTGTAATTTGTGTACAAAAGAGTTCCGTGGAGGCACAATTGGTGAGGTCGTGGGAAACTCACTGCACGCCTGTCGGTGATTGTCGGTCGCTATATCAACTTACGATAATGTAAACCTGTTGACATAACATCATTTCATTCATGAACTTTTACTACTACATTGATTGCAGAGCTCGATTTACCGATTTAGCATGTTTTGTAAAGTACTACCGATTTTACATAATCGAAAATTGTTTATATTTTTTGTCGCTTTTTAAACAAACATCAACATCTCGGTCTTAAAATGTCCAATTCTTCTTCAGCGTTATTTAGTATTCGATGTTTTGAACGAATATCAGTATAAAGGCACTAATTATACAAAAATAGTCTGTCTTTGGAAATATTCTATTACTTTGTATTATTGCATACCCTTGTCTAGGAGTACTTTTAGATTTGCTTCGGGACTGTATAGAGTTGTGACGAGGCGCTATATCAGTATTAGTGACTCTTTGCTTTTATTGCGCTCTTCTCTGGCCATTTCCTATTTATTTCTGTTTTTAAATTAAGCAACTATCCTTTTTCCATTGTTTTTGGTCTCCAATTTTCAATAAGTGTCATCATCTCCGGGTTTTATTTAACATCAGCATCCACCACGTCACAGTTTTAATAAATTACATTATATAATTTTCGGTTGTAATCAGAATATTTTGGGTGACGCGCTTAAACAGCAAAAGCTTTATTAGTATAAAAATCAATGTTGTGAAATTAACAGATACAAACGCAATTTAAGTTAGTTCGTCAATATGTTGATTACTTAATTAAACATTTTATAAGCCGAGTCAGTAATTTCCAACACAAGTTCGATTACTCATTGTGAAGTCTCAGGATACTTACATTTTTAACATAACAAAACAAGATCATGATGTATTTTTGTTCATAATATAGCTGTCAATAATAAATTGTAATTATTGGTAAATATAACTAGCATTTTTTGAATTAAAAGTTTAAGTATCTCAAGGTGTGCTAAAACATAGAGGAATTCCATTGTGTTTGGCAGCACGACAGACCTTTTTATTCAGTAATGCGACTCAATGGCAGCGTTAAAAAATTCTTATTGACTAAGTATATTTACACACACAGTCGCAGATATTTCTGAACGTGTAATGGTGTGTAAAGCCCGCTCTCACCTTACATGTGTGCACAAACCGCGGCTGTCTCCGCGTTCACCACAAGAGGACTGATGATCACAAATTATACCTCACGACCACATCCCACTAATGTAAATACTTGGTTTACTACATTGCGGTATACATAATGAGAGTGCTGTTTTTGTTTAGCTACTTTTTAGAAGACGTCGTTTGAGGAATGTTCAGCGAGTTCTAGAATTATTTGTAATATCGAATGTTTTTCCACTTTTGTCTTGATTGGTCTCTATCTCTAAGGCTCGGTTTTGTGCTCTTGTTCCTTTATCAGAAGGCAAAGCGTTTGGAAACGCTTACTTTTGCTACCATTCAATCCATACTCGTCTAGTTTTGAGGTATCACGTACCAAAACAGCTCTTGAGGTTTCTTGCACGTGGAAACTGCCAAACACTAGATCTATAACTTATTCGAGCTAATGATGACATAATATATCTTGTAGTTTTGCTGAATGTCAACAGTAACATCAATGTTGTAGAATCATTCGTGTTTGTTTACTATGTTATTTATTTTAATTTAGAGCGAATGTCGTTTTCCTCATTCACTTGTATTAGGTATTGTCCACGGAAAGAAAACTTTAGATTTTCAGTTCATTTCTGTCGTACTCGTAAAATAATAAAATCAATACCTTGAAGTGCATGTTACGCAAGCTAACCTCTCCTACACGCAGTGCGCCCCGCTGTCCAACAGACGAGACTGACCATTCACCCACTCACCCGCACTGCTCCAAATTTATGCATTATGGTAATTCCTAATGGAGAAGCAGTAGGATCACCCCAAAGGGTCCTTCTAGTTCAGCAGTGGAGGACTGTTTGTTGCTGATGATGATTTGCTTTTAATCTGTTTATTGCTTGTCATTTGAGCTACAATATTTCGCAGAAGCTAATCAGGTCACGGAAACGTATCAACTGTGTTCATTTTCATCGCCACTCTGGCTGGGAATTTGATTTTAACTTGATATTTGTCTGTTCTTGTCATTCGTAGCTCTATTCAATTACGTATCGATTTAACAATATAGGCAAAAGTCGTAAAGGAATTCCGTCACTAAAGCACACTTTCGAAGTATTGTATTATCGTGGCTTTGAATTAATGCTGTTGTATCTTTAAACGTGATATTATTCAGCAAAGATAATAGTGTTTTCTATTATTTTAAAGTTGTTTAAAAATGTTTGAACCTAATCAAAGTATTGTTCCAAACCAGCAAAATATGCTTTTCGTATTTTGCCTTGACATATTTATTTTACCTATAGCGAATATATTTTGAAATAAGGAACAAATAACTAATAACCCACCTCTATACACGCAGTCTTGAAGTTAGATGACTACTTAGTTACATAATCAACGTGTGTTTTAAAGAGAAATTCCTCGTATGCCAGCTGCCCGGTGATCAAATATTGACGGGGCAAACTGTTCTCGTGTCGACACTTTCCGTCGAACTACTCTAATGACTAGCTTCGGCCGTACAATTTTCTCATTTGCTGGCTAATTGTGGACTCTGTGGTTACCTGTTAGGGTTGATATGTTCTAAACTATTAAATAGTAATAAAAGCTATTTAGTGTTCTAAACAATGCACTGTTGTTTCTATAATACATTGTGTTAAAACCTTTAATTAGCTTAGCACCAACATCATCTTTAATTTGGAATACTGGCAATGAAATGTTTATCTTTTTCTATACATTTTACAGTCGTATTTCTAGTGTCCACTCTCTTCATATTTAATTCAATGGCTATTGTAAAAACCTTCGAAATATGTAGACGATATTTACTGAAAATTGAAAATGAGTTCGTTAAACGTATAATCCTGGAACATAAACATGGTGAAGTCGTGAAGAAATTTCTCTTATAGGGAACAAAAACAGCTAGGAAATTGAAGTTGGTTTACTAAGATTAGTAGGTAGTTTAATCCGTACGAGACAAGCTAACAATTTATTGTTTCGCTAGACAATATTAAATTATATTTTTGGCGTATTCTTAGCTATCAAGCTTGGTAAGAAATTGGTGAACTATGATAAATTGTCGTATTAGACCGTAAATTGCATCTAAATAAAGCATCTCATAAGGCAAAGGTTTAGTTAGACATAAACTTTAAAGCCCACTTGCAAAAATTTCAATCAAGATTTAAAGCTCGAATTTGTAATTTTTTGACAATTTTACTATGGCTCTTATGTCAAAAATGGAGATTTAAACTAGTTATTTTTCTGCAAGTGACCCATGATACCATTAATGATAATATTTATATCAGACGAATATTCTAATCGTAAAATTATTTATTAAAGTTTACTACATTATAAACACTTTTCCTCATTATCGCTCCATTGTGCCTTGTAAACACATTTAGGGCCTATTCAGGCAGATCATTAAAAAAATACTAAGAAGTATAATAAATAACTGAGTAAAATATGTAAATCACGATATAGAAAGTAAAGAGTGAGAAAAGAGGTTTTTTAGGAACTTTAAAAAGTTTATATTGTTTATATGTAGTTCCCTCAACTTGAGTTGCTCCAAGTGCGAAGCTAAGATTACGAGTGACAGAAGGAAAATTAAAATCCTCCCTTTCGAAAAATATTTTCGAAAGGGAGCCTTCGCTTCTGTAATGAACTAAATTAACACTTTATTACGATAAGGTTCAATATGCCAGCCGTTGACTTAAAACAATTCTTTATCTCCTTGGTGTATAATCTAGCAAAGATCACAACCTTATAAATTACTAAACCACACAAAGGTTACTATAGAAAATTAAAGTTTAGGTGTAAAATAACCATTATACTCACCACGGTTCGAAAGGGTAATAAATTATCAATGATAATTATCGATTGATACGAGGGTGGATTGAAAAGTAGTCGGCCTAACACTGATCCATTTAGTTCTAAAAATCAAATCTACCCACATTATTTAGTCCAATTCAGACCTGTTAATTGTGTGAAGTTTGAAACGTATGAGATAATTAGTTTTAATTTTATAAAATTATTAACAAAGCAATCTGACATCATTTTCGCAAATGGAGCAAATCGAGCAGCGTGCCGTCATTAAGTACCTCCATAAGAAGGGGCTGTCATCAAAAGCCATCCATGATGATATGGTCAGTACATTAGGGGATTGTGCTCTTTCATATTCATCCGTCAAAAAATGGATTGCAGAATTCAAGCGTGGTAGAGAGAGTGTGCAAGACGAACCCCGCTCTGGAAGGCCTTCGACATCCACTACTGACGAAAATGTTAAAAAAATACTCGACTTAGTTATGGGAGACCGCAGATTGAAAATTAGAGAGATAGCCGAGATTATAGGCATCTCTTATGAACGTACTCAAAACATAATAGTCAACGTGTTGGGTTTCCACAAGGTGTCTGCGAGGTGGGTTCCGCGACTGCTTTCAGTTGAGCAAAAAAGGATGCGATTGACTATTGCACGCGACTGTTTGGAGTTATTTGAAGCTGATGAATGTGATTTTTTTAATCGTTTTGTTACTATGGACGAAACATGGGTTCATTACTGTACACCAGAAACAAAACAACAATCAAAACAGTGGAAAAGACATGGTTCACCACCCCCCAAAAAGGCTAAGTCGATTTTGTCGGCAAGTAAGGTGATGGCTTCAGTATTCTGGGACTCGAAGGGTGTGATTATGGTTGATTATCTTGAAAGGGGTCAGACTATAAACTCTGATTATTACTGCACCTTACTACGTCGTTTACGAGAGGAAATAAAAGAAAAACGTCCAGGAATGATCAGAAGAAAAGTCCTGTTTCATCAAGATAACGCTCGTGTTCACACGTCTGTTCAATCAATGGCAGAAATTCACAACTGTGGCTTTGAACTGTTACCGCATCCACCTTATTCACCTGATCTAGCACCGTCAGACTTTTTTCTGTTCCCTAACCTAAAAAAGCACTTGGGAGGTCAAAGATTTTTGACAAACGACGAGGTCAAAGCAGCAGTAGACGCATATTTTGACTCTAAGGAAGAATCATTTTTTTTCAACGGGCTAAATGCTTGGAAGAGAAGGTGGCAAAAGTGCATTGAACTTGATGGTGATTACGTTGAAAAATAAAAATATATTTCAATTATTATATATTTATTTTCTTGGTTAGGCCGATTACTTTTCAATCCACCCTCGTATTAACAAAAACCGCGCTCGTGATAGTTTTTTATGTTCTTATCTGACGAAGACCAATGTTTTGTTATTTTAAATAAAAGTAAACTACATATCTGATGGAGACTTTTTTTTGTTAATGTACGTTGAATAATTAATGTTTATTTGGGGTCATAAATATTAAAAATAAAACATTAAAATTTTTCATTTATTTTTTGTTACAAATTATTATAAAACAAATTAATTTCTTACACATTAAGTAATGATACGATAATTATCTTGATAATAATCTAGTCTCGTAATTATCCGTAATTCCGAACCCAGAGCTAACTGAATAAAGCAAATATAATTAGGAAAACGAAAACGAATTTAAATTGAAATGTTAATAAATGATTAATTAAGAAATGATATATTTCTTAACTAAGCAAATAATAAAAATAAGAACAAGATTTTAAATGTCAAAAACATATCAAAATTAAAATTAAACGTGTGGGAAGAAAATTGGCTCTCGTTCATAACAACAATATTGATATTAATCGTTTTTCAAGAAATGCTTGTGCAAATATGATAAAAACATAATATTATGTACCTACTTAACTTAATCACGGCTTAAGCAAGTCTAAAAAAAGTTAAGTTTTTTTTCACAACACACTTTACTCTCTAGTCAAACTGTGAGTGTCCACGTGGCTTTTGATTTGACCGATGGATATCTTTTCCCTCTTTCTATTAGATTCTTCTTCTTTTTGGATCCTTTTCAAGGATACATGTTATGTGCTGCTGCTCATTTATTTTACTCACTCTCAAGTCTCAACATAATTTTACTTATCTACAAAAGTATTTTTAAACCTTATTACCTACTACTACTTTAAGACAAGAGTGAACGTATGTCTTAAAGCTTAAGGTTAAATGCTGCTCATGTTATTGTATTTCTATAAAATTAAAGAAGAATCATCCCCGCTTCCGCCCAAGGCTTGGTCCGCGTGCAGCAACAATCAGTGCACAACGGGCGTTCCCTTTCATGCGCCGCGCCGCTCGGGTATCGTTACACGTCTCGTCGTGTCTTATGTGTGAGGTAATGTTTAATGGTGCTTACTGACAGGACCTAGTTAACACCTCTCGAATGTCAAGCTCCACACTACCATGTATGCATCTGCGTATTTGTCAATCAATCTTTCAAACATTGTTGCGCGGTGAGATTCCGTACATAAGTGTAGCGTATTTGCAACACTGTATACTAATCTAGAACCTAATTGAATATTCTGTCTGTATAACATTGTGTCTAGTAGCAAGGCAGGGTTAAAGTTGTCACATAAAAAGTAGATATCACTAGCACAGACTAAAGCCTTGAAAGTAGCGTCTTTAAAAGGTATGCTTTATTTTTATGGGTTATAGAGGAATTTTTGGGTTTGAATTTTTTTTTTTATTTTATCATAAAACACGGCTTTTATATCAATGACAAAATAACACAATCTATTTCTTAGCCAACAGAAATTAGATAATAGAACATTATAATTACAAAGAGCTCATGAATGTGCAAATAATCTACGAGTTTCTCTACTCCTTGGTAAATTAAAATGATTCGTTAACATCAAACATCGATTATCGTTCCTACATCAACAAGGTCGTTTAAAGCGAACGTAAAATAGCATAACGAACCTAATGGAAAGAGTGCTTTAATGCAAAAGAAAAAGAGTTCAAATTCATGTGAACCGCTTTTAATAACGAAAATAAAACAGTTAAGGTGATGGATGGCTCGATTTGGTGATGTCTGCTCATTTTCATAACAATTTGGAGTCCCTTGATACGTTTTGATGGAATAGCTACGATTTCTTTATTATGTTGTATACATATAAACATCTATTATTATAGAATTTTAGCGACTTCTAGTGCTAAACAACTTCAAAATATTACAGAAACAATAACGCAAGCATTTCTTCAACTGATCAACTGAACAAATTTTACAGATCAATACCATACAAATTTTTACTCGTACACGGGAAAATCAATGTCTTGGACATTTCCTATATAAAAATACATGCATCACGTCTCTATCCCCGAAGGGGTAGGCAGAAATGTGCGCCCACATTTCGCCTCATTTAAGTCTCCATGTTGAAAGCGACCATAGACTACCATAACCACTTACCATTAGGTGGGCCGTTTGCTTGATACCTACTTTAGTAAGTCTATATGAAGCTATGCCTACGGTCTATGTATAAATTAACTCAGAGAAAACTATAATTGTCTCTCAGTCCCTCACTTTACGGCGTACGAGGGAAGTAAAGACAATTACATAGTTGTTTTCCGTCCAGGGTCTTTTAATCATTCGTTCGCTATAATAAGAAACTTCACCGCTTTTTTCCGATACTAGGCTATAATAGTTTTAAGTACTTGATCTGTATTGAAAACTAAAGTTAAATATACTTGATCTTTTAATATTATTTAAAATTAAGTGTAAATATATTTTATGTTCTTAATAGTCATGTCTTTATGTGGATTTGTATATTTAATTGTATATTTTGTGAACGGATGGCGTAGTTTATCGCTTTCACGAAAATTTGTAAAATGCTTTTGGGGTTCATAGGCATGTGCTAAGACGCATCTCAATTGAATAAACGATATTGAATTTTGATTTTTTTTCTACAAAAACGAGTCTTAGAACTGTTCGTAGTGGTGATCCTTGAATGACAATACAACAGTAGGCGGCTCTAGTCTCAAAATCTGATGATAATTTCAGTATGATGTCTGATTTAGCACGTCCAGAGATTTTTCTATCATTCAGCAGGTGTGTATTGCTCGCTTCTCACGGTCGGTGATATTGGCAGACCGACGCAGATTCATGGTGTTTGGCCGACGACTCCAGACAGAGACGGATCGCGGACGAGGCTCTTCCCACGGTCGGCTACGTTGCCAGATCGACGCAGATTCATAGCGTGCGGCTGACGGCTACGGACAGACGCGCCCCGCGCACGAGGCATTGTCAACGGTGGTAAAGCCATCTTGTCATTCCATAATGCAAAGTGACAGAAAACGCATCCTTGAATTTAATTTTTATTCAGATCCAGGCATCATAGATATCGTTTTTATTTTTGTATTCTGGAACCGGGGAATTCCATAATACATACATAAAATCACGCCTTTAATCCCCGAAGGGGTAGGCAGGGTCCAAGAAACACTGTGTTCTTTAAGACCACATTTAGCCATACAATAATTGGGTTTGGTCAGATGAAAATTCGTGAAAGAGTAGTAAAAAAAAGTGGCTCATGAGTTTCTTGCCGGGTTCTTCTCATGAAGAGCCTTACTCTCGGAAATAAATCTAATAAAACCGGCCGCTTGTATCAATTATAACCACAGTCAATACTCTGTGGTTGTACTTGCCGCAAGCGCTCGCAGTAATTAACCTTAATATAGAATATACTTTTTATTTAATTATATAATTTTTAATTCAATAAACTGTAAAATATTGATGTTTTTAAGTGCCAGGTTTGGCCTATGAATTAAAGTTATTTTTGTTTGTTGGTTTGAACAAGTGGCTAGCTCATCGCATACACAATCACAGACCCAGTACCCAATACGCCCTTAGTTGCCTTTTACGACATGCTAGGCAAGAAAAGCAGTTGGTACATTATTTTTGTGTCCCGGACCAACACGCACAATAGGGGGCACAAAAGATGCGTGAACGCACGGCGTTCCCAAAAGTCCAAATAGTCTGTCTGCGTCGATGTATACCGCCGACGTAGACAGATCAGACAGACAGGTGCGGGCAGATCTGCTTCGGTCTGCCAGTACCACCGACCGTGGGAAGCGAGCATATGAGGGACTGTAAATGTCGGCAGTAACATTATTTATTTACCGCGACTATTCACAGCTCCCAGCCTCCAAGCTTTTAAGCCGAGGGTAACGTTAATAACATATTACGCGCATTAAATATTTAAATAAAAAGCCGCTATGGTCAAAGGACACCAAAGCTTTGCTAATGTAAGTACGCGTAATAACTCTTATGAGCGTACAGTTAAACATTTCGTGAATGGATGCTGGCTCGTCTTTATATACCTTAATGTAAAAATAGGTGTGATCGGGACTTGGGAGAAGCGATTTTTATACTCTAGAGATGATTTTTGCTTATTTATATGGAAGGGTCAACATAATGTTGTACATTCTTTATTAATAACATTACTAATTATATTGATTACTAGCTATTGTCCGCGGCTATTGTCCGCGGCTACGCGACTTTTAAGTATCCCACGGAAACCCTTTAATTTTCCAGAATTAAGTATCTAAGATGTTGACCAGGGAAATAAGGTAACACCATGCAAAATTTCATTGAAATCGGTCCAGTCATTTCGAATATTAGCCCGTACAAACGGACAGGAAACAAAAAATTTTAAAAAAATGCAAGATTTTTAGTTTTTTTTTTCTATGTGCAGACTTTCGACCTCTACAGTTTTATTATATTATAGATGACTACTATGTAACCGTAATGGTTTTCTTGTTACGTACCTACGTAACTTCTCTTTGGAAAAATATTCCTTAGATGGAGCCGGCCCCAAAGATGTTTATTTTTACAATTGTCTGATAAGAGCAAGGTTCGTTCTCTGGCCATGGCGTCAAATGCTATGAATATTTAATATTGTTGATCAATTTGGATTTATCTATTTAAGATTTAGATATTTATTATATCAAACTTTTTGGGAATTTAAATTACGTAATTATTATAATAATTTACTGCTGATCTATCTACGTTTAGTATGTGTACAATTATATTTTTTCGTATATCAACGTCCATTATTTATACCTACCATTGTCTTTACTAGAATGAGTTTATTGTTATTTTAGAACATAAATTTTTACCGGTCACCATAGATAGAATAAGTTAGAGCGAAAGCGGTCGCTTTTGAAGTACCTACTTTTTTATTTTTTGCGAAATATATGAGTCGAGAACATGTGCCGAAATACTGTGTCCACAGAAACCAGCGTCTAATGTGAAATTCGGTTAACAAGTTACCAGAGCATACATCAAATGTATATGAAATTTTATTTCAGGTGCATTTTAAAAAGCAAAATATTGATAACTGGATGAAATTAGAAAATTATAAATATAATAAAATAGCTTACGGCTTTAAACATCGTAGAGTAATGTTACTCCTACACGGTATGCTCAATTGACCTTTTCTGCCCACGCATTTCTCTGAATTTAATTTCTTGATTGACTCCGACATCACTGATAGTTCCAGTAATTACAATTTTCTTTTACATTTTTTACTCAGTTTTTAACTGGAAGAAAGTTAGACTTTGTATTATCTATAGGTTTTAATTTTTACGCCTTCTTTCTTTGTTTTTTGTTTTATTTAAGATTTGTTCCTTTTTGCATTTATCTCTATTTATGTCTTTATTAATTCAGACATTGAGAGACACTAGTCCAATGCTCTTCAATACCCAAATAATGTAATTGGTTTCGGTGATAAAATGTTAATGTAGGTTAATTATGAAGGCTTTTGAAAATGAGACTAAAATAAACAATTCGATAAGGTCGATTTGCTCAGTGAAATTCTTACCTCCTGTACTAGAACTTAGAATGTTTAGCTCCTGATACATAAAACGTACATTTATACAATTAGTGTAATTAGGTAACAGATACCTCTGATTGTAATAGATAGGGTCCCTGAGCGGCCCAAGCGCCAGTGTCGCTGTCACAGACGGTTAGTGCTGATTCTATTTCCACACAGGAAGTTTAAGATAGTTGATAGTTTGGTAAGTTGGTTATAGTCTTTCTTATTTTATAGATGGAATTCAAACTAAAATCCTTTCTTTTTTATTAGGGTATTCCGTATTCAACTAGGAACCCATATAGTTTCGCCAAGTCCATCTATCTGTCCGTCCGCGGATAATCTCAGTGGCAGTTAGCACTAGAAAGCTGAAATTTGGTACCAATATGTATATCAATCACGCCGACAAAGGTGTAAAATAAAAATTGTTTTTTTTTAATTAGGGTACCTCCCCTACAATGTGGAGTCATTTATTTTTTAAATTTCAACCCTAACGTGTGATAAATTTTTAGATGGGTATTTAAAAATAAATTGAGGATTACCAAAAGAATTTTTTGATTAAGTGAATATTTTCGGAATCAACCATCTTCTTTCAAATAAAAAAGAATTTATTAAAATCAGTTCACGCAATCCATAATTACCACCGAAAACTCAACATACAAAAACCGTCTAGTTTTTATCTTGGGCGCTATACTTAGGACTATTTTAACTCTTAAGGGGGGACCCCTTAATGTGACGGACGAGAAACTACGGAACCCTACACTGAGCGTGGCCCGACACACTCCAACCACTTATTTTAATAGCTCTTACGAATCTCCTTTAAAATTTTTGACATCCTCTTATTGACACAATCTACATACTTTCTGTACCTACATGACCGCAGATCTATCTAGTGATAATTATTCAATGAGTTGGTTACAGCATATATGATAACCGTTGTGCATTAATGAACCGCAACATTAGATCAGGGTGAAACAAATATTTATGTTATCATCATCGTTTCAACCGAAATACTCCTATTAGTGTCTAAAGTTCTCCAAAAAGATTTTCCTACTGATATATTATTTATGTTATGATTCCCTATATCCACAAAATGAATCATACTTATAGGTACTAAAAGAAAAACACAACTTGAACAAAAATTGGACACTGAGAATATTTCACTTCTATTGCTCCGGCCATAAACCGTATTATATTCATCCCTGACCTCACGGCTATCGTATTTGCCAAAAAGAAAAATGAGGGTATAATGCGTTTAGTGTGTAGTTAAATCTTAAACACCGCTTGTTTTCTAGAGCGTTCCCAGGGACCGTTTGCGGCCAGCCGGCTCGGACCTCTGCCTGTAATATTAAACAAGCGCGTAAACGTTTCCTCTATTTTTTTATCAGAAAAATGTTTGCGATGTTAAAATAGTTACCTACTTTAACAATAAACTAAAGTATCATTAGCACAAAAAATTTAAAGCGTCCTTAAGCTATTTAGATGATGTTGACCCCTTGGCGGTCACCGCGAACACCGCCGTTAGCAATCAATGTATGTTACACGAACGATGTTGGTTTTTATTTTTATAAGTTTATAAACTTTTTTTGGTATAGATTTTGTCTCTTTAGTATGCTGCTTCTTGAATTCTTTAGCTGTTTAATGCCGCGTCCACACGCTTGCCAACAAGCCGTAGCAAATTCAAACGTGTGGATATGAGTTTGCCTTGGTTTGTGATTTGTTGCAAGCGCTTGCGGCCGATCCATGTGTCGGTTTTTTGCCACAAATCAAAAAGAATTTGCCGCTATTGCTTGCGACACGTCTTCACGATTGCGCGTTTGTAGACTTTTTTTTTTAATTTTAAAGTAACTAAATTTTTTCCTCGTTTTTATTGACTCACTTTCTTGTTTGTCTCTTTGTTTGTCCGGTTTGATTTTTGTAACTCAATTTTAAAACTTGAAGGTAAATTCCAAACAGTTTGCGGCAATAGTCAACCGTGCGGACGCGGCATAAGCAACACGCTTATTTTATACGGCTAGTTCTTCAAAAGAAAAAAAATCACAGTACCTTAATTTTCAGAGAGAGAGAATTATGGTTCACATAACACTTTTTATTTTGGTGTTTGCAGTTTTAGCTGATGTATTAAAACGGGTTGGATAATATAATTGAAAGGCTTAGGCGATCGTACTTCGCAAGCCTGTGTATCTGAGGTCTTCCATTAAGCAGATATTAGTTCGTGTCTTCAATGTATTAAATGTCCGCTATATGCATTATATTTTACCTTTAATTTCAAACTCAGCATTTCGCTTGTATTTTTTAACAAAACGAGCTTATGAGCCTCTTTGTATCCGTTTTTTTTAATATACCGCCATTTCTGTGCCCCATATTTTAAGTCTCTTATCTGTTTATAAGACTTCAATGACACAAACCATCATCCACGCCACGTCTCTTTGATGGTTTCCCTTTGAGACACAAATCTGGAAGGGAGCGACATGAAATTGAAAGATTTCAACAACTCTTAAGGCCCAAAGTAAGTTGGAATAAGCTTAAAAGCCGCAGGCCTTTAGAACGAATACGGGCTCATTACTAGCCAGAATTATCGCTCCAACTTTCGCGCGCCTCACTCCGAGCGGCTTTGTGTTTCCGATTTGATTTACTCGACACTGTCAAAGGTGAGATTGAGGACTTTAAATCGATTGTGGAGGTTTCGCTCATGTTTTTTGACAACGATAATTATGTTTGCGCCATCCACTAGAGTTGTAACCATAGAAGCTCCAGAATTTCAGAACTCAACATTTCGTAATTTTTCATGCCATCTAACGTGTAATTGAGGTTGCAAGTTCGTTATCTATGTGGAGAGGGATATTAAAAGCCTGTTGTAATTAATTAAACTGGCAACCTTTTCCTTCTCATTAAAACAAAGATTTGCTTTATGGAAAATTAAATTTTATTTTCAGATTTCGTTGACATAATTATATTCAACAGTTGCAATAACAATCGCTACAAACGTGACGCGAAGGTCGTGTAATAATTAGGTGGAGGTTTTCGTATTCTAACACTTTTAGTTGTTAATCATGTTGATGGACCATTTGGATAGTGTTCTGTAGATTCTAAGCACTCGCAGAGTTTGAAAGAATATTAAAAAGTCTGCAGTGTCGATTCCTGCACGTTGTCTACGCGTGTGCACAAGTGTTTTCTTGTTAAACATATGATGTAATATATCTCCGGGATAGAATACTGTGTTTCTCATCGGCAACAAGTGGGCGCTTTGCTGGGATTTCGTTATCTAAGCTACATTACATCCTTGTCGGAAAAGTCGACAAGAGAGACATTGGTCTCGAAAATTTGTCTGATTATATGTATCGATATTTGATAACCATTACGAGTTCGATAGCGATATTTATCGGTGTTCTGTAATATACCGCGGCATCCCTATCCACCCCCAGCGGACCGGAGCTTGGTATAAATAACCGGGTCGATACACTCTCGCGTCTGGATAGCGAGTAAAATTAATTTGTCACTAATTGCAATGTGGAAGCGTCCGTTGGTACTTCCGTACGATGCACATTAGGGCACTCCGTCATAATTTTATTGGTGAAAAGTATAGCGGTAGCAATGGTAGTTGTCGCTGTTATACAAGTAAATGGATGATTTTGAGAATAATAGATGATTTGTTTATGATAGTCCCTTTCTTCTCCGAATATCGATCGTCTGAAAATCATAATCCCTAACACGTTTGCTATAATCATCAATATCCATAATGTCCGCGTATACGAAACTGTATATTACCCGTCTTTAGTTCTAATGCTTCTGTGACATAAGATCGGTTGCCGTAATAATTAGATATCCAAATTTTATATATGCGTTTTAAAATTCAGTGACAGAAATATTGGGTCCTTACCTATGAAATTGGTGTTTTTATTCTGTCTTAGTATTTTGTCTGTAACTATTAAGATTCAGAGTATTCCTAAAAAATAATTACCTCGTCTAAAAATAGACTATATTTTTGAGCTCTTTTGATTTGTTTTGATAATTTGTTGTAAGTTTAATTGTGTTAAAATTGGACACGGAGACAACTCTTTTTAAGTGCCTCCCGAATACATCATTTTATTTGCATTCACTTAAAAACGATAAATAATTTTTATGAAGTGTTATATTACACATATAACTAAAGCTTGTATAATGATACATGCCAAGTATTATTCTCTCTGGATTTGTCGTTGTGAAGAAAACTGATAAAATGTTAGTATGTAAAATGCAGAATTCCCCAAAATCTCCATACAAAACACCAATTTCATAGGTAAGGACCTAATATATCGCTGTAAAAGACAGAACCGCGTGACAGAAGGCATGAATGGTGTTTCCTTGCATGCTGCATGCTTGCTTGCATTACTTCAAATGACTGTTTTTAAACGTATGCATGAATTTCGGTACACTAATGAAACAAAATATAATAAATTATATTTTGATTGATTGTTTATTTAATAATGGATAATATTTATACTAACAACTATTATAGAAAAGCTTTTTTATGTGTTTTGAATATTATAGATTGTGACATTTATTTATAGCAAAAAATATTGGTAGAGACTTTAAGTTATCATTCTGACACATGATGATTATGTCACTTGTACCTTCTTACTAAAGGAATGCGGTCTTGAATCTTTGCATTCGTCGTTTCCACGTGTAAAATTTAATTAAAATACCTATATTTACGTTATGTAATTGTTATTATTTTCTACTGAAGAGTATATCTTTTAAGAATTTTTGGTCGTAAAACATTGTAAAATAAAGGCGACTACTACTGGTACGCAGTAGATTAATAGTTATAAAAACTCTTTGGTAACATTGTATTAGAAATAAAAAATAAACCGATTTCCATAAAAAGGTTGCTAGTTTAGAAGGACGTGGGTTTTCCTACCTTTTCCACAGTTTCCGACTGTCTGCACCTAATCCAATCGTCCCCAGCGATCTTCGCACTGTGAACGGAAACTGAAATCAAAATACAAGTGACGTCTTCTACACACATTGCTTGTATAACGAAGCGTAAGTTTACCGACGTAAATGCCCATTTTATGTGTTTATCTCAGGAATGCTGCTATGATTTGTATACTGGGTCAGATATTCTGATGGGTATTAAAATCTTTTGCTTAATAACTTAAAGTTTCACATTTTTGATAATATTACATAATTGATTAGTCATATCATATAATTAAAATGCAATGGTATGAAACTGGTTTTGGTCCGGTGATGTCAAGCGGATACATCTTTATATAGCAGTTTGTTATTGAACTGTACAATGTCAAGAGTTATTACAATGAAAGGATTTGTTTATTTTTAAGTGATATTCGGTCAATCTAAAGTTCACCGTGAATGAACATTCCACGGCAAAACCGGTCGTGCGCCGACCTTGTCAAGGCGTTCCAGACCCCCTCCCACTTCCCCCCTTGCCCACCATACCTCACAGGTTGACATTTCTAAGCACAATCTCAAGCATTTGATACAGAACTTGTTAATAATAGCGACATCTATGCGATTTTGTAATGACTAACTCTTAATCGAAGGTATAATTTTTACATACAACTGATTGTTTCTTTTTTTAACCCCCAACGCAAAAAGATTGGTGTTATAAGTTTGAAGTGTGTGTGTGTGTGTCTGTCAGTCTGTCTGTGGCATCGTAGCTCCCAAACGGATGGACCGATTTCGATTCTGCTTCTTTTGTTTGAAAGATGGGTTTGTTCTTAGCTGTTTCATAAAAACCGGGTTAACCATTTGAAAGATTGCGGAAATCAGAAATTAAAAAACTAATGTTTACAAATCTATCCATGTTAGGTATCAAATGAAAGGTCACAACTTATACATCACGATACAGCAAGTTTTATGGAAATCGTTTAAGCTATTTAAAAGATATGTGGAATGAAAGTGACAATGAAAAATCGGAGGTTTTCAAATATACCCGAGTGGTGTATTAAATGAAAGGAAAAAACAGGACAGGCTAAATTTGCGTTATTTAAAAGGCATGAAAAACTTAACATTTCTTTGTAAGTACAGGTAGTGTGTCATACAAATGCATAGTGATATTTGTTTGCTGTCCCTTGGCTTTCATGTCTGTCTGTACTGTACGAAATTGGCAGGACACGCTAAACTTTCTTTTTATTAACTATGAATTTCACTTTTAATTTATTTTTCAGTATTTGTATTGATATAAATAGATTGGGCGATGCAATATATTTTATATAAATATAAATACTGAAATGCAACAAATACGAAGCCTAAAGCCCAGAAAAGCTAGACAGACACAACACGTATTTTTAACTATTGTTTTATAGCTTCCGCCTTGTAAAGTTCCAAAAATGAATAGTTTTCCGTGTTAAATATGGGCTGGCTCAACGAGTCGATGAGTAAAAATTTCCAAAGCGACCAAGCCCTTGATTTATTTTAGCCTTAGTCAAGTGTCTGGCCCGTTGATGCGATGTCAAGGTCGAGGAGCATTCTCCGCTAGTTTGATGAGAAGCCATAGATGATTCGCCCGATTATTTTTTTTATATGATATCAAGGAGTCAAGAGGCAAAGAAAAAAGATGTCCGGTGAAATCTGCTCAAAAATCTGCGATGAAACTATATCTGACGGGTTTCATTATTTATTTTCCGTTTAGTCAAAATCGACGACGCCACAATAAACTCTGCCGACACTTTTAATTGTGTACAGACACCAATGAAAAAAGCTTCAAAGCTGGCCGACGTTTTCGTTTGCACATGACATCAATTTTATTTAATTACTAGCTTTTGCCCGCGACTTCGTCCGCCTAGAATAGTTACTTTGAGATAGTGTGATGGTATTTACCCTATAGCTATAGCCTTCTTCAATATATGGGCTATTCAACACTGAAAGATGGAATTGAAAATTTACTTCTACTCTATTATTAGAAGCAAAGTTCATAGTGGCGTAAATTTGTCCTTCATTTTTCTGGAAGGCGTTATTAAAGTTTTTTTTACATTCACCGCATGGCAATCCTTTCCCATAGGAATATCGGGATAAAAGGTAGCCTATGTCCTTTCTCAAGCTCTAGACTATCAGTGTAACTTTCGGTTAAATTGGTTCAGTAGTTTTGACGTGAAAGCGAGACAGACAGAGTTGCTTTCACATTTATAATATTAGTATGGATGTTGTCAAAAATTCTACAGGTGATTGGTAGGTAAGTGCCATTGACATAAAAACATGAAATACCTACTCGTATAAATTGCATCGACACAGGGTTTCTTATCCCAGTACAAGTTGCAAGCAGCAAAAATATTATGAAGCAAGATGTAAAGTTTTATGCAGTCTCCTTGTAATTATATCGATAATTTGATAAAGTACTAAAGTGTAAAGCTACTTCTCTTGCTAACCGTACAAAGTTCTAAAGTGTTTCGCTTGATTCGCCACCCGTGCACATAAAATGTGTGTGCCGGTTTTAGTTAAACAAAACCGCCCAATGCTTAAATTAGAGAAGCAGCTTTTAATTTTAATTAGAATGTAACCGGTGTGAAGCAACGCTTGCGTTGTGTTTCACTGAGTGAGTGAGGATACCGGATGCCCATCCCCTTAAAAGGCCAGCAACGCGCTTGTGACTCCTTTGGTGTTCCGAGTGTCAATGGGCGACGGTAGTTGCTTACCATCAGGTGACCCGTCTGCTCGTTTGCTACATGAGATAGGCCTGTAAAAAAATGTGTTCTCCTTCAGACAAAGAGATGGATGATAGCCAGGTATTTTTGTAACTAATGCGGTGTAATTATATATCATTTCGCGAATACAAACCAGAGATTCACTTGCAATTTTAATGAATCGTTATTCTTTGTACAATATACCTACCTACACCTTAAATTGTAACACAATGGCGGTTTAGTCATTTGTCGAACTCAAAATATTCGTCGTTATTATGCATTTTGAGGAGCTCGGTGGCGTAGTAGTTAGTACGCTGTGGCTTTCGATATCGAAAACAAAGCTACCTTCGCACAGGTCAGACCGCAGAAGGGTGACGAAAACTTTGCGATCACGAACTCCGTGCTTTAGAAGGCACGTTAAGCCGTTGTTCTCGGTCGGTGGGACCAGCAGTGGGACGTATATAAGCTTAAGACGATTTTTTTTTATATAATTAAGCGTTTGATGAAGATGAAAGCTAACTCTCTAGTTTTAAAAGCTCAAAGACCATGTATCCATCTGTATCCATCTTAGTACGCCGACTCTTAACGAAAAGTTCCCCTCGTTGATAATATTTAGAAGAAGTCAAACGATTAATAAGCTATAGTAATAAATATCCATCATGTAATGTGGCGGTATAGCACAAACTCGTAGGTACGTCTGATTGTTCGATGGGAGAAACGCGAGGGCGTACCTAATGAGATTGAGAAATTTTTATTTAGTCTTTCGGCCTACGCCCAATTGTTGTTTTTATAATAATCGCCAATATCCACTTCTTGTGATTCAGGTACAATTGACAGTCATGGCAATGTAACGCTCACATCTATTAGAATATGAACTTTATTGCCATGAAATAAGTGTGTTTGGAAAATATTGAATTATGTGTTTACAGTATCAAATGGCGCGATGCCAATTTGTGTTGCTCTAATTAAAATTTGATTATTGGACTGATCAGCAAAGTAATTCTTTGACTTTTTCATTGAACATTCGTAATTTTAATAAAAATATTACCTAAGTCCGCGTGGTCTATATACCCAGAAGACGCGTTTGTGGTAGCGTCAGCAATGAGTTCTATTTTGTTTAATAGATTCAGAATTACAGATTGTTAGTGTCTTCTAATACTAAGTGCAGACTTTATTATGTGTTTTGCAAGAAACATCTAAATATTCCCATATTATAAAACATATTCTCAATCGGCGTATTTCGTAAAGCAGCACAGTCATATGCTGATACGCATGAATGAACTATAGTTCCGTATATATACATCTGTATTTTATGTGGTAGTCGTAAAGACATCACATCACACATTACTCTTTCATCTCAGTAAGCGTGTTAATAGGCGTACCGATCCGCTCGTAACTAGTTTTATCCGGAGAGTAATCCAGTTGTCCGGCCACCGGATATTGTGTGCCGGATCAGCCGGTTCAAACACCTAATGACTGCTTCCAACCGGATACTAGAGTGCCGTAGTAGACGTGATAAAGATGACATTGATCTATATTTCAGCTTGAATAAAGCTGGCATTTTTGGAAAACCAAACTATTTTGATACACCTGTGTCCTGCAGAAATTCCTCAATAAAGTATTTTCCAACTTACTCTGCCGACTACACCTCTGAGTTTGATTAAAAAATAAGTATAATTTATTCTGAATCGGTTGCCTTTCACTGTATCCGTAGCAACAAACTCGCCTCCTATTGCCTACATAGTTACCTGAACATTATTACCTGTTCTATGAAGTCTCGTTATCTTTGCCCTATCGTGTTCGATATCTTTAATAATATAATAAAGCTTAATATTATTTTCTGTCATCTTTGAATGGGGTCGTTATAACATGACGTGATTACTTTAGCATGAGCTCAGCACTTTTTCTTCTCATCTTTCTTACTTCACATGTCCAATACATGACAATTTTGCATTATTCGTTCGTTTCTTTCTCGATGTTTTCTTCATACAATTATGGTGCCTGGTCTGACTAATCTGATGGTGTTCTGGCGCTTACTGAAGGTAAAAGTAATTGTGTTTAAAATTTTGGATTAAAATAAAATACCTATTGTTTTAGTAGCTTTCTTCATTCAAAGGTAAAAATTCTTTCTATGCCCTCTAGCGGTTGTCCATATAATTATTTCAGAGAACTTTGAAAATAATTCCCTTACGTCGAGGTTCGTTGCCGGGAAAACTGACTTGCTAGTAACGCCACCCCACACTAGATGGCGTTGTCATATGTATTTTATGCTTTTATTTTTCGTAAAGCGACAATATCCGGATAGTTAATAATGATTCTTATGTATTATAAAATGTTTGATCCATTCCGTAATGTTTTTAAATCTGAAGTTATTTTACAACCCTACCACTTACTTCCTACCAATAAGTTTTAATCAGTTTTTTATGCTATTAGCGCAGAATACAGCTATTCGGTATACACAATACTATGTGCAAAATAGAACTTGTAAACGTTAATCAACACCTTTAATCAGTTTATAATAGGCAATAGTTAATATAATCGTTATTAGTAAACATAACAGTTTAAAGGAAATAACTTTTATATAAATGTAATAAGAAGGTTTAAGCTTTGCACGTTATACAGACAAAACAGACACTTATTGTAATGGAATAGAGTATAAAAAGGGTTATGGTGATAGCTCCAGTATACGGCTGGCAGTTTCCCATAATGACGCCGCGCGTCGGCATCATCCAAACAATGAGCTGTTAACACAAACAATAAACAAACAATTTGTGTAGGAATTACTTATTGTTTTTTATGTAGTTTTTATAGATCTATGATAACATTATCGATAATTTTGTAAACGTCGTGTTATCTTTTTACTATTTCACTATGAATATTAGAGGTCTGGAAACAGTTTTTTTATGAGATTCTTAGTATGATAATGTTTGAGCAATGGTGTTTGTTATTAGGGTGCCCACTTTCACGCCAAAACTTTTATAGGATAAAGTTTGTATATGGATACTAGGGTTAAGGTATTTCTCTATTGCTTACGGAAATTATAAATTGGGCAGCCATTTAATTATTTGTTCAGCAATATGTTATGTTACCAGAAATGTATAAAATCTAGGAAAAGGATCTATGAAAGATCAAGTATCAATTCATAGAAAATGGATTCTGAGAGATATTATGTTAAGGTTATTTTTTTATAACCCTTCTAAACAATGCTTGTGTCATCAAAACATACATTAAACAATTTGGAAGAAGAGAAATCTTTTATTTGCTGCCTAATGAGTTATTTCGCTGACCAATTATATATTTAGCAACCAATTGAACTTTTTGCTGTCCATAATTGGAATAGTTTAAATAACACTGAAAATCTTGGTGGAGCAGCAATGATAAGCTTCAGTTTAGATTTTGATAAACAAAGCCAATTTTGCCATAGTGGCCAAAATTTGGTGATTTCTATAGTTTCTTCTATAGTTTGGAAAATGCATTAGGCAAGTCCTGTGTTGTGGTTGTATCTAATAAGAACATTTAATAATAAAAGAAGTTTTATTTTTTTTATCAAGAACTATTACAATGAGCTGTATTCGGTCAGGCGTCTAGGAAGGAGAGGAAGAGTTTTTATATTTTAATCTGTATGTGCCATGTATAGTAAAGGTATTGAGATTATACAGCTTATACAATACAACATCGTATGGGTTGTTTTGCATCACATTTACCCCCAAACAGTGATAATGGTCCAATATTCTTTAAGCGGTCTTGAATGATGATGGTTATAACTATCTTCTTCTTCTACTTCGTGCGGGAGGTTTCCGCAACTCGACGACTTAGCGCCTGTTTGCGTCTGAGAGTGAAGGCTGACTACTCCAGCCAGCCCAGCTCCGCAAGGAAGTTGCCCAGTGCCTTCACGTTGAGGACAGCTTCGCGGTATGCATTACAACTATAACATAGCGTCGGGGATAGTGTAAACGGGGATAGTGTAACTAGCATTGGATAATTCCGCGTATCTGACAAATTTAGCCAATTTGAGTTTTTGCGGCCAATCCACGTTAAATAAGCAACAATGGTCGCGTACCGTGCGTTTTAGGAGGAATTTCCTTCCTCGTACGCTTAGGCTGTGGAATGAACTCCCTGGTGAGGCTTTCCCAAGAGACTACAGCATGGAATCCTTCTAAAAGGGCGTGAAAAGGTTTTTTAAGGGTCGGCAACACGCTGGTGATGCCCTCGGTGTTGCAGGCGTCCATAGGCTACGGTGACCACTGCCCATCTGTGTGGGCCGTATGCTTGTTTGCCACCCTGGTAGTATAAAAAAAATATTAAGTTTTAACCTTCCCCTGTAAAACTTAATTTATTGCAGATATGTGGACTTTACGGATAGGCTTTACGTAGATAGGCGGATTTGTACTATCCCCGACGATAGGTTATTTTGCAATATTGATACTTTTTATTTCAAATCTATGTACATAGTAAATAAACTCTATGTATATTATGTATGGTGAGTTCAATGACATTGTGTCCTTATTGTAGTACACATACGTGCAATTGTATAATAATTTAATGTCTCTTTTGTTACAGGTATGATCAGGGCCGGCGTGAATGATTTAAAAAAATATCCACTTCGTTTGTTCTTGGTAAAGTAAAAAATAAAGTTTAAGTAAGTCATAAGATTCAATCCGCTATAAATTGGTTTACTTTCGTACTTATACATTACATTAAATATACGTAAGAATTTCGTAACATGCTATTGAACCTATCATCATAGCATGTTACATGTTGTACACGCATAGTACATCCTTGGAGGTATTCCTCGAAGCGCACCCACTTTTAAAATAGGGAAGAGCAATACATTTTAGGTTAAGGTATAAAATAAAATAGTTCCTATATAGTTATGACAGCCTGGTACTTTTTTGGAACTATACATATTAAACGCTTACTTGCTAAATCTACGAATGTTGAGATGTTTGTGTGGAATTACCAAAATGATATGAATATGATATGGGAGTTTATATTAAAGCGAACACTCACTGATTAATCACGAAATCCTACTTTTTTCAGATCGTTGATTACCGATAGTTTTAGTTAGTATCCATCTCTGTTTAAAAGAAAACACATGTGCGCTTCGAGGAGTAATTTGGGATCGCTTCATTCGGTGCGCTTCAAAATGGATACGCTTCGAGGAATACCCATCCTTTCTCAAGAAAATCACAAATCATAAAAAACCTTCTGTAATAGAGATAGCATTGATTATTGTTTCTGTCTTCCCATTCTACACCAAAACATATTAAGCGTACAGTTTTTGCATTATTCGTTGCATGTAAATATGAATGAGGGAGCCCGACAATAAACCGTTTGATCTTCACTACGCGGCGGTCGCTTGTCTATTTATATGCGCCCGCGCATTTAGAGTTCATTCATTCTGTTTTCTTATTTAAATTTAGAACACGATTTTGTTCGCATTCACGAGTGTGTTGAATCAGTTCGATTGATGGTGCGGCGTAGGCGAGCAGACGTCTATAATTACGAGGGGATTTTTTTCAGAAAATACTATGTTATTTAGTTTATATCGGCTCATTATTACGAGTCTTTATACGTCTCTACTGGGTACTGGTGTTTTTATATGTAAAGCAGACCGCCGAGTGCTGTGTGGATCCACCACACATAGCACTTGGCGGTCTGCTGGTGGCTTTAGTAGCGGCACTAACTCTATTGAATGCTTTTTAATGCCGGCGGAATGTGTGGATGTACTAAAAGAAACATAACACTCTGTCGTGTTCTGGCCAAATTAGTGACGGAAACAATTATTATTAATAGCAACCTACCTAGCTGTATCATATATCGATTTATCACTATTAACTGTCAAAATTTGCTAGTTGTGAAGTGAATGAGTTTCTGAACCACTAAGGAAATCATAAAGTTTGGCCCATTAGATAACGAGCTTAATATTATGTCAGTTCGTTTAATTAAAGCATAGTATTTCGAACTGTAACAATAATAAAAAAAAAGTTCGTTAATTTACCTTCGGATATCTAAATATGTTCTAAATATTACATCTTTTGTTGCCCTTTATCACATCTTTGTTGTTTTTATCAGAATTTACAGCTTAGGGGTTTAAATTATATGTTTATTTGATATTGTTGAAGCTCTGATCTCATTTGTCAAGCTTCTATTTTTTAAAGCTCTCCTATACTCGGGAGTACAAATAATTCCTCGTGAGATCGCTATTGGCGGGCCATCCATCACTGCGTGGATAGCGCCGCTAACTGATTGCTGATCGGTCGATGTTAGACGTGTCTGAGTGTGACAGGTGATAAGTGTTGACTGAATACGTTTCTTTTGATGATATACATAATTGGTATATTATTAGATACTAGCTGTGCCCGCGACGTCGTTTGCGTGACTATTGATTTAACGCCGATAAAAGTTTACAAAAAGTTTTTTACAAAGTGCTCAACATTACATTCCTACCTCTTATTAGCAAAATGTTGATTGTTAATAGTTGAACTAAAACCTGTAATTATTAAAATAATGAAAATAACAATTCTTGTCAGTGTCATCTGATATTTTTTTTTTGTAAAATTCTCCCATGTTGGGAAGGCAAAGGGAACGAAGCCCATACAGCCAAGTCTTCAGTACTTTATTTCTTAATGCATTTCAATGCATCTTGGGAGAGTTTGACGTCAAATGATCGATGGCAACCTCTGTGGTGCTACTTGGATGAGGTGGATTACCACGATAAAAAACTCATCACTTTTCACACCACTTACGCTTATTTCGATAATCCTCCACATTGCACATCATCACAGACACTTATTACACAAAACTACACTAATTTTCCGTAACAATATCCACTCCGAAACAATATTACAATTATCGAAATAAATATCACGTACGCCATTAGTCAAATGCCGCCAAACTCTTTCCCATCTGATTAATTGTTGTTATGGTGTTGTCGTGTCATTATTTTATAATGCCGAAAAATTAGAAATGAAATAATATTTTGTCGGAATATGTCACATAATACTTGGAAGAGAAGATATTGATAACCACGGTTACACCTGCGCGGCACCCGTTCCCATGGGAATATCGGGATAAAAAATAGCCTATGTCCTTTCTCAGGCTCTAGACTATCTGTGTACCAAACTTAAATTGAATCGGTTCAAGAATTTTGACGTGAAAGCAAGACTTTCGCATTTATTATATTAGTATGGATTCCAGGATTTAAGAAGATTCCTAATAATATGCACTTTTGTTCTTTTCTTTTCTGTTGTAATTATACATATAAATTAAGTATCGATCACAATTTTTAAATGATCTTATGTATAAATAAATAAAAAATCTATACACGCCTGTCTCCAAAGAGATTTTTTGGTCCTTAGATCTGAATTCATTAAATTATTCTTCCGATGTGAAGTGAAAGTGTCACCAATATTAAAAAATTTCTTTGTGTTCCTTTTTTCGTTTACCTCAAAGTATTTTTTAATTCTACGGTCGTAATAACTTTTTGTGAAGTTCAAAGATACATTGTACCCATCCCCGTGGGGACGTGCCCCGAGAAGGGCACGTCCCAAATATTAAAAGGTTGCCATTATTGGTGTTTGAGCGTCAATCGGACCCGGTTTACAATTATTGTCTAGCAATTCGTTTATTCGACACAAAAATGATGGGGAAATAGAAAACCTAAGATATTTCCTAAGTGATGACAACGTACTACACTGGCTTTTTGTTATTATTTTGCGAATGAACTCTTGTTAAACAAAACTGTTTTGTGGCCAATTATTTGTTTCCTTTAGCGGTCTGCATTACAGTCTTGCTGAACATGGTCGGGATAAAAACCAGTTTTTTACCCGAAAGTCTAGCTAGGTTTTTAATTTATCTGGATATTTTTCTTCTTCAATCAAAACCTGGAACGCAGCAATGATAGAGCTAGGGAGGGAATGAGTAATGATGATGACTTCAAAATGTACTTTCTCCCAAAAATATTTCTAGACATCCACACGTCCACGTAATCTCTATGAATGAAATATGTCAGTGGATATGTTTTTGACGACCATGATTTTCACAGCTAAGATTTAGGAAATATAAAAACCCCAGAATATGTAAGATATTTGTACGAGATTAATAATGCCATTTGATATCCTTTAGGCTTAAGTTTTGTTATAAGGACGAAAGGAATATTATAGGTACTGGAAAAGAAAATCCACTCTTCCTTCTCAGATGGAATAGGTGGATCTGTGTATCTGCCTACCATTTCGGGGATACAGGTGTGATGATACTGATAATCAGTACTAAAATTATAAATGCGAAAATAGCTCTCTGTCTGTGAGTCTCGCTTTTACGTCAAAACTACTTTTTAATCGAAATTTGGTACACAGATAGTCTAGAGCCTGAGAAGGGATATACTATATAGGATATAGATAAGGCTACTTTATATACCGATATTCGCGGGTACCGCGCGGGTGAAACCGCGGGAAGCCACTACTCATTATATATTTTTTCTAAATATTTCTTGGAGTTTTGGAGTAAAGTCATTTAAATCAAGAAAAAGTAATACAGTAATACAAACAAATAATTCATATAATTTGTATTTCTTTTTACCCAAACTACACGAAGGCCATATCTCAAGGCTCGAAACCGAAAAAAAAATAGATTGAAAGTTTACGTTTTGCCCTTCTATTTCACAGAACGTTACTCTAAAGGGGCACTTAGATGAATTTATCGCGCCTATTTCCCACACGATTTTGTATATTATTATAGTGTATTGTTTTGTTGTTATGGTGTAGTGCTATCCGCACTTTTTTTTTTTTTTTTCTCCTGTGGCAACACTAACGGTAACAGCTGTTTTGTTTTGCTCCTAACTTTATTTCAAAGTTATTTAATTTTTTAGGCCCTATTACGTTCAATATCTGAATAACTATTAATTTAAAACACTGTGACGTTTAAATTAATACACTGGGCGAAAATTTTGTGTATAAACAGTGATAATTTGTGATTACCGTAACCGCCGGTAAGTGAGTCATTCTGCCAATGTGTAATTAATTCAATGTTATCCCCTTCAGGCGAATATTAGTATTGCTTTGAATTTAAATACATAATTCGAAATAGTTTTTATCAAATAGCCGCTTTTCTTCGTTGTTTTGATATTTTTTTACATGTTTGACAGCTATTGTCAACCCACGGTTTGAACTGGTTAAACGGCTTCTTGGATTTTGTTTTGATTTCTTTTATTGCTATTAAAAATGATGACTCGCAGAGCCTTATCTCGCCAGGATGATTTGCAACTGGTGTTACAAGAACTAAAGGCCTCCAAGGAGTTGATTAAACAGTTGGATAGGGAAAGGGATGACAATGAAAAGGAACTATTGGATGTGCTCAACAAAAATAGTAAATTAAAAGGAGAAATGGCTGACCTCCATACACAAATATTAGTTCTAAGTAATGACAGAGAAATATTACAACAACATATAGACCGGTTCGCCCAATGCAGTGATGAGTATGAGCAGGCCCTCACACGCATCACTGACTTGGAGAAGAGTTTACAAGAGGCTAATAACTACATTAATACATTAGAACAAGACAAATTAAATTACACAGTCTGTCAGAACCAAAGTCTATATGATGAGTTGGTTGGGTGTACCGCAGACACAGTTTCAGTTGCATGCAACCTTAATCCTGCTGTGTCATTGAACTACACATATAGTGATAGTGGTAATGTATCAAAGTCAGTGGGGAGGCTTGTATGCAGCAGAAACAAATTAAAAAAATATTTAAAAATTAATAAATTTATTAAGAAAACCAGGAATATTATTCGAAAAAAAAAATATTGTCATAACACAAAATACCAAAAAGAAAGATCACTATTATTAAAAAAATTGGATACATGCTCTAATATTATTAATAAAAATAAGATGACATATGAACAAAATATCTGTTCACTAAATGAAAAAATAAAATTATTGCAAAATTCATTAACAGAAATGACAAATAAATATTATGTATCTGAAAGGGAGATAAGGGATTATTCATCGACCCTCAATAATTTATTTGTTAATTCAACAATTAAAAATAAGCAAAGTTATAAGTGCTGTTCTGTGGTGTCTGGCCGGGCAACCATGTGTCTATTGGACTGGTCTATGTCAGTGAGTGATCCCTGTATCTCAGAGCAACCCAGCCTAGAGTATCAAAGCACAAATGAAGATAGTGCCTCAAACTTAAAATTAAATAATTATGTGTAATAGCGATGACTATGACTGTGGTAAAGATATGGGCCAATTGCTATTGAATCAAATGGGAAAAAACATTATTAATTATTGCATGCCTGGCTTGAATTACCAGGAAATTATGAACAATGTCTTAAATTATAGTTTTAAACCAGATGATAATTTAATTGTATTAATTGGAAATAGAGGTAGTTTGAGCAAAAAAAATCTTATTCAGTTTTATAAAAAAATGTTGAATTTAAATGTTAAAAAAATTATATTGTTCACTCTTCCTTATTCCAGCGACTTGCCACAGGTAGAAAATAATACTAGGTATAGATTAAATATGACAATGGATACAATATCCTATTATAATGAAAAAATTCAACTAATAGACATTAATAAATTGACATGTGTAAAAAATAATTTTTCTTTGACCAGGGGTAGAATTTTTCTACCAAGATACTATAAAAAACAATTAGCTGTATTGCTAGGCCACGTTCTATATAACTTAGCCAAGAACTTGGCTGTACAAACTGCTTTTATTGAGCAGGGAAAATACAAAGCTCCTATTGAGCTTGTCAATAATGACAATTTGAAAGGTATGTTGAAATGTATACCAATTAATTTAAATTAGTAGTTAAGACAACAGAGGCAGTCTCTGGCAAGCAATCTCTAAGAATAAAATCAAACAAGATTAATATAGTCCATCAAAATATTCAAGGCTTTTCTGGTAAAGACTTGGAAATATCACTTTTTCTGCAGAGTAAGCAAATACATGTGCTATGTCTGACAGAACATTGGCTAAAAAAAAGTGAGATGTTAACATGTTTTGATAACTATAATATTGTAAGTGCATTCACCAGAGAATCTGCCATCAGGGGTGGATCTCTTATAATATTATTAAATGATATAAAATATAAAGAAAGAAAAGACATAACTTTGTATTCTATAGAACGAGTGGTAGAAATATCTTGCGTTGAACTTGAGCAAATTATTATTGTATGTGTATACAGACCCCCATCTGGAAACTATGATCTGTTTGAATCTGCTATGGAAAATGTACTGGATACTATTTGTAACAACAACAAGAAGATAGTTGTTTGTGGCGACTTTAATATAAACATTTTAATAACAAATAATTACTCGAATAGGTTAATCTATTTATTTAGATCATTTAATCTATACAACACCTTTTTTGAACCTACGAGAATTACACCCACAACAGCTACTTGCTTGGATAATATTTTCTGTAACTGTGAGATACTTCATAAATCTATTATACATTGTGTGAACTCGGATCATAGTGGACAGAAAATTACTATTGAGCACCATCATGTTAACAGTGTTCAAAAAATCACGCTTAGATCTATTTCAGACAGTCGCATGAAGAATTTTGAAAATAATATTGAAAATAGACTTGCGGACCTTAAATATAATGATGACCCCAATAAACTATATGCAGACTTGTTTCACCAAATAAGGCAGGAGTTTGATAGTGTGTTTACTCAAAAAACAATCTCTATAAATTCTAAAAAGAAATTTAGTGACTGGGCTACACCTGGTATACATATAAGTAGGAAAAAATTATATGATTTGTATTCTCAGAAATCAATCTCCTCTGATCCGGCTTTTATTTCTTATGTTAGGAATTATTCCAAAACATTTAAAAAAGTATGCAATATAGCTAAAGCTAACTTCATTAGTAATAAGATAAAACATGCCAATAATAAAATAAAAACTACTTGGAGAATAATTAACCAAGAAACTGGCAGGGCAAAAAATTGTGATAATAGATATAAAATAAACATGGACGGTAGAATTATAAATAGCGATAAAGAGGTTGCAAATACATTCGAGTCTTTTTTTTCTAACATACCTGTTGAAATTACAAGTGATCTAAATTCGTGTACTGAGCAATCTATAAAGTTATTAGAGTCATGTGTTCAGAAATGTGATAAAGTATTTAATTTCCGAAAAATAGATACTAATACTGTATTAAAAGCATTCAAATCACTAAATATGAAAAACACAGAAGACCTTTGGGGTCTTTCCGTCACAATAATTAAATCTATAATAAATGTTATAGCTCCACTCTTGACTCTTATCTTTAATAACTGCGTTGATGAGGGAGTTTTTCCAAATTTGATGAAATGTAGTAAAATCTTACCTCTCTTTAAGACAGGAAATAGGAGTGATCCAACAAATTTTCGACCTATCTCAATTCTACCATCTCTTAGCAAAATATTTGAAAAAATTATGCTTAATCAGCTATTAGCTCACTTTACACTAAACAAATTGTTTCATAATTCACAGTTCGGATTTACTAAAGGTAGAAACACAACAGATGCCGGGATTGCGTTAATGAAGCATGTTTTTGATGCATGGGAGAGTAAAAAAGATGCTGTAGGGATCTTCTGTGACTTGTCCAAAGCTTTTGACTGTGTTGACCATAAAACTTTATTATCTAAATTAAAACATTATGGTGTTTCAGTAAATTCACAAAAATTAATAGAGTCATATCTGAGCGACCGAAGTCAAACAGTTGTTATTAATAAAGCTAAGTCTTCGGGGACCCCGATGTTGATGGGCGAACCTCAAGGTTCAATACTAGGACCCCTGTTATTCTTAATATATATAAATGATTTGGCGTATTATACTAAAGATCTATGTAAAACGGTACTATTTGCAGATGATACATCACTAATATTTGACATTAATAGATATGAAAAAAATTGTGACGATGTTAATAGCACCGTTAGTAAAGTGATCACTTGGTTTAATAATAACAACCTATGTTTAAACGCGAGGAAAACAAAATGCATAAAGTTTTCATTACCAAATGTAAGACAAGTCGATACAATAATAAAAATTAACGAACAAGTGTTAGAGTGTGTTGATTCCACACTATTTTTAGGAATTACGCTAGATTCACGCCTCCAGTGGAATCCGCACATACTAACCTTAGCAGAAAGACTTAGCTCTGCTGCCTTTGCAGTTAAAAAAATCAGACTCTTATCTGATGTTGAAACGGCGAGACTTGTCTATTTTAGCTATTTTCATAGCGTAATGTCATACGGCTTGTTATTGTGGGGGTCAGCAGCTGATATTGAGACTATCTTTATTTTACAAAAAAGAGCTGTACGAGCCATCTACAGACTTAAGCCACGGGACTCACTTAGAGAATTATTCAAGGAAATTAATATATTGACTGTTGCCTCCCAATACATCTATGAAAATATTGTATATGTTTATAAACATCACCACACGTTCATGAAAAATAACGACTATCATAATGTAAATACTAGAAACAGAAATAAACTCGCTGTGCCTGTTTTCAGACTGCGTAAAACAAATCGGTCATTTATGGGGAAATGTATACAGTTTTATAATAAAATCCCACCAAATATAACAAAACTGCCTTTTCATAAATTTAAACCCTATATTAAAAAAACTTTAATGAAAAAAGGCTATTACAAAATTCAAGATTATCTTGAAGATAAAATGGTGTGGAAATAGTTATGTAATATATACTGTTATCTTATGCATGTTATTTTGATGGACTGATAGAAATTAAGACATAATGTAAAAACATATTTAAAAGTGACAAAAATTTTATGATTGGCTATTTAAAAAAGTGGCTCATGAGTTTCTTGCCGGGTTCTTCTCATGAAAAGCCTTACTCTCGGAATCCGGCCGCTTGTATCGATTACAACCACAGTCAACGAAGTACCTGTACTGTCCTGTGGATGTACTTGTTACAAGCGCTCGCGGTAATGAAGTTAAAAACAATAGTATAATTTAATACTGTAATTTAAAATAATAATTTTAATTTAAAATAATTTACAATAAACTATTTATTTGTAAAATACATAATATGTAAAATGTTAAATGTTGACGATTTTAAGTGCCGAACTTGGCCTATGAAATAAAATTATTTTTGATTTTTGATTTTGATTTTGACTAACTATTAGAGGTTAAAACTTCGTTTTTTAACAGACACATAAAATTATAGTATTTGCAAATCAAAATGCCATTAACCGCCTTCAAAAACAAGAGGAGGTTCTCAATTATCTTTTTTTTTTATGTATGTTCCCTTATTTCTCGAAGACGCCTGAACCGATTTGGAAAATTATTTTTTGGTTTGAAAGTGTATAATTCACAGGTGGTCCCATATCCATCCATGTCAGGATCTGATGATGAAATCCAAGAGAAATTGAAGAACTCTTTGGGTTTTTTTTCACTCGTAGATACTTTTGATTTTTAAATTTTAACAAACACATATCATATCTTCACGCCTCTTTCCCCAATAGGTTAGGCAGAGGTGTTAAACACCCACATTTCACAGATATGTTAGGTCCCCATGTAACAGGTGGCGAGTCTGTTGCCATGCACCGGGCACAATGTGAGGCAAGCGATATTCACAATGAACTGTACATAAGTTTTATTCAAACTGAGTGGTACAGGCTTTCCCGTGGCCTCTCGAACGAGTAGTGCCCCGTCCGTCCCAACTCGGCTACCGCTGCTTTTGAAAAACATTGTCATTCACCTTACCAAAATGTATTTCATATACGTCTAAATAAATTCAGTATATCTCTCATCTCACAATTCATGTGAACAGAAGTCTTATAGTAATATTTAGTTATATTATTAACATTATGTTAATGAAAAGGTAAAAGGTCTTATAAAATTGGTTAGTGCGTGTTGTAAGTCGACTCACGTGTGTTATACTGGAGATGCCCTCAGGGATATTTGTGCAAACAATCGTGCATCAAAGCGGGCACGTCTGGACTCAACTACTCTCTTTAATTGAATACTAAAAACGAAACCAATAGTGATAACATTATTGGTAATGTTTCTCATTCTATTGGGTCCTTACCTATGACATTGGTGTTTTAATTCTGTCTTAGCAATTTGTCCGTAACTATTAAGTTTCAGAACATTCTTATTAAATAATTGCCTCTTCTAAAAATAGACCAATTATTTGAGCTCGTATTATTTAATTTAATAATTTTTTGTAAGTTTAATTGTGTTAAAATAAGACACAAACACCCAGTTGCAGAAACGAACTTTAAAATTTAATGTCGGCATTATCCCTAATGCTCCATTAAATTTATTTATTGAAGTGTCAAAAGAACACCTTAGCGTAGTTTTTACGTTGCACAAAACGACATTAGCACCCTATCAATGTTAAAGAGACATTAGCTAGAACAATTTTGTGTTCCAATTTTAAATTTAATGAACTTTAAAGTTTTAATGTCTCATTACTAAATGTCGTCTTTAAAAAATCTTTGTGCAACTGAGTGAAAGACAATTATTTTTAACTGCCTCCCGAATACATCATTTGATTTGCATATTAACATAAAAACGATAAATAATATTTATCAAGCGTGTTCACACACATATTGCTAAAGCTTGTCTAATGACACATGCCAAATATTATTATCTTTGGAATTGTCGTTGTGAAGAAAACTAAAAAAATGTTAGTATGTAAAAAGCAGACATCCCCAAAATCCCCAAAATGAAATTGGTGTTCTGTATGGAGCATACAAAACACCAATTTCATAGGTAAGGACCTAATTTTTATATAGCTGGAAAGACTATTTTTCTATTGGCTATGATCTCTTAAATCCGGCCTAAACTCTTTTGTCCGTATAGAAACGGTGATAGCCCAAAATGCCTTTGTCTTTCACATCTTGTCTCACACAGACCGCCTATATCTTTTGCAATGCTCTACTTGTGCAAGTTATGTTAATAGAGCGAGACTGCCAAGAGCGGGAATGACTAGTTTAAAGATAATATGGAGTTCTCAATATTGAATTGTCTTCAGCAGTGGACGGAATGTAGCTGTTCATTGCGTTCAGTTCAGTGACTGGCAGAGAAAATGTATGAAACTAATCACGATTCTTTCTTTTGCTAGAAATTTTATCGCCTCTCTGGTGCAGTGGTTCACACCACTGGGTCTTGATCGGGAGGTCCGAGTTCGATTCCCCATGGGGCAGAAGTGTTCCTGCTCGGTTTGGTTGGTAAATGTCATATGTAAAAAAAATTTCTTTTGTATACAACTCGGTTTAACCCTTTGGCAGTCACCGCGAACACTGGTGTTCGCAAACAATAGATCTTTCTATTGTGTCTCGTTTACTGACCATTGAGTTGTTAAGTGAAACTATTTTGTTCCAGTATGTTTTTGATTTTGTCAAAAGTTCCTTCTCTTCCTTTTCTTGTAGTCCTTCAACTATAGAAGCTTACGTAGTATAAGTGGATAGGCCTGTAATTTTATACCCGGGAAAGGGTTTTCAGGATATTCTTTTTTTATATTTTAAATCTAGACATATTTCGTTTTGGCTTATACCTACTGCATATTTTATTCACTATGAATATAACTTTCATAAAATTTGATAAATGTACCTACACTTTTCTGTTGTAGTAATAAGGTATGGTCTTTTTTTAAGAGAATTATGTTTTCAAATAAGAGAGCTTCAACTGAAGTAAAACAATATAATTATAATAAAAATATCATGTTTTATATAAAAATATGTATTTGATATATTATTTAGATGTTTAAACAAAAATACCTCGGGACTTTTTAGAAGGTAGGACCTTACCACCCTATCATAAACAGAGATAGCTTTGAATGCCCAACTTTGATGTGCAGGAAACATAATCAGATATGTCTAACAAAGCGCTTTTACGGTTCTTTTAAGACAGGAATTACAAAAATCTCATTGCGGCTTTCCCGTTACGCTATCTGTACGTTTTTTGTTGTGCAATAATGAAGTTGAATGAGAGAGATAGAAGATGTAATTAGGCGGGTCGGGTTTTCTTTAGTTTTTAAATTAGAGGCGGTGGGAACGAGCTGCCTTGGGCCAATGTCGGTAAGGGTTAGAATGGATGTGCAAATTATAAAAAAATCAAGTTTATGGCTTTATAATGATGTCAACATCATTTTTCATGTCTCTGTTTACTTTGTAATAATATAGGCATGATTTAGAAATAACACTGCAAAAATCTGTACAATATATATTAGGTATTTGTGACATGCATATACAATAAGAAAATATGAATATCTCTACACATTGACCGGATTGACCCTTTGAATCCTTTTTCAATCTCTCACAGATCTTTTGACAAATGTCCTACGGTGGCCATCCACGCACACGTTTGATCAAAATATTTATTTATATTGTATTATAGAGAAACAGCTTTGTAAAAAAAATAAGAATTCCCAAAAAATAAATTTTGTCCTTGATATTTTTAGCATGACAAACTTCTCCAGTTCATCAAAGAATTATTATCAATAATTCTCTGTTGTTTCAAAATTGTATGAAGACCTCAGAGAATACATTATAGTTAAACGAGTGTAATTCGTAGAAAAAATATCTAATTTCATAAGCCGTATTAATTAGAGCCAGTGAATAATATTTTCTTACTAGCATATTTTTTTTATTAATGTGTCCATTCTATTGTATGCTTGTGATGTAAATATTTTATTATGATGATCGCTCACATATTATCAGGAAATTCGGGAGGCAAAAATAAAAAGGTTTTACCGAAGCTATTATAACCCACAATCAATTATCGTTGAGCTTCATTATTATTTTGCTGGTTTCCCCGATGGTGTAGGCAGAAGTGTCACCCACATTCCAGATTCCTATTTAACTGAGGGCGTACTTGTTACTTCATTATGATTGATCCTAAAACACATACTGCCTCATTCTCCTCTTCTTTTTCCTGTCCTGTTCCCAATTCTATTTGGGGTCGGCGCAACACGTTCTCCTCCTCCACGTCCTCCTCCACTCTCCTCTATTACTCGCCAAGTCAACACTCACTCCCATCCTCATCATATCATCATTCACACAATCCATCTATCTTTTCTTCGGTCTTCCTCTACCCCACACGCCCATCCACTTTCAAGTCCATAACTTTCCTGGTGACATGATCATTCTCCCTCCTCATTACATGTCCATACCAAGAAAGTCGTTTTTCTCTCAGTTAATCAGAAATCGGGGCAACTTTCAGACTTCCCCTAATATATTCATTCCTCACTCTATCCATTCTCGGCACACCACACATCCACCTCAACATTCGCATTTCAGCTACATGCAATCTTTGTTCATCCATCCGCTTTACAGACCAACATTCCGATCCATACATGATGACAGTCTTATTATAGATTTATAACATAACATTACATTTATAACATACTGCCTCATTATCACATTTTAAAACTAAAACGACCATGAGTTTACTATCCGAACATTATTTAAAATTTTATCGCAATACAAATGTATTCAATTCTTAGCAGTGTAGAAATTAATTTAAATTATTTGTTAACCCAAGGGTTCAACCCTTATCGCCATCAAGCTCCATAAAAAAGATCTGTCATTATGTAAAAGATCTGATATGAGCATGAGCTTGCAACATTGCTTTAGAATGGGATATGCAAAATGAAAAAAAAACATCTTAATTCTGTGGCTGTCGTATAAATAAACATTTAAGTGGGCGAACTCTGTCTTTCTCAATGAATAACTTTGGATCAAATCATATATTTTTTCAGGATTTTTCTAAACAAAATTAAAGTATTCTTTATAATAAAAATGTTAGTGGGTTAGTGCCAACAAACCAATAAAGTTAGAAAAATGCATTACATTGTCCGCTTGAATTGATTCCTTAAAGTTGTTTACGACACCACAAAATTCGTCTTGTTTCGTCATAAAATGCACGCTATAGTACTCAAACACAAGATTTCGTCCAGATAAACAATTCACGTAGTCTCTACGTGAATTTTAAAAGTATTTGTAACTTATGTAATCTTAGTATCATTGTATACAAATTTGGATATGTTTTTAGTTTTATGTCACATTGTGTGTAAAAGCCCTAACGTGATTATGAAGTAGTGAGTATTAAAAAGGTTGTAGAGTTCCATATATTCTGTTGTTATTAGTCCTCAGCCTATATACGTTCCACTGCTTGGCACAGGCCTTCCTCATGGAAACAAACATGAGGAGTATGGACCGTAACACCACCACGCTGGCACTATGCGTTATTTATTCAATCTAAACTAACAAAACACAACACAGCTAACAAAATGGCGTTAATTATACATTAGTGCACCATTACATTTTTTTTTATTTCCATTTGATTTGTACTGTGTTAAGAACTAGGTACGCCAATATTTTTTCTCGAATATTATACATGAGTAGATATAAAGTAATAGGTAGTTTGTTTTCTCATTGTTAACAATAATTGTGTTGTAGTTAGTTATAACAAAGCCCGGCCGAACGCTTAGCTTCAATTACTTATAACTGAACAATGTGAACTTGAGTTAACAAATTAGCTGTCATGGCGGAATTAGTTCGAACAACCGAACACCGCTAGTCAATACCTGAAACTAGTATTGCGAGAGTTAATTTGTGTATAACAATAAATATACTATACCTATATAGATTGAAATATCTTTTTGGGCAGTATAACATACTTTATACCGCAAAATATTACACATACTACTTATAGCACGTTTCAATCCAAGTTGCCTAAAAGGTAAACAAAAAAGCTGACTTACCGAATTTGTTATTCAATAATCACACATTTTACATGGACGTAAATATAATTTACGGTAACTATTGTTGTCCGTTTCAATTGATTTCAATTACCTACAGTCACTACAAAACATTTTAGAGATGAAACATTACCTTCGTTTTGTTTATCTTTTTGGCAACCTGGATTGAAACGTACGATAATTTTATTCTCATTGTTATAATAGCAATAGTGTATGTTATGCATTTGTAACACATGATATTCTGATTAATGTTGTGCAAAAATCTGTCTACATGCTTGGCCAGTTAGATTTTATTCGTAAAAAAAAACATTTACATACGATTTGTTTCACTACGAGAACCAAAACTTTTCTCTGCATCGTTATACGGGTATTATTTAAATTATTGTGCAATGTAAATTTTCTACATTAAACTTTATCTCAAATCCATACAAGTCCCGCAACAACTCGATCAGGGACCGGGAATATTTCGGCTTTCTCGTTACGTCACCACCGTAGTGCTACGGCTCTACGGCCCGTAGCCGTAGCAGTAACTAAGGAAGCGCCGCGCGGACTACGCGCTACGCGGCTACGAAATATGTTTACGCGCTGCGATTTGTTAACGACTCAGTGATTGTGTACGCAATAATCGTCTTTAGTGACTTGATTGGATAAAGTTTGTAAACATCATTCGGCTTATAGTTTTGCAATTTTTAAAATTGAGGTATTTAAGAAGATCAAATTAATTTGGTTTTTTTTATTCATTGTTTTTATATGCAGCTTTTCGTATTTGATTAACTTTTGACCTATTCACATTGGCATATTTATGGTGATTCATTTAAAAACTGATACTTCATTTTCGAATCAAGATGTTTTAGTTTTCCGATCATCATCTTTTATTCAAGGTCCGAACCTTGATTTTTTAATAACAGGTGACATTAGGACTGCTAATTCTTCTAAGCTAGCTCTTGATAATCATAGCTAGGAACTTTACGAATTAACTACATACCGACCTAATATACAATCTAAATACTATGTAACATGTAGTGCATATCGAAGTGATAAAGTTATTTTATAAGATGTGAGTGTACGATGGGAGAGGGCACCATACCGAGCGTGTTCTTCTCAGCGGGGGAGAATGGGAACGGGTACCGGCTATCTGCACGGGGGGTCCGGACCCTGCAGACTTTCCTCCGGGAGCACGGCGCAGAGTGTGTGCGACAGTTTATGCAGGTAAATTATACTGAGGTGTCACTCATTAAGCCACTCGCTCCTGCTCACATATGCGTTACACACGCTGGGTCCTTTCGACAAGGTGAGGGTGGCAGATGCTGTATTTATTGTACCGCACCAGCTAACCACAGTTTGGAGTCCAGAAGCAAGAGTAGTTGGTGCAGCAATCATATTCTGGACGCCACTCTTAGTTAACATATATGAGAAGAGATGGTGCCACTTGGTTCTTTATTTAAACTTATGCAGTAGCCTACAGCAGCAGTGAGACGTGAATCTTATAAGTTGTAAGCGGGGGAGGACAGAATGGAAACAGGAACCTTTCTCGCATTTATGTAGCCGCTCATTTCTTAGTCTTAGATTCGCCCCCCTACTGGACAAGGCTTAAACTGAAATTTGCCGCCAGTAAAAGAGCAAGCCCCCTACAATATTAGATCCTTTGACAAGGTAAGGGAGCTGTTGCTGTACATTTCGTACCGCATCAACTACCTTTGCATCTGGACTTCACTCTTAGTTGACAGATGTCAGATGGTGCCACTTGTCCGCTTCTTATAAATAACTAATTGAGTAGCCCGCATATATTTTTTTTCTATTTATTTTGTATCTTGACGACCTCCGTGGTCGAGTGGTTTGAATGCCGGTCTCAAGTCGTCGCCATCTCGAGAGGTTCCGGGTTCGATCCCCTGTGGGGGCAAATGTTTGGGTGATGAATTTTCAAGCATTTGTTCTCCAGACTTGGATGTTTATATATATTCAGGATATTTATATGTATATCTATTAAATATATTTATCCGTCATCTAGTGTCCGTAATACAAGCAGCATTAGTTGCTTAAAACGGGGCTAGTTGATAGGCGTGAATGTTTGAAGATATTTATTATTTATTTATTTATCTAAGATATGCAATATGTAACTCATTGAAGATTTTAAGTGCAAAGCTTTGCCTTCGAAATAAAGTAATTTTTTTCTTATCTGTTTTATACAGTCTATAGAAGCTATTTTTTAAAAGTGGCGGTGGGTGTTGATATGATAGATAGAAGAGACTGAAACAAAACATGGTGTGCAAAATAAGGCAGGTCTTTATCTCCGGATATTGGGGATACTCATGAGTACGGTTGTATCATTACCACATTATCCTAATGCGTTTATCACAAAACCCCATCCGGAGGTCAAGTCTTCATTGTCATATCATTTTGTTTGTGTGTGACATATACACCGAGTACCGAATACGCCTTTTTTTATTCATCCTGCGAATTATTTTATAATAATGTGCATGCATACATTCCATAAGCATTCCATAAGCATACCTAATAAGACACGCAACAGACACAAAACTAAATATAATACTTACAGTTTTAGTTTCTAGCCACTTGTCAACGACGTCTTGTGTCTCACCTCAGGTTTTTGTGTACACACTAGACTACATTGGGATTTGCGATCTAGCTTTCCTTAATTCTTGTGTCATAAGGCTGAAAGCTTGTCTTTGTTTGGTGCTGAAGGAATCTGAAGCGTTACCGCACTTTGGATGCATCGGTCGTGCTGGTTTATCTTCCCGGTTGACTTTGATCTATCGAGCATCGGGTGTCTGACTGTATTAGACGGCTGTTCTTTGAACTTTTGTGGGAGAACTTTATAACTTGCCCTGATCATAAATCATTAATGATGTCTCGTTAAGAACTTATTAGACATGTAAAAATGCAAGTTACAACTAGAATTTATGATAGTTGTTTTAGATAATTTACTTTTGACGTATTGCGTTGATACATATATATATAATTACCACTATTATCCCCTAAGGGTAAGTCAGAGACTAGGCAAAAGCACCGCCAAAACAGTCCATTTCCATAGTCCGCGCTTCACCAAGCAGTAAGTGCACAATGATGTGCCAAGTGGTGAGCCCGTCGCCGCTATAAGCTATTAAATGACTGGCTAGCTATTGATAGCTTCTTAATACGGCGATAATATTGATATTGCCCAGCTGCGGACATATAATACATTATATAGTGATTTCTTGCTGCTATAACTTAAAGCTGTTGTACTTCTCCTCTCGTAGATAACTCGTATCTTCTGCTTGCCTACTTATCGTCGGCTTAGATTTTGGAAGCTGTAGTTTTGGCACAAACCCCTCGAAACTACATGTAAATTAACTTGAATCATGATTGCAATAAGAATTATTGTTGGACCAACGCGATATGTGAAGGTTTATGTCAAACGTACTATCCTAGCTTTAAAAGTGATGGAGTTTGATTGTTTTAAATATTTTTCACTATAAATCACTCATGGGTTCAAGATAACCTTCAAAAAGTCCGTATGTTTTTGACATTGTATCTGTTAGAATTCAACCTAAAAATTTTAAAAAACCTTTTTAAATCTCCGACTACATATTGTTAAGAGAATACGACTTGGTTCATCAAGATAAATGTTAATATTGTTTAAGTGACGGCATTGTCAAAACGCTATTAATGATTACAGATCTGTAGTTTTAAAGATTTACGTTTATAATAGTGTAGGTAATAAGGACAATGCAGATGTTGCATTGAAATAAAATTTACAAGTTTTGACAAAATTTAATTAAATATAACATGCAACCAATTTTAACGCATATTTTTATAATAAGACACTTCATCTGACTATTTCATCTCAGCTTTAGCTTGGTCTGCTTATTTTACCTGCTTAAATAACTATTTAAATCTTTGATCACGTTCTAGTTTACGAACATAGAACCCGTAAGCCGGGATTCGAAATATAAGAAGATAAAAGATTCCAAAATATCGCGTTACTGTTTTGTTATATTCGTGATCCAAATTCTATTAATTCGGCAGCCTAATAAAATTATTATTTATTTGTTTCAGGTATGTCGTGTCGTTAACATCTCGTTAAAGTTATTTAAAGTACTCCGTTAGCTTATGATACCAGTATTGACTAAAAGTAAGTAAGTAATACAATATAAAAGGCTTTGGAATAAAGATATGCCTTCGAAAAAAATCAATAGATAAGCATTTTTTTTAGAATTCCTCGAATCTTCCTTTGTCTGACGTTTCTTTCTAGTTCATCCCATTATTGAAATTCAATAAGAATATAAGGTATTTATAGATTTTCGTTGAATTCCCCTTTCTTTCTAGTTGTTATGGCGATGTTCGTTCTTTCTAATTATCTGTTAGGTACTACGCTATTATTATTATCAAATGGTAGAAACATCTACCGAGATCAATGGCTTAATGTTCCTGCTGAGGCACGAATTAACTCAAGAACACAAGACATCGAAATTCGTTTTGATCGACGTTTTTCAGCCACATAACTATCGAACTACTGAAATCTTATGATTTTATGTCAATTGTTTACATCATGATTTCTATGCTCATAGTAATACTGCTAGGCTTGTGTTGTATTGTAATCTATAGGACAATGGACAAGTATACATAATATTATTAAGATACATAGATAAGTATGTATATATGCCTCTAGGTATTAAGCCAAGCATTGACTTAACCCCTTGGATGTCACTGCGAACACTGGTGTTCACACACAATAGATTTTTCTATTGTGTCTGTATACAACTCTCAAATGAGAAAAAAAAATAGCTCTAAATTGGAAAATCGTGGAGACGACATTTTTCCAACATACAAACCGTGGCCGATTGTCGTGGACGTCGTCCATAATTTTATAATATTGCTTAGGGTTGTGTTCATATTTACTTATTGGTCTCTTTCTACATTAACCTTGGGTAGAAAAATATCGTCATCGCACATTATGAACTTAAGGTTAAAGATGTGATCCAGCCCTGTAAATGCACTGTCACGACTAAAATGAACGATGGGTGTACTTACGCCGGGATATATTTAGACCAAGTAAAAGATTGAGCAATCTGTATTGATTCTTAACATTAACTTTACAAGGCTCGTTAATGGACTGTAATTTCTGCTGTATGAACTTTATTGAAAATGTTTTTTGGCATTTTATAATAATAAGTAGTTGATATGATATTCCTCCTACCTCAAATTCTATTAATTTGACAGCAAAATTAAATATTATTTATAGGTATTTACCATTATCCACTCTGGCTGACGGCCGTTGGGGAGGAAAGAGGATACGTTCTCGAGTGACGGCCACGTACTGGGAAGCGCAGCGTTGGTAGGCCCCCCACGAGGTGGACCGATGATCTGGTGAAGGTCGCGGGAAGCCGCTGGATGTGGGAAATCTTTGGGGGAGTCCTATGTCCATCACTGGACGTCATACAGCTGATGATGATGATGATCCACTCTGATAATATCGCTTTGTACACACGTGTTCTAACATATCTCACGCTTCGATCCCTGAAGTAGTAGGTAAACATTTTGCCTGATATGATCAAGTCCCCATGTCCCAGGAGGCGAGCCAAACGGACCGACGACGGCCGGTGTCTTTAAAAGTCAGTCATTATTTAATGTACTTCTTTACTCTTTAGCTTTGTAAAAATGAGGAAATTAATTTTCTCTGGCAATAAAATTTCTAAAGAGCCATACGGAAGAGCTCAATGAAAAACGTCAAATATATCATGTCCAATTAGCGCCGTTGAGTGAAGTTTTTTGCCGCCATATTTCAAAGCAGAGCACAGCACAGATTAACTGGTGCTCGAGGTAATCGTGAAACTTCCGAAGTTTGTATTAAATTATTTTATGTTAAGCTGGATCTTGGACGATATAATTTAATAAAATTTGCATACTAAATGGTAAGGAGGATAAAATTATATGAAACTAATTACACTCCATTCCACCTACATCCTGCGAGCGTAGAAAATTATATGTTGTTGAACCAAAACGATCCTTAAATCTACCTCGTTACCTTACATTTCACCCACAAACAATCCCGAACATGAATTTAAAGATGGGACGGATTGTTTTTCTTGACAATGTTATGACAGCTATAAGTCGGGTATTTTTTTCCGCACCATAAATTATTTGTCTTACGTGAGACGTTTATTATCATAATATTGTAAATAAAGGGAATAATACTTGCTATACGAGTCTGATTCAGTATGTATTATACCTTTTATGAGCTTTATTTTATTCCATTTCAAAAATAACTATTTAATAATAACGACAACGTTGTTGAAGCTTTCTAAATGAGTTTAAATAAAAATGAATTTTCATAAACTTCCAACAATATTTTAAGCAGGATAAGTAGCCAATTATAAATTGAATTAATGTTTCATTAATTATCTATATATATCTTGTATATATTGTACGTCGCTTTTGGAGCATTTTCCTTCCAATTCAATTTTGACATTTGTGACTAAGAGTATTATATAATACACGTACATTTTATTAGGTTGTAGAACATATTGATGTAAAGGAAGGATGGAACCCTTGCAAAGTTTCTTGCCTGTATCTTCTCTAGACAAGGCCTCCCGGTAGTGAACAGGCCGAAAAAAAGTAGTGGTATTGTCAATTTTAGGATACTTATTTATAATTTATTTTGTTTTGACTTGTCAAAAGTGTATTTGATGATACCAATTTGATTAAATGACATTGAGTTTGAGTTTGAATGCTATTTAATATAATTAATTAAGAAGGATAATGCACATTATGACCAGCAAAGATGCGTGTGGATATTACAAGAAGGGCAAACATAGACTATCGTTCTATTAATATTGTAATACACATGACCTGCCTGCAGCAATTATATAACAATTAGCGGCGGCGTGTCTAGTTTTATGCATTTTAGTTCATATTAAATCCGCCGCGTTCAGTAATAAAACTAATTTATTGCTTTGTGATAAAGCGTTTACTACAATGCTAGTCAATTTATGATATAGAGCTGAAAGCCACATTCTTTCATATTTTTGTGATGATGCATAATTTTAATTGTTTATAACGGGTGTCTCAGAAAGAGTGCACTTTTTCATTTTTAAATAAAAACACGTATTTTATGAGAATGTCGTGAAATTTTTATTGAATTGTAAAGAAGACATATTCCGATTAAGTATGGAACAAAATTTCTGGCAAATGCCCACGGCTCTGATGGCAGGCCATTTCTTTTCATAAAATTTTTCACCACTTTTACACAGTGATTGTTTCTGGTTTATTGTCATAAAAGCGAGTTTTCACAAAACTCCAAAGAAAAAAATCGCAACAATTCCTGAGCTGAAATCAGAGATCAAACGCGTCTATGGTGAGATACAGCCACATCTCTTTGTAAAAGTGGTGGAAATTTTCATGAAAATAAATGGCCTGCACTTCTTTTCATGAAATTTTAAAATGACAAAGTGCACTCTTACTGAGACAACCTTTATAATATGTACCTACAATTATATTGACAAATCAAAGAACAACGGCTTAATTTCGGGTTGGGGTAGTTTATCTGATGAATGCGATCTTTTGCACCCGAGTTATTACTCCTAATAAACTCATTTGAAAAAAACGGGCACCTAAGCAATGAACCATTTCAAATGTTAATATTGCTTTGTTTGATAATTATAGGTAGGTTATCCTAACAATTTGGTAAATTAATAAGAAAATAACGTTTTCATCAATATTTCATAAAATTTTGATACAATTTATGAGAAATAATGCTAAACCTCACTGTATGTTCGCTAGTAGTGCATATGCTCATGAAGTAAAAATAAAAAAGTTTTTTTGTTTGTTTTTCTTTAATAAAGTAAAAGCAGATAAATGTTTAGTATCGAGTGTGACCCCCTCTAGCTAAAATCACAGCTTGAATTCGACTAGGCATGCTAGCGAGTATATCCCGGATACTTGCTTGTGGAATACGTTCCCACTCCGCAGTAATCACATTCTTCAGCTCTCTGATGGTCTGCGGAGCCGCTTGTACTGATCTCACACGCCGTTTCAGAACGTCCCAGATATCTATGGGTTTGAGGTCGGGACTTCGAGCTGGCCAATCCAAACGACGAATGCCGACCTCTTGCACATACGCTTTAACATTGCGAGATCGGTGGGCGCGAGCATTGTCGTCCATAAAAATCGAGTCTTCACCTAGAGCGGCCAATGCGGGTTGTGCATGAGGAATTAGAACTTCCGTTATGTGTCGATGCCTAGTCAGTGAGCCGTTTTCAATGAAGACTAACTCTGTACGATCCATTGAATTTATTCCTGCCCAAAACATAACAGAGCCCCCACCATAAGGTGTGATTTCTTCGAAACATGCCTCTGCAAAGCATTCTCGTTGTCTTCTTCGCACTCGACGACGTCGATCTTCACCGAACAGAGATATCCTTGCTTCATCAGAGAACAAGCCCTATTCCAATCTGCTTGAGTCCATGATTCACAATTTCTAACGAACCTAAGCCTGTGAACTCGGTGCTCACGAAGTAATTTGGGGCCGCGGGCCGGGCGGTGACTGTGTATATTGGCAGCGAGAAGCCTTCTTGGAGGTTGTTCTTAAGATCCACATACGAAGATTTGCGATTTCTTAATGCGCGACTCACAAGAAAACGATCATCCCGTGGTTGGGTACATGGTTTTCTTCCAGAACCTTCTCTCGACGGAACCAGTCTCCTGATTTCGCTGCCAGGTCCTTTGGACCGTCGAGCGACTAACATTTAGTCTCCTAGCCACGAAGCATTGGCTGCAACCCTCTTCAAGCAGCGCGATAATTTTGGTAGCTTTTACCACTTTATCTACCATTTTTGATACACCCAAACAGCAATAAATAAAGCGTTGACAGTCAAGTATATGAAATTAATCGATGAAAATTGAATAAAAGTTATGAAAGTCGATGTTAACTTTTCAAACTTCGCGCCAAAAAGGATAAAAAGGGGTTTTCTGTAAAAATGAGCATCAAATGAAAATTTTAATTTAGAACTTCCTTTTTAAAATACCACGGCATTTTTAAAACCGGCCAGTAACGTGTACAAACGATTGAAACCTTTTTTGTATTGTATCTTTTTAAAGATGAATGAAAATCAAAACCGCCCGTTTTTTTGCAAAATCTCTTCTCTTGGGTTCTAACGCGTCTGTCTCAGAATATAAGGTTTAGATCTCCCGAGTTTATTTTGACAACTTTCCAGAGAATGGCATAATAGAGATATAACTTATAACATCTTAATGGGTCGTTAGTTGACCCGTTTGGCAACGTTTGGCGTCTTTGTATTCATAAAAACAACCTTGTTGGTAGGAAAAATGTGTCAATCGCAACTTGAAGAAGTAGAATCTTCTGAGATTCTTTTGTAAAGAGATGTTTCTCTTTCTCAAATTTCTTTTTCAAAATATAATTCCAAAAGAAATATTTCGTCGTTGTGGACAAATAATAGGAGTTGTAAACTATTGCCAACTTATGTGGCTCGCTTAGAGCCATTTGTGGCGAAGAAATTGGAATTTATTGCGCCTGCAACTGAACGGTAATTCAGGTAACTCTATTGTATGCATAAAATAGAAGAAAACCGGTTATATTAAACTAAGTAAATTATTTGCTTGTGAGTTGCGACCTTAATTCAAAAATCATTTCATCATGGTATCATCAAATACATTTATGACAAGTCAAAACATTACAAATTATTTCCTAAAACTTGATATTCCACAACATTTTTTTCTCCCTGTAATTTTTGTATTTTAAACTCTATTATAAGAATAAGTAAATAAATCCCAACATCCATTACCACCTTAGCGGACACCGCGAACACCGGTATTCGCAAACAATTGATGTTTATATTTTATTTTGTTTTAAATAAATAACTTCTGAAATTATTATCTTGTTAAAATTAAATATGATTTCCACGTACCTAATTCAAATTTCTTCATAATTGCGAAATTAAAATGCTCTTAAATTCCTACTCGCTGTCGCCAACTAAAATTGCGCATATTAATATTTCTATTCTATTCTTCGTCTTGTCTTGAGCGTTGTTAATTTTGTAAGATCGGCGGTTTCAGTTTACACTTATTTACATTATATCCTACGCTTCAACGAAGGGGATAATGACACGACGTCGGGGAAAACTGTCTAGTTATTAGCTGGAAGGTATATTATTATATATCAAAAATATAGGATACCTCGAGTAAAGTTGTCTGTCTTCATTAATATTTTAGTTACGATTATATTCATATAAAATATCTAGACATAAAGAATGTGGCATATTAACTACTTGGTATAAATCACATTTTAAATTCGAACTTTGATGTATATTTCATTATTCGAGGAAAAAACCTCTCTTATTGTACCTACGGAGAACCTTAATTTACAAAATGTTTCTAAACCAAATTATGTCTGATGAAAAATCGACTGCGCCTCCGAGTACAGAATTTAATCAAATAAAATGTATTTTGTGTCGTGTTCGCATTTGTGAATGACAGTATGTTTTCAATTCGGTTGTTCCTCTTATATACTCGAATTAATCTTTTTTTGTATAATTGTAATTAGGTTTTTAGTTTCCATAAATTTCAATTGTGACTTCTTCTTGCCCGTATCTTCTCTTGATAAGGCCTCCCGGGTAGTCAACATAAACAGGCAGAAAAAATGTTGTGGAATATCAAGTTATAGGTAATAATTTGTAATATTTTGACTTGTCATAAATGTATTTGATACCAACATGATCAAATGAAATTGGATTTTTTTTGAATTTTGGATTAAGATCACACAAGCAAATTACTTAGCAATTTACTTAGTTTAATGTAACCTGTTTTTTTAATTTTAATTATTAACTGTTAGAATTGAATTATTGTTTAAGCAGCCCTTCATGACCAGAATTTTTTTTGTTTCCAAAAATGCAATGGATCTTTTTAGTATTTGTTTTTACTCCAAACTTAGTCAAATCATTGATTACACACAATTATAGGTAGATTTTTTCAAGCTCATGCTCTAGAAGTCGAAAGCTTTTGTTCTTTTTTAACTTAAACGTTTTCAATGATATTGATCCGTACGCTTAAATAGACTTTTAAGTCAAGTTTAGGTAATAGCACGGTGAACACTTAGCTCCTTCTTAATTTTTTTTTGTAGCTCAGCGATAAGTATGATCTCACCTGGCCTGACGACAAAGATCAAAGGGATCTTCATAACTCGAGTGCTCGTCCTAAATGAAGCCTGAAATTACTACATTTCTTTGTCCTTTAGTCGACCTTCTTTATGTTATTTTAATATTTCACAAGGATTGTTCTATGATGAATTTTTAAATTTGGGTAAATTGTTTTAGGTCCTCTTATTTAACCAACTGTAATGTCTGTACTCTGTTCACTATTCAATTTCACCGAATACTTTTTTGGAGTCGATTTTGAATGACTACGTTTGCTTTGTTCCGAAATCTGTTGCCTCAGAGCGGCGCTAACTACAAAATATAACATCTCCCGCCCCGTTTCCCTGAAGAGGTGAGGGCTGTTAACATTTTGTCTGATGTGTTAAGTTCCCCTAAATGTAACAGTGGGTGTAATGTGAGTGCTCACTATTCTGTGTACCACGGAAGTTGTACACACAGGTGTGACGATAAGGTATGCTGTCTAGAAAGCAAAGTAAAAAAAATAAATTATATAAGACGAGGTTAGATGTCTTATATAATTTATTTTTATCGTGAAGTCGACATCACATGCCATACTAATTAATAGCTTCATCTTTATTAATTATTTCTTTATCTTTATTAATTTGAGGTAGTTATGCATAAAGTATAAAAAATCTTATATTGTGAAATATTGTAGAAAATTCTATAACCAACTTGAACTTATGTTATACGTCAATATGCACAAAACTTTTACCGTCTTTCATGTCATAATGTATTTAAAATTCATCTTACTTATCAGATTGTTTAACTATTGACTTTAAGGCTTTTGCTATCGCAAAAACTCACGCTGAATTGCTTTTCGCCTTTTTAACATAATTGTGTAAAGAAAGTATACAAGTACCCATTGATCCGGCCCACAGTTCCATTTACCTAAAATTTCCATAGATTACAACGGCCTTATTTAAATGGGCAGCAAAGAATCGAGCCGCGACGTCGCCCCGGTGGGGGCGCCAATTGGGAATCTATCGGACCCATTCCCCAAGAAAGGGTTTTTCATTTGAATTCCAATTCTCAACCAAATATTCAAGTTCTCCTATTGCACTGGTTATTTTGGGATACTGTATTTCTATTTTTTGTTACGTTTTACCCTTACGATAAAAGTTTCTGTAGGCTGCTAATAGCCTACTCGTTTATTTATTATTATTGTGTTGTAACATTGTTTTCTACCCACCCCTCTGCCTACCTCGGTATAGAATAAAGAAATCAGACAATTATGGTGCATTTTGCAGCTACACAATATTTTTCATGTTTCAGTAATTTTATGGCCCAGATTCACGTACGTTAAAATGATATGTTGCCATTATATGTATACAAACCATTTTTACTTGGAAATTAATGTATATGTACACAATTTACAACCGCTCTGTATTTTTATGAACTAATAATATGCTGCTTGGTGATGCGCAGACTCTGGCAGTGGACTGCTTTTGCGGTGCTTTTGCCAAGTCTCTGATTAACGTTTAAGGAATAATAGTCGTGATTGTATGTATGTATGATATCAAAAACGATGTTACTGCCTCTATCATACCTTGAATATAAATACAATATTGAGTTATGATGAAATTTTGCGAGTATATTATTAGGTATATTTTTTTGGATTTTGGGTTAACATTAAATTTTTTTAGATTCCATCTCATACTCGTATTTGAATAACAAAAGTTATTTAGCTGTCTCCAATGTGCTTCACTTTTGGACACAATTTTCTTTAATTTATCTTTTTGTTATGTTTATATATTTTCTAATAATTTTATAGAGCAGCCTCCGGACAATATTTAAAGGATGTAAAGAATAACACATGGAATTTTTTTTATCCGGACACAGTGTGAGGATTGAGCCAATATCTTATAGCGTGCCCTAAGAAATTGAACGTACACAACGGAGCACCTACACGTGTAGTTATACAACAAAAGGGAAGCGGGTAGGGGCACTGTGCTGTAGGCAAACGCAGGACATCGAAATGTTAATAATTTTTATTCTTCTTCTAAAATTAACACAGTCAACTGAAAACAGTTCTACAGTCAACTCTTTTCTAATTTTTTTTATATATTTAATTAAAGATGGATAGTATAATATTTTCATTTGAAAATAATAAATTATTAAGTAGATTTTATGATAAAGAATAATTTTATTTGTATAATTAATATTATATAATAATGCTATAATTTTTTTTGGTATTTCAAAAGAAGTTTACCTCATTTTTAGATAAAGATTGGTCTTAGATTGTTTCTAAACAGTGACAAGTACAGAATATTAATATTTTCGTTTAAACACCTTAATGCTATGAAGTGTAGTTTGTTTTGCTATTCTTATTATTCCTTATTAGTTAATAGATAAAGCCGGGGATGTATGTAATAAATAGCTTGTTATAAAATACACATACAATCACAACTATTATCCCCTAAGGGTTAGTCAGAGACTTAGCAAAAGCAGTCCATTGCGATAGTCCGCGCTTCATCAAGCAGTGAAGTGAATGCACTCAGTGTGAGAGGCGGTGAGCCCGTCGCCGCTATAGTTTGTTTTTATAATAATATTGCGGAATTACGAAACTAGTTTTATCATTCGATTTACTATGCTCGTTAATTAATGAATTTAATACAATTAGATATACGCGAATTAATTTGTAATATTTTTTTACCTTATTGCTTGTGATATAGTTTAATTTAAAAAAAAATTAAACCTAGTCAAATACGAAAGCCCACAAAAATGAGATAAAAGAGATATTTCTTGATTTCTCTCCTTTTTTATTATTTCGATAGAAGAGCCATAGTCACCGTACCACGAAGACCGGGTGCGAACCATTTGTTGGAGAGCGCTCGTGTCGCCTTTTAGCTGCCGCCCTTTGAATGCACCAGCTCAACTGCCAGTCTCGAGGTCAGCGACCTTGCCTAGTAATTCAAGTTACCCTCCTATTGATAATTTGCAGGCTTTTTGACACCTTGATTATCTGTTTGAGTTGTAAATTACAAACAGCTTTTGCGTACTAAATTTCACACCATTAGGCACTGATTTGTTTCTATTACCGAAACAGTTTGTTAGATAATTATATAGTTACTTTTAAATAATTTGTGTGGACATAATATTATTTATTTAATTATACATGATTTAAACACATCTTCTTATTTTTGATTAAAAACCTATTTATTAGCTATATTATTATGTAAGCGACTCATTGTTTATTGACTTTCATTTTCATGTGTACTCGTAATTACTAGGCCATATCCTTTAACGGCGAAACTTAAACTTCTCCGCAACATAGATAATGAAACAACATAAAGCAATCTTTTTAATCTGGAGCCCTCGTCGTCGTGCTGCATTAAATAATTTTATTTCAATAGCGGACGAAACATTAATTATAAACTTTCAGAATCTTTTTAGTGGGAGCTCCTTTCAAATAATCCCTGACAGTAAGTGTCCAGTAATTGCTGCGGCACTGGCATTATGTTCAGCCATCTTTAGTTATTCAAGGCAGAATAGACTTTACTTAATATGTAAAAAGATATTTTATGTAATGCTAGTAGGACCCAAGGCATTGAGTCGTCTGCGTGGGTGACTCTTCCCTATTTTTACTGCGAAGCTGCCGTGATTGAAGGCTAACACGAACGGTGATATTGGTCACAATAACATAACATGCATGTTGGTCGCTCAAAGCGTTATAGATTTACTCGAAGGCTTTAATGTATTCTAGCCCAGAAACCACCAGTCGCCAGGTAAGCCAATCAGCTTGTGACTTGTCTAGAATTGAGACGAAAACATTGTTTTATAATGTTTTGAATTTTAATGTTCTAAAAATCTCTGTACTTTGCTATCTGACATGAGGATATTTGTGAAAATTGTAAAAAATTGTCATATAGTAGGCACGATAATAATCACTTTGTTTTATTATAGCAAGAAGAATGGTCATGGGCCAAACAAAATTTACCCAGGCCCGACAAGAATGAGACCTATAACACTTTGTTGTTGTTTAGGCTGTAATATGAGCACCAGATGACTACTAACCGAGCGTATCGTCCCAAAACATCTAAACTAGGGACAATCTAGAAAAAATAGTTTCCTTAAAACTGTTTCATACTACGCCTAAGGAAAATACAAAACGACATATACGTTAGCCACTAATATCGGGGGGGCACGGGAGTGCCCCCGCCAGGTCGAGCGCGAAGCAAACACTGCCGTACCATCCTTTACTGGAACCATTTCGCCACATTTTCAGGCCCCTATTTGAGAACCTCTGGATAAGACCAGAACGCAGAAATTGGCCGTTGAAAGGTACACAAGGGTACAAAACCAAGTGCTCCATGACACCATTGCACAAATCTGTCGCCAGAACCGCTACCCATTGACAATGGAAAATTGCCACTTGGAAAACGTTGATTCAATAACCAGTCAATTGTAGGCTTGAAAAAGCCACTAACGTATAAAGAATGTTCAACGGCCAAGTCACACAACATTAACTATAATAATAAAGAAATCGCAGTAAGGAACCTTAGACTTGGCACGACTTTGTCTAGATTTCATTACTTTTTAGAGATAAACAAGCAGCTCCATCGAGACATGGCTAGTTTTTTACAGAATGTTTTTGGTGGGATTAAATATAACATGTTTATGTTACACTCAGAATATGAAAAAAAAAATGAGATAGATCTCATTCTTGTCGGGCCTGGGTCACAGATGACCATTCTCCTATAAGTATAATTTCATATGTTGAGATATGAATAAATGATTAGTAATGATTAAAGCACTTTAAAATCGGGCCAAGAATTATGAGTCAATTATACAAAAAGAGCGTCACCGGACAGACGATAAATCCTGAGATAATGATTTTCGCTCTGTATATTTCTAGTACGTGATGCTCATTGGAATCCTTTTTCTTTGTAGGCTTAGATTCACAATTTCCACCTAAATTACTAATACGGCCAGTCAACAAGTTCGGTAACTAAGTTTTATACTCCAAATGGATTTCGGATTCAGCCTGTAATCAAAACACGACCTCGGGGACGTGGTTTTGGTGGCTTTTTAAGAGTTTCCGAAGCCATCTTAGATGAAGATAAGAATTATGTGACGAGAAAATGAAATGGGCGCCGAATTAGGCAGGTGTGTAGCTGGCAATGAGATAAAATGACGAAATTATATGGCGTAGTGGCTTGGCAACTTCGGGAAATTGATCTTTATTGTTACCCATTATTTTTCATCTTCACAAATGAATAGGTAGATATTCACATCAAACACTTCACGTAATTTGTTCAGAGGGTACACAATATATATGAATTTTTCTAGAAAAATATTTTAATTCATTCATAATATTGTTCATGAAATAAAAATGTCCAATACGTACCTATGCTATCTTGTAAACCGTAATACTCCTTTAAATTCTTCAATATCTACGAGACAAGTCTACGATAGCAATCTGAAGTATTCCTAACCAAGTTAAAATCATGTAAAATGTTAGCCGAGTGGGCAAGCTCAGGCGTCTACCTCTGATAAGTATCATAAAGTTAAACATTGTTCCGCCGGCCGTGTCTCTAAACCAGATTTATAGCAGTTGTTGAGATCCTGCTCGGTACACAGGAACGCCATTACTTGCTCCTTCAATGCTTTGCATTCGTTTGCATTAAGTATAAAAGTATCTAAGTCTGTGGAATAAGGTCCAGGTTCGCTAGTTCCTAAGTTCAGTGTGTTCTTTCTGTGAAGACTTAAATGAATTATTTAAGAGTTACGATTCTGACAAGTCATAGATAGGTATACATGCAAATTATAGTGCTTTAATATACTTAATGAAAAAACTAACAAACGCACTAGTCGCCCCTACGATTTTTGAAAGTTCCCCTCGATTTGTCTGGTCTACCATCATCACACCCTCTTTCCAACAAAAAAAGGATCATCAAAATCAGTTCATAAACGACGAAGTTATCCGCGAACAAACATAAAAAAACCTGTATACGGTCGAATTGAGAAAACCCTCCTTTTTGAAGTCTGTTAAAAATGCTTAAAATCGCACTATGTGCGGTGCAGTATGTATGTTAGTATTGGGAGGTACAAAACATACAAAGTTCTTGTTATAATTAACGTTACAGTTCAAATCAAGTAACACAATCCCCCTTACAGAGTCGTACTTGGAACACGCACAGAGGGTCCTTGAGGCGGCGTTACTTTCATTTAGGGCTGAGATAATATTGTTCTGGTAATTTTAGAAGTATACCATTAAGCGCACTAAGTTTTCTCCATACAATTCTATTCCCTGTTTTCTCCGTGGATCGTCACTACAAGTTTTAATTTGTAACACTATACATTTGCATGCTAGTTTCTGGTGCAATGTTTGACGAACTAAGGTTGTTAAATAAGATCTAGTTTAGATGAAGATAGCTGGGTATAACGAGATCTTATGAATAAGAATAATTCTTTTCAAGTTCGCGCTTAGAAAAGGATTGCTGATGGGGCAGCAGTACGTCAGTTATAATTACTACGTATTAGTACGTATTATTGTTGCTTGCTGCTCCTCTTAATTACTGTCAAGTCTATTATGCTTGACAGCTGGCTTTACTGAACAATATATAGATAGATAGATAAAATTCTGTATTGCAACTAATAAACACACAGAAATATAGTAAAGAAAAACAATACAATGCAACACAGGCGGCCTTATAGCTAATAGCAATATCTTCCAGGCAACCTTTGGGCAGAGAGAGAATTAAAGAAAAGGTAGGTGTAATATACTTACATATTATAAGGTGCATATATAAACTACTATATATAAATTACATAATAAATTATATACATACACATAAATAAAATTACATACTATGTCATAAATGGTATAAACCGGTTTAAATATTTTATTTAGCAATATATTCTTACATTAAAAGCAACACAGAAAAGTCGAAAACAGTAATGATGGTTAACCTCTCAACGGCTACAAAACGAGACAGTGGTGACATAACTGATCGCGAACGCCGGCGTTCGCGTGGCCGTCAAAGGGTTAAGTAGGACCTACGAAGAAAAAAAATTCTCATAACTACCCTCAGACTCAAATCGAAAACCTCACGGAAAGCGTTACCTTGAATCCGGCGTACAAACCACTCTGCTGTGATCCTGGGCGTTATCGTCATAGCAAAAGATGAAATTCGCAAAGCATAATTGTGATGCTCGCATTTAATCAACTTCATAAGGATTCTATAAAAACAATGGGCAGTATGGCTTCTGGACTTCTGTTAGATTGGGCCAATGACGTATGTCATTGCCTTTTAACTATAATAGAATACTCAATGAAGAGTTTACTATACCGAGAACAGACTAAAAATATTTCTTATATTTAAAAGCTAGACGTGTGTAAAATGTTGAATGCCGGTGCTTGGCTCTTGTTACATAGAGATCATAATATGTTTGTCAATGATGAGGCAAAATGTATATGTGATCATAGTGAAGAAATGCTCATGCTTATTAAGCTTTTAGTCACCCCTTTTTCGGGTATTTTGTAAGACAGTGTTTAATAGACACATAATATTATATATATCATCTCGCATTTCATCCCGAAGGGATAAGCAGAGGTGTGAATTCCCACGTTTCGCCAAATATGTTAAATTCTCATGAAACAGGTGGTGAGCCATTGCCATGCACCGGGCATGATTTGTGTTTAAATGTTTCTTCGTATGCATAGCCTATAAAATTAGTACTAGCCACTTTACTAACCTTGAATGACCTTAAAAATCTTGTTGGTCATTGTTCGCACGTCCTATTTCCCTCCCCCTCCATTTTCTCTCCCGTAAAGTCAGCCGTCGGAACAAATATTAAACAAAATCTTATCGGGCTCCTTTCCTGTCAAATACTCTCGTTCCTGTTCGATATTAAGTAGGTACTTGATAATGCCTAAATAGAATTTGTATTTTAAAAATATGAACACTTAAGTGAGGAGGAGTGACGGAGAGGTGGAGGAGGCGGACACTTAAGTTTGTACGCTATTATTCATGCCTCAGAAAAGAAACCAAATTAAGTATGGTGTTTTTTTATATATAAGGTTAACCAACAAGATAGCCATTACAACTAGTACGTTACAAACCAAAAAACCAACAGTAATTAAGGTGAGTTTTTTGATACGTAGTAATAGTAACTACAATAGTTAAATTCTAGACCAATAACGTCAATGGATACCCCAAAGTGTGTGACGTCAGCTTGACAAATTGTAAATTTGCGATGAAAATTCAAAGCAGTATAGGTACATCAGTTGTGCCGCCAGCCGCCATGTCACTAATCCCAGCACCGTATTGTGTATAAATTGTCTATGATTTTTTAACTTTAGTTACATTTGAAAATTCGACCATTGGACAAGCTGTCATATCACGACATCTACGTTTTCGCCATTGGTCTATATTTAAAATAACTGGTCAACCTGACCATGGATCACAAAACTGACCCTTAAGCATAAAGGTATCTTGTTTAGTTTTTGACCGACTTCAAAAAAAGGAGGTTTTCAGTCATAAGTTATATTTTTCTAGTACAATATTCAATATTCTAATTATTTTTCTATGGTAACTACATTTGTATACAGTACGTTAGAAAACCTTAGTTGTCTTTTATAGTTGCCTATTATTAGGTCAGTATAATTGCCGCTCCTGTTTATTGTCGATTGATACCTGCGTGACCTTGGCCTATCCCTAGTCTTTGTTTGCTGTTCATATGTACTTAATGTAAAACCGTGTGTAGACCGTGAAAATTGATCACCGACGCAGGAGTTAACGACATTGTAAATAGAATACGTAATTATTGGCCTATATTACTATATTATACTGTCCCGTGTTGGTCCGGGACACAAAAAGAATGTGCCAACTGCTTTTCTTGTCTAGCATTTCGTAAAAAGCGACTAAGGGCGTATTGAGTACTGGGTCTGTGATTGTGTAGGCGATGAGCTAGCCACTTGTTACTACTCTTTCACGATTTTCCATCTGACCAAACCTAATTTTTGTATGGCTAAATGTGGTCTTAAGGAACACAGTGCTCCTTGGACTCTGCCGACCCCTTTGAGGATTGCAGGCGTGATTGTATGTTTGTATTACTATATTTTTGCACCAGCCTGTATCCCATTGATTTTCACAACGTAAGATTTGTGGCTTGGGACATCATCATGCTGACCCAATGTGAATGTGTAGGAAGAAATGATTGCATTGGTAGTTGGCATAAATTACTTAACATGCCTCCTGACACACGGAGGAACCTGACATCAGAATGTTTTGGTTAACTGTCTAATGTCCAATGATGCCGATTGTCGTTTTGTTATTAATATCGGCGTACGAACCGGAGAACTTTTCATTTATTTCGGAGAACTTTCATTCATCAACAAGGTAATAACCTATAATTAGATATTTACTTATATGACATTGACATTTAATTTTGTAAAATTTTAAATTAATTACAGGTGCCCATTAGAATTGATGCGTCTCTATTGTCTTTATTTAACTATACGGCGTACGAACCGGAGAACTTTTCATGTATTTCGGAGAACTTTCATTCATCAACAAGGTAATAACCTATAATTAGATATTTACTTATATGACATTGACATTTAATTTTGTAAAATTTTAAATTAATTACAGGTGCCAATTAGAATTGATGCGTCTCTATTGTCTTTATTTAACTATAATTAAATAACATAGACGAAACTACGGGCTTGACCTACATAAGAATATATTCTGCAATTACTATACAGGTGTAATTAGTAATTATTATAGTTTTGCATTGTCATAGCATGTGAGTAATTTTAACCATTGTCACGATATTAGTTATTCGTGGCAGTTATTGCGATTATTTGTGAAGATAAGTGAAAAGAACACGTAGGTACCTTGAATCTTGGTTTCAATCACGTAGTGTCATTATCTTTTTGCGAGAATGTGATTAGTTGTTTTAATATTCGTTTGCTGTAAAGAATATTATGTTACTAGCTTTTGCCCGCTACTTCTTCCGCGTAGAATTGTTATTTTGAGATAGTGTGATGGTATGTAGCCTATAGCCTTCCTTAATAAATAGGCTATTCAACACTAAAAGGTTTTTTCAAATTGGAACAGTAGTCTCCATTGGAGGAATTGAAAATTTACTCCTACTCTATTATGGAAGCAAAGTTCATAGTGTCGTAAATTTGTCCTTAATTTTTCTGGGAGGTGTTATTTAAATTTTTCAATATTCACCCGCATGATGACACCCATTCATATCGTTCCATATCGGGATAAAAAGGTAGCCTATGTCCTTTCTCAGGCTCTAGACTATCTGTGTACCAAATTTCGGTTAAATTGGTTCAGTAGTTTTGACGTGCAAGCGAGACAGACAAACAGACAGAGTTACTTTCGCATTTATAATATGAGTATGGATTATAGAAGGAATTAAAAATGATCCCTTAAAAATAAAACCCACTTGAATAGGAAGAATGTATACATTTATTTATTTATTTAAGTACTGCCACATGTTACATATTAAAGATTATACAATAACAGTTGCGTAAAAATTATATCTGATATGTAACACAATTACGGCGTACATATCTCACACAATAACTTAGATATTATTAAAAGTGTATGTAGATATGCTACATAATTTTATAAACGAAATTCATGCCGCTAAATAATTAAAATTGAAAATGACTTTCACGGCAATAAAGAGAGCCGCTATCAGTCCCATCACTCCCCACCACTATGAAGTACAAAAGCAAAGGTATAACTTACTCCTAAAAGAGGGAATGTTGTCACAGAAAATATACATTCTTAATGGCGCTACAATAACTGGATGTTTAGAAATCAATGTTTGCCAGATGATGCTAAATACACACAATGCTTGGGCCATTACACCATTAGCCCATGTGGCATGGGTGAAATCAATTACAATAGCGAGCATGCCAACAATTAGTTCAACGTAATTCAAAACATATTAACGTATTTACCTTCCATGCCAACCTCACCGAAATCAAACAGACATATCGATATTGATCTTTATTTCAGTTGACATACGCACATATTTGTCTCCGATCAAGTGTACAGGAATATGATAGGGGAATCAGTCATCGAAGAGATCAGTCACAGGAAATACTAAAACGAATATATTGTCCTTGACCTAACTACGAAAAATGTGGAATTACGATTCTTTTGGATGTACTTTCTAGTGTAGGTAGCTAACCTACCAATAACATAATCCGACAAATCTATTAGAAATTATACAAAAAGAATAAACTAGAAAACAAATTGAAGATCATATTCATTCAATAGTAAGACATCTAAAATAATTCAATAATACATAGCCGTACTAAATTAGTTTTATTATTCACAAAACATTAACCTTCAACATAAACCTTCACATAAATATTAATCTCAAACAAAATACAACGTAATGCTCTAAACTTAATAAATTTATTTATAAATGTATACTATGTATACAATATAAATAAACATATTAACATAATGAAGCTTATAAATTAAAATATAGGCAATTAAAACACAAAATATCTATAACAACTAAAAACAGGCTCCTATCAGACGGCGTAGTCCGAAAGCGCCCGAAGATATGAGCGTCTTAACAAATAAAACTCAAATTTACAAAAAAAAAACCTACCAATAAGCTCCAATTAAGCCTAACATCAGTCAAAAAATATGTCGTTATGATCTTTATTTCAAATGACTTACGCATGCTCCGAACAAATTTATGGCAGTTAGAGTTGCCCTTGACCTGCATGGGAAAATGTTGGAAGGGAGCCATTGCACTGTTTCGGATGTACTTTCAAGTTGAGTACAGGCAAGTACTTTCATATGTATACACTATACGTGTATTAGAAGCTGCATGAAAATATGTACATCCATTTTGATTTTACACTTTAGAGTATACTCTCTATATTCATAAATAATGTGCAAATACTATATTAATCCATCTCATAATATGTTAAAATATTAGACGTATAGGTTTAAATTCATAGAAGTTCTTCTTCGGCCCCGTAAGCTTTATATTAAGACTAATTAACATTACATACAGCCATTGCCATAATATAAAATATATATACATCTGGGCTTGCAAGAGAAAACTCGTATTTTTATGCATGACTTGATTAACAACCTTCTGGTACAATTAAAAGCACGCACTAAAACGTTGCTAAATAGAGCACTAAAACGATACTTTAAAAAGTAAAGCAGAAAAACAGAAAAGAAATAAAGCATAAAAAAACTATAGCACGACAAAAATCAGGTAATTATAAAATATTTTATAATTACCTGATTTTCGAGTAATCCCGTCGAATAAGGTTTTTTTAAAACTGAATCTGATATTTGGCGAACTAACGGCTCTGGTAAAAATTTACGTAATTAACATTCATACCAGTGAGTGATTGTTAGCTATGAACGGTTGCAATAACGGCTCACGTGTTAAGGTATGGTCTTTCATCCCAAGACAGATCGCGTATGAACCACTACGCCATCGAGATTCTCATGCTTCATCGGTAGGTTGTCTAGAAGGTATCTCGCAGAATTAACATTTTTAGAAATAACATTCTTAGTTTCAATACATTCGCTATACTTTGTTTCTTTACGGTGCTAGGAATATAGAGTTTCAATTCTATTACTATTTTAGCAAGTACTCATTGAACAAGTGTATAATTTCCTTCAGCTGTAGATAGTTATTGTTTTAATATATGGTCCTTTTTCTTTTACTCTTCACTATTGTTGAAAGGATCTATTCCGGCAATTGGGTCACAATCCACTTTTGTACGAGTCAATTGAATCAGTCGCTCAGATCGAATCAATTAAGGTCTATTCGGTCACCGTGGACCACCTACGGGGACAATGAAAATGTAATAAAATAACAGTTATACCCCACCGTCAGCAATTTGTTGTAACAAGTACACGGCTTATTAAACATTGGGATTGAGTATCATCCCAAGTTCAACCAATTATACTTGTAGCTTCTAAGATGGTGCTTAATCTGAGAGTAAAACTTAACGATTACTGTCTGCTTTTAGGAGACATAATATATTTGTCGTACCCATCCTTGTGAATATTCAGCTTAATTTCAATTGATCGTCTTTTGTTGAGGTGTAAAAAATAAAATGTTTATTGTGAGGGCGGCTTAATTATTATATTATAATAATTAAACCGCCCTCACAATAAACTTTTTTGAATTGGCTAGTTGACCCTTTTTTAATTGGGCCCAAATTATTCATTACTGTTATCCACCACTAAAAAAAGTATTAGAATGTTTTTTGAGGCCTATAGCACAATATATTTTATATTTTAAATTGCGTTTTTGTCAAAATCACCGGTCATGGTTTTGGTAAACAATTCGCATGCGTGACACAGGCGGACATAGGCGACAGTCATGCTTGTTTGGTTGCGACTGGTGTTTAACGGATTTTGACCATGCGTAGTTATTATTTACATGAAGCATTGGGTACTTCACCAATTTCACGAACATGCCGGATAGTGATTTTGGCAGATGAAAAAAAAAAGTAGAAATGAAACATGTTTAAATTAAATTTCTACAGCAATCCCTTATTTATATTTATTAAACTTGGTATATTTCGGATCCTTGTACTAAATACTATGTGAATTAAACATTATTTTCATAACGTTTTGATATGAGTCAACTAGCCTATTGTTTTAAATCAAGAAATAACTGCTTGCTCAAGTTGTTAAATTTTGCGTAAAAATGGATTGATTTATATATGAATGAATAATATATGTTCCTATATGAATAGGGGAATTTATTCTTACTTGTTTTTCACAAACCGGAATTTATACTGTTACTACATTTTTAATATCTTTATTTTATGAGCGGATTTATAAATGTTTTCCGGCGCATCGCAGTGCTGTTCCGGTGTCGTGACGCGTCGCTGTCTGTCGTGCGTCAATTTAATGTCACTCTGATATAATCATACTCAAACACACGATTTAAGCGGTGACGTTGCGAGCTGTATGCGATATACCTACATAAGGTTATATACGATTTATGGTAATAAAAAAAGAAAATAATATGATGACACCATGATAAAATTCTAAATTGGAACAGACCAGTTTAACAATATCTTTAAATTCAAGTTATTGATCCTAAATTATTCTGTACTTTAATTTGAATGGGTAAAGTTACATTGAATTCCAATCCTAATGAGTGCCTGATTAAAAATATACAAACGGTCATTAACTCTAACAACTTTGAATCCATTGCACTCAGCATAGGAACCGTGTGCACTAATATCAAAGAGCATTTTTGATATTGTGACGGATGATTTCCTTTGTGCAGTACCAATCCATATGGTTTAGTTAAAATCAATATAGTTTGTCTGTACGCCTCCAAAACATTATTCTAGCAAAAAAATATCCTTGTTCCGGTTCAAAGGCTTAAATAAACGCTGTGACGCCAGTCAATCAACAACAAGAGCCCTCTAGTGGAAGGTATCATGGTGCGATGTGGCGATACTGCACGCCCCCACTTTCCACGTATTTCGTGCTTTTGTATCCTTTACTAGAATCAAATCTGACACCGAAGTCATTGATTTTTCTACAAAAATTGCATTAAGAAACAGCAATTAAGTAAAACTTTACGATTTGTTTAGTGATCTTTTAATGTTTTTCGTAATAGATAATAGTACTTATTTGTGTCGTCGGTCCGGCTTCCTAATTGTTGTATTAACTAGTCAACGCGCTCAAAACGAGACAATAGAAACTTCTATTGTTTGCGTACACCGGTATTCGCGGTGCCCGCCAAGGGGTTAAATATGTGGCGTTTGCAATCTTATTCGAAGCAATTAATCATAAACCACATCCCTTAACTGTGAAAAACTATTAAATATTTTCAGGTGAAAAATATGTTTAAAGAGCATTTTCCTCGGTTACACCTTAATCAATGTTTTAATATTTCTTTCGTATTTTTATTATTTCATGGAACGTTGTATCTCGGATCCGAACAAGGTATCATAAATTGTAATATCGAAGTCATAAATTTTAATTAAACAGAAGAGACGTCTGAAGAAACCAAACCACTCGAATCAAATTTCACGAATACATCCCTGCAATTTGATGTTTTTGTATATTATTACACCAAATTAAAATAGAATCACATCGTAAATTATTTGGCTCAGGTGTCTTAAAATATCGTATTTTTAATTAATTGTAACAACAAAATGATTTTTACCTACCTGTTTTATTTTGTCATTCTCGGCATTCTAGTGAACACTTGACAAATATGGTATTCTTTTCAAGTACCTATTACCCACCAACCCGTATCGGACCAGCGTGGTGGTGTTACGGCACATATTCGTCATCTTTTTAAATCGTCTTTTCTTTTTAAACTTAATGAAAAAGAAAGTTATTTAACACGTTTTTCTTATACCTATCATTTTTTGTTTTACGATTTAGATTTTTTACGCTGGATTTTAATATGACTATTTTTTTTCAGGTAATTATTGGGCTGTTAGATAATAAAAGCTACGGCTGAATGGAGAAGCTGTTCATTGGTAAGAAACACTTAATATTTCATTCGTCTTGTGTATGCAGTAAATTTATCACACTCAAAACGTCGTCTTCGTCGTATAGTTTAATTTCTAGCATTTGTTTTATTAGTGTCCCATTTTATTGTGCGGTGAGTAGGTAGTAAAGTATTTGAACCTTCGCCATAATGAGTTCCATTTGACGAAAACTTAATTCGGATGACTTTGTCTTGCATCCTGCGCGTGCGCCTTCTGCTGTCTACTAGAACTTTCCACTTGTTAAATATAGGACCACGTACACGCATATTATTATTATCAACTATGACTTTAGACATATAAAATAATATGTATTTTTAATACTGTTGTTATTCTGTCTTGCCATGTATTTACCATGACACAGCTTAACGGGCCCTATCGTTTACAATAAGTTTATTTTTGAAAAGGGTACATATTTGTAATGTTTTTTTTTATCGTTTACAATATAATTTAAACGCGATGTGTAGAAGGAGGAAGCCACAGTAGTAGTTATCAAAAAAAAAATTGTTTTATGATGTCAAAATACTTTCTCAGTATATGCCGGCTTAATGAAATTTTTATAACAATATATTTTCTTCTCGTTTAAGCCAAGCTTCCGGTTATAAATTATGTATACACAAAATCTTTTTATAAGAATGGAAGGGTTCAAAAACTTTTCATTATTATCTGAAGGAGCTTTTATTTTAGACTTATCTAACGAATGCGAAGCTGAAACACATTTACCCACTCTCTCAGGCACCGTTTACTTACTCGAATTAAAAATTATCTTCTTGAGTAACTTTAGATAAACTTAATTAATTACATTTTGGGTATTAACAGTACGAAAGTTACGTTTTGAATAATTACTTGTGATTACTTAGGCGGCGGCGAAAGCCCCAAATTTAACTTTCTATCAAAAAAGTTAATGCTCGTAGCGATAATATTTATTTAATACCAAAGCTATAACCTGTGTACCTAGTTAAGTTTACAGTAATCATCAAAATTTCGCCGGATAGCTCGTACGGCGAGAAACGGCAGACCGGCGGGAAACGCGATCCAAACGCCCGTGTCCCCTCGCGCCATCTGTGAAAAAAAAAACCATCACGCGCCCCTTTCGAATACGGAACCCCGAATTCCATTTTCGAAATGGAATAAATTTATTTTTTGTCGAATGCTAGTGACGTGTCGTGCGGTTTTGTGTTTACCATGTGAATAATGCAGTGAGTTGATAAATTGAATAGTGATGTGAGGAATGGATTGTATCTAATAAAATAAGTTCCTTTCAATTACGTGCAAGACCATCAGTAAGTTTAAAGTGCGATAAACAATTTCGACTTAATGGCATGTAACTAAAAACATTTGAAAGTTAAACATCAAATCTTCAGTCTTATTTAACTGTAGCGAAGAAGCTTTAAAGCCGAGGGAGGTATTCAACATCTATTAAGTTATATGGTCCATTGATTGAAGATATTAGCAACAAAGAGCAAATAAACCTCAGGATTGGCAGCAAGGCCGGCTCTTGAGGGTCGCTGTCGTGCGTAATCCGTGCTTTATACTTGAGTACAAACGGAAAAGTAGACCTAAATTGCACAAATCTTTTCCTATTATTGTTATAAAAAGAGAGGTAGAATTCTGGCTTCTTTAATGAGATATAATTATTTTGTCGCACTAAAAGCGAATCAGTCAATTGCACAAAGATAAGGCGAGAGTGCTGCGACATTTCGCATTAACCTTTCATTCGGCGTAAGACAATTCACACGAAATGAGGACAGAATTTAAGGAATTACTTTTACATATTTTATTCTTTTTATTACGCAAGACGGCTACTGCTCTGTAACTTTTACTACTATAATAATATGTACCTACAGTTGTTCTTGCGTTGGTATTACGATAGCATTATTCCACCTGAATTCATTCAATTGCCCAAGAAGGGATCTCGCTGCGAAAGCCAGCCTACCTAATAGTTTTCCTACGCAAAACACATGACTTGTGGATTATCTGTGTCGATATATAGTGGTAAATCGTCAAATATCTGTATGACATAAAATTTACCAAAATTTTACTAAAAAATTTTATTCAATGATTAAGAAAAGTACCTATATTAAGATTTTACTGTCGATACAATTAAGTTTTATGTGGGCACGCCTTGACCATTTTATTTAGCGCGGCACACAGTCGCTTCGATTCTATTTATTTGGGCTCAGTTTGTCAGATAGTTTGTATTATATGTATACTGCATAAAGATAGGGCAAAAAGCATCAGTTCGGCTAAAAGGTTATTTCACCGTATTGGCATAAATTTTGTCGAATAAGTATAAATCTTTGCAACAGAGTTCTTGTACTAAACTTCTTGTGACTTTAGAAAATAGGGTCGCGAATTTCACACCATAAAATTTTGTAGCGTTTAGTCGGAAAATGGCACCCGAGTTTGGAAAGGACAAATTCGCAAAAGGTCAAATTCTTAAAAATTCTTATTCGCGAAATGGCTAATTCTGAAATATTTATTCCTTAAATGTCCAACCATAATAATGTATGACAACACAAGCCAGACATTTAAATGGGACTAGAGAGCGTGCGCGATTATGTTCAAGTATATTGCTATTATAAATTAAATGCAAACAATAATTAAAAAAATACATGAAAATTAAGAATCACACTTTAATTATTGTGAATAATGAAAGTCTTATATCAAAATCTTTTATTAATTTATTTAGACGGCTACAATTATTATGACCAAAATAAGTTTCAAATCAAGTCTTTGATTGCTAAAATCATCATTTTCATTTTTAAGAATTAGTCCATTCGCGAATTAGGCCTTTAGACATTATGCGACTAAACAAAATTTAGTGCTCTGTTGTATTCAACAAAGAAAGGGGCGTGTTGTTCAGTTATTTACAGTTTGATACCAAAATGAAAATAATTTGTTTTATGTAATTTTCATTGGCATAAATTCCATTATAAATCACATAAGGGATTAAGTCGAAATAATCCAAAATCATTGTTTATTTGATAAAATTTTTGCTCCAACGCTTTAGGACAATAATCCAAGGGTAAAACAAATTCAAAAATTTCCCTCTTAAGTACTTATAAGAATAGTTCACCGAGTTTCTCACATTAAAATATGTCCGCCCTGACTCACCTCACAATACCCCGTAATCTCTTAGGCATTAAAATTTAACAAACTTTCTTACTATCGCATCTTCATAATAAGTTATAACGTAATTTTTGATACGAGGGTGGATTGAAAAGTAATCGGCCTAACCAAGAAAATAAATATATAATAATTGAAATATATTTTTATTTTTCAACGTAATCACCATCAAGTTCAATGCACTTTTGCCACCTTCTCTTCCAAGCATTTAGCCCGTTGAAAAAAAATGATTCTTCCTTAGAGTCAAAATATGCGTCTACTGCTGCTTTGACCTCGTCGTTTGTCAAAAATCTTTGACCTCCCAAGTGCTTTTTTAGGTTTGGGAACAGAAAAAAGTCTGACGGTGCTAGATCAGGTGAATAAGGTGGATGCGGTAACAGTTCAAAGCCACAGTTGTGAATTTCTGCCATTGATTGAACAGACGTGTGAACACGAGCGTTATCTTGATGAAACAGGACTTTTCTTCTGATCATTCCTGGACGTTTTTCTTTTATTTCCTCTCGTAAACGACGTAGTAAGGTGCAGTAATAATCAGAGTTTATAGTCTGACCCCTTTCAAGATAATCAACCATAATCACACCCTTCGAGTCCCAGAATACTGAAGCCATCACCTTACTTGCCGACAAAATCGACTTAGCCTTTTTGGGGGGTGGTGAACCATGTCTTTTCCACTGTTTTGATTGTTGTTTTGTTTCTGGTGTACAGTAATGAACCCATGTTTCGTCCATAGTAACAAAACGATTAAAAAAATCACATTCATCAGCTTCAAATAACTCCAAACAGTCGCGTGCAATAGTCAATCGCATCCTTTTTTGCTCAACTGAAAGCAGTCGCGGAACCCACCTCGCAGACACCTTGTGGAAACCCAACACGTTGACTATTATGTTTTGAGTACGTTCATAAGAGATGCCTATAATCTCGGCTATCTCTCTAATTTTCAATCTGCGGTCTCCCATAACTAAGTCGAGTATTTTTTTAACATTTTCGTCAGTAGTGGATGTCGAAGGCCTTCCAGAGCGGGGTTCGTCTTGCACACTCTCTCTACCACGCTTGAATTCTGCAATCCATTTTTTGACGGATGAATATGAAAGAGCACAATCCCCTAATGTACTGACCATATCATCATGGATGGCTTTTGATGACAGCCCCTTCTTATGGAGGTACTTAATGACGGCACGCTGCTCGATTTGCTCCATTTGCGAAAATGATGTCAGATTGCTTTGTTAATAAATTTATAAAATTAAAACTAATTATCTCATACGTTTCAAACTTCACACAATTAACAGGTCTGAATTGGACTAAATAATGTGGGTAGATTTGATTTTTAGAACTAAATGGATCAGTGTTAGGCCGACTACTTTTCAATCCACCCTCGTATTTATCAATGATGACGATGAAATTTTCCCGGCTTAATTTTCTTTCGGTATTATTGCAAGAAAAGATTTTCTGCCCAAGTTCAACACTTATCTTGAACTAATTTTAAGTTACAACAACTAAACAAATATCTCCTTCAAAAGTTCACTATTTAGTAACTCAGACAAAAGTAAAACTCGCCCGTTACAGCCGATTTTTCTGAGACTGAGACTTAAAATATAAAATATATTTATATCAACAGTTTTTTCTTAAATATATTTATAACATAAGGTTGCTGGTTCCTAAAAACATTAAAATACGAGAACATTATAACTCACAAAACATCGATACTACTCAAATTATATTTATGATTTCCTTTTAATGAACGGAGATGATTCTTTTATTAATTTAATATAAGTGCATCAGAATAGGTGCTAATTTGGAAGTGAAGCGCATCTGGTGAAGATATAGGTGTCATGGGACGGAATTTTACCGCTATCTCGAAACAGCGGGCCATCGGCTTTACGTGTCTTCCCTAATACGATCAGCCTTACCACGGTGATAAAATACTTTTTGAATCCCTTACTTAAATCTCCGTCATTCGACGAGGTTTTAATTATTTATGACAAACTTTAATGAAAACAAACACCGCTGATTGAGGTATGAAAAAATTACTCGTATTAACTTACGTTTCCAACGATGATATTGTAATACGGCTAAAATGAGTGTAAATATCATAACGGACCCCAAACCACCCCAAACATCGGAAAACAAAATAGGTATGTTTAATGTAACGCCAAAATTAATTTGCAGAACCTCTATCAGAAAATAATGGATTTTCATGTTTAGTATTCGTGCAATACCGCTGGAGCAAACTACTAATCGAAGATCACATCGAATAATCGACTAACCGGAATAGAATTTATAAGCTTTCGTCCAATCTATCTGTCGATAGAATCTTAGCTGGAAAATTAGGAATTTAGGTGAATAGTTTCAACATATTCGATGTTAACAGTTGTATATTGTGTATTAAGACGAAAATGGTATGTTTATTAAATAATTAAAAACATACTTGGTGAATCAAAAGAATTAAGTATAACTAAATGAAAACTCTCAGAACGTAGACTTATGGCAAGTGTTTGAAGGTTCATCTTACCTACCTACTACATGTGGTTCTATTAAATAATAGGAGATAATTCAGGAGTAAAACCGAGCAAGCTCTATTGCTTAATAAAGCCAAATCAATAACGCAATACCTGACATATGACACAACGTTTTCCGCAAAAGGAGAGGCACCGGAATTTTGATGAGTTCTGCCTTTATCGGACGCTTGTAGTGGCTGATATGTATAAGGACATTGTTCTATTGAATACCATTGGCAAATAAACAGACTGATAATTTAATTTTAAGTAAATACTTTTTTGGAATTTTATTTGCTTGGAACTATGGATACTACAGGACTCACAGTAGGTACTTCGCCAACTTGTGATATCAGATGTAAAGTCGCAATGTACAGCAATTTCCCTACTACCCTTTAAGCCAGAACACAACAATGCAAGCACTGCTTTGCGGTAGATATAGGGAACATATTGGAACCCATGGAATCATTTATATATCTTCATTTATTTTGCCTTCATTCATTCAAATTAAGAAGACCTGAGTTCCATTTACCAACGAATAGCCTAACATAAACTAAGTCTTACTTACAATTTAACTTTGCTATTAGTCATAACTTTACTGCAAGAGCGCTTGAAACTATTAGAAATGTCTACGGAACTAGCCCAGGGTTTGATTCACAGAAGTACGCTTCATTGAGTTCGCATTCTGATGAAATTAACTGCTGTCCTAATTTTCCGCTTATACAAAATAACTCGCGTCTTATACCTATATGTTTTCTTTTTGGTTTCTCTTATAATTAACTCTTTATTAATCATCAGTCTACATTAGTCCATTCTCATTGCTGAACAGCCTTAACTATTCTTTGAATTTACATGAAATTTTAAAATAGTTTTCGTGGATTAAGTTGCCTTAAGCAATATGGTATAGTTCCTAAAATACCACAAGTAAAGTCTTATTGCATTGCGTGTTACCTTGACTGATCTCTGATTTTCCATTTTATATGACTATTTATGTAGATACAAATAGTAAAATATGGCAAGTACAGTTTTATCGTTTGGATTCACCTTGTCGTCTTATGTTTTAGAAACTGGTAGTAAAATGATATTAAAATAAGCTGCTACCTAAAAAATTGTATTGAATTCCAGGCATTAGTTGTTGTTTCTACAAAGATACAGCAAATTGACCTACTCCACTTACGTAATGTTCCTGTTCTATGTACGGTAAGTTGGGTCTATCAATAGGATCCATTAGACGTCTGATACAATGCCGATCACGTGCGAGTCCACTCCTAACATTACAGTCACATGGAAATTATTGGTATTTTTGTTGAGGAATGAACAAATAAATTGGCGCAGCCTTTTAAAAGGACCAAGTCACGGTCGAATATGAGAGAAAAAGGCGAAATGATATCTGTGATGGTTTCACGTTCTTGACAAAGGAATTAGACCTTTTAAAATAAACGTCAAAAATACTTTCTTTGAGCATGTCTCAAATTCGGTGTCAAGTAAACACTTATTTCCTTACTTAGTTCTCAATGTTTCGCTGTCGGTAAACAGTGCTCATTATTAACAAATACCATGGTTCTGTTATTTAAATTTTCTTACTTGCGTCTGAACTGCGTCTGAAGCACTCCAGGTATAGATCTCATCAGATCTTATGACCATTTTACACCTGAATATCGCTAGCTTAGCACATACTGTGCTACATTACATACCGCCTAGCGACAGACTTGCGTCTGTTACATAAGCACGAAATGTGGATTTTATTGCCACCCCCTGTACCTTCGAGGATAAGATGAGATAAAATGTTATGGTTTTTATTTGTTGTACAAAATATATCTGAGTTACCTAGATAATCATCAAAACAAAAAACTGGCAGGTATTCACGTTTTCGCATTATTGCCTTTATAACATTTTCTATGCATTGTATTGTTATGTGATTAGTCTCAGGCAGTCTCTTCTTTTTCCTGCCCTGTTCCCAATTCTATTTGGGGTCGGCGCAACATGTCTTCCTCTTCCACTCTCCTCTATTACTCGTCAAGTCAACACTCACGCCCATCCTCATCAAATCATCATTCACACAATCCATCCATCTTTTCTTTGGTCTTCCTCTCCCCATACGCCCATCCACTTTCAAGTCCATAAGTCTCAGTCTCAGGCAGTCTAGATCACAATTTGCCTAGAGCTTAAAGTGACTATTACACTCAATCTGATGTTGAGTTGTAGACTTGTCGATAAATTGTCGCTGATGGTTATCAGTTTCCTTTCTGCATTTTCTTTCAGTCGTGACTGGCTGATATTTATCTGATGATAATTACATTGAGTTTGAGAACTTTACTTCGTTTTTTATCTTCTTTTTTCTATTTTGCTAAAAGCTCAACAAAAATATTATGATGCCTCTATTACTTGTCAGCTTTTTCACAGTCGATATAAATCATTATCATATAATTCACATATCCGTCGATACTTTGATCCACAACTCGTATAAAAATTTTACGATTTCACTGTTATTTTTAATTATTATTACTGCTATCTTGTAAGGAAGTAAATACCATCATTGATTTCTAGTCATAGTATAACTTTGGCGGGAATTAGGGTGCCTCTAATCTCTTTTCCTCGTTTCTTTAAGTCACTATTTCCCAAGTCCCTAAGAAACTGGAACTCCAATTAATTGCGTTATTTGTTGCGCGCGGACAGCTTGTTAAACCATTTCTAACTAGCTCTCAGCTTTTCACTCCCTGTTATTAAAGTATAAGTCAAAAGGACGATGCACATTGACCCTGGGCGAGGGCAGTACTAGGTTACACATATCATTCTTAGTAAATTTGTTGAATATAGGTATTAAATAATTTAATTTAATTTACTTTCTTCTATTATAATGGCCGTTAACTGAATATTTTTTTTCTCTGACAATTCATACAATAACATAATTATACTCCTATACCGTTTGTACGGAGTTTCACTGTCAGGTTATTACTTTTTTATTTAATTATTGCTGCTTACGTCGGCATTTTCCTTTTTATAACTATATCTTGTCAGGACTGAAAAATGATGTGGGCATATGACATGTTTTTTTGATATAATAATTATGAACTCTAAATTAGGAGGGTCGTGTAGATAATCAAACTTAGATATCTTGCAAATTCGTTTCGTAATAAACAATATTGATTCTCGAGCAACCCAACTTCAAACACGAAAGCGCGCCACTGCAATCTCATCCGCAATGTTTTTCATAACGAGCCATACATCATAGCATTTTGAACCTTATGATAAAGGTTCACGACATAGCCTCGGTGACCCGGCTTCCTTTCCGATAGTGATCACGCGAAGGCAGCGAATTATATTTAATTTGGCATTGCCACAACTACTAAGTTGGGATACGAGGAAAATTCCTGACTTTAAAGATGGTTTGATTGCTATGTTTTTGATTTGATAGGCGTGAAGTGGCACTACACATGTCTACAAAGTGACTGATACAGTTTTTCTTTCTCTTTAACTCAACTCCTATGACCACTTGCAAGAAATTTTTAACCTAGTTTAAATCTAGATTTTATAAATTTTTGACATAAGAGCCATATTACAATTGTCAAAAAATTACTAAATCTAGTTTTAAATCTCGATTTAAATTTCCTGTAAAAGGCCCTTAATTACCAACGGGAAAATGGTGCAAGTTGTCTGATCCTTTATAAAAATAAACAAATATGGCGGAATGTGTCAATCAATGTTTAGAGTTTCTTGTTCTTATAGAAATCTGTTTTCCGAGCCATTTTCACTTCAAGTCGCCAATTATTCACAGATGAAATGATTCTCATCTATGATCGTCTGGTAAAATCGTAAGCAATAGTTGTTTGTGCTTCACACCGTTCCTGCATCTTTCATACCTAACACACCTGTTGATTTGCCAAGCCGGCCATGTTCATGAAACACATCGGGTATTGTATTTATAATGCAAAATCTTGTGGAAAGTAAAGTTTCGCAATGACCCAATACTATAAGGTCTTTACCTATGAAATTGGTGTTTTTTTTCTCCCTTAGTATTTTGTCTGTAACTATTAAGATTCAGAGTATTCCTACAAAATAATTACCTCGTCTATAAATAGACTTTATTTTTGAGCTCTTTTGATTTGTTTTGATAATTTGTAGTAAGTTTAATTGTGTTAAAATTGGACACGGAGACAGCTCTTTTTAAGTGCCTCCCGAATACATCATTTTATTTGCATTCACTTAAAAACGATAAATAATTTTTATGAAGTGTGATATTACACATTACTAAAGCATGTCTAATGATAGATGCCAAATATTATTAATATCTTTGGATTTGTCGTTGTGAAGAAAACTGAAAAAAATTTAGTATGGAAAATGAAGAATTCCACAAAATCTCCATACAAAACGACAATTTCATAGGTTAAAGACCTATTATTTATTTTTAATTTTGTTTTACAGCTATTATTTTGTCAATTAATCTAATTATAAAATAATTATTTTATAAATTTTTTTCCCTTTTAATCTCCGATAGCATCTCAGGATAAACTATAACGTATTAGCCCTTGAAGAACCGGTTATACTCAATTAAATAAATAAATGCTGTAGTCAATCACATATACAAAACTCATATGGACTTGCCTAACAGTTGGTGACGGATTAAAGTTTTAATAATTCTCATTATAGAGCCCCAAGTTTGTGGCTCCAAATATCCGCTCCAAAATCAATCGTTATTCTTTAATAATACTCGTATATATAATAAGCGACATAGATAGTAAATTAGTTTCCATTCACTAACAAATATCTAACTTGCTTAAGTTTTGAACAATTGTATCTCGGTTCCCAGCAGTTGGTAATTACTCTCGATTTACCTATCAACTACCTTCTCGTTCAATTATACAGATTTACAAACTTATATACAACATTCGGTATGTAAGATGTTATGTTAGGTAGAAATAAACATCTTAATGAGACTACGAAAACTCAAAGTGTAAAATGAATATTGGTGATCCATAGTCAAATATTCAACAGTCCGTTTTGCGGAGTGCGCTGAAGCATTGTCGTGGAGAAGGAGGATCCTGCTTCGAGGGCGCTGCTGACGAATTTTTTCTAAGACAACAGGCAAACAGCGATTGACATACCAGTCTGCAGTAACTGTCCTTCCATTTTCTAGCATAACTGTCGCGAAATGACCTTTCCGACCAAAGAACGCGGCAATCATCTTTTTTCCTTGACTTCTTCCTTTCTTTACCTTAGTTGGCCGATCCTCAAAAGGAAACACCCACTGAGCTGATTGTCTTTTGGTTTCGGGTTCGTAGCAATATTTTCAGCTGTCATCACCTGTGATGATGTCAAATACAGCATTTGAGTCACCGCCGTTGAACTTATCTAACATTTCGCGACACCAGTCCATACGAAGGCGTGTCTGGTCGTCGGTTAAAGTATGGGGAATCCATCTGGTACAAAGCTTCCTGACGCCTACATATTCGTGTAATATTTTTTTAAACTTGACTCATACCAATTACTAGGCTACCAATGCCTAGGCTTGCCCGTATCTGCTGGTAGGTCACTCTCTTATCTTCCTCTATCATGCGTCGCACAGCACTGATGTTATCTTCAGTACTCGCTGCTAAAAGACGTCCCTCCCTCACGCGGATCATCACAGAGACTGCTACGTCCACGCTTAAACTCGTTAAACCAATTGTAAATAGTAGCACGAGATGGGGCTTCATTATGAAATGCTAATCGCAGCCTATGATAGATTTGTTGTTGAGTAAGCTCACAACGAAAGTCATAATAAATCATTGACCGAAAAGTTTCGCGCGTTAAGTTTCTTTTTCACGTGTAACAAGAGTTTTAGATTTGCCGTTAATTCACAAAAACAAGTGACAAATGAATGCAATATATTACATTAGGTTCCCAAAGAGTTCTATAATTGAAATACAAAAAAGTTTTCATTTGCAATATTTCTAACTGGCCCATTCTAAAAATTTTTCAGTATTTCCTAGGTAATAATACATTAGTTAAACTGTTCACAGACGTGTTTTATTGTACCAGAGTAACAATATGTGGTTAATAGATGCAAATCGTTCAAAAATAGGATTTGTTCTGCATTCTGCGAAGGCGGCCGACTTTCTATGCAAAAAACTTTTCACGCCTCGTATTCGCTTTAAAATCATTACATGGCAAATGTAAAATGAGATTTTCATTTTCATTAAAACTAATTGAATTCTAAACTGGAAAGTAATGTATGATAATTGAATTCCTTAACACAAGCCTTAGGGCTTATATTGCCATCAGTTTTAACACGACGATCGTTCCGTAAACTAATTTCTATTAATATTAATCAGTCAGTCTTATAAACATGAAGCGGTTTTAATAATATCATTTTATATAGTAATTTTAAATCGTTACAGAAAATTTAAGAAAACAAAGATACATAAAGAAAGTACAGTAAAAACAATAATAAAATTCTATTAAATATGTAAGTATATTGATATTTGTAAAGTCGTTATTAAAGGTCTAAAGTGACATAATATAGGTACTCGAGTGTAAAAATTTAGCAATGTAAGTAAGATCACATTAAAATCACAGAGAAAGACTTATATGTTTGGACTCAAAGAGCGGTCTCAAGCGAAACACCGCAACTTCAACATTATTTTATTAAAAGTATTATATTTTCTTTGGTTTGTGTATATCAGGTTTCTGAACGCTTTTTAACACTTAAAGGGTCTTTTTAGTCTTCTTAAATTTTTTAGTCAGAAATTTGCGAAAAAAGTCCTCAGCTAGCTAGTAGATCTAGTATATAGGTTTATGTGTATGTTGGTTCATGAAAGATTTTGAATTTGTAATCATTTGTATTTCTTAAACATTGAGTGTATAAAATATGTGACAAACTTATTTTATTGCTTCGTTCAACTGCATTATTAAACACTTCTAGATATTTCTATAGAATACCGCCCAAAACTCGTCTTGATCTCCAGAAGTTGATTATTATTATTGTTAGAATATTCCCAATATGTTGCTCAAATAAAATAAATTCTATTGAGACCTCTGGAGGTCAAATGAGTTTTAGAATTCAAGTCTTCCATCTATAATTGATGATTCCTTGTCCAAAGAAGGTAGCCCTGCGTAACACGTAAAATCTCTAAATTCGTATTCGCAGACTTGCTTACACTCAGATGTCTGTTTTATGAGACAAACGCGAATTCTGAGAGGTCAACGACCTTTACAGCCGAATAAAATATTATTCCGAGACAATTCCTCGAGCGCATTTTCGATTACGTGGTTTGTATTTGACGTGACCTCATGAGAATCCTCATGAGAACCTTTTGTTGTTTGATGATATGAGAACGTGATGTCTAGTATACTATCATATCATATCTATCATATCTAGTATAAATACTATCGTAGAATTGTTTGGAGCTCTAGAAAAAAAATTATCAAATACCTTTTCCAAACAAGTTATTCAAAAAAATATTATCGTGCATGTAACGCTGCTGTGACACGCAGTAGTTTACTTAAACTAAGTGGTTGCTTTCTGCGAAACTAAATATTTTGTATTTTTTTTTCTACTTGGTAACATCAAAGCTTGTCTATATTTCCTGTAAGTCTATTAAGTACAGCCAAAAAATCGTGTTTATGTGATATTATGGACTATAAAGTATAGGATTCGTCCTCAGCCTATATACGTCCCACTGCTGGGCACAGGCCTACCTCATGGTAACAAATACATGAGGAGTGCGGGTCGTAATACCACCACGCTGGTTTGTGGGTAGAAACGGCCTTTCGAAGCACGGGGGAGTATGTTTTTGTCACCTATCCGCAGCTTAAAAAAAGCAAAAAGCTTAAATAAGTATTTAAGTGCATAAATCTAAAACAATTTTGGAAACTAGAAAATCAAAAAGTTTACAACAATATTAGGTAAGTGGCACTGATAAATACTAAAACTTTTTTCGAATCAGTAAGGAGTGGTGTATTAAAATCGTCAGCGCTCACTCACCTACACACACGCTCATGACGTGGGGGAGGAATTTTGACAAACGAGGAGTTATTACACTCCATCGAGTGCCGTCATACATATACCATTAGTGTGAAACTGAAACTGAGAAACCGTGGCCTGTGTATCTTATTGCAATGGAATAGAGTTCAAGTATGTTTCGCCTTCTTCCGATTATATATTGAATGCATTAATCATCGTAATAACAATTCTTATTATTTCTTTTGTCGTACATGTAAATGGTAATAGGTATCGTTTTATACTTTTTTGCGCACATAACAATAATTTATAACACCTGTCACGCTCAGCACATGTGCAGTCACTGCTTTGTGAAGCGCGGACGATGGCAGGGGACTGCTTTTGCGGTGCTTTTGCCTAGTCTCTGACTACCCTTAGGGCATAATAGTCGTGATCATATGTATGTGTAAGAAGTAAAAATAATGCGAAAACTCCAATAGTCAAAAAGAAGCCATGTAGCCTTAGATGAAATTCGTAAGTTTTTACTTGCGTTTAACATAAAGAAACATGTTTCAGTGCTTTAGAAATGCGTACGGCGCGCGACGTCGCGCGGGCCGCTCTAGTCCGCAATATAAATCAGACAGTAAAATCGCGAGCGGCCTTTTAAAAAAGAATAACAGTAAACAAAGGGAACAAATGTAACTGCTGAACGTCGTCAAAAGTTCAGCGAAACAAAATTTGTTTGGCAAATGAAAAGTAACACGTTTTCTGACGAAGAATTGTAAGGTTCATTCGAGTTTTCCATCAAAATAAAACAATCGGAAAACTTATTACCGAGAAACAAAACGATACGTCAATTTTTTCATTTCGGAATTGTAATTACATGCCAAATGTTGACTCTAGTAACAGTTATTTTTTCATTGGCAACAGAAAGATTTTACTTGTACCCGCCGCGTCATCGTCACGCTGAACTTTGCATTAAATTTAAGGCAGATTGAATAGCTAAAGGACTCATATAAAATACAGGTTGAATTTTTACTACATTTATTCTTAATTTGACGCTTTGGGCGTGATAAATAAGACGTGGGCAAACGGTATCTAATCAACTCAAAATCCACTTCCTTTCTTTTAACTGTATTCACACATCCCTTACCAGCAGGCCTAGCACGGCACGAAGACAAAATGTCTCCGGGGAGTGGAGAAAATTTTGTCCATCCCACCTTCTCTTTCCCTTTAGCTAGCACGGCGTCGGGGAGAGACAAGTTTGTCTTCGGAGACAACGTTTCTCCACTCAATGCTACCAATACACAAAAAAACCTTTGACCGATCCTAAATCTATGGTTTCCGTAAATTACCGGTTTTTAAAATGTATTATACGACTAAATTGACGAAACCTAACAACGTGCGTAAAATTAAGCGCTATAGTGACTTTTTAAATTATTAGTACTTCGTTACAATGACATGTGACGCAGTCTGTCACTCACTGTTTAATCTGTGCATCAATCGTACATATTTCCAAACTGCATAATATTAATAAAAGTAATGTACAAAATAAATTAGATGAACTTGACAAACTTATCAATAGTTCTGCCAGTAAACCATACTCATTCAAGAAGTTGAATAGAATTCAAAAGGTTTTTTTGGAAGAAAGAAAATGAGTGAAATCCCTAAGAAAAAGTTGTAAGTATACTGCAATTATAAATACAATTTTTAATTCCCTATAAACATCGTTATTTACAAAAGATAAACAATTTTAAGGGTGAGGAGCTCAGCCGCTCAAATCAAGGCGTTAGTCGACTATAATATGTCGACAGTGCATGTGAATTTATCTACTAAAACTTATTACCTAGAGAGACTCTGTCCTCCTCTAATCTAACACTAAAGTGAACCCCTATGTGCCATACATACATGTACATAATCATGCTTTTCTATCATTTGGGGTTAATAACTATGTAGTCTTTTAACTCTCACACTTTGTAATCAGTTTAAAAATGTAATTGTATGCAATACCTAATTTGTTGTTTTTGTTTCAGAAGGTTGTTGAACTAATGGAAGAAAAAAATAATTTGCTCAGAGAGCAAAATTCTATTTTAAAGGAAGAAAGAGGATAATTAAATGAAACTATACTTTTATATGTTGAAAGAAGAATCAAATTAGCCTAGGGTAAAAATTGGTCCCTAAAAGACATATTGTAGGCGAAACTTCCACTCACATCAAAAAAGAAGGCTATGGAGTCTGTTATTCTGCCCACACCGTTGTACGGATGCCATACATGACCTCGAACAAAGGAAATTATCAAATTTCAAAGTTATTTTTATGATTTGGAAACAAAGAGGCTTATTATTATTACTATACTGTAATTTAAAATAATTTACAATAAACTATTTATTTGTAAAATACATAATATGTAAAATGTTGACGATTTTAAGTGCCGAACTTGGCCTATGAAATAAAATTATTTTTGATTTTGATTTGATTTGATTTATTACTTTTATAGGTATTATCAAATAAAAATTTCAGATTATCTCATTTGTATATTTATTTTTCATTGCATATTGTTGTCATTCAACACCATTATCTAGGAGATATTAATTCCCAATTCTTGCATTATGTAGCCTGTTAAGTTCTGCCTCCACTGCAGAATTGTTAAAAATGAATTGGTTGTAGACTCTGCCTGGATATCTGGCAATAATACTCAAAATCTTGCAATTCTCATCCACAACCTAAAACATTAAGATTTATGTCAAAATATATAGAATACTTGAAGCAATTCATAACTTAATAACTATATAAACATAGGTCTGTAGAATAAGGCCCACTAGCAGGAAATTCAAACCGAGATTTAATACTTGATATAGTGCCTTTTTGGACATTTTTACTACAACCAAAATGTTAAAATTTTACTAAATGTAATTTTTAAATCTCAATTTAAATTTACTGCAAGTGGGCCTTAGGTACTTACCAATTGGGTGTTTATTGATGCGAAACCCTTGCGATTTCGATATTGTATTCTCTGGGGATGTGGTGGTGAGAATATTGTAACATGAGTACAGTTTTGCACGGAACTCATGTGCCACTCTGTGCCTCTGGCCTTCAGTCCCTGGAAATATTATCCATTGCGGTAATAATCTGAAAGAAAAAATATTTGTGTACTTATATTGTGTACCTATGTACTTTATCAACTATCATATATAAACTAGGTACAATTTCTATTGCGGGTCGAGCGAAATACAAAAAGACTTCATGAAAACATTGCACTTACATTGAAATTACAGCATCTCAATTCTCAGCATACGCAGCTGAATTCTTTTTGCTGTGTTTCTAGTTCACTTAACACAACCATATTAAAGTATCCTCGAGACATTTTAACTATTATTTAGAGAAAACTACGATTGTATAATTAATTGTTTTTAGGTTAAGACTCTTGTCCCCACCTCAATAGTTCGAAGACTAATATCTCCCTATAATCTGTCAAAAAGAGACATAGTTTCTCCACTTTACGGCCGCCGTGCTAAGCAAGTGGAGAAATAGTCCCCTGTCTACGTCACAGCGAGAGACATAAATTATCTCCACTGGGGCCGTGCTAGCTATAGTGGAGAAACGCTTTTGTCTCCTGTCAAGTTGACATAAGCGGTGGAGAGAGATGTTTGTCCCCGTGCCGTGCTAGGCCTGCTGGGGTACTCGTAATAAGAAGAGAAGAGAAAACAAAAGAGACTAAGCTTACACTGCTTACATGTTCGTTGCGTAATTGCAAACGAATTTTTGATAAGATGGATTAAATTTTTATCTCTCAAAGAAAGAATATTAGAAATACTTCGTTTTGTCCTCTGTCCGTAGTAGACCTGCAGATCTTAACCAGGTTAATTTGGCGTAATTCAGATTAGCGGCGCGACGCTGCTGCTCGACTTACGACAGCTTACAATTTGTGGTTTAATTATAATTATCTTATTTTGTTTTCTATCTATATAAATTAAGTGTTTCAGGAACGTTTTTTTAACTAGTTGATGTGGTTTCGGATAATATTTTAGGGTTGACAGGATCTCCCCTAACACGGCTGAATAAGGACCGTGAGAATTGACACAACAGTGAGGAGGCAATACCCAGCAGTGGGATATAATGAGCTGATAATGAAGATGATGATACAGTTATAATTTACTAAAATTAAGTTTGTTATACAATGTATTTTATTTACCTAATACTATAGTTGTGTTATATTTTTACGTACATATGTGATGTAGAATGTCAAAAAACACTTTCCTTAAATAACAACAACAACAACAACAACAAGTGACAAATAACTTCCTAACAAACAACATAAAATTAAAAGTGAAAATTTACTGAAAAAAGTCAGTTTACGATAATCTTACAAGCTGTTAACTTCCTCCATTGTGAGTAAAAGTTGTGTAATGCGATATTTTTATAATAATATTTCTAACGCAAAATTTAATTAAGACGCCAAAGGGAATATCATGCGGCATATTAAAATTCCTTATGAAAAAAGTAGAGGGATTTGTTGAAAAAATGTTGAGTTTTCGTGTTCTTTGTTATAGTCGTCGGACGGATTCTAATGAACCGAAGAATGGGAGTAATGTCGTGGAAAAACTGGGTCTGGCCGGCGCCAAACCTGTGTTTGGATCGCTGGGAATTGGTCACATTACATACTTATAATAGTAGTGTGTAGACCAAGGGAGCAAAGTAGAATTTTTACGGCAAGAGAGCTAGTTGAAGCACGAGCGAAACGAAGGATTCTAGAATAGAGTTGGATTCAAAATACATCGCCCGAAGTAAAAATAGTTTCTTCTCGAGGTGTAGGCTCTACTTTTCATCCCTTTTCTATGAGAAAATTAAAGAGTCACTAATTTCATTTATTTCACCCATTTCACTAATTTCACTGGTTTTATTAGTTGTACAAGTATCACTCGTTTCATTCAATTCACTCTTTTCATAGTTATTGCCTGTTCCGTGGTTTTTCGCATACAAATCAGCCAGTAATTCATCTTCGTCTTGACGTCGTCCCTCCATCGCATTTGTGGTCTTCCCCTAGGTCTTTTCTCACCCCAAGGCCTCCACTCCATTACTGCTCTGCCCCACGAGCCCTGTTTACGTGCTACGTGGCCCGCCCACTGCCACTTTAGGTCTGCTATTCGCTTCACGGCATCGGACGCTTTACTATGCTCTCTGAGCCATGTATTGGTCTTTCGATCTCCCAGCGAGCCCCCCCTCCCCCACGAGCTTACCCTTCTATGAACGATACATGTGCAAAATTCAAATCCCGTTCCCGCCAGCTAAAAAGTTCTTAACAAAAGAGCTACTTGCAAAAAAAGTTAATTCGTTTAGGTTGTATTTAAAATGGCGTAGAGCTTTGCCACGAGAACAAAAAGAATCAATGTTCTATTAAATAAATACTGTCACGGAAACACCCGCTAAAAATAAACGGTATCATGAAGTAATAGATTTCAATTTATGACCAAAGAGCTCCAACGCCCTAGGGGCTTCCTCCGGCCTGGACCATCTATTGACTTTGTCGGCTCTGTATAAAACTTTATAAAATTTGTTCATTGGATAAAATATTATACTTACAAACGGACGGGGGATGAAAGCACTCTGCGTCAACAAATGAATAATTGAAGCACTATATGCAGAATGTGTGCGTGATTTCGAGTCGCGTATTAGTTCAAATGAAATGTGGGCGGAACGCGACGTCTTTAATACCACATTACTTACCCTAAAAATGACTTCGCAATATTTACCTTTTAACGTTACATTAGGTACGCTACGGTTTTTACTTTAGTATTAATTTCCATTAAAAAATGTGGAAATTTTTTAATATATATAGCAACACAAGTTTCAAAATGCACATCATGACATGTTTTTTTACATATAACATGTAAGCTCTTGGCCTACACCTCACCTGATGGTGACAATAAGGCCGAAAGTGGAAGCGAACTTTACCTGTAATCCTCAAAAACTCAACATTGCGATTATTTTGAATCTTTGACACTTAATTTTTCTCTATTCAAATAAAAGATATAACGTTAAATCTGCGTCGTTCACTGCGTTAAATATTCAGCGAGATTATATTTAGTCATCCAAAAGGTAGATTTTAAAACGGAACGAAGTTTTGACAGCTCATTCGGTATTTATGTATCAGTTTTTACCTGCCTATGTTATGGATTAAGCAGGTTCACTATGTATGTTTTATATATGCTTATATCTATGTTCATACATAGATATAAGACTACATAGTGAAAATACGCTCGAGCCTTGAAGGGTTCAGAGTTATAGCGCTCTAGGAGCAGATTGGAAGCTATTCGCGATATAACAGAGTTACCTACCCGGTTTCATCAAGCAACCGCTGTTCAAAATGATTGTACTGTCAAATTGTGATTGGCTGCCGTGTTTAGTCATTCATTGGGCTGCCAATCAAGTAGGTTTGGTTATTGGTTGCTGCAAGTGGCAAAACGCCTCTTATTACGTACAATAGCAAGCAAGAATTTGTTATTGGTTTTCTAAATTTTAGTTAAAATTAAGCTTAAAATCTCAATATCGGAAGTACTCTTTAACCAAAGTGCATTTCGTGTGAAAATGTTGTGAACACGTTACTCGGAATGGGCATCTCTGGTTACCGTAAAAGCATCCGCTAAACCAGCGCTCCGCTCCGATCAAATACGCCTTTGCAACCGTGTTACACTAAACTTGTGAAAGTCTCTGTACTAAAAAAAAAATTTTTATAAGTTTTATATGACACAAAATGTAATGGTATCTTTTATTAGGGGTAATGAAGTTAGTGAAGTAATTATAGTATTTAAGTAATTAGTTGTAAGATTTTTTTTAATATTAGGTCCTTACCTATGAAATTGGTGTTTTGTATGGAGATTTTGGGGATCTCTGCATTTTACATACTAACATTTTCTCAGTTTTCTTCACAACGACAAATCCAGAATAATAATATTTGGCATGTATCATTAGACAAGCTTTAGCAATATGTGTGTGAACACGCTTGATAAAAATTATTCATCGTTTTTATGTTAATGCAAATCAAATGATGTATTCGGGAGGCACTTAAAAAGAGTTGTCTCCGTGTCTAATTTTAACACAATTAAACTTACAAAAAATTATCAAATTAAATAATACGAGCTCAATTATATGGTGTAGTTTTAGAAGAGGCAATTATTTTATAAGAATTTCATAGGTAAGGACCCAATATTTATTAATCTGCTTCCGCTTCTATTCTCTTCCATCACTCGCAATATCAATATTCCTCCCTTCATAGCCATGTCTCTGCTTACACAATCAAACATCTTTTCTTCTTTTTTTATATGAGGGGAGGCAAACGGTTCACCTGATGGAAAGTGATCACTGTCACCCATAGACATCTGCTGCACTGCAAAGAGGCTGCAAATGTGTTGCCGGCCTTTCAGGAATAATTATGCCCTTTTCTTCGGTCTTCCTCTCTGCATAAACTATTTCATAACTTTTGTGGTACATGCTCATTCCCTCTTCTCATTCCAAACCAAGAAAGTCTATTTTCAGATTATAAGTTATTATTTAATTTGCTTATTTCGTTAATAAATTTAGAATTACATTACATTATTTTCTGTAATTAATTGAACAGCATTCATAAATATTCCCAAGTAAATATATCTTGTACCGCATTAGTTATGCGTAGCTAAGATACCTAATTTGTATCTGCCCGGAATAACAATCGGCTCACACGAAGCTGCAAAAGACTTATGTAACATGCCCCAGAAAAGACTGAAATTAAAGATATATTTTTTAAAGACTTCTTAGAAAATTATTAAATAAAATGTTTCCTAAAATTTACTTTACGATATATTAACTTCAGGGTTAATGAGGATACTTGTTTCTTAAGGCTTTGTAAAGAAGTATTAATAATATCACTTACCTTTCTTAAGAATGTAAGTCTCACGAAGAAATCTGCACACTATGCGATCAGCATTTTTATTTATTTATTTATGTATACTTTATTGTACATACAACATATTTAAAGAAACAAAATAGACAATTTAAGAAAACCCAAATGTACAATGGGCGGCCTTATCGCTAAGAGCGATATTTTCAAGACAACCTTAGGATGGACAGGAAATAGATCACCAAGAAAGGAAGGCTGTAGGTATATCATAGATGAGATAATATGGATGCTTACATAATAATAAAATACACATAAATAAATTATATAATATAATAAATATAATGTACTTACATAAAATTGATGCATACATAAAATACAATACAAATATATATCCAAACATACATACAAAAATAACAAATATAAATACGAATAATAAACTTGAAATAAATAGCATTATAAATAGCATAATAGCATTATGCCTAAAGACATCCTCTTATTACACAGAGAGAGAATAACAGGTATTATCACCTCCAGAAGGGATAGGTAGGTACATATTATTATGTTGTTTGTTCTGTAGCGAGAAGCAACTGTTCATCCGGTCTTCCGCTTGACCCAGACATACGTGTGGTTTTGAATATAAATTAACAATAAAATGTACGTCGTATTGTTGCGTATACATTTAAGCTAAATGAACACGATAAGCTTCATGCTAGTAAATTGTTTCTCAGACCATCTTATACGACATAGCACTAACTAATACATTGCAACATCTAATGCCTACCTCTAGTACAATTTACCATTATACATAAGTACTCTATTAATTATCCTATCAACCCAAAGGCTAAGTTGATGTAGGTATCGCTCGTGGTAATAAAACCACCGTTTGCACCAAAGAACTCGTAAAAATGTCAAATTGCGGTGTACATTAAGGGTACTAACTCACCCGCCGACGGCGCAGGATTAACCCACACAATACGCACGATTAGTAATAGGATCCTCTCCATAAAGATCCCCGTCGTTATTTAGAACTTGATCCCATAGTAAATTCAATACTACTTGCCTATTTTGACCCAGTGTGAAATGCTTGCCGACGACTTCAAAGAAGCGTGTCGATTTGGAATTGTCTATTTGCTGCCTTTAAGGCTTCGTTTGTTCACATATTTAACCGCAACCGAAGGGGTTGTCTGCATATTGAATCGAGATTCCTGTCTACTATGTGATTTCGCTAAGTGAATTCTCCTCGGAAACGTAACATTTCAACTGCCCAACAACATTGGAGTCCCGTTAAATAATCTAAATAGGAAGTGTCTGAATTTGCTCACGTCACAGAACGTTATTGTAAAGTATGTGACACACTCAAGCAGGTGAATTATATTATTATAGTTATTGCAATGTTTTGTGCTAAAAATAAAAGAGACAAGAGGTTGACACCGTTTCTGTTAAGGATGCTGCTTTTGTTACTTAATTTTAACCCAGTAAACAATTTATGTAAAAAAACGGATGAAAAAGTTATGTTTCGGAACGGATTAAAACCATATTGTTTTATAATAGAGAATCCAAAAATGTTAAGCCACATTCTGCCAAATATATTTTGAGTCCCTATGTAAAAGGAGGCAAGCCTGTTGTCATGCACCGGGCAGGGCACAGTGAAGACAAGAGATTCACTCGATCGACTCTGTGGCACAGGCGGGAAAGTAACCGGCGCCTTGTTGAACGAATAGTGCCGTTTGTTCCAAAATCTGCTATTGCTTGTAGTGTATCAACGCCTTATACGGATAGTCCTCGTTCTAACAGACAGCGCACTGAATAATGAAGCAACAATAGTTTCTGGTTCAAACTTCAGGGTTTACGCGTTCGTCGCTTTTCTCTGGAGACCGAGTTGTGGTTAGATTGCTGAGTATAAAATGTTTTCGTTATAAAATTTTGTCTAAATATGTTCAACCAAATCCTAAAACTAAGTATTTAATTATTTATTTTGATACCGCAACTAATAAGTATTTTACTATCTCTAATTCATAAAAGCTGCAAAATTTCTGAGTCTAGCAATTAGTAACTTGAACCAGTACCCACATACTAATTCGCTGTATATAATTACGCTGGTTCTACCTACGAATAGTTCTCGCAAGTATGATTTTTACTCCAAGAAGGCGATGGAGAGAATTCATGTACTGTAAAAATGTCAAAACTTTTGGCAAGAAAAGTATTAAATATCTATTAATTTCTAGTTTATAATCTTTTGAAAGTCTTTTATTAAAATTTATTATATCTATGGCTTCTAGCTATATGTATACGAGAGTTCAGGTATGATCGGAAAAGACATTGGCCTGTTACTGGCAAAGATACAATAAATGTCACTCAACTTTGGCGCAGTCCTTGTGTGAAAACTATGCTAGTGAGTTCCATTATCTCGATAAAATCTACATTATGAATAAAATTCATGTAAATTTCCATCGCAAGTGGTGGGAAAACCAACAAAAGCTGTAAGATAATGCGTTAGATGTCATACTTGAATATTCATGTGGACGCCCTACATTTAAGATATGGTTTCCTCATATCATTCTTAATGCGCAAAATGAAGCGAGATTAAGCTGACAAAGTGAAGATAGTTCCTTTTCACCTTTAGACTGTCATCATTTTCCATATAAAACTTTTGCAGATCTATATGTAAAATAAACACGGTTAAAGTTAAACTTAATAATTTATCGATATCTGATATATATCTTAATAGTTCTATAACATTTGAGTGCGTTTGGCCGCAAATGGCCTGTTTGAAGGCGACGATGTGGTTTAAGGTGAAGCACGCAAATCATAAAGTGACTTTTACCTTGAATTTCAATATTAATCACTCTATAAGTGTCATAAAAAAACTGCAAATTACCAATCTAGTGTGATTTCCTAAGAATTAATATATATTTCGTTTTAGTAATTCTAATGTTCTTCTTTGTCTTATAAGCAAAGAACAAGCCTCAGTCTCTTTATGAATTAAGTGATCAAAACGAAATAACAAAAAAATCTCTTTTTCCCGCAGTAATCACAAAAATAAGTTTCCCATTATATTAAACTTTTGAACAATAGTTACATAAAATTTTTGACAATGTTACAAAAATGCTGTTGTAATAGGTCTTTACCTATGAAATTGCCGTTTTGTATGGAGATTTTGACTTCACAGCGACAAATCCAAAGATAATATTTGGCATGTATCATAAGACAAGCTTTAGCAATATGTGCGATATCACACTTCATAAAAAATATTTATCGTTTTTATGTGAACGCAAATCAAATGATATATCGGGAGGCACTCAAAAAGAGTTGTCTACGTGTCCAATTTAATTAACAATAAATTATCAAAACAAATCAAAAGAGCTCAAAATTATAGTCTATTTTTGGATGAGGTAATTATTTTTTAAGAATACTCTGAAACTTAATAGGTACAGACAAAATACTAAGAGCGAAAATAACGGCAATTTCATAGGTCAAAACCTATTATTATTTTTTCGCTGTCTATCTATCTGTTGCGTTCCGTATTCCCGTACGCGAGTAATAAAAACCACACCAAAGGCTCACGCCAATGAAATAGTTGTCAGTTTTCACATACGTATTCGGGTTCTATCTGGATTCTTTTGTGTTTTGTTCGCTATTTTGATCCGTGGTATTTGGTGGCAGTCACTCGTGCGACTACTGTATAACTTGGAGTTATGGATTTTTTACGTTATTTATACCTTTTTTATGAGTCGTCATGCATGAGGCTTATTTATATATAATGTAAAGATAAGATATTGCTTAAAAAGCATTTTTTAAAATAGAAAGCTTAACCATGTCTGTCTGGTACAACATCATTTATGTCTAGTCCGTAATGAACTAATAGGCTTAACGTCACGTTCAGAGGTAAACTTTTGATTACCTACTCATCTGAATGACTAGCGAGGTACTTAAACTATAAGTAATAATTGCATAGAACGCGAAACGTGACCTAACAAAATAATAATGGGGAATATTAGTACATGTTTCTTAAAGATATTTATTTGTCCTGCCTTACTTCTTTTAATACCTACATCTAATTGGCTTCTGCGAATCGTGTAATCACATGACCTGAAGTCATATTCGTCTGGAAAGTTCGTGTAATAACTGGTAATAATATAGTGCATATAACGCCAATGGCAGACATTATATTCTACTTAGAATTTTTCATCTATTCAAACCAGGAAGCGCTCTTTATCGTATCAAAAACACAGTTTTATTAATCATATTTTGAAATTCATCCGTCAACAAAGTTAGATTTATCCTTCAAAAAAGTATTAGCATACAAATGAAATTGTTTTTGATGTAAAAACCGAGTTTGTCTTAGCCTTTCCGCCTCCTCACACCCGTTTCACTCCGAGGGGCCTCTGGTAATTGGCAAGAATACGATCCTGTAGGGGCTTGCTCACTTGATACTTTTAGCGTCAGACTATTTGGACAAATCGTCAGGAATTAAAAGAAGCGGTGAAGGGTACTACATCATACAAATCTAACTAGATACAGTTGTGCGTGTATGTATGCGTGGATGTTTGCGAGCATTTGGCATTAATTACAGTTTTTATTTTTTTTACATTTCTTCCTCCAGTCACCCTTTACTATTTACAAATAAATCATCTCAAATTAGAGAAAGTGAGTAGAATTTAAATTCTTATTATCGGCAGGGCAACAGCTGGTTCCCGGTACTTTTAACCCTTCAGTTTCGCCTTTTCCCTAGCGTCATTAAGTAGTCGAATCTATTGGCTTCGAGGCCCCACTCATTATGGGCCTCCCCGAAAGTCTTCAGGGACCAAATTCATTACCCTGGTACTACCCGTTCACATCCTTACTTGTTAGGGGCTATCCTTACAAACTAGATTTGACACTATACTTTCTATATGGATTTATTGATGACTACAATGTTTAACGATTGAGACAAAGTTAATAATGCCTTTTGAAATTTATACAATCATTGTGGATTGGTTAGCAGCTACCATCATAATTTGTAGGAGGAATGGTAAACAGTTCTATCTTTAGGTTTACTTTAAAACGTTTTAAAAAAAAAAAATTGATTTCATAGCAGAATCGAGTAAATAAATCTTCTAAATTTTCACTAATCACTAATCGGAGAAACAATCCATTCGGATCAAGTCCGGTCAAAGTTGATTGTTTTGGGTGATAGCGTATAATTTATCTTCTGGAAATGGTACTTGTATTTTAGGTTTTCTTGTTATTACGTTAAAAGAAACGTTCTAGTACTTGATATATCCTGATTTCCTTCTCTTCTTTCTGCCCTTTTCTAATTTTATGTAGGTCTGCACATGTTTTCCTTTTCCATTCTCATCGTTCTCTCGTCAGCTCAACATCCACGTTTTTTTCTCATATCAGAATTCTAAAATATTTATATTTTTACCTGAATTTGCGTCAGATTAATTTGTAACGAAAATTGAAATGGCAGAATAGTGTTTAGTGACAACAACCTCCTTTGAGCTTAAAAGCTTTTGTAACAACAAATGACGTAAATAAATAAGTGTTGTGGTGACTAATAAATTATAAGTTAATAACACAATACTGACGGTAAACTGATGCAGTGTACGAAACAGTGTAGTGTAAACGAGTGTAGTGAAGAGAGTGACCTTGCCAAAGCGGGCGAGCATGGTCGCTTGCTATGCAGCGCGTGGGCGGCGCGTGCGCGTGGCTCGGCGCCCCCTGCGCTCGCAAGAACGGCGCGGTATGCACTTGCCGGGTGCACACGGCTCTGTTGCAGGTAGATATGGATATATTAACATGTTTTTAATAATAGGAAAGTCATAATGGATATAATAATGTTTTTTTTCGTCATAAATAATGTATTTCTAATGTTTAACATGTGGTTAGTTTGTAAGTCTTAAAATAGAAATAAATTTATATGTCAACAACACATTTGAAGAATAAAAAAAAAAATTTTGAGAAGAATGTCTCTCGAAATGGAGAAATTTTGGGTACAATAATTGTCAAGACACGTTTTGCTCAATCATATATCAAAAATCCTTTTCAGACTTTTTTCTCTTTAGTTCTGCCCAAAAGCTATACAATCTATGTGTCTCTCTCTTGTTACCTTTTCTCTCTTCTTGACTTTTGCAATCACTTGCCCAAAACCAATGTTAGTCTAGACTCTTTGATCTGTTCTCAGTACCAATATCACCTTCAATCGAATCTGTCATTTGAAATCGATTTACTTCATCCAAACGTTACAACGGCCCCGAAGTATTTGCCGATCCAAAGTATTACATTCCAAGTCTGAATGACCAGGCGAAAATGTGCTGTGTTGAGGGTTCCGTTGCTTAAAAAATCTAGCAATTTGTTACAATAACAGAATGTAAAATTTTAAAGTGTTCTTTCATATTAATACCGTAAATGAAAATGAGATCTATAACTCACGTCAATATCTCTTTTAATTCTTCAGTAGCAGCTAAATAAACCAAGTTTGCTATAAATCTCGAATTTGCTATAAAGATCGATTATGAATGACGAAAATAAATTAATACAATACTTAATTACGTTGTCTTATGTGTCAATTTCATATTGATACTTACAATAACTATTTACAATAACTGACTATAATTTTTATGCTGTTAAAGTTTTAGTAGATTTTACATTTTTTTTTTCTAAATGCGATTTATTTGCGTCACCTTTCTTTAACGTCTTCCTTTATAAGGATTTAGATGAACGTGCTTAGAATATAACACACATTAAACCATTAGTTTGTAGAACCCTACACCTTGTCCCGGTACTATCTTGACCGAAGCTTTTTATTTTCCTCTAGGAAATTGATTCAGCGTGTAACCACAGAGCCCCCTCCTCTCGTACTAATTGAAGATCGGTTTTTGTTCCATTTGCTCGGAAACGAGACGTATGTTTTTAAAGAAGTGAGAATTTATTTACGGTTGAGAATCCCATGATAGTTCATTTTTCAGTTTGTAGGCGTTGAAATGAAAACTTCTAGATTAAGTGAACAGTTTGGTGGGAATAGATGTATTTACTCAAATGAAAAAATCCTATCTATTAAACTCGAAAATTATTTTCAGAATGTGGTTTTGTTCGTGTGAGTCGCAGAGTGCAAAATAATTTTTTTGTCTGTGTTGTGAGTGTTACAAAATTTAAGTTGAACTAATTGAAAAAAAAACGTAATAACAATATTCTTCAAAAAAATCCGCTGCTGTTCTTGCCTCCCCGTAGAATCTGCTATTGACAATTTAGTTTAAAAAAAGGAAATATTAATATAAAAGTTTAATATTATTTCAATTCAAAATCATATAAATGTTTCCAACTTACGAAATATTTGGATACCAAAATCTGACATCAAACCGTTTGAAACAATAATAAATATAGGTAATCAAAGTTATAATAGAGTCCACTGAAGCGATCAAATCGTTTCGCTACAAACGGTGGATGTGATCAGAAGGTTTTTATGAAACTATCTGTCAATACATTGTATTTGCGCTCCGGGAGGCTGGGTCCGCTGCCGACTGTGGGCTCCAAGTATTTCTGTGATATTAAAAACAAGCAATTTTCGATTCTCACAATAGACTTATGATGATGAAGCTGGGTGGCCCAGTAGATTTTGATTTCATGGGTTTCCTTGATATTGAAAACTAAAGTGACTTTCGCCAAGGTTAGATCTTGAATGAAACCAAAAGTGATCTCGAGTTCCTCTTTGGAAGGCACGTTGGTCAGTCAGTCCTTGGTGTAGCCCCTATTGTAATCGTTTCTACCCACCAATTACGTTACGGCTTATACTCCTCATGTGTCTCTTCGTGTAGGTAATCCTGTGCCCAACAGTGGATCGTATAATTATAGACGACGGTAACGACGAAACTTGTGATATTATTAGTACATTATGATACAACTGTGTAATGTTGGACGGTAATAATCAATAGACACGAGTGTCACAGGACATTTTTCAACGCACTTGCGAGGTATATACGCCCGTATTCCAGAATCAATCTCAAGCGTCTCTGCTTGATCTCTGCTTGCGCGCTGTAGTCGCGCGCGCTGCTCGGGGCCGTGCTGCGCGGACAAATGCAACTCATTCCATATATCAAAAAAATTGCCGCACGCAAAATGGTGCGGGAATATTTTTACCGCACTATGTTTAATATAAGACATTATGTGCCTAAGAACCCATGAATAAAGCTTACATATTGAGCAAGTGTTTTATTGTGTTTTAAGTGATGATATGCAAAATAATTATATTAGCATTCGTACAGTCCGTACAGTCTGTGAAAATGCTTGTCTTACAATAATTATGTGTCTCGGAGCGGCAGCTTTAAGACAGCTTAATTATAGTCACGCGAGTATCAGTTCACTAATATTCTCTAATGTTCACTGTTTTAACTGATATTACATAATTATATCATGTGGCTATCCTTCTGTTGTAGTCTTAAAATCAAATGGCTTTTGTAAAATACTTACTTACATACACGCGTATACAATCACGCCTTTTTCTTGATGAGGTAGGCAAAGATTACAAATCTCCACTTGCTACGAAGCCGGCACACGTCTATGGCTTCCTCTACTTTCATTACTTTCTTCATACATGCCTTTTGGCTGGAGGTGGATTTGAAATCCACACCAAATGTAATTACATACAACATGACCTACCTAATTCAATTCTCACGTCCACGTAAGCACTGCAGGATCTGTCTGTCGACAGCGTACGTCTTAAGTTCCTCACAAGATGGCCAGACGATCTGATGAAGATTGGACGAAATGCGGGCAATGCGTGTCTTTCAGATCCCTATTAAATAAGCAGCATCTTTAGGTACGAGTATGGATTCCTCATCTCTAATTTCGCTTTTCATACGTAGTCTTATTCCGAAAGATTGACACAAGTTTATATAAACATTATTCATGGTACATTCTTCTTTTCAACGACCATTCAATGAGCACAAATAAGTCGTATACTACTGTCCTTCTTTCTTTGTACACACCCTACATTGCTCGCCACCCGCTGACTAGATATCGTCAGCTACATAAAGATGACACGATACAGGCCACTGCACATTTTTACCGCAAAAAATTCTGGGGACGTCCTATATTATCGTCATCTGAATAAAAAATATGGTATTGAACTATTTTCTCCTATTGTACTGTGTATATTATTGGACTTTTATAAAAGTTTTTTTTTAATAATTCCCTTATTTTTCCAAATTTTATAAATTATGAAATAACAATTCAAAGTTATAATAATATTTATAACACATTTGCTCATAAAGGGTCTCTTATTTCACTAATTTCAATATCATAATCTATCACATTACGTACTTGTGCAATAATGTAAAGTGAAACGCACAGTTTATGATTTTCCGTCTAAAATCGAACGATACTTTTTTAAATCTTAGCAAAGAGTTTTTATGTCAGAAAGGTAGTCAACATTTTCTTAATAAATTTACCTATAGGAGATGAAACATAATAAATAAACATCAAACAAACAATCCAGCTTATCGCATAAATATCATAATGTACTATTATATTTTTGTGCCTCCATTGTGGCATATTCTCCCATTGCGAACGTGTAACATCATTTCTTATTAAAAATCCTACCTTTGAGATTTGATAAACAACCTTTACTCGTGATAGCGTAAGGAGATCAAAGGTCACCACTGATCAATATAATCAATCTTCAAAGAATCCCTGAAAGTCAGGCTATCGGAATGTCTTCAGGGGTGAATATATTCTGGCTCTGTTATTTATTATGTGCAAGACTAAGATTGATATATACGAGTATTGTTGAGAACAGTGCATTAGTACTACAGTGGCGAGGTGAACAAGTGATGTATCACCACAGATTGATTAATAGTTTTGTTCGTATTTCAAGATACTTTAGAATTTTATTATATAACATAGGCAGAGGTGTTAAACACCCACATTTCGCCAGATATGTTTGGTCTCCATGTAACAGGTGGCTAGTCTGTTGCCATGCACCGGGGCACAATGTGAGGCAAGCGATATTCACAATGAGCTGTACCTAAGTTTTATTCTAACTCAGTGGTACAGGTGGTTTGATCGAACCCGCGTTTCCCGCGGCCTCTCGAACGAGTAATGCCCCGTGCGTCCCATCTCAGCTGCCGCTGCCTTAGAATTTTATTAGGATAAATAATATTCATACATGTTTTCTGTTCGTCTCGTAAGTTCTCTTTCTATTGATATTTTCTATCATGTGATTTGTGTGAAAATAAGAATATAATCATGATAATATACGAGTGTGCTCTTACGGCACTGGCCAATGTATTCCGAAATATAATGCATATTGGCAAAATCTTTATAAGCAGTTCTACAGAGACCACATAAATTGTGTTTCCTATTTACCATCCAAGCACATTCGAGTTCGGTTGAAATGCGGCGACATCTTGTCAGACAAACAGGTAGGAGGCAAACAATTAACTGTAGGGTGTGTATTTTCCATTTGCAAGCACTTCTTTCAGTTCTTTGTCTAGATAACTACACAGGTGAATAAATGAACTATTAGTTAGATGAATGTATTTTTGTTTTAGATATTGTAATCCGCTTACTAAAAATAATTCGATTATAGATTGTGATACCTAACTATATATTATGTCCATAAAATATAAATAGGTCCTTTAATCACTATTAAAATCTTTCCTGGTCCAAAATTTCAGACCATAAAATGTCTTTTTTTTAGAATATTGCCTAACAGTCTTAAGTTTTGTCTAAGTGCCTAACAGTGTAATTAGCTCGATGATTATAATATTATAGTAAATCAAAAAACTAAGTAAACCCTGAAAGCGCATACACAATTCGTTTACGAGCAAGTTTGTAGTGCGGCCACTTTTGTTTGGAAAGAGGCCACAATAACGTGGAGCGAGTATGACCTCTTTATTTGTTTCCCTGGAGGCGCCACTTCACATCACCTGCCAAACGTGTGGCCTGGCTATATTGAATAGGACTTACGAACTAGACAATAAGTTTCATAAGCAGATTTTTAATTTCTGTGTTGGGACTGCATAAAAAAGTAATATGTTCGAAGTTAACAGAACATTATTATTGTTACAGGAATTCGCAACACTCACAAAGGAGCTGAACCAAGCGAGAGAACAGCTATTAGAAAGAGAGGAGGAGATCTCCGAACTCAAAGCAGAAAGAAACAATACCAGGGTATGTGTTGTAAACATTACTTAAATATATCTAATAACACAAGTTGAAAATAACATGTCGGTATTTTGTGAGATACCACAATATAACTAGGCACTGCTTTTTTGTCAGCTGTATTTTTTATGAAAAAGAAACAACGCTTGATCTGTAAAACCTAGTTATGAAAAATGTGGCAGTCCACCCACAGAAGGAGGAGAGTACATTTTCCTTACTGAGACAGACGCTTGTTTTGGCGAAATAATTTCAAGTGTAGTTTATGTAAAGATAGAATGATATCACTCTCAGTTTCTTCCTAGCGAACTCCCTTTTGTATTCTAAATTTCTGAACTTCATAAATGAACGATAACCTAAATAAACAACGTTATACCTAAATAGATAAATGATTTTTTATTTTATTATGTTCTAGTTACTGCTAGAGCACCTAGAATGCCTGGTGTCGCGACACGAGCGGTCGCTGCGCATGACAGTAGTGAAGCGGCAGGCGGCCGCGCAGTCAGGCGTCTCCTCGGAGGTCGAGGTGCTCAAGGCGCTCAAGAGTCTGTTCGAACACCACAAAGCGTTGGACGAGAAAGTGAGTTTGTCAAATTTTGCAAAGTCAACTATTAAGTTAAGTATAATGATTGAGTTATGAAATTCTTGTAGAGACATGAGATGTTTAAGGGGCTCTCTCATTTAACTATATATGTTTAGAACAATCTTTAAACTGTAACGTAAAGTCTTTTATAAGTGCTAAATATCCGAATGTTTACATGATGATGATTTTGTTAGACATGATGTTATGATATTAATAAAAAAATATATAATTAGTCACCTAACTTATCATAATTTTATTTTCAATATTTTGAGACTAATGCCATTGATTATTCCAATTTCACCCTGTATCTTAGTACTTTAAAATTGTCAACACGATGCCATTTTAGTAAGTTAAAAGCTTTAAACTTTATAGATTACATTCACTCGAGGCGAGGCGGTGATGCTCCGATGTCGAGTTAATATTTAAGGGATAACCTTTTAAGTTAAAAGTGTTTTAAGACAGTTTCACCTCTCCCCAGGACGTAACTTTACAGCGTTACGAGCGCGCATAAGCCGATGGGCCAATATGACAGCCATTGCGGCAGTCTGTTACATTTTACGAGGACTAACCACTTTTTATTACGTCTACTAACTTAATCCTTAACTTTATTATGCAATAAGTTCCTTTTATTTCAAAACACACAATAGTTATATTCATTGTGTTACGTTTACACTCATTTTCCTCTTCAAGAAGCTAAATTTAGATATACGGTCCCTTAAAATTTCAAAGCTACACCCTATTTGTTTATGGGTACATAAAATATATTTCTCTCATAATCTTTACAGGTCAGGGAAAGGTTACGAGTGGCGTTAGAGAGGAACACAGCACTAGAAGAAGAATTAGCGTTAACCAAAGAAGAAGTAAGATGTTATTTTTACTTTTACATGCAAATTATTCAGAATGAATTTCTATAGATCTGATTCCTCGTTCCAATTTTCTTTCTTGTCCGCAACAGATTACGTTTAGCGATAAAGTACCAGTTTAAGCTGCAGGTTCTGATAAATTGTGTTCTGTTTTTCCTTGGATTAAAATTTTGATTCATGGAAATGTTCGTCGTTCTATAAATTTTGCACATTAATTAATAAAAACATAGGGTAGAAAGTTCATAATTTATGACAGTGGTATTCATCAACAAATAGAATTTATAACAAGAAATTTGTTACCAAATAATGATCAATATCACATTATTCTCAGTTACAACAATACAAGGCGACGACCGGGCAAGAAGGCGACAAGCCGAAGGAGAATGGCACTGTTCCCGGCAGCTCGCCCGAGCAGAACGGCGAACAGCTGCAGACTAAGGTATGAACCTAAAATGTAATGAATTTTCACAACCTAAAAAGAGACTCGAATTATTTATCTATTGAGAATACCGGCGATGCAGCGTTCAACTGCTTTTTGGTGTCTTTTGCATTTAAAACTTCGGAGGTAAATAAAGCGACTTTCACTCTGACACGCCACAGACAACATTAGAAAGGGCGCATTATATACGTGCGTCGTTCGTCTCAGTGTAAGATTCGCCTAAGTCTTGTTCATAATAAAAATAAATAACTTATTATTTCACCTTTTATATTAGTCTTTTGTAGGATTCTCGTTAAGTAATTGGTCCAGATTGAAATTGCATCAATCCTTATTTGATCAGTGCATTAACTTGATTGCCTGAAATCCTTATTTTTTTCCATTCACGCCAGGTGTTGTGCTATGTGAAGAGACGTTTGAAGGCTGTATATTTATCGCCCTTCTTGAATTTGTATGATAAATTATTCGAGTCTCTTTGGGTTTTGGTGAAATGGGCCCTCTTCAAGTGTCGACTAAACACAACAGTTTTTTATCAGTATTTACGCACAAAAGATAAATGGTAACAAGAATAACATTTCTAAATAAAATAGTTCAACCCCTTGCTTTCAAGACACTACATTAGTAAATATTATCTCCTGTTGGATAAAAAACACCGTAAGTTAACATTTAAACAGTAAAAAACTATTCTACCTACACAAATACTTTCAGGACAACATGTGTAATTATAACTTTTTACTACATAAAAACAATGAATATTAAAATCAATTAAAGAAATGCGTTATAGTTTTATATTAGATGCTTAACCACTTGATCATAAATTCATACAATGACAATATTATGTATATTGTGTTTTTATGAATAAGCGGTTTTGAATGGCAAAATTACTAGTTAAACATTAGTTTGTGAGTAGATTAACTCAGTTGATATTACAACTTGTAAGTCTTTCGACGATCATTACAACAAAACTGTTATAAAAATCACATAATACTTCAAGATAATGCACCTTTTTGATGACAGATGGCATTACATCCTCTGCACATGCGCAGAGATGGAAAAAGAGTATACACGTATTTATATTTCAATAATATTAAATATGCCTTCTATTGCCTTATCTTCGCTCATAGACTTCATATATTGCTTACTGAGCCATCTCAGCTTTACCATAAACAAAAATTATGTTATTCTGTGATAAAAAAATGAGCCTTAGGCTTTGGATGTTGGAGGAGTTGAATTTTATATCAATGTTTTCTGTAATTGATGGTGTCATCTGTTATCTAAAAGGCCTTAGTATTTTATTTTGTAATTTTTATTTTTGATGGTCGACACAGGAACAAAATAGTGTAAACGGCGAATCGGAGACCAGCAAGAGAGTCACTGAGCTCCATAACACGATTGCGAAACAGGTTAGCCAGACAAATACGCGAGCCATGCATACCGCCACGTCTTGTACTTTGATGGGTGCTATTAAATGTATCAGAATAATCATTAATTGTTTATTTATTTCATAGTCAAATTAATACAAAAAGGATTTAGCGCCTATTTTTTTTTAAATTTTTACTTTATTTAAATTGCATGGCTAGTAAAAAGAATATAAAATATTTAATTTACTACCCATCAAACTGCCGGACATAACCACTATCTCGACCCTGTCGGGTGGCTGCCATAGCACGATCGTGTCGCCATCTATACGCCAATATACAGTAACATTTGTAACAAACCGCTTATTTTGCTTGTGTAATACCGACATCAGTAACATAATATCACATACTCCTAATATTATTTTAGAATAAAATATTTAGTTTTAGCAGCTTATTAGGGTAAACTAACAATCATGTAGCTCCCATATTATGAATAGTTCAATCTTAAAACGTTATTGTTATAAAGATAACTTTTATAAAATATACCTAAACGTTGTCTTTATTTCAATAAACAAAGCTCTAATGAAGATTTTAGCATGTGTAGTTATCGTTGATAAAACATAAACTTACCATAGAATTATTACTATGTATATTATTATATTAATAACTCCATTGAAATGCATCTAGGAATATATAAATCATTGCAACGTGTAGTTTCACGGTGGAATGCACATGGTGAGAATAGATACACACAACATTAAACTCACACCATCACTAGGTAACTCACTAACTCTTAACATCCACAATAATGCAATTAACATCGTCATCTATGTAGAACTAATTTGTAAAGGTAAGTTTTTGTGTCCAAATATGCGAGATATTTTTTTTATTAGAAGCAAGGATTCCCTGTTGCCTAGCATTTACCCAGCATTACCTTCATCGTGAGATTCGTGAGTAACTGCAACGATTGATCGATCTTTATAGAGATATTAGTAGGAGGCCTATATCCAGCAGTTCTTTAGGCTGAGTGAGAATGACAATAAACTAGTCTAAGACTAGTCTTTAACACAAAAATATAATCTTCTTGGTTGATTCTCACTCTTTTTTCCGGCAGTATGCATGGTGGTGTAAAAAAGCAGGAATATACTTATGACTTTCAGTAAATATTTAAGCTTCTGTTTAAATTTGCAGTCGGCAGAACTGAGCTCGTGGCAGCGAAGGGTGGCGGAGTTGAACAACAAGGTGTCGGACCTGGAGGACCGGCTCGCCAAGGGTGAGAAGGAGCTCGCCAAGAAGCAGGACGAGTGCGCCAAGCTGCAGCGGGACCTCCGGGAGAACGTCGCGCAGAAGGAAGATCAGGTAGGGACGTTTGAAAGTGATAATTTTGGAACGTTTTCTTTGAATAAAAGTACAATATAGTTCGGGATTCATTATTGGCCATTCTGTGAGTATAGTAATTATACAATTTTGCCTGTAGCATCTGTCTGCCTTATAACAGTGGAATCTTTGTATATTTCCCAAATATAAAAAACTATAAGGCGAAAGGCAGCGATATCACCACAACCATTTCTCCTGATATGTGTAATTTCCAATGTAACAGGGTTTCTATCAATGTCACTTATGGACTGATGGATATACTGACATATTGGGCTTTGATCTGGCATCGTTGAGAAGAGTAATTAATGTAAACAATTTTGTTTTATTAGGAGGAGAGGATAGCCACACTAGAGAAGAGGTACCTGAACGCACAGCGAGAGTCCACCTCGCTCCACGACCTCAACGAGAAGCTGGAACAAGAGCTGCAGCACAAGCAAGCGCAACTCAAGGTTAGTTCCATCAGAATATCTTTACATACACTCTCATCACATTTACATATCATTAGGCGCTATAGTACCTCCCTATAACTTTTATTTAACTCTTGTACTTTTAAAGAGAAGGTTTGTCGCCTGTGTGCAATAATACCAATAAAGGCAATTCATTAATAAATTCATAATCCACTTGTTATCCATACTAATAATATAATGCGAAAGTAACTCTGTCTGTCTATCCGTCGGTCTGGCTTTCACGTCAAAACTACTCAACCGATTTAATCGAAATTTTGTACACAGATAGTCTAGAGCCTGAGAAAGGACTTAGGCTACTTTTTATCTCGATATTCCAATGGGATCAGCCACCGTGGATGGAAACGCGGGAAGCCACTAGTAGGAAATATTTCTAGTATTGTTCTTTAGGTAACAATCACTATAAACTTCTCTTTACAAAGCGCTTGAGTATTAAATCTCGAATGACGAATGTGTATTAATGTCTGTCTTAAGCTACAAATGAATAATAATTTTTTTTTGTGTTATCATACTTTTTAATACCCTGGTCCTACATTTTGGAACAATTGGTTTTTGGCTACAGACAGTTTTTTGTTTTTTTAGTTACAATATTTGTCATATTTTATTTCTAACTTAGCGTAGCGTTCGTAACCAAAACGAAGACCCTGGTTGGCTGGACTCGCTCGGGCATAACCCATTTAAGTAACTCGAAAATATAATCGTTTCTGTGTAACTTCTTTTGATAATACCCCCTCATATCGCTCACAAGCATGACATTGTACATATCATCGGCAGCTCCAAGAAGAGAAGATCGCAGCCATTGAAGAGAAGCTTGAGCTGTCGACGCAGAAGCTGGCACAGATGTCCTCGCTGCCTGAGATGGAAGAACAGCTGAAGGCCAGGATGGAGGCGCTCAACCAGGTATGGATGGAACTTGAGAGAATATGATTCGTGGAGGATTATTTGATAGATTGAGTTTTAACATTAGTTAACTTTCTTATTTTCTTCACTGTATAGGCAGCCAAGCTTGAACTCCGCTGCCTAACATAATAATATGTATTATTTTGAAGACATAAACTATGTCATCTGTAACGATGACAACTAATATTTAATTATATTCTTTCCCAAATCTAGGACCAACTTGTAATATCATGCTTATTGCTTTATCACTGCCACAGTTCATTTTAGTGTGAAACTAACAGAAGACTATCAATGTTTAGTATCTCCTAACATAGTAAATAATGAAACATATTTAAAGTAAATAGTAAATATTTAATTTTTAAATCAGACAGCAGTTTTGGAGCTTTCCCCATATTCAAATACACAAGCTTAATAACTCCCCGCAAACTTCTTGAACGAATGTAGTCGTGGTATGCGCATTTTAGAACAGTATACAGTGCGCGGGAAGTTCGCGTACTGTATACTGATCTAAAATGCGCAGTCAGGGTGTGTTCAAGGAGTTTGCCGGGAACTGTACCCTTTTTTATGGGAAATGTTGGAAGTGAATCAATGAGCGCGTTAGAGGGGTATACGAGTAAATAGTTAGGGTTGTGGGCAGGCGCAGGAGCGGCACGGCTCGGCGGAGGAGCGCATCCAGCGGCTGGAGGCCGGCGTCGAGGAGAAGAACGCGGAGCTGCTGCGCCTCAACCAGCGCCTGCGCATGAACGAGGAGCACAACACGCGCCTCTCCGCCACCGTCGACAAGCTGCTGTCCGAGTCCAACGACAGGTACACACACCCGGCCTGACGTCACACGACTGCGGCCCAACCAGCGCCTGCGCATGAACGAGGAGCACAACACGCGCCTCTCCGCCACCGTCGACAAGCTGCTGTCCGAGTCCAACGACAGGTACACACACCCGGCCTGACGTCACACGACTGCGGCCCAACCAGCGCCTGCGCATGAACGAGGAGCACAACACGCGCCTCTCCGCCACCGTCGACAAGCTGCTGTCCGAGTCCAACGACAGGTACACACACCCGGCCTGAAGTCACACGACTGCGGCCCAACCAGCGCCTGCGCATGAACGAGGAGCACAACACGCGCCTCTCCGCCACCGTCGACAAGCTGCTGTCCGAGTCCAACGACAGGTACACACACCCGGCCTGACGTCACACGACTGCGGCCCAACCAGCGCCTGCGCATGAACGAGGAGCACAACACGCGCCTCTCCGCCACCGTCGACAAGCTGCTGTCCGAGTCCAACGACAGGTACACACACCCGGCCTGACGTCACACGACTGCGGCCCAACCAGCGCCTGCGCATGAACGAGGAGCACAACACGCGCCTCTCCGCCACCGTCGACAAGCTGCTGTCCGAGTCCAACGACAGGTATTACTCGATACTAATCTTATTTATTTAATGTACTCTTTATCTACCATACCAGATCCTTTCCATTATGGTGTGTAACCAAGCCTATATTTCCAAATTAGTAGGTAGTGAGGACCAACACCCAAATTTGCGCTGGTATAGTTTTTAACATTGCGTGCAGATGCAGGATGTGGCAAGTAGAAGACTGAGTTACAAAGCGCTCCTTTATTTCCAGCGATGGACTCATATGTGCTTATGATGAAAAGTTTCTATGTAACCAAAATGTAATTTTGTGTTATAAAAATCATACGAGGCCTCCAATTATTGTTATGGTTTAAAATTACTTTCACAGTTTTAGCTTATACGATAATAAATATTTGACTAATTGCATCTTCTTTTCACCTTCAGGTTACAAGTGCACCTAAAAGAGCGTATGCACGCACTGGACGAGAAGAATGCGCTGACGCAAGAGCTGGACAAGACGAGAAAGTACGCCGACGAGCTCATGGCAGAGAAACAGGACATACTCAAGGAGCTCGCCAAGTGGCGCATGGAGACTGAACAGGTAAACATAATCACCCTTACTAATAAACGAGGTATAATATATAGGTTGAAATAGTTATTCAGTGTTTTGTCTTCGTCAGACATTCAGAAGACAGTAGTTGTCAGAAAGTGACAAAACACTGAATAACTATTCCTACCTTATAAATCGTTTATTAGTAAGGGTGAATGAATATAAGGTATAGGTATAGTATAGGACACTATAGAAATAACAGAACGAACATAACATATCAACACTGCTAAACATCTACTTTCGATCTCTTCCCAACTATTAACTGCCGCCTAACTAATGCCTTTTGACTGACTAATGCCCGGTTTTTGAAGGCGCCAGTTATGTTCTCAATAGTTGTTGACTCAATGAAGTGTTTGACTGGCATTGCGGTGTTCAGAAACGCACTTCTGAGTGTTATCGAACAGATAAACTGCCGTCAAAGTATCTGAGCAACCAAGCATAATAATCCCATTATAGACGGAGATAAGGGATTTTGTCATCTGATTTTGTACGTTTATCTAACTACCAATAACAGTGGTCAGAACGACTTTTCAAAAGAATATCAAACCACCTTATTCAATAAACTATTTATGTATATAAATAGTTTGTAACTGATAACCATTGAAGTTTGTGCGTTCTTCAATGGAGACAGCGACTTTGCAAACGTGGTGGAGGATGGCTTTCCGTGAGATAAGTGATGATTTGTGCAATTATGCATTTAAGGTGCAGCATCTTACGCTAATATTGTTGAGGATGATTTGTATAGAGATGATGAAGTATCGTTGTTGCAGCTGAAGCGTCAGATGCTGGAGCAAGAGATCGCGTTCAACATCCAGCAGACGGACGCGCTGACGCGGTCGCTGTCGCCGGCGCACCAGCAGATGCCGCACGCGCCGCCGGGGCAGCTCTTCCAGCCGAAGGTACCCACTACCCACCATCTGACGTTAACAGTCTACCCCCTACACCAAAACATATCAGAACCGTACTAGGACCATCTCTATTTTAGAACCCTTCGCTTGCTCGGTCATCACTATTGCGCACACGGTTAAAAAGCAACTTTGTACTCTTGTGTAACAAATAAACCTATTTCGCATTTTGCTTGTGTTTTGTCGAGTGACGAGTAATTTAGTAGCTAGAATCCTTGGTATTGCCTAAAATTGGTTCGCACTTTGTTTTAGTACAGTGTACAAGTGAGTGGTGTGTTTAAACTCCTTACTGAACTACTTCATCCAATTTTCGGTGTTCAGACGCGTTTAGCTATCTACTATATTACTCGCCACTGGACTAAAATACTAGCGTAGTCCGAACGAGGCTTTAGGTTTCTACTAGAACACTACTTCGCTCGTGCTACAAACTAGCGCCCTCGCCGTTAAAATATTAAGTGAGAAGGCTTAGACCTTACATGGAGAAAGACAACCAAACCAGGTAATGCGGAATGGCATAGAAACAGATGAAATAACAACCACGACCAGCAGGTTAACACGTCTTCCCTTACATGTAGGGAGTTTAAATCAAAGAGTTTCTAAAGTAAAGTATACGATATTCTATACTACTTTGCCAATAGGTACAGGTTGGTATTTATTAGTTAATTTTATCCAAATGCAGTTGGACGGGTCGTGGGAGAAGCTTCAACAAGCGCACGTGCTGGCGAACGTGCAGCAACAGTTCGACGTGTCCAGCGACGCGGAGGTAAGTCCGTCACAATACTTACTTTAAAATAAAGAATAGTAAACTACATTCTTCTTGTCCTTATCCCACTCTAGATGGGTTCGGCACAACATGTATTTTTCTTCCATTCTCCTTTGTCACTCGTCAGCTCAGCATCCACTTCTTTTATTCTCATATAATTTTTCACACATTCAATCCATCGCTTCTTTGGTCTTTCTCTCACTCTAGGTCCGTCCACATCCATGCTCAGCATCTTTCTTGTAATGTGACATTCATCCCTGCTCATCACATGTCCATACCACGCTAACCTATTGCTCCTAATCTTTTCAGTCACTGGCGCTACTTTCAAACTTCCTCTAATATTCCCGATCTTGTCCATTCTTGTAACACATACATCGCAACATTCGCAACTCTGCTGAGTGCAGTTGCATCCATCCCTCATTTATTCTATTTCTTACATCCCGGTCAATATCGCCATCGTTTTGAATTAATTAAAAAAACAGTAAACTACCATCAGAAAGAAAAAATATCCCTTCGGTCACATGGGAACTAAGGTTTTTCTTCTTTTAAAATGAAGATTTAATTATTATATCGCAGTTTCTTCAACTGTGATCTTTGTAGTAAACAGATGCAATTCTCACAAGTGTCACATGTATGCTAGGCAACTGTATCATTTTACCAACATGGATCAAAACGACGTGTCATCACGCCCACAGATATACATTTACATACATAACGCAAGTATAACGAATTGTATTAAAAGCTAGCGTGTCAACTTTTTAACGTTTACTGTGACTATCTACAGACATTCGCATCTATCACTAGCCCCATTTTAAATAACTAAAGCTGCTTGTATTATGGATACTAGATGACGGAAAAATATATCTAATAGATAAATACATATAAATATTCAGAAAATATCCAATACTTATCTAAACATCCAAGACTGGAAAACAATTGCCAGTATTCATCAAACAAACATTTTCTCCCACCGGGAATCTAACCCAGAACCTCTCGAGATGACGACGCCTTGAGGCCGGCGTACAGACCACGCGACCACGAAGGTCGTCAAATGCATTGCGATCTATGTAAATGTATATTTGTGATCACGCCTTTATCCCTAGGTGGGTGGAGTGGTTAACACTCATATTATCTGTTAAGTTCCTTTTAAGATTTATTCTAGTCTTAAAACGAGAAGAATGTATTATACTTGTTCTGTAATAACAATGTTACCATGGTCAGCCTCTTATTCATTGTATTTTTTATAGAACGACGAGTCAGACGGCGGCGTAGAAGGCGGGCACACCGACGCCGCGGCGTTAGCTCTCATGCTGCAAGAACAACTAGACGCTATCAACACGGAGATCAGGCTCATACAAGAGGAGAAGCAGAGCACTGAAGCACGCGCTGAAGAATTAGAGTCTAGGGTAAGTAAATTTTAAGCGAATTTTGACTTTAAAACAGTAAGGTGTTAATTTCAACTACGGAAATATTTTTTATTATGCTTCAAATAAATACGGTCTCAAGGGCAACATGACTGTGTGAGCTATCTTGTAATCTTGAGGTTAATTTGTACCGTTTAGTATAAAATTGAATAACACAGGCAGATTATTTGGTTAAAAATTAATGATATTGCGGATAGTCGTTTGTCTTGATAGATATTTTGACAATTCATAGCAGACACACAATTTACCAAAGAAAGTCTGCTGTTGTTTTTGTAGTGTTGTATTCGTATTAGAGGGTAAGGTAGCTGGAGTTCCACAGAGTTGGAGATTTAAATTAGGGTTGGCGACGCGCAAGCGTCACGTCCGTGCTGCAAGCGTTTATATGCCATGGTAATCGATCATCACAAGGTAATCCGTATACTTTTCTGTCACCCCAATTACAAATCATATGGTGTTGGACGAGTCGTTATGGAGATGCTTGAGGGAGGACTATGTGCAACAGTTAATAAATAAAAATAAATATCATTCCACATTCACACCTTGATAGGTGGCGAACTAAGCCCGTGCTAGTTACTTGTGCTATGGATACTAGATAACGGATAAATACGGATTTAATAGTAATATACAATTATAAATATTCAGAATTTACTCCATAAATATATGAATATACAAGACTGGAGAACAAGTGCCTGCATTCAGCACATAAACTTTTGCCCCTACTGGTGATCGTATCCAAAACCTCTCGAGATAGCAACGCTTACAGACCACTCGACCACGGAGGTCGTCGACCACATTAGGTGTCCCTGGACTGAATCAGGATGTTACGGTGTTTCGATTGCCAGGTAGGCCTCCTGTATGTAATTTTTTTTACATGTGAGAGGTAAGCTCTTGGCCTTCATCTCATCTGACGGTAAGCGACGATAAGGCCGAAGGTGGAAGACTTAGTATTATGACGACAGATTTAGGTAAGACGGTGGTAACTAGCCAAGCGGGCTCAGAAGCCTCTCCACCTAAACCCCGGACCTCCCGATCAACACCCGGTGGTATCGACCATTGGACCAGAGAGGCGGTCAAAAAAGAATACTACCAACCCATATCTTCCCTTGGATGTTGTAATAGGCGACTAAGGACTAATAACTGCACAACATCTAATACTTTATAGCGGCGACGCGCTCACTAAGTCACTGCTTGGTGAAGCGCGGACTATAGTAATGGACTGCTTTTGCGGTGCTTTTGCCTAGTGTTTGACTAACCCTTCGGGGATAATAGTCGTGATGATATGTATGTGTATATAAGGGTGCCCCGCTTGCAGGTGGGCAGCTACGAGCACATGAACGCGCTGGCGCCGGCGTCGCCGCCGCGTCTGCCGCACCACGCGCACCTCGCGCACCACAAGTACCACACGGTAACACGCACTACCTGCCTAGCTATATCCTTCATGTTAACACACCTTTAAATTCATTATTTACTCAACTAGTCTTATAACTTATAATAATTAACACACGAAAAGGGCAAAATATAAAGGAATACCGTCTAATACAATTGCTATTTAGAATATTAATTTCTTAATGTAAATTATAATAGTCGAAGTTATAGTAATAGTCGTTCGCTCATTGTTTATAAATCTAAAACTATGCTCTACTTTTATGTAATTATACTGTGTGTTCGAATAGTGTTCTTCACAATTGTTGTAATATAATATGTTATATTTTTAATTTACTATTATATGCGACTATTAGTTTCGACTTATACAATACGAAGTTATATATAATTTAATGTTTAATGAGAATACTAACCTGAGCTTGCCGAGTATGTAAAAGATGTGATAATTCATTCCATCTTCTATGTACCCTGTATTGTATACATCAATATGAGGCCCAAAAGTAACTAAGAGGATATTTTAATTGCTAGTTTAAAGCAACACAATTTAGAAGAAAAATTCTACTTGTGTATCTCAAAACAAAAGTAATCAAGCTCAGGTTCTTCCAATAATATTGGTCCATTTATACATAAAAATGTTAGTATTTGTGATCAAACTAAAAAATAGATATGTCAGTAAGTGTGTACAAAGCAACCGTATCTGTATTGTGAATGGTGGCGTAGGCGCCGGCGTCGATGTCGCCCGCGCACCTGGTGTTCCGGTCGGCGCCGTCGTCCGAGAGCCTGCCCGCCAGCCAGGTGCGCCGCTTGGCCCGCTTGCCGCTTACGCCACGCACCACAGGCTACGCTTGGCTGTTGTTAGCTGGATCTAATGCAATCTTAAGCAATGTTCACTGTCGCTACAATTGATAGGTTTTATGACACGGGGACCTAGCTTAGATTTTCGTAATGCGTCTTCTTTTTTGGGTATCGATGGACCCAAACTGTGTCTACCCAAAACTCAGGCACTAAAATAGCACTTTCGGTAGGATTTAATGGCGTAAGGTTTATAGTGCTCGGGTTCTTGGTTTAAAGTTGAGACTGCCAACTTTTCTACATCGAACTAAAGCCAGTATTACTGCTTGAGTAGATACAGATTGAAAGGGCTGGTGCTATTCATCCCAAGCCCAAATTTGAGCCTGCTCTTCAAAGAACACAGGATGATGGGTCTCTGAAACTAGTTATTAATATTTACAAATGTACAGATTCGCCAACACACCATTCAAAGAATATTCCTCTCGGCTGTTTTGTTGCATTTCGCTACGAATGTATTCTTTCAACTATTTCTATGACACCTGCTTTTAGTTGTCAATTTATACGAATTTAAAACCAAGTTAAACTGTCTACTGTCAAATGTGCTTCACATATTTTTATTGACCATACTTGTAGAAAATATTTAATTGCAATGTCAAATGCTATCTTTGCATAATGAAGAGAGATATATTATATTTAATAAGTATTTACTTAGTATTATAGAGTACCTATAGATAGTATAAACTGACCGAATGTGTGAACAGTTACGATCATATATTTATCGGATTTCGTTTTCGTATCGAGAAAGTATACGTGAGATTTATAGGTATAAATAAGAGGAACTCCAATAACACTTTGGATTAGGTGTGTTATGAAAATAAATGGAGTGGTTGCCAACCTATCTAATGATAGACCCTTTTGAAACGTTTTCATGAATTTGTCAAAGACATTTATGATCATGACTGCACACGTTTAAAGCTTTGCTTGTATTTATAATAATATCTACTTGTCAAAAGTGCTTCGAAGTAAAGCTTAGTATTAAAACAATAATATTATGTGCTTTGAAAGACACGTAGTTAAAATGACTAGACTTTTAATTAGACAGTCATAAAGCAATGTATATTATTATGTAATTTATTATACGTAAGGTTTTATTTCGTTCACACTTTGGAAATAAAGCAAACGCAAATTGCAATCAGTGAGTGACGTAAGCGAAATGAGTCCTTGTAATTATAATATAGATTAAATAAGAGACAAAATTAGTTGCATTTAGTTTATGTATTTAACATAAGTAGTAACGTAAGTTTACGTAGTTTTACATATTCTCTGGATTTAACTGCACATGCTGTTTAGATATAAAAATATATTTCAAATTAATTACGATACTAATTTATACTATGGATCAGTAGTTTACTTACATATTTTAAATAATATTTTTTTATTATCAGAGTATTATAATTATAACTATTTACTTTATACCTGCAGAATTGTATTTCTATGAAAGTGCGTACAATTATTATATTGTATACGATTGAACATTCCTTAGTAGGATATCCTACAAGTCCTATAACTAATAGTACCGTATATTTATTTTTGTTGTTTTAATTTTTTAATTATATGAAGTAGTTTAAAATCAATCAATTGTGATAACTCCTTATTTAGTATAGTAAATTGGATGTAGATATCAAATTTTAGTGAATAACATCCAACAGATTTTTCAATTGAGATCCATCTTATAGCAACTAGTACGATGCGACCAAAGTAGTAGAACCGCTTTAGACATCGTAATATTAACTTAATTTACAACTTGACCATTCCTTAGATTTGTTATTCATGTATACATCTGCTATTTCATATTTTAAGTTAGAAGTGTGCCAGTTATTTATTTTTGACGTATTGGTGCAGTTACAGTTGTGCGAGGAAGGCGTCGGCGGGGTCGGCGGAGTGGGCGGGGTGGGCGTTGGAATGGGGGGCGCGGGAGGGGCGGAGGGGGCGGAGAGTCCTCTGACTGCGCGATCGTTGCGTCTAGAGCGTGCTGCGAGAGCGATACACGCAGAACGCGATCGGCTCAGGACGCATTACCAGCCGCCGTACGACTCGTGAGTATATATTTCCTGTACATATTTGTATTGAGATAATATTTCGTCTTCTAATCTCCTCATGCGAAATGAACACTCCTTTCAAAGTCATTACTTTACTCATTACATACTACTCATTACATTACATTACTAATAGTCATTACATTACTACACCGTGCGTCGTGCGACTCGTGAGTGACATTTACACTTCTATTTGTATTAAGCGAAACGTTTTCTCTTCCAATCTCCTCTCATCTCCGAGTACAATTCCTAGACTGAGCGAGAACCGTTCTTAGTACAAATTAGATAAGAATACAGTGCGCGAATTTACGATATTAATTTTTCAAGCTGTTCGCCGGGCACTGTAACAGACTTGCCACATAAACTCTCCTCTTGATCACATGCACTATTCTGAATTCCACTACGAAATTATAGGAAAATGCCCGAACTGCTTCGGGAAATAGATTGTACGGTCGGTGTTTTTCTTCGACTTTGCGGGGACACTGAATTGAATTCAGCAAACTGCAAATGTTAAATCACTAAGACCCAATTGCACGATCGAGAGTTAGCACCTAACCCTGGGGCAAATATATGGGCAAACCCTGGGTTAGGCGCTAACTCTCGAACGTGCAATTGAGCCTAAGAATTACAAACTTACCATGAATGGAGATAGGAATTGTGGATTTGGGAGAATTTTATATAAAAGAGTTGTAGATGTATGTCTAACTAATTGACGTATTACTAATTAACTAACCTTTCTCTTACTTTCCACGCTGCCAGGACGTCGATGATGTCGGGAAGCCTGGCCAGATTCCCGATACACAGGTGCTCGTCTCTTGTTAACTTAAGATCTGTGTGCAAACCGTACCGTTCCGAAGTGAACCTCTCGAACGTGTGGTGCGACTGCCCCGACACATTGTTCAATTACGCGCCACACAAACTCTGCTTGAAGTCTAACATGTACAAAACACTCGACGACTATTTGTTCTACCATCCGTGCTTAGCCAAGTCTGCCAGTTATATTTGAAGCTTAGAAATGCATTGTATTGAAAACGAAATGTGCCTTATTATGGTTTGGACTTTGTGGATATTCATTAAAAAAAATAGCCTTAAAACTCAGTGACAAATAAGTGTATTTTGGAGACTTTAGAATTTACTTTTTTACTTAAAGTTGACTCAAAATTTGCATTACGTGGGTGTTTTGTATATTTTGCAGATGTCTATCGTCTATTCATATTTGTATTCTGGTTTTGTTTTTAAAATATTATATTTGAAAAATAACAATTTTGTTTAGCGTTTTATTAAATGTACCAAATGGAATTACTAAGGGCTCTTGAATTGGTTGCCTGTTATTCGTCTGGTTGGAGCACGGTACGTTTTATTAGTTATTACGTTATATGTATTGTGTGACCCTGACCCCTAGAGTACCTTAGCGCTCCGACACGGCTAACAGCAGACCCTTAGTAATTCCACTTACTAACGTAGGATCCGGGGCACATTACTGCAAATCGAACTCTAATTGGTGTGCATTTACAATAACACCTTACCTTGTTAATTATAACGCTCAAAATTTAAGAAAATAGTGTGGTTGGCTAGATTACTCTCGACTAGGTTAGACACATTTATTTACACAGCTCCTGTGCATTGACTGAAGCTTTCTTATTATTTGGTGTGGTTTTGTTTTTTGTTGTGATTCCTCTTCTATGTTACTGCAAATAATGTTCACATTAAAAAAGTTTAACTCTCCGCTTGTTTCAACTTGCTTAGTTGATTTTTAAGCTATGAATTGAAAGTCATTCCGTTAGATAAACCATAGTAACTTTTTTAACGTAGGAGAGTTTCAAGATCATATTTGCATAAATAAAACTAAAATTTATCTTCTCCTATTCTAAGGTTTAGGTACATTTATGAGAAGTAATGTTTAAAAATTTTTAGAGACTGGCCAAAATCATTACGGACAGTTTATAGCACAGATTGTAGTAGTCATCATTCATATGAGATAGTACCCAAATAGTAAAACGTATACCTAAGCTAACGATCTATACTACGTTTCAATCCTAGTTGGAAAAAAGGTAAACAAAACAAAGGTAATGTTTCATCTCTAGTGTTTTGTGATGACTGTAGGTAATTGGAATCAATTGAAATGGACAACAATTGTTACCGTTTATTATATTTACGTGCCAATGTCCATGTAAAAAGTAATTATTGAATAACAAATTCGGTAATAACGGTTCTTTTTTGTTTACCTTTTTGGCAACTTGTATTGAGACGTACTATAGTAATGGATCAATTTAGGCTGATAATAGACTAAACTTAAACTCAAATCTTGTATTCAGCTTAGGTATTTACATATTGTTTTGAGAACCCTTGTTTTGAGAAGAACGGGCTAGAAAGTCAGTTGTTAACGCTGTACATTATCCACAGCTCAAGCCAAGAGTCCCTCGGAGGGTTAAGCGGAGGCGCGTGGGGCGGCGCCTCCCCCGGGCTGCCTCGGGGGGTGGCCGCCGCCGCGTCTGCGGTGTCCATCGCCTCCATGCACCAGCAGAAGAAGAGGGGCATCAAGAGCTCGCTCGGCCGGTTCTTCAGCAAGAAGGAGAAGGCGGGCATGCCGGTGAGTTATATGGCCTACACAGCTCGACCTAAGAGTCCTTGAAACACATCACCATCCCCTCCATGCACCAGCAGAAGCAGAGGGGCAAGATGGAAGAGGCACTTTGAAGCTGTCTTTTTATAAGGTTGACTTGTGTTCTGGTGTTTAGGCAGTCGGATGTGGTGGTCGGAGGTCTATATCCAGAAGTAACCTCTCTAGGTTGAATGATAATGATTTTAAAAGATCACACAGTGGGTACTTTAGTAAATTAAAAAAATAAACTACATTAAAGTTTCCACCGATAACATTATAACGCTCTCCTTTTGTGGTGCCCAGTTCCTAATTAAATTTGAGGTCTGTTCACGTGTTGTCTTCTTCCATTCACTCCTCTCACTCACTAACCACCTCAAACTGATGTCCAGAGTGAATTATTGTTAAGAGTAAGAGCATCTAGCAGCTACCATTATAAAACTTTCATAGAAGATCAATGAATGGTCTTCTATACCACGGTAATCTGAACTGCATTCATAGGTTTTGGAGAAAAATTACAATTAACGAAAATCTTTTGACCAACCAACGTATATCAGGTGAGCATCAAAAGACTATACCTACATTAGTCCATAGTCTTTCAATCCCTTTTCATTGACAGAAATGATAAAATGTTATCAGATGATTTGTTATTTAAGTTCAAGCTTGCAACCATGTATTAAAAGTGTATATCCCCGTCAGATGCCAGCGGGGTCAGGCGCAGGCGCGCGGTCGATGTCGTCGGCATCTTCGTTGGGACTTTCATCGTTGGCGGACGAAGCGCCCGACGCGCCACCACAGCATCATCAGGACTACGCACGCGCCAAGTCGAAGTCAGTAGCTAGTTATTTTGTTTATCATGGTGATACTAATGGCCTTATGATCAGTGTTCCTAAACGGTTTTTATCTTAGAATCAAATGTTTATCCTAGCTAGATTTCATCTTATCATGAATGTTGTCAATATGTAGGTACCGGCACGAACTGCTAGGCGGGGCTTGTAACATTAATTATAATTTGCGTTCTATGCTTAGGTTGTTGATACTAACCTGTCTATACAATACTTCGGGGACCGCGACTACCTGAACGAGTTAAGGTCCTTTCTGCACACCTGCGCATGCTACATCCATGTTAGGATGTTGTAAAGAAATGTGTGAGAGAGAGAAAGTGAGTTGTATTCCGTCACGGACTGGCTTATGTTATACACAAGCGCAATGGATATGCAAGCACGGGATTGGTTGCAAATGAGTCGGAGAAAAGCGGATAGTTTTTATCATAAAACAACGTGCGTTGCGCGTCGTAATAGGGTCTCAACTGGTCGGCGACGTGGTGGAGTCGCGGTCTTCGCCGGCCGGTGCGCTAGAGATACGGTCGTGTCGATGTCACTTATCGATTATCAGTAAACAATCGATAAGTGCCCTATACAATATGTTATGTAATGAAATTAAATAATATTAATGTTTTAAATTAATAATAATATATTGTGTAGTGTATTTGTATTGCGTGTAATTTGTAAATAATATAAATATTAATATGCGATAAATATAAATTAAATAAATTTAATAAATACTAAATGTGTGTGAGTACACTACACATAGAATATTTTTCGTGCCTGAAACAATATGGTCCGGTGTAATGGGCGGAGACCTTAAATCGGCGAAGCTAAGCGTCCCGTTAGCGTTCTATGCACAGATATACTTTAACATGGATGACGGAAATGCATGTATTGCGCGTGTTCGAAACCCCGACCAAACGTCGGGGTTGGCCGCTGCTCACTAAAAGTCTGCGCGTCCTAATGGCAGCAAAATCTAAAAAAATGTCTCGTGTGTTAATTGACGTAGAGGCATCGGAATCTTTCAACCAGCTTGGATTTCCCGTCTCAAAAATACGGCTGTGACGTCACAGTAGATGTCAAAAAGTGGACACGCTCGGTTTCAATACAAATCGATATGCTCGCGTTATTTATGTAAACGTATGATTGTATGGTCGAGAGTGAAGTGGTGAATGTGTGCAGGGACCGCGACTACCGGCACGAGCTGCTGGGCGAGGCGATGCGCGCGGGCACGCCGTTCGCGCTGTGGAACGGGCCCACGGTGGTGGCGTGGCTGGAGCTGTGGGTGGGCATGCCGGCCTGGTACGTGGCCGCCTGCCGCGCCAACGTCAAGTCCGGCGCCATCATGTCCGCGCTCTCCGACCAGGAGATCCAGCGGGAGATCGGTCAGTGCCGCGCTCTGCCAGCACCACACTCGCACTCCACCCGGCATCGGACAAATACACTAAAATATTGGGTCCTTACCTATGAAATTGGTGTTTTTATTCTTTCTTAGCAATTTGTCCGTAACTATTAAGTTTCAGAACATTCTTATAAAATAATTGCCTCTTATAAAAATAGACCATTTGAGCTCGTATTATTTAATTTGATAATTTTTTGTAAGTTTAATTGTGTTAAAATTAGACACAAAGACAATTATTTTTAACTGCCTCCCGAATACATCATTTGATTTGCATTAACATAAAAACGATGAATAATTTTTATCAAGCGTATTGCTAAAACTTGTCTAATGATACATGCCAAATATTATTATCTCTGGATTTTTCGTTGTGAAGAAAACTGATAAAATGTAAGTATGTAAAATGTAGACATCCCCAAAATCTCCATTCAAAACACCAATTTCATAGGTAAGGCCCTAATATACTTACTACGTCTTCTACATACTCATCATCGTTGCCTGCCCTTTTCCCAATTTCATTTGGGGTCGGCGCAACGAGTCTTTCTCCTCCACTCTCCATCGCACGCCATATCAACATTCACTCCCATTCTAGCCATGTCCTCGTTCACACGATCTATTCATCCCTTCTTCGGTCTTCCTCTCCCTGCATCACCATCCACTCTCATATTCATAACTATTCTCGTCACATGCTCATTCTTTCTGCTCAAAATATGTCCATGGGCCGTAACACCACCACCTGGCCCAACGCGGGTTGGTGGGTAGAAACGGTCGCAATGGCGACCGGGACCAACGAATTAACGTGCCTTCCGAAGACGGAGGAGCTCGTGATCACAAAAGTTTGGTCACCCATCCGCGGCCTGACCATGGCGAAAGCAGCTTTGATTTCGATCGAAAGCCAAAGCGTACGAACCACTACGCCACCGAGCTCCTCCTTTTTTTTTTTGAAAAAATTATCATTTGAAATCAATTCTACGCGTAAGATGAGATCACTTGAGATTTTCGGTCTAAATCTAAACCAAGGATGGATCCTAGATCTCATCTTAGCTTGTATATTCTAACGTTTAGTAAAATATGTATATCCTCGTGTTCTAGGCATAAGCAACCCCCTCCACCGGCTGAAGCTGCGGCTGGCCATCCAAGAGATGGTGTCGCTGACGTCGCCGTCCGCGCCTCGCGGCACCGCGTGCGCCGCGCTCGCCTTCGGGGACATGAACCACGAGTGGATCGGCAACGCGTGGCTGCCCTCGCTAGGTAACTATACACCGGGAGATAGGGGCACTGACCTACATGTCTACCTACGCCTCGAGGCATAGAGCACATGTACAGTCGGGGTAGAAAAGGGTTCGTCACCTTAAAGTCGATATTTGTTTGCACGAGGCAACGTCAGACACCAGAACCTAACCTCGGTTATTATACTCTTTATTGGACTTGAAAATACATTAAAAACTTATGTTACAATGCACAGTTATTACCTATCATACGTTACATTATCATACGTATTTCTCACTTTAAATTGAACTTTTGCTTAGTCACAACTATTTAAATTCATTCTTATTAACATGATGTTGCAAAAACCATTTATGGTAATACGTTAAACCAGGATTATGAGATCATTGCGCCTAAGAAATTTGTGCTTATGTAGACCCAAATCTGTCAGGCTAAATCACATTTCCCTTGGGAGATACAGATTTGATCAGTTGTTGTTGTTCATCGTCGTTACAATGCTCATTATAAATGTATGTCATTTCCAGGTTTACCTCAATACAGGACAACGTTCATGGAGTGTCTCGTGGACGCTAGAATGTTGGAGCACCTCACAAAGAGGGATCTACGGACGCAACTCAAAATGGTCGATAGTTTTCATAGGTATGTGATATATTTTATAAATCGTATTTGGAATTTATAAAGGATCGAATTTTTCAAAATCGTACATTTCTTAATCTATTCTCTGTCGATCTAGTCGGGGTAACCATATAGTCCACTTTTTTTTGCACGAGGTAATGTCAGTCATGCAAACATTTTACTTCAAATACGATGTCGCTTTGCGCTTGCAATAAGCTAGAAATGTCAGGTCAACTTCTTAACTACCTAATATCGAAAAGGTTTTATCTTAAAAATATAAAACTAACCATCTTATCACAAAAAAACTTAAACATCTGTTAAGCATGTGTTTTAAAAAAACGTTACCACAAGCCTGTAATTTACGATTGTCTAGAGCTAGACGCGGCTTAAACATCACAACAAGAGTTTACCTAAGGTGTTTTTGTTCCAGAACGTCACTGCACTTCGGGGTAGCATGCCTGAAGCGATTAGGATATAGCGTACGAGCGTTGGAGGAGAGAAGACGAGCGGCGGAAATGGGCGCCAGAGACGTGCTCGTGTGGACCAACGAGCGGCTGCAGCGCTGGCTCGTGGCCATCAACCTCAAGGTGAGGGGGGACTGGGCCAGGGACGAGCTGGTGTGGTCCAGCGAGCGGCTGCAGCGCTGGCTTGTGGGCTGGTGTGGACCAGCGAGCGGCTGCAGCGCTGGCTCGTGGCCATCAACCTCAAGGTGAGGGGGACTGGGCCAGGGACGAGCTGGTGTGGTCCAGCGAGCGGCTGCAGCGCTGGCTCGTGGCCATCAATATCAAGGCGAGGGGGGACTGGGCCAGGGACGGGCTGGTGTGGACCAGCGAGCGGCTGCAGCGCTGGCTCGTGGCCATCAACCTCAAGGTGAGGGGGGACTGGGCCAGGGACGAGCTGGTGTGGTCCAGCGAGCGGCTGCAGCGCTGGCTCGTGGCCATCAACCTCAAGGTGAGGGGGGACTGGGCCAGGGACGAGCTGGTGTGGTCCAGCGAGCGGCTGCAGCGCTGGCTCGTGGCCATCAACCTCAAGGTGAGGGGGGACTGGGCCAGGGACGAGCTGGTGTGGTCCAGCGAGCGGCTGCAGCGCTGGCTTGTGGCCATCAACATCAAGGCGAGGGGGGACTGAGCCAGGGACGGGCTGGTGTGGACCAGCGAGCGGCTGCAGCGCTGGCTCGTGGCCATCAACCTCAAGGTGAGGGGGACTGGGCCAGGGACGAGCTGGTGTGGTCCAGCGAGCGGCTGCAGCGCTGGCTCGTGGCCATCAATATCAAGGCGAGGGGGGACTGGGCCAGGGACGGGCTGGTGTGGACCAGCGAGCGGCTGCAGCGCTGGCTCGTGGCCATCAACCTCAAGGTGAGGGGGGACTGGGCCAGGGACGAGCTGGTGTGGTCCAGCGAGCGGCTGCAGCGCTGGCTCGTGGCCATCAACCTCAAGGTGAGGGGGGACTGGGCCAGGGACGAGCTGGTGTGGTCCAGCGAGCGGCTGCAGCGCTGGCTCGTGGCCATCAACCTCAAGGTGAGGGGGGACTGGGCCAGGGACGAGCTGGTGTGGTCCAGCGAGCGGCTGCAGCGCTGGCTTGTGGCCATCAATATCAAGGCGAGGGGGGACTGAGCCAGGGACGGGCTGGTGTGGACCAGCGAGCGGCTGCAGCGCTGGCTCGTGGCCATCAACCTCAAGGTGAGGGGGACTGGGCCAGGGACGAGCTGGTGTGGTCCAGCGAGCGGCTGCAGCGCTGGCTCGTGGCCATCAATATCAAGGCGAGGGGGGACTGGGCCAGGGACGGGCTGGTGTGGTCCAGCGAGCGGCTGCAGCGCTGGCTCGTGGCCATCAACCTCAAGGTGAGGGGGGACTGGGCCAGGGACGAGCTGGTGTGGTCCAGCGAGCGGCTGCAGCGCTGGCTCGTGGCCATCAACCTCAAGGTGAGGGGGGACTGGGCCAGGGACGAGCTGGTGTGGTCCAGCGAGCGGCTGCAGCGCTGGCTCGTGGCCATCAACCTCAAGGTGAGGGGGGACTGGGCCAGGGACGAGCTGGTGTGGTCCAGCGAGCGGCTGCAGCGCTGGCTCGTGGCCATCAACCTCAAGGTGAGGGGGGACTGGGCCAGGGACGAGCTGGTGTGGTCCAGCGAGCGGCTGCAGCGCTGGCTCGTGGCCATCAACCTCAAGGTGAGGGGGGACTGGGCCAGGGACGAGCTGGTGTGGTCCAGCGAGCGGCTGCAGCGCTGGCTCGTGGCCATCAACCTCAAGGTGAGGGGGGACTGGGCCAGGGACGAGCTGGTGTGGTCCAGCGAGCGGCTGCAGCGCTGGCTCGTGGCCATCAACCTCAAGGTGAGGGGGGACTGGGCCAGGGACGAGCTGGTGTGGTCCAGCGAGCGGCTGCAGCGCTGGCTCGTGGCCATCAACCTCAAGGTGAGGGGGGACTGGGCCAGGGACGAGCTGGTGTGGTCCAGCGAGCGGCTGCAGCGCTGACTCGTGGCCATCAACCACAAGGTGAGGGGGGACTGGGCCAGGGACGAGCTGGTGTGGTCCAGCGAGCGGCTGCAGCGCTGGCTCGTGGCCATCAACCTCAAGGTGAGGGGGACTGGGCCAGGGACGAGCTGGTGTGGTCCAGCGAGCGGCTGCAGCGCTGGCTCGTGGCCATCAATATCAAGGCGAGGGGGGACTGGGCCAGGGACGGGCTGGTGTGGACGAGCGAGCGGCTACAGTGCTCCTAGCACGGCCATCCATTGTATTCTTCGGCGTAGTGGTTACAGATCTTTGGTAGGTTTTTGATCATTGGCGAGCCATCACTGAAGAAATTCTCTACAACAATGGCGTAATGCACATGAAATAAACCAACATTATCAGGCTTTCAATAATCCATTCTTAAAGCGCATTGAAGACTACCAAACGTTCGTAGCTGATGTTGCTCTTTTCGGAGAAAATATCCCACAAAATGTATTTAAGCACATAATAATGTGTGTATTGCAGGAGTTCGCGAACAACCTGTCGGAGAGCGGCGTGCACGGCGCGCTGATCGCGCTCGACGACAACTTCGACGCCAACAGCATGGCGCTGGCGCTGCAGATACCCACGCAGAACACGCAGGTCGGGCACCACTCTCATGTCATATACCTACGGTCGGAACAGGGTTTTCACGAAGGATTCTTCCTAAGAAATCACCAACTATTCGAAATGTCGTAATAATTCACACTGTAGCGTCTGCGAACGTCTCAGTGGTCTAGTCGGGAATTGAACCCCCAACTTCTCGGTGCCTTTTTTTTCAACTGTCACACCTATCAACAAGCCCCATTTAATGCTGCTTGTTTAACGGACACTAGATAACGGATAAATATATTTAATAGATAAATACATATAAATATCCTAAATATTCACTCATTTGCAAAAAAACGCGCGGTTTTGATTTTCATTCATCTTTAAAAAGTTACAATACAAAAAAGGTTTCAATCGTTTGTACACGTTACTGGCCGGTTTTAAAAATGCCGTGGTATTTGAAAAAGTAAGTTCTAAATTCAAATTTTCATTTGATGCTCATTTTTACAGAAAACCCCTTTTTAAAAATCCTACATTTTTGGCGCGAAGTTCCAGAAGTTAACATCGACTTTCATAACTTTTATTCAATTTTCATCGATTAATTTCATATCCTTGACTGTCAAAGCTTTATTTATTGCTGTTTGGCTGTATAAATAATGGTAGATAAAGTGGTAAAAGCTACCAAAATTATCGCGCTTGAAGAGGGTTGCAGCCAATACTTCGTGGCTAGGAGGCTAAATGTTAGTCGCTCGACGGTCCAAAGGACCTGGCACCGATATCAGGAAACTGGTTCCGTCGAGAGAAACCCTGGTTCCGGAAGAAAACCATGTACCCAACCACGGGATGATCGTTTTCTTGTGAGTCGCGCATTGTGAGAAATCGCAAATCTTCGTATGTGAATCTTAAGAACAACCTCCAAGAAGTAAGAAATGTGCATATTAGTCTATAGACGGTCAGGAGGAGGCTTCTCGCTGCCAATATACGCAGTCACCGCCCGCGGCCCCAAATTACTCCGTGAGAACCGAGTTCACAGGCTTAGGTTCGCTAGAAATTGTGAATCATGGACTCAAGAAGATTGGAATAGGGTTTTGTTCTCTGATGAAGCCAGGATATCTCTGTTCGGTGAAAATCGACTAAGAAGACAAGGAGAACGCTTTGCAGAGGCATGTTTCGAAGAAATCACACCTTATGGTGGGGGCTCTGTTATGTTAGGCAGGAATAAATTCAATGGATCGTACAGAGTTAGTCTTCATTGAAAACGGCTCACTGACTAGGCATCGATACATAACGGAAGTTCTAATTCCTCATGCACAATCCGCATTGGCCGCTCTAGGTGAAGACTCGATTTTTATGGACGACAATGCTCGCGCCCACCGATCTCGCGATGTTAAAGCGTATGTGCAAGAGGTCGGCATTCGTCGTTTGGATTGGCCAGCTCGAAGTCCCAACCTCAATCCCATAAAGCATGTCTGGGACGTCCTGAAACGGCGTGAGAGATCAGTACTACCGGCTTCGCATACCATCAAGAGAGCTGAAGAATGGGATTACTGCGGACGGGGAACGTATTCCGCAAGCAAGTATCCGGGATATAGCATGCCCAGACGAATTCAAGCTGTGATTTTAGCTAGAGGGAGTCACACTCGATACTAAACATTTATCTGCTTTTACTTTATTAAAGAAAAACAAACAAAAAACTTTTACACGAACATACACTACTAGTGAGGTTTAGCATTATTTCCCATAAATTGTATCAAAATTTTATGAAATACTGATGAAAACGATTATTTTCTTATTAATTTACCAAATTGTGAGGATAAAACTACCTATAATTATCAAACAAAGCAATATTACCATTTGGAATGGTTCATTGCTTAGGTGCCCGTTTTTTTGCAAATGAGTTTATATAAACATCAAATGCCTGAAAATTCATCACCCAAACCTTTGGCCCCACCGTGGATCGAACCCAGAACCTCTCGAAATGGCGACGCCTTGAGACCACTCGACCACGGAGGTCGTCGATTTAGGAGGCAGCTATCAAAAAAATGACAATGAAGGGCCTGGTCCATGATACCTATATTAATTAATCTTGTTTTAAATATTCCAGGCGCGACAAATACTAGAAGTGGAATTCGCCAATCTTCTAGCAGCGGGAACAGAACGCACGGCGCGACACCACGAACACGCGCCGCCGTCCTGACGCCCGCCGCTGCTAGACTAGGCCGGGCCTTCGCCCCTCTAGCCAGGCCGACGCCCCGCTAGTTAGCCCAGGGCTAGGCCTTCGCCCCAGGTAGTACACCACCCGACTACCCAGAGACTATCCACCAATACGTCCTGACAACATAGTGGTAAAGACACTAGCGTAACGTCGAAATTTAAAAGTTTAGGCGACATAGCTAGGTGCCTAAGTTCAGAGTGCTTCAGCTTCTGTTCACAACTGTCTGGAATCAAAAAACCAGTTTTATCTTCAGCTTTTATTACTTTTGTCTTCTTCCGTCTGTATTCCTAAAAAACATTTAATTTTATGATATTCAAGACAAGGAAACCTTCATCGCATTTCCTCTGGCGATTTTGTGGCGTCATGGTTACATAAAGAAAGACGGCACTAGACTTCCTCAATCAAATCTATGATCCGACAATTGTGAATAGAAGACAGGTCGTTTTAAATATTCGTTTATCGATCTAGGCGCCTTCCTGTTCAGGTTGATGATTCTGGTGATCTTAAAACCTTGACTTATTTCAAGTAGTTTTTACCATGTTATTATACGAATTCTGTTAAATATACTGACTGATTGTTGAACGATATGTGTGGCTAAACAAATTATATAATTATATATAATTATTTAGTTTAGCTATTGCAAGGGATATTTAACACGATTTTATTGATCTTCCCTGAAGATATTTTGGTAGCGAAATTAGTTGGTTGGATTGGAATCCTTTGAATTGGTTTTTATAGCTTAATTTTGATTTTATATTACCGCTAGGTATAAAAACCTGTTTTCTTATATCTTAAATTTTCAGTCAGTATGAATTGCTTATGAAAAGTCAAACGACACACTTGAATGGGAATGGCGTAAATTAGTCTGTTGTAGACAAGTGCATTTGAATATGGCAACTGAGATGCGCACGACAGTAACTCAGTAATGTGATCACAAATTTTTACAATTTCGACTTAGAAGTAGCTAGTACAAATTTCCGGAGTGACGGCTCGAGAAAAAAATGGACTCGAAAATGTTGCCATATCCAAATAATTTAAATAATATTGTTGGTAATTACAATAAAGTTTTCATTAATGTGAATATTGACTATTAAATAAATATACAGTTGTAGCGCAGTTATGCTTGAATTATGACGATATAAATAACGAAAGTGCTCTGATGCAGTAGTTTTACTATGTACTTAACATGTATTCCAATAACTATATTATTACGAAGTACATAATATTATGTAGGTGTTGTATTCTGCGATGAGGTGACTGTGTAAATCTATGGATTGATCTAATATTCATTTTTGATATTAACGAGTTTTATTTAGTGATGAGTTTATTACAATTATATTACTTAGAAGTCGTACTCTACAATATGTTCTTCTATTGTCTATGACACTGCTCAAACGATTTAATCCATAGACATCACACGGTGCACATATTTGAACATTGTCACACTCTGATGCCAAATATTAGTTAAAATTTAACTAATATATATTGGCTGATTTTACGGTCGTCTGCGCATGCTGAGACGCGCCGTGCGTCGCCTGTGCTTCGGCCGTGAAATCAGTCGATTAGAGTTACGATATTGTGAATGAATTTTCATCGATTTATTCGGACAACTTCTTATCGTATTTTTTTACTGGGTACGCGTTATGAATAATGTTGGGTGCGTGACGTCACCGGCCGCTCTAACGGGTCGCCGTCACAATCTGATATTATTGTGATCCGTAGGTAAGTTAGTCCTGGTTAGAGCCGGTGCGAGCCGACCCTGTATCTGTCTGTCTACTAAGTGCCTCGCGGAGGTGTGTATATATATAGCTTTATGTAGAACATTGTGTGCCTCTCCGTTTGTCGGTTTGTTTTTTGCATACGATAAACACTACCGTTTATATAATAAATAATATGAAGGTATTTAATAAATCACAAACATTGTAATATTATATAATATAAAATAAAAGTTACTAATAGTCGCAATACGCTTTATCGCTTGTTGTTATTTTGTACTTGGTACACGGGTACCTGTATACGGAACAGTGTTATGGAAGAGGGCACACAGGCAACTAGTCTTATGTACAGTGTTAAAGGCATTGTTTTGTAATCTTCTATTTTATTAACTACTTATAGCAAAGACTACCAAGACGTAGCTAGGTATATTTTTGTTATAACGTATACAAATAGTATTGCGTGCGCATAGCATATACTCTTCATCGCAGCACAAGTATATTTGATTGAATTGAATTAAACATTCAGTACAAGTATCTAATGAAATTTTGAAATTAAAAAGTACAATATTTCATGTTTGTGTCACTTCACTTATATATAACTAAATATACAGTTGTGCTGCAATGGATAGTGTATAAAATAAATTTCATTTATGGAGCGGTGTACGATCGCATAGCTATCACAATATAATTTTTTTTTAATTAATCCAAGTGTAATTTTTAACTAAATTATTTTATAAGTTTGCCATACTAGCGATAATATTATTAACTGACAAACAAACTTACCTCCTTGAAGTATAGAATGAATTGTTTACACTGTTCAGTGCATCGTACATCGCCACGAATGTCTTCAATAGTTAATGAAATATATAAAATTGTATAGCTAACCGATTTTAATTTTGTGGGATCTTTATTATTAGCGAATATATTGTAAATATGGTTTCTGAACATAGCGTTTCTATCATGAGTAGTTAAAATGTAGCAATATTTAGCTAGGATGTGTTCAAACGACTAGATTGTTATTTTTATTATTTTAATGCTTTATTTATTTAAAACTTAGGATGTATTATTTATTACGTTGTTAAGTAACATAATCAGTACATGTCCGTTCATTATAATTTTGTGAAATACCTCACGTATTGTCTTTGTCCTGTCCTGCGAACTCGTATTTTATCACAACTTCAAGTTTCTTTAATAATTACGGTCAAAATAAAAGGGCTGCTAATATACTGAATAGGATTTTCAGAATATGTAAAGGTGTATAGTATGTGAGTAACAGTATTAATAACATAGGGAAGCTATCGTGTGACCACCGCAACGGCGTCATATACATAAACAAATGTATAATTTAATATTTACCTGTTAGATCAGAATAAAGTATGTATTTGTAATTTCCAAAATTTTATATCAAAATTATTCAATGTATAATAAATAATAATAATAAAAAATAATCAATATTTATCGTATGTTGTTGTGGCTGAAATTGAAGTATTGCTGTGGGACAGGGGGCGTATACACACTGGAAGTACAAGAGACAGCATATTAGGGGTTGGACAACATGTAAATTACGCCAGAGGTATGCCGGATCGTTTGTTTAATTATCTGTAGTGTATATAAGGTACGAGTGTGTCACTGTATGTCGTTAGACAGTCAGCGTCATTAGGAACTCTGTATGTAGATACAGTCAGCGTCTTTAATTAACTTTTTGATTAAAAGAAGAATTTGCCATTATTAATGTAATGCAATATGTTAACAAAGAACAATACACCTACTCTAAATGTGAATTTACATTATGTTGAAAAGCGAGTCGCTATAATTCTTGATCAAACTGAACAGTAATTATTTATTTTTATTGCATTTCAATATCTGTACATTGGAAAAAACCTCAATGTAAACACTACAATATCATGTTTTGAAGACTCGTAGTAGAATCAATATGGTGTTAAACGTAGTTCTTTCATGTCCTAATGCGTTGTCCTTGTACTGGTCCAATATGTTCGTGACATGTGGCCACGTATGTCCAGTTGTGCTAGTTAGGGCGGCCAGTCCCGCGTCGCTGAGGGCTATATGAGGTTTAATCGCGTCGGAACATAGCTTCTAACGCATCACAATTCCATGTAAATTAAAACTAAAATTGAAGAACGTGAATATTTTAAAATAACGGACTGTCAACCGTTACATTTAAATTATTATGCAAAATTACCGTCGTGATTGAACCTCGGCGGCTGTAGTAGTTACATTATGACGAGACCGTCTCAGACGCTTCACGTCGGTATATCATTCGTACACATCAATCGTTTCAATATGAAGTAAAAGTATATATATTATAGACACAAAGTTTTATAAATGCAAGTATGATATGTTTACGAAATGGTTATTTATTAGTGTAGCTTTTTGATGTAGCTACGAGGCCGGCGGGCGCACCGGGCCATGCAGATACTGTGTCTTATATCCTCAACGTGGTGTAGATAGCGCTTATCGTCCGACTTAGCTTATTCCGGAGACGCTGGAGCTAATTCCGTAAATTATAAATAAATTTAATCAAATGTCCTCTAAATTCTGTAATCCATAAGAAACCTCCACAAGTGCCAACGTGTCTCGGCAGGAAGGCGGACGCGGCTAACGAACAATAACTAGAATAATTTTGTATCTCCGTCACATTCCAGCAAACATTTCGGTGTATTATTATTGTAAAGATTTCGAACAAAACGAGATATTTTTCAATACTTTAGTCCCAGTGGCTCGCGCTACCAAAGAGTAAAGTTACCCTCAATGTAAGGAATTAATGTAAAATAGTTTGTTAGTTAAATTTCGAATGTATATATAATTTTGCATAAATGTGTTGCATAGCTTCGTATAGAAGGGAGTGTATACCGAGGATGTGTGCTGCGCCCGGCCGACAGGCCGCGCGAACATTCCACGCTTCTGTCATTATCGCTTCGGCCCTCGACTAATCATTAGTGAAATGTGCGGAAAGTATTCTTGTGGTTACAGGGGCATTCTATAATGTCTGATCAAAAATGTTAACTTAGACAATGATTATTTTGACCAATGTAATCTGAACTATTGTGTAACCTTTGTAAAAATATTTATCAAATGTGCGATGACGACATACGTTATGCATAATGATAAGAGGTAAATACAATTTACACGATACTGAACTTGGTTTTATTTTCTTCATCCCTTTTGCATTTATCGAAACTTCATGCTAATGCCGTTTTCGCCAATGGGGCCTGTCGTTTTTGACTCACCAGGTGTCGCCACTGGAAGTGTAGTCATAATCATAAAGTACAACTACGACATTTAAAGTTTATCTATCATACAGGCGGCGAAACAAATGTATGACAACAGAACCGATTTATTGGCCAAGTCACAGAGTTGCGAGACCCGTTTTGATTGGAAAAAAGTCAATATCCGGTTTACATTATTCCTCGAGTAGCGCTGGACTGGAATGGAATGGGCTGGCGATATCGTCTACATGATTCCAGTTGTTTAAAAGCTGTCGAATCGTCCAAGACTACAGTAGCAATGAGATCGAGAAAGCGGTTGAAACTTTTATTGAAACATTAACAAAAGTAAGTGTTACAAGAAATTATTAATGGGGTTAATATGGAGCTTAAAAAGGTAAGCATTTGGGTGAGACATAGAATCGGCGAAAGATATCAAAAAGGAGGGCCGGTAATGCTTTTACAACTGAAGGCCGAATATCTTATTGTATAATTTTTCTAAGGTATAATTATTCCATAGCAGATTTTGGAGCATAGATTTATTTTTATAATCTTCTGATATGTCCCATAGACATGAATTTTCTCTGTAGGTATAAATTTGTTCTTCATTTAGTTTTTCGTTGTTAATGCTTTCTTCGCAATGCAGGTAAAATTCTGCAAAATCAAGCAACGTGTTTCCTGTACTATTGTTCTGTCAGCACTGGAATAATTCGGGAATGACTGGATTCGTCATCTACATGATCCCAGTAGCGCTGGATAGCCGTGTTGGATTCAAAGGTAGACCGCCAATCCAGTTTCTGCACTGGATTGATCAGTGGATCTAGTGCTAGAGTGAAAGTAAACCGAGCTGAAATCAAATTATAAAACTGTCTGAAAGCTGCCTGATTCAAGAATCCGTAATTGAAATTGTCTTTTCAACCTAACAAATTGCTAAATATTCGCAACATTTAATTAAATATAAATAAACCAACCCAAAATCTATGCCATTTGACATTTTAAAGATCTCACGCTACACAAGCGCCCCTAGCGGCGATTCATGCGCGATAGCCCTTGTTGGTTAAAATGATATATGATTTCTATTATGTATTATTTTCAAACATTTATTTCATTTAATTTTTACATTGTTTTACTACTCAAGTGTATGTTTTAAAATGAAGTTACTACTATAGCTAATAAGCATTTGGCTTAATTTTATCAAATAGAAAAAAAAACACATCTCTGGGAAATTAAACCAATAACTTTGATAAAACTTAATTTATTCAATAAAAACGTACTTTTACATTTGCGGTTTCTTTTTATTACCCATTTTACTTAATTGTCTACAAATCTTCTTTTTTAGTTCTTTTTGTCGTTTTATTCGTCGCCACTCCTCTTCCTCCATTTGTTTTCTATGTGTTTTTAGTCTTTCTGCGGTAGCCTGCTTCTGAACTTCTTTCTTTTTATTGAAATTAGTCTTTATCATCTTCATAACATTAGTAACCTTCTGTTCATATGGACTCTTCACGACTGCTATTCTGTTCTTCAGTTTATCTTTAGGATTATTACCAGAGAGAGTTGTACTTCTGTCTTTGGGTTTAAATCTATAAGGTAATCCTTTTTGTAATTCTTTAGGTATTACCAAAGGTTTAAATACCTTAGCTTCTCTATTTATCTCTGAATACATTGAATCAGTGTTGGCTTCATTCTTGATATTTCGTTCTCTCTTCAATTGGCCTTTAGTCTTCATACCTTGCCAAGCGTTTTTATTACCAGCTGACAATAGGAGGTTCACAACAGGCGCGTAAAACTTTGTAACATCTACTTTAAACCATGTTCGACAGAAAACAATGTCACTCATCAAAATTTTATCCTCGAAAGTGGCTCGGAACGCGCCTTCCGGTTTATTGAGAGCTTTTTTTATTTGACCTCTAATTCCTGAGACTGTTTTTATTCTTGCACCTTCAAATTTTGCTACCTCCAATGTGCTAGTGAACATATCTTTGATGAATGCAGTCTTCTTATATATTTTTAAAGGAGTACCAACAAGCTTTAACTTTTTCATAATCTGTGTGGACTTGTTTATTTCATTCACGCTCCCTGTAGCTGCTATCCTAAACCCAATTTTTTTAATTTCATTAGTGTTGTTATTCACAGTTTGCAAAGCAAGAAATCCAGTATTTTGTGGGGTGATTGGCCCATAGAAATGCATATTGCATGTCACATGTTCAGGGGTATATTTTAAGTATCTACATTTTAAGTCATCTTCTATTTTAGAATAAATTGGCAATGTTTGAAACCGGCGCCAGCCTAGAGACACTATAAGTGGGTCATTTGTTTTTAAAATTTTTTTGTACCACCGATGTTTCTTTACTTTACATGATACAAACCCAATATTTTGTTCTGACATATTAAGAGAACCTATTAATATTGGGTAGCTTGAGTCAAAGTTTGTGGCAAATTCTGAAGGCATATCTTTAAACCTCATTCGCACATACAGTCCAGGCCTAAAGCCTTCTACTTCTATTCTTAACCCATTATCCAGATTTTCAAACACTGATTTATTTAGTTCAGATTGTTTCAAAGCTTCTGCTTTTAAATTTTCATAATAAGCATGATCACCCTTTATTCTATGGTCATCAGGATTATCATACTCTGCATCAAACTTTGCTTTTAACTTAAGTTTTTTGTCAAGAATTTCAGATTTTGTTGGTTCTGCCTTCCTCTTAGTGCCAGGTTCAACTTTTTCTTCAGCCTTAGATTTATCATCAGCAACATGTTTTTCACCAGTTTCAAGGTCCTCAAAGTCTCCAAATAATTCTTCTTCATCCCCATCACTAACATCATCTAATTTCAGAAGTTCAGATGCATCCTCATCTGCTGATCTTTTGCCAGTGACAAAGCAGTTGATTAAAAATTGCTGATTTATGTCACTAGTCCAATCTTTAAGTGGTGGTTTATCTAGTGAATAAAAGAAAGAGCATTCTTCCAAATCCAGCTTTTCCTTCTCTTTTTGCTTCTTCTTTTGAGTTGTAGTAACTTTCTTAAACAAACCCCCTAGCTCTTCTTCATCAGATTCATTTTCTGACTCATTTTGTACATCTTTAGATTTATTCCCAATCTCAAATTCACCATAGACTAGTTTCATTATATTTTTAGAAGTTCTTTGCCTTTCGAAATAAGCCTCAGAAGCTTTCTCACTTAGTTTTTCTTTCCATTTTGCACCTAAATCTTCATTTTCTGATTCATCACTGGAAGATTCATTTTGCTGAACATCACTATTTTCCATTTCATTATTGTCTTCTACATCTGTGTCCTCATTATCATCATGCTCTCCATCAGAATCATTAACCCAAGGTAATTTATTATTCTCATCTTTCTCATTCTGGTCAATTCCACTATCATGATCAGAATCAGATTCATCATCATCAGAACTAGATTCAATTGAAGCTTCTTTATCCCTTTTATGTTGTAAATATTCATCATCTTTTACCATATCAGGGTAAATAACTGCTCCACCGCTAAACAATTTGAATCCAGAATCTTGCATTTGTTCATCTATAGTTTCAGTTGTTTCAACAACATTCCTTAGTAAAGTTTTTTTTTCACTTGTTTGCTCATCTTCATGTTTATGTGAATGGGAGCCTTTAAGTTCAATGTATACTGCATCTTTGTCATACACTATACCACCTACACCAGAGAAAGGAGCATATATTTGTCTCTCTCGCTCAATTAAATGGCGTTTCTTCTCGGTTCTTGGTAGAGGACATGGGTCAGGTAGAAATGAAAGTTCACTAATTTTCATGTCACCTACACCTGAAATAAGAAAATGTAATTTTATATTAACAGTCCCGCAGATAGATTATCATACATTAAACATTTGTATCAAGTTATTCAGAATAGTATATTTTCAAACTCTTACCTGCAATATGCACCATAGATTCTTTCATTAATGGGACACCTCTTACATATCCATAAAGAATTATGTCTCGATTTACTTTTGAATCTTTTCTTATTATTTCTTGGCTGGTCACATCCTCCATTCTATCAGCCAAAATATAAGCATGAGTTGTGCGCCAACTCAAGGGCCTAAATTTCATTACTGATATAAATCTAGAAAGATTCTTTATCTCATTTCTTAGATACTCTCCATGGACTATTCCAGAGAGGTAAAATAATTTAGCTCCAGGGTAAACTTCTGTCCAAAATCGATGTTTCAATGTTTTCTTAGTAGTTTTCAGTGTTTTGGCATTTTTTATCATATCAAGATGTGTTAACACACCCATAATTTTAGGCATCCCATGAACTTGACAAATGTTTAGGAACTCAAAGATCTCCATTTCAAAACCAAAGCTTGCATCACACAACAGTAGAACTAGATCAGCACATTTAGCAATATCTATCATTGAATTTATGTCATTGTTACATTCTATTAACGTGAGTCGACGTTTTTTTGATGTTACTATTGTTATAGGTCCATTAGTGCTGGTAACATTGGTTTTGATGAAACTTTTTATCAAATTATTTATTAACGTTGTCTTGCCTACTCGTGGTGGTCCTACCACCGCCACTACAATCGGAGGAGGTTCCAGAGGAGTTTTATCTACTTGAGGGATGTGCTGTTTCTTTGCAATTACATCTTCTTTGCGCCGGAATTGTCGCTCGGCTCGGACGGCCGACTGGATAGCAAAAGCTTTTGGATTCCGCTGCCGAGCACTCAGGTTAGACGTATCAATTTGGTTCTTCTTTTTCTTTTTTTCGGCTTTACGACCAGCCTGTTTCGCGCGATGGGCTTTCTTTTTATCGAAAGCGCTTTCATCAGCCATTATTATAATGTGGATTACAAAACAAATATCATTCAAAAATATAACACATTGTAGGACACAAAAACGCGAAACGCAAATTCACGACATTCACGTGGTATGCGGCGGGATGACAGTGACGTTGACAGTTGACATATTTTTTTTATATATTCAGTTTTACGGCTCTGGTTGCAAGACCTTTTGAGCCACACGTTAACAGTAGAATACTTTTCTTCAGTAGTATGCATTGAAAACTAGTGTAATGCATCAATGCATCTTGGGAGAGTTTGGCGTCAAACGATCGAAGATACTGTGGTGTTACTTCGATGAAGGTGGATTACCACACGATAAAAATCCCATCGTTTTTCACACCACTTGACGATTATTTCCATATTACTCGTCATTATTTACATTTATTACACAAAACTACACTGATTTTACGCAACACCCACTCCCGAAACAATACAATCACTGAAATAAAAATCACGTCCGCCATAGTTGAATGCACAGAACAATAAAAAAGGTTAGAATGATAACGCATCCACATTAGTACTAGGACCGCGCGAGCCAGTTCTCACACATACAAGAATTAATAGTTATTCAACACACAAGGAGCGCAATGTATTCATTGGCTAAAAAAATTCAAGCAAAAGTAGCGAATTGCACCTAAATAATAAGGGTTATTTTACTGCAATACACAGGTATGTGTTACCAGCTGTTGTACGGTACCATTTATGTTGGCACAATGCATTTTGTTACTTCGAAATTTTACAGTTCAAGCACGGACTGGTAAGATAATTTATATACAATCATTTGAAATACGTTTTTAAATATTATAATCTATAATACGTATAATGAGACACGTTAAATATCTTTTTCGAATTATTGTGGAAAAACATGTACACTATCATGACAGCACTGGACTAGTGTAGTGCACAATTTGATGATGTCGATAATCAAGTATTATTCAAGTATTAAGTAATAAAATTATGTATTTTATTTATTTATCCAACTTCGTAATTAAGGAGAATATTAATATACAGGTTGGAGTTTTTTTTATCTCCACAAAGGAAACACACTTTTATTTTCAAATAGAAACAAAACTGTTTTCACACTTTTTTCAAAAAAGCTTACCCAAACAGGGAATCAAACCACCCCAAATAATTCTATTTCGTGGTGGTTTTGGTCGCTACACAAGCAGCATTTAGTTGCTTAAAATGGGACTAGTTGATAGGTGTGAATGTCTGAGGATATTTATTTTATTTCACCAATTGATTTAGTTATGGCTAAAAATACTATTTCTCTATGAAACATTAGGTCTTACGCATGTAAGACATAATGAAACGTTACATTAATTTTTTTTTTCCTGGCATATTTGGAAAATCTGTAGCAGACGGTGGAATGCAGAAGTAGAGATGGATATTTTGTATGTAATACGAGTGTTTCACATTGTATTGGTTAATAGAATAAAAAAATAACTAAAAATTTTTTAGCTGGTTCGATTCCCGGTTTGGGTAAACTTTATTTGAGAAAAATGAGAATGCAGTTGCTTCTTTTTAAAATAAAAGTTCGTTTCCATTGTGGAAATTAAAATATTTTATTTATTTAAGGTACCTCCCCTCAAGGGCTCCTAAAGAAATTCCAACCAATTTCAATACTATACAAATTTAATGAAGATAAATATTTTGTAGTCTGTGATTTAGTTTTCTACTAAATAAATACTATAAAGACAAGAGGTAACAGTTTCAGGTGGATGTTTCTAGGAATAGGTCACTGACTATAACAAAAGATACACTATCGCTATAGTTGGCTTGGCAATGAGAACAACAATAAAGAAAAAACTGCCTTGCCAGTTTTCCACCAGTGAATAATAAATAAAATAATTGGTAATGTTATGAGCTGGGGTTGTTCTCAGAAAAGAAACAGCGGTTACCAACAAAAAAATACACTTTTTAATTAATTAACATTAATACTGGTTAATCACATCTTTCTCGTCACCCATCCCTCAATGTCTTATATCGAAAGTCTTCGACCAGTGCGTCCTCCCGGTCATGACCTACGGTGCTTAGACGTGGACACTCACTGCTCGACTAGTCCACCAGTTTAAAGTCGTACAGCGATCTATGGAAAGGGCTATGCTCGGAGGGCACTGTCTTTATTGCCTATTATAATTTTGAGTTTTCGCTTTCTTTGTGAACTGGCATTTGAACAGGAAGGCGAACTTGATTTTCCTGCAAACAAAAGTTAATGATTTCAAAATTCTCGCTTATGAGATATTTGACATCATGAAATAAATTTCTTTTTAGATAAAAAAAAATATAGAAAATAATCAACAAATTAAAGTCCCTTCTAATTTTATTCAATCGTCACTCAATCACATGCGCAATATTTCTACCCTGTATAATCGAAACGACTGATTTGGCGCAAGGGTAAGGATAACTGCCTTCTGTGGCAGACATCACGGGTTCGATTCCCGAACAAGACAAATGTATAATTTTATAATAAAATTTTGTTTTCACTGTAGACAGATAAAATATTCATAACATTACCTGTACGCAAATATCTATGTGAGGTACTGCAGAAGATTTCAAATGCCTTTTTTTTAAAACTTGTAGGAAGTCATCTTCCGTAAAATGCTACGAGCAAATGCAACTGCTTTTAGTAGGAAACCATTGATCTTTCCTGCCAGTTGCGGATATCCATTTTTCTTTTATATCCGGATTTGTAGGAAAATCTGAAATATGTAAATCTTTATAAACAGAATATTAATGTCTTATTTAAAAATTGAATAGATATTTAAAACTTAGATTTGATATTATATCCATGTAAATTACCACATCATAATGTCTGAGCACAAGGAACAAAAAAACTCTATCGATAAAACTATCGATAACATGCAAGCCCTATGATTGCACAGAATTTGGTACGAATTATTTTCGTGATTGATTATGCCTCCATATTTAGTTATTTCCAAATATTATTACTTACCGATGAAATGAAATTCCTCCTTTTTCCAGATTCACCTTTTCACATCGCAAACGGCACGAAATAATAGCACAACTCGGCATCTTTTTGGGTTTTGTACTGCACCGAATATACGTCTGACAGCTACGCCATTGTGCAATACACTGCGAGCAATTTGACGTTCATATGCCCATTTGCTCATATGAGCGGCTCGTGAACCACGCCCACTTTATCATTCTATGGTTGAATGCCGCCAAAAACTCCTTGACAGTTGACATCGACAGTAGTGTTGTTGCTTGTTGTTGTTGGAATGAAATCACTTTTTGGGTTGATGTACAAAGGGTTACGGATTTTGTACTGGCAATACACAAAATTACATACTCTTTACACATATCTCCCTAATCTGTGGCGCCAGCCAGCTGTCAGTGAGTGAACACCGAATTAAAATCAATTTCCTACTTGTTTATTTGTGTAAAAACTTTTATTCGGATGATGATAGCAAAAAACGTTTTTGCTAATGACGGTTTACATGTTGCGACTGTGAACGTGAATTAGGAACCATTATTAATACTATGAGTACTTCAGAAGTGGATAGTCGCAGTATCACTATTTCCATGTTAGTATTATTGACGCATTTCTACTAATTATAGGGATCACGGCGTTCCGTTTTTAATTCCACAATGCACAATCCTTCTTAGGTCTGTTTACTACACGGAGAGATTTTTTGTGTTCATATTCTTTTGCTCAAAACAGATATTGGAGAGGTCATTGATCTGTAGGTTCCTTTGAAATGCTATCTCTTCATACATTCTAGTTAGAATGGTTCTATATGCATAAATTAAACCTTCTTGATAAGCAAATAACAAACATTTTAGTCTCCGATATTTTAAGTCTATGAGGAGAGTAACACACTCACCCAAATTGTTTATTTTGATTGTATTATTCAATCATAATCTTATCAAAATTAACTAGCAATGCCTTTTTTATTTACATAAACATTTCAATGAGTTCTCGATGTAAATGCTCTTTGCAGCTTTTAAGGGTAGACAGAAGTGTATTTTGCATCTTTAATATTTAAATCTGTACTCTAATCCACTCATCAGAAGTCCACTCTCACATAAACTAGTCTTCCATAAAAATGAATCTTGAAAATAATAAACATAATTTGAAGAGGTCATTGTAACTAAATTGCTAACAAAAAATAATTGTTGTATTCAGGAGAAAATCAGTTGAAAATTTGGTGATTTCTTCTCAAGATGCAATCGGGCAAAGTATCAGCCAAGCACTCACCTTCTCCGGGGTCATTACACAGCATGCCAACCAGATTATACAAGATACCAGGTAATTTGTACATATTTTTTACATTTTCATAAAGCTTCAAACTAATATAAAACTGTACTGTACTGAATACTGTATTAAGTAAAAATTTCCTTAATTTAAATCTCCTATATTTTCAGTTTATTTTGATTGCATTCTTTTATGTTTGCTTTTCACTGTGCCTGGTGTATGGCAACAGATAACAGGCACCGTTATCTATAAACCAAAGTAAATCAGGTGACTAGAGAACATTAATATTGTGTAGTATGAATGTGCTTGAACCAAAGGGACAAGACGAGAAGTAGACAAAAAAAGAGATTGATTTAATGCGTGAGGAATGATATGAGAATAAAAGAAGTGGATGATGAGCTGAAAAGTGACAGAGGGGAATAACATAACATAACACAAGAAAACATGTTGTTTGCAACCCCATCTATTTTGGGAAAAGGGTCGGAAGAATGTGCTTGAACCAAATTTACATATGAACTAGGGCACAAAACGAGACAGAAGAAACAGCTAATAATAATAATAAGCTTTTATTACTGACAAAATAGGTATTTACAAAATACACAAAATATAATCACACATCATATTCATGTTTTATTTTCAGCATGTCCTCCTGACACATAAGTCTCCTCTAACACTTTCCAAGTTTTCCTGTCCTTGGCCAACCTAGGCCATAGAGGGCCAGCAAGTTTTTGCAAGTCATCAGACCAATCTTTTGTGTGGTCTTCCCCTTTTCCTTTTAATTATACACAGCTATTGTTTGCAAATACCAGTGTTCGCTGTGCCCACCAAGGGGTTAATATATTTGGTTCAAGATTCTTTCATCTTTTCTACCCGTATTTGCTACTAAATGAAAAAAAACAAAATATGAGGTTTGTGTCTGAGTTATGGTCAAATAAAATAAATTAAAAATTGTCAAATAAATTTAGTAATTAAATCATAAAAAACTGGAAACTTTAGGGTGCAATAACCATGTACAGTACTGTTCTTAAACATTTTATTAAGATGGTTAGTTTAAGTTTAGGTATTTACACTTTACCTTTATGATTTCTAGTTCAATGTGCATTTTCGCTTTTAATATTTCGAAATATGAATGTTGTTTTTGTAAGAAATGTATTTTGAGTGAAACTCGCGCGCCTACTGTAATCAAGGCTATGATGCCTTCTCGTTATGATTAGCCTACAAGTCTATTCGCCTCTTTTTATTGTTCATAGTTTAAATAAAAACCTTGGATGGGTGACCAAAAGAGGAGTTCGGTGGCTTAGTGGTTAGTACGCTTTGGCTTTCGATATCAAAAACAAAGCTACCTTCGCCATGGTCAGGCCTTGGATGGGTCACTAAAACATTGCAGCTGTTAATCTCTGAATGGAGATATGTAGACGCGATAGAAACATCTATTGCTTTCGAACACCGGTGTTCGCGCCGTTAAGCCGTTGGTCCCAGTTGGTATTGCAACCGTTTTACCCAGCATAGAATTTTGCGAAATAGCTTCGATTTTTAGGTAAATAATTTTTTTGTTTTTTTTCCTTATAAGAATTATTTCTGTTATTGACTAGTCAATGCGCATTCGTCTTAAATAGCCGTAAAAATTCTTGAATTGTACTGCACCCACAAAAATATATATATAGATAGAGGAGCGTCATCTGGTGTCATCAGAGAATTGTTTTAATTGCGGAAACTTTACCACACCACAAGGCTTACGAATGACAGAAGAGAAAAAAAAATTATGGCCATGTTTGCCTCAGACGGCTTTTACACTTTGTTGGATTTTTTGGGGATGGTAAGAGCTTTTCTCGGTGTAGCTTTTCTTCGAACCTAGGACAAGCCACATCTAGATTATTTCTCTGTTTATCATCCCGCTGCTGAACCAAGTCTCCAGGACCCCGATTCTGCTAGTTTACAACTATGGCAAAATAATGACAATAAGTATTTGTCAAAATTTTTACATTTCGTAGTCTAAAAGAAAATTGATTTCCAGACCACGACATATCATAAATTATAGCCTCGTTGTATTATGTTAATTAATCCGAAGTTTAATGTTTAGTTTTTCTGAAGAAAATTTAATATCAGACTACGAAATGTCAAAATTTTGACCATTGAGATCTTATTGCCATCATATTCTGTCATTTGTAAATTAGCACTCAGGGCCCAGGACGCACAAGATATGAGAAATACTGGTCGCAACGATATAACTTAATGCGGGACAAGGGCAGGAATCAAGAGATGCATCAGTATCATTAGAATTAGCCATGCAAAGGAAGGAATATAATTATTGTTCACGTGCCACGTCCGAATGACGCGATTTAATTGACGAAGCCGTGTGGAGTATGTAACGAATTAATCCGCAATTCCGCATTCGCCGGTGGTCCGCAGCCCAATTGAAAGCAACATTTGTCAACTCGTGACTCGATTATTGTTACGTTCTAATGTATATTTAGAGTTGGCCCTATATATATTTGTTTTCTGTTTACAATATTGAGATGTTTATTTTGACAAAGGTGTCCTCTCTCTCCTCCGTTATTCAGTAATTCCATTCGAAATTCGGTCAACTATAGTCCTGCACAAAATATTGCGCATTTATCAACACAAAGAAACGTAATGACTCATTACAAAATTGTCTCGTGTCTGATAAGCTGATTGTTTTTGTATATAGTTTAATAGCTGCTGCCATTTATATGATTGTGTTATTTCATTTAGGTATTCCGTGAAAAGAGCGCAACATAATATTTTGGATGTTAGTTGGTTGATACACAGTATAAGTAATAAGCCCTTCTGTCATGAAAATAGGTTCTATCGTATTTGTGTTTCGTTTAACGTGTAAACCTTAGGCTTATCCCTTATGTCATCAGTGCTTTTCATATCTATCTATCCTGTTTAACTATCTGGCCTGTAAATATTTTTTATAAACGCAGCAAGCAACTGCCTAAAATGTCGATAGTTCTGATGTCTAACGAGTTAAAGGTTAATTTTTAACAATTGTCATCTAGAAAAGTAATTAAATACCTTATCCGTAATTAGTACATACCTACAACACAAGGGCGTAAGCCGCTTATTTTAGGCAAAATGATAGGGGTGACTCTTAGAAGTTAATTATACCTAGAACATTTTTAAAGTGTCAGAATAACAATAATGATTATATACGATAAATCGTGGAATAGGTAATAGCATTTCCTCAATCATCTAGCGTTCACGTATAAAACGTCTGATTGAAAAAGGAAGCCTTTCGACGCCTTTGTTCCGATCCTAACCACCTTCCGGAGACGAATGCTTTGAGAACTCGACAGACCACATTAAATTAACAGAGAGAATGAACAAAATAGATCGAACACGCGATGCTCAAAACAATAACAAAAGATATTTTCTCAGTTCAACAAACGTATCGAACAAGACTGACCTCGCACTTAAACGTAGTTCTTTTAGTGTTTCTAGCAATTGTTTCAACGTGAAGTTTTGTTATAAATCGTGTACTTAGGTTAATTGTTAAATAAATACTGAACTTACGTAATCTGCACTTTTATTATATTATTTATTATCTTATCATATGTTTTATCCAAGATTCTGAAACATAATTACTGTGTACTAGTTGTTCGCATCGTGTGTGTGCGTGCGTTGTGTTGTGATGATTGAATATATGCAGAAGTCATGTATTCAGTACAGTTTAATGTGCTCAACTCTGAACCAAAAGTTTTTTTATTGAGGTAATATTAGTTTTGTTTCTGTTATTATATTGTGTTAACAAAACATGTACAGGTTGTAAACGTTAAGTGCGGGCAGGCGATTACTCCGTAAATATAACAGATATCAGAAAACTTCACTGATATCGATAGTGCATCACCCAATGAGTAAAATCACATTCATAACTTTTTTTAAATAAATTTAATAATATTAAAAATATTAAGATGAAGCCACATTCAACCTTTACACCCTGTATAAAGCAACGTTAAAAAAGTTATACACTTTAAACGTCAGAATGCTACTGCTTTTTTTCGCAAACCTCCCCATGACGCCTTGTTTTGAGAAAAATGGTGAAAGAAAACTGAGCAAGATTTCATTTTCCTTCACGCAAGCTTACCTTTATGTTACCATAACATGCAGTTCATTGCCCTAATGTAAGACTATCTAAGCGCAACACCTGCGAAGTCTGATAACTTCTCAACTTGACACCTATACAATGTCAGACACCACACGCCTCTGCGTAAGTATTCAAGCAAATACACACCACCGTAGGTAAAACAGCTACTTACATATTATTATTACATATGCATTTTTATTTTTGACCACGACTTCGTCCGCGGTTACTATGATTTTTTAAAATATATATTTATAAAAAAAGATATATCTAAGATGTTGAGCAGGGATATTAGGTATCACTATGCAAAATTTCATTGAATTCGGTCCAGTCATTTCGGAGATTAGCCCGTACAGACAGACAGAGAAACAAAAAATAAAACCTTTTTTTTGTTTTAAGTATTTTTGACATTCGACCTACAGTTTTGTTATATGTATATAGATATAGATTGCCGCCGCTTTGTTGGTTGTGAGTTATCCTTTATCTTGAGTAGGTATCTATATTAACTTCCAAATTCTCACTTTGACAGGAGAACGTGATAAAATGCGCATTGTATGAACACCGCGCCATTTATCACGTTCACTTGCAAGCCTTCTTAGGATGAGCTAAAAAAAGGCTGGTTTAGAAAATGTTAAAAGTATGAAACGTGCCTCGGTGGGTACCTGCTTATAAGTTTACAAAATTTTTATATTTTCTACTTTTATGTTTTATGTCTTCCGTTATCTTCATCTTTGATCCAATCCTTGTTGACATGATGTTTTGTATTCAAAAGTAATTTAAAAACATATGAAGGTTATATTTGTAAATAAAATAAATACCTAAAATTAAACAACTCAACGAGATTATCTCAATGTAAGGCATTGATTCAATTTCATTTAACTGTAGCCAGAGCCACAGCCGTAACATAGTGAATGTCAGTGCCGTAGTTTCGTAACACAAGTTTTTGTCGTTTTCCATCGCAACAATGACTTGCTTAAACAATAGAGCAGTTATAATTTAACACTTTATTCTTAAGTTACACTTAAATATATAACTTTTTGGCATAACAAAGAACGTTTCAAGGTAAATACATAATACCTACCTATAAGGGTATTTTTTTATTAAATCTAAAATGAACACGGAACATTGCACAGGGACATTGTCAACGACTGTGCCCTTGTGTAATACGAGCCCATAAGGCACCACGGCTTACATAAAAGTCTTTACCTATAAGGCTTAAAAAACTACCCTCTTAGGCCCAATTGCTCGATCGAGAGTTAGCGCCTAACCCAGGGTTTGCCCATATATTTGGTCCAGGGTTAGGTGCTAACTCTCGACCGCGCAAGTGAGCCTTATTGGACCAAGATTTGGAATTAATTTAAAATTATATCAATGATGAAAGCAAAAATTAACTGAAACATCAGTTTAGATGAAATTAAGTTTTATATGCGTAATACCTAAAGATGACTTCACACGGTTGGTGATATTGCCGACCGACGCAGATTTATGGATGAATTCATTGTAGCCAGCTTAATACTTACAGGATAATTTTCCGCCGTTGCTATTATATCAATGAGACGCCCACTACTGCACATAGACGGCATAGACCTCCCCCTATGGTCAACCTTTATTGTCCCGCAACCTTTATCGAGTCGGTCAACCACAAGAACCTGTCTATCTGTTAACCGATCGATCTTATACAAATCTTACATTCCACGAAAATGTCCTTTCGGTTGTTTTTTCTTTCTAACGTCAAATTTGATATGGACGGTGGCCGCAAGGCGAGAGTAGTAAATGACTTAATTTATTCCATTCCCACGAGTGAAATTCGTGAAACAACAAAATTATATCACTCTCACTTTACTCTAGTCATACTTGGCTTTATTCGCGTGGAATAGTTATTTTGGGATAGCGTGATGTTATATAGCCTGCCTAAATAAAGTGTATAAAATAATTGTACAAATATTATTGCCTATTATCATCCATCATCATCTTAGTAGCGTCGTGTGGTAGCGGCTCATTAAAAGAATACTACCAACCCGTCTCTTCCCTTGGGTGTTGTAAAAGGCGACTAATGGACTTAGAACTGCACAACCATCGAATAGCTTGTGGTAACGGGCTCACCACCTGTCACGCTGAGTACAATCACTGCTTGATGAAGCGCGGACTATGGCAATGGACTGCTTTTGCCTAGTCTCTTGACTGACCCGGAATAATAGTCATGATTACATGTAAATATGTATCATCATAGTAAAGAACATCGTTACATGGTCAAAGTGGATTTGATTAAACAATCATTGTTTACACAATGAATACGCTAGTTGCATTATGAATTACTAATATCTGTTTTTGTTTTTCATTTAGGCAATCAGTGTAAAAATTTTGTCCATATCGCTTCACTATTTACCTATTTTAAACATGATTGACAATGGCATGCTATCTCCTAATTTCTGTAACAATATGTACAGTTGAAGCTATGATGAACTTTGCGGTCGGCCAGTAGTATTTTTCTGAGCCAAGCCGTCAAAATAATCGGCTCCCTCTGAAAACTAGTAGAGTTGCAAAAAAGGCACATCTTGCACGAGTCGGGTAGTGTCTTTTTTGCAACTCTAATAGCGGCCAAGAAAATGTATCATCTGTGTTTATTGGAATCTTAACAAATAATTAGAATTTATATCGGTCTCGCTCGTTCGATCGCTCTGATCGATATTGAAAACAAAGCAATTGAAAGCAATATGAAAATTAGTTTGATGTATATCTATCTTTGTTTTCAGAAACGTATCTCGGTCGCCGTCGCCGTCACTCCGCAACACAGACGGCATTTCAGACAACCTAGACAATGACAAGGTAATACTTTATATTAATTTCACCGATCACCCATTATGTTGATCGGAATTCTAGGGACCACAATAGAGCATGCATATTAACAAAATCCCTTTCTATTTCTTAAGAGTCCACGCTATATCAGTGTTCAGATAGATGTTAATGAGGATAATAATGCTATAATTTCTTGAAATGATTTTAGGTGTAATATTTTAATTGAATCTTTAACATAATTGATATTATAATTTTCCTAGTTATTTAATTTTGGTTAACAAAAATCTCTCTCTTAAAATATCTATGTTCATGTTCATTTTACCACTATTCGAGAAATATACCTAAATATTTGAGGTGGCCATAATGAAATGAATGTAGCACAGTTTTAATAACTAGGTAATACAGACATTAACAAGCACTACTGTTTTTTATGTAAATAAGTTTTTGAAATTCCAAATAAATTATTATTATTTAGTTATAATGAATTAGTGTACACACGATACACTAATGAGATAACATTTGTGGCTTTCCCTTTCCATTAATAACATTACCAGTATTATCGGTATCGTTGCAATTTAGGTATATAATATTTATTTATTGATTATATTTTAAGGTATATGTCTCAACGAATACATTAATGAAAAAAAACAATATTTTGAACGATCTTTAGTCCCGCAACTGCCGGAATGAAAAGCAAAGTTACTTAACTTTTTAAAATAGTTAATTATTTATCACAATAAAAAGCCGTGTGGTAAAAGCTCATTAAAAGAATACTACCAACCCATTTCTTCCCTTGGGTGTCGTAAGAGGCGATGAAGCGCGGACTATGGCAATATACTGCTTTTGCGGTGCTTTTGCCTAGTCTCTGACTAACCCTTAGGAGATAATAGTCGTGATTATATGTATGTATAAAAATTTAATGATTTAGTAGTATTTCCTTTACGTTTAAATTAATCCATAAAACGTAATAAGTAATTCACCGGTTGTCACGATTGCAATTAAATAAATATTTGTACCAAACTAGGCATTTTCCCTTTTTGTAAACAAAAGGGTGTATTTCAGAGGGTTCTTGTTACCTTTATTAAATTACACGTTTGAGCGTTTTGTATAACGTTGCAAAAGTTGCAATACACAACAAATTCTATCAAAAAAATATTTTTGATCCCCCATGTCATTTTGCCATAGCATTAAATTCAAGTTAAATTCACCTGTATAACAGGTTTTCATGGAAACCCGTAAAAATGTCGTAAGTGCAATAGACAGTTGTTATAGAAATATTGTATTTCAATGATTTTTCGGGTACCTACATTTGTTTGCAACGATTTATTTATATCTATCGTTGTATCTAATTTCCTAATTAAGGAAGCTCAGCCGGTGGTAACGATGAAAAGTAGAGTTCAACCACAATGTCAGGAGATCGAAGCTCTAACACAGACCCGAGATTTAAAGACTCCGCAGATAATATTGCTCATTGCTTCTCGTTTCAACTCGAACTGAGAGGTTTTATAGTGAGAAATATACCTTATTTGGATTTTTTGTGGTTTTAATAGGATATACTTCTTTAGTTCTTTGCCTAATAGTAATAAGTTTTTTTGTGGTATGTGTACTAAGGTGTTTACAGCTAATACAACATTATGATTGTTTACAGCTCAGCGAAACGTCACTCACGGTGCCGTCGACGGGGTCCGGTGACTCCGCGTCCATATCGAGCGCCAGCGAGCTCGCCACCGTCGTCAGCGCGCCCTCTAAGACTGACAACCCTAAACAGGTACAATAACACAAAAAGCACGATAAATATAATAAATTCAGGAGTTTGGCGCCATTCAACTATGGCGGTCGTGATTTTTATTTCAGTGATTGTAATATTGTTTCGGAGTGGATCTTGTTGCGTAAAATCAGTGTAGTTTTGTGTAACAAGTGTCAATAATGATAAGCAATGTAGAGGATCATTGAAATAAGCGTCAAGTGGTGTGAGATTTTTATCGTGGTAATCCACCTCATCGAAGTAACACCACAGCATCTGCCATCGATTGTTTGACGCCAAACTCTCCCAAGCCGCATTGAAATGATAATACATTTCACTTACATTTCAATGCAAATACTGAAGACATAAAAAACTGAAGACTTGGCTTACGCCTGGGTATGATTCTGGAATACGGACCTAAGTCCTCACGTAACAGGGGGCATTTTACCTTCTACCAGGCACAATGTATTCATAAACAATTTTACCTAAGTTTCACTCTAACTCAGTGGTATGATTAATGAGGATCGATTAAACGATCGATTCAGCGATCGACCTCTTGAAAAACTACATACATACATACATATAATCACAACTATTTTCCCTAAGGGTTAGTCAGAGACTAGGTTAAAGCACCGCAAAACAGTCCATTGCCACAGTTCGCGCTTTACCAATAAGTGAAAAGTAGTAGTTGTATATTATGCTATACAGCGCTTGTAATTAAGTCTTTGTTAGCCAACTATATTCGGTATATTTTATGATACGCTACTTAATGACACGCTTGCTTACGCTTTTAATGCCTTAAAATAGAGTCTAAATTCGAAGGTCACACTCGGCAATTGCAGGTGACATCTCCAAACGCTGGTCAGCGAAATACGGAAGGCGGTGGGGGCACGCGCACAAAGAAAAAAAGCTGGTACAATGCGCTCTACCCCACCTACAAGAGCAAGTCGGACGATTTCAAGAGGCTGTTCAAGGACCTACCTGACGACGAACGTCTCATTGTTGGTACGTTTGAGAAAAATCTTATTTCTAATTTTATTCAGAATCAGAGATGTCGTATTCTGCTTTTTTACCACTGTCTTCTCAAATCAAGAGTCATTGTTTTCATAGAGCCATCAATGGTAATTAGGTATCACTCCCTCTATTTTTTAATAAAATGCACTACTAATGAATTACCACCAGATGGTAAGCAGTAGATGAGTCCATCTATATGCAAAGTTACCTAAGATAATCGAAAAAGCAAGACTATCCTCCTCCATCTTGTAGAACGGAGTAGATACGTATTCCGTTAGAGAATTCCAAACTGAGCGCTGACACTAAACTGTAAAATTATTCAATGGATTTTCAACCTAAACGCATTTGGCTTAGGTTCGAAAATGGTGGCTCAGAGAATTGCTTTGGCGGACTCCGATTCGCTCCCGATGGACTTCACTTTGACACAGTGCACTCCGTACAAATTGACTAAATGCGCTATTTAGGTGGTCCAGTATGTAAGCTGTTGTTTGTATTTAATATTTTGTTAACAGATTACTCGTGCGCCTTACAAAAAGACATCCTAGTGCACGGGCGGCTGTACGCGTCTCAGAACTACCTATGCTTCTACGCCAGCATCTTCGGCTGGGAGACGTCGATGTCGCTGAGGTGGAAGGACGTCACCGCCATCACCAAGGAGAAGACGGCTTTGGTGAGAATAGCTTGTGCAAGAACTAATGTTAGAAGGCGATCAAACGAATAGGCAAAATTCTGTGCAAAGTTGGAAACTTATTCCCTGGTTTTATGTAGATGATATACAAGTTGTTTCAAAAACAAAAAAAGAGCCGAAAGGGGGTTGTAAGGTCCTTTATACATAACTCTTTTCATTGCCAAAATAAAATAAATAAATATCTTCAAACATTCACACATATAAACTAGCCCCATTTTAAGCAACTAGTGCTTCTTGTGTTACGGACACTATTTGACGGATAAATATATTTTATAGATAAATACATATAAATATCCTGAATATATATAAACATCCAAGACTGGAGAACAAATGTCTGAAAATTCATCACCCAAACATGGGCAAATGTGTGCCCGCCGGGGATCGAACCCAGAACCTCTCGAGATGGCGACGCCTTGAGACCGGCGTACAGACCACTGGACCACGGAAGTCGTCAAAATATAAGGACCGTAGCTTGATATTTGTAATAGCTGAAAATTTTATTACTTTTGCGAAACATTTTAAACGATAGACATTAAAGAGCAACTCTAATAAAGTGAGTCGTGTGGTAGCGGCTCATTAAAAGAATACTACCAACCCATTCCTCCCTTGGGTGTCGTAAAATGACTAATGGGCGACTAATGGACTTAAAATTGTACTGCACTGCACTATCCAATAGCTTATAGCGGCGACGGGTTCACCACCTGTCACGCTGAGTGCAGTCACTGCTTGGTGAAGCGCGGACTATGATAGTGGACTGATTTTGCGGTATTATCTCTTAGGGGATAATAGTCGTGATTATTTGTATGTATGTATGTCTATTAAAGGTTAAGTTAAGTTTATCAGTACAAATAACTTTCTAAATTGTCAACTCTGTTCCTACTCCTGGTAGCTAGTACTAGGCTGTACTTAAAATTGATTTTTAGGGTTGAGTTTTGAAACACCCTGTATAAAGAGAACCATTAACAATGAAATCATGTTAAAAGCTCTTATAGAACCATAACCTGACAGCATGTCTTTACCATCCAACTTTCAGCATCCACTTCTTTCATGCTCATATCACATTCATCGATTCTTCGGTCTTCCTTTAAATTTATGTCCATCCACATCCATGCTTAACATTAAATAAAAGTTTTAATTTATAAACATTAATTTTATCTAACAATATAATAATTCATTTGCAGACTTAGTTATCATCAAAATAATCTTGGACAATATAATAGTCTTTTTTCATTAAGGTTTGTTTTACAAATAGTTTAAATTTATGTAAAAAACTTAAAAAACTATCCGCTGTTATTTTAGGTAATACCAAACGCCATTCTGGTGTGCACGGAGAGCGAGAAGAACTTCCTGACGTCGTTCTCGGGACGCGACAAGGCGTACCTGATGCTGTTCCGCGTGTGGCAGAACGCGCTCATGGACCAGCCCATGACCAGCCAGGAGATCTGGCAGTGGGTTAGTATTGTAACGAGCCGCTATCTCAGTATTGGCGACTCTTTGCTCTTATTGCGTTCTTCTCTGGCCATTTTCTCTGTTTCTATTTTTAAGCTGAGCTTCTGTCTCTTTTTAATCTTTTTTGGTTTCCAAAACGAACACACTTGAAACTTCATTAATGTTCATATTCATTTATTTACATAATTTCATACATACATTATAGAACACATAAGTTGCAAAAAATATTATTAGGCAGATGTTAAGCCAAGTAAGAAATTACCTTTACATCTCTCATGTTCGGTAAGTAGGTCCTTAATACCCCCAGATGAAGGTTGTAAGTGATCAATTACCGCCTTAGGTTAATAATGTAGCTAGAAACGCCCTAGGGCGGTAAGTAATTAAAAAAAAAACTCTTTCAAAAAGTTCGCGTACATCTAACTATCTTACTGGCACTAGACATCATGCATTCAGCCCAATGACAAAAGAGGTCGCTTCGCTATTTTCATCAATTTTGAATATCGAACGGCGAAGCTAAATTTAGTTCTTGAAAATAAATTTATTTATTCTTGTGACAAAAGAGTTCGCTTCGCTATTTTCATCAATTTTGAATATCGAACGGCGAAGTTAAATTTAGTTCTTGAAAATAAATTTATTTATTCTTGTAATGCCTTTTTTCCACTTACCTCACAATCGAGATGTAAAGCAGAGTAGTTAGCTCGGATGTAAGCATCAATTGCACCCTCGAACTATAAGCGCCCTCGCTGCGCTCGTGCGCCTAAATATCTCAGGCTGCAATTGATGCCTTACAGCCCTTGGCTACTAATCTACTATTACAAGGCATTTGTGATATTAGATATTATTAGATAGGTACATAATATTAAATTCACTCATTATAAATATACAATTAAGCTTATATACAAATTTTACGTCAATTATAATAATATGTCGATTACAATACACCATGTCAAAAGAAAAAGAACAATTTGATCACAAAAATTAATACAATCTATTTAATTCAAAATTTATCGTCAAAATACCGTTGAATATTGTAGTAGCATTTATCAATCAATTCCTTTTTTAATTTTGTCTCGAAAACTTTACCGTCTTCTTGGCTATTGCCTAAGCAGTTCCAAGGCGTTCCCACCTTGTGCGACATTGTACTCCTTTCAAATGAGATGACTCCAGTGACAGTTGTCAAATTAATAAAAATTTCTTATATAAAGTCTCTTTAACGTCAGGAATAGTGCAAATTTACTTTTAACCGCCTCTCTGGACTAGTGGTTGACACCACCGCCACCTTCGGCCTTGTCGTCACTTACCATCAGGTAAGATGAAAGCCAAGAGCTTATCTGTCATATTAAAGAAAAAAAATCCGCGTATCTAGCATTGGATAATTCTGCGTATCTGACAAATGTAGCTAATTTAAGTTTTCGCGAGCAATCCTCACTAGTCTTTTAAGTTTTAACCTTCCCCTGTAAAATTAGATTTATTGTAGATTCGCGGGTTTGCACTATCACCGACAATAAATCTGTCCTGTTGTCACCGACCTCGAAAAAAGTAAAAAAATCTTCTTTAGAAAACTTTTTTTTTACTCTTTTGTGTAAAATCAAACTACTCGTTCAAACGAGCCAGACTTGATGACATTGTTTCATTTAATTACTGAGTTCCTATGCCCACATTCCAGTCCCAGCATCAGATCAGCTCCAAGTCATAATAATTTTGCATTGTCATTCGATTTACACACATATGCAAACAGCTCAATTAGTTAAAGATCTCTGTTTCGAAATTGAGTTGCAAGATTTCACCCGAGCATACATTGCAAGTTAAATAAAAGCTTATAAAAAAACCGGCTAAGAGCGTGTCGGGCCACGCTCAGTATAGGGTTCCGTAGTTTTCCGTCCGTCAAAATTAGTGACTCCACTGCTGCACTGAGTTGATCAAAATGGGCTAATGCAGCGTGCGCCACTTGGTGCGCCAGCTTGGTCTCTCGGTCACTAGAGTTACTAATTCATAAAAATCTTAGCACCGCGATGTAACGCCAGCGCCATCTCTCGGGAAGTAGAATTACTAATTTATACAAACTAGACGGGTTATTTAAGACAGTTAGGTTTTTCATTAGAAATTTTGATTGCGTGAACCGATATTAATAATTATTTTTTTATTTGAAAGACGATATGTTCTATATCATAAATGTAAAATGAGATAAAAAAAAATGTTTGCTTTAATGGTTAAGTCACAAATTTAGATCAAAAATAATTTTGTAAAGTTTATCAAGAACTGTTCAATCCATCAAGTTCTACTTTTGAAATTTGTTTCATACTTTTTGAACTTATAGTTCAATAGTAAGGGGCAGGGACACATTTTTTTTAACTTTAACAGAAAACATAAATTTTATCGTAAAGTGATGTTAGAAAACCCCTATTCATTTTTGAATGGCTATGCAACGATATATCACACGTTAGGGTCCAGAGAAAAAAAATATCATTCCCACTTTACGTGTATGGGCACCCCTAATTTAATATTTTATTCCACTTTTGATTTGTGCACTTTGTCGGCGTTATATACATATTTATTCAAAATTTCAGCTCTCTAGTGCTAACGGTCACTGAGATTATCAGCGGACGGACAGACAGACATGGCGAAACTATAAAGTTCCTAGTTTACTACGGAACCCTAAAAATAGTATGGGGATACATAGGTTACCCTTAAGGTTTTGATCAATAAAATTTAAAGTTTATAATTTTGAGTTGATTTTCAAAAAAGGATTCTGACTTAGATTTTAAAGCAAAGAAAGCTAGTCATTGTGGCTTTTCCGTTCAATAATTATTCTGATTTATTGGGTAGTGGTCCAGATTTATGGTCAATAAAACGCTTGAATACTTCTAGCTCAATCATAAAGCTCATGAATTATTCACATTTGACCTGACTCGGTTTTTATCCGTTGTTGAAATATAGAATAAGCAATGCGCATATTTTGCGCGCAGAATAATATTAATATATCAAAACTGATTTGTCCGTTAGACTTTTTTTTCGAATCAGTATTACTTAAATATTGTACAGTATATTTTTATAAGCATTATCTGTACTTTTCTATCTATCTTAAAATAAAGACTTCTTTCTTAACTTACTAACCTTACGTCTACTGTCGCGAAACAAAGGTATTTTTTAATAAAATTATTTTTTAATATTTATTACAAACATTTGTGTGTTATGTGTTATGTATATGCTATTTTATAGGTGATGCAAGGGGTAGGCAAGGGTTAGGAGGGGTAAATATACATGAAAAAACAAAGTTATATAAAAAGTTGACGTATCTTACAAGCAAAACCATAGAACAATGTGATGTGATCTGTATAAAACCGGGAAAAATATCGCGACAAGTAGCTGTGTTGTTTGTCGACGCCTACATTAGAATTGCTGAGTGATTCAAATGTGTATTTGAAATAGAAAATATATTGGGAATGAACCACAATCATAATATCCATAAAATCTGAGTATTCAATCACGAGACCGATCAAATAAGAGCAGTAGGGGCCTCTCAATACAAAATTCGATGGTTTTGATTATTATCACCCCACTTCAGCAAACACGAATTGTCATCCTTTCTTGACGCATGGCGTCCCCTCTACTTTTACAGGCTTTAGCGCGCTTTGGCATTCGATATCGAAAACAAAGCTACTTTGTGATTTCGAACTCCGTTGGTTGATCCCGGTCGCTATTGCATCCAATTCTACCCACCAACCCGCTTTGGGCCAGCGTGGTGGTGTTAGGCCCAAACTCCTCATGGTTTCTCCATGAGGAAGGCCTGTGCCCAGCTGTGGGATGTATATAAGTTGAGAACGACGATCTCCTCTCAAGAATTTTACGCCACCAACATATAATGTGACCAGCCCACTGCCATTTCAGTTTGCTTATCAGGTACCCTATGTCGACTTAGTAGTTGTCTGTCTATACAGGATAAGCAGGAACATTAAAACTCCCTTGATAGCTTTACGTCCCTATTCTGGTAATAAAGTTAAGATATTTTCTGCCTTTTTTATACGGATGGCTAATAAGCCATCGCCGACAGAGGCGGTGGCCTACCGCCTATAGACGCTCATAGCACATAATAAACTGTTGATATTATTTTATATCTGAATCAGTACAATTCTTACCTATTGGTTAAATAACTTTATTATCTTATGTACATAATATTGTGTTTTTGTAATAAGCACTACCTTCTTACCATTTAACAACCTATTGCAAAATTGTAAGTGTAACGAATCACAAGTACGTGTGAAAATTTTATGTACTGTTACATATTCTGGCTTTATTACTCCTGTACTATAAACAAGCCTGTTAAGTCATGTTGTCTGTTATGTGATAAAATCATTTATTGGTATTTTTAAGCTCAAGTTAATTTTCTTTTATACTTTTTCAAAATCACACTCGTCACGGGAGTGACAAAAATCTTCCCAGAGTCGATTTATATTCAGTTTGAAAGTTTTAAATAACAAATGTATAGAGGCGAGTGAGTAATGTGAATAATCTTGTTGACCAAGGCCGGGCCGGCTTAGTTCGTGATACTGAGCCAAGCGGCGCGCAAGGGAGCCTAGTTATTCAAATAAGGTTAGATATTACATTGCTTAGGAAACATTTTCAATTTTCATTTGTAACGCTGTATGATTAACAATTATATTTATTGAGTAATATCAAGATATCGAGGTAACAAATATTTGTTGTAAAAATTAGAAATATGAAGCCCAAAACATAGGGGTTCTTGAGTAGAGATCGCGACTACGAACATAGGACGCCCACCGGCGAGATGGAGGGAAGACCTGCGAAGCGATGCTGCAGATGCTGGTTGCGTCAACACAAGTTCAGGGTGAAATGGCGAACATTAGGAGAGGCCTATGACCAGCAGCGGATGTTTAGAAATAAAATATATTCACCTTCATTGCGATTTAACAAATATCTCTCATGACTTGTTCCTAGACGAGGGTCTCAATCTCTTGACAATGCGTGCACGATAGTTTGTTATCTTATTAGGCCGAACAGTTCCAATTGATTATACCTATGTATATATGAATAGCTTTTAGGATTCCAAAACCATAGTTTTATTTATCGCGTTATTAAAATATGTAAGGACGACGACGTGTTTAAGGACTTTAAAGACGGATGGGAAATGTCACTCGTCACCAGCCGGTAAACGTCCTTCTACTGGGCACAGCTAGAAACGGACGTAATAGTGAGTGGGACCAGAGGAACTCGAGAAAACAAAGTTTATGTTACCCATCTAAGGACTGACCATGGCGAAAGAAACTTTGTTGTTAATATCGAAAGCCAAAGCATGCGAATCCCTACTCCACCGAGCTCCACCCATGGGCAATATTATTTGTAATTGCCCTACTACTGTCTAAACGCGCGGTTTTATTCTTTATACTGATATTTTTCCCGTTACGCAGGTGCACAGCTGCTACGGCGAAGAGCTGGGTTTCAACTCCGACGACGAGGGCTACGGGCGGGACTTCCCCGAGGAGGCCGCACTGCCGCCCGACACCGGATCAGAGGTCTGGAACAATTATTCCAACACCACCAACAGAGTCGTCTATTTAAAAAAGTTGCGGGTCACACTTGATTCGTTGGATAGCGTTGTTGCGAAATGTACATATGTTTAAGCTCAGCAGTGTGTAATGCCGCCCTGGCAATGATGATGAATTCTTCTAATAATGATACAAGATGGTGACTGATAATGGAACCGACATGTATGTATTATATTGTTTGAAAAATATAGATTTCTCTAGTGCTTATGTGATGTTAGGTAACTCAACCCTTGCCTAATGCAAAGGTAGCTGCTGTGTCAATAAAACATAACGCCAACACGAGCAGTCCTATGATGGAGACAATGTGATGAGGTTTACTTCAGAACACTCGCTGTGGTAAAAATGGTGCGCGTCCATTTGTGAGGGAAGCTAGGGCAACTGAATGAAAATCAGGCCTAGTCATCCACCTTCACCTTGCTAATTGTTGGCCCATAAGATGTTTTTCACGCCTCTTTTGAAGAAACCCATGTCGGAAGGAGGGAATAAATTTCACAAATTTAGCAGGTTAAGGCCTGATTTTTCAATCCTCAGATAAAACTATCAGTCAAATGTTAGCATTGTCCCTTTTCTTTTTATGACTTTAGAAAGTGACAGCGATAGTTTTAAATGGCGGATAATTTTATCTGAGGATTGAAAAATAGGTCCTAAATGTATATTTTTATGAAAATCGAGTTAAAATAATCGTCAAATCTAATTGCTTGAGTAGTGTTCTTATTTTGACTAGGCTATCGATGCCTTGGCTCGTAAATAAAGCGTGAGAGACTTTGATAGTTGCAAGGAACTCTAATTCGCTGGCTGGTCCGTTTGGTATGTGGGTCCAAGGCTTGAGGGCGAAGGGGAGAACACAAGATAGGAAACGTTGATCCCTACAAGCGAGGAGAGACGTGGAGATGATATTGGGTCTTTACCTATGAAATTGGCGTTTTTTTTCTCTCTTAGAATTTTGTCTGTAACTATTAAGATTCAAAGTATTCCTAAAAAATAATTATCTCGTCTAAAAATAGACTATATTTTTGAGCTCTTTTGATTTGTTTTGATAATTTGTTGTAAGTTTAATTGTGTTAAAATTGGACACGGAGACAACTCTTTTTAAGTGCCTCCCGAATACATCATTTTATTTGCATTCACTTAAAAACGATAAATAATTTTTATGAAGTGTGATATAACACATATTACTAGAGCTTGTCTAATGATAGATGCCAAATATTATTATCTTTGGATTTGTCGTTGAGAAGAAAACGGATAAAATTTTAGTATGGAAAATGCAGAATTCCCCAAAATCTCCATACAAAACGACAATTTCTTAGGTAAAGACCTATTATTTTAAAGTACATTAACTTTGGAAAAATGTTCTTATTAAACGTCAACAGTTCGATAATGTGATACTTTATAATTACTCTAATTATTTAATATCACATAACAGGTATATAGTATACATACCTGTTATGTGATATTAAATTATTATTTAAATATGCTTTAATTTTGTTGAAATTTTTGCTGTACTGCTATCTTATCATTATGATTACATTATAAAGGCCTCACTGCATTGTTATAGCGATAATATTGCGGTAATTTATATTTATTGAAATATGATTAAATAGCAACTAATACTACTAAACAAATATTGTTTTAAATGTTATACTCGTAAGCCCGTCACTGTCGACTAACGTGTTTCTGCAAAACCTGTTTCAAATTATTATAAAATTAAAACTAAAATTATGCTTTCTATAAAATTATGCTTTCTATAAAATCATGCTAGGTTAAATTATAGTTGGGAAATAGCCCCTCCTTTTCTCTTGTGGTTAGCTTTTAGTGTGAAATAAACCTAAGATTTCATCGATTACTAAATACAGGTCTTACATTCAATTACCATACATATAACGTTGGTAGATAAAACGAATTTAAAAAAGTAACGGATTTATGACGGAGTGATGTAAGAGTCGATATGCGCATTAGTCATACCTACCCAATAAATAAATCATCATACTCCAAAAAACCCTCCTTTATAAGTAAAGTAAAAAAAATTTGGTTTAAACATGTGAAGCAATAATACATTTTTACTAAATATATGTATCGTACTAACACAGGTCATATTGTTTGGACCTTTCCTTTATTACCTACATCATTTAACCTTGAAGTTCGCAAACAAGAAATACTTGTCTGTTAATTTTTGTATATCTTATATATTTTTTATCAGGAACCAAACAATCGTGATAAGTAAATAATTATACTTTGTTACGTTCACTCAACATTAGCGCAACCCAAGGCTTTTTTAAAGGTGTAGGTATCGGATAAATACTATGATACGATACACATGACTTTTATTTAGTAGATGTCCTATTGGGAATCAAACTTATAACTTCAAAAGGCGACTTGGCGAATATAAATAATTTTGGGCAGTGAACAGATATGATATCGACATCGGAACATCACTTGCTGTAATCATATCGTGATATTTTTGATTGCGCGTCTCGTTGATAAGCAAGCTTCAGTGTAGGTTAGCGCGCACCATGGCCCGTCTCGTTCGCAACATTACTAGGAAGAAAGTGAGTGGCACAGGTTTCAATCAATTAATCAGACTGGCTTACTGTAGTGATGTTCGTTTTTTGCTTAGGGTGCACATTTTGAAACGGTCCGTTCTATCTACTCTAATAATATCCATGTCGTAATCTGTGTGTTCTGAATCACCACTTCTATAACAACAATTATATAATGACACTTTTCTGTGCTCTACAAAATCAAATAATTGTAGATGAATTTGGAGTTGACTTGAAATGTGAGGTCATTTAAGGGTGCTTAAAAGTTTGTTCGTCTGTCTGATTGGATTAATCAAGACGCAGTATTTTGTTTGAATGCTTGCTGCACTCGTAGAGAACGATATGTCATCTGACATATCGTTCTTATACCTAACTTATGGGTAGGCCTAGACCTAACTTATGAGTAAGTATGTGCTTGTGTATGATCATAAATTTCATCCTTGTTAAAAGTAAATTTTATATCTCTAGTTGCAGCATATCTTATAAACAGCGATAGAGTTAGCATATTTTATATAAACTATAATGTAATTGTAAGTCGCAATTATTTTGTCCTTTAATAAATAATCCCTTTATATATTTGTCCATTATTCAAATATAACGTCCTTTATTGTAATATACTTACACAGGGGTTAACTTGTGCGATAACAATACCAACAAAGTCTTTTCCCTGTTGATTGTTGATTAAATTTCATGTCAACGAAGCAATACTTCAACCACAAATTATGTGATAAGTTTGTGTGTAAAAAAACAATAAAATGCCAGATGTGTATGGATTAATATAAAGATTTATTGAATTTCACAAAAAAAATCATTTGGATGTAGGTAACAATAATAATAATAAAATAATTTCTTACACTGAACTACCTGTCAACTTTATTATTTTTAAATTGTAAACAAAGCTTTTTTTCCACAGAGACTTGAACAAATCAAGCCTATTTGCATTTGTTGAAGTCCCTGGGTTTAAAAAACAACTTATACCTTTTTATTGCAACCGTTTCTACCCACCAATCCGCAGTAGACAAGCTTGGTGGTCTGGCCGATACTCCTCGTGGGAAACCGGAATCATGGGCTCTGAGGAGTCGGCCTATAAACTGTGTTCTTGTTTTAATAACACAAGGGCAGGAAACTATTTTATGCGCTTGTTCCGATTTTTGACCATCTACGACCGCCAGCACACATTCCCTCCGACCTACAACATGGGTTCCTATTTGGTTATGCACTGATCGGGCAGTTTAACCCATCGTGTCCTGGTAAGCGGCATGCCAACACAATAGATTTTATAAGATTTTAAACTTTCGCGTTACATTGTAAATAAAAGTTATACTAACGGGACTACACGCGACGTTCATTATGTAATATTGGGTCCTAACCTATGAAATTGGTGTTTTTATTCTGTCTTAGCAATTTGTCCGTAACTATTAAGATTCAGAACATTCTTATAAAATAATTGCCTCTTCTAAAAATAGACCATATATTTGAGCTCGTATTATTTAAATTGATAATTTTTTCTAAGTTTAATTGTGTTAAAATGAGACACAAAGACAATTATTTTTAACTGCCTCCCGAATACATCATTTGATTTGCATTAACATGAAAACGAGAATAATTTTTATCAAGCGTGTTCACACAGATAATATTGCTAAAGCTTGTCTAATGATACATGCCAAATATTATTGTTGTCGTTGTGAAGAAAACTGATAAAATGTTAGTATGTAAAATGCAGACATCCCCAAAATCTCCATACAAAACACCAATTTCAAAGGTAAGGACCTAATATATAGGTCACGAGCTGACCACGGTTGGTGTAACCCAGCCGAAACGTGGAGCAGTAAGTAGTATCTATATACTACATAATGTCCGTAGACGACCTCCGTGGTCGAGTGGTCTGTATATCGGTCTCAAGGCGTCGCCATCTCGAGAGGTTCTGGGTTCGATCCCCGGTGGGGGCAAATGTTTGGCTGATGAATTTTCAGGCATTTGTTCTCCAGTCTTAGATGTTTATATATATTTATATATATTCAGGATATCTGTATGTATTTATCTATTAAATATATTTATCCGTCATCTAGGCTAGTTGATAGGTGTGAATGTTTGAAGATATTATTAATGTACGTCGCGTGTAGTCTCGTTGGTATAACTTTTATATAAAATAGATTTAGCTTTATTCGTTAATGTTGTTATTTGCGTAGGAGTTGGCAGACTCTTCAGTGGAGGCGGGAGGCGCCGACGAGGCGCGCACGAGGCCGACCGCCCGGGGCTCCTCGCCACCACTTGGTAACTATCCGCATTCAGCCTAGACACGCCCACTGCTGGACAAATTAATAATAGGTCTTTAACTATGAAATTGTCGTTTTGTATGGAGATTTTGGGGAACTCTGGATTTTCCATACTAACATTTTTTCAGTTTTCTTCACAACGACAAATTTAAAGATAATAATATTTGGCATGTATCATTGGACATACTTTAGCAATATGTGTGATATCACACTTCATAAAAATTATTTATCGTTTTTAAGTGAATGCAAATAAAATGATGTATTCGGGAGGCACTTAAAAAGAGTGGTCCCCGTGTCCAATTTTAACACAATTAAACACACAACAAATTATCAAAACAAATCAAAAATATGGTCTATTTTTAGAGGAGGTAATAATTTTTTAAGATTAAACTTAATAGTTACAGACAAAATACTAAGAGAGAGAAAAACGGCAACTTCTTAGAAAAACCTATTATTTGTCCAGCAGTGGTCGTCTATTAAGCCTCGCCCAAGGATTACTATTAAAATCATCGTGTGCTGCTTTTAACTTTGAGGCACTCAAAGAGTTAGGACCTTTGCTATTGCTTGTAACTATTATTATAATACCTAATAATTTACTCACCTAATATTACGGTAGCCCAGTTGGAAAAGACACACTACTCGTTCAACCGCCTGTACCAATGAGTTTTTTATACAAAACTAAAAAAAGACTTAAATACGGTTTATTGTAAATATCGCATGTCTCACATTGTGCCCGGGGACTTCACATATCAGGCGAAATGTTTGCCCTGAAGCACCTCAGCCCACACCTTCGGGCAAAAGGTGCGATGATATGTTTTGTACAATTTACTCAAAAAAGCAACTTCTACAGTGTGTCCATGCGCAATATACTCTTCATTAATATAAACACAACGCTAGCAAACCAAACAATCAGAAGTACCTACTGGGGATTTCCAGTTTCTGCAACGAAAACACAATTTTTAAGCGGGTAATTGTTACGGTCTGCATGTACGTACTAGAAAGAAATCCCCGTTTTATAATTCTTACGAATACATACATTGAAGTTATCGTTAAAACTTCGCTATCTTTTTTTAAGGTTGGTACAGTAGAGTACAAAAACATGTGTACACATTTTAGAGGAGACAATCTTCATTTACTTCTAATAAGAGTTTCTAAGTCGGGGCGGGCGTTAGTTATTAATAATTTAAAAAAGGCTTGGGTTGCCTGTATGTGTTTCTTCCATCATAATCAAAATAGTCTTTATTTGAGATTAAGTGCTCCACCTTAGTCGCTTCCCATACCTACAGACGAGATCGTGGTCATATGCACTCTAATTATTCTGTTAAAAAACTCCCCATACAAACACCCACACATACTTCACCAAATCGGGGGCGTTCTTAAAAAGGGCCCTGGCAAGATTTTATTTATGGAACGATGAGACGTTATTTAAAGTGTATTTGTGCTAAGGTATCAGCCGGGAGATGCCCACTGCTGTATATAGGCATCCTAAACCTGCGTCCATATTATGTAACATGTTATATAACTTTCTTAAATAAATAAACTTCGTTGTATAACACGCGTCCACATTTAACTTTCGTGCACACCCGTGTCCCAGGTAGCACGCTCAAATATTGAAAGTCGGTGGATTTTCAAGCATGCTCATTACTAGCAATGAGCAACTAGCTCATTATGAGCACTTACTCAATAAAAGCGTTATAGTAATGAGCACGTCTGTCCGTACCTTAAAACGCTATCGGTTTCGTAGAAACTTTTCAACAGTGAAACAGTTTCTGATAACAACGACCTACTGTATTTTATAGGACTGATTATTATTTGTGGTTAGGCGTGCTTGTATCTTGGTGACGAAAATAATTCTAGTTTTTAAAAAAGTGACTTTAAAAACTACTTCTATTGTTTACTTGACTTTTTTATTTCTGTAATTATTATTCGAAATTTAATGAGAAAAGTAAATAAATATATTAAAACTTATTTTTTTTTTTAAATTGACATGTGAAATGTGGTCAAAGTTAATAGCAAACATGATCAATCGGGCAATCAATTATTATATGTTGGATGGTGTGAGTGAGAGGGAGTGGGAAGACTATGTGTTACTGAACTACCAGCCTCCGTGGTGGCAAGATCATGTGGAGGACGGCTGCGAGATCGGCGAGCCCGCTGAGCTTGGTAACGTCTTCGTCATCAGTCTAAATACTTCCCACTGATGGGCCGTAACACCACTACGCAGCCCCAATGTGGCTTGGTGGGGACCGACAATATAACGTTTTTACTCAAGTACGCAGGAACTCATGATCACAAAAATTTGGTCACCCATCCAAGGTCAGACCTCGGCTAAAGTGGCTTTGTTTTCAATATCAGGAAAAGCGTACGAACCACGCCACCGAGCTCCTCCTCTTAGTGTTGGCTCTGTGCTATCATGATTTTATCAATTGCCCAAACTAAGGGGAAAGTTTAAAAAAACATTATTCAGTATCGGGCTGACATTTGGCATGCAGGTAGATTATGACGTAGGCATCCGCTAAGAAAGGATTTTGACAAATTCTACTCCCAATGGGATAAAATAGGGGATGAAAGTTTGTCAATTTTAAACCGATCGGGCTGAGACCTTTAGAGAAAATTAAAGGGTTCCCGTGGGATAGTTGAAAAACAGCGGATGAAATCGTGGGCAACAGCTAGTATTTTAAATAGGAAACAAACAATTATTACAAAACTAGTACCTCCTTCTAAAATAGTACCTCCTTTTTGCTTCTGACTGCTCAGGTATATCGAGAGAGAATATTATGGTAAACATCTGATGAAAGTTGTTAGCCTCTGGATGCTTACGGCGCTGGATTGATCGTTTTTGATGTATGAATCATGAATTACATAGTACCATTTTCCAAAGTTTTCTATCGCTTTATTATGATATAAATAACCATATATATTTTGTAACAGTGACAAACGGCGATGCGTCGTACAGGGAAGAGGAGGCAGGCGACACGATGCCCACCGACATGTCCGACACCACAGACAGCGAGCCTGAAAAGCCACATAAGTGAGCCTATTTCATTTCTTTCTTTTATAGGAACGCATTAGTTTCTTTCTGTGATTCCCACTTATCTACAGCCTGGGCGGTACAACATAATATGTATATTATATATATATAATCATCTTCCATTCTATTATACATTATCTATTATTTAATTACATTTTATTATATTAGGTCCTTACCTATGAAATTGGTGTTTTGTATCGAGATGTCTGCATTTTACATACTAACATTTTATCAGTTTTCTTCACAACGACAAATCCAGAGATAATAATATTTGGCATGTATCATTAGACAAGCTTTAGCAATATGTGTGTGAACACGCTTGATAAAAATTATTCATCGTTTTTATGTTAATGCAAATCAAATGATGTATTCGGGAGGCACTTAAAAAGAGTTGTCTCCGTGTCTAATTTTAACACAATTAAACTTACAACAAATTATCAAAACAAATCAAAAGAGCTCAAAAATATAGTCTATTTTTAGACGAGGTAATTATTTTTTAGGAATACTCTGAATCTTAATAGTTACAGACAAAATACTAAGAGAGAAAAAAAACACCAATTTCATAGGTAAGGACCCAATATATATAATCATCTTCCATTCTATTATACATTATCTATTATTCAATTCCATTTTATTATATATATTATCATCTTCCGTACTTTTGGCGACGCCTTGAGACCGGCGAACAGACCACTCGGTCACGGAGGTCGTCTTTGTCACTCGCTCAATATCCACTTTCTTTCTTGTCATGTGTATCCGAGCCTTTAGAGGTACCCTCAGGACGTCTGCTGAACCCCGAATCCGGCTCGAGCTCCCTGGAGGCTCTCCCTAGAATCGGGGCCCCCTAGGGGGAATGCCTTCCAGAGAGAAACCCTTCAGTGGTGGTTCACCACTATAGGCTTGGGAACCCACCAAAATTCTCGCCTTCTTTAAAACGATCCGATAGCGAAGTAGCCGTCACATGCATCAGTTTAGGGCACTTTATTTCTTATATGAAAAAAATCTTTTCATATAAGAAATAAAGAAAAAAAAGAAAATTAGTTTATTTAGTGAACAAGAAGAAGAATTACTTCCATCACTGAAGGCACAAACTCAGCATGTGTCGGAGCGTCACAAAACGATCTTCCTTAGGTGCCTCGAGTGACAAAGTGTACTCATGTACACAGCTGCGGCTTGCACTTATCAGTAGTAACGTCACCCTTCAGAAAAAAAAGGTTCAACCCGTTCGCTTCTTCAATGTTCCTCTGTTATGACATCTTCTATAGCACGTCTCAATCCAAGTTGCCAAAAAGGTAAACTTAAAAACCGACTTACCGAATTTGCTATTCAATAATCACACTTTTTACATGGACATTGACACGTAAATATAATTAACGGCAACAATTGTTGTCCGTTTCAATTGATTTCAATTTCCTACAGTCATCAGTAAACATTTTAGAGATGTAACATTACCTTTGTTTTGTTTACCTTTTTGGCAACTTGGATTGAGACGTACTATAATTAATTCCATTTTGACTTGCCTTTAATTTGTATATTGTAGACCGTAAGACAATTTTATGTGAAGGGAGGATGGACCCCTTGCAGAGTTTCTTGCCTGTATCTTCTCTTGACAAGGCCTCCCGGTAGTGAACAGGAACAAAAAGATGTAGAGGTGAACATGTAGAATTCTATAATTTGTTTGTTAATTTTCTAATTGTTTTGACGCGTCATAATTGTAACTACTTCTTACCTAAGTGATTGTCCTCAGCCTATATACACACACAGGCCTTCCTCATGGAGAAACACATGAGGAGTATGGGCCGTAACACCACCACGCTGGCTCAATGCGGGTTGGTGGGTAGAAACCGTCGCAATAGCGACCGGGACCAATGGCTAAACGTGCCTTGCGAAGCACGGAGTAGCTCAAGATCACAACGTTAGGGTCACCCATCCACGGCCTGACCATTGCGAAGGTAGCTTTGTTTTCAATCGAAAGCCAAAGCGTACTAACCACTACGCCACCGAGCTCCTCTACGTGATTAAATAAAGTGACCTAAGTGATTAAATAAAGCATTTCATTTTATTTCCGATTCTAGGTCCAACCACAGGCATAATTTACATTCATCTTGTTATATGACATCTCTCCTCGAACATGTCCGAACTATGCGATTATATAGCTTTTCCCCGTTTGGGTCACTGGCGCTACTATCAACATAACATATAATCACGCCTCTGTCCCCGAAGGGGTAGGCAGATATGGTCACACATTTCGCCAGATATGTCTAGTCTAAGCCCTCATGTAACAGTAACACCGGTACAGTGTATACGATATTTACAATAAACTGTAATTAATTCAATTTTAGTGGTATAAACGGTTGAAATCGAACCCGCAACCTCTTGCGCGAGATTACCACGTTTATCAATAAACTCTCGTTTCCTTTTCTTTAACGCCGGCTCCAGATTCATGTGAGGCGGGGGGTGAGGCGCTCACACGAGTCTATGCGAGTGGATGCTTCACGAGTGCTAGCCATACACACTCTAGGCTTATTCAGTTTCCCGTTAAGCCTCTTTCTTCGTGTTTTTTGTCTCACATAAGATATTACGACACAACCCGACTGCGAGGCGAGGGAAGACGAGGAGACACGAGCGCACCGTCCTCACTCTCGTACCGTCACCAGCAAAAATGTATGACGATTTTAGTACCTTGTCACAATATTATATCACTGGAATCTAGTCCGCAAAACAAATAATTTGCTTAAAATCTTAGCATGGCAGGGTACTAAAATACTCTTGTAAGGTACTCCGCGCAAAGCAATTCGTTGTCTTATAATATCTTGACCTCCTCAGTGGGGGTGACTCGGAGCAGTGCACGGCGTCGCACGAGGGTCGGCTGCTGCTGCAGCAGGAGGTGCCCTTCAACATCGACCAGCTCTTCACCATGATCTTCACCAACTCCAAGTTCAACCTCGAGCTACTCACCGCTAGGGGAACCACTGATTATGTGCAGGTAACCATCAACACTTATTGTGCTGTTGTGGCTTTTGTAAATCTATTTTCTTCAATTGAAATATGTAGTGTTCCTTTATTTTTAAAATAAATCTTATGTATTAGTGAACTAATAATAAATTAAATAATATACTTAAATGCTCAATGAGTTTCAATTGCAAATATAACTTATGAAACAGAAAACATTTTATTATCATGCTATAATCATCACAGTTATAATTAAAATTCATTACTAGCTGTTGCCCGCGACTTTCCCGCGACTTAACTATCCCACGGGAACCCTTTAATTTTCCGGAATAAAAAGTATCTAAGATATTGACCAGGGATATAAGGTATCACCATGCAAAATTTTATTGAAATTGGTCCAGCTATTTCGGAGATTATCCCGTACAAACATATGAACAGACGAACAGACAGAAATACATTTAAAAAAATGGTTTTTATTTTCTTTTTCCATCCCTCTGATTTGATTTTTTTATGTACAGACATTCGACCTCTACAGTTTTACTAGATAGATGTAGAAAATATTACATAAAACCATGTTACATTTTATACATCAAGGTGCATTCATAATATTAATACGCAATTAATAATTTGTAATATGCCAGGCGCCATGGCAGGCCAAGTGTCGACAAATCAGCTATACCCTCGGCCTGACGTCGGGGCCCATCGGACCTAAGGAGGTGCAAGTCACAGAAAAACAGGTACATTATTACTTATATGCCGACACTACACTTGCCGTATCGTGTTCGCGAATTTGCTGTTTGTTCGAAAAACCAAACAACGCAAATAGCGAAAATCTGTTTCCGTCCACTCGTCGGTTTTGATCACAGGATTATTTGAGTTGTTTGCCCGATAACAGTCCATGTGTGGAGGGCAATGTTATTTGGGCAAAGTCGGATAAAAACGATGACGCTACAAGAATACGCTAAGCCAAGTGAAGTGCCGCCATTATACTATATTCCATATTCCTAAATACAGGGCACAGTTAAAGATGTATTAATTAAATTGTCTTTAGGTAAACCTATTTAATTAAATTGTTTTTAGGTAAATCTATGTTTTAAGTAAATCTCTAAATATCAATAATCAATAAGTTCGGGTTAAAACCTGAACTCTCTGCATAGATTATTGATTATGTTTAACGTATTCATGTCTATAAAACTCTGATGTTAATATCTTATTCGGTACTTATAATATATTAGGTTATACAGCCTAATTTTGAGTGAGCTTAATTTTAAGCAAGATATAGTGACCCCAATTTTAGCAGGTTAATTACATTGTAGTGACCCATTTTAAGCTTAGTTAACAGTGACTCCAAATATGAGCGGGTTACACATCAGCACAATTTAGAGCATGTACTTCTGTGAGCTCAATCTCGAGATTAGTAAACAGTCATCTGGAAAGAAGTCCAGTTCAAAAATATGCACGTTATCTTGAGTTTTTTCGCAAACTTTTTATGTAATATTATTGGTAGTAAAGTAACACAACATAATTATTAAAATATATCAATAGAATGATTGGAAATACACAATATTTTCGATGTCAAACTTTTAAAACGCTCTTCTGAAAAATCGCAAAAACGTAATTACGTCAATATTCTTTTGGATGAGCGATATATTGTTGAACTCGACTGTACTGTTATACAAACGTTCACTGTGGTTTACCTAACAATTCGCTCCACGCCACTGTCAGGTAATGAACAAGTGCTCGAAGCCCGGCGTGCTGTACTCCATCGACTCGTGCAGCGAGAACGCGGGCATCCCCTACGCAGACTACTTCAGCGTCCACGTGCACTACTGCCTGCGCGCCGCCGCCTCCGCCTCCGCCTCCGCCACCGTGCTCTCCATGCGCGCGCGGCTGCACTACAAGAAGAACATGTGGCCTATGGTTAAAGGTAGGCTTCAGCTTAAAGGAAGATCTATAAATTCGTCGTTAGACCTGTCGTAATGTGTAAATAAATAAATAAATATCCTCAGACATTCAAACCTATCAACTATTCCCATTTTAAGCAACTATATGCTGCTTGTGATACTAAATGACGTCTGTCTGATACTTAATGACGGACAAATATATTTAATAGATAAATACGTATAGATCTGAATGTTGGGCAACGAAAGCGATAGATGAAATAAAACTGCACTCATCAGAGATGCGAATGTTGCGATGTATGTGCGGAGTCACAACAATAAGCAAAATCAGAATTGAGTACATAAGAGGCAGTTTGAAAGTAGTCAGTGTCAAGTCAAGTCAGTGACAGAAAAGATTAGGGCAATAGATTAGCGTGGTAATGGACATATAATGAGGAGGGATGAATGTGACATTACAAGAAGGATGCTGAGCGTGGATGTGGACGGAACGAGAGTGAGAGGAAGACCAAAGAAACGATGGATTGAATGCGTGAAGAATGATATGAGAATAAAAGAAGTGGATGCTGAGTTGTCGAGTGACAGAGGAGAGTGGAAGAAGAAGAAAAGGGCAAGAAGAAGGTTAAAGGAAGGTTTTATTTATTTATTGTCTATGCCTTGACTTTCCTGATACAGTCACGTGCAAAAATATGTATTGCGACAGGTGACTCTTTATTCCCTTCTAATAAGAGTGCATAACTGATAAAAAATTATATTTCGCAGGATGATAGATATATCCGCAATATAGGTATATCCCTAGGAATATAATAATATACCGGACATAAGTTATACTATTGAGATTCATTACTCTCTAACAAGGAATATTATTTTCTAAGTGACCATTTTTTTTACAGTTCAATGTAGATTGACCCGCATTACACTCCTACAATTATGCCTTAGCTTCATCTAGTAACTATACCTAAAACACTAAACATGAACTGTATTATATATATAATTATTTATTTATTAAAGCTTTAATGTCCATTACAAAAAAAAATCATATGATGGACTAATATCCTCTAATTATCATGTTGTCTGTCCAGCCAGATAAGTAGGTATAAATAGGCTGAATCTAAATCATAATATATACCCTACCTAATATATACTTTAAAAATATATATATAATATTGGGTCCTTACCTATGAAATTGGTGTTTTTATTCTGTCTTAGCAATTTGTCCGTAACTATTAAGTTTCAGAACATTCTTATACAATAATTGCCTCTTCTAAAAACAGACCATATATTTGAGCTTGTATTATTTAATTTGATAATTTTTTGTAAGTTTAATTGTGTTAAAATTAGACACAAAGAATTATTTTTAACTGCCTCCCGAATACATCATTTGATTTGCATTAACATAAAAACGATGAATAATTTTTATAAAGCGTGTTTACACACATATTGCTAAAGCTTGTCTAATTAATGATACATATTATTATCTCTGGATTTGTCGTTGTGAAGAAAACTGATAAAATGTTAGTATGTAAGATGCAGACATCCCCAAAATCTCCATACAAAACACCAATTTCATAGGTAAGGACCTAATATATGTCCGCGTATCTCGCGGGCGCGAAACCCGCGATATGTGAGGGCGACGCGCATCAGAAAAATGCCTACTGCAGTGCTCCTATATTCCTAGGTATATAACTATATTATGGTTATAACTTTGTTACTGCGACATATTGCGCATGGTCTGGTAAAGAAAGTAGATGACACAAAAAATAGATAGTGTGAACGATCATATGAAGGGTAATTTACTTTTTCATTTTACTGAAATGGGGTAGTCACATTTTAATAAATGGCATGAAAATTTTTGCGATATTGCGTTTAATGAAGAATTTAAAAAGGTTTTTAATTATTGTAAATTCCCTTTAAATTCTTTGATATTGTTACCTAAATGAACTCCCCCACTCTGACCTATTTGGATATATCAAAATATGGACAAAACAAATGTTTTGTAAAGGTTTCCTGGAGAAGAACACTATGTCTGGTCTGGAGGAGTTCTGCCGCCTGCTGTCGTCGCGGCTGGCGGCCGAGGCCGAGGGCGCCGCGCCCACCGCACGGAAGTCGCGCCGCCAGCGGAGGCCCACGTGTCAGTACAACCATCATAGCTACTATAATATTGGAATCATAGATAAATTAAATAATTCCGCTAGTATAGTAGCACCACCTAACGTAATAAGTCGAACGAAGGGGTACAAGCAACAATAATAAGTTTTAGACTAACTAAAAACCCATGTATGGGAATAGCTATCTATACTACTTAATTCATCTATGGTATAACGGCCACGTTATATGGGAGCAAACGGTTTCACATTTTATACATCTTCAATTTTCTGATTCGATCACGCAGACAAAGTCCGAGCAATGAAAGCCCTTTTCATTTTGCTTTTCCAATTTAATTTACATGTAATACCTATAATTTGCAGTAAAACATTAAAAAATATTAAGGAAGTAATTAATTGGGCAGACATTAAATTATTTGTTCAGTAAAAAAAGGCCAGCCGAATAATCATTTGGGCAGCAAACAAATATTTTGGATTTTTTTTTTCATTACCCTTAAAAATATATTTGTGTCATCAAAACATAATATCAAACAATTTGGCAACAGAGAAAACATTTGAGTTGCTGCCCAAATAGTTATTTTTCTGACAAATTAGAAATACCTGCTCCCTATAAGTTGGTACCCAATTAGTTAATTTGCTGACCAATTTAGAATTTTTTGCTGCCGATAAGTTGCTGACCTATTAATTATTTTAGCTGACTTATTGTATTTTTTTTGCTGACCAAGATTGAAATATTTTGCTAACCGTTTAAAAAACACCCAAAATATTATAATATTTTCGATTGTTTGTATATTTTCGTTTGTTTGTCGTTATATGACATGATTATGTATATTTTTGTATTTTTTGTCAGCGGTGGCATCAGAGCCTTCATCGACGGCTCTGTCTCCTGTCCGGGGCCGCGTGGGGTCGTTGCTGGGCGCGGGGCCCGGCGTGGGGCCCGGTGCCAGGCCCGGCAGCGGGCGCTGGCTGCTGGCGGCGCTGCTGCTGCTGCTGGCCGTCAACGCCGCGCTCTACTGGCAGCTCTACCACGCGCCGCCGCGCCACCTCTCCGACAGGTACCGACCCGGTGTAGGACCCGGCGGCAGGCCCAAAGCCGGGCGCTGGCTGCCTGACCCGTTGTAGCAACAGGATCCCTCAACTAATTTTAAGGCGGAAATCGAAGCGTTCATCTTGTAAAAGCATACAAACTATTCCATACTAGTGGGCAGAATGCTCACCAGTTTAAGCGTGAATAAAATGTTACACGTGTTATTATCTACTAAATTTATTTCATTTAGCAGGAAATATTTTTTTTATTTCCTACCAAAATTAGCAACATTATTGGAGATCCTAGTGAAGTGAGGCCTTTAAATTTTTTAACCAGTTAGTAGCAGTGGACACAACATTCGTAGAACTGACCGCCATTGGGTTGTGACAGAACAGGAAGACGATGTGGCAGCGGAGGGTCTTTATTTTTGACCTATCCAAAGCGTTTGATTCTGTTGATTACCAAACTCTGCTTGTATCTTTTTAGTATTATGGACAGTTTTTGAGGATTACTAAATCGCACTTTCTGGTATTTATTAAATAAAAAACAATGTGGTACGGTTAATCATGTCTAATTGAGTCTTGTTTTTGGGAATGCCACAAGGTACAATATTGGGCCCATTGCTGTTTACTACTTCAGATAAGTACGTTCGCCATAGTGTATAGCCCCAATTACTATGGTTACAGAATGGGTGAGTTAGGCGGATCCCAGGCGGCGCAGTGGGGCCGCATGCTGCAACAACACGCCACGCGACAACGACATCAACTAGCGGCGTGGAGGCATGCGCTCGAACACACGCGCCAGCATCTACACCAGGTACACACACACGCACGCACGCACGCACACACACACACGCACGCACACACACACACGCACGCACACACACACGCACGCACACACACACACACACGCACGCACACACACGCACACACACACACAGTACCAGGTACCTACATACATACAGCGCCAGACTTTTACGCACACACATATATATAGCGGGCCACATTCTTCATAATGTTTGTTGGATTTTGTTTTTTCATTTACAATCCGATGATCCGTCTGCCCCCTTTTACATAAAAAAATTATAAGGAGCTGAATTATATTGCAATTACAAAGATTGTGAATTATATTTCTTTGTCAATATTGGTTTTGTCAAGAAATAAAAGTTACTATTTCGTTTATTTATTGCTTAAGGTTTATCGAAAGTTGTCAAACAGTGAAATAAGCTCGAAAAAACTCGGCACAAAAGTCTTATTAGCCTTGCAAAGATAGACGACCGTTTGTATTATTGGTTTCCTCAGCAATTTAAGTTTGTAGCGATTTAAAATTCAAATCAAAGCGAAATAACTCCCTTGATAATTTTTTGTATTTTATTTACAGACGGAACAAGCCCTTATGAAACTATTAGAAATCATCAAGCCATCGTTGGACGCGACACAGTCTCCGGAGGCACCGACAGAAACGCCGCCAACCAATTCTGAGCTGTAAGTCGTAATAAATAAGAACTGAATTGACACAATAAGAAGATCCTGGCACGTAAAACTTGGGTAATATAGAACATGTCTCAAAATTACTCTGAATACTGTTGAATGAGTTTATTAATAATTTCGTATATTTTAATGTACAGTCACGAGCACTAACACGTTAACAATCTCATTCAAATATGCACCGTATTCCTTTACAATAAGAACACAATTGCAGGTGAATGTACTACAACACCAATATGTGAATAAATACAATATGCAATAATAATATGCTGAATCAAAGTTACTGTTATGGCAAATATTACAAAACTCTTAATAGAATCGAATTAAGAAACCTAATATTTTTTTTTTTGATCAGACAGCTTTTTCCTATTGTATTTTTTTAAAGGATTTCTTGTGTTGTACAGTGTGTTGGGATCTTCTAAATCAGATATTGTTTTACATGACAGTCCTGAACTTGTTACCGCAATAATATTTCCAAATATCAGCTCAAAACACCAAGTGATAGATGGCAGAAAAACTAAAATATTTCTCCTTGTGATTTAGTTTTAATAATGAGCTTACAGTACATATATTTTTTGCAGTAAGGTAGTTACAGAAAAAATTTTGTCAACCAGAGAGACTGGCCCGTTTTAATACGACTAGCTTACTTATTCCTGCTATTTTTTTTCTTGTTTTGTCGAAATGTATACCAATAACACATGTCCTTAGTGCCTTCAATATATGTTCTGTGCTTAAACTCTGAAATAATTTCATTATACAATGAATCGAATTGATCAATTTTGTATAAAATGAATTTACTCATAAATAGAAAAAAAAATGCACTTTAAGAAATGATTACAGTAATAGTTTCAAAATCAGATTTTTTATTTGGCCTTTTGTATAAATATCATTGGTTATTGTTAAATTTTTTTTATTTTAATCTTATCTCATTTTATCAAACATAAGTTGTTATATAACTACTGTACGAAAATGTTTTAGAGTTGAATGAGGAATTCAGTTTGTTATCTGAAATAATGATGGAACACATAAAGATATCAAATTGTATGCATTATTTTATAAATAGTGAATTTGATAATAATTTTAATTTAATTAAAATAAATAAGATGTCAGAGTGTTATTATACTTAAATAATATATATGTATAGCTGCACGAGGTTTTCATCACACCACTAATGTCTTTACTACTAATAGTTTTCTCTTTCAACACTTTAATTAAATCAACTTTACATTTTTATCAATTATATTAAGACCGTGTTCTGAGATCGCGTTTGAACTTTCTTAAATATTAGAAAGCTTTGCATAATGAAAACCTCGCAGGTCCCTACTGTGATAAATTAGATACAATATTATTTTAATATTCCTCTAGTGAATACTTTGAATGACGTAATGACGCGTGGCGTATTATCCTTTTTGCTATTTTTTTACGTTAATAATGGCAAGGTTAAACTGCCAACTATATAATTTAAGCTTTTATTTATATATTATTGTAAAAATATTAAATTCTTAATCAATTATGGATTTAAACAAAGACATGTGTGCAATTATATCTTTTGTATTTTCTTATTATTATTATGTGCTATTTGCAATAAATTTGTATTTCCAGCACTCAAAGTAAGTTTTAAGGTTTAAGTTCGTGTGGAAATATAATAAAGTTGTAAGATGCATGTATGTATTCATGTCGTCGGCATGTGTGGCAAAGATATTTGCGTAATTCTAACCAAATACAAATTATGGTATTGTAAGGTGATAAAGACAACGGATTAAAATATTATAAAATTGAGTAATGTCTGTAATCCGCTCGCCAAATGTAAGAAATATCCACATTACATTAAAAAATAGGTAAGTGTAAATTTTTTTCTGGCTAAAATGTGAAGAACATTTTCGCATCAAAAAATAGTGTTCCGCATGTTCACGTGGTAGCTTATAATTATAGTATCTTTCAAAAGTGGTCAGTATATTTTAGACGACCTAATTCCAATAGTACAAAAATATAATATTATGTAAAAAAACTTATCTGTGTACTTATTGGCTGGTTTCTTACTATTTTGAAGAAACACTACCTACCTAATAAAAAATGTAGATTTTCTTAGTAGTGTTAACAGAATGTCCTATGCCAAAATCAAGAATATTGTTTAGGAATTGTGTAAAATGTATCGCACTCGAGTGTATTTCTATTGCACAAAACGCTAATCGAGTCTTATATCTTATCATCTGATTCTGCTCAGCCTAGGTAGCATGAGCAGCGCAACATGTTTATCGCTTTTTTATCATGCCCAATTGTCAAATTCCATAGTATTTTGACAGCTGACCGTGATAAAAACCCGATATATATCATAATGCGGTGTTCATGCTAGGCTGGTCCATTCCAAAAGTTAGTATTTCAAAAGAACGATTGCTTGTATATTAAAACATACATACATATAAGTCACGCCTTTTTCCCACAGGGGTAGGCAGAGATTACATCCTTCCACTTGGTACGATCCTTGCATATTTCTTTCGCTTCATCAACTCTCATTACAGTGCTCATACATGCTCGGCGATTTCGGGTACTTTTGACCTGGCCCTTCTCTAGAAAGTCTTTAATTTGGTCGAGAAACGTTCGCCTAGTTCTGCCTCGTCCCGTATCTCCACTCACAACCGATTCATATTGAAAGATATTGCCAGCGTTTGCATGGTTCAAAGTAAGTTTTACTGAGTTTGAATAAAACTTATGCACAGTTCATTGTAAGTATCGCCTAACATGTTTGGCGAAAAGTGGATTTTTAACACCTCTGCCTACCCCTTCGGGAAAGAGGCGTGATGATATGTTGTTTAGTGAGAGCAGCTGTATATCGATTTGTAAAATGCAATATTTTTAAGACAACACAAATTAATTGTATTTCGAAATTAGATACCTTTAGTTCCTCTGGTCCTATCGCACTAGTTTCACTGTAGGACTAGTTCGACTTAGTTCGTTCGCATAAAGAATGCATTAGTAATAATATTAATATAAAATGCATTTGTATTTAAATTAAACATAAATCTTTAAGACCCACTTCATTCCTAACGCGAACGTAGGACCTACGTACAGTGAGATTTATATTTTCGTTTGTCCTACTCAGTCGGTCCACTTCATAATGACGCTACAAACTTAGTAACATTTTATTTTTTTGCATGATCTTTTGCAAGGCGTAGGGCCAAGGAGTGTAAACAAAATATAATTTATTAGGTAGCGCTGCATTCCTTTTATCTATGAACATTAATACAAATAAAATATCCTCAAACAATATTATTCACAGATATAGATATATTATGTAGGATAATGTTCAAGCTTCATTAAACAGGTCGTTCTAAATGGCATATACATGCATCTTGAGTCTCGATTTTGGATAAATCAATAATGGCATTCAATTTTTTTCCAAGTCTTATCTAACCGGCCATCGAACCACCGAAAAAAACGCAATATTACACACGTTATCCAATAGGTCTTGGAGTGTAATATTGCGTTTTTTTTATCAAGCATCAAGGAAAATTACTACCTACATTTCGAAAATTTTGTTAAAAATATAAATGTTTTGAGTGTTTTTTTAATATTTGGACAGGTTTCATTTAATGAGTGTTCTTTGTTATTTTAATTTATGACTCACATTAAGAACAAAAACAATTTTTTTTCGACTTAGTTCGATTCTACGAGTTAGAAATATTTTTTAAATGCCATTATTAATTTGGATTGATCAGCCTGTGTAACTTGACTTTTTTATTTACTACATAACTCGTACAAAAATGTTGAACGTAAGAAACTACGTATATCCCTGGGTTTGGTTCCCGCTTGAGGCAAGGCGAGGTGAAGTGAATACGAGCATTTTTATCAGTCGTAGCTGTAAATATATATATATTTGTATGAAAAATTTACTTATCTATGTATTGTGTATCCCTTACATATCCATAACACAAGAATAAGCTTGATATTCATAGTGCTTATTTCGGTCTAGGCTTATTGGTGTGGGCGTAAAAATATGATATTTATTACAGATAATCGCTACATACTCTAAAAAATCAATTGTCAACAAACCACTAGATTTTACAAGTAATTTGAGTATCGAAATTAAAAATATTTACAGAAATAGTAATAGATTTGTAAAGTAAGTGGATTATATAACATATTTACTATAGTTACGAAGATAAATTACGGGATGTTACACGACTCTTAAATGTTTATGATCAGATGTATATTAGTGATACATGTCCGTTTTGGTAGGGTACGTTTCAGTTGTATTAGATGTTACGATCTCTTCATTATTATTGTAAAAATTAGTTAATTTTTGTGGTGCTCTAGGCTAAAAGGGTTTATTTAATATAATGGTCAATTGTAATTTATAGCCGCCGATAATTCTCAATGAGAATTAGAAGGTGCTATAGAACCTAATATATTTTCATCTGTAATCATAATTTCCTGTAAAATATTTCATTCCAAAATAGAATATGATCTGAGAATATTGTTTGTAAGGAGACAAGAGCTATAGATTCCTATTAGATGTATGAAGTGCATTTGAGACCTTGCCAAACAATGCGCGCGGGACGCGCACCTCATGATGCGTTTAGGCAGTGGCTTATTTAAGTTAGACAATTCTATTTCCCAGTATTGAATAAATATTTTAAAGAATTGCCGAAGTTTTATTTGTCTCCCCTTTCGATGTCATCGACTTGCTCTCTAATAATGTCCTCTGCCTATATACTGCACTGCTGGGCACTGGCCTTCCTCATGGAGAAACAGGTGGAGTATGGCCCGTAACCACCACGTTGGCCCAATGCGGGTTGGAACTCTAATAATAATAGATAGTAAAAATAGGCATACGCCCGTCATTCTATCGCGCGAATCACTAACTAGCAATCAAGCATGTCTGTTGGTTGTATCAAGCATGTTTATAGAATTGTTTACCAAAATCGTGATCTCTCATAGATAATTCTTACCAAGTTTATTGTTATAGGCCCCAAAAAAAAAATATGGTGGTGGTTAACAGTAAGAATCATTTGGGGCCCAATAAAATAAAGGATCAACTAGCCTATTGAACTGCAGAAAGTCTAGTTGTTGCAGGTGCAAATCAAAGCAGCTTTTTTCTAAATCTTTTGATGGGCGTATTTGAATCACTATTATTGAAAATACTTAGGCTGCTTCAAGTGACGCAGATTCTAGCAATATGCTCCATCTATTGTACAAGACTGGTGGGTCCACGCTGAAGAATCAGTCTCCAAAGGTTTCAACTCTAGTAGGCCCTAGCACAGGCCGGAGAGAAATTCCCCGGAAACAAAAATACCCATTGCCTCTCGTTTTTTCGTTCGCGCGGAAGCGAGACGCCATGAGAAATTTTGTTTCCGTGCTAGGTCTTTCTCGAAGCATTCCTACTTATACCACAGGGAAAATAGAACAAAATTAAAGTCAAGGTTCATTAAATGTCTTTATTTATGAAAAAAAAATAACTTACCAATATTATGTTCACGACCACGTTCTAATACTTACCATGGTAAAGTTAAAATCTCTCTTGCATATCACTGTTCACTTGTTTATCATATTATTTTAAGGATCACTATAGTAAATTATCATGGTGTTATAGATTATAGGATAAGGATTTGAATATAGATGAAGCAGTCGAGCAAGATTCTGAATTACCTACTTTAATTTAAATGTACTTTTAGGTTCCTCTCAATATTTATAGAAAAACTGTGAAATACTATCGCCTTCAACCAATCAAATATACCATTTAAGCGGTAGTTTGCCAGTTCGCGAAATTCCAAATCGTCTAATGCAGCGCGGGCTCGATCTTCAAGTATCTTAAACAACATCATGAATTTTGTGATTCTAAATAACTGCAGAAATTAAAATATTTGAGGAAGTTATACAGACAATTCAGCATACTGAGTCCTCCTCTGGGAAACAGTCAATATTTTGAGAGAAAAGTACTGTAAATAGAAAAGTTACGGTTAGTATTTCAGAATCACGCTCAATCAAAAAAGGCACGAGTTTTACATACATATGCAACTGCACGTAACTTACCACGTTCAAACGCAAGGTAACAAAAAGAAAACCAGTCAAATTCTCTGACACTGTGTCAAGATTTATTTGCAAAATCCGTCATACACAGCAGTCGGAGTGTTACTTAGAGTAAGCGTAACCTAGTCTATTTGTCGTCGTCCTTGAAGACCATGGTGCTGTGGCACTTGCCGCAGTAGTGGCGGTCCTCCATGACGGCCATGAAGACGCCGGCGCCGCACTGCTCGCCAGTACACTCGCGACGCAGTCTGTGGATCTTGCCGTTCTCGTCAACCTGCACAATAACATATGGATGAACAGTTAATGACATAGAAGTTTTGTAACCCAAAAATACCTATGGTTCAATGATAATTTTTATTTTATTTGCCTATGGATAAAAAATCTATTTCTTTATTTATATAGCTAATATATGCGCGTTTTTTATAATTCTTTATGGCTTTAATTCTGTAAAAGGCAGCGGTAACTGAGTTGGGACAGTTGGGACGGACGGGGCACTACTCGTTTGAGGCAGAGAGAAACGCGGGTTAGATCACACCGCCTGTACCACTGAGTTTGAATAAAACTTATGTACAGTTCATTGTGTTTATCGCTTGCCTCACATTGTGCCCGGTGCATGGCAACAGGCTCACCACCTGTTACATGGGGAACTTACATATCTGGGGATATGTGGGTGTTTAACACTTCTGCCTACCCCTTCGGGGAAAGAGGCGTGATGATAATGTTATGTTTAATTCTTTGTGGGCAAATTCCGCGCGAATAAAAACCGCAGTGCAAACAATAATCTTTTTCTGTAAGCTAACAAAGTATCGTAATAAGAAAAAACATTGGGCATAACCAGAAACAAATAAAAACATAACATCGAGACATAATTGAGCGAATCTGCTGACTCACCCTGGAGAAGCTTAACACTTGTACAAGTCGCGACAAGCTTTGGTGATGATGACTAACAGAAATTTCAAATGGATTTCTGGGAAATGTTTGTTTATTTAGTTTGGAATGCTAAAACCAAACTGACAAGGAGAATTCATAAAATGAAACATTGTCAAGAAGCAAGAACCAAAATAGCAATGCAGAATGCGATACAAATAAGACTATCTAATACAATAAATTATACAAATTTCAAGACTTGTACTCACTAATAAGAGTAAGAAGAGTAGGTTATTTATTTCCAGGAAACTACAAAAACAAAACATAATAATCTGAAGAAACATGCATGCATGTCAGGGACGAACTTTAAACCTAGTTCAGAGAGAGACCATGAATCTTTGGTTGTATGTAGACTGTGAGAATCATAATGTATGAAATACTGTGGATGTTGAACTGACGAGCGGCAGAAGGTATATAGAGACAGATATATATAGTGCCAATCTCACTCAAGTAGGAAAAGGGCAGAGAACGATCAGCTCCTTTTTTAAACCTAAAAGTCTACCTCCAGTAAATTACACATACCTTGTAGAATCGCAGGACTGCGAGCTTGACCTTCTTCTTCTTATGCTTGATCTTCTTGGGGGTGGAGTAATTCTTCTTCTTGCGCTTCTTGGCGCCACCTCGTAGTCTGAGCACCAGGTGGAGCGTGGACTCCTTCTGGATGTTGTAGTCTGACAAGGTGCGGCCATCTTCAAGCTGTTTGCCAGCGAAGATCAACCTGGAGACCAGATTTTAAATTTAAATCCAACATAAGCAACTTCTTTACACATATTTTAACTATTTAAAGAATGGAGTCATTATCTACATGACCCTCAGAGTAAACAGAACTGGAGTAGCCTTTGTCTAACATTCCCCTCTGCCAAATGCACAAGCATCGGATGCTTGCACGTTTAATAAAACTAGTTGAGCCGCCATTTTGACAGCCATAACATTGTAAACGTTGCGACGAACAGAGCTCCCGCAAAAATGCCTGCCTGTGCTGTTTTTTGTTGTAAAAATAAATAGAAAACATCGAGTATGCTAAAAGATGGTGTCACCTTTTATTTGTAATTATAATTTTTAATATTTCATGATTATTTACTTCATTATATCATGTTTTAGAATTCTACGATTTCAAATTTCGAGCGCTAGTCTCGTGGGGAGTGCGGCTGTGACGTTGTCAAAACGCACACCCCACGTGACTATTTTAAGCGTGTGTGTGCGTGAAATTTAAATTTGTGTGTCGAATTATGCATGTGTGCATTTGTAAAAACGTTGTGCGTTGTGCTGGCTTTGAGTGTAGTGGTAACCTCACCCCCCGCAAGAAATGGCAGAATAAAATGTTTGAGAAATTGACTAATGGCTACTCCAGTTCTGTTTACTCTGAGACATGACCTTACTTCAATTCTAGAATGATAATAAAAAAAGTAAAATTGGAGTTTTTGGCGGCATTCAACTATGGCGGACGTGATTTTTATTTCAGTGATTGTAATATTTATTGTTTCGGAGTTGATCTTGTTGCGTAAAATCAGTGTAGTTTTGTGATAATGATGAGCAATATGGAGGATCATTGAAATAATCGTCAAGTGGTGTGAAAAACGATGAGATTTTTATCGTGGTAATCCACCTCATCGAAGTAGCACCAGTGTCTGCCATCGATCGTTTGACGCCAAACTCTCCCAAGAATGCATTGAAAACTTACATTTCAATGCAAATACTGAAGAAATATATACCGAAGACTTGGCTGGGCTTTGTTCCCTTTGCCTTTGAATTTTACAACAAAAAAGTAAAATTATTCAGAGGTGAAATGTGGGTGTTATGCACCTCTGCATACCTGAGAAATATAGGTGTGATGTGATATGAATGAATTATTCATAAATAAATCATAATCCTGTTACAGAGGGACCTTACAGAATACAAAAAGTGGGTGATAGTTTAACATCTACCATTTCCTAGAGGATACAAGTATTTGTTGTATAAACCAAAACCTAACAAAATAAAGTTGTCTAGAATAAAATAGTTTACCTCTGCTGGTCTGGAGGAATTCCCTCTTTATCTTGGATTTTGGCTTTCACATTTTCGATAGTGTCAGAAGGCTCGACCTCAAGGGTGATGGTCTTGCCCGTTAGGGTCTTCACGAAGATCTGCATCTTGATTCACCTAGAGTTACAAAATAATTTACATATATAGATAATAAATAAATTTATTAGTTTAGTTTACCATTTGATTCTCCATATTAAGATGTAGCCTACATATTTTTCTTTTGAATTTTTGAGAAATTCTAAAAAAATGCAAAACAAAAAAGGATAACTCGTATCTCTATGAAATTGTTTTTTTTAAGCTACAGACATGAATAATAAATTGCAGTAGATGTTAAAGTAGGTAGTTCAAAATATATTGCACTACACAATCTGTATAATACTAGGTATTTAAAAACAAAAAATAATAACAGAGCTTTACAATATTCTTTATTGACAAAACGAAGACACAACTTTCAGTTAAATTTAATTAAACTAATAGAACAGCATTAATGCAACCATCATTCTCAGGATTATTCGTTACTTGTGCATATTTGCCCCAAACAACTTTGCCGGCCTGAGTAACGAGACCAAGCTCAGAAATGTTGATTTCAATTACAGTACCCTTAGTGATCACACCAAGACTTGTATACATTTGTGAACTAGGATTCTTCTTAACACCAATGATCGGTAAGCAGAAAGTAGCCTTCAGCTCTGGATGTGTAACATGTGCTTTCTTAAAACGCAGTGCCATTGGCCGAATAAACCTTTCAAACTTGGGTGGTTTTCGTGTGAAGTTCTCTCCAACATAAGTTACTTTAGTCACCATGCGCTTCCACGCTTTCCTCTTTGATTTCCCTGACTTGAGTACTTTAAATACTTCAGCATCAGCCTGTGCTCTAACCTTGGGTATTGGTACATCCCATTTGCCAGCTTTTTCTTTGCGTTTTTGTTTGATCATGTTCGATAATACCTTAGCTCGGGACTGAACATCTCTGTCCAGCAGATACACCGGCAGTGCACCTTCCGCAACTTTTTCTGTGTTTTGTTTGACATTTTTCTCTTCGTGTGCTTTGATCTTCTTTTTCATTTGTATCTTTTCATTACGCCGTTCCTTGTTGAATATCTTCGCTTTGATACCGCGGAGCTTGCGGGCCTTCTCGGCTCGTTTGTGCGGCTCGCGGGCCTCGCGCTTCCTCTTTCTCTCCTCATAATCAAGTCTCCTACCGTAAAGCTTTTGATGACGTTCAATGTATTCGTTCTGCGGCATTGTGGTTGCTTATTCGGCAACTACAACAAAATTACCACATCAATTGTATCATCACTATAGTATAACCTCTTCACGTCAAGCCGACTGGTGCATGTATCTGCTCACCTTTCAAGTTTAACGACTGCTTTTCTTTCACCGTATATTACACACCAGAACAGATTAGATTAGTTTAAACTGATTTAGTAAGCCTCTATTTGTAGATATGAAATAATGTTGTATCCACGTGTATGGTTAAGGACTTGTAAATTTCGTATCTTCAAAATTTTGCGTTTAATTTATGAAATATTTGTAACGCAATGAAAGATTGCACATAACACAAGGTTTAACACTTAAAAATATTGTGAAATCCTAAAATTATTACACAAAATTAATGCACTCACCTTAAGCCGACACCATGCCACAAGGAAAAGGAAATTGTCATTTATGTTGTTAGCAATAATGTAACCAAGTATAATAATTTTAACAATTTGGTAGGATTTTTGGTAAATTTGTGTAAATTATGTTCTGATTAATTTGAGATATTATTTAATAGGCTAGTTGACCCTATTTTTTATTGGCCCCAATTCATTACTGTTAGCCATCGAAATAAAAAATAATAAAACATTTTTTTTTAAGCCTTTAACACAATAAATTTTAAATTATAAATCACGTTTTGGTAGAACTGTCAAAAACGCCTTCGGCTATAATGGTCTAACAATTATCTGTGTCGTACAGTCACGATTATTGTAAACAATTCAAAACGCATGCGTGATGCAGTTTGACAAAGCCGATAGACATGCTTGATTGGTTGCGGCTGGCGTGTGACGGAATTTGATCATGCGTAGTAATTGTTTACATGTATTATTCCGTAATGTCACGAACATGGTGGATAGCGTTTTTGGCGGATGAAAGAAAAAGTAAAAATAAAACATGTTTAAATTGAATTTCTACAGCAATCCCTTATTTAAATTTATTGAACTTGGTATATTTCGGACCCTTGTACTATGTAATTGTGAATTGAACATTATTTTCATTACTTTTCATATGAGTCAACTAGCCTATTAAAATACGTACTTCTTAATATATTGTTGTTCTCGGAAATAAGAAATCACATCAAACCGCGTACAAAAACAAAAATTAAAAGAAAATTGTGGAATAAGGGAAACATAATAATGCATGTCGAAATTAATTAATATTTCTATTAGTAAGTTAATGGACGTTATATTTAAAATATACTCAAATCAGAATTTGTTCCAATCATAGAACGAAAATATTATCTTTTCTAACCGACGTCCAGCCAGCGGGATGTTTTCCAAAGAGACGTGTCATGAACTAGAAATTGGTACTTATTAACTTATAGGGCTGAGTTTTTTCTATGCACCAAAACAAAAAACACTCTTCTCCTTATTTCGGCCACAATCAAGATGCAGTATGTAGAATTTTTCGCATAATTATTTTAGTAGGCATAGTCGTTCTAAATCACATATGTTTTGTTTGTTGATTCTATTTGTCCCTTTTTATTTTTTCATTCAAGGTGCCTAAACTTTTTTATCATTTCTCTCTAGACTTTTGTCATAATTTTCCAATTCCATTTTCAAACAAGATATATACTTACTTGCACTCTTTTACTTACTTGCATTCCCCTTATATAACGTGAACAAGAAGTCGACGATAGCTCATTTGGTAGGTATAAAACTACTTGTGCAAGAAGCACGGCCGTAGCTAGAGGGGGTCATTGTGGGGCAATGCCCTACCTTGAAATCACAATGCCTTAAAAATACCAAAAACTATGATAAATTATTACTTATGATAAAACTGTTTGTTCATAGTTTAAATGATAAAAAAAATTGTAGCAATAGGTATCAAAATTTTTTTTTAACATATTACAGTTTGTGACATTCATTTCTAAAATAAACGTTGTTCTGTGTGAAGCGATAGGTCTATTTATTTATAATTTCTATGATACAGAGGAGATTCCCCGTAGGTTGCAGTATATTATGCGCTATATTATAATCTATGATACGGTAAATCTCCTTTTAACTAAAATAAACATCACTGACCTAGAGGTCAGTTGTGATATTTTTTTTACTTCCGCCCTACCTATAACCAATGCTGCCCTATTTCGAATTCGACTCTAGCTACAGCTCTGCCAAGAGGTTATTGATTTGATCCTTGCGCGCCTGTAAAACATTCGTACTTGGTATTATGAACGAATTTGAAATGTTGGTGAATATTTTATATTACGCTTTCCCTGACCGACCGATTAAACTTGTAAGTCACTATTCACAAAAGATTTATTTTTTAATATAAAAATCTGGTATTAATTATTAGCATGAACATGGCAGCATTTGACTTTCTCAATTTTTTTTTAATCTACTATTTAAAAAGTATAATGTCAAATTTGACCACGCTGGATTTATCTGGGCATAGAGCACCGTAGCGTAAATTACTCTGATTGGTCATAATTAGTACTCTTGCCATTTAGTCATTGGCGTTTAGAATTTTAGTAGTTTCCATCTTTATTTGTCATTGGCTATTCTAATAACGTAGATAGAACATGGCAAACAGTTCGCCAATGGTATAATACTTTACTCTAGGCATAGAGAACAAGCGTCAAAAGAAACGTCGCACGCAACGACCCTGTTGTTGAGCAAAATAAACCTAGGTGTGTAAGCTTAGGAGACGTTCCGTTGTTGTTTCCTGAAGAAATATTAAATCCAAGACGAAGCCTACAGGCTGTAAATTCATACATCCGTCTTTATTATTATTATGAACACAACAGCATCGTTTCATGCAGGTATGTCAAAATGTATCCCCGTCCCAAGACAGATGCTATTTGTATTCCTGAATTACTAGATTAAACAATAATTTTGTTGCATAAATATCAAGATTTTGGTACATTTTATGGGTCCCCTGTATAGAGCGTATAGGCTTAAGTAATCATTAATTACTGAATTATAATTTACAAGTAGAAATATCTTGAGTCAATGTTTAAGATAATATGTAAAGCTCAAATTGCTTAATGGTTTGAGGTTAGTCAATAATGAACATTAAACTATTATTTGTACTAAGAAACGTTTACTAAAACTTCATTAGGCTAAAATAATTTTTATAACTTTACCATAAATTTAAGATAGGTTCTCTTTCATTTCCCATCTCAACTGGTGCACCTACTTGAAGTAAACAATTGCGATTGCTCATAAACTGAGGGAAAAACGACTTTCCTGATATGGACCTGTAATAAGGAGAAAGAATGATCATGTCACCAGGAAAGTTATGAAAGGAAAGTGAATGATGGTATAATGAGGATGGAAGTGAGTGTTGACTTGGCGAGTGATAGGAGAGGGTGAAGAATAGACTCCTAAAAATAAATTTGGGAACAGAGCAGGACAAAGAGGTGGAATGAAATTGTATGCTACTGTGTCTTTTTACTTTGGGGATTAAATAAATAACTCCCATAAACTTTAAAAACAATTCATCAATATAATATCATCTGTAAATTATAATCAAGAATGTTAACATTGATAGTGGGGAAATGTATAATGAATATCTTCGCAATAAAACTTTATTTTATATACTTAATTAAAAATTATCGTGGAAGCCTAAACCGGGAAAATTTATTAAATTTCTATTTGAATTCACTCCTTCACATCTTGATTATATTCTTCTATTGCATATTCTGTAATTGAATTGATATAAATGGTATGATTTATTAGAAACTTCTTGGAGCCGTCGCTGTTCAACTGAAACAGTCTTTAGTATACAAGGCAGAGAAACTGGTAAGTGATTCCAAACTAATTTACTTTTTAACCACCATTATAGTTGTAATTGTGATAATTAATTTTTGTGCTGAAAATAGACCCAGAAATATTTGTCACATTAATCTTTATTATTTAAAAACAGTATAATTTTTTTTTCATTGTGTGCATGTTGTATTGTTATGTGATTTTGTTTTTTGTGTTATGCTATGTGACTTTTGTTGGAAATGTTTGAATTTAAATTGTAATTTTTTTTATTGCTTTAAATTAAGTAGTAATAAAATGTATTTTCTATCTAATTAAAGGAAAGGAAGATCATTTCTACAGGCAGTCAAAATAAAAACAATTTTAGAAGTTTTTATTACTATGTAAAATTGTTTCTTATTATTGTTGTACAATCTTATTGACGAATTGTCCATAATTATATCAATCTTGATATCTTAAATCTATTTATAGTAGGTATACAAATTATCAACACAATCATTTTGGAACCTGATTAATGTGACCCACTACATGTTATTGAATATTACCAGCCAGCCAATTAATCCTTACAAATTAACATTTTTCTTGTCAATTACAAAATGTCTGTCCATCAAATTTATAACCTTGAAATCATTCGTTTATGTAATATTATTTAATATTTAACTATTTAAAGTAGATAGGTATGTAAATAAGTTGATGTTTGAATAAATTCATAAATAGATCGATTTATGACAGTATTGAAATAAAAAGAAATAGTTATTCATATAAAAGCAATTTAAATTTATAATCAGATTCAGATATACTTATTCAAATTATATTTTATTTCTGATATGAATAATGTATCTATATGTATTCAAACATATTATTATTATAGGTTCCTAATTATAAGTACATTTATTTATTTATAAAATGTAGACTAGGTATTTATTGTGTATCTAGACACAAAACTGACATAAACAAAAACTTGTAACGCGGTGACGTGTTGCGTCTATCGCGCATCGGCGCACGCGCATTGCTCATGTATCGTGACCAATGTGACTCACGACACGTATGCTTCAAAACATTACAATGCAAGACCTGTACAGACTTGTTCCTATCTACAGAATTATCCTCTTCTGTGGACTGAACCGAATTTAGGTGTTTTATAAAATGAAATTACTTAATCACTTTATTATCATTATCATGTACCTAGTTTACCTACTTTGATCGAAGCTATCAGGAAGCTATCAGTATTACGAGGCTTATTGGCTTTCGTGAAATCAGCAAGATACATATCAAAACAATCCAATATATTGGACTGTCCTACACGACACCAATATTTGACTGGTTTACTACTGGACTGTCTTGATTAATGGCTTAATTGTTTATAATGCAAGACATAAATTTCCACAAAGAAACGCTACCACTGCCAGTTTTTATTTTTTTAAAGTCGTCCACATTATTTCGAAATTGAGCCGACTAAAACGATAGTTCTTTATATTTTCCAGTAGATCCTCAAATAACATAATAGTTTACTATAACATTTAAAGGCAACAAAAATAACTCTTAGCATCATAACTTCCTTTCTCATGGTCCAATACAGCATAATCATTGTTAATTACGCCTTGTTTTCTTGGAAACCATATCGCTTCTCTGTTCATTTATCTTCCCCATTCATCAGCTTCCCTATTCGTTTCAAAAGTTGCTTGGGGGAATCCCTGCCTGCCATTTATATGGGGCGAGCGATGTCACGGGTTCTTGTCAAATCATGTTTCGACTTGATCATCTCAACTGGGATAATTATCTAACGTAAATAACTGTTAATTATGTATGACTCAATTAACAATTGGGTTTTGTCTGTTTAATGTTTGAATCAATAGTCTTTGTAGCGGCGACCCCAAAATAGAGAATAGGCTTCGATGATTTTTTATGTTTATTATTTGGTAATTATTGGTGAATGAGACAAACTAGCTTTTTGTCTTTGGCTATTTTATGGAAGATATAAAATTACACTGCTTGGACTCAGTGTTTGACATGTTCGACAGGTTAGATTTAAACAATATTGTATTCCAGTTTAATTTTCTGTTTAAAAATTTGGTCTGCCTTATTCGACAAGAATCAGTTCTTTGACTTAGTTATAAACTTATTAACATAGGAGTTATTTTTGGTGGAGAAACTCAATATTTACGTCTATGAATAAATTATATATCATTGTTTTCCTATTTTAACTACGTCTATTTATCAACCTTTTTACCATATGTACAAACGAAAGTAGTATACGCCACGTATTTATTCTTCTTGCCCTTTTCCCACTAGGTGGGTTTGGCACAACATGTCTTCTTCTTCCATTCTATTCTGTCACTCGTCAGATCAGCATCCACTTCTTTTACTCTTATATCATTCTTCACGCATTCAATCCATCGCTTCCTTGGTATCCTTCTTGTAATGTGACATTCATCCCTCCTCATCACATGTCCACACCACGCTAACCTGCTCCTTGCTCTTGCTCCTAATCTTTTCTGTCACTGTGTATGTCTAGGTATTTGTTTATACAATTGTTCTGACTGCAGTAAAACATCTTTTAAAACAATGTAATAATTTCAGTCCATATACATAATTGTGTTTCTGTCTGAAAGTCCAAAATAGATTAATTATCAATGTTACACAGCCACACAGGTATATTTGGTTGTCTCAATTGAGCATTTTCCTATATGCATGTTTATTTAAGTTAATGCAACGCTGTTCTCGTATCTCGCCAAAGGAGGTACTAATAGTTTGGTAAATTGGCAGAGTGCTACAAGGCGTGCCCGCCCCTGGCCGGGGCCTTTGGGGTCAGTCTCAGCTGGACACCGCCTACTAGTCAAGACTTTTTTTATAACTATAGTTGGCCCATATTAGATAAAGAGTTTGTGTAAGCACAGTACCCTTTAACTCATAAAGCTTTCTAAGTTTGCAAAGAAAGTACTCCCAATTGGATGAAGGTTTCTCAGACATAATCCTTTCTAAGTTTTAACTTAAAATAATAACTAGGTGCCTATTATACATAAATTCTTTATCAAATATTGCTGAACTGTAGATAATAATAATTATAAATATAGATCTGGGGGAAAATCTACTTTTGGCGACTGCTGAGGATTTTGTTTTTTAGTGCGTTAAGATTATATAGTGCTGTAGTTTTGTTGTTGTTGCATGGTTAACTTAACCTTAATTTAGTATGCACCAAACAACGTATTTTAAATGTATGTGAAGTTAAGAGTAATGATGATGAATGAGATTTAAATAGTTTTTAGAGTTCTTTTTAAACAGTTAAGTATATAATCATCGGAATTTAAATTTTATAGTTACTTATTACATAAATCTTACTTATTTAAATCATTTCAAGTTAATGGTTAAAAAATAATATGTCATTAACATCACAAAAAGCCCTGTGACTTAATATCCCATGTCACAATTTGGCAAAGTAGACTGTGTGGCATATTTTAGGTGACTGTTACCTCATTTTGCATTAGGTGGTTCCACTTTTTAATAATTAAATGAGAAAATAGGGTATTTAAGAAAAATGAGAAAATAGGGTTTTAAAAAATCGTCATTTATAAACGTTTTATCTGGGCCCTGTAAAGCTGACAATTCGACAAGTCCGACGTAATATTAAAATTTTATAATTGGATATTTTTTCTGTTTAATGAGGATCCCTTAACATTTTTTACTGAGAATGAAGATTTATAGAGCTAAATCCTTCCTATATTGACGAAGTTATGACCAAATTACTAGCGAAGCTCACCGAGAGGCCGCCGAAATCTGCGTGACGTCACAACAACGGATAGCACCGACATTTAGTATGGATTATCCATTTTAACTCGTAATATTTTTTTAACAGAATGAAATAATTCAAAAAGCTATATAAAGGTATTATTTATTATTGCGTTTGATCATTCGATGGTCTGGTTATATTATAAACAGAGTATAACATTTTATAAATTAGCATTTGTCGGTGGAAACTTTATTCATCTATGTACTAAATTCTATTTTTAACTGTACTATATGTATTTTTATACTGTCTGTTTCCCTCAAATAAATTGAAATTATTTTCAAATATGTCTGACTGAAGTCGACCAAATGATCACGATAATCCGACAATTTATTGTCCCCATCAATTTGTATTAGGCCCGTTGTTTTTTGGCGAAATGTGTAGATTTTAGCTATGTCTGTCCCTACGGGTTTTGATGTTATTTATATTGACAAAATATATTTTGAAAGAGAATATAGTATATTATGTCAAATTCTACAACACGAACTGTGAGCTTTATAGGTTTAGATTATGTTAATTCCTTTGATATCACAAAATTAATAATAAGACCTCGCTGAGTAGTATAATATTGGCAGGCTTTCATTTGATAATAATAATAAATTGGGTTCCTTTTACATTTATTTAATTTCCCTTCTTTCCATTTGAACCCCCCACTATAATATCGACATAAAGTACAATATTAACTTGGTGTATTTAAAATTAATTCCTGACATTTAATTACAAAGTTTGATAAGATTATCTATATTATATGTGCAAATATATTGAGATTATTTTATTGTCTGAAGCGCGTACAAAAGTTTCCTATGAGTGCTCAAAATGGTGTAATCAAAACTTAGTAATTATTATTGACTTACACATAGACTTCCCCACTATTACACATGAACCCTGCTGCTGATCGATGTGAGTCAGCCATGGCTTCTTCAGGGTGTCCAAATGGAAAGACGGTAATTTTCTACAGTATAATTGATATAATAATTTAAATTTAAATTCTTTTGCTCTTGTAATATTTCATATTATTTATGTCAACTGAGTAATAAGAATAATATTTATTCAGGTGTTTTACTTATTCGCACAAAATCATGTTCACAACTTGTCATGACAGTATTTTTCTTAAAGTATGTAGTTATATACGCAATACTTGGCATAACTGTTTAGGTATACTTTTTCCAGTTAAAAAGGAAGTTATTACATATACATTACATATACAAATAGTACCCCGAAAACAATTATGCCGGTTCAAAATATTATGATAAAGGTTAATTATGATTATATAGGCTAACCAGTGTGAATCAGAAAGACGGATGCATTGATGCCAATCAGAATGATATAAAAATGGAACGAATTTACCTTTATTATTATGTTATTCTACTAATAATTAAAATAATAGTAGGTACCACATTGAATGCGAAGAACCACAAAATGTGAGACTCCTACCTATACCTTCACTGTCATAAAAATGTACCTTACACTATCAGTTGTGAGAATTAAATCCAGGCAAGGGCTAAAGTGTTATTTTGAAAATATAATTTAGCAACTTTGTACGGCTGTGAAATTGGCAATAGGTATTCGATTAATAAATTTGCTATTAACAAAACGTTTTTTATCAGTTGTTTGGGCTAGCTAGACGATGATGAGTCGGTCAGGTCAGGACTGGTTAAACAATAAATGAGGTATTTCCTATCCTTCTAATGAAGTATAATATTGCTGGCTCCTAGTTTTAATACATACACAAAATTCTGATTTTAGTCACCAAAATTTCGCATTTTATGTGATATAATAGGTCTTTACCTATAAAATTGGTGTTTTCTATGGATGGATGATTTGATTAGACAAGCTTTAGCAATATGTGTGATATCACTCTTCATAAAAATTATTTATCGTTTTTAATTGAATGCAAATCAAATGATGATAATAAAATTTCAAACATTATCAAGCTAAATGTATGCTTTATCAAATATCAAGCATTATCAAACTAAATGGGATATTGGTAGTTTTGAAAATATGACGTTACGATGTTGTAATGATTAACAATCAAGATTTGTTGAACGCAAAAGAAGCAACGCAAAGGAAGTGTTTTACAAGTCGTATGTTATTTCTATACAAAGACTTAAAATCATCATTATTATTATCAATTATCTGGGACGGAGACCATAATGATATAGGTGGTACTGATATTAATCGATATCAAATCGATATATTTTGGTACATAAACTTATCATATTTTTGTGAATTTTAGATAATGTATATAATATTATCTACTAAACCTAACAAGGTATTGTGAATAGTTTTTCTCTCCGTAATTCATCGATTAGTTAAAGGTTTAATCATTTAATCGATTAGGTACTTGATTTTGGTATATCGCATAAAATTATTAAAGAATATTTAGTCAAAGATCTATATCATTACATTCTGGGCCCAAAACTTACCATCTCAGTTGGATTCGACCCATTTTTGTTGCATGCTGTTTCGCGTTATTAATCAATGCACCTGCCATTCTGATACACACGAAATGAAACAAAGGATCCCAATTTTATCCCTTTGCTCCAATTAGACAACAATACAATATTCAATAAAAAATTAAGTGTTTGGTTTTTAGTGTGAATCTATTCAATATAAAATTCTGATACTATTTGTGAATCTATTCAATATAAAATTCTGATACTATTTAGATTTTACGGTCGCTTGAGCTAATTATAATGTACCTACTAATTTATTTATGACAATCTAAAGCATAGTATTAACTTTTAATTTAAAATAATTAAATTACATAAATTAACTCAAGTGACTGGATAATCCATCTATTCTAGAATTACCTTAGGTTAATGTAATGACAATCATGTAAAACGCATGCCTATAATTAATATTGTGTATTTAATTTACTCGTGTGTGAACATTATTGCATGGTATGTTAAAACAATCTGGCAGTTGAAAAAATTTAAATAAAAAATGAAAAAACAGTTACTCAATTTGAAAACACAAGATTATGAAAAAGAGGCAAAATGATGATCACAAAAAACAATAAGTGTCTAAAAAAGTTAAAAACAATTGAAAAGCAAAAAAGAACCCAGAAGATGACGTATGAGAAAAAATAATGGAAAAAAAGGTTTGTTAGCTTTGAAACTTTGGTTCATGATAAACGTGTTTGTAGATTTTGTGCAAGACTCGAGTGACACAGAGTTGGAAAACGGTGATGAGGGGCTGCAGTACGAGCCCGCGACGGAGTCTGAGCAGGAGGCGCTTATCTCAGGCGATTCGTCGGGTGCGACTGAGGTACTAAAATCCCTACTGACTTAAATATTAAACTCATTTAACACCAACAACCTACGAGGACTTATCCATGTAGGACGAAACGTAAAGACTACTCGACACTGGCAGTTGCGAGACAGTAATCAGTAATTAGTCACCGATATATTCCGCAATATCTTTGTTTTCTGAATGCATCGGAATTTCTGTCACTTCGGAGCTATCACAACTTCCCCGCACCCCAGCTAATTACAGAATCATTTTCTTTGAAATTCGTATTCATTGTTTCTACAGGCATAAGTACTCACCGATTTAAACAATAACACAACCGAGACTACATAATAATAGATATATATTTATGTTCAACTTGATTAAAACATAAAGTCATGCACGACTTTTGTCTCAAACTGCCATCTTGCAGAATATTTAATATACATGTCTAGCGGTAAATCGCAATATAACCGACAGTTTCAAAGAAAATTACTATTTGACGTTACAGAATTACGAGAACCTAATTACATTATGGTAGTCTAAACTCATAACATACATACGTATAATCACGACTATTATCCCCTAAGGGTTAGTCAGAGACTAGGCAAAAGCACGCTTCACCAAGCAGTGACTGCACTCAGCGTGAGAGACAGGTGGTGAGCCCGTCGCCGCTGCAAGCTAAGCGAATAAACTTGTGTTAATTTCAGAGCGAAATAAATTCGAAGCAAGTTGTCATCGTGACTGCCGGCGACGATGGCGACCTCCAGTTGGCCGACTCTGAGGCAGGGTCTTACGTGTCCGACAGCGAGTTAGACCTACCCGCCTACTGGACGTGCGCGCAGTGCCACAACACCAACACCGACACCACATACAGATACTGTCTAAAGTGCTTCAAGGTGCGTACTTACTTTTTTTAACAAGTCAATGATCCGGATCAGAAAAGGGTGTGACGTGGCGTGGTGGACCGATCAATAGAAAAAAAATTCCAAAAACTGACGTCACTATATTTTTATTTATGTATTAAGATTAAAGGCACAAAATACTGCCTTAAATAAACTTATGGACTTTATAATTTATCTGAAACTGATAACCGAGAATCTTGTGGTTTTGTAACTTTTTTAAGATGAGCTTATAACTTGATTAACACAATACTAAATACATTAAAAATAATATAAATAATGAATTTCCAGAACAAAAAAAATAAAAAGAGACAGACAGTAAATTTAAAAACAGAAACCAAGAGAAAATGGCCAGGAAAGAGCGCAATGACAGCAAATAGTCGCTAATATAGTTATAGCGCCTCGTTACAAGGGGGACACAATAGAAACATATATAGTTTGCGAACACTGTTGTTCGCGGTGATCGCGAAGGGGTTATACTGTGTATTACTTACATGGGACGGGCCAGCTTGAAGCGTTGGACTCTAGGGCTAGAGGCGTGCCAAAAAATATTGAAGTTCTTTCTACCACAAGGACTGTAGAGTATAGCCTCGAACAAGGCCGTCTAGTTGCACGTCTCTACTCAGAGTTCTACTCGTCACCAAAATCACCTACAAAACGATCTGATGGTATTATAATTTAGATAAGGCAGTATGCTTTAAGAATTTTTAAATTGTATTGGTAATGTTATAGTGAAATATTTGTTATATTTTAAATATGAAATTGATAAAGTATGCCTTTATTTGTCAGCAGTCAACAAAAACATATATGTACCAACAACTATTTTTAAGAAAAAAAATATCTTCATTTCAGTCGAGAAAAAGCTTTTTCCCACCAAGACCGCGGCGTAAAGAGAAAAAGGAAGGGTGCAGTCAAGAAAGCAATCAAGTGACGCTCTCCCAGGACTCAGGGGTCGAGACTCTCAACAGCCAAGAGTTTAAGCATAGCCAAGACTTTGAACAAAGCGGTTCCCAGCTAGGTAAGGCCATTAAAAGACGCGCCAGTTCCGCCGAACGACCGACTAAGCGTACGAGACTCGAAGACACAGATGGGGAAGAGAGCCATGTAGAGGTCGCGCCTCTAGTCAAAACTATCAGTGATCCATCTGTTACTATAGAGTCCTTAAACGCTTCGACGACAATAAACGACGAGTCCTTAGACGACAATAAAGATTTATGTATAATATGCTTAACGGAGCCGAAAACAGGGGTGTTTGTCCATAGGCGAGTGGCTCACATATGCTGCTGCTACAGGTGCGCAGTGAAGGTGTGGTTGAAGGCTAGACGCTGCCCTATTTGCAATTGTAAAGTGAGCAATGTTCTGAAAGCTGTCGTCATGTGATCGAATGAATGCCGCCATACTTGCGCACGCGACGTAGGCTCGTGTTCGATTTGAAACGATATTATCAAGTGCACTTACACTTATTAGGTTCTGTGTGCCAGCTTCATGACAGGGAGATGAATGATAGGTCTTTTGAGTTATTTAATCAAAATCCATTTTTAAAAATTTGCTTAGGGAAAAATTAAATTTCATATCGTATGTTGTCGCTAGTCAATCATTTAGTAGTAGTATTTAACCGAGAACGTAGAGTAATTTGTTATTTTCATGTTAAGTCGAATCTGAGTACGATCCTTTATTGTAATCATGCCGGGAATATTGTATAGGTTTAAATTAATGTAAATTGTATAGTATATTAGTTCGTTTTTTTTCAACTTAAATAAAACAATGGTAAAAGTTGATCAAAAAATGTATTTCTAAAAAAACTCCACATAAATAAGCTTAAAAGTACCTAATTAATTAATTACCAGTACTCATTTAAGTTGTGGAGAATAAGTTTTTTATTTCAAAAATACAGAGTTATGGTAAAGATGTAAAGTGTGTTGATTTTCACTATCATTTAACAAAACTGCGTTTAACATTACAACATTGCAATAGTCTCCCTGTATACAGGGTTGAAAGTCGAGATGGGGCATTAAAGGCAGCTACCAGATGGCTTCCTGCCACGCGAAAATGGTCTTTACCAACTTTAGAGTTATGACAATTGACATTCGCAGATTTTTGATAAAATGAACAGTTAGCGAAAATATCGTCAGAATTGAGTAATTATTTTAATGCCATTCATATAAAGAATTAAAACACTCTTTGGGACCAACTGAGGTTAGAGTACTAGAACATCCACAAATCAAAGCAAAAGTTTTCCATACATTTAATAAGGTGAAGGAAAAGTGGAATTATCCTAATCATATAAAGACCATTAATTTTTATGGGGAAAACTTCCATTAGGACATTAAAATTGAGAAAAATCGGTATTCTTAAAATCGTTCTGTCAAAATAACAATCAAACGTGGGGACATTGCCTACGAACTTTCAATAGTTAAAATACGATGTAGGGGGCCTAAAATCCTTTGTAGATTCCTTTTGAATAGTAAGACACGGAATGAAGTTGCCTTTCTACCAAAACTATGCGAAATAGTACCTTAGCGGTGAGGGAAGAAAAATGTGAGAATCAAAATGACGGGAACAAATCTCCGATTTGAAGTAAATCACCCATAAATGTATGTGCTATTTGTACCCGAACCAGACATTTATACCTATACAGATAAAGGAATTATGCAAATATATCCCTGAATCCGCCAATTTGACGTCAAAATGGCGTGTTAGAGGCGGTTGATTGACAACCGAAAACTTCGTACTACATAATAATATGTCTTAGAAAAAGGATGACTTAGAACAGACATACGCGTACACACGTAAAGGACAGAAGTAAAGTATGTATCAAAACTATGTTGCTATGCTAATAAAAATTTTCCCAATAATCATAATGTTAATAAATAAGCAGTAACATATTTGGAAAAATCAAACCACTTTTGTATTGCTGTTATTATTTATTTTTTCTTGCGAAAAAATGCTTAGAGCGGTTCTCGAAATGCTTAGAGCACATGCGAGTGTTTGCAGTTGGCTTCCAATTTAGCCTTCCAGTAGCATTTACCCATTCATCAGGCACTTTCTCATCGTTAAGGAACCTAAAATATAGATAAATAATATAAACATTATAATGTTTGTATAAGGCTGCCGTCCAGCATACGGTGATAGTTCCCCGCCTGGTGGCAAAACAAAGTTTAAAAATATATTTAATGTACCAGGCTATGTTTCTAGTGTGCAAAACGTGCAAAAATGTGTAGGTAGAAAATCTATTAAGAATATTTTAAATAACTAATTTTAAATATTTCCCTTTCAGAATGGGTAATTTACATTTTCTTTGACAGGTATCCCTAAAACGAATAAAACCCGGCAAAATTCAGATAACACTTAAAATGGCAGCCCCCCTTGACTTTCGTTGACGTTTTATCTTAGTTGGCAAATACGATAAAGCAATAAATTTTCATTCGCTATATATCGTATTTTTCACGCTATTTTGTACACGATTTAATGTAAATAAGCGGTAACTAGTAAAAGTACACTTAGTGATTTATATAAAACGATGAAATATGGGACTTACGTGTGAAACGTTATGTTTTCGTGTTTTCGTTCACTGCGACTTTTACAGCCGATAATGCAACACTGTACCATTGTTGATAAAGGTAGTGGAGTAAAACCCATTAAATACTTGTATGGTAATCAATAATTACATTCCAAAACGCAATATTTCACAACGACACAAAGAAACACACATTACTGTTTGGCACATACGGTACGTGTCAGACAAATAAAAACACTAACTCTAATAAGGTCAGAAAATAGTATACCTATCTCTATCGCACTTAGGAAAATATTGTTTAACTAGCTTGTTCGCTCTTGACATTGACATAAGCATGTCTATTCTAAGTCATCCTTTTTCTAAGTAATATGTGCATGTTCGTAGCTACTAAATTTTATATACAATTGTCAGTACCAAATCAAAGCTATGTGATTAAAACATTGGTCCCAACAGTGTGATGGTGATAATTGCTGAATTCACACGATAATTGTTGCAAGTTGTGTAAAATAAAGTGTGAAAACTTAGTACAGTTTAAGTACATGTACGTGTGTAGTTTTCATAATCACAACACATATGAACTACTATCGCACAATATTGTGTAATACTAAGTTGTCGGTTGTGAATTAGTAGCGTAGGTCACCTCTGAGTGCTTTCCGATCTTCACACCACTTGGCGCCAAATTAGCGGGAACAGGGCTATCTTGACATTATTTTTTGTACAAATAGCACATATTTATCATTTGAACATACATACTTACCTATAATCACGACTCTTAGAGTTAGTCAGAGACTAGGCAAGAGCACCGGAAAAGCATAGTATTTCAAATTAGGAACTTTTTCCCGTTAATTGGATGCTCATAATTTTCTTTGCACACAGCTTAGCTACCGCGCATAGCTCTTGTGGAAAAACAGCTTTACAGTGGAACGCTCTGTGTGTGTTTTAATGGGAAACCTTATGCCGGCGCCAGTCATGTGCGCAAAGATCTTTGCAAGACTTTGCTCAAAGATTTGCGACACTGCCAAACATGTGTACAAATGTTTTATCACATCTTTGAGCTCACAGTTTTCAAATAAACTTTACAGAACATGAACGACGATTTAGTCGACGCAGCATGCTTATATTATTTAATGCGTGTAATTATTTATTACACGTGCAAATATATAAACAAGGATAGTCAAAACGAAGACTTAAATGGATGTTATATTGGGTCCTTACCTATGAAATTGGTGTTTTTTTTCTCTCTTAGTATTTTTTCTGTATCTATCAAGTTTCAGAGTATTCTTAAAAAATAATTACCTCCTCTTAAAAAAGACCATATTTTTGAGCTCTTTTGATTTATTTTGATAAATTGTTGTAAGTTTAATTGTGTTAAAATTGGACACGGAGACAACTCTTTTTAAGTGCCTCCCGAATTTGCATTCACTTAAAAACGATTAATAATTTTTATGAAGTTTGATATCACACATATCGCTTAAAGTTGTCTTATGATACTCGCCAAATATTATTATCTTTGGATTTGTCGTTGTGAAGAAAACTGAAAAAATGTTAGTATGGAAAATGCTGACATCCCCAAAATCTCCATACAAAACACCAATTTCATAGGTTAGGGCCTAATAATTATGATGATGTTATTTATTGATGTTTTTGTCTATTTTTTGCCCTTTTACGTTTCGGATCCCATATATCTAATTCATCGCTCTCATTATTAGTATGTTTGGTTGTTTACGCACGACAGCTCTCCACGGCGACGCTCGTCCAAGTGACGGCTTCGTGTAGTGTGGCAAGTTCACAAACATTTGGACTGTGATCTCTTTGATGTGCGTTAAAAAACCGACACGGAACGGCAAAGCGCACATATGTGCGCCATTATTTGCAAATAGTATCAAAAGCCCGTGCCTCACATGTGCACATTATATGTGTGCAAATGTTTGAGCACCTGTTTGGCGCCGGCATTAAGAATGTTCACGTCACCAAATAGAAGAGTCCAGATTCGAGGTTAGGTTAGTGTGATAGAAATTCTGCCAATTTATGCATCGCGCATTGGACTCGGGGTGAAGAAAGGCGTTACAATATAGACATAGTGTTGTGTGCTATTAAAGCCATTATATCAGTAATTTTCTAGTTTCTTATAGTATCCTGCGCGAAGGACCAATATTAGGAGTTAACTGTATATATTTATTATATGTATTACTATATCGAATTGTAGGTTATTATTAATTTCCAATGTAGCACCTAAACAATTTTATACTATCTTGACATGTCATCTGAGATTTAACTTTCAGAATATATTGAAATGAACTAAGAATTGTAATTTTATGTTAGAAGTTTCCATTTTATTTTAAATTACTTTTAGGGGAGCTTAAAGCTTGTTTTAATAGCTAATTTGACGTAGAACTGTGTGCAATATTAATAACAAAACTCATTTAGTGGCGGAACTAAATTCATCGGCGTTTTCTACAACTCAACTACAATTTTTCAGATTCTCTTTTCTATTCATGTCAGTGCAGTACACATTGGCCACTCCTTCTGGCTCCCATGGCCATATCAAACTCTCGTCTCAACGCATTTCTCATGTGTGCGTACGGATCTTGCGACTTCACTTACAGCGTGCATTGCTCAACACTATTCTTATGTATCTGCCAGATCTTCGTGTACTCGTCTCTAAGCTTTTACATATTGCCAAATGTTAACAGGGGAAAGTCAATACCAACATGTAGATAGCATATCTATCTTCGGTTTCAATTGTCCAACTCGCCAAGTGACGGCAAGCTCCAATGTGTATGGGTCATATATGGGATCGCTTGCCAACATTTAGTGTTCTTCCATGTCACCAATACTGACAGTAGACCAAAGTGGTAATCTATACAATGCTGTATTAACCTCTTGCATTGGTCTTTTTCAAAATTGCCAAAGGTCCGACTTACCAGAATCGATTTGCCAAGGCTAACGTTGTCCACGGTGGCCTAAGTTCGGTCAACATGCACTTGCGGCGTCACTCTTAAAACAGCTCAATTCAACATAGATTTTGTCTCCGCTGTGTCTAAGATAGAGATAAAGATAAAGAGCTATCCAATATGTAAAAAACTAAGCCCGTTAATGTCGAGCGCGCAATGAAAAAAAACCTCTCCGGCCGGCGCTAGTTGTCGTGGCCGAACCGTAAAAATTATACCCGTCATACATTCTTTACGTTATTAGCTACGTCGCGAAATTACTAAAATTTCCATAAATGAAAAGTCGATATTTTACCACCCTTGTCGCAAAAATCTGTCTCATAACCATAAGTGCATTTTCTGCGAGCCCTATTAGTACAAGTAATTTTTTTTTCTACTTAGTACTGATAAATTCCACCACATACTGTGTAATATGTTGAACTGTGAATGTAATGTTGATTCCATTTCCAAAGTAAAATGTGTAATGATTTTTTTAACAATATTTTTAAATGTTGTTTACTGATTTCAACCAGCACTCGGCTGAAGTGGATATAAGTTCAAGTTAATTTTAAATTCCTCTCTCATTTACCTACTTTCTACAGCACAGAGGCATATTTGTAACAAGGAATTTAGGGCTTAAAAATGTTATATAATAGGATTAAGTTTTGTATATGTTGTAAATACACAGAGATTAATATATTATGATATTTCGAGTATTTAGGGATAGATAGTTTAATAAATATAGACGCCAGAAAATTCTGTCCAAAAATTCGAAATATGGGCGCAAAAATTTTATGCACCAGATATTTCAGACAAAATAATAGAAACAAATATTTTTTTTTTGTAACGTTTAACGTTCCTTAAATTGGTCATTCCGATTTCTAATAGTTAGCACACGAAAGTAACAACACCAGCCATTTTGACAAAAATGTTTACGAAGTCTGTTTTAGGTTGAGTGAGGTATTATTTTTTAACTTTGCTATTATTATACTGTATTATACATTTTTGTGCAGTTTATTGATATTGCAACTGAATATTATATCAGCAGGTTAAATAAAATACACAAAAAACATTATTTTACCGTGCGATTCAGGAAATTATTCGTTATAATATAAAGAGTGTCAAAGCTACATGGTATTCGTCTCAGCGCAATATTTTAATTTTGAAAACATAGCAAGTGGGAAAATGTAATCTCTGAGTTGACTTTAATGAAAGGAAGAATTTTGGTTGTAGAACTACAATATAATTTTCTTTGTTATTTTCGTAATATTTATTAAACGAAAGCAACAATTAAACGGAGTTTTCCATAAGTCTGTAATGTAGTTGTAATTAAGTTTTTTAGTTTTCCTATTAATCAGCCGGGAAATCTTGATGTAACATGTACATATTACAAATATAACTACTTAATTAAAACTTGCGATTATTATATTTGTTACAAATATCTGCGAGTTATAGTCGTATTTATACTATAAAATAATATGTTAAAAACGTAAAAAATTCGTTATGCTATAGTAATAATACGCTTATCAAATATTCATTAAAGTACGCTTTCTTTTAAACATGTATTCGTGATGTCTTAAAGAAATAATTTATTTCATTTTCTAATAAAATAAATAACTAAATTGGTATATATGTTCTTATAGTTTTGTTGATTTAGGTTAAAGCTTGTGCTAAAGGCTTGAAATAATTTTATAGCGATAAGATTAGATTTAATTAAGAATTACTTAGGGGTTATAGAATGGAAATATTATGGCGGCTATTCACGCCAGCCTGTATGATAAAATGTGTCTTGTTCTTCTTAAAACTCTCAGTAGCGTAAAAGTCCCCTACATTATTTTTTATTCTTAAGATTATTCTCAATATCGTAATAATAGTGATCTACCATTTGGTGCCAAATAATTTTCTTAAAATCGTTATCTATGGGAGTATCATAATAAAATTTCAAGTATAATCATTAGTTGTTTCTGTCAACAGTGTTTATTGAATTAAATTATTTGTTCTCAACTTTGCATATTTTTCATCCTTGATAAAATTATTTAATTTTCTTTATAGTTATAAGTTAGCATTGGGAAATAAAAATGTATAATTATTTAAAGAAAAGACAAAACTAAGCTTTTCTATTGTAAAAATAACTATCCCACCATCTTTCCTACCGTCGAGAGAATATATTGATGTTATTATCCTATAAAAAAATATCTTTTTTTGTTCTTATTAGTAAATAATTATTTTGTGTGAGTATGGCAGAATGAAAGGTATCCCCTCATCGCAGATTTAAATACAGGTGTGTGATTTTTATATCAATGAGTTTGTGTACATGAACTCTATTTACAAATGTACGCAAGTGAGTGTGTGCGTGTATAAGTCTGGCCGTATGATCAAAAACATACTAAGATTTATATATAAATTAAAGATTCGCGCAGATACAAAACTGTGTAACATCGCTTTCGTTAATTATAATAATCATTATTTCGCGCTGAATGTGTTTTATGTCTATGTGACTCTTTGATATATATAACATGTAATATGTATATTATATAATTGTAGCAATTGAAAAAAAAAACAGAAAGAGACGAGACACAAAAAAAAGGTAATAAAATTTTCTTTTTCAGCATATATGCCTTTCATTACATAACCCCCAAAATAGTATACATTATTCATTTAAATATACACGATGTTACAAATAGTACTCGTTATAAGGGTTGCAGACCAAGAGCTTAACCAGCTAAGCTAAGTAAGTTTAGCTTTGGTAGCATAGCTAACACAGTTTTCCTTGTGTTCAGACCGCAAACTATGCGAAAGCTGCGTCTGCTAAGCTAACTTAGCAGACTTAGCTCTTGGTGTGCAACCTGTATAAGCGGAAAGGGTATTGATTGAATAATTCTGTAAAAGGTTTCAATTTACTATATTTCTGCTTCGGTGTAACTAATTGACGTCTATTTTTTTACGGTTTATTTGTAACACATTGTATAGTCATCTGAATAAATAATATAATAATAGACATGACATGATAGGGATGATACTTAAACCTTTTTTTAAAGCCATGTATATCCTGGAGTCTTGCAGTCAATATTTGACAAACTTCCACTGAACTAGAATAATGTTTAAATATCAAATTTTGTAAAGGGTTGTAACATTTTTTAAACTTGACTGTTTAAAAAATGCTACAACCCTTTACAGTACAAAATTTGATATTTAAACATTATTCTAGTTCAGTGGAATCTTAACAGGAAAGCACTAATAAAGCGTGACGTCATCCTATATTGCGGGACGAAGGGTGACTTCTGGTTAAAAATAATTGTTTTTAAAATTCTGATTAGAGTTTTGTGAATAATATTTTATAGAACGACTATTTTTTATCATACCTATCTGCTGTCTTTCCACCCCTTGACAGCGAACTCTGAAATACATTTAGGATTTTTCTCGACACACAAATGAAAAATAAAATGTGAAAAATAAAAGTTACTTTAACACACTACAACACAAGTGACACTACAAAACAACACCATGACTGAGGATATAATTCTGATATTTCCGTTTGTGATGTCGTCTATGGGATTACAAATACTGGTAGGTATCACACTTGTCTAATACTGTCTGGCTAGTGATCTTCACAAATAACTATAAGACCAGAAGTGATCAGCAGTGACTATTAGTCCAGTCAAAATAATTTAAAAGTCACATTAAATCCTACACACAAAATTTCTTTTTCTGAGCATTATTTGCGGAATTTGGAAGTCCACCTTGCAGTTTTCCCCCCTCCTCCTGTTGAGCGTTGTAAGGAAACGGGCCCAAAACCCTCATTCCCTATAACTCCTGCTGATAAAATTCTACAGTGGAGATTTAAGTAGGATTTAATTTGTTTAACTATCCTAAGCTTTAGACTCAAAAATCACCATAAAATTTTTGGAGCTTTCCGAGAAAAACAATTTTGAACGTTTTTTTTTCTTTAAGCTCCTAAAATGCAAGTTAAAAAATCGTACTTTTGGTGAAAATTTCAGTATATATTCCTAATGTATATCCGAATGCCTTAGTAAGTTTTCACCCCGGTGACTAAAGAAAAACTAATTAATTTTATGTTTTTTCTCTTTTTTTATGCTCTACATAATTGGTACATTAATTCTACACAATTTTTTTTTGGGTTTCTACAATTATCACCCTAATTAGCATGCACCACAAAAAAGTCACCATTTTTTATGAAGAGCTTTCCATGAAATTTTACATTATGCAAATTTCATAGTTGTTACTCGTTCCCCGTCGCCCGCATCTCACTGAGTTTCAATTTGTTATAAATATCGCTTGCCTCTCAATGCGCTCTTTGCATGCTAAAGTCTCGCCCTTGTTAATATTTGTGAGTGTTAACACCTATGCCTATCCCCTCGGGGATAGAGGCCTGATGGTATGTTGGTATATGTGAATTGCTTAGAATTATTTAAAAATACTTCGATTACGCGAACTCAGAGTAAATCAATTAAAATCGACTATCCAGACAATATTTTCAATTTTTTTTTTAAATATTTTTCTTATTTTCACACTTCTTATGTAAAAAATGGGTATAAAGACAAAAATCTGATCGTTACCGGTTACTGGTGTTGACAGAAAATGCCTGAATAATATTTGCCTGTGCATAATTTTAAATAAAATTTTAATTTAGTTTATGAAATTTTTCGATAAATAAAACTTCAAAAATTAAATTTGAAGATATTGCAATTTACAAGTAAGCTACAATCATTTGAATTAATATTCTATCTTAGGGCAATAAGAGCGAAGCCAACCGCAGTGACATAAAAGTTTATGCACAAGATTTCAGTGAGTCGCCTACAAGCAAATTTTTTTATTATATTGAATTTAATGTATTGGTCATTAGTTTCTTTATCGCAATTACGTATACAAGGCCGTGTCAATAAACACGTTTATTGTAAAAAAAACAATAAAACTAACAACAAATTATATAACGATAGAACTATACATACATACATACAATCACGCCTGTAATCCCCCCGCCTGTAACTGTACTACGGCTTTATCCATCATACTGCGACATATATACTGCAACGATATTTATGTCTTAATAATGACTCCTGCCCGTTTTGTAAAAATTGTATTTAAACAATTGCAAACAAATTCGGAAATCTTAAAGCTCTTTGATTCTGCTAAACCCGTTTGTTTTAATTTGGAGAATCTACTTTTAAATATAGGTGTTTCGTTTTTTCATTATACACATTAAAGTATCTTATATCGTCAAAAATTGAGAAGATATAGAAAAACAAAAAAAATTTCATGATCCATCAAAATTCTAATTCGTAATAAATATAAACGCTTGGATAAACGAACGATTGGTAGAAATTTAAATTTAAACCCTGCGAAATCGCGTCCTCACTTCAGTTAACATAAAAAACAGAGCATAATGAAGTGCGTGGAGTAAACGTGAGTGCACGAATAATAAGAAGAAGGTTAAGGGAAGTGGATATCATCCCTTTTAGACCAGCAAATGGTCCAAAGTTGTCTGTAGTTCACAGACAAACTCGCTTAAGATTTGCGCGTGATCACCTGAATTGGACAGAAGAGCAATGGGCCTCCGTATTGTTCACGGACGAGTGTAGAACATGTTTATATGGTGCAGATGGTCGCAGAAGAGTCTATCGTCGAGGTGGGGAGCGATATGCTCAAAGTTAAATTGAGGAGCGTGTTCCTTTTGGAGGCGGTTCCTGTATGGTCGGGGTGGCATATCGATGAACGGGCGAACAGAACTTGTGTTCATAGACATGGTCCGTCAAAACAGTAATAGAGGGTTTGACTGCATATCGCTACATAACAGAGATCTTAGAAGATCACGTGGTACCTTACATGGGATTCAAATGCGAAAATTTTGCTTTAATGCAGGATAATGCCCGGCCGCACGGTGCTGCACAAGTTCGACAATATTGCGAAGAGGTTGGGATACGTACAATGATTTGGCCAGCACGCAGTCCGGATCTTAATCCTATTGAGCACGTGTGGGACAATTTAAAAAGAGCTATATATGCGAGAAACCCTTTGCCCACGACAGACAACACTTTCAGAAGAATGGGACAATATTCCACAAGATCTTTAAATATCTGTATTTTCTTCAAAAAAGTCTTAAGGTCCTTTCCAGTACACAAACTTAAACTTAAGGATATGATCCTACGCTGTTTTAAAGTTCACGAACCAATCTAGAGATTTCAATTTAAATCTGTATAGAAAGTTTTCAAACTTTTGAAAAAATATTAGGTTGGGGAAAAAGTCTTTTCGCATTATAGTATGTATAAACTTGTAATAAAATCTCTTTGGCTATACTATTTGTATCTGGCTGGTTTTGGTATCATTGAAAGTTTAAATTTTAAAGAACATAATTCCAAATTCAAATTAGGAAAATGTGTGATTTTCATTTGTTTTTCGTACCGCCAAGATGAGTGAATCTAATGAAGAAATTCGATACGTTTTAAAATTTTACTACAAAAAAGGTAAAAATGCAACGCAAGCCGCGAAAAAAAAATTGCGATGTTTATGGACCTAGTGCAGTGTCTGTGAGAGTAGCACAAATTTGGTTTAAGCGTTTTCAATCCGGAAATTTTGATGTCAAAGACGCACGTCGCTCTGGTCGCCCTATTAGTGATAAACCTAGACTAAAAATCTGGTCGCCCTATTACAGATAAAATGGATGCCATTTTTGAAAAAGTGGAGCAAGATCGGCATGTCAGTAGTTACGACGTAGCTGAAGAACTGGGAATTGACCACAAAACAGTTTTGGCGCATTTGAAAAAAACTGGGTAGACAAAAAAGCTCGACATTTGGGTACCTCACGAGCTCACTGAAAGAAACCTAATGAACCGTGTACTCATTTGTGATTCCTTATTACGACGTAATGAAACCGAACCATTTTTGAAGAAGCTGATAACTGGTGATGAAAAGTGGATCACGTACGACAAGAACGTGCGAAAAAGGGCGTTGGCAAAGGCCGGTCCGGCTTCACAGACTGTGGAGAAACCCGGGTTAACTCGCAACAAGGTGATGCTGTGTGTGTGGTGGGATTGGAAGGGCATTATTCATTATGAGCTGTTACCACCAGGCAGGACCATTGATTCTGAACTCTACTGCGAACAACTGATGAGATTAAAGCAAGAAGTTGAGAGAAAGCGGCCAGAATTAATCAACAGAAGGGGTGTGGTTTTTCATCATGATAACGCTAGACCTCACACATCTTTAGCCACTCAGCAAAAATTAAGAGAGTTTGGCTGGGAGGTGTTAATGCATCCGCCGTATAGTCCTGACCTTGCACCTTCAGATTTCCACCTGTTTCGGTCTCTTCAGAATTCTTTAGGCAGTGTCAGGTTAACATCACGAGAGGACTGCCAAAACCACTTGTCGCGGTATTTTGACCTGAAGTCCCAAAATTTCTATAGCAATGGGATCATGTCCCTACCTACAAGATGGCAAAAAGTTATCGAACAAAATGGTACCTACATACTTTAGTTAAATGTAAATAAACTATATTAAAAAATGTTTTGAATTTTCTTAAAAAATGCGAAGAAACTTTTTCCCCAACCTATTAGTTATTTCAAAGTCGTCTATTACTTTGATGCAGTTTATGTGTCCATCAGTTTATATTGAAAACTTTCAAAGTTGCTGGTAATTTTGGAAGTTATTATGAAAACTTCCGATAGTTTTCCAGAAATATTAAAAAAAATAGGAAACATTCCGAACTTTTCACATCTAATTATAATCGTCATTATAAGAATATTGTTTTCATAATAATAATAAAATCTTTAAACTGCTCCATTCATCCTGTGTGATTTTCATGATGTTAAATGAAAAGTATGAGCGCAAAATACTAAATGTGTAGAAATATATTAAAATTGTCACAAAACTTTTTTGAAGTATTCGGTGTAGTAGGCGGGGGGCCATCTAAAGAGATTTTTTTGTCAGCCGGCTCTTAAGAAATCGGTTCAACCCTAGATGTGTGTATCAGCTTTTGATGTTTTTGTATTAAACTTGTAATTTCTCGGTAAAATTATTAATTAATTCCTGTTTCTAAAATCCTTCCTTACTTAAACTGAAAAAATATTTTATATTTATCCACGAAGCTAAATATCTAACTCATTTTGAGAAAATTTAAATTGAAATTTATTTGTACATACAAAATTCTTTATTTCGTATTTTTTTATTTGAAATAATGCACACATAAACCTGGTTATTGGATCTGCAACAATATTTACATTTTATCATATGTCTAATTGTTAGTCGCGCCATTCCCCGCTCACCCATTGAATTTTGCATATAAAAAAAAATGCTCCAATAATTACTTGGGGATTTTTAAAAATTTAATATCTAATAAATTAAGACAATACATGCCGAAAAACTCTTTAGTGTAGAATTAATGCGCGGGGTCCAAAAACACAAAAATGTTCATAAAAAAAAAACTATTGAAGTCACCATGGTGAATATTTCTATTAATACTTGTAGACATATAAGTCATATTTTAATGTAAAATCACCCTTTGTTTATTTTTTGTTTCGTTGTTATTCTTGTTTTTTCTTTAAATATTTTTTTTTCCAAACCCTTTGCCACCACGGGGGTGACTTTTTAAATATCCTGTTTATTGAATAAAAGGAACACTAACATAAAAAATCACCCATGTAGAATTTATTGTTTTTAAGATAGACGTGCTATAAGTTTAAAACCTTTTTTTTTAAATAAGCTCCAATAAAATTTTGGGGAAAAATAAAAATTTATTATTGCATTCTTATTTCTAATCAATAATTAAAATAAATTTCATTGTAGGAATTAATGTGATTTTTTCGAACAAACAAATTTTCCTTGCCTAGACTATATTGCCTGGCACGACACACGACGATAAAGAGGCATAAAAGTGCTGGTAAATGTTCCAGTATTCATCTCAAAGAATAAAAAAAGTATGGCGCTTGTCTGTTTTCTTGAATTTTCTTATTTTTTATGTGGTGGGTATTTGTATAAAAAGAACTATGGTGAAGAGGTAACAAGATTTATATAAATAAGAATGTTTTTTTTAGTAGAAGTAACTAAAGCTATTTAATATTGTAAATTAAGCAAAATTCCCCTAATTCTAGTAAGACTACCGTATAGTAATATTATTGATAACATTCATTCTACTACTCGGAAGTATATTGAAAATTAAGCAAATTTGGGGCCTAAAAGACAGCCTTGGGGGACACCTGATAGCACAGTAGAGCGACCAACGCAACGATCAGAACCAAATAATTTTTTATTGTTGAGATATAATTTGTAACTATCAAACCGTCTAAAAAGTCCCCTGGTATATAGTAATATTTTGGTCAAATACATTGGAGTAGTCTTCCGCATGGTGTCTCACCCTGATCCATTTTGGTCGTATGAAAGATAATCAGTAAAGTAAAGCCTTGATAACAGTAGATAGGGTTTTCAGTCAAAGTTAGGAGATAGAGATATGTCGCTCATCCAAAAGAATATTGACGTAATTACGTTTTTGCGATTTTTCAGGAGAGCGTTTTAAAAGTTTGACATCGAAAATATTGTGTATTTCCAATCATTCTATTGATATATTTTAATAGTTATGTTGTGTTACTTTACTACCAATAATATAACATAAAAAGTTTGCGAGAAAACTTAAGACAACTATTTGAAAAAACGAAATAAAACAAACCAGACGTACATTTATGACATTTTATACATCAAATAATACAATTATGACATTAAACTAGGTTTGGATATGGGAATAAATCATGAATTTAAACAACATTATATTCAATTTTAGTTTTATTTTTATAAATCTGTCTACATTTTATAAACTTTGTCGATGTTTCCGCTTATCCTTTCGAAGTATAGGCCAACACCATGGCAAAACATGAAGTTATGGCATCAAAAACTCATTTTCGACTTTTTGGTAATTATGTCATTATTCTTTTGGATGAGCGATGTGTATATACGCAATTTCTAGGCGACAAAGGTAGGCACCATTTTACCTTGAAAGGATGCTATTTCCGTAAGTAGGGTGGGTGTAAAAGGGATTTGCTAAAATGTCCATGAGGACGCTCAGTTCATCAGCACATCTTTACAAATACAACGCGGGAAAATCATCAGATTCCGAAGACATCTTCATATCCTTCTTCATAAGTTTTCGAACATTGTCAATACCTATATTAAGTATCTATTTTTATTTCAAAATTATAAAAAAATACTTTGGAGATGGAATTGAAAATTTCAATTTTACCAAAGCGATGAAGAAAAACCCGAAGGACGGGGTAGGTAATTAAATTAACCTACGTACGTACAGTGTGGTCGGAGTAAAAGCCGAGTCAAAATAGCTTAAAAATTATTCTAATTCCGTGCCCGTCAAAAAATTACGTGTAGGAAAACCTACAGACAACACTAGAAAAGATCATCAAAATAAAAATGATCAATCTGAGAAATGTAGGAATCGTAATTCGTAACTATTCGTAAAAAATGAAATTTGATAGAATTATCGTAAGATAATCAACATGTCTGTCTACTAGACTATACCAAAGGATAAAGAACTAAGGCGGAAGAGTAGGTATAAGTACAAATTCGTCCCATATTAAATTGCTATCGAACTTGAATGTGATTCTATAGTTATGTTATTAATATTACCTAACAGACTATTTGTAGGATCTATAGGTTCTGAGCTGTTAAAGTGATTCCTCTCATTTCCAATAAATGTAACAAATCCAAACAAAGGTGTTTATAAACCTTGAGATGTTTATCTCATAAATAAGCTACAGGCAAAAGCTAACCACTTGTACAATTAAATGCTTCTGTGTTGTCGTCACCCATTAAGGCTCTTTTCCTGGCCGTTGTTTTCAATAAAGCGATAGGAACTATATGAATCATCCAACGAAAACATACGTGAACCGATCTATAACAAAAATATTATTATTCGGCTTTCGTACATATCGTATCGGACCGCGAGCCGCCACCCTCTACGCCCGCGCGCTGCCTCCGCCGCCGCCGCGCGCCTCACTTCAGTCTGCTTCCGACGTCGATACTGTGAACCAGTTTTTCACTCGCTCTATCCTTTAGAAAAAAACTTGGTAAGTTCCCTTTAATTTTTTAAACTTATAAACATTTTTCTCTCTTCCCAATTTTTATAAACATTTATAGAACCAATACTGCAATTGTAAATAATTTTTAATACCGTTATTTACATCTGCCGGGGCCGGCGATCGAAATACGTGTACACATTATGTTGCATTCGCATGTTGTCGCGTTTTAACGGATTATTTTTTCCATATAAAACTTGCATTCCTCTTCACACTAACGGACTTTGTTCAATTTTACGTTAAAATGACTTCATCGAAATATTTTTAACGTTTGTTCAGAATTCATATCTTTTGTTTGATCGTTTTGGTATGCACATGACGTCCGCTAATGGGATATTGATAGTAGGTACATTCTCTTTGTATACACAAGTCGGAGGTATCATTGACCACTGAATGTGTCATTAAAACGGCTTTTGGTTACCATGTCGAAAAGCATCAATATGTAAGATTATTCATACAAAAACTTAAACTATAAATGAAGTTTACCATACAAAACATGTTCCTAAATAAATATCCAAAGTTGGTTTAAATAATCATATCACGTGTTTTATTGCAGTTTTTTGTTTTTATATGATTTATTTACTATATAATAAATATATTTAATAAAAATATTAAGAACGTTATTTAAAACTACCTACTTATTTATAATTTTTAATTAGTGAAGACGTGAGGGAAGAACTCGAGAATTAACTGTTTGTCTCGGTTCGTTAAACATGATGCTAGATTATGTTAATAAATACAATTAACCACAGTTTTGTGCTAACAGTGCCGTTCAACTTGTGCCGGCTTCTACCAAAAATTCTTATTACTTTTTCGTTTTGCTTTTTAAGTCATTTGAAAGATACGTCCTTTACAACTGAATGTTAACGAACTCCGAAGTTTTGTATCAGTAGGCTCTAAAAATAGACTTATGTGTGACTAACACATGACATATGTTAAACACCCAATAAGCAGTCGCTGTGTTGATCATAAGCACTTAAATAAACTAAGATGCTTCGCAAGCCCTTACAGAGGGTTGGATTGAATTAATATCCTTGTTAATTTGTAGCTAGCTAAGATAGGGGGAATGACGGTAGAGGGGCGCGATAGAATTGTCATCAATGAGGGACAATTTACAATATTTTAACTCTAAATCTAGTTCAGGTTCTCAACTCTATTGTCAACATGTTATTGTTTAATTCACATAAAGCACCGTTGATTACAAAAGAATCATTTGGAACCGGTTCCTGACAAAAAGTTAACTTTCCCCGCTTTCTCGCGTGATGTTGCATCTATGACTCGAAATTAAACTGTAATTGAAGTTTCATTTTAAAACGATCTAATGAAAGGTTTTGGGATTATAGTACGTAAATAGATAATCATAAATTTGGTATAATTATTTGTATTGAAATAGCACGATTTCTGACTATCCACCCTAGAAAGGAAACATTGACAGAAAATATTGTTTCCTCGTCTTAAAATAATTTTCCTGTTTGACATAATATGTGGTAAACATAGTTTTTCCATATCTGAGTTTGCGGTTATTACACCGGCATATTTAAAATAACTAATACAATTTAATAAGCAAGTTGAACAACCTGCCGTTTATAGAAGAATTGATCAGAAATAAAACTCCGGCTACATAAAAGTCCACGTGTAATCAACCGTGCATTTGTAAATGAAATCTGACCAGACAGTTCCTATACCAGAGTGAGAGGTGTGGTTTGCAGACTATGCCTCTGGAAAGGGACAAAACAACTTCCCGAATCCGCGGATCGATTGCCCGGGACGAAACGCACCCCCTAATGCCTAAATTGTTAGGGTCTGGGAGACAATTATTAATGTCGCTATGTGAACCAAAATACTAAAAGTGTTATTTAAATGGTAAGCAAAATATTCCAATTTTGAATGATCCTTGATCCTTTATTGATACTTTTCCTAGATTTTATACATTTCCGGTAACATCTATATATTGCTGCCCAAATAATAATTTTGCATTCTTGCTGCCCAATGAGTTATTCTGTTGATCAAATAATTATTTTGCTGACAAAATATTTGTTTGCTGCCAAACGATTTTTTGGCTAACCTCTTTGTTGCTGACAAATAATTAAATAACCGCCTAATTAATTACTTCCCAATCCCAATACTATAAATGCAATTCTATAGAAGATGCGAGTTATATATAAGTCAAGCACTGATTTGCTCCAGTTGCTGATTTGTCCAAACTGGAGCCCTTGATAAGTATGATTGCTCTCATTCTCCTTGAAATATCCCACTGTTTGCAATTTTGGAGATAATATTTTATACAGTCTTCTACCTAAATACAGGTTAATTGTTGTGCTTAGTTCCTGTAAAAATACTGTTAAGTTGGATGAAATAAATAAATAAATTTTTTCTCCCGCAATTGGAAAATTGGAAGTTGTGGATAAAATTCGCACCTAATTTAAACTGCTCTCAGGTTGTATCTTTGTCATACTTTAAAATAATTATGAATGATTTAGGTTATTTCGCTTGTCTGTTAACCCTGTTGGTTTTTTGATGAAGCCATGTGCCTAACCCTAGGTAACCTGAATGTTGATCAATAAAGGGTGAGGGGAATCTGCCCCGATTCGTATTTCGGCCCCCACTTGTGCGTTTCGAATAACTATAAAATCACATTCTTAAAAGCTTTGCCTCAATAGTAATATCAAAATGATAATATATTTATGACCTCTCTTCAAAGGTAACAAAATTGATGTGGATTCTTATGCATTTTTATGTTATTGAAGAGTAGGTACTAATTAAGATTATTAGGTACTATTCTGTAGAATTTGTGTGCTTAGTTTGTATTTGTTATTGTTACCTTCCTAGTTTGAACTCAATAGTATAGATAAAGCCATCAGACCGCAGAATTCTGGCATAGACCCGCAGGATGTCGTATATGATCTCTATCTTATCGTGTGCATCTCACTTTTTCTTTTCGTGGTTAACTATTAGGGATTTTGTAGAAATGTATAAAATTACTTAATTTTGAATGTATTTTATCAAACAAGTATATCAGTAGCGGTGCTAAGATTCACATGCTAATTTAGAAATATTTAGTGCACTTAAATCTAAGTCTGTGTTCGTAACTTTACCGTGACTTATATAATTGGATTTCTAGTAAAAAACAAGCGCATCTACGTCTAGCCGAGTCCGCAGCCATCCGTGAGATACACTTGAAAATTTTATAATTGCAGGCCAACTTGACGCTCCATAAAATTTAAGACATATCTGTGATACGTCTATTGCTATCCGAGGTCAATGACCGCTTCAACAGCAGCGCCGAACTTCCCAACTTATTACTGGAAGTATTATTAAAAATCGTTAAATTAGTCAGTGGGCGTGATTCCAAAATGGAATTTCGCCAGTGGCGTCATTTTGTAATTTTTATATAAAGTCTTGTACACATTTGTTTGTGATTCTCCGGTGGTTGCGCTCTGCCCATAAGAGGACAGGTTGCAGAACAACCTGCTAACTACGTAAGAGGACTGGAACACCTTGACTGGAATTACATTACGGCTGAAATATACGTTTCATCCACGCTTTTGTCACGTTATTATGAAAGGCCACAATAGCAACTCGTTTTAAAATTTTCTATAGTTCGTTATACTTCACACAGCTAATACACGCTGGTTTGAACATGGAAGAGAAATTCGCTGCAGTAGATATTTTTGAATACACAAGCAACGGCTACAAACATTTTGTTCTAAATGATCATCACCTGAAATTCCGATTCCGACAGAAACAGATAATGAACGACTAAAATCATTATGTTTTGAAGTTAATAACGATGTTAGTCAATAAGTACTTTGTTTATTGCGTCCGAGCTCTCCATTTGAAGGCGTACTTTGTTGATTTTTGTTTTGGCTGATTTTAAAACTTCATATAAATATCTGTTACCAAACTTGGACATCTCGAAACGTTAAAAGATTAGTCTGATTATTTTTGCCGGGATGTTGACTCATGTAATTTAATATGATGACGAGATGCAGAAAAGTGCTTGGAGAACATCCACTAATTGGTAAGCTAATAAACCAAAGATAATATCCAAAGCGGTTAGATATTTAGTATTTGGATTTGAGATTTTAGCTTTAATTTTGCCAACAGAAATCAAAAATTTCATAGAAAAACGATTTAGTATAATATTTACTTATAATTACTGTAAAAACAAGGAATAATTGATACTATATAAACAAGATTAGAATTATTTGTTGACAGAAGCAATTAGTATAGTTAAACTACGTAGGTACTTAAAATTCTTCGTTTAAAGGCTTATCGAAGCGATGTTCAACAGCCTTCTATGCACACATATAGACTTTTTGTCGTTATTACACTTTGTAATTAATTAGTAGCAGTAAGGCTATGAATTGTTAATAGTAATACGTAAAATGACTCATTGGTACATGATCAATCGTGTCAATTGATGTATCTACTTTTTCTCCGCATGTGTAATGAGATTTATTTTCATTGTTTACTGCTTTATCAGCCAAATTACAATCTTCACGGGGCTTCGATCACTGACTGATAAGCATATTTTGAATAATCTGAACAATTCTAGAGTCACGATGTGTTTATCTATAATCTTGTTTACTGAAAATTCATGTTCTCTTCAAAGTTGGTCTTTTGTTATAATTTTTACACGCCTTTTTAAATTATCTGGTCACTTCTCTAACAATTTGATTGTCTTGATTAAATATTTAATTTTTATAATCAACATTTTACTTCTAAGTCTTAAAACTTTTCATCTGTTACTGACAAAATCACTGATTCTCTTCCTCGTCTTATATGATCAATTTATCATCATTTTACACAATCGAATCTATCCATCGATTAGTTTCGATCTTCCTCTTCTTACATATGTACCCGTCCTTTTTAGCATTACTACAAGAAAGTCGAACTAATATAAATCTGTGTCTTCGCTTCCATTCCAGTACCTTACTTCCAGGATATTCATTCCAAGATGGGTAATAAATGTGTAATAGGGTGTTATAATATGAGATGGGATTTTTCCATTAATTTGTGATCTATAAACGCTGAAAAGCATAATAAAGTTGGACTGTCTTTTTAATATTAGGGATTAAAGTATGAAATTGCGGTTTTTTTCTCACTTAGTATTTTGTTTGTAACTATTAAGTTTTACTTGTATTTTACTGTAAAAAAATAATTACCTCCTCTTAAATACCATATTTTTGAGCTCTTTTGATTTGTTTTGAGTATTTGTTGTAAGTTTAATTGTATTATCCATTTTATTTAAATTTACGCAAGATATCCTTTTTCGTTTAAGTTTATGTTTTTAATGAAAAATATTTTATTTTATTTTAAGAATATTAAATTGCCTATCATGCACAGCTTATTTCAGTTCGCTAGCGACTTTATCTTCCGAGATATTCTAATTTTCTTAACCGACCCTTAATTTTTGCTCGCGAGTGTATTTATAATAAGGACGTTATTGAATTATTTATGCCATTTCTATTTTAAAAAATGCAAATGCAATTATTCATTATGAAACTACATTTGAATTATAATCAATCTGTCTAAGTTCACAACGGACGTAGTGAATCAAAATTGTATAACAATTTTTTTATATCATCGCCAGATCCTCATTCATTACATTTAGTATGTTTTCGTTCCTTAACTTAATTTTTATTCAATTGTTTCACTTAAAATTAGAATTTATTCTAAAGACAGATTCTTAGCAAGATCGGATTTATTGGATTACCAATGAAGTTCTACTGGTGTCACTGACTGAAGAAACCAAATCTTGAGAAACAGAAGGCCTGTCTCACCGCGACCCCGTTCTGAGTAATCGAGCCCTTTAACGGCTCACATGCACTGCCAATCCTTGTACGGCATCTAACGCCAAGGCTGTCACGTTCACGATCCTACAAACTGCAGGAATGCTCCTCTATAAATAGAAGCAAGGTCAACTCGCGGCTTCGAATGTGATACACCAGATGACATGACATCGGTTTCGTTAGACGCAAGCAACCTGATGTTTCGTGTTTCGTCGAACATCAGTTGAGAAGAGACGTCGAAACCAGTTGCGCAAATTATACTCGCCTTTTGATGCGTTAGTATAAAATTTTGACAAATTTTTCAAACTGGTTTTTATGTAGCTAATCTTGACATTGGCTTTTCGCAAGCATTGTTGTTTTATTGACTTATATATGTTTGGAAGTTGCCATTGATAAAGAAAATTAGTTGCGATCCCCGGATGAGGGGGAGGCTCGGGGAGGGGGGTGCATAACGGCCGGACCCATGGGTAGACAATATACTCCGAAGTTTATACTTCGTAAATTCTTGCGTCCATGAATTAATCCTATACGGATATAAACTAGGTAGGTCTATTGAAGAAACCTTAAATCAGTAAGCTGACCCATGCGTCAATGGTCCGGAAATTATTGCCTAACCGCTATACGTCACTGTGTATTAAGAGCAGAGTTGCAGACATGAATATTTAGTAGCTTCCTTAATCCTATTAGAATGTTAAAAATAATACTGGAATGTAATGACGCTCGTTAAAAAATATTAGAAATTACCATAAACTATTCCTTAGAATCCAAAAGCTCTACTTCTTACCAAATTTTACTTCCTGACTCAAATAAGGATGTAAAATATTTAAATCTGTATAACTGTTACGAGTGAAAAGACGACAACTTTGTTCTGTAAGTGTTTTTAAAATAACCGTGAACTCTATACGAGTGGCTCGATGAGTCGTATCCCGAGGAACGATGTGTAATAATATAATAAATAGCCATAATACCTCAGCGCATATTTGCGTTCATTTAAATTATCTTTTTCGCGAAAACAAGTTTGTAATATTAAAACTAGTATAATTATTGAATCTTGTTTGTTGCGAATTACTTTTTTAGGCAGAATTCAATATTTAGATTTCGACTGCAAAACAAAACCTGGTTGTACAACTGCAAAACAAAACATCATTTGTTATTTGCTTGGGATTATTTGTACGTTCTTAGTAGGAGTATTATGTGGCATCCGCCATCTTTATTGACTTCTTTACTTTTGTTTTAGACGGTGTTAATATCAAGTTCATGTTTAATAATTGCTTTCCAACAGAAATGTTTTAAGATTTTATTCGAATTCATTCCCATAGCATTTATTTCATTTATTATTTCTTCTGTATTTATTATTATTTGTGTTTAAATTCTTTGTCTCTTTCTTTTATTCTCTTTTTCTGTGTGTTGTTGATATTATTACAATATAGAAGTCGCGTGGTGCCACTTACTAATCAGTCACCTTGTCGATTTACAAACCACATTCATCGAATCTCTTATCGAGCGGTAAATTATCTTTAAGGTGTTGGCTTAACTTTACTGGAACTTTTGTTTGTTTTGAGTTATTTCAATTATACGTAACTTATTAGTAATCTGTGCTTATACCTACCAATATAATCTTATGCTTTGTAAAATCACATGTGGCCTAAACATTCTTGTTGTCGAATGAGGAGCAATACTTAAAGTTTGGAACAGATGTCGCTCAAAACGACTGTACTTTGTTTACTTGTTTAATTTTAAGAAAATAATAGTTTGAAATGTACTCCGCTAAGTCTCTGCGTGAACTTCAAAAGAGACATGCGTCAGCTGCCGAAAAATAACAGTTGTACTGGTAGAAAGAATAACTTAAATATTTTAGGTTATGGTTTGCTTTCGTCAACTTTTTTGTGATTTTCGGCGTAAAAATATAGTTTTTTTCTTTTAAGTTTGAGGCAACATGAAGAAACATGAAGTTTGGGTTGAGTTGGTATGAAAGAAGACCGTTCGTATCTTTGCTGGCCCTCTCTTGAATTCAAAGATATCAATCACAGATTAGAGAGATTATACATCAATGCGGATTCGCTGCGTCCATACATCACTCATCTATCATATTCACAACAACAATTCATGTTCCAAACATCATAATTTACTTCATGCAAAATATCACTATTCATTTATAATACCTACATTCAAATTATAGCCTTAATACATTTTTGGTATAACACTATAAACACCTAGTCGAAAGGTTGAAAGGTCTTCCTATACGAAACTGGGCATCTTGTGACCAAGTTAGTGTGCAAGAACTGCAAGAGTTGCAGGAGTTTCTTATTTTCCTTTAATGAAACCTTAAGCGTTTTAATTCACGAAGTATTTTCTAGTATTTTCTTTTTTTGATTTGGATCCTTTGGAAATACACAGATTCCTCTATATTTAGATAATAACGCAAGTCACTGTTATTTTTGCAATAAACAAATATCATGAGATGTTTTCAAAATTTATCAAAAACTCCATATGATTTGACATATTATGATAGTTAAAAAAGTACAGTCAAAGTACAGCCATCTAGCGGGGTAGTCAGTTTTCCTCCTCATTTCGTAGTCTAGACTAATATTAACCCTTAATTAGGCGCATGAAGTCAAGACAATTTCAAATAATCTTTTTTTTATCGTGTTTTTAACTTACTACCTATAACTGTTTTGTAAATATGGAACCACTTCTCCAGCATCTTACTAAGAATGAGGGCATCTACGCGATCATGGACGAGGCCCGTAACAGATTACTGAACATTGAATAATGAGACGGCGTTATAAATCTGCAAAAACGGTACGTGTCGAGGCCAACATCTGCTTACGGTGAAATTTTAATAAGTTTAAACTTTCTACTGTGTGTAGTGGCGGCCGGCCGGCATGCTGACTCACCGGTTCACTGTACTTCTCCCCTCACAGACGCGCCGCGACACGATCGATTCAACATTTTTTTCGCAAGCCTAAATCTCCTTACAATCATAATACATCACAATCGTATCTCAGAGAAACTTCAACAATAGAGCATAATCCATTGTTTAGAAACCAAAAAGCAAAGCAATTAAAATTTCATTACATAGAACATGTTTCTTAAACAGTCGATGGTTAGCCACTTTCGGGTCACTCAACGTGGCCATATGGCGCCCGCGTTGGGACATATTTTTATGGCATCACGAATTAAGACTCGTTTTTGTACTAACCGTTCCTGTTCAGCTCTTAAGCCTTATATGGCGTGGAAGCCATGACACCGACAGTTAACAAACATAGCTGGATTATTGTCTACTTTATTTGGGCGTATTTTATCAATCTTCATCGCAACACGGCTGAGTCGCCAAATTGTTGATTATTCATACAGATATTATAAATTTTGTATGTAATATATAGATGACAAATACGTGAGTCTGTTACAAAAACACTTTATACCAAAACTATTGTCAACTATCTCCAAATTTTCAGTAAATGATGGTTATGAGTCAGACAACTTCACAAGTGAGAGTGACGCATTTACGGAAAGTTTACTCCAAGAACGAATGGTTGAGTCAAAACAGTGTCACCTTATCGCTTATATACTTTTTTGTTTGAGTCACGTAATTGCCACCACTATTCTGTTACTTGGTCGTGAGTAGTTCATAGATAGGTTTTAACTTTGGAAAAGGTGAAATAGAGATATCACATTGTTTTCTTTTGTCTTACGTACTAAATCTGTATTTTTACCAGCACTTAATTTGCCATTCTTTGCCTATTTCACCGTCAAATTTGTTCGGCACGTAGGTACCTGTGTCTTCTATTCTTCTATGTCGCTTGTCAGCTCAGCTCAGCGATTTCATTCCTTATATCATATTTCAGAGGTACCTATTTCTCGAAGCGCAAACGAATGAAACGCACTTCATACTTGATTCTTCTTTGGTCTTTATATTATAAGCGTGTATTTTTCTAGGTATGTGATATTTATGTTCCTCCTTTGAGTCACTTACGCATATTAAGTTATTATTGTGATGTTTTGAGTCACTTACGCTATTTTCAAATTTCTCTGACCTATTTATCTTAACATAAGCATTTCCGCTGTGTGCACTTTTGGTTCCTTTATCGTTTTCATTGCCTTATGTTCATATTCCACTCCAGACAACATAAAGGAGAATGGTCACGGGCCATACAAAATTTACCCAGGCCCGACAAAAATGAGACCTATCTAATTTTTATGTTGTTGTTTCGCTGTAACATAAATATGTAATTTTTATGTTCAATATTAGTGGCTAACATATAAATATGTTGCTTTGTTTTTTACTGAGCCGCAGTATGAAAATGAAAATCTATAGGAAAACATTTGTTTTTATTGTTTCAAGTGTGGGTGACTTGGAATGATGCACGCGGTTAGAAGTTAATCATATCAGTCAGTAATTCAGTCATATTACAGCCTAACCAACAAAAAGTCGAGGAAAATAAAAGTAACATAACACTAATTTAACACATAAAAATGACATATTCATGTTACATTGAAGATAGCGAAAAAACTGAGATAGGTCTCTTTCGTGTCGGGCCTGGGTGACAGATGACCATTCTCCTTTAAAAACATAGTGTTTAAAAGTATATTCATTACTTAGATGAATCATCAAAATAACATCATAGAAGAATTTCACTCTACAGAGCCAAACGTAACAATTTTATGCGTGTTAGGTGTAAACTAGCGTGTTATTGGTAAGCGCTCCTTCCTAAATAAAAAATCAATTCAGAATACTAAAAACATAATGTCTTAAAAACTGAAACTTGTTAATGTTCAGCAATTACCTACTTTCGTCAGTTATATAAAACATAATTGAGCAATTGCACGTAAGGTCTTTTATTTAAAGTAATATGAGTTTAGTTTGTAGTAATGATGTACCTATTTGCGAAATTAATTAAGATTATTGTTCGCTAAGGCCCGAGTTCACCAAAAGCACTCAATTCGGGTCTAATTGACGACCATCTTGAATGTTGATGGGCGCGCCATTTTGGTCAATCGATTGAAATCAATCCGCCCCTATGGGATTAATTTATGCCGGTTCCAAATTATCAGTGGAGGCCCAACGGCTTTACAATTTGTTGGTATTAAAATTCCTTCTAATTGGATTTTCAGCTGCATTGTTTTAATTTAAATACATTTATTTTATGTCGGTTTATCAGACCACGACGATTTTAATTGCAATTTTTAACAGTGATGAGATAGTAGATAGAGAGTAGAAATGTGTTTTTCTAGTTATTAGCCATCAATCAATTTAAACGATAAATCGTATCTGAATAACCTAAAATACTTATTGGTGTGTAATTTGGCCTTTCCACTTTGTTCGGTTTTAAGTACTATTTTGTAATTCAAATACTTAACGGTTATTGCACAAGTAAATAAAATACCTTATGTCAATCGATTGCCATTATCATTATACTTTAAACCATCTGCATTTGCATTACTCGTGACTCATAATAACCAACTGCAAGACAATGGGTGCCTTACTTCTACATTCCTTTAGGGAAATGACGTTTCAAACGTGCAAATGTTATTGTAGCATTATTGTTTTTTTCTTTCAAAGGTATCAAGAATATTATAGGTACAGTACCTAAGTAATTTGTAATACAACATGTTATTGTTGTCTTGACAACATGTTATATTGTCTTGATTTAAGTTAATACTGTCTTGCTTGGGGTTTCCATATCTCAGGATATTGAGGCGTTTCTCAGGATTCCTGCCAAACTTCGAAATATTTGAAGAAATCTCAGGACTTTTAATAAAACACTGCTGACATTTTAAAGATCTCTTTAATTAAAAGATAAACTAAAAATAATCTTCCTTTGGTAATCATTGCAAAGTTAAAATAAATAGTTATTTTATCCAAGTAAAACAAACTAAAAATAATCTTCTTTCGGAGATTATTGCACAGTTAAAATCAATACTTATTTATCCATGTAGATACTTAATCAGTTTTATCGCATTTATAATCTGAAGATACCTTTTTATGAATGGTTTTTTCTTTAATTATTGATTCAAAAAATGCCTTACATGTTAAACTCTTCAAATTATATTGAACTAAAAGTATTGCTCGAATTGAAGACACCTAGTCGGTTTCTTTCTTTCTTTCTACCATTGAGCTCCCATGATGGAAAAAAACTTAGCTGAAATTGCAAATTTATATTGACAAAATAAACGCAGTATCTCCCTCGCTTTTAGTGCTATGTATACTAACTCGTAAGTCGTTTAATTTGATGGTAATTTATAAGACAACAACAAGCGCGCCACCTGTTACATGGGGACTAAACATATCTGGCGAAAAGTGGTTATTTAAAACCTACCCCTTCGGGGAAAGAGACGGTAGACAAAATATACTGATATGAATCATCTTAATACTGCTCAAATTCATCTTTTTCAATCTGTGCAGGTGCTATTATTACCTACCAATGTGTCTACACTATTTACTCAAGATAATATTAGTACGTAAACGTTCTATAAAGATAGCACAACTTATCATTGAGTTGATTCAAGTGTCTTTTTTGGACTTCTGATATTATTGATTGACGGCTGTTGTACAGGTTATTATCAATTATTTATAGTAATGTAAAGGACCTTTGTCAGTGTATTTTCATAAAACACATTCAGGACAGTGGGTGTGGAATTAATTTATGCTACATGACAGTGTTTATTAAACGCGTGCCCTGCCCGCCCTACCCTTCCTCTTGCGTTGAAAATTATAATTCAGTTTGAATAGCTGGCTTCGCTTGAAATTGGAGCATTTGATTTGTGAAATCGTTTAACTTTTTTTGGGTCAGCCTTTATTTAAATATCAGCCGTATTCGCCATTGCGAAGAAATATCTCGGCAGTAGAGTGTTTGATGCAAAATTCATTATAAATTTTCGCCCCGACTATATTTATTGCTGTGTAGTCACACCAACTCAATATGGTGTTCGTTGAACTTCGTTGCTAGCACATATTGTTCTGTGGTTGCTAGCGTTTTTGGCCTCACTGTCTCTTCTCCGCCATAGATTTGCACCAAGAATTGGTGAATTATTCTTTTTCACACACACACACACACGCAATTTGACAAGAATAATAAAAGTTGATCAACTCATAAAATTAATCCTTCCTTATAAACTTAATTGGTGCTAGAAGATAAAATCACCATGTTAACTGCTACTTGTGGAAGGAGTTTCGAATTTGAACTGCTTATAATTAATGCTCTATTTTTTATTGAATCTTCCCAAGTTGAACCCAACATGCTTGGTTCAACAAAGGATTGTTTCCTCCGCGCAGGATGTGGACCGGATTAGTATACATGGCGTGTCGAGACAACAATGACCGATCACATTCTTATTCGAGAGGCGTTCTCGTCACGCTTGAACCTATGCTTCTTGCTACTGAAAAATGGTCCCATATGGAAACGAGCAGGATATTCCCAGACTTTAAAAAATCGTAATAAATTATGAAAAAGTGCTACCTAATCTGTTTTACTTAAAGCTAGAGAGGTGTTATCAAATTATCCAGCGCAGTTGATATCGCTTATCATAACCAAAAATTATATTTAGCAAATATTAAAAGGAAGTCCTAATGTTACCAAGCCAGCACTACATTTCCTGGAGTGTTCTGCCAACCAAATCTTCAACTGAACTTCTATCAATCTTTATGTCATGAAATTGAGCCGTGACACTGCTTACTATATAATAAATCAAATAAACTACTTACAAGCTATTTCCTACGTAGGTATCTACTATTATATTTACATAATTGTGTATGTACATAATGTACATAGCAACAGCAGCAGCATCTATTTTCTTAACTTACTTTCATGGGTTGACAGGCAGAGATCTCTGTTAGGGATATGTCCGCCCTTGCAAACATATGTCAACAACCTGTTTTATGAATTTGTTTTTTTTAGTTGCAATAAAGAGTATATATATATAGCTCCGAACAATACAAATATTGATACCTACTTACAATGTTACAGTTACAGTTAAATTTTCCTTCTGGTGTGTTGTTCTGGGAATAGTAAGTACGTATATCTGGGAATAATTATATTTTTTCCCTATAAATATAGTTGTTATTTAGTCTCTTTATCGATAGTAGTAGTTTTCCTACATGCAAACCGTTATAATGTTATACTGTTTATTTATTAAAAAAATATGTACATAATTATATTTTATAGGAATTGGATTCAACACTAGTTAGAAGATTGAACTTCCAATTGATAGTAGGATTTTTAGCATCCTTTTAAATTATTAAGTACTTAGTACTTACCTTCTTACTTCCTAATAATTACATTTGAGACAACTTAATACGTAGGAGTGAGCCGTGGGTGATTCCTCGTGAGTAGTACAGTTAGTAACCCAGAATAATGTATAATCGTCTCTGGCAAATGCTACACAAACGGAGCCGAATAACTGTTGCAGCTGTACATTGGAAAGTTTGAGAACATTAGACTTTACAAAATTTTGTAATTACCTGAGCCGCCCGATCGCGCGATATAATTAAATGCGATTTTGATTATTGCTGTTGTTTTTTGCTCTGTGACTCAAATCATTGGAAAAGTTCAAAGAAATAGAGATTTCGTACTAATCAGTATTTTATACAGTTTTAAGCTATTTATTTATTTTGCTAGTAACAGTTTTTCTCTCAACATCACTTGATTTGCACTGTCACCAGACTCTTTGGCGCATATCTACCGGCTCGCCTCTTGTTTTTATAGAGACTTAACAGAGAATGAACTTATTACCTACCGGGAGAAATCTGGCTTGTTGACACAGCTCTTATTACCCTTTCGGTAAAACAGGCATTCCCTAACTAGTAATTTGAATGAAATATTAATACTTATTGTTTATTTCTAGACAGCTGAAAATAACAGGTTTCGTGCCAATTCGTTGAAATGCAAATGCAATTTGTGTCGAGCTACGAATTACCTTGTTGACGAAAAAAAATCGATCGTTTATTTTGTAAACAAAGTAATCACTTCAATCATTGTTATTAGGAATGCAAATCCAGTGACATTATATATAATTAGTCATGTTTAATTACAATTGAAGGCATTGTTTGTCCCAATTTGGGTTGGGTGATCACTACGTTATACTTGAGTTAGCGGGCAACGGCCGATGATCTCGAAGAGGTATTCGTTTGAACGACATAATTCAATTTCTCTGAAATGTTGAACGAGCGTGTTGTAATGCGCGTCGAATGAGTAGGTTTATGTCTGATTTAATTTTAATCAGGAAAATTGTTTGTTGTGTCATCCTCCATAATAGTCATTTCGATTTCTCCTATAGGTAGTTTTATTCAATATAGAGCAAAATATTATCTGCTATATGTTTGCAATAAGAGTGGATAACGCCCGTCGTCTGATTTCTGTGTCGTCTTATTGAATGTTCGGTGTAGTTGTCCTATTTTCAAAACAATTGACTTCATTTTAATTATGATAATGATAAATACAATAGTAGACGTAGGTAGTTCTCGAGGAAGCGAATCAAAATATTTCTGGGACTATTCCAGTAGTAGATATCTAGATATTTCTAGAGCGTGATGTTTATCCAAAATGTCAGTACGTGCGAACTGCGTCGGGTGCAAATCTATTTTAGTTTTGTGATTTACAAGCGTCTGGACTGTAGCATTTTTTTTTCAATTTCAGATTTTCAAATATGGCCTGCTCAGTCAGCGACGCCCCCTCCCTCAAGGACCTGCCAAAAGTAGCGGTCGACCTCAAGAGCCAGCTAGAAGGATTCAACACTAGCTGTTTGAAAGACGTCGACACAAATGAAAAAATTGTCCTGCCGTCTGCGGAAGGTCAGTATTTTATAAACAGTGAGAGCCGTGTCAACTTTCAAGATGGAGTATGATCCATGGTATGATGCTTTGGTGGATCTTCTTTCGATGCGCACAATATACATACAATTAAATTAAACCATCGTAAATATATAACATTTATAACCATTACCAGAAGACCTACGACCGTAGCAGTAGACTAGTAGGAGGTATTTATGATGAACCAACAAATCACCGTTGTGGTAAATTTACAAGAAGATGTATTTTGGGAGTCTAGCTATATATTATTTTATACATTTTTATTTATGTATTAATTAGTTAAACTGTACATGTAAGAAGTTTGGTTTCCTACCAGATGTTGCGCAAGAAAAGCAACACCTAGCGCTCCTACAAGGTGTCGAACAATTCGAACCATCCTCTCTCAGGCATACACAAACTGTGGAAAAAATTGTGCTACCAAACGCATTAGGTATTTGGGGGTGTAAGAGTGAAGCGTTAACGCTAACGCTTAAATACTAACAAAACATAACCGCACAATCATAAAATTACGATTGAAAATTGCGTACCTATATCTACCAACTCACAAAAAAATTTTTGTGTACGATGAACGCTGTGATTTTTGATTCTTTGAATTTTATATAAAAAGTGTCATACAGTCATTGCAAAATTCTAATGCCATCCGCCGGCAAAATATTCAAAACGATACTGCTACTATCATTCTGAAATGTTCTGAAATGTTCTGAAACATTCAATCAAACTAACTACAATGGAATGTGTTTGGTAAAAAATTATTTAGCTACTGTGTAGTTTAACTACGGTGCCTGTACGCTTCGAGTGATAAGTCCACTTGTCTCTGTCACATTCATCATCATCACATTGTCGCGTTCACTGTCCAATAATATTCACGAATTCTCGAACTCTTAAAACTTTTCAAATATCTCCAATATTTGAAACAGTTGCAGCGATCGAAAGTTGTGTAGCGTCTCTTGACCTGTTTGTATCAAAACTATCTACATTAACAAGGTAATTTGAGTAATACCCAGATAATTATAAATGCAGTTCAATATTTCTTTAAACATTAAAGTAGGCTTAAAAAGTACGCTCTTTTCAATCATACATTTTATTTTTGATGTATTATGAACTTTGAATAATGTTGTCTCACTCTGCTGCATTCTCTTCAAGCTTATTTCTGTAAAAAAAAGGTGCTCATTATATATTTTTTAATTACTTACGTGTGTTTTACGGTTGAATTAATTTGTCAATATAAATAGTTATGTTTTATCTACTTTGTGGTATTTATGGTTGATCTTCGTTCATCGCATAATTAATTACACGTTTAACGCTGTGAATCAATTCATATAATCTTCAACATGACTGTTATTCTGAGCTGATAATCCATAATCCTAATCACTGAGCAAATTATTATTATTATTTTTATTACATATTTGTTTGTTGTTACCGATTTGCAGTGCATGTTTCAAATTCAAAAGACGTATCTACCTTTAAAAATCGCCATTAAAAATATTGTTTATGGTTTACAGATGTTGCCACAGAGAAAACTCAAAAGTCCCTGTTTGATGGCATTGAAAAGTTTGATGCCGCCAGTTTGAAACACACGGAGACACAAGAAAAAAACCCGCTTCCTGACAAAGATGGTATTCAATGTTTTTTTATTTTTATTTTTTGCACGTATTTTATGCATCACATATCGTGTTTGAAGCTTAAGGCATAATAACTTTCACTGCTACATATAATTTTTTCTATGAGAATGAATATTGCAGTGTATTATTTATAATGATTTAGTGTTTGATTTTTATATTGTACTTTTGTACTCCAACCCTCTTACAACGGCGCATTAGATTCATAAAATTCTAAAAGATGATGCCCAATAAAAGAATACTAGAATCGAGTTTAGAACTAAATATTTTTCCCTAAAATAACGTGCTGCTTAATAAGCCTTTTATGATATATTTGCATCACACGCTTACCTATTACCACTGTCCACAGCAACAAAGATAATCACAAATGTAAATATTCAACTTATGCCGAAAATTGTAAATTTATATTTATTCCCTATTTATTTTTAATTTACTATTTATTTCGAGCTTTATTTTATATGTGTTCCTTGCACGATTTTGCTTATATCAGTTGTCGCTGCGGAGAAGGCACATCAGAATCTCCTTGATGGCGTGGAACACTTTGACAAGAGTCAGATGAAACATGCGACGACAGAAGAAAAGAACCCTCTGCCCCCCATAGAAGGTTTATTTTTTCGCTTTATATTTTTTTGCCTGTTATTAACCTATGTTTTTTTTATAAACGTTGTGTATTTGATAAGATATTAGATTTGAACTTTTTGATCTTCAGGATGGCCCATATTGAATTAGAGTCATCAAAATTCCATTACAATGGAATAAATGTTATGTTTTTAGTTTGATACTACATACATAGTTGATACTTTTAGACTGTCTTTAAATTCAGGACATAAGTTTGTGTGTCAATGAGAAGCAATACTAAAAGCTCGGAACTTATTATTTTAAGAAATTATCGTTTGAAATGTACTCCCATAAGTCTCTACGTGATATTCAAACATAATTTCAAAAGAGATATACGCCAGCGACCGAAAAATATAGCTGTACTGGTAGAAAGAATAACTTAAATATTTTAGGTTATGTTTTGTTTTTGGCGGCTTTTCTGTGATTTTGGGTTTAAAAAATTAGTTTTTTTCTTTTAGGTTAGATATGGTTGAAACATGAACTTTGGATTGAGTTCCGGTATGAAAGATGGACATTCGTATCTTTGCTGGCCCTATTTTAAATTCGAAGACATCAATGCCGATTCGCTGCTTCCATATATCACATTTCAAAGTTTTATTGTTTTATTGAAAACTTTAATTACTGTATTAGCAGCCTTCATCACTATGCGCTATTTTTTCGAGGCAACCCTATGGAATCCTTTATAAAAATGTCTGTTTTATAGAATTAATTTAAAGTAAATCACTTTTTACAGCAATCGAAGCGGAAAAGGAAAAGAACAAGTTCTTGAATGGCATCGAAAACTTTGACCCCACCAAACTGAAGCACACGGAGACTTGCGAGAAGAACCCTCTGCCCACCAAGGACATCATCGAGCAGGAGAAAACCGCTTGAACTGCTCCATCCAATAACCTCTTGCAACTATATTCGCTAGTATCGCCGTATCTTAAACTCGATGTAAGTTATGTATCAAGTCAATTTGTGACGTCCTTTTAGAGGGTAGATACACTACACTTAGATGGACGGCAACAACAGGACTTTATCATTAGTTTATAGGAACCAAAATTTCTATGTCACTTTTAACGGTATATATTTTAATAAGTATTTTAAAAACATATAATTTATTTAATATGGAAATGAATAATTAAGTAGTTATGTCCAGTACTGATTTATTTAAGATGGGAATACGCTGCGCTCTGATAATTCAGTTATTACTTTTTTGTTTGAGTCAGTGTTCTCTATTAGTTGAGTTGCGATATTTTAAGTATTCATGAGATTTTCGCATTCAAGTGACGATGCGTCTGGTCAATAAATTAGGAGTGTAGTTACCAAGTCTCGTTCGTTGGATCCAAATTAATTTTGGTAAAATTTCTGTGTTGATGTAATATTATTTTTGATATTATGCTAACTTAGAAATAATTAAAATGTCATCGAAAACTGTACTATCATAATAACAATACTTGCTCAACCGTTTAAAGATTCAGTCTGATTCTGTAAAAGCAATAGTAGTTGGAACAATGATAAGTCATGTGAAATAACAATAAAAGAATATTTTATAATGTATACAAGCCAATATCATAAGTTTTCAATTTTATAATAATTACGCTATTGATGCCAATAAACCATTTTTATCGGAATTTTTTACAGACGGTGCTTTTTTTATAAATATAGATGATAAAAATGTACTTTATTTTTTATTCCTATTTCCTTTTCCCTGTTTAATGTTCGTCAAAAGAACTAAAAATAGGGAGTTTTTGGCGGCATTCAACTATGGCGGACGTGATTTTTATTTCGATAATTGTAATATTGTACGGAGTGGATATTGTTACGTAAAATCAGTGTAGTTTTGTGTAATAAGTGTCTGTGATGATGTGCAATGTGGAGGATTATCGAAATAAGCGTCAAGTGGTGTGAAAAGTGATGAGTTTTTTATCGTGGTAATCCAACTCATCCAAGTAGCACCACAGTGTCTGCCATTGATCGTTTGACGTCAAACTCTCCCAAGATGCATTGAAATGCATTACACTAGCATTTCAATGCAAACTATTGAAGATATATATATTGCAGACATGGCTGTATGGGCTTCGTTCCCTTTGCCTTCCCTACATGGGAGAATTTTACAACACAGAACTAAAAATAATTGCAATCAAATACTTAAAAAGCTAGGGAATATAACTTTTTATATAGGTTGCTATGAATCCGTCCAAATTTTTGTACCTTGCATTTATATTCTGACTGTGATTTAGAATGTTTAAGGGAAGTGATTTTTCCTGTGGAATGAGAGGTGAAGATGAGATGACACGGAAACAAAAATAGTAAAATGAATTTGCGATAGCATTAGATCTTATAGTTTGTGCTGACCCTAAATAAAATTGGGAACAGGAAAGAGAGATCTCGAGATGCTATCTGTATAAGTAGATATATATAGATTTTTTCCAGCTTCGATTACGGTAAGAAAGATCTGAGGAAAAACTTTAGTGGCGTTATTAATAGCCTGACAAGAATTGATTGAACTAATTTCATTACTGGCAACAGTAAATTACCGTCAAATTCATTTTGAAATGTCATCTGTTAGTATTTTGACATATATTTAAAAAAATATATATATACATATATTACTCGTTGGTATTTTGTCTTCCATCTTCTACCATCTCTCCCTGTTGGCTGACTGTCTGGCGCAATCAGATACGTGGCCACCCACGCTAACTTTAACTTGGTAGGTCCAGTGTATGGGTGACCAGCCGCGCGATCTAGTTCCCTCAACTTTTCCCTGCACGACCAACCGCTCTATGAAGTCGAAGCCCCCTCTAGAGATGCGCCCATAATAGTGCAAAATGCGCGGATTACTATGGCCCATAAACACTGCGTGATACCAAGCTCCTTGAGAATGGACAGGTTGGTACGGAAATCCATCCACTATATTCCCAGCACCACATCTCTAAAGCATCTATCTTTCCAAATCGCGCACTGTCCACGTCTCCGCCGCATAAAGAAAAATGGGGAATATGAATGTTCGCTCGAGCCTGATTGGTGGCTTTGATTATGTTGCGATTCCTCCACATTTTCCCTAACTTCTCCATCGCAGTTCTGGGTCATGGCCATACGGCGTTTAACCTCGTCTACGCATGTAAACGTGTACGTTAGAATGCTTAGGATGTTAATATTAAATAATAGTAACGTGGGCACTGACGAGCTATTAAAGCTCCACAGGACGAGTAAGTAACCTGAGCGTTCTCTGAATAAGAGCGTGAAACAACAATGGACCTCTTGTGCTCTTGTGATTCACACTCAAGGAGTAATTTATGTATAGGTGAAATTAAAACATGGAAAAATACGATTAGGTTTTTTATGTATTCTTGGTGTTGCAAAAACAAGACTAGAGCCCTCAAAGCAGGTTTTTTATTTTTCTGGTCGGGATATAAAAATCATATCACTAAATTTATGGCCACAACACTCATAGCGGACCCTTCATAATAGGCTAGTTGTTCCTTTTTTTATTGGGCCCCAAATGCTTATTTATTGATAGCCATCACCATACAAAAAAAAATCTGAAGCCTATAACACAATATATTTTAAATTATAAATTACGTTTTTGCTTAAATGTCACAAACGCCATGGGTCCCTGATGGTCTATGAATTTATATTATTTATATTTTTTTATTGTAAACAATTCAAGACGCATCGTGACATATCCGACTTTTATGCTTGATTGTTTGATGGATTTTGACCATGCGTAGTAATTGTTTACATGAAACGTTACTCAACTAATTTCACAAACATGGTGGATAGCGTTTTTGGCAGATGGAAAAAAAGTGAAAATAAGACATATTTAAATTAAATTTCTACAGCAATCCCTAATTTATATTTATCGAACTTGGAATATTTCGGACCCTTGTATTGTACTAAATACTATGTGAATGACACTTTATTTTCATAATTTTTGATATGAGTCAACTAGCCTATTCTTTTTTGCATGCAATGGGGTAAGAGGGGTGGATAATTGCAACACTTTAGACTTTTTAAATTTTGCTATTTCATGCAGAAAGTATGCAACGTTAATTAAAATTTAAGCCATAATAATTTAAGATCAATTTAGAGACCTTGCTAACAGGGTATTACAGATTTTTTTTGCCTACATATTTAAAAGGTCGCTGATAGTATAGGTACGCAATAGGCACACATAGGTAGGCATAACCACAGGGCATAACACATCACATCATTTGTCATTTTACATAGATAAAATTAGCTCCAACATGGTATTGCCATGATTAAAATATATCCACGTCAGTTAGATAATGCAATGCCATTCAACATTTCTCAGTTTCAATGAACTGTAAACAATATTTTAATTATTTTGTTGTATTAGTTCCTGCACAATTGGAAAAGAAAAAAATTTATAACCTTGAGACCCCCTAGAGTCCTAGAGCTCCTTTTCTGATGCTAAATTTCTGGTATTATTTTTAGACAATAAAATGGTAACATTTTTTGCAGAAATGCTAAAATTGTAAATTTTAATTTTCCTTCCCGCCGGCGTATGACGGTTTGCTTTTGGCACGTGCAATTTTCATAATTTCTTGAATTAACAATATATAATCCTAATTAAAGTTCAACACTGATGCTGGCTTTTGGGAAATATTATTTCGGTAAGTGTTTTGTTGATATTATTAAGGTAAACGTTCGATTTAACATTTGCACGTGTTGTATCGTAGACAGCAAAACAACCATTTGCATTCGCCAAACGATATAGCTACGATATGGTTTTTAATTTGATGTTCATGTAAAGCTTTCTATGTTTTGTTATGGGTGAACTTAAACAACACAAGCTAGGGCTACTTTATTTTTGTGATTTGTCTAGTTCGTAGGAAGCGTCATTTATTTTTGTTTACCTACAGATTTTTAGCTGTTGTATACCCACAATGTCGCCTTCTCCGATTCGTTGTCGTGGACCATGGAAAGTACACAAACGTTCTTCGGAACCAGATAGGTGGCTGGATGAAATGGGGTTTTTCCGTAAACATACTGCTAGAGACTCTAGTTGTCTCTTCAGAGCTGTGTCTGAAAATATATATAACACACAAAGATACTTTCATAAAGTTCGTCTAGACTGTGTTAAATTCATGAGTTCTAAGAGACATCTCTTCGAAGGGGTAGGAGTTTCATTTATTTTTCTAATTAATTCATTATTACCAGCCATAATGCTGAGTTACTAACTTCATATATTTTGTTTTGTAGTCCTTGAATTGTAACTTTGAAAACTATCTAAAAGAGATGTCTAATGCCTCTGAATGGGGAGGTATCATTGAAATTACAGCTATGAGCCACTTGTATAGGTAAGATTATCATCTATTATAATATAAAAATATCTGCTCATAATTCGATTTATTAAATTCTACTGCTTGAAAATTATTTCAGACAAGATTTTATTATATTTGAAGCAAATAATGGCCCCCAAACTAAAATTCTTAATGGTTACGGCAACACAATATACTTATTTCACTCTCCTGATACTAAACATTTCGATGTGGTTTACACAAAAGAAGTAATAGCTACATCTTCATATTGCCAGTGTAAGTTTTTTGGTGTAATTACATAATACACACATTATGAGAAACATTAACTAATTGATATAATTATGTTAATTATAATGAGATCATTTAGTTCCCAAGTTTTGATAATAATTCTATTTAAAGTAAATGAAACATTGAAACAACATTGTTGTGACACTGCTGTCTTGTGAACCACTTTCTTCTGTAGTAAGTTTTAGATTTAATTTGCTTTTTATTTTGCAATTTTTGTCTCAATGTACTATGGTGTATTTGTAGCATTAGTCTATGAAATACTTTATGATGGTGTGTACCAATTGAAAGATCTCCCATATGCTGTTGATAAAATGCTTCATGATAAAGTGCCTTCAAATCACATTGAGTATTTTATGTCCGAGAATGTGGAGAGACGTAAAAAGCAGAAGGAGAGAGCTAAGATTTTTATCGAAGCAACCAATGAAGAAAACAAGGACAGGAACAATAATGCTGTGGCACTGAAGTGCAAGCATCACACTGAAGATCTGGAACGTGCCAGTCTGTTAAAAGAATCTCTCAGTATTTTTGTGTTTAATCGCAGCCTTATTCAACTTGAAAATGTTTGCATGAACTGTCTAAATGTGAACAGTGCAAAAGATTTGCTTGACAATGGTATTACCCCTTTTCCATATAAGGTAGCAAAAGCTTTAGATCCAGACATTTATCGGAATATAGAATTTGATGTTTGGAGTGAGATGAGGAGAGGTATTGTTTCTCATAATTTTGTGGTACATTTAATGGTTACTTTTGAGTTTTGTGGTATAATGATTTGGTTTTGCAGAATTACGTTATGGGGCTAGATATTCAGATGGCACCACTCTTCAAGTGGGGGTCAAGTGTTTGTGTAGACTACAGTCTGAGCAGTCGGTGCCCTACCACTGCCACATACAAGAGATGCGTCCCGAAGGGGGTCCATGTCTAGTATTTATAGAAGAGTTAGGAGAAAAACGTATTGTCAATTATGATCAGCTGGAGCCCTTGCCCCTTGAGGAGGTCAGGCCATGGGCTCCCCCTTACCGATTTTCAAGGGCGAATTCTCAGTTTCTAACCCTCAGCCAAATGTTGCAGCAAATAGGTGTGGTTTTGTATATTCTTAGTGCACGAGTTAGGCGCACATTTTTTTATCATTTCTGCAAGTAATTCCATTGTAAAATAATGGGTGGGAGTAAAAATCAAAGTTGTAATGTTGCATATGCACCTAGCTCTTGCACATTTCTTGAAATATTGTTTTCATTTTGCCCGAATTCATATTTCATTTCACAACATTCAGGCAACATCACCAAAAAACAAGGTCTTAAAGCCCGGAACAAGACGAAGTCTTCTGATGATCAAAAAAGTCCTGAAAAGACCATTTCACAAAAGCAAACTTCCAAATTGAATTGGAATGATGAGAAGGTGGATGAGCATGAAGCCCTACCCTACGGGAACCAAACCAATGTTGACTTCTCTGCGTATCAGCATTTGGATTTTGTTAATTTTGAACCAATGCCTGTTAGTTTTTCTTTAGTTAAGTAGCTGTAAAGTTGATCTGTTTTCATTTATAAGCATGTCATTAGATTTTGTTTGTTTTATTTTACAACACAATTGTTCACAATTGTTTTATTTAAAATGTTTTTGTATTTCTTCAAACAATCCTTTTATAGCAAGCGGCACATCTTTTATTGAAAGATTTGAATATTGTTATCTTTTTTAATTCTTAATATATTTGTTTTCTATTCATATCTTATATTATACTTACAATAAAGTAATAGCTTGCAAATTATATAAGTCTAGTAGTATATTTGGTTTCTGAGCCAAATTTGGAGTTCTTTGTCCAATGAGGTGCTTATGAATGAGGGTAACCATTGGATCGGCCATATCGTAGCTATAGTCATTGTAGGACGCTTATGGAGTTTAGAGTAGCTGACATTGCAAGGAAAAGGTAAGTTTTAAGGTGACTGCATCGGCAGTAGTTTTTATTTGTGTGTAGTGGGAAAAGGAATTTGGATGCGAAATATTCTTGTTAATTATTTGGCTTATTTTGTCATCAAAACTCATTAGTGCAGTAAACTAATTTATGTAGTTTAGTATAATATAGGTTGTTGTAATTTGGGCGGTATACAGTGGTTTTAGATAGTTTATGAGCAGTTATGTTTTTGGCAGGTTGAAGTTGAAGCCCTACCACTAATGGTGGACTGCCGACCGGCCGCGGGCGCTGCGCCCCACGACATTGCGCACTCGGCGCCCAACGGAGCCCCTCCGCAGGAGAATCATCATAATCAGGTAGGTAGTCAAGCTGTAGTCTCAGCACTAATTTAAAAGAATAAAATAAGTCAGCCATTTGAGAATGTGGGTAACTAGGTAACTCTTATGAAAGTCATTGCTACGACATCCGTTCACAAAACTATAAGCCCTTCTCCTTGACCTGAGAAGAATGAGTAGGAGTTAGGATTCATCCTCCCCTTACATTTTCAGATCTAAAATGTTTTTCTGTAACACCAGCTTCGTTAAAATAGAAAGATTATTAAACATTTTGGTATTTATTTAGATTACTTACTGGCTATAAGAAATAAGGCAATCAATTCATGAGTTTACCATTGACCAATCACATGAGGTTCCATTAATAATAAATCTTTATACAAATATTTATATTCATTACCATATAATTATTCTTATACAAACTCTTAATGAACCTTATCTAATAATTACTTAATGGCAAACCCTCATTACTACAATAACTTATTACTTTCTAATATTTAGGGATGTTTGTTGCTTAGAAAAAATTAAAATAATCGCGTGAAAATACAATTAGTCACGAAACAATGTCATTTAATGTTTTATTTTCAATTGTTTTTGGTAGGTAGTAGAAGCTAAATGGAAGCATAGGTTTTAAAAATAACGTTCGCAATTTATCCCTTTGCAATCCTATTAAGACTCAGTACATATTAAAACATAAAGTATGATAGGTAAACTTGTGTAAATTTTATGATATAGATATGTCAATTCACGACGGCGACTAAATCATTCGACTTTAGACTCTATCACAAGGCGTTGAGAGCGTAGTTACTCGCCATCATAAAATACAACAATTTTAATAAAATGCACCTAATTTAAATACGAGGAGGGTATTCAATAGACATCAAATTGATGTTGTGGTGGCCCATGTTTTTGTAGTATGTACTACAAAACATGCCCTACAAAACATCCCCTCTACCGCTAGGGACGTGTAGTCGTGTAGTGCCCCCATGTCCAAGTCAGTAAGCCAAATTTCGTCGCTAAAGAAGCTTCCGTTCGACTTGTGTAATTTTTTTGTGACAGCTCTTATCCGTGCTAGTCGTTTTTCCTTTTATCGTAGTTTTGTTGGTTTCTTTCCATAACTCTCTTCATTCGTGGAAATGGATGTCTCAGAATGCAAGACAAAAAAATTTTGATCACTTCGAAGCTTTGCTTTCTATGCGAAGCATGCATCATTCTACAATCGAGACACGATTTAGCAGACACCCAGTTGGATGAACTGTCTTAACTAGTTAACGGGCACAAAAAGAGACACAATAGAAACGTCTATTGTTTCCGAACACTGGTGTTCGCGATGCCCTCCAAGGGGAAAATTCGAATTCTACTCCCAAGTCAACCCAACAGCTCCATAATTTCTACAGACCCTCGTCGATCTTCCAGGATCCATTCGCCAATTTATTGAAACATTTTCATCGGTTTGGGGCGTTGACAGGACAACAAGAGCGAGTATTGTCGTTCATTGACATTTCACCATTTTTGAATATGAAAAACCACGCAATCATTTGAGTAATTTCCCATATTATCATCCTTGTAGGCGTTCTAAACATTTTTAGAGTTTCTATGCTAGTTTTCCAAGCAAGAAGAAAAACTTAACCGCCGCGCGCTTTTCAAAATCGGCTATTGCAAAAAAAGAAGTGAGTGCAAAGCAGCTGCCGCAAAAAATCTCTTTAGAGAAACTTCTTTGGTGACAAAACAGCATTATTATTATTTTTATTCGTGTTCATCTGGGCTGATTCGCGTCACTGCGACCTAATAAGATCTATCGTGACTAGCCTCCTATATAAGTTCTATTTAAGGCCCTACAGTAGCTCCATCAACTGGGCACTAAGAAATATCAGATGTTCCCAGTTTGGATTGTTTTCATTTCACCTGGGTCAAGGGTGTGTTTCCCCAGGTGTCTGCTTCTTTTTTGAATCAGCGGCTCACAATAGCACAGGAGCCTACTGGTGTTTCACGCTCTTTTTCGCAGAATCTGTAAGTGTCAGTGTCCTTTAGTTTCCTGTTGTAAAGGTATTTTTTCAACTTGCTGTGGAATGAACTCCCTGGTGAGGCTTTCCCAAGAGACTACAGCATGGAGTCCTTCAAAAAGGGCGTGAAAAGGTTTTTTAAGGGTCGGCAACGCGCTGGTGATGCCCTCGGTGTTGCAGGCGTCCATAGGCTACGGTGACCACTGCCCATCTGTGTGGGCCGTATGCTTGTTTGCCACCCTGGTTGTATAAACTTGCAGTGACCGGTCAAAGTCCTAATCGTCACGATCAGGTTACTCCTGTTGACCTTTAATAGTTCATCAGTCCGTTTGCGAGAATATGGTTTGGTACATAGCATTGATAGCAAACAGCATGCTGATTTGAAAATGATGGCTCGTCTCTAGAGATCAAACGCAGTACCACAAAACAATTCGTTTTCTTTTGGGTAGCTCCTCGTACATAGTTAAGACTATACTACTGTGAAAACTAGTACAATCAATCAATGCTCTCATTGTGCAAAATACAACATAACTTGTATAATTAATAGTCTTTTGTCCCTTTAATCTTATTATCTTTGATGGGTGTTGCCTATACTTTTTATGAAATGTTCTTTGTTATTTGCGTATTTTCTCAAAATAAGTTTATTAGAAACTTGGATAGTTAGATAAATTACAAAGTTAACACAATGTTATCAATGTAATATTAATACAATGCCTTTTACTTTACGTTATGACAATGTTAACCCACTTTTCCATAAATCGTGAGGTTCTTTTTTATGTTTGTTTTATCTCTCAATCAAAAGTCATCCGTATTTCAATTACCTAAAGCAGATATTTGCTTAAGTTCTACGATATCGGTACTTTTAGTATCAGCTGCAGCAATTAGGGACCCTTGTTTGTTTACGTAGTTAAGTGTTTTAGTTAATATCAGTTATTTCAAAGTCCGCTTGGAAATTTTTTTAATGGATCAGAAAATGACCTAGATATAAGACCTATTTGTTCTTAGCCATTTTGATGATTCTCGCTCGTACTTTCAAGTAATCTCGAAGTCCTGAGTGGTATTTTTCAAGAAAAAAAAACGCATAAGTGTAACATTCGTTTATATAACTAGACTCTAAAATGGAAAAGGTGCATTGGAAATAAACACTTTAAAAATATTTCAGGCATGTTTGATCCATTTTACCTTTCGTAGTAAACTGACGAGCTTTTAGGCTTTTCGTTTTTTGCTCACGTTCTAGCGCAAATATGTCTTGATGACACCAATTTTGTTTTTAAGGGTCATAAAAAAATAACCTTAAGCTAATATCGATCTGAATACATTTCCTAGGAATTCATCCTTGATCCTTCATTGATTCTTTTCCTAGATGTTATACATTTTCGGTAACACCGAATTAACATTTATAATATAATATTGAAACCCAAATAATTATATTGCTGATAAAATATTTGTTTGCTGCCCAAATGATTTTTGGCTGACCTTTTTGTTGCTGACCAAATAATTAAACTAAACGTATACCGAGATTACTCAAGTCTATTTTAGATGTTGTTTCTTTTTTATGCAATATAGAGTACAACAAGTTTGACCGTATCCTAAGTCGTTACCAAAAATGCTGTTACCTCTTTACGTTAATATTTATGGTATTTATTACTTGTAACAGCCCCCGCCGCAGGCCAATAACGAGATGGGTGGCCATGGTGTCACGTCCCCTGCCGCGGTGCGCGCTTCTACGCCCGCTACTTCGACTACGCTGTCTCCTTATACTGGTAAGTTTTCATAAGAATAACAACCCATGTTGATTAAAACAAATTAAAAATACAGCACATGATTTTTTTTGACTAAACTTTAGTTTGAATGTTGATTATGATTTGAGTTCATTTTAATTGGTCGGTTTACTTCCTAATATATCACAAGAAACAGTTTTTGCCAAACCCCACCTCTTATTTTACTTCATAACTGTACTGCAAGTCTGCAAGAGAAAAACTGCCAATTTATGTTAATTTATGGATCAAAGTACCTACTGTATCGCACTTTCTGGGTCTGGATGTTTATCAGTTTTTTAATATACTTGTTTGAGAAAAGGCGACTTGTATGATTATCATACTTCTCTGTAGATAGTGGTTAAAGATAAAACTTTTAAAATAACCGAATCCTTAATAACTTTCTATAGGAAACATAAACTGGTTTACTTTGCAATTATGAGTAAATATTTCCAGTATTATCTTCACATCTATGTGTATCTTAACTAAACAACACCAAGTTACTGCAAATCCTCTTTTGGTTGTAACTTTTTTAATAATCCGCTATTCATTAATTATCTAAAGGATCGGATGGATCGAAGAGATAATGTCCCAGGAGACAAAATTACTCATTGCATTTTGCTTCTTCGTTTATTTTATCTTTGAGTTTGGCTCTTCGGTCTGTGCTAGGTATAAAAACAATAACTTCCAACATGTATGTTGTTATTCCTTTGAACCATCGATAAAATTGTAACGTGTTATTTATGACGTGTGGAAGCGGCTCATTAAAATAATACTACCAACCCGTCTCTTCCTTTGGGTGTCGTAAAAGGCGACTTATGGACTTAGAACTGCAAAACCATCCAATAGCTAGTAGCGGCGACAGGCTCGCCACCCGTCACGCTAAGTGTTGTCCCTGCTTAGTGAAGCGCCTATTATGGCAATGGACTACTTTTGCGGTGCTTTTGCCTGGTCTCTGTCTAACTCTTAGTAAATAGTCGTGATTATATGTATGTATGGTCCCATGTTGGTCCGGGACACAAAAAGAATGTACCAACTGCTTCTCTTGCCTAGCATGTCGTAAAAGGCGACTAAGGACTTAATGGGTTCTGCGTCTGTGATTGTGTAGGCGATGAGCTAGCCGGTTGATACTTCTCTTTCACGATTTTTCATCTGGCCAAACCTAATTTTTGTATAAATGTGATCTAAAGGAACACAGTGCTCCTTGGACTCTTCGGGGATTACAGGCGTGATAGTATGTATGTATGTATTTATGACGAGTAGTTTTCAGAAAACATTTGTATTGCAATTGAGTTGGTACTGTGCGTCAGGGGGTATGAACCCGGGCGGCGTGTCGTACGGCGGCGTGGGCGTGGGCGTGGGCGTGGGCGGCGTGATGGGCGGCGTGGGCGCGCCGGGCTACATGTGCGGCGTCAAGTCGCTGGTGTGGTGCGCGGGCGGGTCGCCGCCGCCGCCGCACGCGCCGCCGCCGCCGCCGCACGGCGTCAACCCGCACGTCTTCAAGAGCGTGCAGGCCAACGGCGCCGACTTGCCCATGAACGGTCAGTACCAACGACTCCACCACACTAGCCGAGATCCATATGTAGAGCTTGCTAGGTCTGCTGCTTTAAGGGAAAAATCAAAATCAAGAGCATTTATTCAGTTTAGATGCGTCTTAGCGCATGCTTATGAATGTCATAAACATTTTACAATATTTCTTGAAAAAGAAAAACTACGCCATCCGTTCACATAACTACCAGGAGGCCTTGTTCTGAGAAGAACGGGCAAGAAACTCATTTTGAGTAAATTTCTAAGGTTTTCACACACACACTACTAAAAACTTTGAGAGAAGCAGCAGATGTCTATTGGTCTAGATTTAAACCGAACCTTTTCGAAACACTCTCGGTATATTTATCCACCAGCTAATATAAAAAGAATGTACCAATTGTTTTTCTTGCCTAGCATGTCGTAAAAGGCGACTAAGTGCGTATTGGGTACTGGGTCTGTGATTGTGTAGGCGATGAGCTAGCCACTTGTTACTACTCTTTCACGATTTTTCTTCGGACCAAACCCAATTTGTATGGCAATTTTCTACCCCTACGGCGATTACAGACGTGATTTTATGTATGCATGTAAAATTGATACAAGCGTGTCTTTTTTAGCCTTCTGCCTGCTCCTTCGGGGGTTGCGGGCGTGATTGTATGTATGTAATATCTATAGCACGAGCAAGCGCGTAAGCTGCTTGCTTTGAACTTGATCGTAGATGTGAGTGTAAGAATAATTTTTAGGTATTTGACAATTTTTTTTGTTAAAGTCGCTTTGACTAGACAGTGAGCAAGTATGAAATATTTACCGTCTTACCACAAGAAACTTAAACATCTGTTAAGCAAGTGTTTTAAAAAAATTTTACCACAAGACCGTGTTTTACGATTGTCTAGAGCTAGACGCGGCTTAAACATCGTCTAAATAAAAATTAAACAGGCGTACGCGTACTTAAACCTTAAATAGTGTTTAGTTAAAAAAGTGATAGACAACTGTTCAATTTGTCTTTTGTGGTAAGACGGAATGAGTTAGTGATTGTTGGTGTTTGCTCGCAGATATCCCGACTCTCCGCTACTACTTCAACCTGGGGGTGGAGTGTATGTGGGCTGCCTACGGGCCTCCGCCGCCGCCGCCGCCAAGGCACTTCTCGCCGAGGGATTTGGCCCAGGTATAATACTTAATAAAAAAAATCATATTATAATACATAATTTCAAAAATGCAAATATTGGTCTCCTTAAGTTTTATACAACCAAACTTAACTGATACAATTTACACAATTCGCAATTCGGTATTTCCGGACCAGTATGACATGAAAACCTTCAAGAAAAGAGCGTATTTCTTACTTAAAAGGCCGGCAACGCACTTGTGACCCCAGTGATGTTGCGAGTGTCCATGGGCGGGGGTAGTTGCTTAACATCAGGTGACCCGTCTGCTCGCTTGCCCCCTATCCCATAAAAAAAAGATGTTATATAAACAAAAAAGTCAAATAAACAACAACATTAATGTTTCATAAAGTAATGTGTCCAATGAAAATTATTAAACCTACAGTTTGTACCATAATATACCTTACCTATAAATTGGTGTTTTACTGTTTGTCCGTAACTATTAAGTTTTAGAACATTCTTATAAAATAATTACCTCTTCTAAAAAAACCATATATGTGAGCTCGTATTATTTAATTTGATAATTTTTTGTAAGTTTAATTGTGTTAAAATTAGACACAAAGACAATAATTTTTAACTGCCTCCCGAATACATCATTTGATTTGCATTAACATAAAATCGATGAATAATTTTTATCAATCGTGTTCACACACATATTGCTTAAGCTTGTCTAATGATACATGCCAAATATTATTATCTCTGGATTTGTCATTGTGAAGAAAACTGATAAAATGTTAGTATGTAAAATGCAGACATCCCCAAAATCTCCATACAAAACACCAATTTCATAAGTAAGGACCTAATATAAAACGGGCTATATGGTGTCTCAATAACATAATAATGTTAAGAGCGTGTTAATGAGTGATATGTACTGTTCAGGATATGCAGCAGTTGGCGCTGCAGGAGCGCGGGCACGCGGGCGAGCAGGGCAAGCACAAGCCGCCCGACGGCAAGCCGCCGCCGCCCGCCGCCAAGGGCAACGCCCAACGCCCGCTGCTGGGACCCAGGTAATATAATACATATACAGGACGAACCTTACATAAAACCTTAATGCAAAATTTTTGACTGACGACCCTGCGTTTTTCACCTCAATTTTGCACCTCACAATCAACTATAAGTATTTTTGAACCAATAAGACCTTCAGGGTGAATATGACTAAAATTTCGATTAGCTACACTGGTGTAGTAATACTAAAAATGTTATAGCTGACAGATGCGTACACGTACACGGCCTAAAATCGGCCGCGTACACAGGTCAATGCAATTAAGCTTTTATTGGTGTCCATACCCCCGTATTCTAAGACGGACTTTGCCCAATCGAATTCGCCCTCAGTCGCTCAAAAAGAGGGCGTATTCGGTTCTTAGAAGCTGGCAACGCATCTGCAATTCTTCCGGTGTTGTAGAAGTCTATTTTTTTGTATACGTTTGCCCCTTACAAAAAAAATTAATAATAATGCGCGCACATCGGTAAATCCATTCTATCATTATAAATGCGAAAGTAACTCTGTCTGTCGGTATCGCTTTCGCGTCAAAACTATTGAACCGATGAAATCGAAATTTGGTACATAGATAGTCTTGAGCGTGAGAAAGGACGTAGGCTTTTTATCCAATATTCCCATGGGAACGGGTACCACGCAGGTGAAACCGCGGGAAGCCATTAGTATCTAAATATAACGAATGACGGATTCTTTTACAGATTCAAGCGGGGCGGGAATAACCAAGATGGTAACCAGAACCAAAACCACAATCACAACAAGGGGCACAACAACAACAACATGGGCAACAAGGGGCCCAACAACCGGTAAGTTCACCAACAATGTCATTTATTTTATTAATCTCTTGTAAGTAAGTAGACCGAGCAAAAACAGAAACTAAATCGCATTTTGATTGAGTGCCTGTATAAAGTTGTAATATAATCCAATCAAAAATGTGAAAATAGAACTTCTTTATACTTGACAGTTGTTGCATCTGCCAAAAACGCTACCATGTTCGTAAAATTTGTTGAGTAACGCTTCATGTAAACAGTTACTACGCATGGTCAAAATCTGTCAAACCACAGTCGCAACCAATCAAGCATAACTGTCTGCTATGTCACGCATGCGTATTGAATAGTTTACAATAATCGTGACGTACAGATAATTCATAGACCATCAGGACCAAAGGCGTTTTTGACATTTAAGAAAAAAACGGATGTCAAAAACGCAATTTATAATTTAAAATTTATTGTGTTATGGGCTTCAGAAAAAAATTGTGTTATTTTTTATGGTGATGGCTATCAGTAATGAATCATTTGGGGACCAATAAAAAAAGGGTCAATTAGCCTATTCTCTCAAAGTATGAAAAGTACGTTCTGATTTACTTTTAGAGTTAAAAAGATGAATAAGTTTGCTGTTACAGATATTTTAATTCACTTGGGCGTTTTATTCATTTGAATTTAGACTCTTATCTGGAAGTGTTAAAAACGTAGCCGGCATAAACGCAGTCATTACAACTATACATGTTTGATTTTTTGTACAGTCGCAACGTGAACGAGTCCCGCGGGCCCGGGCCGGGCGGGTACGAGGAGCTGCCGCTGGAGCCGGCGCTGCTGCCCATGCCCTACCTGCCCTACCCGCCGCCGCTCTACCCCGTGCCCTACTACCCCGTGGACGCCGACCCCGGTCAGTACGCGTCACGACACACATACATATCTCAGCCAGCAATACCAACTTTTTTTAGCTCATGCGGCCTCTTATCCAATAAGATTGTCTAATGTTTGCTCTGTTGTTGCAATTTCTCTTAAAAGTCGCTCCGCAATAATAAATAAGCCAAATTTCGAGTTTTTATTAACTCTAATAATAAAATAAGCTAATTAACTCTTATGAATAATTATAAAATAATTCGGTAAAATTCACAAATTATAACAATACTCACTCGTAAACATTATTCCTTTATGTAGCTTGCTTTGCAATATTGCAGTAATTTCGCTTCTAACATTGAGATGGGATTGGAATGAGGAGCTCGATGGCGTTGTGGTTAGAGAACGCTTTGGCTTTCAACATCGAAAGCAAAGCTACCTTCGTCATGGCCAGGCTTGGATGGGTGACCAAAACGTTGTTATCTTCACTTCCTCCTTGCTTGGGAAGGCACGTTAAGCCGTCAGTCCCGGTCGCTATTTCAACCGTTTCTTCCCACCAACCCGCATTGACCTAGCGTGGTGTAAGCCATATTCCCCATGTGTATTGGGAATATGTCAATAAAATGGTGTATCGCCTACAGGTATGATGGGAATGATGGGCGGCATGGGCTACGTGGGCTACGAGGAGGGCGTAGAGTACGCGGCGCCGCTGCACTACTACCCGCCGCCGCACTACGCGCCGCACCCGCAGCACCCGCACGCGCAGCACCCGCAGCACCCGCAGCACCCGCCGCACCCGCAGCACCCGCAGCACCCGCCGCACCCTCAGCACCACGACCACAAGTGAGCTAGGCCAATGACTGAGAGGGACAATCAACAACTCGACTATTCTATACTGTATAGGCTAGGGCTGTCAACTCGAGAAATAAAGCAAGAAAATAAATTCTTTACCTAAGAAATTACCAATTATTACTTTTGTATGAATTCAATTCTATTAATTTTTTGTGATAGATGGCTCCGTCTATTTTGTATGAATAAAAAAACGATATTTTCATGAGATAAATAATTTTTTGGAATTTGAACTATCAAAAATACAAATTTGTCGCCATCTTAAAATTTTGTTTACGTGGTTTGATTGTTCATGCTTTAAATTTTTCAGATCGTGTTTATCAGGCCTACTGGGCTTATAAAATGTAATGTCATTAAAAAAAATTCAAATGGAGACTGTTTCTTGTGTCCTTGTTAAGACAGCCCTTATTATGTCAAACTATCTTACTAAGTAAATAACTTGGTATTTCGAATATAACGAACAACTTTAATGTGATACAGTACTGAAATGTTGAGTTACATCCGTAGCTGAACGTACAGGCGACTTCATCACACGCAAATCTAGTTGCTGAGTCACTTGCTGCTGTTTGTAATTTAGTCGTGTTATACGAGTTTATTTGCCGCAAGTGGCTTGACCAATCAATTTAGGGTCACACAATAGCATATAACGGCTAGAATACGCGAAATCTTTCTGTTGATTGGATGTAGATAAGCCAACTAGAACCTCTTTGTGATAGTATAATTATTCCTTTTGAGTATTCCACTAAAGTAGAAATATATAATTAAATGGATCTGATAGTATAGGTATTTGTTTTACTTGTGCCTGTCCACGTTTTTATGCTTAGTAACATTTAATGTCGCAAAATCTTTTTGGTACTGCAATCACTTTCATATTTAACTGCAATTTTATAACTCGCTGGTACTGTGGTGACGTCAACTATAAGCACACGAATGGAAATTATCGCAATTGTAAGAAAAAGGAGCAGTTTGCATATCTATGTCCAACTAAAGGTTGAAAAAGGTTTAAAGGTTGGTTTTGAGTTTTTAATTTTTTGGTATATCCCATTATTTTACTATTTACTGAGATTTCCATAAAATACAGATGGTAGTTACCGAACATAATAATCATAAAGATAATAATCCTTACCCTGAAATAACGTTATGTTTATTTGTCGAAACAGTCAGAATTCTTATTTAAAGACTCAAAAAGGTAAATTGATTATTATAATCACCACAAGTTTTCAAATTAAGAGACTCAATAAATATATTCAGTGTATTCTAGCCGTAATAATTCTTGAGTAAATAGATAACTTCCTTTGTTTATTAAAATCTATCATTGCCTATTGGAAATAGAGTCGAAAATATTGTGCAAAATTGTAAAAACATAGACAATACAGAAAGATAGTTGTTTGAATTTGATATCCAAAGGAAATATATAAGTGTTTTATCTAGTCTGAGCAACATTCATTAACTCTAATAAAGAATAGTATTCAATATTATTACTTCTATTTAACTCATGTTAAATATTCGGTCTAAAGTCCACATGTAAAAAATTATGTTTTCTGTCAATTAAAATTCGGTAACAAAGACAATGAAGTGATAGGTATTCTAAACTATTTTTAAATTAAATTGTGTGGCCGCAGATAATCAATCTGGTCTTGTGTAAACCATTGTAATTATATGTAGCAATTCAGTATTCCAAATCTTATGTCTATTTAACATGTATTTCAGTGACAATATGAAATAATGGAATTGCCAAATACTCATTTATTATGTAATGACTATTTGACTGATTCTAAAATATTGCAACTAAAATACTAGTTAAAAATATCATACATGTCCTAAAGTATTAAAATTGTTAGTTTTAAAAATTTTGGAACAGTACTTTTTTGTCTGATGGTTTAGGATTAGTTTTATTTTTTAAATATAGTATTTTTGGTTAAGTCGCCTGGTGCTATGCAGCCAAAATAAGGGTTAAGTCCAATCAAAATGCTACCTTTTGGATTATTCTTCCATAGTGGTCAAATACTAATTGGTTTCAATACACATGGAGATATAGTGTGTTTATAACCTAAAAGGTGGCAGTGATTGGCATACAACGAAATTTGCTCATCGAAAATGGTATACGATCTTAAGTCCACTTTTTTAGTTATTTCCAATAATGTAAACATAACCAATATTGAGGTGTGCTAAACCTTTGATGTTTATTTTTATAGTCTTGAAATATTTTCCGTATTTTCTCAGAACATGAACATGTTTTGTATATGATTTTCATTGTGCTTTATGCCAAGGTTGGTGTACATTATTGAAAATAACCAAATATATTATAAACTGGCAAAGTATCCGTCATTTACATGAATTTACTGGAGAGATACTGCCAGTGTAACATGTGCTATGCTGCGTGTCGAACTAAATTGTCTGAACATGTCAATTATTCTGGCAATAAGTATTTTTAAATTCAGTTTAGTTTGTTTCAAAATTTACGACATTTTAGGGACCACAGCATCAGATGCGCCGCACACAGCATAGCAAGTTAATAAGCGTTTGATATGACTATGTACTCGGTTCTAATAATGGGATTAATGTTAGAACATGTTTGTCCCGTGAAATTCAATTTTGCTCTCGAGCACAATATTTTATATAATAAAACTCGCTCGGAGTCACCAGCTACGATCCCATAACCGCATTAGTGACCAATTGTGTATGTAATGTCTAAATGTAAATCTGTATCTGTATTGTAATGTACTTAATGGGAGTGCGAGGCACGGCGACCCGATACCTTACGTTCACACAATACTAATTATGACCAAATCCTATAGGAGACTCGTAAAAAGTGCCAATTTCATTATAAATGTTGTATCAGTAATGTCTCATTTCTTGGATAAGGGAATAGTGTTGTAGAGTAAGGTGGCGAGGCGAGGACGCCGCGACAGAGCGCCGGCGATGGCCAACAGCCAACAGCCAACGGCCAATGGCCAGCGGCCAATCCCCGCTGTGATGTACTACGACTGATTAAATACCACGTTTGGATTTACCGACATTGTTTTCAAAAATTTTAATTCCTAAGTGTTCATTGGTGCTGCGAAATTGACGAGGTTCACAGGGTTTTTGAAATATTTTTGTATGAATCGGCATTATACATTCTTATGTCGCGTAGGGTAGGCGCTGTATATCATTCCTTAATGTAAGGTGAAACTGTACATTTTAAGCCAATGTAATAAATATAGGCACGTCGCAAATTTAAGTTTTCTTTTAGTTTTATTCGCGCGCTTCGCACAATACAGACTAGCTCAGTTTGTAACGATATATAGGTAATATATGATTTTAATTAGGATTTTACCAATGTGTGTTTTATATATTAAAAAAGAATGGTAAGACAAAAGTATGCCTTGTTTGCCTTGTGCGGGCGCGCGAACCGTTGGCTTATGTTAGTTTAGTTAGTGGTAAGACACGTAGGGTACTTCAGTCACAGATCTCATCCCGCGTCAACGACATCGAATCTCCAGCGACATAAAGAATCTGTGCGTTAATGTTTAAATTTTTGAGTCCTATTTTGATCTCATCATAATCTTTCTCGGTTCAGACAACCTTGGTGCTTGGGTAGTCGTTTATATTTGTAGTTATATTTGAACTCCTTTCAGCCTCTCGGTAACAAAACAACAGTACCTAGTTTTCGCATTTACTGCCGTGAGCGTTCGTCGCGTGCTTGCTACCATGTTACGCGGGAGCTTAGTATTGCAATGTTTAAAGTCAGTTAGCTACTACAAAAGCAACATTCGTCCTCGGGTGATGGTAGGCTAAACTCTTCTAATACAAACAAACGTTTTATATCTAAATTATAACACACGTATCGTAACTTTTCATTAACAATTTTGACAATCTATGTATCAGTGTACATAAAACTTTATTACACCAAGAAAAATAAATATTTTTTGGCATGAAAATTGGCTGTGATTCGCTAGTAATCTCAGGAGCTTGGAATTATAATGGGCAAAATAAATTGTCTAGGTAGGAGTCAAAATCACAGTAGCTAGAACAAGACGTAGCTTACCAAATGTTTGGAGTTAAGTAAGCGTATATATTTGCGCCCGCCGTCGGTCGGGCTGTGACTTGTGAACTATTAATCCGCCCATGATTTTTGATCCCTACTTTATTAATCCTGAATATGTATGACATAACTATATGTATAAGTATATATTTATCAGTACTGCGTAACAAAATCTTGATTGTTTGTACAGAGCGTTGTTTGAAAAATAAAAAATACGTAAAAAAAAATAAGTGTACTCTTTTTTTAGGAATATGTGTGATGTTCAATGTAAAGTCATTTTTGGTGTTACAGTATTAGTTTTAAATCACTAGGAGTTAGAATTTATGTTAGTCGTTAATTAATGTTTACGTAAACATAGTCTAGTATTATTTGTAAGTGTACCGTCATAACTTGTCGCAGGCAAGAGGCGTCGTTTTGTTTCCCGAGTAGAGTTAATGTTTTGTGCCAATTAACATTATTATTTTATTTTCCAAATTGGCAGTAACAGCAGACCGATTACGGATCATCGACTGCCAAAGAACAAAATTCATGTTGTCATATACATAAATGTCTACAATAAATGTGTTGTGAATATACTATATGGATAGATGTATGTCTTTTACTATATGGTTGTACAGAGCTCAAAGTCAGCGTTGTTTGTCCGCCTTTGAGATGTTATTTGTATTTTTTTTCCAAATTCCATCAAATAAAGGTCAACTGATTTTTCAATAATTCTTTCATTTTGATCCTTTTAAATATTAAGTACACATAATAACACATACACAAAACGACACACCCTTATTCTAGTTATTCTACCCTTATTCTAGTTTATTGCTGTTATTCATTTATAGTGTGTGTTTTGATAGTAAACTTTTTATTACATTATTTTCATTCATAGAATATTATACTTAAGAGAATAATAAAATGAGCGACTATAAAAATATGTCTAGACTCCAGATTATATTTTATTTGTGTCTACCAAATGTTATCTCTGTTGCTAAATTGTATAATTTTTCAATTCCTGACCATTATCATATTAATTATTTGCTGAGCAGGAAATGCAGCCTGAATATTGATGCATAGGGAAACGAGTTACGAAAAGGAATTTTTGAAAATACGGAAGAACGGGAAAGAGGTTTATAGGAAGAACAAGGCATGAAGGGAAAATATAATAAAATATAAATTATAGTTTTATATTGTTTGCAATAATAAACTTACATAAAATTAAATATATTTGTATATTATTAGTATGTAACAGGACCGGAATGGAAGTAGGGAGAGGAACTCTAGCTGTACAAAGGGAATGGAATAAAGAGGAGGAATCATTAAAGGCACAAGCAAAGAAAATATAGTTGATGTCACCCTCATCATCACCACATTCACAAGAATCATTATTTAAAATTTTGAGTCTGGCTAAATGAGCAGGACAGCAAGTGTGGCCCAGCCTCATGTGGGATATAATTGAAGAGCATCGTTTACCAAGCTTCATTGCAGTAAACCAAGGTTTTACAGGAATAATTTTTAACTTTGACAGCAATTATTTGAAAGTTAACACTATGTTGATTAATAGGTATATGAGAAGAAGGAATAGAATGACTGATGAGAAGGGCTATCCCACCATATCCGTCAGATCTTTCTTCTCTATAACAAATAAATCTAGGTATTTTGAAATTGCTATTAGGCTTTAACCACGTCTCTTGAAGAGAAATGGCAAAAGGACAAAACTTATTGATAAAATAAAATAATTCTGATTTTCTCATATTCACCCTACGACAGTTCCACTAAATGGCTATTGAGAGATCCCCTGTGGGGGGTTGAGATACTATTATTAATTACCTTATCAAGAGCAACGTTGGACGGTTGTGTTGAAAAATTATTCAATGTGTTAATCAAGGATGTGATGAGTTCATTAAGAGAAATATCTTTGTGAGGAGTAGATGATGAGGCATAATTTGAATATACAGGGCCAGAGGTAAGATTCATATTATAGTCTAGTTAAATTTGCATGTTCTTGTTTATCATACCCAAAGTAGGGCTTAGAAGATATATTTTCGTTAATTAGTACTGTTTTTTTATTTTAATTTAATTTTTAATTATAATTTTTTAATTTTTTTATTTAATTTCTAGGAGAAACAAAAGGAGGCCTACCTTGTAACTGAGATTTTTAAGGAGATGGTATGGTTGGAGGAGAGGAAAGAACATCTGCAAAAGATTTAGTAACAGAAGGGTGAAGTTTTAGAGCTTCAGAATAAGATAGCAAACTTTTTGCCATGGACTCCTTGATATTTTTCTGTCTTATATTCTGGGCACTTCATACTAGCTGCTTGATGGGACCCCGAGCAAAGACAACAATTGACATCTTCATCAACAGAACAAGAGTCACCATTATGACCAAGACCACAACGGAAACATCTAGGGGTAGAACGGCACTGTGCCTTGATGTGACCATACCTACAGCAGTTATAACATTAGATTGTGGGGAATATGTACAAATCAACAGGGAGAGAGTTGAAGCACAAGAATACTCTCTTTCGTAAAACTTGGCCATCAAATGTCAGCACCACTGTCTCTATCGGAACAAATTCAGGCTTATCGTTTAGTAATTGTTTGCGCCTTAAACGTCTTATCTTAATAATCTTCCCACACCCAATAGGGAAGGGACTGAGATTTTATCAAGAACTTCCTCGTCAGTCCAATCAGCTGGAACTCCCCGATCTATGCCCATACGAGTGACGTTAATAGAAGGTACAAATGCTTTGTATTTTGAGGCTTTAAGGAGACCACTCTCTACAAAACTATTAGCATCCTCAAATTTTGAAAAGGATACAGAAACCCTATTTCAGCCAATTTTTTTAAGGCTGCCATTAACAATATTTTTGAAGCAATTTTTTTGCAAATAAGAACCAAAAGCGACTGGATGCATGGAGCAATTTTCATTTGGAACAGACTGTTCTTTTTGGATGTGAACTAAATATGGAGCTGCATCTGAAGCTTGGTACAGGAGTCTATTTAGGAGAAGTATTTGATTTTTGAGAGTGTGGATCTGATAATGGTGTAGGCATAGAGGAATTTAAGTTTGATCCGGAACTAAAGATGTATTATTTTCTGAGTGACACACAGTTATTAGAGGAATGACCCAGCAATTGAGCTTTACGAGACCTTCTCTTCTTGTTGCAATGCTTACAAATTTTGCGAGGAAGAGTCCTTCTCCTCTTAAGGCCTGTATTTCTACTGTTCTCTGATACAACAGTATCAAAAAGAGAGGCATCTGTATCCATATCCGACCTGTTCGTTAAAGTTACAAACACCTGGAAGGCAGAGCCCCCAGAGTCTTGTAGGACGCTCATACAGGAATATCAAAAGAAAAACTTACCAATGCTGCAGAAAAATATGAAAATAATATTAATTAACTTAAATATACTAAAATTACTTATATATCACCACTTAACTGATCTTATCTTACTATAATAATTATGAAAAAGAAATAAAAATCTGAAAACACGTCCGCCACATTTGCCGTTTCCCGCGCTTTCCAACTATACTGTTGTGGATTTCAAAAAGTACCAGGCTGACATAACTATTTAAGACCATTTTTTTATTTAATACCTTACCCTAAAATGTATTACTTACTCTATTTTTAAAAGTGGGTGCGCTTCGACCTTCGACGAATAGCTCACGAGTCTCGATGCAAACAAAAACAAATCGAAGTGCGCGCGAAACCCGCGCAGCAACAAAACCACATGACATCCTTTTATGTCTTAGTTTTATGTTCCAGTCGTTCAACTCTGGTGATGGTGGGGGGTTTTTAAATTTTAAATTGGCACTTGTTAGTCTGTATCACAGAGTACCTGTATGGTGGTCGAGTGCAGCGCATGCAGCGAGTGTATAACGTCAAGTGTCTTGTCAACAAGGTTCGAACTCCAACAATATAAATGGCTAGCGCTTGAATGTTGATAGTTATATCACAGATTGAAGTTGGTTCGACGATATCGGCATCAATTTCAACGAAAACTGTAAGTGCTCATATAATATTTTGAAATGAAGGAATCGCATTAAAAATTTGTGGTTATTTTAACTAGCAACAAATCGAAATATAAAAACGACATGGAACCTAAATATGGGGAAATTAATATTAAGAATGTTTACTTATTTTGAATTATAAAAACATTGCGGGTAAAATTATTGATTTTGATAACACACATATCCCTATCACACACACATACACTTAAACACACACCATACTTAACTATCACATAATATCACTCGGCTAAAAAATAATGTCTACCTTCAATTTCAAATACCTGCAAAATATTTATTCCAATTATTTATTTGCAAAATACATTCGTCACAGTGTAATTCATCAAGTTTCATTGGTAGTTACTTGTTAAGTGCCTACCAACTAATTGTTTAGAACGAAAAAGTACAGGGGGTAATCTGTGGTACGGGCCAACCTTAATTGCCCCCCACACGGTGCGATCCATCGTTACGATCCGTAGCATCAGATGCGACAGATCGCAAGGCGTATTGTCCAAATCGGAAACGATTTACTTAATCGAAGACGTAGCACTATGAATTGCCCGTGTGTGGTTCGTTGCGATCTACGATTCTATTTTTGTCTAGTGATTTTTTTCAGTTGACCGCCCGCCTTAATTTTGTTTAAAGATTAATAGGTATGCGACTACTGATTTCGCTTTAATAGCAATTTTTTAACCCACACTTTTTCTTTTTTCTGTAGCCGAATCAAAGATGACGCTACATAGGTAATAAAAATAAGTTATTTTTCTATTATTAAATAGAAAAATAACACGCGCTCAAATAATTAATACACAGGTATTAATTATTTGAGTGCGTTTATTCGTTCCGCTTCTGACAAATGAATGATGATAGTAGCGATCAATCGTTGCGTGCATGTGCAGATTGCATGCGATCGATCGTTACGATTTATCGTAACGATATGGATCGCACCGTGTGTGGGACTTTATTAGACTTATGGTCAGAGATACATCGCGAACGCAAGTTCAATATTTCATTGGGGGAACTTTTCTTTGTAGCTGGCCAAGCCGTAGCAACGCAATCAATCAACTTGATTGTACCTAATAAGGATAAAACGCAAATCTACTCCAAACACGTTGTTGAAATATCTAGTATAATAGTAATAGTACTACCGCCTATACCCTTGTTCTATTGATTGGAATGAATGTGGTATTATTCCGTTGATAATTATACGACAGTATGTTCATTCATCCTGCCTTCCCTTATCTGTTGTCAATACTGCACTTGTTTTGGTTTGTTCGACGAGAACATAAATCGGCTGTCACAGGTTCTCCGTGACCATTCCTCGGTCTACCTTCACGGAATAAATTGAGTGAATAATTAATTCTTCAGTTGACTAACTTTAATTAAAAGTTTTAAGTGCTGTCTGTACGGTAAGTTTTTTGTTTATTTAACCTGATAAAAATGTGTTTGTTATATAAATAGAAGTCGTTAAGTAAAAATCATCATTAGTTCACGTTAAGTGAACCAATGATGATTTTGTTATAAAAAGGTAAGTATGTCTATAAAAATTCTGAAATCTAGAATTTGCACGAAATATTTAACTGATTTTTTTATGATCTGATCACTGAGAATTGGCGGTATACCTACGTAAAAATATTAGGTCTTTACCTATGAAATTGCCGTTTTTTTTCTCTCTTACCATATGAAATAGACCATATTTTTGAGCTCTTTTGATTTGTTTTGATAATTTGTTGTAAGTTTAATTGTGTTAAAATTGGACAGGGAGACAACTCTTTTCAAGTGCCTCCCGAATACATCATTTGATTTGCATTCACTTAAAAACAATAAATAATTTTTATGAAGTGTGATTTCACACTAATATTGCTAAAGCTTGTCTAATGGTACATGCCAAATATCATTGGATTTCATTTCATTGAATTATCATTGGATTTGTCATTGTGAAGAAAACTGAAAAAATTTTAGTATAGAAAATGCAGAGTTCCCCAAAATCTCCATATAAAATGGCAATTTCATAGGTAAAGACCTATTATTTGTTTCAAATAGCTAGACCCCTATTGAGATAATTTATAGATAAGTTTTGGCAGAACAAGGTTTAACTATAGGCGCATCAGTAATTCTTCTTCTTGCCAATACATTTGTATGTAAAGAGATAACCAGATTTAAAGTGCACTTATCTTAATTTTAATCAACGCAAATAAGAATATTTTTAAACAAACTCATACCTACTTATCTACACAGTTTGCTTAATCGTAGTTGAAATTTCTTGTAAATATTAATTGCACGAATAAATAAGATCTGTGGGGTGAGGGTGAAAGCCAGGGCCAACGGTGGTGGTGATGTTTCGGCCCATACCCCTCATGTGCTGCAGAGGTGTTAATACCCACATTTCGCCAGGTATGTTAAGTCCCAATGTAACAGGTGGCGAGCCTGTTGTCTTGCACCGGACACAATGAGAGACAAACGATATTCACAATCAACTAGTTTATGGTGAATTTCGTTTATCAGCTATCAGCCCGTGCTGGTCCGTGACTCAAAAATAATGTACCAACTGCATTGCTTGCCTAGCATGTCGTAAAAGGCGACTAAGTGCGTATTGGGTACTGGGTCTGTGATTGTGTAGGCGATGAGCTAGCCACTTGTTACTTCTCTTTTACGATTTTTCATCTGACGAAACCCAATTTTTGTATGGCTAAATGTGGTCTTAAGGAACACAGTGCTCCTTGGACTCTGCCTACCCCTTCGGGGATTACAGGCGTGATTTTATGTATGTATATCAGCTATAATATAAACATAGTGGCAAAGGCGGTGGGATTGAACCTGCGACCTCTTGAACGAGTTATTGTACCCGACCGTCCGTCCTAACTCAGCTAACTACGCTGCCTATAATCGAATGCTTAACTTACCATAATTGACCTTATCTGCGTAATTAACTTTTTTACTATTAAATAACTCTCTAATTGGTATCATAACTCTCATAATTCCATTAATGTACTTGTAGTTAGTAATTAAATAATGATGGTATTCTTATGTAATTGGTACAAACAATATACCGTATGCCCTAACTACACCTAAATGATACCGAGTACGAGTACCGATAACTATCAGAAAGAAATTTCTAGCTAGTGCCAAAAATAGAGAATTTTTGTAACATATACTTCATCCCAGGGCATAACAATTCCATTTTTGATATTTGTGTCAACGGAATAAACAATAAGACAAAATAATGATAACGAACGTGTATCAAAAAAACTTACTTTCAATATTTTGGTTCATTTCCGTCTGGCATTCTACGTTGATCCACTGCCTCTCTCTCGATCAGATGTCTGTGAAGGTGGAGAAGGTAACCGAGCCGGTCATGCTGGGCGAGGGCCCGCATTGGGACGCGGACCAACAGGCGCTCTACTTCGTCAGCATCAGCGAGAAGAGCATCCACAAATACGTGCCTGCCACACGGGAACATACCAGGACGAAGCTTGGTTGGTACAATGTTAAAATTATCTGCCAAATTACAGTCAATAACTTCAATGTCCCATGAGTCGCTTATAAGGTATAACAAGTTTGACAACCTCCTGGACAAGCGATTTGCACGCCGGTTTCAAAGCGTTGCCCTGTCGAATTCGCAAGGTTCTGGGTTCAATTCCCGTGGGGGTAAAGGTTTGTGTGATGAATACAGGCATTTGTTCTTTAGTTGTGTTTATATTTGAAAGTTTATATTCGCATTGAGTATATTATAAATATTTGTTTGTATATCCATAACACAAGCCAATCAGTAGTGATTTCTTTATCGGTAGTGAATGTTATAAGTCTGTATTAGGTACAGAACCACAGATATACATTTACATAGATAAGTCAAGTATAACGATTTGTATTGAAACCCAGCGTGTCAACTTTTTAACGTCTGTGGTGACGTCACAGTCGTAATTTTGAGACGGCAGATCCAAACTGATTGAAAGTTACCGATGCCGCCGATGCTCCTCCACTATTAATTATCTCACAAGGAGGCATTTTTTTTAGTTTAACTAGACGCGCGCTGTCTAGTTAAACTTAAAAAAAAACTAATAGGTTCGCTGCGAGCGAGCAACTGCGAATTTGCGTCATCTATGTAAATTTGTATGTGTGTACAGAACTAAACTCAAGTGTACCTACAACTCTACTTGAACAGAGTTAACAGAGATGTGGGAAGAATAACAGTATCCCTTACTGTACCCAAGCACTGATCTACGCTTGAATCTTAATTTACAGCGGTTTAAGAGGAAGAAGTGACTTCGCTGGAATCGTCCGATATTTCGTTCACAGCGTTGACGTGGCTTAGCTTTGTAGTTCACTGTATAAAAAAGTACAAAAAGGTTGTATAAAGGAATAATTTCACTGGACCTTGTTTTACAGATGACGAAGTAGGCTTCATTGTGCCAGTGGAAGGTACAAAAGACCAGTTCGTGGTGGGCGTGAAGCTAAGGTTTCTGGTGGTCAGATGGGACGGACGCGACGGCAGCCCGGCCGAGGTGGTCCGAGAGTTGGGCCGAGTTGATAACGACTTGCCAAACAACAGGATCAACGATGGCAAGGCTGACCCAAGGGGGAGGCTGTTTGCTGGTATACCTACTTTTTTATAATGACGGAAAATGTATGTGAGCATAGGTGCAGAAATGGTGAAGAACTTGCAGGGGTACTTCATGGTCTATTATTGCGACTACTCACTGACAGTGACCCCCAGTGGAGACCTGAATCTTTCTCGCCGGGGATCAAAGGCACACCCATGGTAGTACATCGCATACGCCTCCTTAATTATGCGAGGTAGCGGTGTGTGAAGAAAAATAGACTTATAGATACTTTAAATATATTCTTTCTAATCTGTGACAGCCGCATAAAATTGTATAAATAACTTTTCCCTGTTTGGAAAATTTGGGGTCCTCTGTGAGGAATAGATTTTTCATAGACATTTTTTTTATACTGAGAAGGATAGAATCCCATGTCTATCCCTCACATTGTGCACGTTGCACGGCAACAGCCTCGTCCCTTATTACAAGGTTACTTTATACCTTTCCAAAGAAATTTGGGTGGTTAACACCCTGCCTTCCTACTACTTCGGGCATAGAGGCGTGATAGTATTATGTCGATGTCGTTAACTTTATTTTTCAAATCAATAGTCAATGTAATCTTCTCCAGGAACTATGGGTAAAGAGGAGCCACCAGGTCAGTTCCAGATGAACAAAGGCTCCCTGTTCCGCCTGGACGGCGCCAAGATCACTAGGGTCGCCGAGGGGGTGTCCATCTCCAACGGCCTGGCGTGGGACCTGCGCGAGAAGGCAATGTACTACACGGACTCGCTCGAGAGGAACATCAGGCGATACGACTATAATGTTGATACTGGAGAGATTTGTGAGTATTTTCTACATCATTTTGTGTGTGTGTTCTTTTTGTGTCCCGTGTTGGTCCGGGACACAAAAAGAATGTACCAACTGCTTTTCTTACCTAGCATGTCGTAAAAGGCGACTAAGGGCGTATTGGGTCTGTGGTTGAGTAGGCGATGAGCTAGCCACGTATTACTACTTTTTCGCGATTTTCCATCTGACCAAACCCAATTTTTGTATGGCTAAATGTGGTCTTAAGGAACACAGTGCTCCTTAGACTCTGCTGACCCCTTCGAGGATAACAGGCGTGATTGTATGTATGTATGTATTTTGTGTAAAAACCAAGTTCATGACCACCGAAAGGCATTAGGAAGCTCACAAAATACCTACGTAAAAATATCAAGATAGCATATATTGGAATAATTTGGTTTTTTGATAGTTATATTGGAAAAATTTGGCGCCAATTGAATACTTCCGTCGACGTACTTCGAATGGGTTGGTATATTTTTGGTCAGTAGTGACAGGGAATTTCAAGTCAATGGAGCAGCAATTTTTAACGCTTTTCTAACTAAAACCACTATTTAATAGCAATAAATTATGTCTTATAACAGGCTTTGATAAACCTGGCTTATAAACTTGCGTAAAAACTAAATGGCCCTTTAACTATTTGGGAGAAACTGTGCTTCAAGGGCCAGAATTTTCGCCTCTTTCCCGGAATATTTCAGTTGCTACATTTTTCCTTGCAGCAAACCTGCGTTACATATTCGACTTCGACAAGAACAACATCACGGGCCTACCGGACGGCACCACGATTGACACAGACGGCAACTTGTGGGTGGCCGTGTTCGACGGCTCCGCGATCCTCCACATCGACCCCAGGACCGGGAAGCTGCTACGAAAGCTGGACGTACCAGCTCTTCAGCTCACCTCGGTCACCTTCGGAGGACCTAACCTGGACATTTTATTTGCCACAAGCGGCAGTACGCCCATCAGGAGCGAACAAAAGCCGCCGTGTGGATGCACCTTTATGATCACCGGGCTAGGCGTCCAAGGGCTACCTAATATGAATTTTAAATTATAAACTTTACCAGGGCTTTAAGAGTTTCCATGCATGGTCGAATTTAAGAAATATAATCAGTATTGAATATTTCTTTGTATACTAGAGTCAATTCCAAAGTATTCCACTCTATTTTAACCTTTTAATTTAGTTCAACAACGTAGTTTGTTAATCAAACTATTACAATTATTTATATTATTTAATATTCTTGTGTTTATTGTAGATTTATAATGTATGTGTAAAGAATAAGCTGGAAAATAATAATGAAATGTATTTATTGTCTCTTTACTGTTATTGGCTCTGAGTTTCTGACATATTCAAAAATGTATGTTAAATGTTATTGTCCATTGAATAAGATGAAAAGAAAAAAATACTTTTACATTTGTGAATTTGTCAGATCAGAGCCTATATTTATCGTATTTATATTCGTATTAAAAATAATAAACAATCATTATATCTTTGGCAATTAATTTACGTATTATTTGTTAATCTTTCCCCTGAAAAAAAGAAGTAAAAGGTAAAAATCAGTTGACTAAATAAATAGTTTATTATCAAGGATAACATTTGTTACAATGCAACTACTTAGACTAAAAATCAATGATTTTTTTACATTAAAAGATAAATAATATATTTTTTAACAGTTATAGACACATATCATATTTATAATAAGTTGGGCAACAGTGTATTTCGCAATTTTTATTACTAATCTCGTATAACGGGTGTTATTTTCCCAGACTTATTTTTCTCATAGACCTTTCAAAATATCGGGTTCCGGTGGACCCCCTGCAGCTAAATTTCTAGCATATTCCCAAAACTTGACAAAAATGTGAAGATGTGAAGACAAGACCCACGTCGAGTCTCCCGTGGACCCCTAGGGGTCCACCTGGACCACTTTGGGAACTAATGATAAACGACCAGACACATTACCTGATGTTAAGTAAGAGTGGAGATCACATATAAAGGTGCCTAGCTGATGCAGCGCAAAGTTGTAGTAGAAAGAACATTACAATTTCCAGAGTTGTCGACAGGTGAGCTGGAAGCGCTATTTATTATTTACCTACAATTATAAAGCACATGTGCAGTCGCTGCTTGGTGAAGCGCGGACTATGGCACTGGAATGCTTTTGCGGTGATTTTGCCTAGTCTCTGACTAACCCTTAGGGGATAATAGTCGTGATTATATGTGTAAGTACAATTATATTAAAGCAACTGGCAGTGATTGCTTAGTTAGAAGACGGCACTACTTGTTCAAGACCTGTACCTATTATATTACATTACCGTTGTGTGGTTTATTTAACATTTACACTGGCATAAGCGAGATGATAATACAGAGATATTATTAATAAATCAACAACCACGCAAGACTTTTAATACTTTTATACATTTACTTTCATACAAATATAAATATCAATTTCTGAATGTTGCTTTGTTAAAATCGCGCGCGCAAGCGTCGCGAGTGTCGCATTTTCGTATGAACGGAACATAGACGTACTAATGTCACGACAGGACATTATAAGCTTGTAAAATAATTTTTGTTTAATGTATTGAGTAAAACTGATGAAAGAACAAAAGTATTTATTTGCAATGTTAGCTGTATAAACTTGTATATCAATGGCCCTTTCTCTTTGTGATCGAATCAGGAATGTGGATATCCGCAAAACTAAGTTCATTTAGATAACTCAAAATTGCGTGCCTTATTAAGTGGCAGTGGGCAGGGCACATTGTTCGTAGAACATTGGGCAGAAAAGTTCTCGAGTGGCGGCCTATATGGTCGCCTGATGTAAGCAAAGTAGGATAGATCTTTGGGCAGGCCTACATCCAGTAACCGTCTCTAGGTTAATGATAATGTAAAATAACCTACCTAATCCAGTTTAACATTAACATTGGGGTGTCCGCGTACGCCCAAGCCGGTGACCTTGAAGGTGGCCCCGCAGGGGGGGTGCTGCACCTCCCCGCGATCCATACTAGCACTAGTGACGTATAACACGTCAAACTCTGGACCCCCAAAGGTTGCTGACGTCACCTGAAGTGCGGGGATGGGCACTTTTTGTAACAGCTCTCCGGTGCGAGGGTCGATTTTTATTACCTGTGAAGAAATAGGTAATAAATAAATAAATATCCTCATACATTCACACCTATCAACTAGTCCCATTTTAAGCAACTAAATGCTGCTTGTGTTACGGATACTAAATGACGGACAAACATATTTATTAGATTAAATAATTATTGAGAATATAATATAATATATAATAATAAGAAAAGAATAAAAGAAAAAGTACGCTTTTCACACTTATTCAACTAGCTAAAATTAAGTATCATAAGCCGATATTATGACCCTTTACCTTTACCTTACCCCCCCCCCCCCTTACCTTTACCTTTTTACCTTTTATGACTGTATCTGCCAACAATCTAAATACCTTAATACAACCTCAGCCTATATAAGTCCCTCTGCTGGGCACAGGCCTTCCTCATGGAGAAAATACATGAGGAATATGGGCCGTATCTCCACCACGGTGGCCCGATGCGGGTTGGTGGGTAGAACGGTCTATAGCGGCCGGAACCAAGGGCTTAACGTGCCTTCCGAAGCACAGAGGAGCTCGAGCTCGCAGTTGTTGGTTGGTTGAAAGAAGTTGGCCACCCATCCACGACCTGTCTTTGGCGAAGGTAGCTTTGTTTTCGATCGAAAGCCAAAGCGTATTAGCCACTACGCCAACGACCTTCTTAAGACAGAGCAACACTTTAAACTTGAGTCTACATTCAAATAATTTACACTTTTGAGGTTAAACGAACACCGGTCTTCGCAAATAATATATAAGATGGTGGGTGTATCGTCTTATCTTATGTATCAGAATCTTTTTGGAAATAACGAACCTTAAAAAAAGGATGATATAGAACTGACATGCTTATGTCAATGTCAAGAGCGAACAAGCTAGTTAAACAATGTTTTCCTAAGTGCGGTAGAGATAGGTATACTATTTTCTGTCCTTATTAGAGTTCGTGTTTTTATTTGTCTGACACGTACCGTATGTGCCAAACAGTAATGTGTGTTTCTTTGTGTCGTCGTGAAATATTACGTTTTGGACTGTGATTACTGCTTAATCATACAAGTATTTAATGGGTTTTACTCCACTACCTTTATAAGCAATGGTACAGTGTTGTATTATCGGCTGCAAAAGTCGCAGTGAACGAAAACACGAAAACATAACGTTTCACACGTAAGTCCCATATTTCATCGTTTTATCTAAATCACTAAGTGTACTATTACTAGTTACCGCTTATTTACATTAAATCGTGTACAAAATAGCGTGAAAAAATGCGATAAATAGCTAATGAAAATTTGTTGCTTTATCGTATTTGCCGACTAAGAAAACATGTCAACAAAAGTCAAGGGAGGCTGCCATTTTAAGTGTTATCTGAATTTAGCCGGGTTTTATGCGTTTTAGGGATACCTGTCGAAGAAAATGTAAATTACCCGTACTTAAAGGGAAATATTTAAAATTAGTTATTTTAAATATTCTTAATAGATTACCTGCCATTTTTTACAATTTACTTGATTTATACATAGTTCTTTGTTATACCAATTATCGCAAAGAATTGTTTAATTGGTAAATTCTGCACTAAGTCACTTTTTGAAACATGACTATCTTAGATATTAATTAGCCCCATTTCGGTTGTTTGTGAAATTGCATATTTATAAATTAATCCTGGGTGTGATAAGAACTCCTATGGATTCTTTAAGTAAAATTACATTTGAGTTATCGACTGTTAGAAAATTATGTAATCTATGCTTATATCACATTATATTATATTATATTATCTTATATTATATTAACTATCACCGTATGCTGGACTGCACCCTAATACAAACATTATAATGCTAATATTATTTATCTATATTGAAGGTTCCCTAACGATGAGAAAGTGCGTGATGCATGGGTTAAAGCGACTGGTAGGCTAACGCATATGTTGCAGTATTTCGCAAGTCTCTACGCAAAGTATTTTTGGATAAAAGTGCATTTCCAAAATTGTGGATACATGTAAGTTCTTTGATTTCAACAATTTTTTGAAAAATAGTTTAAAATAAATACTAATAATACTTATATTTGTTAATAATACGTCTTTGGCATGTTTTTCAACTTAATTTGAGGAGAATGTTGTGGGTTCCACAATTACTTTTTTTTATATGTATGTATTTATCTTAAGTAATATTATTGTACTGTGATAATGTTTATTCTCCCACGAAAAATAAAATAAAAAATAAATAATAACAACAATACAAAAGTGGTTTTATTTTTCCAAATATGTTACTGCTTATTTATTAACATTATGATTATTGGGAAAATGTTTATTAGCATAGCAACACAGTTTTGACACATACTTTATTTCTATCCTTTACGGGTGTACGCGTATTTCTATTCTATATCATCCTTTTTCTAAGTAACGAACAATTCTTTTTTTTTTAAATTCTCCCATGCAGGGAAGGCAAAGGGAACGGAGCCCATACAGCCAAGTCTTCAGTATATATTTCTTCAGTAGTTTAATGCATTACACTAGCATTTCAATGCATCTTGGGAGAGTTTGGCGTCAAACGATCGATGGCAGACACTGTGGTGCTACTTGGACGAGGTGGATTACCACGATAAAAAAACTCATCACTTTTCACACCACTTGACGCTTATTTCGATAATCCTCCACATTGCACATTATCACAGACACTTATTAAACAAAACTACACTGATTTTACGTAACAATATCCACTCCGAAAGAATATTACAATTATCGAAATAAAAATCACGTCCGCCATTAGTCAAATGCCGCCAAACTCTGCACTTTTTATTTTTACTTTATAGTGTTTCGTTGGTGGTTGATTACTGTGTACGGATATAATTAAGTTACCTGTCTGTTGTCAAAGTTAGCGACCCATAGATTGCCGTCGGTGTCTATGGTCATGCCGTCCACGATGCCCGTTAGTCCATGGTCGCTGTACTTGAATATCAGTTTCGGATTGACTGTAAAATAAACGTATTCACGTGAAAAAACGGTACAGGTAAAGTTAACAGGGTGTCACACTAAAAAAACCTAAAGACTGTCTTATACAAGGTGTTTCAAAAACATAAAAAAGCTGAAAGGGGGTTGTAGGAATCCTTATATATAACTCATTGCCAAAATATAAGGACCGTAGCTTGATATTTTTAATAGCCGATAAATTTATTATTTTTGCGAAAAATGTAAAACTATCGACATTAAAGCGCATCTCTATTAGAGGTTTAGTTAAGTTTATCAGTAGAAATTACTTCCTAAATTTTCAACTCTGTTACTAGTACTAGGCGGTACTTAACATTGGTTTTTAGGGGTGAGTTTGAAACACCGTGTATATGCAATAATTTTACACTCTTATATTCAAAGCCATTATGGAATTCTGCTTTGTATACTTTGACGTTTGGTGATTCACTCAATATTTTGCAACTTTAGTATTAAGGACGTTATATTTGCGTGACCAATAAATTATTATCTCTCTCATAAAATTACGAAACTCACATATATCTCCGGTCTCAACATCATAGTCATATCTCCGGATGGCGTATTCGAAGGAGTCAGCGTAGTAGAACGCTTCGTCTTGAAGGTCCCAGCACATGCCGTTGGAGATGTCGATGCCGGTCGCGAGCCGGGTCACCGCGCCGTCCGGGTCGATGCGGTACAGCGAGCCCTTCTTCAGGTCGAACTTGCCTGGCTCGTATTCGTGGCCCATCGTGCCTGAAATGTGTTGAGTTCTAATACTTCTGATTACGTATATTATTTGGTATTCAACATAGATATAGGATATTTTTCGCTACGCCAAAACACATGAAGCGTAAGAGCGAGAAATCCTGATCAAGTACAAACCGCCCGAGAGAAAAAGCGAATTAATGACAGTTATTTTATGGTTTCTCGAGTAGTAAGAGGCCATAGCGTCCCCGTTTGTTCTACGAGACGAAGAAATTTGACATTTATCAGCACAATGACTTGTACAGTCGAGTTCAAAAATATGATGCACATTTGACAGGTGACAGTCTTTATTCCCTTCCGATAAGAGTCTTTACTGTCAAACGTGCATACATATTTTCGAACTCGACTGTACATCCTAAATCTATGGCATTAACCATTGATTTTGTATCATGATGGAAGGTCTGAGTCAAACCCGATGATGTTTAATCACGGTGCCAATTTTAGAGGATTGTAAGTTTTGAAGGAATCGTATTGATAGAGCAGGTACTTTTGTATAAGAACGTTATTTTTTAATTCGGCGAACGTTAAAATGAATTTATAACGAACATTATTCGCCCTCTTTTTTATACGTATTTAAATTAGCAATATTATATTTCTTTTGAATTTGATTAGCAAGATCTTGAAATAATTGTGCTTCAAAAGAGTCTGTAAACCGTGTCTTGGTAACTAATCGGTACTGGAAGATACCAAGAGTTACGGCCAATACGTAAGGCTCTATTTCTTCCATCCAGGAAGACTTGGACCTAGCAGTGTCTAGTGATGAAACTATATAAGGAACTAAAATGTAAACAAACGATAGAAAGGGTTCTTTAAGATGTCATTATTCGTTGCCGTAAGTTGTTATCAAAAACATACAACAATTTAATATTTTATTATTACAAACTTTTAAATTACCTTCGTAACCTTCAATGATTTTTGGTACTTTTACTTAAATGTAACTTTTTTAACGTATGTTTTGATTACTTAATTGATCTTTGCTATTCAAAAAGACCTAAAACGAATAGAATTCTCAAGCTTTTAATACTTCCAAATGAAGATGAACAATCATGACATGTTCATGACATCTTGAATCTACTTTGAATTAAATAGTTATATTTCCATTCATATTAAGTATCATTTGGATGATAGCAACGATAGCTTGTTTTTAAATATACACAACATAATACACGTAAAACATTACTTAATTTCAAAAATACGGCTACTCCTTTTCTATTTTATTATAAAAAATTAGAGCCCATATTTTTTTGTCAAAGAATTGGATGAAAAGTTTGAGAGCCACAAATTATTTGTTTACCTTTTGTCTCAGATCAAAATGGATAGAGTATAGATGATGCAATGCAACTCACCAGCAAACAGCCTGCCCCTGGGGTCAGCCTTGGCGTCGTTGAACCTGTTCCCGGGGTTGTCGTGGTCCACCTCGGCGACGGTGCGCACCTCGCGCGCCTCGCCGTGCCCCGCCCAGTGCACCTCCACCACGCGGCGGTTCAGCCCTACCACCAGGTGCTCCTTCTTGCCCTCTACCGGGATCACGAATGTGGGCATGCCCTCTGGAAAATTTTGCTACTGTTAGAACTGTAGTGTTTTTTTTTCTTTAGACTTTTATCAACTGTAGTATTTAATTGCAATTGAAAGTAGCATTGTTTGTCCCAATTTGGGTTGGGTGATCACTACGTTATACTTGAGTTAGAGGGCAACGATCGACGATCTCAAAGAGGTATTCGTTTGACGACATGATTCAATTTCTCTGAAATGTTGAACGAGCGTGTTGTAATGCGCGTCGAATGAGTAGGTTTGTCTGATTTAATTTTAATCGGGAAAATTGTTTGTTGTTTCATCCTCCAAATTAGTCTTTTCGATTTCTCCTATAGGTAGTTTTATTCCCATAGGTAGTTTAGCGGAACTCAGTGGCGAAGTGGTTAGTACGCTTTGGCTTTCGATCGAAAACAAAGCTACCTTCGCCATAGTCAGGCCGTGGATGGGTGACCAAATCTTTGTGATCTCGAACTCCTCCCTATTGCAAACGTTTCTACCCACCAACCTGCATTGGGCCTGTGTGGTGGGGCTACGGCCAATACTCTTCATGTATTTCTCGATGAGGAAGGCCTGTGCTCGGTAGTGAGACGTATAAAGTTTACTAAATAAAAAATATCGTCAGATATTGTCACCTATCAACCAGGCCAGCAGCTTAACTTTTATGATTGGCTGCTTAATTAATTATATATTATAATTATAATATATTATAATTATAATATAATTATAATTACAAATGCATAGGGAATTTGAGAATGAGAGAAAGTGGAAAAGTTCCTTCGATTCCTTTGCTTTTAACAGATAAAATTTTCTTGCTTTCAAAAAGTGGGACATAGGTAGACCTTTAATACACTTTTATTAATAACTCGTGTAACGGACTAGCCTTTATCATCCTCTTTTACGAATCTTTTTATATGTTTCTTGTTTGTCTTTGGTTTAATGTCTTGTCATTGATTTGCTTTCCATTTTTCTGTACTGTCTTCTTTAAATATTCACAAAACCCATAATTCACTAAACCAGTGTTTTATTACAGTCTCACTATCACTCAGCAACAACTCGGTTGTGTAAAATTGTTATAAAAAAATTATAATAAGTACGTAAAATTTTTAATTTGAAATCTAATTGACATGTATAATCAAATCTTGCAACAATTTTATGATCTACATGTTTTATGTAAGTATTCACATTAACCTTTATGTGGCAAACATTCTTAAAGCAATAATGTAGTCACATGCAAAAATATGAATATAGATTTGACAGTTGATCTAAAGCCCTGTTCGCACTAGGCTAGTATTTTAGTCGAGTGGCGAGTAATTTAGTAGCTAAACGTGTCTGAACTCCAAAAATGTAGTCGAGTTTTTTAGTAAGGAGTTTAGTCGAGTCAATCCATTTTATTCTATTTTTTTAGTCGAGTGGCGAGTAATTTAGTAGCTAAACGTGTCTGAACACAAAAAAATTTGTCAAGTAGTTTAGTACAGGAGTTTATTGCAAACGATTTTTGGGCAGTGGCGAGTATTTTAGATACTAAATTGCGCGCCACTCGCCAAAAATACTAGCGTAGTCCAAACAAGGCTTAAAAGATTATTAAATGTCAAAATGTATGTATGTATGTATGTATATAAATATTTTTGCACATGACACATGTGCTCGTTCGATTTTTTTTTCGTTAAGCTATTTATGTCAAAGAGAATTAGGTTAAAAATGTTATGGAGAAATTATTTTTCGTTCAGTCAGTTAGCTCGTATTCCATCGTGTTCTTTAACACCTTGACTTTGCACTACTGTCATCGTTTAGCTAACCTGTTCCTAATTTTAATTTAGGACCAGCTCTTCATCATTAATTCTTTATCATTCGCCAAATAATTCCCACAATCTATCCGTCTTTATTTCGTTTTTTGCAAAACCACTTTAGATATTTATAGCCTTTTTGGTTACATTCTAATTCTCCTTTCTCATCTTTACATCTATTGGTGCACATATCGAAATATTGCAGAATGCAAATAAGAAGACTAGCCTATTTATGAATAGATTTATTAGTTACATATTATAACACCGATCGACATCGCAGTTACAGCCAAGAGATTTTAACAGAGAGAAAGAAACGGAAATACACAGTGACAGATAATCTTTTTTTTTTTTTTAATACAATGCAAACGTATTCCAACACCCCCGCTCAATTTCAAGTCTTCTAAACAATATTCAAAATATTTTTCTACTACTTTTGCAATCTACTTGAAATTGGCAACAATTTTTAAATGGCAACATTATTTTATAGTGTAAATTATCTGTGACTCTGACATTGACAATCCAACTGACATATTTACAAAATTAACATCTTCTCTCTTAAATAGTTAAACTTAAGTTGACACAATGGTTTTGTCATAATGTCCGCGACATTTTCTTCACTTCTTACCTTAGAAAAAGAATGGTATAGAACTGCTATACGCGTACACCCGTAAAGGACAGAAATAAAGTATGTATCAAAACTATGTTGCCATGCTAATAAAATTTTTCACAATAATCATAATGTTAATAAATAAGCAGTAACATATTTGGAAAAATAAAACACTTTTGTATTGTTGTTATTATTTATTTTTTATTTTATTTTTCTTTATTTGGGAGAATAAACATTATCACAGTACAATAATACTACTTAAGATTAAAATACATATAAAAAAAAGTAATTGTGGAACCCACAACATTCTCCACAAATTAAGTTAATGAGCCGCTACCACACGACTATATTTTAATTTTAATAAATACTTACAGATTTTACAATAACTACAGCTTCCCTTTCTTGAACAGAACTATTGGTGTTATCAGCTGTACTAGGACTCTGAAAACAGTTTTGAACAAAAAGTTTAATAAACAAAATATATCCAACATTTTAATTCCATAACGCTATTTTAATTATAATGAATTTACCACAATCAGAATATCTTGTTGAATCGTAGCATCTTGGGGTTCATTAAGTACAACTTTATTAGCATAATTCTGAAAATTAGAAAACAGACATAGAATTCAAAATATATTCAGTTCATTTTTAGTTCTTTGTTTAAAAATACACAACAATTTATTTTTAACTATTTTTCAAAAAAAAAATTGTTGAAATCAAAGAACTTACATGTATCCACAATTTTGGAAATGCACTTTTATCCAAAAATACTTTGCGTAGAGTCTTGCGAAAGAATCGGCTCTCAAAATGCTTAGAGCATATGCGAGTGTTTGCAGTTGGCTTCCAATTTCGCCTACTTTCTCACGCACTTTCTCATCGTTAGGGAACCTTCAATATAGATAAATAATATTAGCATTATAATGTTTGTCGAACTATCACCGTATGCTGGACGGCACCCTAATGTGCCGTCCAGCATACGGTGATAGTTCGATTCCCGCCTGGTGGCAAAATAAAGTTTAAAAATATTTTTAATGTACCAGGCTATGTTTCTAGTGTGCAAAACGTGCAACGTAGAAAATCTACAATTATTTGTTGTTATTTAAAAAATATAGTGAATATATAATAAGCATAGATTACATACTTTTCTAACAGTCCGGCATAACCCAATTGTAATCTTACTTAAAGAATCCATAGGAGTTCTTATCACACCCAGGATTAATTTATAAATATGCAATTTCACAAACAACCTAAATAGGGCTAATTAATATCCAAGATAGTCATGTTTCAAAAAGTGACTTAGCGCAGAATTTACCAATTAAACAATTATTTGCGATGATTGGTATAACAAAGAAGTATGTATAAAGCAAGTTAATTGTAAAAAATGGCAGGTAATCTATTAAGAATATTTAAAATAACTAATTTTAAATATTTCCCTTTAAGTATGGGTAATTTACATTTACTTCGACAGGTATCCCTAAAACGCATAAAACCCGGCTAAATTCAGATAACACTTAAAATGGCAACCTCTCTTGACTTTCGTTGACATGTTTTCTTAGTCGGCAAATACGATAAAGCAACAAATTTTCATTAGCTATTTATCGTATTTTTTCACGCTATTTTGTACACGATTTAATGTAAATAAGCGGTAACTAGTAATAGTACACTTAGTGATTTAGATAAAACGATGAAATATGGGACTTACGTGTGAAACGTTATGTTTTCGTGTTTTCGTTCACTGCGACTTTTGCAGCCGATAATACAACACTGTACCATTGCTTATAAAGGTAGTGGAGTAAAACCCATTTAATACTTGTATGATTAAGCAGTAATCACAGTCCAAAACGTAATATTTCACGACGACACAAAGAAACACACATTACTGTTTGGCACATACGGTACGTGTCAGACAAATAAAAACACGAACTCTAATAAGGACAGAAAATAGTATACCTATCTCTACCGCACTTAGGAAAACATTGTTTAACTAGCTTGTTCGCTCTTGACATTGACATAAGCATGTCAGTTCTATATCATCCTTTTTTTAAGCTTCTTACATATTTCACAATCACATAACCTTTATCAACAATGTCTTTAACAAAATTATATCGAATGTCTATATGCTTTGAACGTTTCGTGTTTTCACAGTTGTGTATCATCTTGATCGCACTCTGATTGTCCACTAATAACACAGTATCTTTCACTACACAAAACTCACTTGCAAGTCCTTTCAGAAATAAAAGTTCAGTGACACAATTTGATGCTGCAACGTACTCTGCCTCTGCTGTCGACAAAGCAACTGACTGCTGCTTTCTGGATGACCATGAGATCAGGTTACCATCATGGTAGGCGGTAAGACCACTCACACTCTTTCGGGTCTTTTTGTCTGCTGCCCAGTCCGCATCTGAAAAAGCTGAAACAATGTTATTGTTCTCTGTCTTCTTATAGGTAAGTACTTTTTCTTTTGTTCCTTTTAGGTATCTCAGGATTCTTTTAGCTGCTGTCCATGCTGTTCGAGTTGGATTCTCCAGGTATCTACTAAGGTAAGATGTAGCATATGTTATATCTGGTCTGCTAATCATAGATATGTAGTTTAAGCTTCCAATTAAATTTCTATAAGGTACTTCAATTGCTTTTTCTGTTTCAGGTACTTCGAAGTTGGTCTCCATTGGTGTTCTGCTGTCCTTACACTCTGTCATGTTAAACTGTTTCAATAATTTTTCAATAAAATTTTCTTGTGATATTATTAGTGTTTTATTTTCATAATTTATTTCAGTTCCTAAGAAATGACTAACTCTTCCCATACTTTTAGCTTTAAATTCTTTCTTCAATTTTAAGGTAATTTCTTTGATTTCTTTTTCTTTGCCAATGAGTAAAATATCATCAACAAAAAGTAGTAACCACACATTTTGTCCTATATATAGACAAACATCATACTCTGATCTTTTTAAATAAATTTTCTCACAGAATTCATTGAACTTTCTGTTCCAGCATCTTGGAGATTCTTTGAGTCCATAAAGAGCTTTTTGTAGTCTAAGTACTTTATTCTCACTTCTTTGTTTTATTCCTTGTGGTATCTTTATGTACACTTCTGATTCAACTTCTCCATTTAAAAATGCTGTAGGTATGTCCAGTTGCTGTATATCCCAGTTATTTTGTAGAGCTTGAGATAATCCCATCCTTATGGTTGACATCTTTGCCACTGGAGAGTACACATTCATATCAGTTTCTTGTTGGTACCCTCGTGCAACTAGACGAGCTTTCTTTGACCCATCTCCTTTTGTTTTAAAGATCCATCTTGTGTCTATAGGTTTCTTACCTATTGGTAAGTCACACTCAATCCAAGTGTCTAAATCTTGTAATGATTTTATCTCCTTTTCTATTGCTGTTTCCCAATCTTTATCTTTCCTAATGGCTTCTTCATAACTTTGAGGTTCTTCTTCTGTTATTAGAGCATATCCTAAGTAAACTTCATAATCATCATATTTTGGAGGAATTCGTGATTTTCTCTTCTCTTTCTTTTCTTCATATTTTACTTCTGTATCTATTTCTTCTTCATTGCTACTATCTTCTGATATTCCTATGCTCCTTGCTTGAATCTCTGGTAGTCTCTCTTGTAATGGTTCATACTTATAGTCCATTTCATCAAATTTTACATCCCTAGATATCATTACTTCCTTTGTTGAAGGATTCCACAACCTGTATCCTGCACCTCCATATCCAATCATTCTTGTTTCTGAAGCTCTGGGTTCAAATTTTCCTTGTTTAGGTAGGTTTACAACATAAGCTTTACTTCCAAATATCCTCATTCTATTTATGTCATGTTTCCCTAAGTATATACTGGCTGGTGTCTCTCCATAAAGTACTCTGGTTGGTGATCTATTGAGTGTATATGTTGAACACATCAATGCTTCGCCCCATAGGTTTTTAGGTAAGTTACTTTCCAGTAACAGAGCCCTTACTCTATCCATCAAAGTCTTGTTCATCCTCTCTGCGACTCCGTTTTGCTGAGGAGTGTAGCCGCATGTTAGTTCCTGTCTTATTCCATTATCCAAACAGTACTTTTTTAAGTTTCCTTTAAATTCTGTTCCATTATCTGTTCTTATTTTCTGTACATTTATTCCCCTTGTTTTCATCCTTTGTATATATTCTATTAGTTTTCCTCCTGCTTCACTTTTATTTTTCAATAAAGCAACTTCTGTAAAATGGGAGTAGTCGTCTATTATTGTAAGAAAATATCTTTCTCCTCTGTATGTCTCTTCTGTGACAGGTCCTCCTATGTCACTATGAATGAGTTCCCCTATTTTGGAAGATCTTGGCTTCCTTGCGTCTGTGAATGGGTTCCTTGTTGCTTTTGCTTTCATGCAGATTTCACATTTGTTATTACTTGCTGGAAGTCCTAATATTCTTAATCCCTGATGGTTCAGATGACTGAATCTTCTATGCCATAAGTTACTTTTGTCTTCTGTAGATGTACTATATGCACTTCCCTCTTTCAGTTTTAGTTCAATAATAAATAAGCCCCCGCTGCATTTCGCTTCCAATATTGCTCCATTTTGTTTTCTAATTCTTGCAATACTTTTCTTAAAAATAACCTCAAAATTTTTGTCATTTAATTCTTTCACTGATATTAAATTTTGAGCAAGATTGTCTACTACCAGTGCATTAATAGTCACCGAATGTCCTTCTTTTGATATAAGTGTAAGAATACCTTTTTTATTTACTGTTATTATTTCTCCATTTGCAACTTTTATTTTAATATTATTTATATCCTTTACACTGTTCATATACTTTTCGTATTTACTGTTTACCATATTAAATGTAGCCCCTGAGTCGATAGCAAACACTATACTTTCTTCATTAGCTGTTGTTGAAGCACTACCTGCATAGGCGAGTACACTAAAGTTGTTTGTGGCTACTGCAGCTTTTCCATTACCTCTATGACCTCGATATCTTGGTCTGAAACTTCTTCCTCGGTTTCCTCTTCCTCTACCTCGTAACTGATTAAATGGTTGCTTTGGGCATTCTCTAGCAAAATGACCAGTTTCATTACAGTTGAAACACTTTAGTTGACTACCTGTAAAGCTGTAACTGACATCTGTATGACTTGTATCTGACTTCCTACTATTTTTGTTCTTTAGTTCCGCATCAAGTAATTTATTTTTCACATAGTCTAAGCTTAGTGTAATGTTAGTTGCCTCCATGGCCGTTATAGTAGGCTCATATATTTCTGGTACCGAAAGTAGCAAATGACACACTTTATCGTCCTCAGTGAGTCCATCTATGTCGTTTATCAACGTATCAAATTTATTAAAGTGCTCGTTTAGGTCTTCGTTCCCTTCACATTTTAACGTCAGCAACTTTTTTCTTATGTAAAGTTGTGATAGAGCGCTTTTTCTCATAAATACCTTTTCTAAATTATATATCATTTCCTTGGCTGTATTTGCTCTCTTCACGTACTCAATGTATTTATCTGGCAAGCCTTGCACGATGAGGTTTCTAGCCTTTACATCTTTTTCTCTGAAATCCTTTTTATTGTCAGGTGTTACATCCGTATACAACACATCCTTGCAGTGCTTTTCATCTAACAGACACTGCATTCTGAATAACCAATTGCTGAAATTCTCTCCATTGAAAATAGGAACCGGCGTGGACGACGCCATTTTTTCACTTACACCTTTTTACTTTATTTAACAATCTATTCTTTGCCAATCTGGCTGACATAGGCTTCTGGGCCCATAACCTATCGAAATATTGCAGAATGCAAATAAGAAGACTAGCCTATTTATGAATAGATTTATTAGTTACATATTATAACACCGATCGACATCGCAGTTACAGCCAAGAGATTTTAACAGAGAGAAAGAAACGGAAATACACAGTGACAGATAATCTTTTTTTTTTTTTTAATACAATGCAAACGTATTCCAACAGCACATGTGACGCCTTTCATAAATTCTGTCTTTGGTGCAACTTTCCACATCCTCTGATTAACTTTTTCTTGATAATTGTTTTTTTGAGGAAAATAAACCCTCGAACCATACCTACCGTAACATTATAGTCTTCCGGTAACTCACCGAGTTTCGCCTTGGTGTGTTTCCCGGTGGCGGGCACAAATTTATGTATGGTGTGGTCGAAGATGCTGACGAAGTATAGCGCCTGCTCCGCATGGTCCCAGTGCGGGCCCTCGCCCAGCCAGACCGGCTCTGTCACCGCCTCCACCACCGCTGACATCTTTAAAAAAAATGCACGTCATACATCAATATTGTTTTTGACTTTTTGCTACATACATATCGTTACCAGCTTATTACTGCTGGGTACAGGGTTCCTACATGGAGAAACACATGAGGAGTATGGGCCCTAACACCACCACGCTGCGCTGGTCCGATGGGGATTGATAGGTAGAAACAGTTGTAAAAAAAGTTATACTAGAAAGAAACATAGAAAGGCAAACGAACCACAACGCCACCGAGCTCCTCGAGACATACATAGGTATCATCAACCCCATATCCCCGAAGGGGTAGGCAGAAGTTCTTAACACACCCTCACCTTGCCAGTAATTTCTTTGTTCTTTAATAGAGGACAAGCCTAAATCATCCTTACTTCAAGCTCATAGGTACGAATTATACCTACAAATATACAATACATGAATGCAAAAAACACTTAAGAAATTTTTGGATTATGGATTATGAACAAACAGTGATATTAAAATAATCATTTGACAATCATTGGAAAGCACAACACAAACGCACCCTCACTCTCACTGATTTTATTTTTAATTTTTTTTTTCTGTGTACTTTCATAAAATTTCACTTGTAGCTATAGAAGAGCGGAGTCACCCGACACAGGCATTATTGCCTTAACCCTCTACTGCATGAATTATTAAGGAGATGAAAAAAAAAATTTTTCTTTGTGGATATTGCTTTATTTAGGTATTATTAAGACAAAGAATTCGAAAAAATATTAAAATGTGTTTTAATGTTAAAAAAAAACTGCAATACCATATATGGGCTCGTATGCACTTAGACAAAAACTCGCTTGGACATAGGTATATGGTATCGCATGCAGTCAAACAAAAACGTAACAAATCAATAAATAAAATAATATTTATAATATTAAAATATTACAAAAGTAATTTATTATTATTAGTCGTTGAATGTATGGAGACAGTTTCTTTACCATTTTATCATAGAAAAACTTTGCGTTTTAAGCGTTTTAATTTAGTATATGGTTTCATAGAACATACTATGAAATGTTGGCCTTTTTTAGGCCAATGTCCAATGTTGTCTGTTCTGACAAAGTTCAAGGTTCAAGGAATGTCTTGGTGCCTTTGTAACCTTTGTTTTATCTTTTTAAAAGATACGGGGGTACCAGCATGCATTATCTTCATCTGAACTTTCCTCATCAGTTTCCGGTATTAAAAGGGGTCTTTTAACTGGGAAAGGAATTGAGGATCCTTCGCTGTCGGAAACCAACTCATTATCGTCACTAACAAAACCATCACCCGGAATAGGATTAGCGTTTTTGGTTTGCCATAAAAGCGAGCAGGGTCCATTCTGCCATACAAAAGCAAAGAAGGTGCGATTACAAGATAAACGGGAAGAAAACGAAAAATTATTTATTCCTAATGAACTTAAGTCTGAATGCATACGATACCATATATGTCCAAACATATTTTCGTCGTACTGCATACGAGCCCATATATGGTATCGACATAAAAGTGAGTGAAAAGAATAGAAAAGAGGTAAAAAGTGAGAAAATAATGTTTGATAGATAAAGAAGACAGTATTCACTTTAAAAATATATTTTTTTTTACAAATACTTACGTTTTTTATGGTTTTTGATACTCAAAATATCACACAGACACTCGTCTTTTGTTTCATCGACTACCCGCACAAAAGTGACATTATTTCTAAATGTCGTCAAACCATGGACAAACTTATTGCATTTTGTTATTGCTAATAAACCACTACATGGATTTAAGAATGTGGAATTGCTTTGTTATTATATATTTACAAGTAAAACAACAATAAAATCGCCATACCATATATGGGTTCATATGCAATAGAGGGTTAAAAGGTAACTTCGGTCACTGTTCAAAATTATTGTTAATTTGTTGTGAAATTATTATTATTACCATATTCATCTTTCAAACATAGATAACATACGAATACAATCACGCCTTTTGTTGGTGGGGTAAGCAGAGATTATGATCCACATGTTATGTTCCCGGCTTTGTGCCGGGAAGAATCGCAGCGATAGTACGAGTACCCATACCGATAGTATTTACTTGTCTTCAGCTACTATCGATGCGATTCTTTACTTAATCAGTGATAATCTCAATCAGCGTTATATGATTCGTTTTAACATACAGGTTTTTAGCAGGCAAAATAAAATTAGGATCGCTTTAGATTCGAAATGAACACATTTGAGAAAGAAAGATAATAAATTTATTTGCTGAAAGAACTAAAAAAGAAATAATCTTTTATTGTGTTTTGGTGAACTTTTAATTGTTATTCTGTTTATTTAATTCATATACCATCTATCCACAAAGAACGAAATTATTGTTATTTTAAGGGAAACCTATTATTGGCCATATTGTAAGTTATATATTATAAGTCAAGATACTTATGTAATCGCTGTTGGTTTTCTAAATAAATAAATAAATAAAATAAATAAATTTGCATTAAAAGTAAAAGACTAGATATTTTATGTAATATGTAAAAGGCTGTAGCCGGGTTGAGACGGACGGGGCACTACTCGTTTGAGAGGCTGCGAGAAGCGCGGGTTTGATCCCACGTGGATCCCACCGCCTGTAGAACTGAGTTTGTATATAATTTATGTATATTATCATGAATATCGCTTGCCTCACATTGTGCCCGGTGCATATCTGGCGTTTAACACCTCTGCTTACCGCTTCGGAGAAAGAGTAGTGATAATTAATAATATGATAATAATGTATAATTAATATTACCTAAGTAGACGACCACCCACTACAACAAACAAACAAAATGCTTCTTGAATGTGGACTGATGAGCAGAGAATAAACTGTTTTGCAATATTTGTAATAGCATCCGGGGCCAACGGCTTGATATGCTTAACGAAGCACGAAGGAAGTATACCTAAATCAACTAACCTCGTAGGTACTTGATATTAGGTCCTTACCTATGAAATTGGTGTTTTGTATGGAGATTTTGGGGATGTCTGCATTTTACATACTAACATTTTATCAGTTTTCTTCACAACGACAAATCCAGATATAATAATATTTGGCATGTATTATTAGACAAGCTTTAGCAATATGTGTGTGAACACGCTTGATAAAAATTATTCATCGTTTTTATGTTAATGCAAATCAAATGATGTATTCGGGAGGCAGTTAAAAATAATTGTCTTTGTGTCTAATTTTAACACAATTAAACATACAAACAATTATCAAATTAAATAATACAAGCTCAAATATATGGTCTCTTTTTAGAATAGGCAAAATTATTAAATAAGAATGTTCTGAAACTTAATAGTTACGGACAAATTGCTAAGACAGAATAAAAACACCAAATTCATAGGTAAGGACCCAATATAAAAAAGTTTGTATCGCAAATAGTCAAAAAATGCCCTGAAAATTTACCTGTATTCACCAAGATAAACACATTATAATTTATCTAGATAATATAAAATTGTATGTATCTACCAATAAATATTTTTTTTTAGATAAATATTATTAAGTAATCGACATAAACAGTAGGTATTTAGTACGCACTCAAGCAAGGCACGTATAAATAGACTTCGAGTTGCTTAGATGCTGAAGAAGAGCAACGAACGGACACATTACCAAATAAATTGCATTGTTCCTATTGTACAATTTAATTGAAATTAAGACTATACCACCAGGGTGGCAAACAATCATCGGCCCACACAGATTTGCAGTGGTCACCGTAGCCTATGGACGCCTGCAACACCGAGGGCACCACCAGCGCGTTGCCGACCCTTAAAAAACCTTTTCACGCTTTTTTTGAAGGACTCCATGCTGTAGTCCCTTGGGAAAGCCTCACCATGGAGTTCATTCCACAGCCTAAGCGTAAGACTATTTAATTTATTCAGTAGTAGGAGCCCTAAAATTATTAGAACATAACAATCAAAGATTCAGAAACTGATGGAGCAAGGAAAGGACCAAGTAATCTGAAGGAAAGGTGGTAAAAGAAATTATAAAATAAACTTACATCTAATATTTAATAGGAAGTAATTAATTGAGCAACCATTTAATTACTTGGTCAGGAAAAAAGGTCTGCCAAAATCATTTGGGCAGCAAAAAAATATTTTGACAGCAATATAATTATTTGGGTAGCAGAATAATTATTTGGTTAGCGGAATTATCATTTGATTAGCAGAATATCTAATTGGGTAGCAAGATGCTAAATAATTTTTTGGGCTGCAATATTAATGTTACCGGAAATGTATAACATCTAGGAAAATGACCAATGAATGATCCAGGATCGATTCCTAGGAAATGTATTCTGATAGATATTAGGTTAAGGTTAACAATTTGGCAGCAGAGATAACATTTAAGTTGCTGCCCAATTAGTTATTTTGCAGACAAATTAGAAATATCTGCCCATAATTTGCTGAACAATTAGTTATTTTAGCTGATCAATTGTATTTTTATGCTGACCAAAATTCGAATATTTTGCAAACCGTTTAAATAACACCCATTTTATGTGTATTATCTCTAATTTAGAGAAACTGTTGTAGTTATGTAGTAACTACGTACAAATAGGAGGGGAGGGAAAACTCTGAAAGGATGTTCCTCCGACAGAAATCTGCTCATTATTTTTCGCAATATGAGGCAATATGTGAATTTCTAGGTCTACGGAGCAAGAAGGTAAATGAAAAAGTACTTCATATGCACTTACTTTATATTCAGAGCAGTTCACGATTACCGACGTCGTAATCCTTACTGTTGCTGCTAATATTGTACATAGCTTGATTGCCCTATATCTTATCTACCGCGATAGACGCGTCCATCTCAAGGCCACTTTTCAGATCGCGCCACTTTGACATGATTTTTATCTAAATTATTTAAAATATTACCTCACAAAATGGTAGATTATTAGTTAATCACTTGCGCAAAAGTGAATCAACAAAACAAACAACCTATAGGTTCAAATTCAACGTTGGACGTTTCGACCAGAGATGAGCGAGGATGCGTTACGAGGTATGAGTTTATTAATCACTCCTTTTTCTAAACGTCGCTTAGCACAGCTGTAATTGGAGTGACTCTATTGGTTCTTAAAACACATCCCTCTGGTGGAACCGCAGCCTAAAGCGCTGGGTATTAGAGACGTTAGATCATTGAAACCTAGGTATCCTTTAAAACCACCAACATTTCAAACGATAGGCATGTAAGTGGATTCGATGCGATTTAGGAACCCCTTGTGACTATATAATACAGAAGATAGTAGGTAGAGACAATGGTCTTAAATTCAGCGAACTATCTGTAATCTTTCGCAGTAATTTTTAAAGTATTATAATTTATTTAACTACTCAATGGACATGAGAGTGCCCTTTTTACTTGCAAATAATTGACCAAGAGTGTTTAATTTATAATTTCATTTACTTATAATCGTTAGTACCTTGTTATGTAAGTAAGTAGGTACTATTGTGTTTATTAAACTTAATGAATAAAAATAAAAGTTAATTAAATCAAAATTGTTTTTTGTGCAAATACAAGTTGCCCAGAGGAAAATAGAAAGGAAGCTCATCGGGGTTACGCTCAATGCCTGTCTCAGAGCACAGTAAGGTCTCCGATGCCGAAGCAAATAGCAGGCCTAAAGTGGCGGGTCACGTAGCACGTAAACAGGGCTAGTCGGCCAAAGCAGTAATGGAGTAAGAAAATACCTAGAGGAAGACAAATGCGATGTAAAGACGATGTCAAGAAACTTGCAGTAACGATGAACTTGATGGATTTAGGTGGCGCAAGACCAATGCAGATGGCGTAACCTGAAGGAGGCTTACTGGTTAAGTGTTCCGTGCCTATACCAATATGGTTAAAAATGGCTGAGAACAAGAATTGAAGTGCATAATAGAATAAATTGGAATCTGTGTGAATTGAAATAAATTATAAAGCTCCTAAAGCAACATTGCTTGTATGTAGGTAAAAATAAATTTTAATTTTAACCCCTTGGTGGTCACCGCGAATACCGTTCTACGCAAACAATAGATGTTTCTATTGTGTCTCGTTTATTATAGGGCATGTTTGTGTACCTGTCTTTTTGCAAATTTCTGCAAAAGCATAAAACAGATCAGATTTTATCTGCTTGTTAAGTGGATAACATAATCTGTGATAATGCAAACATTGCATTAAACTAAATCAGCTCGCTGATAACACTCGGGAATAATCTAGATTTTGGGTTTAACTTGAAGGTTTTATCTGATAAATAAATACTAGAATATATGAAAACAACTTTGAATAACCCGCGCGAAAAACCCGCGCGTGATTGGCCCGACATACTACGAGCGCCTGCCGTCCGAGTTAAAGAATGAAACTAAGGCCGGCATTACGGAACTAAACTCAAGCGTAGATCTCTGCTTGAGCACTGCTAGAGAGGGATGGCGCTATTGATCCCACACAGCGCCATCCCTTTTTAACTGCGCTCAAGCAGATATATACGCTTGAGTTTAGTTCTGTAATACGGGCCTAAATGACGAAACATTAGCTCGCCAACTAAAAAATCTTTTGTTAGATATGGAATTGTATTCGACCAAAGAGTTCATGAACTGACATAATAATATTTTTAATTTTCTTGAAATTTATAAATATTTTTTGTCTTTGCACTACTTGTAAGTAATCATATTTTATTATTACTGGGAAATTACTCATTTTAATTTTAATAAGTATGGCAATTCGATGAATTTTATTATAACATATTTGTAACATTTATAATTATTTATATAATGTTATTTATAATAATATATGATAACATTATATAAATTATTATAAATTTTATTACATCAATTATTAACAATAATTAATTTCACATTGCATTTTAAATTATTTATCATGTAATTATGTTAAAATGAGATAAATGAATCTAAATCTAAATAGAAAACCGCGATAAAATATATAATAATTTTCGAATCAAGCGCGCATTTTCGGTTTTTTTCTGAGGAATTCTCCAGGTTTAGGACTTGGTGAGTCCTAAGAAGCCTGGAGAATTCCTCAGAAGAAAAATTCGATACATATTCAAATACAGTACCTATTCTACGAATTGCTTACGTTACGAAAGTTTACATTAATTAAAAAAATCTTTCGAAGTCATCAATAAGCATTTTTAGGGGAAAACAGCAAATATTGAATATGAGGAAAGTCAGGGAATGTATGAAAGTTGCACCAGGACAGGGAAATTGCAAAATTCATTTCCCATTCCATTTTCTCTTTTCAAAATATTTATCCATCTAATTTTATTATTAGGTCCTTAGCTATGAAATTGGTGTTTTGTTATGGAGATTTTGGGGAATTCTGCATTTTCCATACTAATATTTTTTCAGTTTTCTTCACAACGACAAATCCAAAGATAATAATATTTGGCATCTATCATTAGACAAGCTTTAGTAATATCACACTTCATAAAAATTATTTATCGTTTTTAAGTGAATGCAAATAAAATGATGTATTCGGGAGGCACTTAAAAAGAGTTGTCTCCGTGTCCAATTTTAACACAATTAAACTTACAACAAATTATCAAAACAAATCAAAAGAGGTCAAAAATATAGTCTATTTTTAGACGAGGTAATTATTTTTTAGGAATACTCTGAATCTTAATAGTTACAAACAAAATACTAAGAGAGAAAAAAAACACCAATTTCATAGGTAAGGACCCAATATATTACATAAAACAACTTACGTGATATTTGATGTAGTCGCTAAGTGTTGCTATTGTGTTTATATGCAAGTATTGCTTGTTGCTAAATATTCAATGTAACTTCTAGCTTCGCCAAGAAGCTTGGTGTAGCGCGGACTATGGCAGTGGACTCCTTTTGAGGTGCTTTTGCCTAGTCTCTGACTAACCCTTAGGGAATGATAGACGTGATTATATGTAAGTAACTTCAAGATTTGAACTTAAGAATATAGTTTTAAACGTTTTGCGCTAGGTTAACGTAACGCACTATTCGCTTTGAATGAGGATATATATTTCGATGTTATTTCCTCATTAATTAATAATTTATTTTAAAGTTTCCTATAGAGTCTAGTGTTTAAACCGGTTGGCTGAACAGAAAAATAGGCCTTTATATTTTACTCGAAGAATTAAGATCGTTTACTAGTAGATGGGCTCATTAAGCAGGCCGAGACGTATTCGAGTCCGAACTGATGCCACAGAGAATTATCGCGAAAATTAAATGAATACTCTTTGAATAATTATAATAAGGGCAGTAAAATAAACTCTTTCTGTAATATTGCCTTTAAAAAATCTCACTTCATAGTTATAGAAAGCAATAAAAATTAATCATGACATGAGAATAAAAACGTATAGTCCGTCTGAATCAAAGTTGCCAAAAAGGTAAACAAAACAAAGGAACAAAACAATCTCTAAAATGTTTTGTGATGACTGTAGGTAATTGAAATCAATTGAAACGGACAACAATTGTTACCGTTAATTATATTTACGTGCCAATGTCCATGTAAAAAGTGTGATTATTGAATAACAAATTCGGTAAGTCGGCTTTTTTGGTTACCTCTTTGGCAACTTGGATTGAGACGTGCTATAGTTGGTAATAAGAAGGCAAGTATGTAGTACAGTCGACTTCAAAAATATGTCATGCACACTTGACAGGTGCGTCTTTATTCCCTTCTAATAAAAGTTATTGTCATACGTGCAAACATATTTTTGAACACGACTGTATCAACTCCTTGAAGTAGGTAAAGGAAAGTACCTAAATACCTATGCCTGAAGGGTGAATTTCCTTTAAAGGTTTTGAAAACTGCTGTTATCTAATATAATTATCTTTAAAAGCACTTGACCTTAAGATAACTTTGAAACGATAAAGATTACACAAAACGGGCTTACATAATGATGCTGAGATAACACTTATGAAGCGTGCTTCGCTGGTAGAATGGGTGAATGCTAGTTCGGATTTTCATGTAGAGGCACTTCTAACACCTCCATGCCTTTTCCGTACACGCATACAGTGGCCGTTTCACTGAAAAAAGACACACTCTTGTATGAATTTTAACTATAATATTAAATGTATTATATTTATTTTAATTATGTATATGTTATTTAATATATGTGATTTATAGTTTAATTAAATTAACGTGTATTATATTTCATCTTATTCTACGATTCTGTCTTTAATTTGTTTTCACTTTTTTCACCGTCATTCTAGCTCTCCTCACTTTGCTTTCCGGTTGGCAGGTAGAGAATGTCATTAGGCATTATGTCCGCCATTGTACTTTTGTGCATGAGGAATAAATAATAAATAATAAGAAATGAATATCTCCTAACATTCACACCTATCAACTAGCCCCATTTTAAGCAACTAATGCTGCTTATGTTACGGACACTAGATGATGGAATAAATAAATAAAATAGTTAAATTCATTTAAATCTATTTTTGAATACCAGGACATTCGCTTACACCAAAATCATCATCGTAAGCTGACTACCAAAAAATGGGCTTTTCCTAACGTTAATAAGAAACAAATCTAAAACCCAATGGGCCATATTTTTAAACGTGGACTATAGTTAGGCCTCGGTGACGAAATTAGCGGGAGCGGCGCGGCAGCGGCAGCGGCGCGTTCAAATGTACAGATTTAAATGGGACGGGACCAGTCACGAAGTCAGCGGCGCGGGGAGCGGAGCGGCGGCGGCGTAAGAGCGGCGAGTGGCAGTCGAGCGGTGCCCGCGCTGTCGTAGTGTCTATCGTTGGAAAATACCTACTTTCAGTGTTTAAAATTTATCGGGACATTGTCTCTGTTCCTCGTAGTTCCGATGAAACTCGCCTCTTTGTTTTCGTGCACGGTTATAGGAACTTACACCTTCTCTTGGACACAATAAATCTAACGTTAAAAACAAATTTCTAACAAAAAGATATTGTCGTCGTTGTTTAGTCATTGCGTTCGCTAACAGACAGAGAAATACTCTCAAAAACAACACTACGCCGCTGTGGCGCCGCTCGATCTGGCCGCTAACTTCGTGAACGGGTCGGGCGGCGCCGCCCTATCCCCGCGCCGCTCCCGCTGACTTGGTGACCGAGGCCTAAGACTTGTTGCAAACCTGTCTGTCTTTCTGTATTAGGTTTAAACCTAACTTTACTCCTGTTTATGGGAAAGATAACATTTATTTCAAACTTTATATAAGTAAAATGGTTATGTAAAATGAAGCCAACTTACCTACAATGTTTCAAGACCTCCAAGCCTTGTATGTCAGCAACGTCGCTGTACGCTTGCGACAGAAACTCGCAAACTACTTGTTCTTCTTCAACATGCCACTTAGATACAGTAACCCTCTGGTCTACTGATGCTGACAATAAATAATCATCAACAAACCTCACCCCAGTAACTTGCGAACAATGGAAGCTAGCAGTATACCATTTAGATAATACTTTTGTAGCATTCACATTTGAAATTGGTATTTCAATTAGTGATAGATATACAGCGTTGTCGTCACCTCCCGTAGCTACCAATATTTGTGAATCAGACAAAACTTCTACATCTATGCTGTTTATACCTGCTTTGTTTATCAATGTGGCATAAAAGGGTTTTAATGAACTATCAAAAGCACCAGTAACATCCCAAAGTGCTACTTCACCTCTTGTTGTACACGATGATAATATATTTCTATTTGAAATTTTAATACACAATGTTTTCAGTATACAAGTTTTGTGATAGCGTAGTTCTTCAACAGGTTGAAATATCCCTTTTACAAATGAGAATATCCTAAGACATGCATCTGAACAACCAGTGAATATAATCAATTCGTCATCATTCACTTTCATAAAATCTAAGTCCATTATTCTCGTTTCTGGGTCAAAATCTATTGTTGCATCTTTCCATGAAAGATTGTTTTTTCTGTCTTTGTCTGTTCCTTTTATCAGAAAGTCCACTAAATCTTCTGAAGATATTTTAAGCATATCCTTCTCAAGTAAAACTTTAATTGATCTAATGCAAATCTGTGCTCTCCCTCCAACAGATAAAATAAGTGTTCTATCATTATATTCAGTTAGTTTTAGCGATCTCACATTAGACAAATGCTTAAATACAGCTTTGTCTTCAAAACGGTTTTGCAAATCAACCAAAGATATTCTTAATGTTGTATCTTCACCGCCGGTTACATAAAAAACTACGGATTTGTCTAAAGGACTATGAAAAAGTTTTAAGCAATTTATTTCTTTTGTGTGTGAACTGTTTACAACGTTTCTTGAAACTATTTTGCTAATTTGGAAAATATGAGAATGAATATCAGAATTCCTTAGATACACAAGTCTGATTAATTCGTCATATTTATCATTTACTTTTTCTATATACCTAGTCACATCCCAAGACCTATGCCCACCTCCACAAGGAACTTCCAATATTTTAGCATAATTTTTAACATCATAAACAACAAAAATTCTTTCTTGAAAACCACACACTATAGTCTGATCTTGATCTAGAAATTTTTCAACCCATTGAAATTCTAAATCTTTACAACTCATGTATTTTGCAATTGATGGATCATCTTCATTTAATGCAAAATATTTTATAGTGCCATTTCTACCTGTCGTGATAATTGTGTCGTCTGTAATTGTTATACTTGTAGGTCCATATCTACCATGGCATTTTCTAAATGATTTGATTGGATTTTTATTACCTTTGCAGTATATGTGGACATTGCCACATCTATCTCCTACCACAAGGGTTTTATTAGTAGGGTCCATAGCAACAGAAGTAAGCCATCTTTCTTTACAATGTGGAAGCACATATACAGCATAAGTATCTATAATGCTATTATTATAACAAATAATGGTTATACTACCCTCTTCTGCACAGAAAACTAGATGTCTATTCCCAGCCCAATGCATTGATAATAATTTATCGATGTTTAATTTATCATCAATTAATTTTATTAAGCCTGCCTCACCTTTGCAGCTTTCAGCAAAAACATCCAGTTTACCAGACATATCAGCGACAGCAATCAATTGCTTACAATTTGACAAACTTAATAATTTGTAAGTTGAGTTATGATTTAAAGTGTGAACTTTGTGAGTTTTATTAATTATATCATTGTAAATCAAATTATCATTGTCATCTAGGATTACAATATTCCTTTTAGATGTAAAAGCTATTTTCTTTGGAGTTGTATCTAAGCTAAAGACTTCATTTTGATCATAATCTTTGGATGTTGTTAGAGGATGTAAAACAACAGCACCGTCACCTGCACCAGTCAATAAACTGGTACTATCAACATCTACAGACCAAATACCTCCATTTTGGTGTGCTAATGTCTTTTTAGTCAGCTGCCCTAGATCATCCCAGAAACATATCGCAGCATCTTCTCCCACGGATATGACAAAGTTATCAGTGATACAACTCCTCATAACTCTAGCTGCGTGCCCGTAAACTTCATGAGCACAGGTTATGTTGACATTTTGCCAATAATCTGTAGTATTTGATGTCATATCTAACATGGGAATAGTAGGATTCACACTCCATATTCTAACTGACCTGTCGTCTGAAGTAGTTACAATTATTCTTCTTTCTAAATTGGCTGAGATTGAGAATATTACTCCCTGGAATAAATTAAAATGAAGTTAATATTGACTCGATATATGCTACCTAAACATCTTGTTTAATAACAATTTTAACAATATTATTTGTGAAATTATGTCTACATACCCTATGCTCCTTCAAGTAATGTAAAGGTTTGCTATCCTTTGTTGTGTGTATTATAACTTCAGAAAACACAGTACCAGCAAAAACAAGCAAATCGTCTTTCAATGGTACCAGGAGACCACTATATAGTATTGAATTTTCTGTACATTCATATTCATGTACCATCTCCAGTTTGGAAATGTTCCAAATCTAAAATAATAAATGTCTTATTTAAATAAAATTTTAATTTTAATTTTTAACACATTTTGTAGTAGTGACTAAGTAAATTGCAATTCAAAGCTGAAAATTTTATTGTATTTATTGTTTATTATAAACTCAGTCTACATATTTCAGTTAATTTTCATTCATCATCATCATTTCCCTGTCATATTAAGTTGTTTATTAAATATTTATATACCTAATTATATTTATTTTTCATATTTCATACCTGTACAGTGTTATGTGCTGTTAAAATACCTATCAACTCATCTTTGACCCAAGCTGCTGAATGCACCCAATCTTTACATGTAATGGCTTCAAACAAACAAATAATTTGTATTTCAGCTTCACTTTCATCATAGTATTGTAAGGAGATCACAGTGAACTGTTTTCCCCCATACACAATAATCTTAGTTCCATCAAGATATGGTTTAAATCCATATATTTTTTGACCTTTTAAGCATATTATTTTACGCAACAAGTCGAAGTTATCTTTAGAATAAGCAAACGCCGAGCTGCCGATGCCTAAAATTAAATATTTACTCAGTAATAATCACGAAAAAATTAAGAAAAACCGACAGATTATTTTTAGCGAGACTTACCAGCTAATATAATGTTATTAAGCAATTTTACTGCAGTAACATCAGTTCGAATTAATAAAGACATTTGTGTTTGTTTTAAAACTACGCTCAGTAATATATTAGAATTTAAAAATAATTATCCACGGACAAAAAACACCACAGAAAGGTTGTTTTTAGGTTATTTATTAAGGATGGTGTCAGATTGACATTGACGCATTGCATTACTTCTTAATCTGGATAGGCAAAGGAAATAAATTCTTACTATATTTAATACTAGTGGTTATAACTATCGGGTTGTCTTAATGATTTCATCAAAATAGAAACAGGTATTAAAAATACAAATATTTTTGATAACAAAATGTATTTATGTATTATAAATTAACGACTAATAATTTAAGGTGGCATAATAATCAACTACTCTGTTTGGTATTTGTTTAGTGGATAATGTTCGCCATAATTCCGTAGATGATCCTCCATTTCTTGCACTTGTTTTCTGAAATCATATTTTATATGAAATAACCTCGAAAAAACATTTAGATACCTTCGTGACAGGCACCGTTTACCTACTTCTTCAATTCAATCCCGCAACTAATTTCAATTATACCTTTTGTTATAATTTAAATTAGTTGCAGTTAAATTAGTATCTACATACACATACGACGCATAAAAATATGTTAATAATTTACCGCTCCTGTTGCTTGATAGAATGAAAGTTAAATCATAGTTAATGTCACGAAGGTATGTCACGACTTCAAATATCATTTGTGTCCTTGAATATAAATCAATTATTATTGAGTTATGAAAAGTGTTTAATATTGTAGTTACATTATTAAAATATAATTTTTGTTTAATCGTTTGTTGTTGCTCTCAATAATAACGAGTGTGATGACGACAAAACTACAGTGTGGAATAAATATTTCTATGCATTTAGAAGTTAAACCAAAACTATTATATTTTTTAAACTTCAACAGCTTAATACTCACTGGATTCTTGGCGGCATTTCATAATAGACATCTTCTAGCATCTCCTTCCAGGGTGGAAGCTTCTTCTTCTCGGCTTCTTGCATCGTCTTCACTACCAAATCTCGAGACTCCTTGTTTAATATCTTATCTGATTCTTCGTCCCAGTAACCTGATTTTTTAAATTTATTAATATATTAATTTTTTTTTAGCATAATATAACTCTGTCTCACTATCGCTGATTACCATCTACACAACGTGAATTCTGACTCCAACTAGAGAACGTATTTATTAGTTTAGTTCATTTGAGTAGGTAATTACCTTTTTGTTCTAAGTAAAGCTTAAATTTATGGACTGGACTTTCTCCACCGGTCCATTTTTGTATTTCCTCAATAGATCTGTATGCTGTGCTGTCGTCAGATGTTGAATGGTGTCCTACTCTGAAAATAATAAAATTTTTTTTGCTGTATTTTGCTGTTTTTTGCAGAGTACCAGCCCACTTAGCCAGTTGCTACCTTCTTTACAGGCAGCGGCAGCGCTCCGCAAAGTTCAGCAGAGATACCAACCCATATTGGGCCATTGTGGTGGTGTTACGGCCCATACTCTTCAATTGTGTTTCTCACGAGGAAGACCTATGCCGAGAAGTGGGACGTAGGTATACAGGCTACAACAGCGCTCCAAGGAAGGAATGGTTACAAAGAGAACAAACATTGCAAATTAATGTTATTGAGAATGTTAGGCCTTAACTGCTACATATAATAGTACCGATAGTATTCAAAGGCCCTATGTGAATGTGACATTAATTGGGAACTTACCTATAAGACATGGCTTCAATAAGAACAGGCTTGTTTTCTTTAACAGCCATTTCTCTAGACTTCAACACAGCATTGTATACAGCGAGGGTGTCAGTACCATCTACACGTAAGGTATTAATGCCCATCGCTGGACCTCGAGCTGCAATACCATCCCCGCGGTACTGTTCCCTGGATGGCGTCGAAATAGCGTATCCGTTGTTTCTGCTGTGGACAGGTACAGAAAACATGCTTGATTATCTTGGCTGCTTGAGTGCATATGAGCTCATTATTGGAGGTCTATTGGTAGTTTGCACATTTTCCATTGTTTGCGTGTTGCTTGCTACCTGGCTATACATACATACATATATATATATAATCACGACTATTATCCCCTAAGGGTTTGTCAGAGACTAGGCAAGAGCACCGCAAAAGCAGTCCATTGCCATAGTCCGTGCTTCACCAAGCAGTGACTGCACTCAGCGTACCAGGTAGTGAGCCCGTCGCCGCTATACGCTATTGGATGGTTGTGCAGTTCCAAATCCGTTAGTCGCCTTTTACGACCCCAAAGGGAAGAGATGGGTTGGTAGTATTCTTTTAATGAGCCGCTTCCACAAGACTGACAAGACATATTTGATAAAAAGCCTTTTTAGCATAAAACTTGAAGCTCTTTTTGATTATTACAAAAATAACGCAAGGAGTTTGCCAACAAAAATTATATCACAATGAATCGTGTTCTGGTGAAATTTTGTTGCAGCTATGGCCAATATGTGGAATGAATCTTCGTACTTGGTTAGTCAAAATATTAAACTTTACCACATCATTATAACGGGGCAATCAAGAGTAGCAGCGAAGTTAAAGGCAGCATGAGCATCGCCTTCTGAGGCTGCTCCCTCGCCAAAATAGCAGATCACACAGCGGTCGTTGTTGGGTATGCGTTTGAATGCGTATGCGGCGCCCACTGCTTGAGGCATTTGCGTCGCTGGAATTAAAAATAAATCTAATTACTCGATGTTTTTGAAGAGTAAGTACCTACCAGGTTAAACTAAGTAATAATATTATCATTCATGTACCTACGTTTGCCATTTATTTCAAGTTAGACGTCTCACAATATATAGGCAAAAACTCTTAAGATATTATAATGATAATCTTAATACGCGTCCAAAAAACACTTGCAGAAAATAGTTAGTTTTAATAAATGTATTTATTGTTTTGCTATTTTTTTCATATCTGCGTAAGATTTAACGTAACGGAGCGGCGGGTAACTGGTTTTTAATATTTATATTCAATACCGCTTCAGAATGTGATCATAAATCACTTTCGAAGGTCATCTTTGTATGTATTTTATCCTGTATGCAGATGCTTTCGTATAAATTGTCCCTTATAAATTAACAAGTTTGATATATCAAAGCTCTTTAGTGCAATATTGAAAACGTTTAAATGTTGTTTTCGTGTCTGCCAATTATTTTAAACAATTTACTGACCTAATGGGCTGGAAATGGTGACAATATTGTGTTGCTTGCTGCCATAGTGTACAGGCATCTGTCTGCCCTTCCCAGCATCTTCACAATTGCCGTAACATTGGTTGATAAGCTCTGTGATGGTGACCCCTCGGTGGAGGAGTACTCCCACTTCCCTGTACTGGGCAAACACTAGGTCTGATGGGGACAGAGCCGCAGCGCTGCCTACATGGATTCCTTCCTCGCCGTAGTTGGTCATATAGAACGAAATGCGACCTTGTCTGAAATGAAAATGATTAAATCGTCAGTAGTAGACATACTAAACAATAATAATTATATAATTTACAATCCCCAAAAAGTCTCCAAACTTTCGCTAATATATCTTCTGGATCCAACTTATATAATATGTTCGTACGTAAAATCATCCGCTTATTGTAACTAGAGTTGAGACTATTCTGATAAGGTAGGTAGGTAACACCTCACACTCATTATTGTAACCATATTCAGACAAATAAACGATTCTTATTCTTATTCTTGTTGTGGTTTCCGGCAATTTCACCTGCGTGGTGCCCGTTCCCATGGGAATATTGGGTTAAAAAGTAGCCTGTATTCATTCTCAGGCTCTGTAACAAATTTCGAGTAGTTTTAACGTGAAAGCGAGATCGACAGACAGAGTTATTTTCGCATTTATAATATTAGTATGGATTATTCAAGTCAAATCCATCTCTTCTAATCATGAAGTAATGAAGATATAAATGAGCAGAGCAAGCGAAAGTACGTAGCGGGATCGTAACTAATCTAGAACAAAAATATCTGCCTACCCTACCGAGAAGGATGTGCTTGTATTAATGTAGGTGTCTAGCTTACCTTTGAGACTCATACAAAATCTTGTCCATGTTGCTTAGCTGCACCATCGTTTTGTACATATTGACCAGCGTCTCCTTGTCCAGATTAGGTTCTTCCCTGTTGTCGATGACCTGACCATTGTTGTCCAGCACTCGATAAATAGGGATGGGGTCATAGCTGTTTTCATTTACGTATTTCAACTCGTTCACGAAGGTGGCGCGTGCGCCGGGAAATTCAGCCAATTTGCCATTTTGTGTGGTGTCTGGACGAGTGTGGGTCGACAATAGCTAAAAAAAATTTAACGTTAAAAGTTATAGTCTATATCATAAGTTTTATAGAAATCTCATCTACAAACGCAAACATTAACATAATATTTATCGTAGATAAATAAACCGAAGACACACCATTTTTAGTTAAAATAAATAATTCAAACACGATAAGTTTAATTTGAGCAGTAACATAATTATATCGTCATTACTCTACTGACGTTAGATGTTTACATATTTTTCTTGATTCGCTGATTACAGTACAAGGATCTAAAACCTGATTTTATCTCATAGGTATTGAAGTTTTAAATTACTCTCACAATCTTATTGCAAAGGAAATAGAAGTCACACAACTGTAATCCTTATCCGGAAATGGAAATGTACATAGTTCGACAGAAGTTATTTATAGTTGATAATATTTACCCGAACTGCTTGTTTCAAACTATTGAGCCGCAAAACACACGCAGTTCGTTTAAGCGCCATTTTGTTACTGACGCAACAAACACACTTGAAATTAATCAGTAGTTGTATTTAATGAATGTTTCACATTAGCAAGTACGATAAGGGGTATGACCTCGCCACAGCTGTCGTATGAGGCCAGTAGGACATATTCTTACTTCTGATGATCGACGAAACCAACCAAACACAATAAAACCTCAAACTACTTCAAAAGTGTAAGGTTACGGTAATGTTGAACGTCTCTCAACATATAATTGTTACTAAAGTGAGAATATAAGGCGCTAAGCAAACTGGTTTCCAGCTGTTTATTGTAATTCAAATTCTAAAATGTCTATTCCGAATAGTTTCGTGTTAGAGGACGGTTATGAGTGTCATAAACGTTTTACAAAATTCTTAAAAGAGAAGATGCCAATCATCTTTTATACATATAATAAAACTGTCTACTGTCTGTACATAGAAAAAAATGCTTAAAACCAAGTCAGGGGAATATAAAAAGAGGGAAAATACAAAAAAAAACTTAATTTTTTGTTTCTCTGTCTGTGTGTCTGTTTGTACGGGCTAATCTCCGTAATGGCTGGACCAAATTCAATGAAATTTTGCATGGTGATACCTTATATCCCTGGTCAACATCTTAGATACTTTTTATTCCGGAAAATTAAAGGGTTCCTGTGGGATAGTTAAAAAACTATAGTAACTGCGGACGAATTCGCGGGCAACAGCTAGTTAAAAATAAAGAACATAATATTATTATGTGCTTTATTACTGTATATATTATATACAGTCTTACTTATCGTGTATTTTTACTATGTGAGTAGTATCTCTGTAGTGATGGGTGGGGTCTGGGGTGGGTCATTTAATATCGAAGACAAAGCCCGTCAATAATTTTTTTCGTTGTTAATGAACTAAAATTGTTGGAAGGTTAACATGGCAATAAATATAATCAAACTAAACAAATAAACCTAAATTTGTCGTCATAAAAACAATGTTTTAAGCATTATTGTGTTAAAAGTAAAATAGTCTGTTCCTCAGTTATTGAGGATTACAGGTGAAGCTCGCTTCCACCTTCGGCCTTATCGTCACTTACCATCAGGTGAGAGAAAGGCCAAAAGCTTACCTGTCATATGTAAAAAAAACAAATTTCAATATTTTACAATTTATAAATTTAAAAAATATATCATTAAATAAAAAGCTAATTACCGCGAGCGCTTCCAGCAAGTACAGCTACAGAGTATTGACTGTGGTTGTAATTGATACAAGCGGCCGGATTCCGTGAGTAAGGCTTTTCAAGAGAAGAACCCGGCAAGAAACTCATGAGCCACTTTTTTAAATAGCCAATCATATAATATAATTATAATAGATAACTATTATTGCTTTCGAATAATCTATATAATTAATGGCAAATATTGTTTTTGTCATTAGGAACCAGTTAATGTACAAAAGAAGGCGTTAAAAACACTAATGAATGAGCTGCCTACCTTGTGCTGATAATGATTCTTATTATTGCTAGGCAACAACTTTATCAAAGTACCTGGCAAAAAAGATAAAAAGATTATAACGATGTAGGTATCGGTGTTCTGTTTGCTTAATAGTTTTTTTTGCCAGACCAGATCCAGTATTATGATAAGCTTTTAGCTTTAACTTTATAAAGTACTCTGTGGCTTTAACGTTAACGCAGGCTGTTATTTAAAGCACATTTGAAGTCAATAGCTCGTCCACCAACTGTCAAATTACTTCAATCAATTTTGCACTTTTTTCCTCAAGCATTAAGGCTTAAAGTCTGTTGAGTTTTTTTTTACAGTTATGATCAGTCGCATGTGCGGGCGACGACCACAGTGCAATTAATACCAGCAATAAAAGTCCAGATTGGTGTTTGAGTTCGTGTTATCACAGGATTATTAGTATTCTGTGATAGGTTCTAATTTCATTCATAATCAAATCAAGAATTGCACTTTGCATCACTGATTCGAAGTAATTGACAATGATGTTGATGATTGATGATGGAATTGTCTCTTCAACGTTATGATTATGCCAGTGGCTATGTCGACATAATAACGTGTTTTATATGAAAGAGAGTTTAGTGTTTTTCTTATCATTTAATGACTGAGTTTAAATATAATACGTCACGTTACGTTATCAGAATATGGCCAAACATACCCATTATAATATAGGTACGGAATGTGCTTTGCGTGCATTGTTTTATAATTGGAATAAAAATCGGTATCTTTTATAAGCGAAATGTATAAGTTTTCTACGATGTATTGAGTGATGAGCATGAGTTTACTAGACTAAAAGTTAATATTTTAGGTAGGTAGGTATTGTCTGTGACAAAACTTCATTAGATTTTAAGTATAATTAAATAAATTTAAATGAAATTAAAAAATAAAGAAAACTTTATATGCTAGACACATGCTAGAGTTTGTCCGTGTTTATTTCGCCGCGCCTCAGAGTAAACAGAACTGGAGTAGCCTTTGTCTAACATTCCCCTCTGCCAAATGCACAAGCATCGGATGCTTGCACGTTTAATAAAACTAGTTGAGCCGCCATTTTGACAGCCATAACATTGTAAACGTTGTGGCGAACAGTGCTCCCGCAAAAATGCCTGCCTGTGCTGTTTTTTGTTGTAAAAATAAATAGAAAACATCGAGTATGCTAAAAGATGGTGTCACCTTTTATTTGTAATTATAATTTTTAAGATTTCATGATTATTTACTTCATTATTTCATGTTTTAGAATTTTACGATTTCAAATTTCGAGCGCTAGTCTCGTGGGGAGTGCGGCTGTGACGTTGTCAAAACGCACACCCCACGTGATTATTTTAAGCGTGTGTGTGCGTGAAATTTAAATTTGTGTGTCGAATTATGCATGTGTGCATTTGTAAAAACGTTGTGCGTTGTGCTGGCTTTTAGTGTAGAAGTAACCTCACCCCCCGCAAGAAATGGCAGAATAAAATGTTTGAGAAATTGACTAATGGCTACTCCAGTTCTGTTTACTCTGAGCGCCGCGCAGACCCGCCCCGGTAGCCAGTACCTACAATGGTTAATACACCTTCCAATACTTTTGTCTATGAGGATGTTGATACAATTAACTTGTAGAAGAAACATCCATGACTAGAGAACAAAATAAATAAAAAACAAATAAAAAAGTTGTCAAAACGCACACCCCAAGTGACTATTTTAAGCGTGTCTGTGCGTGAAATTTAACTTTGTGTGTCGAATTATGCATGTGTGCATTTGAAAAACGGTAAAAGTTATTGTTTATGTGTGCTGGCTTTGAGTGCAGTGGTAAACTCACCCCCCGCAAGAAATGGCAGAAAAAAATGTTTGAGAAATTGACTAATGGCTACTCCAGTTCTGTTTTACTCTGAGCATGAAACAATAAAATAAAGTTGTCAGGGGAGATTTGGCGGCATTAGACTAATGGCGGACGTGATTTATATGGTTTCGGAGTGGATATTGTTACGTAAAATCAGTGTAGTTTTGGGTAATAAGTGTCTGTGATGATGTGTAATGTGGAGGATTATCGAAATAAGCGTCAAGTGGTGTGAAAAGTTTTTTATCGTGGTAGTCCACCTCATCCAAGTAGCACTACAGTGTCTGCCATCGATCTTTTGACGCCAACCTCTTCCAAGATGCATTGAAATGCATTACACTAGCATTTCAATGCAAACTACTTAAGAAATAAAATACTAAAGACTTGGCTGTATGGGCTTCGATCCCTTTGCCTTTCCTACATGGGAGAATCTTACAACACATAAAGATGTCAACATTTTGTTGTAACCACACAAGAATTTTGTACTGTATGATGGATGCCAAACTCCCATACAATAGCATGAGGCAATGTTCTGTCTCGTTGCATGCATGGGATGTTCTGTCTCATTGCATGGGAGTTTGGCATCCATATAGAGTATAAGATTCTTGGTTGTGGTTGTAACAAACATTATTTTTTTGTTATAAAACTATGATACTTATATATTTTTATGATTTTGAAAATTATCGAAAAAAAGTTAAACTTTATAGGATAGGACTTTACTGATATAAAATTTTTCAAGTTAACAAAATGGGATGTACGAATCACATTTATCAATAGTAGGTTTTAGTAGTCATCTTTATTTGAATATGGCAATTTTAATGCTTTAATGTCACGCGTTGAGTATTATCCTACTTATTTGTGATGACCAATCAGTACACTTTATCATGCTTGGAAAAATTACCTATTGACATTATTTGGTTTATTGGCAGTTGTCATTTTGTGTTAGTGGAGGTTAGTGACAATAAATTGTTTTCTCTTTAGTTTTTATCATTTTAAAATGCCATATTGGTATTATGATAAAAAGGATTTACAAAATACACCGTCTTTTCGCGATGGCATTACTAACGAGACGGAAAATAGGTACCGGAAAGAGGGTGCAAGGTTTATCATTGATACTGGATCCAAAATGGACTTAGGTTATAATACAGTGGCCACTGGTGTTGTTTATTTTCATCGGTTTTATATGTTTCATTCGTTCAGAACGTTTCCTAGATATATAACCGCGTGTTGTTGTCTATTTTTGGCGGGCAAAGTGGAAGAGACGCCAAAGAAGTGTAAAGATATAATAAAAGTTGCAAAGTCTTTGCTGACTGAACAAAAGTTCAGTACATTTGGTGAAGATCCCAAGGAGGAGGTGATGACTCTCGAGAGAATACTGCTACAGACTATCAAGTTCGACTTACAAGTGGAACATCCATATGGGTACTTACTGAAATATGCAAAATGTTTGAAAGGGGACAAGACAAAGCTGCAGAAAATGGTGCAGATGGCATGGACGTTTGTTAACGATAGGTCAGTATATCACACATGATTTCCTAAATAAATATTCCTCAATGATTGTGCTGACTCATTTAGGAACATGCACCACTTTGTGAAATTCTCATTTAACACTGTTTTCATAGTGTCTAGTGGTGACTCATTTGAATGTAGTGTGTATCATCAATATATGGAGCACCATAGGCTTTTGCTTATACTATGGAATTTGTTTTTATGCTTCTTTATTATTCCCGCTAAGCTTGGTATACTACCATAATAACCATAGATTTAGGATGTACAAGACACACATAGGCATCTTGGAGCCAAGACAAAAATATTTAAGTCATTGTGTTGGTAAATGTCAAATTTGTTCGCCTCGTAGATATAACATATCTGTCGTTCATTCGCTTTCTTCGTTTGTATCTTTTGGTGTAGCAAAAAAACTAAATCTGTGATAATTACAATTGAACTCCGTAATTTGTTTTAACTTAAAGAACCATTTTGGCACCCATGTTATGCTGTTATCTGTACGAATAATCAAATAATGCTTTATGTTATCTGCAACTTATTAAATCTGCTAATTTTATCTTCAATCTGAAGTTAGCCTGTTTGTGTATATGTGTAATGTGTCTTTCATATTTGTTTTGACTAGTGTGGGCTCACAATAAAGATGATCCTTTTTGACTATTTGCTATTAAATTAATTAAGTTTCATTATTTTTTTATTTGGAAGTCGCTGGATGCCGGCACCACAGTACTGGTTGTTGTGGAGATTAGGGGAAGCCGATCTGCAGCAGTGGATGTCAATAGGCTGCTGGATGTATGGAGGATTTTTTGATTGGTTTTTTATGACTTATTATCTGCATTGTCATACTCTAATACAAGATATGATTATAACTTCCTGAAATCTAAAAAGGGTTCTAAATAAAGGAATTGATAAAAATTTCAGCATATTTATAATGTAAACTATATGATTTTGCTATAGTTGTGTGAATTATTTTGGTCACTGCAACAATACAACTGATATAATATTAACTTCTTTTCAACAGCTTATGTACAACATTATGTCTACAATGGGAGCCTGAAGTAATAGCAGTAGCGCTTATGTTCTTAGCGGGGAAACTCAGCAAGTTTGAAGTGGTAGATTGGAATGGACGAACACCAAAGCACACAGCCTGGTGGGACATGTTTGTAGAAGACATTACTATGGAATTGTTAGAAGATATTTGTCACCAGGTTTGTAAGAATTCTTATGCAAACTTCAGTTTATTTAATAATAATAATTATATTTAATAATAATATTTTGTATATTTAGTCTCAATATCTATTTTTGGATAGTAAATCGTGTGCTGCCAGCAACTTCCCCAGATAATCAGTCCAGTTTAGAGATATTATGACATTAATCAAAACTTTATTTTGATTTAAATAACAATGTTTTTGACACACATTGTATTTTCTATTTTATGAGTAGTAACCACATTTAATTTAATTTGTATGTATTATGTATTCTGGTAGGAAAATGTGATCCTATAGAAACATTACTGTTTTTAATATATTATGTCTTAAATATATTTAGTTAGATAGCATACACATTAACATAATTTTGTGCAGTGTATCAGAAAAATACCACACTATTTAACACATGTAATGTAGTGTGTAGCAATTAGATGATCATTATCATATTTTCGAAATTACCAAACTCATTTACTAATTATGTAATTAATATATTTAAACTAAAGATTTAATTAATATAATTTTAGCTTTGGTTTAGTAAGGTAACAATGTTTGTCAATACTATTTTACTGTATTCTATATGTTTAAAAGACCTTTACTTGTTTCTTTAGAAACATAAAAAATGCCACAATGCTCTTAACAAGTATTTAAATTTACCAATGAGCCAGGAAATCTACCTGCCAGTTGATTTGGATTTGTTTAATTCCAGGTGCTAGATTTGTATTCAATGCAAGCGCAGCCTTCTGGCGGCGATTCTCCGCCGCTGCCGCCCGTCAATAAGCCGCCAAAAAACGAGAAGAAGCCGCCCTCCGGTACACCGCCCACTTCCGCATCACCTGTCGCCCCTATCGCCGCTAAGGTCGCGACGCCGGTGAAGAACGGCGCGGAAGCGGAGCCGGAGCGGGAGCGGATAAAACCAGAGCCTTTGCGGTACCCCTATCCTTATGCGGCGCCTCCTCCTCCTCCAGTTACATACAATACTCCTCCACCACGCTTACCCCCACCGCCACGCCTTCCTATGTCCTTGGTGTACACAGAGCCACCTCCACCTCCAATACCGCCTCCTGGCCCAGTCCCACCGCGGTTCCCCGTCACCGTCCTACCGCCGGTGCCCGTGAACGTCCCCCCGCCTTACTACGCGCGGCCGCCCTTGCGCCCGTACTACCCGCCACCATGATCGGACTATTAGGTTATTGTGTAATTTTTTTACAGAAATATACGATTAATAGACTGTGAATGTGTTTTTTTGTGAAGTTTTTAGTGATTTTAATTGTAGTGTAAAAGATAATAAAGTCAATTTTTACTATGGTAAATTACTGACGCATTTGGTTTAACACGGATAAGAATGGGTACTTTATCTCAAAAAGCTGTCAAGACCAAGACTTTGTAAACCTTTTGGGCACTAATAGACATATTTTCTTATTTTATAATGATCATTAACCATCAAAGGGGTACAAATTTTTAGCCTTGACTGTTATCGTTACTTGATTAATGAAATACATTTAATATATGTATATTTTAATTTGTACAGTATTGAGATGCGACTATGTATAATGTTCACCCTAAATGGTGTGAATGCCTTTCCTGATCTATGATTATAAATGTAAATGTAAAAATTACCTTAATATAAGGTACTAGATTTTTTAATTGAAAAATCACAAATAAAAATAATAATTTAGGTATTATATTTTATTGTCAATTCAAACATCACAATCTGGGAAATTATTGCTTCCACATTCCGCAACATTAATATTTCATTATTTATAAATAATAAATGAAAATGAACAGTTCATTTTATTAATACTTTCTACACTTTACAATACTGTTGAGATGGATTTTATAAAATTTTATATAAATAGATCAAAAATTCAATTATAAACGTGCATAAAATTAGAAACAATGCCAAACATTAGTGCCTACCAAACGTTTATAAAACACAAAACGAGTTTTCTCTTATAATTATAAAAATAACATAGTTGCCATTCGACTAGAAAATACAAACAATGTTTCCGGTCAAATAAAGGATACAGCTTGACATAGCAACACTTGTTTTTGGTTTCAATAAAAAAGAGGCCTAGTTATATTTAATAGAGTCGTTTTTTAATAAACAGTGTTGAAACATCATTTAAAAATGCATCCTTTATTCAACCATCCTGTACAGTCATGAACACATAAGTGCACCAGTATAATAAAACCCATTTATCTAAAATACAAATATCAAATACCTGAATAAGATTTCCACAATCTTAGTACACAATTATGTGGTTGCTTCAATACATTACAGTAAAATTTGCCTCTTTCATTTCATAATACTAAAAATGACTCATAAAACTAGTATTTTGAGCAACCATTCTGAACATAAAACAATCAAAATTTGTTTCCTCTAAAAGTTCATTCAAAAAGTTTTCTAGATTTAAAAATATAAAAAATAGCTACATTTTATAATCTATGAAGGCACACGTTAATTACATCAGATCGCAATATAATCTCCATTTTAAGGCACATGATTAACTTACAAACTATGAAATATCGATAAAAATGAGTAGGTATTACTATTTATACATATAACACACATTTCCTTTTAGGCACAAAATTACACTCTTACTAAAAACTAACAATAATACTTTAAAAAAATAATGAATTGGGTTGAGTTTAAGTAGATAAAGTGGTGTTCATATTGAAATCATTAATGAGGTAAATAGTGAATTAAATGTATCTGTCTTATATGTATAAGATTTTCATTTGATTTATTATTATTAATATATATTAAATATTTTTGAAACATGCTTGTCTCATTTTCAGTCTCAGTCGGTTACTTCAACGGGTAATCTAAATTATATAGCAGCACAATATTATAAATACATTTATCTACACTCATGTTATTATGTTCGAATTATGAACTCTGACTCGAACTCATAATGACATACTTTTTAACACAGATGATAAAAACGAAAATTTAAAAATGGAAACTGTAACATAATGACCATTATGCAGGTTGGACTCATTATGCAACACTTATTTTTCTTAAAAACGCACAAAACTATGGCAAATGTTTTCCAGATAGCCAAGAAAAAATAAAATTAATTAAATTTTTTGTTTTATTTCTTTGAATAATGAGTGTAGATAAAGTAGTATATGTAACTGCACATAACTCGGTATTAAAACACTCGCGTGATACGCGTATTTAACCTATATTATGTGACAGTTACGTAAACTACTATTTTTGGAGGACCCACCAATGTTATAAATGTCGACACATATACTTACAAGGTATTTAACGAATCATCAATCAAGCTAACATCGTAAATTACATTTGTTCTACGAGCGTTATCATAACTCAATACATTGATTTTTTTTACAAGCTTATATTGTACTGTCGTGACATTAGTAAGTCTATCTTCCAATTACGGCGCCACGCGCGACACTAAGCGATAAGAACATTCAGAAATTTATAGGTAGTTATTTTTCTGTGAAAGTAATATGTATTATTATTAAAAGTTGTAAAACAAATGGTGTTATATAATATTATGTTAGCTAATTCTTGTGAGGTTGAAAATTCATAAAAAATAACCCTGAATACATGTCTGAAAATTCTTGGTGGCATGGAAAAGTTTAATACAAAACTGACAAATATTTTTTTTATTAAGTAGTAGTGTCATATATCTTCTCTATTATTTTGTTGTATGTTACACAAAAAATCTTGATGTACTTTTCGAATGTGAAACTAATACTAATTTTGTAACTATAAACGACGGTTGAGTAAAAGACATGAGAGTGAAATGGTTCTTTATTTTAATATTTATTGCTCATCCGTACCTACGTTCGGTGGTTTGGCACTTTTATTTAGAAAATAAACTTTATATATATTTTTGTTTTTTTTTTTCATATTAAAATGGTGAACAGATTTTATTAAAAAACATATATATATTTATTTGTTTAGTTTTAATTTCATTGTTAGGGTTGCCACATCATTAAAAAGGTATTTCAAAATAGCACTGATAAAATTAAGGAACAGGTAGTGAGCATTGAGCGTCAGGTTGCTATTAGTTAGGTGCATCCTTGTATTATAGATTTAGTTAAATAACTACAACTTTGTAAATGACAGATGCGATTGAGGCTTGTATTGGAATAAATAATTAACATTTATCTGCAAATTTACTATGTAAGTCAATTACACGTCGGAAAGTCGTACTATTCTTATATTATAAACGTGACAATGACAACAGCAAAACCAGAAATTATTTTCTTTGTTGCCCCATAAATGATTGCTATCAAAAATATGCTATATTTTGCCACATTATACAGGTTGATCCAAAAAATAAAATCCAAATAGGTCAGTGGGGAGAAATACTAAACTATGACAGATAGCGAAATCTGTTCTTAGGAACCATGCCATCAATTATAGATAAATTAATATTGGCATTCAATTTTTTTCCTTAATTTCATACTTAACCAGGAATCGAACCAAGTCGAATGTTAAAAAAAAGTCATAAATAACAAAGAACACATTTTAAATGAAATCCTGTTAAAATAATAAAATAATCTAATAAACATGATTTTTTCCAACAAAGTAATTTTTCAAAAATTGTAGCCATTTCCTTGATGCATAGGCTAATTGTCTTGGGCAACAAGTGTAATATTGAGTATTTATTTTATTTTTCCGATGTGCATTTGTGTTAAGATACTCTCCGAGTATCTTGTTAAATAGTCAACAGTATCGTAAATTAATCGAAGTGGCGTAATTTGATTGCGTTGGTACAGATTCAAAACAGATAAAGTATTTAAATGTTCAAAGTGGTAGACTGATTCCTAGATGTTGTATCAATCCAATAAAATTACGACACTGTTCAAGATTTAAAAAGAGGCTTACCACTGATGCACTTCAAAAAAACTCGAACTTCGAACAATATTATACTCGTTACCCAAGACAAATAACCTATGCAACAAAGAAAATGGATAAAAATTTTTTTTTAAGAAAGTCATAAACTTTTTGAGTTTGTGTGAAAATGTGTTCTTTGTTATTTATTACTCACATCAGCATCAAAAACAACGAAACATTTTTTTTAAATTTTGACTTGGTTCGATTCCGGTTAGGTACGAAATTTTCGAAATCTCATTGTTTCGGATTTCTCCCCCCTGAATCATTTGGATTGATCACCCTGTGTAGTCTACTTTGGCGTTTACGATTAAGTCAATCTGTGATTCAAAATGTACATTATTATTCGATAGGAAATTCAAGTATTATACTAACTAAATTGATTGGTAAAAGTTTTTAAATGTACATTTTACAACACTAACAAACTCAGTGACAAGTGTTGCCAGCACAGAAAATTAAGTTCAAATAGTAGTTCTGACAGCTCACAAGACTTCTATAAACTGTCGAATTTCTAAATAACTTTTGCACTTTATGTCTAACGCGTTAAGTTGAATATTTCATACGAAATTGTTACAGTTTTAGTTTAATCTGACGTGCTGTTGTCTGTACTCTCTAAGACTTGTATTTTAAATTCATTCAGTGTTTCAATATTTATTGAAATATCTCTGAATATAAATAATTTCGATCGTATATCATAGTCGTGTTGTGATCATATAAGCCTCGATTGTTTGAGGTACTCTAGTAGTACCTGGTGGAGGAATTTGTATTGGTGGACGTTCTCGATGAGGTTGGAGCGCTGTTGGTGCAGCATGCTGATGGTGCGAGCGATGTCCAGCTCCTGCCATTGATAAATAATACGGTTAATCCGTAGAAAATGTAATATCATTTATGCAAGAATGTCAGTCAGCGTCTTCAAATATAGTGTTATCAAAATCCTCAGCGTTATCAAAAACTTAACATTCAATATGATCAATTGTTCTGTGCAATCATGAGCAAAAAGACATACCATTTAAGGATTTTGCCATTCCAAGGTTGTAGTAAATTTTTGGCTGTTGTTGCAGACATTAGTCGGACGAGAAATATAAAAAGCTTGTTATATTGCGGAAAATTAATATACATACATAATTCACGCCTTTTTCCCACAGGCAGAGATTACATCCTTCCACTTGCTACGATCCCTGCATATTTCTTTCGCTTCATCAACTCTCATTACATGCTCGGCGATTTCGGGTTCTTTTGACCTGGCCCTTCTCAAGAACGTCTTTAATTTGGTCGAGAAACGTTCGCCTAGGTCTGCCTCGTCCCGTATCTCTACTCACACCCGATTCATATATCCATTTAGTCAATCTATTCTCATCCATCCTTTCCACATGTCCAAACCATCTTAGCATACCTTTCTCTATTCTTGTCACTACATCCTCTTTCAAACCAAACTTCCTTCTTATCACATCATTATATATCCTGTCACTCAATTTTACTCCAGCCATGCTTCTCAAAGCTCTCATTTCTATCGCATTTATTCTACTTTCTTGTCTCTTCTCCCATACCCAACATTAACTCCCATACATCAGTGTTGGGACCAGCACACCGTTGTGCACTGCTACTCGTGCCTTTTCAGAGAGCATCTGACTACTCATAAAAGCATGCATAGCCCCCATTCACAATGTTACCAGATTACCAGCTTTATTAATAGCAACATTAAACCTTTGCGTCAATTTCATTTTTAAGCCACATCGTATGCTTAAGACATTAACATTAAATAATTAAGATGAAAAAAATACGATTTTTTAAAATTTGATTGAATTTTGATTTTTTTTGGCACACGCAGAGCAGTACTATTTCCTGGTTAAACTTGTTATAGCCTACCTGATTATTGTCTAATATATGCAGCAGCAAGTCAGCCGCTAGCGCGGTGCCGGCGCAGGACAGCTTGGCGGCGCACAGAGCGAGCGGCCACAGCCCGCCGCCCGGGCCCGCTCCCTCCTCCGCCTCCGCTTCACACGCTAGTCGCAGCCCGTTCACTTCTGATAGAAAACCTGGGTACGGAAAGATTTAACATAATGTTACTTCTTGTTATGTTATCAGCTGTGCCTGTAAAGGTCTAACTTGAAATAGAGTTTATCTACACTCATGTTATAATGTTCGAATTATGAACTCAGACTCGGACTCATAATGACATACTTTTTAACACAGATGACAAAAACGAAAATATAAAAATGGAAACTGTAACATAATGACCATTATGCAACACTTATTTTTCTTAAAAACGCACAAAACCATGGCAAATGTTTTCCAGACAGCCAACAATAAATAAAATTAATTAATTTTTTATTTTATTTCTTCGAATAATGAGTGTAGATAAAGTAGTGTATGTTACTGCACATGAATCGGTATTAAAACACTCGCGTAATACTATTAAAAACCCACCAAGGCTCGTTTTTTAAAACCACGCTCGTGTTTCAATAACCTATATTATGTGACAGTTACATAAACTACTATTTTAAAAGCCTGTTTCACAATCGACGAGTAAGTTCTGAATAGCTTACTTGGCAGTTTAATTGACATAAATTTCATATAACAACTGTCAAATGATCTGCTAAGGCCCAATTGCACGTTCGAGAGTTAGCGCCTAACCCAGTCCATATATTTGCCCCAGGGTTAGGTGCTAACTCTCGACCGCGCAATTGGGCCTTAGTGAGCTACTCAGAACTTACTCTTCGATTGTGAAACAGGCCCTTACAGTCGATTAAAATGTTTCACTTTAGACGACGTTTGGTCGTGTCATCAGCGATACAATCTACTTTTCTTGTCTTATAGTACATCCGGCTCGAAGGACCAATTTTTGAATTTAGCGCAAGGACTCGGCCATCATCGATTTGAGTAGGTATATGGCGTTGAAGAGTGAGGTAGAGGTGAGTGTCACCTAGCAAGTGGTGCACGGGGGGCGCGGGGGCGGCGGGCGGCCAGGCGCGGCACGCCACGTGCCAGACGTCGCGCGCGCGCCGGCCGCAGCGCACGCGCACGCGCGCCGACGCGCCCCACGCCGCCACCGAGCGCGACACGCACGACACCTGGAACTGGAATGGGAACACGTTACTGTGGCCTCCCCGTCACGTTTTACATGGTTCAGTTGAAAGAAGTTCAGTTTGCTTCCTTCGCAAATAAGTTAAAAAAAAAAAAGTTAGATTGACTACAATCCGCCTCCTAAATCAACGCATACCTTACTTTATTAAAAATACATTGTAACACTAATTTTTACATAACTATTTGCATTACAACCTAAACTTAGGACAAAGCAAAATAACTGAGCCTGAATTAGGTGACCTTGTTTTTCAGGCAATATTACATACTATAGCGACGTCTCACTTGCATTCTTGTTTTAATAATGTTTTGAGGTCGCGATACTTAACACGTGACTAGAAGCAGAGGCCATGCGATTCAGAATTTATTCCGAAAAAATCGAAAAAAATCCGGGAAAATCGATTTTCCGAGTCCAACCTTTCAGCGATACCAACCTTTCCGTAGTCTATGGTGGAGTTATCTTTAGGAAGGTAGTGCGGATGGTTCGTATCGCCGACTAGCGCTATGAGCCTCGCGCCCACTTGCCACGCGCATTCCCACACGCCACTGCAGCCACACGAGCAGTTCCCGGGAGTCGCAGGGGTGGACCCGGCGCCAGGCGCACCCGGCGGACCGGGCGTCGGCCCGCTGCCCACTTTGATGACCACGTAGAATCGCTGTGTGCTGCCTACCGTCATCTGTAACCATAGTTGTTTCTAAGGCTATTACATCCAAGCAAACAGACATCGTCACACCTCTATCCCCGAAGAAATAGGCAGAGGTGTCAACTCCCCATGTAACAGGGGGACTAGCCTGGCGATGTTTATACATTACAGGCTATTGCCCACGACTTCGTCCGCGGTAACTGTGGTTTTTTAACTATCCCACGGGAATCCATTATTATTCTCTCAAAGTCCGGTTTAAAATTGACAATGTTTCATACAAACTTTCATCCCCTATTCTATCCCCTTGGGGGTAGTATTAATCAAAATCCTTTCTAAGCGGATGCCTCCGTCATATCATCTACCTGCTACCAAATTCCAGCCCGATCCGTCCAGTGGTTTGGGCAGTGCGTTGATCGATCTCTTTGTCAGTCAGTCACCTTTGAGTTATATTAGGTCCTTACCTATGAAATTGGTGTTTTGTATGGAGATTTTGGGGATGTCTGCATTTTACATACTAACATTTTATCAGTTTTCTTCACAACGACAAATCCAGAGATAATAATATTTGGCATGTATCATTATTAGACAAGCTTTAGCAATATGTGTGTGAACACGCTTGATAAAAATTATTCATCGTTTTTATGTTAATGCAAATCAAATGATGTATTCGGGAGGCAGTTAAAAATAATTGTCATTGTGTCTAATTTTAACACAATTAAACTTACAAAAAAATATCAAATTAAATAATACGAGCTCAAATATATGGTCTATTTTTAGAAAAGGCAATTATTTTATAAGAATGTTCTGAAACTTAATAGTTACGGACAATATGCTAAGACAGAATAAAAACACCAATTTCATAGGTAAGGACCCAATATATAAATATAGATAATAACACGTATTCTTCCAACTTACCGTAACATGCGAAGCGTTTATATACCCGTGAGGGTTGGCCGGCGTGGGCCGTAGTCGCACCCTATTGTCGTCGTAGGGTAAGCTGTCGACGGAGTACCCGTTGAGGGCCGCGTGCTGCGGCAACAGGGCGGTCTCCACAGACCCGCCCTTCTCCCGCCCTTTGGGCAGCCGCTCGAAGGCGAACGACACTTGCTCGTCGGACATCTTGCGTTCTAGGAGTTGGCACTGGAAATGTTTAAAATAGATTACTTAATACTAAGTTTTATCGCAGGACCCATCTCTTCCCTTGGGTGTCGACTTAGAACTGCACAACATCCAATAGCTTATAACAGCGACGGGCTCACCACCCGTCACGCTGAGTGAAGTCTATGCTGGTGAAGCGCGGACTATGGCAGTGGACTGCTTTTGCGGTGCTTATGCCTAGTCTTTGACTAACCCTTAGGGGATAGTAGTCGTGATTATATATATGTATGTATGTTTATCGCAGGACGTTAGCTGTGGAACAAACGACAGAAGAAACTCCATTAGCTTTGTTTTATTGTTATGTTTTAAAGAGGATTAAAAAACTACAGTTATGAAAATACTACACGTTAATTTACAGTACGTCACTATGTTATTTATCAGATAGTGTCGTACGTAAGCTAACAGATGATACATACAAAACGCTTAGACTATTTAACCCGATAAGGGTCAAAGCGAACACCGGTATTCGCTGATACTAATAGATGTCTCTATGTCTGGTTTTTTGACAGTAATGTTAGTGTAATCTATTTTTCAGAATTTGTATTATTTCATTTCTTTTTTTTGTGTTCTAAATAAACCTTTTAATCTATCTAATGGTTGATCGCGATTGATGATAAATAAAGACATGACTTTTCTTATTAATTAGCCGTTAAAAGTACAAATTACGAAGAGTTGTCATCGTGCGAATATATCATTTTAAGAATTGACATTAAAATAAGTTGACCGAATGCAAAGTTGTCATTGTGAGGAGTGGACATTTCGAGAAGTTGTCTTTTTGCGAAGTTGACGTTATAAGAAATGTGTATTTTTGTCCGGATGCCATTTTGAGCTGCAACGAATGGTCGGTGCATCATAAAATTACCTATTCAGCATCAATTTGGAAATCTTTCACAGTCGTTATTTTGTAAACATTGGACTTCAACAAAACATATTGATGCAAATTAATTAATTTCATGCAATCAACTGTAAACACGCCCAATCAGACAAACATATGGCCACAAGTATTCTGATATGGCCCGCTAAACAGATAACGTTATATTTTTACAATCAGCGCGCTAAACACCGAACGAGTCATGAGACAGCGTTGTGGTTGTTGATAAATACGGTCGCATGTTTGGTATTCGATCCTGAAAACATATTTTACGTAATCTCTTTTATTTGGACTTAAAGTTCATTTTTGAATGTTAAGGATAAAATTGAATTTATAAATCTGTCTTTTTATGGGGTTATTTAATTGAATGTTATATTTTACTGAAATTCATACTTTAGGTATTATTTCAATGTTATTTTAAGTGGTTAAAAATCCCAACAATTAACACTAATATACGGTGACTTAGATATTACTCATAATAAATAAGATTTTGCACTGTTATTTCAGATATGGTAGTAAAATACTTTTTGAACTGTAATTACAAATACTTCTTAAATACTTACCAAAGTTTCTTTGGTAATACTAGGTGGGAGAGGTTGGAACTTGGGCAGTCCCGTTGACCACCTGTGCTTGTTCGCTGGTTGCGGCGCGGGCTTCGCCCTGTCGCGCCCCAGGGTCGCGCTGCGCACCTCGGGCTTCGCCCCCCGCCCCATAAACACCCCCCATCTCCTCCTCTTCTTCTCCTTACTACTCACACTCGCATTTTTTGACTCGTCCGTTGTATTCAGAGCAGAGTCCGACATTCCCACACTACGATCCACAGATGAATGCTCGATACTGATCGACGTCACATTATCCGATTTGTTTATTGTATTGTTATTCGATACTCTTGTAGACAAGCTCTGGTACGGTGTTTCGTCATCTTTCAACGATATCCCCTCAACGGACAGTGCAACGTTTTCAAACTCGTCTTGCTTGTTCAACGAGCGGTTCGACGAATGCGCGTCTTTGGGCACGCTCGACTCCCGCACACCTTTTATTATTTGAGCGTTGACATAATGACTATCGTTCTCTACTTTGGCTGGCACGTGGTAGCTTGGCACGTTCAGAGTTGCTTTCAAGTTGCCGTACTTGTTGATGCTTGGGTGACTGCTGTTTCGTTCGTTTAGCCGCGCGATTTCGTCTGTTGTCGTCAAACTTTGAGCTCGGTCCCTCATAGTGGTTTTGTGCTCATTCTGCCACGGTAACGGAACATTCTCATATATCGGCTCCTGAGTATCGCTCAGCTTGCTTAATTGTTGCGTTTGAGGTAGAACAATATGCCTTTGATAAGGCACTCTGTGCATCGGCATAGAGTACATAATATTCCCTCGCTCATCGTAAACTTTTTGTATGTTGTCTGAAATGTGGTGAGTGTCTATGATAATGTGTGGGTTCGGTTCTAGGACTGATGCTAGGTTGTTGTAGGTGCCGTGTGTCGCGGGCATTATGTTGGGTCTGGCGTAGTTAACTACATTATGGCTTCCGGTGTTCAGGTATCCTAAGTATTGCCTATTAAGAGCTGACCTGGTGGACACTAGGTCGGGACTTGACCCTGACACGTGGGAGTTTATGTATCCTCTGTGGTAGTTGAGGGCCTGGCTGGCAACAGCTAAGTCTGGCGTTGAATTTGATGCGAGGCCGTTGGAGGGGTACGGGGGAGGCGGTTTGTATACATTGACATAATGCATCTGAGGGTTTAGTTCTGTTTGGACGTTGGGATTGACCGCGATAGGGTAGTTCGGAAGATATTTGAGCCCATAAGGGTAGTCTTCAGGGTTGACGGCCTGGTTTAGCGAGACGGTATGTCTGGTGACATCTGGATAGTGTATCCGATGTATATCGGGGTGAGATCCGTACGCCAAAGGCTTCCCTGTTGCCGCCAGCGGCGAGTGAGAGTGATTCTGATACCGGAGTTGTGCTTCCGTTCTTTGTTGCTGATATTTCTGCTGTACTGCTGTCTCGTAGTCGGGCGCTGGGCGATAAGAAGGCAGCAACGCCCTATGAAAAAGAAGTGACGATTAAATATATCTATTTATAAACTCTTTATTGCACCAACAAAAATATACAATACAGTGAAAAATACAAGTACAAATATTTTAGATTTTTAAATCGATTTTGATAAAAATTACAGATTAAAGGCACTGAAACATAGGAATGTAAAAGTATTTACTACATATTGCTTTTAATTTCGTAGAAAGAGTTACAATATAAATGTATAGATAAGATAAAGGGCCCAGGTGTTATCTATATTAAATACTGCGCTTAAATATTTGTTACTATCTCTTGGGGTGTGAGTTGATTAATTGTAGGCTGCTGAAATATTTTGGATTGTTGAGTTAATATTTATTATTATTACTCATTATTGTCAGCATTAAAATTGATGAATATCAAGAATGCATAATTTTGATGGATTTATGTTTTAGGTTTTGCCAGGCAAGTGTACGTGCTGTAGTTATATATTTTGCACTTTTATACCACACCAAGTACTGTGCCTAAGGTTTGATCTGTAATACGGGTACTGTAATATGGAAAGTGATCAATAGAATCGCAGAGGAAGACCATGATGCGGTAACTCCAAATTAAGTTATGAACGGGGCGGAGAAATGATTTACGAGAAAAATTGCCGTCTTTAGCGTACTTGTTAGTTATAATTGGGAAGGAATTAATTGGGTAGCCATTTAAATTATTTGGTAAGCAAGAAAGGGGTCAGCCGAAAAATTATTTGGGCAGCAATATATATTTTACCGGCAATGTATAAAATCTAGGAAAATGTTCAATGAAGGACCAAGTATCAAGTCGTAGGAAATGTATTCTGATAGTTATTAGGTAAGGTTATTTTTTATGACCATTAAAAAAACATAGGTTTATTAAATAATATGGAAGCAGAGAAAACATTTGGACTTGCTGCCCAATTACTTATTTTGGTGATAAACTAGAAATATCCGAGCCCATAAGTTGCTGCCGAACTAGTTATTTTATCTGACCAATAAAATGTTTTGCTGACCATAATTCGAATATCTTGCTAACCGTGTGAATAACGCCCGTTCTAATTGTATGCTGACCTGTTCCGGAGCGCGGGCTGCGGGTCCGCCAGCTCCAGGCAGGAGGTGGAGTGCGCGCGGTGCGCCGCCGTCAGCGGCGGCAGGCGCGCCGCACTGCCCATGTCGCGGGGGTCTCTTACGTCCAGCTCCTCGCGACTCTCTGACAGTCCATGCTCCTGATAACAAAGACTTGTTCATTGGCTTTCCCAATGTACCTAAACAGAAACAGAAAATCTACTACACCATTCAACATAAGACACCATACATTAATACACAGACATCATGCGCACACACACAGTTTGACAAATAAAACAAATCTTCTTTTCCTTTTCTCTTTGTTATTTAGTTTTATCTGTCTTAATGCCAAGCAAGTAAATGTAAAGATCTATAGCTAAGGAAGAGGGAAAACACCTGTCACAAGCATTTTTATGCTCAAAAGGTGGTTTCAATCACATACTAACTATGTAACATATTTTTACTGAAATAAATTATTATTATTATTACCTAAGGCTGCCTGTCCACCAACGCGGAGCGAGGGAGCGGAGCGGAGGTTTCAAGCAACGCCATTGGATAATCGAGATATCGGATCAGCAAAGCGGACGTTTGAAGCGATGCTATTGGTTAATTTTGACACAGCTCAAGCTCCGATTCTCCTCTCCGCTCCAGTGGACAGGCAGCCTTAGAGGGGGCGAGCATGTTTGAAATAGATTATCAAATAATCAGTGTTTTGGTTTGGCTGTTAGAAAACTGGTCTCATGCTTAAGAATTTACGCTGGTCAGTGTACCATTTGGAGAAGATCTTTGGTGGCGTAGTGGTTCGAAAGCCTTAGATTTTTCTTACATATGACAGGTAAGCTCTTGGCCTTCATCTCATCTGATGGTAAGTGACGATAAGGCCGAAGGTGGAAGCGAGCTTCGAATGTAATCTTCAACAACTGAGTAACAGGCTATCATGCCTCTGATTGCCGGAACACAACAATGCTTAAAACATTGTTATTATGGCGACAAAATTTAAATTTACACATAACATCATCACGCCATTTTCCCCGAAGGGGTAGGCAGAGGTGGTAACACTCACATGCGCCAGATATATTAATTGATATTCATAAAGAACTGTACATAAGTTTTATTCAAACTTAGTGGTGCAGGCGGCGGGATTGAACCCGCGAATCCTGTGACCTCTCGAACCAGTAGTCCCCCCCCCTAGCGCCCCGTTCTGTCTCAACTCGGCTACCGCTCGCTGCCTTATATTTAAATGGTAGAAAATAAATAAAAAAACATGAATGCATTATGCACTAGGTATCTGAATATCTCTTTGATAGTAGGAATCAAAGTTGATTTAAAACGTTGATCAAACTCTCCCCTAACTTAATTATTTGTACGCAAATAATGATTTCATAACATTCCTGTGATGACTTAACATTCATAATAAAAGTAAGACTAGATTGGTTGGAAAGTTATAATAAGTATTTTGTAAGCAAACCACGTTTGATCGATGATAGTACTAAATAGATATCAATATCCTCAGTAAAAAAATGATTTACTATTTTAATGCGTCTGTACAACACATAATAAAATTGTAATAGCCGGATATCTGTCTGTATATAATGAAAAATTTAAAAAAAGCACTAATATAAAAGTTTTTTGTCAGACCAACAGAAGACAAGCCACTTTTTCAAATGATTGTCTTTCCTTCCCCTGGAAAAAACATATTATCATATTCATCTAGCATTTGCACGGGACTTCGTATGGTATGGATTTCACAAGTTCTATTACTTCCATAAGATGGAGCGATGGTTTACGAAAAGCTGATGGTAGAATCAGTTGCTGGATGCGAAGAGACGAAGAATGGGTCAAATTGCGAAAATTTGGGGCCGGAGATACACGGCCTGATGATTAGCATATAAAAAGATTAGATGGGTTCCTTATGAATATGAAGAATAGTTATGAATATGAGAGTGGATGGTGATGCAGGGAGAGGAAGACCAAAGAAAAGATGGATAGATTGTGTGAAGGAGGATATCGCTAGGATGGGTGTGAGTGTTGATAAGGCGTGGGACAGAGGAGAATAGAAGATGATGACACGTTGCGCTGACCCGAAATGAAATTGGGAATAAGGCAGTCAAATGATGAGATGGGTTCCTTAAAATGGGGAGTGAAATGTGAGATAAAACCATTAGTGGCTCGCAATGTGCCGGCCTATCAGTCTATTTATTCAGTAGCATCTTCGCATATGGATTCATCTACTGGTTACCATCAAATGTTAAGACATTTTCTGTGTTCGAAGCGCTAAATTGTATGATTTTTTTTGCCAACAACAATAAACTTAACTTAAATTACTCAATTAACTTTGGAATTTTAGATTGCGAAGCTTGCCGGCGAATAATTTATACAATACACTGCATATCTGTCCAACAACATGAACATGAATATGGGTTCCTTTTAAAGGGGCGTGAAAAGGCATTTTTTGGGCCGGCAAGGAGAGGGTGGCTATGTAGGTAGTATGTTAGCATGCTGCACTATCTTCACATATGGACTCCTCTACTGCTTATCATCAGGTCATTTGCTGAGCTTTTTATATATAAAAAAAAAACAAAATACTCATCTTTCTATACGTAGGTTGCCTAAAACATAAGCCCTTACAACATAACATAGGCATAACATAAACTACACATCCTCGGACTAGGCGATACTACGACTTGCAGATTTTATCGCGCAAAGGAACCACCTATACACATCCTTGGGAAAGTGACGTTCTGCACCACTACAGAAGCCGGCACTTCGGAGGCCACGTAATCTCTCTGAAGAGATTAAAACCGCTTCCCCCAGGGCCATCGTTGACTATATAAATCAGCGCTGGAATTGGGGAAGTGCTGTAAGTAGATACAGTCACAATAGATCTATTCAGGTCGCAGTGACGCGCTAGGGCCAAACCGGCCCTGGTCACCCTTCTTTTATAAAAAAAAAACCATAAGGCCATGCACGGGACATTTGCTAGCTATATTAATAAAAACATAATTGAACTGAAGTGATACAGGTGAGTATTAAACTTGCGCCCACTCTTCCTCGTCTGTTGGAACATCATAACAAAGTTAGGATATATAATTATGGTTTCCAACCGCTACAAATGAATGAACATACACTTTCTCTGAAGCAGCAACATATAACCATCCTCATTTTAGTTTTTTAATAAACCAGCACTGGCACACACTTTACTAGTATATCGTAACACTTCTCCGCGAATCACTAAGGAACTCTAGATCGTCGATTGAGTACTTTCGCGTGGTGCGCATGCAACGCTGCGCCGGCGCAACTGCCCGCGATCCTATCTGTAGATCGGTATTCACTTGTTGTTTCCGCTTTTTAATTAGTGAATAGTGCTGCTTCATTGATTGCTTTGGTTGCACTATGCTGAATTTTGTTATCATGTTAATGATGTGTTAGAAATGTAAATAATTTTCTGATCACAACTAACACTTTTTGCTTACGTTTTCGTATGCGTGGATTTAAGATTAAGAATCTTAGCCATGTAGAAAAATGGTAGGGTAATTGTTATAGGCTCCATTTACTTTTTTGTTAGAGATTTCACACATTAGACGTCAAAAGATACATTGTGCCTGGTGCATGGCAACAGACTCGCTCCCTGTTACATGGGGACCTAACATATCTGGTGAAATGTGTGTGTTAACACCTCGTGATGATATGTATATGATATATGTATGTAAAGATACTTCTCAAAACTAGACTGGCTTCTGTATGGTCCTTTAAACCTTTCTCCCTATTTTTATAATATCTCATAATATAGCTACAGACACAGGGCCGGATTAACCATCTCGGGGCCCCTAGGCACAGCTCGTTTTTCATACCACAACAACGCAATTTGGAAATGTTTACTGTCTATATTACGAAATAGAATGAAGGTAAGTACCATGATCATCAACAACAGACTTCAGTCATCACATTGAAAAGGTATACGCCTTCCTTCAAGTGAAAAGACTTTCGCCACAATCTACAGGACGAAGTATCGAAGTCATTTAAAAATGAAACAAAGAATAGAAAAATCTTGCATATTTTAATAAATAAACATTAAAAAATAAAAATGTACATATTGTACTGATTAAGAAGCATGTTTTTTTCATATTTTAGTCGGGAGTGCTGGGCCCCTCGTCACAGTGGGCCCCTAGGCACTGGCCTAAAGTGCCTTATGGATAATACGGCACTGTACAGACACGGTAAAAAAATATTTGTTTAAATTCCATTCCAGCCAAAAGAGGATTTTAGTAATGTTATGTTTAAGTACCTACGAAGAATTTGAAGATCATTACCCTGAAAGATATGCCGTGAATCACTACCACACTTGTTTATTTTGAGAAATTTTAGGGATCCTATTTTAATTCCCTATGATAATGACATTGAATCACGAGAATCGTGCATTTCAAAATGTTTATTTTTAGGTAGGTACTTTAGCTAAATTTTAAGTCCATAATTTATTAGTTAAATAATTGTCTTTATACACTGGACTCATAAAAACATCAGCATTAAAATAAATAATGGCTTTGCGAACTTGAGAAATATATATCATTATTCTCTCATGGGCATTACATGTGGGAGGATGAGTTTTGTTGACAAATTTGCGGCGCTATAGATTATTGGTCTTAACTTTGAATAGAGACCTTGAGATTGAAGTTCCATAAGAATTATCAACTTTATTTATGACTAGCTGTTGCCCGCGACTTCGTCCGCGGATGCGATGGTTATTTAACTATCTAAAAAGTATCTAAGATGTATACCAGGGATATAAATCAAAGCAAAATTTCATTGAAATCCGTCCAACCATTTCGAAGATTAGCCCGTACTAAACAGACAGAGAAACAAAAATAAACATTTTTTGGTATTTTCACTCTTTATTTTCACCCTCCTGACTTTGTTTTAAGCATTTTTTTATATGTACAGACATTCGGCCTCTACAGTTTTATCATATGAATAGATTAGGAATTAGATTAGTTAAAAGATAGGTTTTCAAAGCAAAGATCTAGAAGAGTGGGGTTGGATTATTAATCCAGCAGATGTTTTTGATGCTTCTATTGGTAGGTATGTAGATATTTTCATCACCTTAATATACTATATATTCGATGTATGTGCAACTGTTGAACACAGAACTCCCTCAACTAAGTGTAAACACGTGACTGAGAAGTGTGGGTTATATAAAGACTCAAGCTGGTCAGTATTGGTGGGCAGAAACGGTTCGAAATTACAGCCGAGACGTCACAGCTCAACTTGCTTTACATGAAGCACAGAAAAGTCGAGGTTTTGGCAGCTATTCAGGATATAATCTTTGCTATGGCAGTTACATGAGCTACCATCCAGCTATGTTCGTCTACTTCCGGCTGTATAACATGATTGGTTAATAGAAATTCATTATGAAAACCTTTAAGCGCTGATCTATCAAGCATTATGGATAAAACAAAAGGTCTCACCAGAAAATGACAATCTGGATTAAAAGCTAGAATGTGACCAAACTAATGATTGAGTTGTGGTTAAATCTAGAACATTCCAATGATGCCTTAAAACAGCTGAACCACCGGCATTACCATACTCAATCGCAGACCGTTCTGTCGAGGCGCCCGCTGAATAATAATGGAGCAATTGTTCAATTCGAATTCCTTTACGTAACGCGGTTTTTTGGATTGACGCAGCTCTCCGATTCATGTCACGTTTATAGTCGTATTAATATAGAGAAAATAACAAACCTGACTAATTATTTTGTATCGAAAATGATTTGAGTAAGTTGTGGATCTATTGGCGTATACAAAATGTTTAACGACAGGTGTGGATTTTCCATCATAAAATTATCCGATACAAGTATCTTCAAAAGCTTTGCTATTGATGGAAATGAGTGACTTCGGAAAAATACATCTTACTAAATCAGTCCATCATCTACACAATTGTCGGATCACGGTTTCGAGTCGGAATTAACTCTTTCTCTAGATTTGATTTGCCTCAATAAATGTGACAGGTTCATAAAAAGAAGTATTGTCCCTAGTAACAGAAGTTTAGTAAATTATCATGTTCACGCTCATGACTATTATTAGATGTCTCACCTGAAACTTAGGGCGCGGTTCATCGTATGGCACTTCGCTAAGGGCTCTCTGGTGGCGCATGTAGAAGGTGTGCTGCTGTATGCACATGCGCCACACGTACTTCCCGTCCTCCGGCGTCGGTAGTGTGAACGACGCTGACTCCGCCTGCTTGCAGCACTCGATGCTGAACGTTCGCTTGTGGTTGATCACGTTGGTGATGTCCATCCACCTGAAATACACCTAGTATGTTCAACCATCTAGATGGCCTAGCACGTACCGTAGGAATAAAAACCCCGGCGACAAAATTGCTCATTGGCTCTCGTTCAACGTAATTTTGGAGGATAAACTCCACAGAGTGTATCTTTACTCAGACCGAAATCTTGACTTAGGCCTTGTTAGACAAATCCTATGCCTATCCCAGACTTTATTCGTGATCTGTTCTCCACGGTGCGCCTGCAGACATTTGGTGACATTTATCACCGTCGTTCCGACTTTTAAGACGTTGGTTAAAAAACTATAGTTTTATACAGTACATTTTTTATAGACTTGTGTACATTTCTTAAAGACTTTGATTCTTACTGCTGTGAACCTATCACGGCAGTGAGTATCGCAATAGTATTTAAATTTCAAATGAGTAAATTGTTTAGATCATTATATTGGTAAATGCACAGGTAGCAACAAAATCATCAACAATTTTAATACCTATTGTGAAATGACCATTGTATTACTTGAAGTTCTAAGAAATACCTGTCGAACTGAGTAGTGTGACATACCTATTATGTAGTACTCAGATGATTAACTACCTACACTAACTGCTACCTACACCATTTGAGACACGGAAGGTATGTGGCTTAGATAAAGCGATATGTAACTGTATAAGCGGACTTTAGATATTAGCTACATCTATTACTACATTACCTATGTCCTAAAATGTCAAGGAAGACAACTTACCGATAGAAGTGTGGTGTTTCACTAGTCTCCATGAGCACCCTGATACCCGTAAGAGAGATGGCTATGGTGACTTCTCCCTGGTCGCGCTGGTCTCGAGCCGCGAACATCTCCTGGCCGTATCCTCGCAGCTGCTGGCACGTGGTGATAAACCCTTCTTCCGCTTGAGCCTACAAGAAAGAAAACAGTTAATGAATGCTTTGGTTAATTGAAATTAAATACAACGTTCTCCGTTTTCGGCCAGATATGAAAGTTTAAAAAGAAAACAATGTATATATACATTAAAGATTATATTGGCAACATTGTGTATAACGGTGTATACCTTATAGCTATTATCTAATCACACCATAATAACTATGGAAAAGTTCATTGTTAGGTGTCTGGTCTGGTTTGTAAGTGGCTTATGAGGTGGAAAAAGCCGTATAGTGGTATCTGCCCCGTACTCGCACATTTTTATACATAACAAGAATAGCGCGAAATGCAGAAAAAAAGTCAAAAAAGCCTCTGAGGTCAATTGATCCCGCTCGAATACATCCCGCGCCGATCGATCGATTATTAAGTACCATAGATATTCTAAAATGGTAATGTTGAGAAGATTAAAGAGTTAAGTATCAGATAAACAAGTGAAAACTTCGTTTTGTTTGAAACCATGATCAATTCTAAATACAGAATTCCGTCTTATTCATAAACAGTCGCGGTTTATAAATAAGACGGACGTTCATTTGCGACAGGATATTAATTTAGGAGCGATAATACATATAGCGAGGTAATAATTGCTGCCTTATCGTCGCCGTCTATTAAGACCATTTCACATTTTTACGGCGTCACTGCGGTCGCATTATCTGTGGGACCGTGTGATTCGTTACGATAACAGTTGGACTAATAATATCAAGTGCTCATTGTTCCCCTGCTTTCGTTATAAGGAAGATAAGGATCGCAGTTAAATTGCAACGTAGCTTAGGGAACACTTTCTTTTGGAAGCGGAATGGATATTGAGAGTTTGTTTCTGAAGCTGAGATGGTTTCACTTAATAAATCCGCCATGACCCACTGGTAGCATTTTGGTACTGGGTATCTTGTACTAACTAGTTTATTTAGTAATACATACATATCATCACGACTCTAAGGGTTAGTCAGAGACTAGGCAAAGGCACCGCAAAAGCAGTCCACTGCCATAGACTGCACTTCACCAAGCAGTAATCATTAATTTAAATTTAAACTTTTGAAAAAATTTGGCCCCTTGTCGCCTCGCGTATATCTAACTGCCATTTATCAGGAGTATCATGGTCAATGCTCCAAAAAGCTATTTACTTTATCCCTCTCTCTTCCTACGATACACGCGTGCCGAATTGTGGAGCCAAGGACTTACAGTAACCTCTTTGTCGTCATAAAAAATGAGGCCAAACAGTAATTTTTTGGCATCCATCCAGAGCAAGGAATTCCCTTGAACCTTGGAGTTATAAATAATCCCTTGGACCTAACAGGTCCTCCACAAGTGGAGTCATGGTGTGTGTTTGGTTTTGAGATAAGTCATATGCTATTCTTTTTATATAAAACTGATCATCTGTATCATTTGTAGACACAATAACAAATCAGTTGTGTCTCGGGAATTTTCAGCCACCTCACAGACAAGGAGATAAAAAAAGGATTGAGAATATATTTACACACAATAGACACACAGGAACATGAGTTTGTTATTCATGTTAAAACCTGTCTACATCGTCATTTCTATTTTATCAAAAAAGCCCTCTTTCAATCAGCAAAGTAAGCTTTATCTCTATGAAATGAAGTTTCAATAAAATTATAAATGGAACTCAGATCTTTATCACGTTACTGTTCTGGTTTTAATTCCATTACGTGTTTTTGCACTCATTTACTTTTGTATGCATATCTATAATAGTATTATAAATGGGAAAGTCTGACAGAATAACTTTCATGTCAAAACTACTGATCCAATTTAATTGAAATTAGGTACACATATACTCACGAGCCTGAGAAAGGACATAGGCTACTTTTTATCCCAATATTTCCATGGGCATGGGTACCGCTCGGGGGAAACTTCAGAAAGCCACTAGTTTATTATAAATGTAATAAGAATTGTGTATTAAGGTTTATTATATCTAAACCTAACCAACTAGTTAGCACAATCCAGTTTTAAAATTGCTTAGTAGCTAAACTTGTTTAATTTATTATTAAATTGTTGTAGTAAACTGATAAAAACAGGTCACAGGTAGCTACAATAAGTGATTATAATCAATTATAATGCAATATTCTATTTGTCAATAAATTGTAGAAATTCCACAATTATTTATAGTATTAAGATAATATGGATCTTATCATTGTTGCATTGCAGGCATTTGAGTAATTCCATATACAATTTGATAATATTGTAAAATAAATATTAAAATTATTAGATTGTGAGGATTATTATTTAAAGTTATCAAATAAACATTTTGCAAGTTTTGTAATAGAAATATCAAATCATTATTATGCAGAATTTACATAATATTAATTTCAATAAGATTGTACTATGTCATTCAAGATAAAAGATTAAACCTTTTTTTATTGTTTATCTATATAGTAAATGTACTTATTATTCCTACTGTTTGAAACAAACAATTAATAATATCGAATATTTATCGAATAGATTGGTAGCTAACTAGGTTAAATAATTAAAATAATGCAAACTAAATGTTTGCAATATTTTAATTATTTACCCTCTAAATGAACAGAAAATGAGACACAATCGAAACATCTATTGAAATAAATGCCTATAAATACCAGAGAATCACCAGTGTGGTACTAGTGTTGATCTAAATATCTCAGAAATCTAATTAACTTATTAATTGCATTCTTAAATAAGTATAATTACCTGAGACATGTTGAATAGTGCATTGTGGTGTTGGATAACAGCGGCTGTAAGATACTCTAACTTTCCCATCTCAGCCAAATTCCCACCGTCTATAATCTGGCCCCCATCCAATATTTGTTTTGGAAAAGTCAGTAAATTCTTCAAATATTCCACAGTATGCCTTTCCCTGTCATGATTACCATACTCAGCTTGTCTGCTGTATGATGCTAAGACAACAGCTTGTTGACAGTCACATATTATACGGCCCTCTACCAAATCATTCTTCAGTTGTAAAAAGTAATGGTAGCGAGTCACTTCATCGGTGATCAAACTCGTCCCTGAGATGACGTAATACATCACCCGTAAGTATAGTTGATGGGACGACGCATACTTGTCCAATTGGCGCTTCAGTGGCCGATCCAGCTGTACCCATCGCGGCTGCTGGTTGCGGTCAATATAACGGAGCCCGAAAAACTCTGGCTGGTTTATAGCTTGCCTCTGACACACATTATCCAGACACTCCTGTCCTGAACTATCAACAGACAACGTGCAGTCCGCGACGCCACCATCCAGCAACTCGACGCTGATCACAAACAAACTCTTTGATGCTACATTATATTGCCGCGTTTTCTTCAATTTCAACTTGAAAGGCATCTTCCTGCGTTATCCGGCACCACTTTGCAATAACATCACATAGGAAACAAACGTTACGTTACATTTATGGTATGGGAATGTAGGAAACGTAGCCACTGTTACGCGCGACGCGGATTTAGCACATTTCTAATAAGAAAGGGATTTTGTCACAACTTCCATTCATGTAATGTGGGGGCGGTAACATATAAATAGAAAATGGAAACAATAAAAGTATGCACCAAGTAAACAATAAAACACAAAACCACATTCACAACAAGACCGTCACGAAATGACAACTGATTGACATGGACGTTATAATGTTGCTAGTTTAAAAAAAAACCTACTATTATATATTTTTAAGATGTAATAAATCTATAGGCATAAAAAAGAATTTTATGTTGTATGCGAAACATAATATTCGACAGTTCGGCCCATACTCCTCATGTTTTTCTCCATGAGGAAGTCTAGTGCCCAGCAGTAGGACGTATATAGGCTGAGGACTGACTTCAGAAAGGGAATGTGCTATTCATACCACAACATAGTCCACCTGTGTAGTCCACATACCGCTATGCTTTTGCAAATACGTAGCAAGCAAAGATTTACGCTTGAGTTTGGTTCCGTAGTAAGTACAGGTCCTGTCCATGTCCACTAGATACTTTATCATTTTGTAAATCCGTTGGAATCAACTTTGTCAAACTTTGACCATAATAGGCTGAGTAAATTTTTGAATCGGCTTTTTGGCGTCATTTCTGTGTCGCATTTTTTTTTTACATTTTAATCGGAATATACTTCATCTCAAAGATTATGGAACTGTGAAACTAATAACGTGGAAGGCTCAATTTAAAACATAATAGTTTTTATCACCATAAAAAATAATATATTTTTTTGAAGCCTATACCACAATAAATTTTAAATTATGAATTACGTTTTCGCTTAACTGTCAAAAACGCCTTCGTTCATGATGGTCTATGAGTTATCTGTGTGTCACGACTATTGTAAACAATTCAAAACGCATGCGTGACACAATTTGACAAAGCCGATAGACATGCTTGATTGGTTGCGACCGGCGTGTGACGGAGTTTGATCATGCGTAGTAATTATTTACATGAATTGCTACTTGTCAATATCACGAAAATGGTCGATAGCGTTTTTGGCAGATGAAAGAAAAAGTAAATATAAAACATGTTTAAATTGAATTTCTACAGCAATCCCTAATTTAAAATTATTGAACCTGGTATATTTCAGACCTTTGTACTATATACTATGTGAATTAAACATTATTTTCATTACTTTTGATATGAGTCAACTAGCCTATTATAGCCACCGAAATTACTACGAGGAATTTCTTCATACATCATTGAAATACGGTATTGTTTGAGTAGTATTCGTTCAAATACTTGTAAAAATAACTAAGCATGACGATGATGAGCTGAAAGTGGGGCCATTTGGATTAAAAAATTCTTTATGGACAGATTTATGCGACATCGAACATGGACAAAACCAAGGTCTTAGACAATCATGGCCCAAGGTGTTTTTCGAACAGTAAAGCAAACACGTAATTTAAAATTTATTGTGTTATAGTTAAAGGCCTCAAAAACTAATTGTATTATTTTCTATGGTGGTAGTTGTCAGGAATGAATCAATTGGGATCCAATAAAAAGAGGGTCAAATAGCCTATTGAAATTAGGTGTGTAAAAATAAAAGACTAAAATAAATTAACAATAAATGATTTATAAAAATATCTATATTACATTGTTATGATTTCTGTTGCTATTTCACCACGTATTCTTTTACAAGTACCTCTATAAATCGGAGCCCACAACCGAGTGTGCGGAGGGATAGTTTTCTTGTCATGGAATAAGTTGTTATGTTAACTTATGCTGTTGACCTCTTAGCCTTTTCATTTATGACCCAATCCTTTGGTTCTCGGAGCACTTGCATTAATTTCTCCTCAGGCGAATTTGGCTTTACCTCATGCATGTATTCCCATTTCTGAGGACAAAGAACATGTGTTGCTATAGTAAAAAATTACAATGCAAAGGTAATTTTTCTAATATATGGAGTAAAATAAAACTGATGGTATATTAAAAAAATATTTGTTACTTACAGCATTCAGAGGTAGCGACATCAAAATGGATTCGTATCTAGCTTCTGGTGTATGGAGTCCAAACTTGGTACCTCTGTCGTAAATGAGGTTGAACTCAACATAGCGACCGCGTCTTAGCAGTTGCCATTGGCGCTCGTGATATCCATAGGCGTCATCTTTATGTTTTCGCACTAAAAAGAAGAACAGTATATGACATACTTTTTTTAATTTCTATTGGCATAGGCGATACCCTCTTCACACTAGTAGTACAGTTCATCGTTTTTAACTGTCTATCTACATATCTATAAGCAAAAGTCTAGTGGATATATCTAAGGTATTTTTGAGACTTTACGTTGAACATAAAAATAATATAAAACATAAAAACAATGAATTATATTCATTGTGTTCATAGAGCAGAGCTAATTCTAGCACTTCATACCTAAGGGCATATAGCTGGGAATAACTGCCTCTGCGCAGGAAGTGACGAAGTTGAATGCCGCCCACTGACTGGGGGAGTCAAGGTCGTCAAAGAAAATACCACCAACACCTCGCCTCTCACCGCGATGGGGGATTGAGAAGTAATCATCGCACCACTTCTTGAATCTGGAAGAACGAGAATTTTCTATAAGCCTAGTCTTTTATACCTACTTATTATAATTATTCTTGCAAAAAGCTAAAATTTCGAGTTACTTTACTATTATTAAACTCTTTATTGCACCAATAAACACAAATACAGGTCATTATATAACAATAGTATGCAAAGGAGGACTTAACTCTAATATAGTTCTCTGCGAACCAACCCATCTCAGGTGTGTGAGATTTAGTATTTAAAGGGAAGAGACACCAGTGCGAAAGAGAAAAAATTTTAGATATTAAAAACTAAAATTCAAATAAATTATAATAAAAAATTTGAAAATAATATTACATACTTTTTGGTCCTTCGGGTAAGTATTTAGCATTATTATATTAAAATACCAGGATAAAATGTAGCCTATGTTCTTTCTCATGCTCTAGACTATCTGTGTATTGAATTTCGATTATATCAGTTTAGTTGTTTTGACAAGAAAGCGAGACAGACAGACTGACGGAGTTACTTCGTATTTATAATATGAGTATGGATTCTACCTATAATAATTTAATATGTCATCACTCATCAGTTTAATATTCGGTCATTCAGGTGGTTATGTAGATTAAGGGCTCTACATTTAATGCCAATAGACATTTCTCAGTTGATTTAGGACCTGAGCTGAATTTACAATTTTAGCTTTTAGAATATTACTTACTTAGCATAATATGTATCGTCGTGTGAGTCACACGCATGCTTTAACGTCAAATGAAAGTGAGTGGCGTCCTCTTCGTTCAGATAGTACGGCGTTAAATCTGTCCCGCCACCGAACCACCATTGCACTCCTTTACAAACAGAAACTCTAATTATTATAGGATCCCATGTAAACTAGCTAAAGCTCCTCTTTACTGCCGAAATTCACTATTAATTTTCAACCAGTATAGTCACTAATAAAGAACAAAATCGATTAGTAATTTTTTTTATAAGATTTTCAACCTTAACTCGTCATACATCATACATAAAGCACATAATAGTTGCGAGTCTCACAAGCTGTGTTAAGTACATCCGGCGAAAGAGATGGGCTACTACGACTACGCCGGATGAAACAAATTTGGACTTCACAAAACAAAGTTATTTTTCTTTGCAGCAATAGGTAAGTAGCTATTTTTATCGTGAGATTGCTTGGATTTTGCGAAATGTAGATAAGTGACCATATCCTTGGCTTACGACCTTCAATACAGCTATTTGCACTATAGGTTATAGATAAAGTTATTTTACCTCCTAATATTGTTCTGCTAAGAACAAGACCTGGTCAGAGGCGAACGAAACTTACCATCTTTATCCTGGACCTCGAAGTACCGATAATTGAAGTGTATGGTGGGCACCATTGGGTTGCGAGGGTGTATAACCGCGCTTACACCTGCTGCGAAGAATGGTAGCTCTTCGTTTTGGAGGTTCTTGCCTCTAACAAATAAAAAAGATGAATAATGAATTACTGTTTAAGGTGATATTTTACTACCAATGAAATAAAAGTATAATTTTAAAGAGATTTGGGCTACAGTCGTGACAATTTTGTGATGGCTGCTAAAAGTTAAGTCGCATATTAAGTTGGGTACACACGGAGTGAATGTATCGCTCCAAGCGCGTCGGTCGCCACACTTGTCATTTCAATGTGCACTGGACTTTACTAGAGATATGCTGAATGTGAGTCTTATCGAATGAGAATGTTTGTTTCAAAAATTGTCAAATAAAAAAAAATATATACGTATAGTTTGATGACGATCGTAGCTGTTTTTAGGTAACTAAGAACGAACGTAACTTACCTAGTCCTCATCTGCTGTATAGCAGCAGGTGGTAGTTTTCCTGATACCACAGATATATTAACCCCAGCCTTTTCGAACACCCGCCCATCTTGAAGAACGCAAGTTATACCACCTCCCCCTTCTTTACGTGTCCATCGGTCCACTTTAAACTTTGCATCCTGAAATTTGGACAATTACAATAGTAAACTTATAATCCTTATTATCAATATTTTAGGTTAAGCTAAGTATGGTTTTTAAGAATGAACTTTGCAAGAATACAAAAGAACAAGCAAAAATATTAAACTTTTAAAACAAAATTATTTTACACAAAATAAAAAAATGCAGGCAGTTGTTTTAAATTAAAATAAATATCATAAAATATGTTAACTAATTAACGACATGAAAAATACTATGCATTCATACCGGAAAAACTAAATATTTGTCTGCATCAAAATCATAATCATCAACGGTTTTCTCATCTTCCCATGCCTACAAGAAAAAAACTTTAGAAGTAATTTAATTTTACAGATTGACAACATTCCAATACTTCATTATCCATAGACAAGAGAATATCCAGGCTCAATTTATTTAAGTAGGTTTTAATTATTAGAGGAAAATAATATTTGCCTAATCATATCATTGTTTAGTAAAAATAGCCTTTATGAGTTCTTCATAAGAATTATTTTACAATACTAACAAATAGTTCCATACCTGGTCCTCTTCTTGCTCTAGGGCTCTGCAGAACTCTGCCTGGATCCTCATAATAAGTAACTCAATCTGTGTCTTCATGTCACCTTGAGTTCTGTCTAGCTGAGCTATTGGTGTGATTGGCTCCGCCATATAGTTATTTAACTGCATTATTTCCTTCATCTCTGCTTTGTTTTCTTTGTGTAGACTGTATGCCATGTAACCAGCACCCATGAGTGCTGCACAGTACAGTCTACAAAAAATAAAATTATTTAATACAAAGTTATGCAAAGGAGATGTCTTGGACCAATTATAGGATTAATTTCCAGTGTCTTATTAATAGTGTAGGACTTGTCTCTTTTAGAGATCTCTTAATGTGAACTTATAACAGGTGATTTAATATAAGGGACACCAGTACAAATAATGAAACAAACAATACAATTTAACATATTTATAAACGGAAGTAATTGATTGGGAAGCCATTTAATGGTCAACAACAAAAAGGTCAGCTGAAACATTGTCCGTGAACATGTTGGAAGGTACCAAAAAATGAAATAAAATAGTTTTTGGGACTGAAAATTTTGTTTTGTTTTTAATTTTTGTTTTATAATGCATTGTGTTACTTATAAAGTATATTACAAAATAATTAGATAGGTATGTGAGATTAACGTTGACTAGTTAATCTCACATACCTATCTAATTATTTTGGGCATAAAACTAGACACAATATAAACATGAAAACATTGTTTGTTAACACCAGTGTTCACCCAGTGCCCGCCAAGAGGTTATGAGATTTCTAGTAAGTAACAAGTTGAACGACCTCAGCAGTCCTTGGGAAAAAAGGCTAAATAAAGTAAGTAATAAATAAATGAACCTACCAATAATATGAAAGTTGGTATCCAATTGTTTGAACATTATTTTAGTTTTATTTACATTTCTCGCATTCAATTACAATACAAGAGATTTGAGCAATGAATAGTTCTTGCAAAAACACTTTATCCTGATGAAATCACGAGTATCTGCCAATACTTAACGCAATAGGATATTTTATTTTACTTACTTAATCGGTCGATCTCTAAACTTCTTGTAGCTTCCAACATAGCTCAGAGTTCGGAAATTTCTTACAATTAATTTTATTGACATTTTCTCAGCGATAAGTCTATCACTTGAAGTTAAAATTCGATTATTTTTCTAAATTTTACTCTATTTTGTTTGACACGTCAAGTACCTCAAAGTACCCGGTCCACATTTGACAGATGTCAGATAGTGCATGTCACATGAATGTGAATGTCAAATTAATGTTTTCATTCCGAGCGCCGTCTGTCGGTAGTTATGGGAACCAGCTATCAGCTGTAATATTTTTCCTCTGCAAGACGCGCCTACATGCGCAATATGTGTTCATCTCTTTTCTGTACATTGAGGGATACATCGATCGCGCGCGACGCGCTCTTTCGCCAGTCTGCGGCGACCTCGCGACGAACGTGTCAGCAGTGCGCGTGTGTACCGCGGTGTGTACTGTCCCGGGTATCGATCGGCCACGGAGCCGCATTGCCGTACATTCCGGAGGCGGTGCCTCGCCTAGTTTTCGTCGATCGTCGGCGTGGCGGGCGCGTGTCGGCGTCGGCGGCGGCCCGGGGCAGCCCTGCGCAGTGACGGCGTGAATAGCGCGGGAGCTAGCGACCTTCCATCCGCCAAAACCGGCTCGCTGTCCGCCGCGGACGGCTGTGATGTAGCGGCCGGCGCGAGCGGCCCTCGGACAAAGGACCCGCGTCCACTCGGTGATTCGCGATGAAGAAGTTCACGTTCAAGGGGGTGCTGGACGGGTTCCGCAGCTCCGTGCAGGCGGCGCCGCGCGGAGTCGAGCAAGAGATACAGGAGACACTGCGGCCAGACCACTTCCAGATTAAAAAGGTAAGTTGTTGTTTTATCGCGCGCCGCGGCTCAAGGTCTCGCAGATAATGGCGATGAGCAGTGCGCTGCGGGGAGTGGGGCTCACCACGCTCGAGTGGTGCCGTATTTATAAAGGCCCACCTGGCCGAGCGGCGAGATCGCAGCGCATTGTGTACACTCTACAGCGTCGCACTACACATCAAAACAATCCCCACTTCGAGCACATTATATGCGATCTGTGGTTGGTGCCAAAATAAATTGGCCGCTGTTATGGGCCGTTGTGGCATGTTTAGGCTTTCACCGCTGAGCCTACGACCACTCCAACCGCTGGCACCAGCTTACGTCAATGTTTAACCTTGACCATCTAATCTGTTAGGCATTTAATGGAATATGCATAACACGGGAGCGTAATCCGTTTAGGGGCCAGGCTTGGTAACTTTATATTGAGTAGTAATAAGCACGATTAGACAATTTCCTGGCAGAGTCCCTGATATTGTGTATAATATCATGCACCTGTGTAGGCGGCAGAATAGCGATCATATTGGACTGATAGCAGATTAGATAAAGGGTGCACTTAATAATGCCTAGAATTATTGGTGGAGTTTTTTTGATAGTGACAACATATCAATTGTTTTATATAAAAATTAATTGATTCACAGAGCGAAGCACAAAATCACAATCTTTATATAAGTAGGTAACGTCTCGTGAAAATGCTATTTGTTTGCGTATTGTGGGTAGTAAAGTAAAATATTTACTAACGTTACGAAATCACTTATTTGCCAATAAACTTCACTGCTTAAACGTTACTCCTGTTATTTATGTAATTTCTTGTTTTAAATGTCAGTCTTCTGAACATCAAAAGCATCTCGTGACCCTGTTTTACATTTTCCAATCACAAAGTCGCTAACTTTGAACAAACTATTCGCGTCAGGCAAAGTTTTGTGCCTTATATCTTGTTAGCATTCTCGAGTTTTTAATTAATATCGTCTGAGTTATATTAGTTAGGTTTATTCTATGATTTTTAGGGATTCTTAGGCTTAATTGAAAATTATATGATCAAAGGAACAAGGAGGCAGGAGGCTATCAAATATCTCGAATAATTTGCCCTAAAATTTTAATGAAAGGCACAAACAAACGGAAAATTTCTTTTGCAATCTTACAAAAACTCATTATATGGGACTATGTCAACAGCGCAAACCTCTTAAAACTTTTTTGATTCAATCTTCATTTTCCGAATTAAGTAGCTGAACTAATTTCAGACCGAATTGTGTGAGTTTAAGCCGATGTTATCAGCGACCACGGCTATTTCAGAGTACTTTCACAGCTCACCAAAAATTAGATTTTGAATGGGAAATCTTTTAAGAACCAATTTTAGTTTAAAAATAGGTTCTAATTGATGGTCGCCTTCCTTTGAAAGTACATTACTCAGCGGAAAGGTTTTCTACGCCTATTTTACGACACCACCATATTTATTGCTGACGACTCACATAATTTGTTGTGTATCGTAACGTTGACGCGTGGGCACACATTTAACACCATCGATAAAAGGGAAAATGGCTCCGTAATTCGTAATGTTAATGTTTAAACAGTTGCGCTATAAACGGAGCTACTAAAGAATAACTGTTAGTTAAACCTTACTACAAGGATACCCTTTTAAATATTCATATTGTGTCTCATTTGCATTATATTACTGTTCTTGTTTTCTCTCAAAGCAATATAAATGCTCGTTTTAGTACATACTTTAATTTATTTCTGTTGTTCAAGTTTAATTTTCTGTAATACCTATGTCTTTTATTTTACCATAAAATTGTAAAACCAAATAGATTATATTTATTATCGTGGATATTAATATTTGCCATAAGTAATATAATAAGAATGACATTTGGTTCATGATGACGTATGAATGAATCATTTAACGTCTTTGAGTCGTGGTCAGGCGTGTTGGACCAGTCCCCTGTGATCTTGTCTACTTTGATTCAGATATAATTAAAAGGACAGACTTTTGGTGTCGTCTGCTAAAGCTTTATTGCCGTTATTAAATTAGTTGAGTTTATTAGACCGACATTAATTTCGTGCGAATTGAAGAGGGGATCGTTTGATCGCTTTTTGCTTGTATAGTTCATTCAATTTCAGCAAATTCAGCAAGTTTTGGATAGAAAATTTTACAATTAAAATTTTGATGAGAAAGGTCGTTTCGGATGGACCTGAGATCATATTCTTAATGAAGAACGACAATGCAATTAAATCTTATTACGGCAGGTCATAAAGAGGAAATTATTTTGTGAACATGATGCGTTCGACACAATGGAAAACACTGAACCCTGTTTCGAATTAATTGAATCACATTTGCGGTTATTAAATTACAGACATCTAGGTTTTATTGCCTTTACAAAGCGTGGCTTCGATTGTTGACCGTTGTCTGTTCCAATCCCAATTAATAAATAGGTCGGACCGATTGAAATTTAATTTAAAGTCTGGTCAGTCCCTTTCTCCTCTAGGACTCTCCATAAATTACTTAGAGCTGTCAGGAGTGACATTTGTAAATTGTTAGGGCTTAAAGATGACAGGTGTCCACCTCTGGACGTTCACACTATTACCAGTCCCTTTATTTAATTGTTTTAAAGGATTTGCAAAATTGTGAGACTGCGGTAGACAATTCGTGATCCTTAAATGTTCCTTTCATTGTTTCGTGGACTTGGGGTTAATTTATGAGTAAAGTATTTGATATTGTGAATTAAATGGATAGACTGTTTGTTTTATTTACATTAAAGAGCGCTCTTCTTCTAGTCAATTTCTTAAATTACCTCCAGAACTCAGCTTTATAAAGAGTCAAGCATTATTTAATGCACCTATGATAAAAATCTTTAAAAATTAATAAAGAATTGTTTTACTTTGGTATTGAACTTTCATCGTTTATTAAGATATTCTTTACTGACGCGTGGTTAATGTGAACAAGAATAAAACCTTAAGGTCTAGTCAAAATAGAAATCTTTTGAACTCTTTTTACAAAGGCACTAAGAATAATTCCTAATTTCTACTCTTAACTGGGACATCCTGCAATTATAATTAAAAAGGTATTTAAAACTACTTGCATTACACAACTGGTAGGAATATAATCCTCACCAAAATTATTAAAAGATTACGATTTCCTAATCATTTCGACGCATTACATTTTATCTACAACGAAAATATTGCTTCGATATATAGGGCAATATAAAAAATCTGAATAGTTAAAGGTAAAAGCAAGGGAAAATTAATAATTGAACAATAATCAAGTCTAAGTGCAATGAATCGTCTTAGCTCATCATGCGTGTGAGTGTGTGGCGTATGCCCATAAAAGAAAATTAAAAGAACGGAACTGGTTCCGTCCTCAGTGACATCAGAGGAGAGCTATTGGCATTCGTGGCACGCATTTTTATTGTGGTGGCGCATTGTTTGTGGAATTAGGGATAATGTGCAGTCTTGAATAATCTTGAACACGAAGGCTGAAGTGACTTAGTTATTTTCTTAGAATTTATTTTCATTTATTTTTTTTCTTTTTCATTTAGATACCTAAAGCTTGGGTCATTATTAGGGTGTCCGTAGAAGTCAGCCCGGGAGGATATTAAAATTTTGTGGGTAGTCGGAAACGTTAAACGCTATTTGCCACAACACTCTGTGCTTGGCATTATTCCGTTGGGTCTATGCGCAAACGTTGCAGGCTCGCCCCTGTTGGGACCATTGGGGCTTAAACATTTCAGACGGAAAAAGGGTGTAAGCACCTCTGCTTACCCTTTTGGAGATAGAGGCGTGATTATACGAGTACATATGTTGATGTTGTTGTTTTTTGCCTATACGCAAAAATTTCATGTTTAGTGTAGTAATTTTAACATATTTTATCATCTTCAATTTTCTCAAGTATTATAAATAAACTAGAAAAGAGTGATCACCACTTTTTTGAGCTAATAATTAGATTGCTCAAAGGTACAGTCAGCATCAGAAGTAGCTCATCATTTTAGTACCTTGACACATTTTTTATGTACGACATTTTCCTAGACAGATCATGTCATTTGCTTCAAATAGTTTTATACGACAAGGCACTTAAATCATGATCTACTGAACCATTAATATTAATAAAAAAGATCCTGAAAAATAAATGCCCTAATGAAAAGTAAATGAAATTCACTGCTATCAGGGGTCCCTGAGATCACTTCCGCAGTTCAAGGTAGCTACTGTATAAGATAAAACAATGAACCCCGCTTTTAATTAAGCTTTACTTTGCTTAGGCTTATTGGGGCTGGCTTACATGACCGTAATTGCCCATGTAATTAAAGATACACAATACTTAACTCTAGTTAATGTTTAAAAAAGAACATTTTATATTAGATTCTATGAACGACATTGCTGATTAGATACCTATTTTTTATTGGTGTTAGAATTGTAATTTATGTAACTGTCACATAATATAGGTTATACCGCGTTATGTGCAGTTACATACACAACTTTATCTAAACTCATTATTCAAGGATATAAAACAAAAAAATAATTAGTTTTATTTATTGTTGGCTGTCTGTAAAACATTTGCCATAGTTTTGTGCGTTTTTAAGAAAAATAAGTGTTGCATAATGAGTCCAACCTGTTGCATAATGGTCATTATGTTACAGTTTCCATTTTAAAATTTCGTTTTTATCATCTGTGTTAAAAAGTATGTCATTATGAGTTCGAGTATGAGTTCATAATTCGAACATTATAACATGCCATAGATTCTGTCCGTGTTTCCAAATGAATATAACCAGAGCCATAGATTCCGTCCATGTTTCCGAATAAATATAATCGGGGGATTTGCAAGGCAACAGTGAACAGGCATGTTTTGAGTTTACGTGCTCCACTTTAGACCACATCGTCGCTTTCCAACGTTGGGATTGTGGTCAAACCATTGCAATCAATCGCACTCTGATATTATGTTCATGAAAGAATTGTCAGTCCTTTTATCTTTTTCAAAAATATCTGTGTAAGTCTTAGAGCATTGAACCTCTTTTTACTATTTTATTTATCTGGTTACTTTGTAACTCCAACTACAAGGTGGTTTTTATATAACATGTTAGTTTGCAAAACCCGGTGATCATGCGATTTATTACAGAACACTGTTTGAACTAAACTATTTCTATACTCAGCAACATCGTTATTTTCCTTCCCTGTACCTAAATGGGTAATATCAATGCTTCACATTTCACACAAAAACATACCTAATATTTAGTCAAAATTTAGTCTGCGAACTGAAGCCTAATCTTAACTAAACTGGGGTGAGCCTGTATTTTCGGTCTCCAGCCCCCGTATTCTAAACTGTCGGTTCACGGATTCGATTCGGAAAGTCTTGTCCCGTCTCGCTCTAATTCGTCGCAATAAAAAGTGACAGGAATAGAGATTCCGTGATTCGTTTAGTTTCCGACAGTTTAGAATAAGGGAGCAGGTCCCGCAGATTGAGGCGAAACATTATATAGCAGCAAAGTGCAGGATTATGTGAGTGCGTGTGTGAGATAATACTTTAAATTAAAAATGACTATTTTGTTATAACTTTCTAAATACTTCTTGCTAATATTAAAGCTTCCGAAAAAACTACTGGACGACGCCGAAATTACTTCATTGATAAACAAATAAACATGTTTTTTCAAATATCGTTTCCATGGTGTAGTTTTTCACTTTCACGAGATATTGTAAAATGTTTATGACATTAATAAGCATGTGCTAAGACGCATTTGAATTTCAGTTATCAAAATTTTCAATTAACGTGTCTTTTTTAAAAAAAGTGTACTTTTTAAAAATACTTACACCTCACAGACCCCACAATTGCATAAATAATGCAAGCGATGATTTATTCAGGGACAGCAGCAGAGAGGTTGAGGTATATTTGAATACCGCTTTTTACAGGTATATAGCTAGACGGCAGGATTGCTAGTTAAACCTCTGGTTTTACTCTAAAAAGTGATTTATGTTCAGATGTATAGTCTACTGTCATTCCTGAAACTTTTTGTATTAAGCTGCAGCAGCTTTTTATTACAAAAAGAAAGGTTGTTTTATGATTAGGTTAAACCTCTATATAGTGATATATAGCTCAGTTAATCTTTCCGTAAGTATGTAAATTAATTACATTGTTAAATATTAATTATAATAATCTATTTATTATCTATACTTATACCTGAAAAATACTTAGTGCGGTGTGACGTGATTCTCGTTATGTTTGTCCATGTAACGTGTAACAATGTGACAAGGTGCCCAATACCTATTTGTCATGCATTAATGGTCAGTATATAAGGCAAGCGATAATAAAAAAACAACTGAACTTTAAAAATGAAAATTAAAAAGAAACTTAAAAGTGCGATAAAATTTGGCAGTGTTAGATTTTTCTGTTCGCTGTTTTTTATCTAGTTTCCAATACTCGTTCTCAGTATGATTCTAGCATTAAGAGAGTAAAGAGTATACTGCATTCTGTTTCTGCATAGGCTACACGTTTTAGGGCGGGATAAACAAATGGAAAACAGAGTACTGGCAGGCTTACGTCTTAATATTCTTTGGGCTTGTTATATTTAAATTTTACTGCACAGCGCATGTGAGTATGCATCGAAATACGATGAAGGTTAATGTTGCTTTAAAAACTGCGTACCGGAAATTTTGATAGTTTTTTCGGACTCAAATGAAGAAAGGTAATATATACAGTTGATATGTGATTGTTTTGTCATGTCCTGTAAATTTTTTAAAGTTTTTTTGTTCACATTGTTCGCCTTTTTATGACCTACTTATTGAATGAAAAAAAAATATAATAAGTATAGTTTATTTCTTCAACAATATTTTTCTTATCAAAACAGTTGACTGGAGTGGAGACTCCAAATAAGGCTTTAGCCAAAAAGGCTCATTATACATTATTATTATTCAGCAGTGGATGGAAAGGCTGTAGCAATAGCTTTAAAATGCAGACTTTAGTACCTTAGTTACTACCATTTTATGTACGTTTTGTGTTTTGATTCATTTAAATAATAAAGAAAACAAATTTTAATGCAAATGTTACCTCTGATGTTGGCGTTATTTATAATTTATCTTTTATTTTTATATCATTTATATTTTAGATAATATACTTTGTAACACATTTGCTCGTAAAGGGTCTCCTATTTCACCAATTTCAATATCATAATCTATCACATTACGTACTTGTGCGATAATGTAAAGTGAAACGCACAGTTTATGATGTCCCGTCTAAAAACGATCGATACTTTTTTAAATCTTAGCAAATTGATTTTATGTCAGAAAGGTAGTCAACATTTTCTTAATAAAATTACCTTTGGGAAATGAAATATAATACGCACGAATAAATAAACATTCAATTATTTTATAAATTGTTCAAATTTTCATAACTGCTTAAACAAGAGATTAAAGATTTATGAGTTTAAGAATGTCTGAGTTTTATTTATTTCCTCGCAAATGTGTTATAAAACGTCGTATGACATACGTGCGGTTTGACAATTACAACCTCTGCCTTCTTATAGCCCTCACCTACGGCTCGGGTTAGCAATATCGCCTCGGCTTTAATTTTCAACTTACAGCACTTATATCATAATGTACTAATATAATATATTTTCGTAAATGAGAGAGCTAGTCTCTTTAATGAATGTGATCCGAATACTGAGTACCCGAGTACCTACATACACATCCAAAACCTCCGACACAGTATCTAGAGGATTTGTAGAATGTCATGCATTTCAACATTTTCAACCCGTTGTATGGTGGAGCGAATCGTTTGTGCCCCGCTGTGTCACCTTATTTATGTTATCCTTTGTCGCGGTGATGTAATGCTAAAAGGATTCTGTAAAGTAGCTGATAAGATTATTGTGATATTTTGGTAGAAAATGTATCGCAAAAACGAATAGGGTCAGTAGTAAATAGATGTTTACTCAGGCTTTACTGTAAATGATTACTTTTTTATTCCAATAGAGACAAATATTCCATCGTGGCCCATCGGGGCGCCCTGACGGACTTAAAAGGGCTGCAGCTGGCAGCGGCTGGATGAGGGAAGGCCCAAACTATGTGGCTAGACATGAAAGAGGCCTTCATTCAGCACTGGACGGAATGTGGCTGTAACAATAACATTAAAACTATGCAGACTTTGGTACTACCCTTTTTATGGATGTTTTGTGTTTTGATTTATTTAAATAATCAACAAATTTTAATGAAAATCAGTTATAATAACGTTACCTCTGATGTTGGCGTTAATTTTTCAAATTACTCCTTGTTATTTAACTTCAGAACTGACCTCGGTGAAAACAAACTGACGTCTTGCTAACCCTCTTTACATTTACTGTTGTAATTAGTGTTAAGCGTTGAACGCCACGAATATTTCAGTGTCGCAAGCTTGCGCTTGAAAGCTCTTTGTCGTGAAAATTGTGGAAAAATGGCAAACGGGGTATTTTATACCCTCCTAGTCGCGGAGGGTTGGGGTAAAATATGTCGTTCGTTAGGGCTGGGATTGCAGACTCTTTATTAACGTAATATTAAATACGACATGTAGAAACTTAAGAACATTTTGTAGTGGCTAAAGGACTGTACTGAAATTGTGAAACTTCTTTGCTCGCCACATGGTAAGCGGAATCATGTGGTTATCGTATTGTTACATATTTGGAGTACAAATAGTTATATATTTAAATTACATATGTACATATAGGCATAGATATGAAATTCATCCTTTTTAGCAAGTTAAATAAAATACTACGACTATAAATAAATAGTAAAATACAATGGTTTTATTGTCATTTACTTATTATTATTGCGTTACTTCTTATTTTTACAATTATATTGAGCTAGGAGAGTTAATTCTGTCTTGAGCAAATCAGATAAGCGTCAATTAAAGAATGAAGTATGTCTTGTCTGTCCCCTTTTACCATTTGTCACATCAAGATAAGATAACCTTTCAATCCTTCTGTCTGGCGTATAAATCACAATTAGTGTTTACCTGAAGGTTCTGTCTGATACTCAGTACATTAAAGTTCTTTATTACGTCATTTCAAGCTTTTTAAAGTTTGTTAAAACCTTAACCCTTTGCAATAAGTGTTAATTTAGCAGTCAAGTGTGTCTCTTGACCACACACACTTTCATTAGAAAATTAAGGCTATTCTTGAAGTGTACGATGTCTATTACTGTAGCACGCTATTAAACCATCGCTTCTTTAGAACTTTGTGGATGCAATGTAAGCGACATTTTACTGGGTCATGGATGCATTTTCAGTTTCTGCACCTCATTACAATTGTTTGAAAGATATTACAAAACCTTGTCTTTCCACTAGGGTTGATTTCGAAAGACATACGAAATTGTAAATAGGATTTCTATTGATGATTCATACAACGTGGTTACAACAATCTCAAACTCCAAGAATAAATCTTACATGCAAAAAAATATTCCGAATGTTTTTCGATGCTTGTTTTATAACTGTTCTACCGTAACATGCATACAATTTAAACAGATGCAGTAATTTATATAGCGTACAGAACACTATCTTTGAATTAAATACTTAGCTATCAAACTAGGCCAATGTGGTGGTGCACGCGAGGTTTACCGCCAACGCTTCGAGGCTTTCAAAAGCTAATAGCGAATATGCCGACGTTACCTGATTCTTAACTGCTGTGAATATTAAAACAATTACGAAATAAACTTGGATTTTTTAAAATAAATTCAGGAAATGATGCAACACCGCCTATTAGCAACGGGAGTCCATGTGCGGTTGAACGGGAGCTAACTGTTCGTCCTCAGGCTACATACTTCCCACAGCTGGGCACAGGCCATCGTCATGTAGAAACACATGAGGAGCATGGGCCATAAAACTTTTCCTGGTCATTTTTTTTCCAAGTTTCCTTTCTTTGTTCTTGTTCACCAACCCAGTCTCACGTAAGTTGTGTCTACAGTGACCACAGTGCAAGTCCACTATAATCTATCACATATGATGTAAAGTGCTTTGAACGTCTTTGGAGCAGAAAAGCTGCGATATAATGCATAATTTTTCCATTCACATCTGAGCATCTGGCACATTATAAATGACTTCAGCTGTAGGTATATGGTATATGCGAAGCTTACGAGTCACTTCTAAACTCAGTCTTTACATAATTCACCAGAACGTTGTTATTTTCGATTAAAATTCTGAATGCGTATTAGAAACTGGCCAGCCTTTTAAAAAGTTTAACTTTAAAACAATAAGTTCGCTGACAGAAATCACCTCAAAGTATGCTGACTGCTCACAAGTTGTAGGAGTTTTGAGTTTTGCTTGGGAGTTTTGTAATATTATTTAGAATTTTATAGCATGACAGTGATAAATAAGGACGTAATCCGTTATACAATATTATGTTGAAACTCACAGTCATTCACATCCGAGAAGTTTTGCTTGGTTTTGTTTATTTTTACACTCAAAAGCTGTTGTATTTTATTTTTGTCTTAAGGGACGTTTCAGAGTAGCGCGGCTGGCGCCGGCGCGCGCGCTTACACATGAATTTTGATACAATTTGACGTACCCGCGCGCTTATACTTCAAAATTGAAATCTGCGCTGGCTGCCAGCGTTGTTGCTCTGAAACTACCCCAAAATAATATTATTCGGCTATTGAAATGAGTTATATAGGTACTTAATTTAAGATGATTTTTCATTCAACTATTAATGGGGTGGAGGAATTTGTGTACAATTTTTTTTTATTGGGAAGGTTTTTATTTCTAGTCTGCTGAATAGCATGAAACATGAGCATATGGCAAGTTATTAAAGGAAAGAAAATTTCCTCTATCTTTCCCTCATATTTTAATGTGTACAGTAATGAGTAACAAAAGGCTCAATATCTTTTGGTACTTGGCATTACATAGATCTATTCTAGTTACCAAGTTTCGGAGATTAATTGCAAAACCTGAAAAGAATGGAAGCTCGATCATGCTTACATCATAAATATCTGACAATTTCTAGAATATATCTACATTTGGAAGGTTCTCGAACAAACTTGATTACTAGCATCCCAAGGTATGCTACTTTTCTTCGGCGAACGACGTGAAAATGCGCTAGCATTTGATTTTTAATATAAAATTCTATTTCTGGAAGGTGGTTCAACTACGTACTATATCATTTTACGTCAGACTTATTCAAATGTGAAATTATGAATCACTAATCTCACTTCATTTTTTAATAAAAGTTAGAAAACATGCTCAAAATATAGAAATGTGTATTAGCGCTGATATTATGGATTTTGTGATCCGGACTTGGGTGCTAGGCGTGCCAGACATTTACTGGAAAATGTTTTAATACATAAAATATTTCGGTCAAGTCATATTGTATGTATTGTTCTACCTACCTATCTATCTTATTATTGTATGATTTTATAAACAATAGGGCGAAGTCGACCAATTCCGTGTTACTACACGGGGGATCGGGCACCAATAAATGCTTAAATTTTATTGGTCGAATCTACTGTAATGATGGAGTCCTGCGTACACGCCGATTTTTGACCGTGTACACATTTGACAACTAAAGAATTTTTGGTATACCTACAACACCAGTGTCGCTAATCGAATTTTGGTCAAATTCGCCCTAAGTAGAAATTCTTTGCTTATTCTTTATCAGGATCAGGAGTTTTTGCTATAATAGGTTTATTCTATTTTTAGATTTTCATGATATGAAAGCTTTATGTGTGTAGGTATTATAAAGATGAGATAAGACACGCTTATCTCGTGTCAGGATCTCAATCACTATATCGAGGTCAAGTGCTCATAACATGGCGATGGTGGAAAGCTATTTCGTCAATGTGAAATATTTGCACGATTTTGCGAATATGGTGACTTAATTAAACACTTATGTAGATTTTCATATTCTGAGCAATGAAAAACTTGACCATTAAGAAAGAACGTATTTCGGAATTTCTCTTTAGTGTGGTTTTAGAGCAACGCTGGCGGCCGGCATTTGTCTTGCCGGCGCCAACAGCTTACATTTTGATATAAGCACGCGCGTGTGGCCGTGAAAATATGTTACTACCTATCTCGTGTAATTGAAAGTGCGTGCGTGGCCGGCGCTGGCGGCTAGCGTGGTTATGAAACGTCACTTATACTCGTCTAAGAACTTACTTAATATTATAAATATGTTATTGAAAGTGTACTTTAATATTTCTTCTATAATTCTGTCAATTATTATAAATGATACAAAATGTTGTATCTACTTACGGCTTACTGAACTCATTATTGAGTTACAATGCAAAGTTTATATAAAATTACCAACTTTAACTCAATTTCGTCGCGATCTTCATCAAGAAATTGGGATTGGGATTAAAATTTAATTTTCTGTTGAACTTTGAAACGAAGTTTCTTATTCAAGTGAAACTAAAATAATAGGTAAATCAATAGGTTGGCGGGATCTAAAATAAACTAAATGGCATATAAACCAGTTAAAGCTTGGACAGTCGATATTCCTTGGGGAGTTTCTAATTCCGGGTTGGTTCGGTGTGGCTAGTGGCTACTGTACCTATACTAAATATAATTAATATTTTTGGGAGTTGAACGTACATATAATATACTTTGTAATTAAACTATATTTCTTCACCGTAGGGGTGTTATTGATAGCTTCGCACCCTTCGTAACCTAATAATGGGTTTAATGAATTTTCCAACACATATTTTAAATGATTACTAGGAGGTACTTTTGGTATTTTCTCTTATTTTGCATCCACCTGACTAGATTTTAAGCATTTTTTGTACAGACATTCGACCTCTGCAGTTTTATTATATGTAAATATATAGATAAAGCATTTCTGTATAAATGATAAGTATGACGAACATTTAATTATTAAAACTGCTCACACTTCGGATGTATTACAAATTCTTCTTTTTCTTGCCTGTTTCTCTATATTTTTATGTTTCCCTATATTTTTCTCTCTGTTTCTATCTTCTTCTGTTTCTGTATGGCCGGTATACCAGGGGTTTTTCTATCACTCTGCTCTATCTTTTCATTGAGTTTATGATTGACTTCGTTTGTACCACAGATCACTGACAGCCGCTTCGCTATTACTCTCATTTATTCTATGGTTTGTACTCATTAAACGTGTAGGAAAAGAATCGTTTGCCTTTTTACCCTTATCTTAAAAAATCTCGCGCGCGCGTCGCACACAGATTAAAAACATTCAGAAATTGATATAAAGTAAAATGTGTCAAATTATTCAAAAATTTTACAAATAAATGTTTTGAGGTTGTTGATGCATTATAAATAACCCTATAAGATGTTACCACTATGTATCAGCATTCACATTTATATAATAACTAAAGTTCACTATAATATTATATTTGTTGATTGAAAAGATAACAAATTCGATATAGTTGTTATCTTCTCAATCTACTGTTAGGTACAATTGGGGTGAGCTTTTTGATCCGTAGTAATAGTCACCCGCATAGTTAAAATCTAGACCAATAGCGTAAATGGAAACGCTGAGATGGATGACGTCAGCTTGACAAATTGTTAAATTTACGAAGAAAATTCGAAGCTGTATTCATCAGCTGTGTCGTCAGCCACCATTTTAATAATCCCGGCATCGTGTTGTGGTTAAATTGTTAATGATTATTTAACTTAAGTTATATTTGAAAATTCGACTATTGGACAAGATGTCATATACGAAACGAAATCACGTCACGAAATCATAAGTTTCCATTTTAACCTACTGGTCAACCTGACCACGGAACAAAAAACTGACCCTTAGGCATTGTACGCTAGTTCTAATCGAGTTAGGTCACAATGACATCTCAATCTCGAGTTAACTGTCTCGGTTTGGATTAAGACAAATAGTATTGTGTTTGTGGAAACAGGTTTGTGGACATTATTGTGTTAGTAACACAATCTTGGTGTTTGATGGTTTGGTTTATCTCTCAGGGCGAATTCGACCAAATTTTGATAAGCGACACTATACCAAAAAATGCATAAGCTGTCAGATGAACACGACCAAAAATAGACCTTGTACGCAGGACTACGCCCTTAGATCGGATTCAACCAATGCAATTAAAACTTTTATTGGTGTCCGAACCTCTGTGTAGTAACACCGAATTTGGTCGAATTTGACCTTAGTTATTAATTAAGTTTTAAAATAATCTAGGATTATAGATTTTTAGAAATTTCATTTTACCTCGAACAAGTAGGACCTTCAACACGTTTTATAATATTGGGTCCTTACCTATGAAATTGGTGCTTTTTTTCTCTCTTAGTATTTTGTCTGTAACTATTATGATTCAGAGTATCCCTAAAAAATAATTACCTCGTCTAAAAATGAACTATATTTTTGAGCTCTTTTGTTTTGTTTTGATAATTTGTTGTAAGTTTAATTGTGTTAAAATTGGACACGGAGACAACTCTTTTTAAGTGCCTCCCGAATACATCATTTTATTTGCATTCACTTAAAAACGATAAATAATTTTTATGAAGTGTGATATTACACATATTACTAAAGCTTGTCTAATGATAGATGCCAAATATTATCTTTGGATTTGTCGTTGTGAAGAAAACTGAAAAAAATTTAGTATGGAAAATGCAGAAGTCCTCAAAATCTCCATACAAAACACCAATTTCATAGGTAAGGACCTAATATAATCATAACCGATAATCGTAACAGACAACACTAAGTTATAAAGAGCAACAGACGCGAAGCGAAAGAAACAGTTAAACAGTTTTTAGATCACATTAACAGAGAAAAGAGCACTATTCGACACAGCCTTCTTCCAAGTATTTCCATAATAATCGGTCCCGGCGCGGTCGGTTTCCTACGGTCTTCTCCGGATCGTTAGTCCACCTAGTGGCCTGAGGCGTATCCCAATGTTACACCTCCATTGCCGTCACTCGAAAACCATTCCGTATTTATCTTGCCGTCAAATGCAAAAACTATACAACGAAACCAAACGCAGTCTTCACTGATATATAATTACAGGTCTATCCTAAAACGCAGACTCCATTTGGTTCTACAATGGCAGACAAAGCTACTTATAATAAAAAAACCGCAAAGTAAGTTGTAATGAAGTCAGACCAAAGAGTGATTAAAATAATTTGGTTGTTTGGTGTCGTCGTTTAAACGCAGAGATGATGCTAACTGCAAGCGACACCGTTTCTGGAATGTTTAATCCCGCTGATGGCAATGGCGACCATCAAATTAACGGCTACAATTATGTTTTATGGTCGAAAATTATTTTTTGATGAGAAAACTTTATATAAGACACTTAACCTAAGCAGCGTGAGCTTTCGTAGTAATTGAAATGAATTTTCGCAGTAATTCTGAACTTAATAAAAATAAATCTAGTTTTGTTATTTAAAAACAAATTACTGTGAAATGTAATAAACGTATACACGCCTGTTTAAGAACAAGAAATTTAATTAAAACGAACAAAAATGTTAACACTGGAATTATACTCGAGAGCTATTTATATTGGAGTTTGTAAAAGTAGGCAGACACTAAGGACTCTATTGAGTCTCGAGAGTCTTTAGCTCTTAATAAAAGTTGAGGAATATTTGATAAAAGTAAATTAATTTCGGCTTTACAATAGTAAATAGACTAAATAGTACATTTGTGATTCTTAATATTCTTGCTTAGTAAGTAACTAAGAAGAGCTTTTCATTTGTAGATGTGATAAGTAAGTCAGAACTCCGAGAACTTCGTCTTTTATAAATTTTTGTTGACATCTATCCATGCTAAAGCTATAAAAAAACTGTCTATTATTTTGTAACTAAACCGGTAACATCTATGACGACGAATATTTTTCTGTATGTTGTTATGCAAAACGCAAACGATCACGAGAAGTCCCTGCAGACAAAAATGTTCATTGCCTCTCGTTTCTTTGTTCGCGCGGAAGCGAGCAGGAGAGGCAATAAGCATTTTGTCTCCGGGGACATTTTGTCGATTAGTTCCACTAGGAAAAGAAATAATCACTATGAATTCCAGATATCTTTAAAAATAATCATTTTCATATGCTTTAAAGGATGCATTTATGAATGAATTTAAGTACGAAGCTTTCCTAATACACAAAACAAACAAACAAAAACATATCATCGCGTCTTTTTCCCCGAAGGGGAGGCGAAGGCGAACAACGCATAAAAACAACTTAAATTCTGAATTTCCGTACTGGACACACCCATCTCACATCTAGCGTATGTATACAAAATTTAAAGGTTGCCTTAGGTCAAGGTTTTGCCGGAGTGACTAGTAATTTACGGCAGAAATAAAACATGTTTCTGAAGGCAAATTATCCTCTAGGTGTTGGTTATAGAGGTTTGCATATTTTATACGGTTTTGTTTTGATGATTCACAATTTCACACTTGTAATAATAAAATGATTAACTAATTAATAAAGTATGGTATAACTAAGTTATTTTTTAATTGTAGCAGTAAGCTGACGAATTCTCTCTAGTCGATTTCACAGACGGGTAACCAACGGACAGACGGTTCCCCTGATGGCACACGAACAGTGTCTCCAAATCTCAGAGTAAACAGAACTGGAGTAGCCATTAGTCAATTTCTCAAACATTTTTTTCTGCCATTTCTTGCGGGGGGTGAGGTTACCACTACACTCAAAGCCAGCCGTTTTTACAAATGCACACATGCATAATTCGACACACAAATTTAAATTTTACGCACACACACGCTTAAAATAGTCACGTGGGGTGTGCGTTTTGACAACGTCACAGCCGCACTCCCCACGAGACTAGCGTTCGAAATTTGAAATCGTAGAATTCTAAAACATGAAATAATGAAGTAAATAATCATGAAATCTTAAAAATTATAATTATAAATAAAAGGTGACATCATCTTTTAGCATACTCGATGTTTTCTATTTCTTTTTACAAAAAAAAACAGCACAGGCAGGCATTTTTGCGAGAGCTCTGTTCGCCGCAACGTTTACAATGTTATGGCTGTCAAAATGGCGGCTCAACTAGTTTTATTAAACGTGCAAGCATCCGATGCTTGTGCATTTGGCAGAGGGGAATGTTAGACAAAGGCTACTCCAGTTCTGTTTACTCTGAGCTCCAAATAGACGTCTACAACACCAGAGATCATCGTCATCGCTAGATTTGATTTCGCTCTTTTCTGCTTCTTTCTTTAACCTATTGAGGGCAAAAACTAGGATAATGTAAAAAATGGTTAATGTTTGATCTTTTTTTCATATGACAGTCAAGCTTGTGACGTGGAGGGTGGAGATGTAACTTAAACGGCTTCGGCTTGTTACTTAATGTAAATTTAAAACAAAAGGCCCAACTGGAACAATTTGTAAAAGGTAAATAACATAAATCACTGAACAAAAAACTTAAAGAATATTCTAAAAGGTAGGGCTACTTACAATAGTGCCTTGGTAAAGTTGTTTATGTTCTTTGAAAATGTACTTATTAATTTTATTACGATAATAATAAAAATTTATATATAATATTTTTAGGCGTCGAGACAACCGCTTCAGACGCTGACTCTGATAGAAGAATGAAAATTTGAGACCAAAAACCATGAAAAAGAGACAGATGTTAGTTTAAAAACAGAAACAAAGAGAAAATGGCCAGTGGGAGAGCGCAATAACTGCATAGAGTCGCTAATGCTGATATAGCTCCACGTTACAAGCTTTTCACCTTAATCTCATCTGATCTGTCGTTCGGGGAACCCTGGGCACTTGTCCATAGTGCCCAGTGGAAAAGAGGGGCCTAGTAATGGCTATAAATATTATCCATGTTAGGTATTGTTTGTGGTTTGGTGATGGTCAGTGATTTTAAATACTAGGTCACAATGAGGATAGATGTAACGAATCATAGATATTTATATGCATTTCCTTATTTTATATCACGCAATTTAATAAGCTTATTAGAATATTCAATAGACATAAACAAACATTCAATGAAATTGAATTAATAAAGAGACAAAAATCTTGACAATGCCTTTATCATATTTTATTATGTTAAAAATTCACAAACTACGCCAAAAAGGTTTTTCATTAATAATTTTTTTTGGTATCTACTCTTTTTGGACAAACAGTTGAGAAGTAAAAGCCGGAACACCACCAGACTAGTTCTAAGAGGGATAGTGTGTAGAAACGGTTATTATAGCAACAGGACTCAACAGCATAACGTATCTTTATTGCAATAGAAGCTGTGGCTTAACGTTTTTTCCGAAACGCAGAGCGACTCGAGGTTACATGTTTTGGTTACCCACCCAAGGTTCAACAATAACGACAGTGGCTTTATTTTTAATATCGCAAATTCAAAACCGAAGCTCACGAAACAATAATAACATCAAAAATGCTTACTTTGAATTACATAATAGACCGATTTGTTACATTCCATAAAAGTGGAATTTTATGCCTCCAAAATGCATTTCGTAATATCTGTTGCTCGTCCAAGGCAAATAGTTGTAAACTTGTAATGGTGTCACAGAATTGCATTCTGATTGGCTTCGTCACTCAGTTCAATGGTAAATAACTCTCACTTATCGCACGCGCAGTAAGCTAAGGTTAATGGTATGTTTACTCAGTTACGCATTGCGTCTTGTCCACTCTGCCATTGTTTGGATTTATGACTCTATGTTTAGGGTAGCGCTGCCAACTTTTTGGTAAGAAAGGACATAAAAATATGTTTAACATTCTATTTCGTTAGTATAACAGCCTTGACACATGGAACAGTGCTTGTATTAGTAGGTAGTGCAGTACCTAAAACGGATATAGGGACACCTTCAAACGTTTAACTTTTTTCAGCCACGATGGTCCTCAAGAAAAAGAACTCTTTGTTATTATTACTAAGACAAGAAAAGCAAATAAAATTCAATTACTATTAAAATATAGTTAAATTCTAATTATAACTAGTAACCTTTTGCTTAAACGTTAACAGTGAAAGTTTTTCTTTCGAATAGTCACCCCACTCGCACATACAACCATGAGTGAAAGGGAAACGTTGGCCTATTAAAAACAAAAAGTTCTGGTCCTACCTACCTACTTTATTTGCCGTTATTTCATCTACACTTCCCAGCTTTTCCCCAATATTTGGGGTTTGTTTAGGTACAAAGAAAAAGGTTTTCAAAGATCTCAGGCGACCACGGAATAAGGCCAGCATTGACACCTGTCAGTGACAAAAGGCAGAGTGGCTGTTCTTTTAGAAGGGTCGCAGTCATAGTTCCTTATTATTATTATAATATTAATACAGCCTTAACATTTCTATTGTTTTTATTCTTTTTTGCCAATACATACGAAAATGTTTAAAAGGTGTTAAAAGGTTTTTTAAGGGTCGGCGACGCGCTGGTGATGGCCTGGGTCCATAGGCTACGGCGACCACTGCCCATCTGTGTATATGCTTGTTTGCCACCCTGGTGGTATAAGAAAAAATACCTTAAACAGTCAATATTATCACATTTTATTGCATTCCCACGGTCCGTGATATTGCAGATGGACGCAGATTCATGGCGCACGGCCGACGACTCCGGACAAAGACGCATCGCGCACGTGGCTCTTCCCGGTCAGTCGGTACGGGCTTGTCTGCGTTCGTCTGCAATATCACGTACCGTGGGAAGTCAGCTTAATAACACGCATTTACTGTCGAAGTGTCACACTTTTGCACGTAGCTTACAGCGACCATCTTGGAAGTTTTTCTTTCCACACAAGCGTTTCATAGCGATAAATTATTCCAACATTATCCAAATTATCCTATTATACTGGCCAAGCCCTGCTAAAGTCATTGTCCACCTGTGCAATCGATCTTGCCAAGGTCGGCCCAGTTTGGCTTCGGCCAAGTGAAACGGAGCTTGTGGAGCTGTGCCAAGTGCCTGCAGCACAGCCTTCACCTGGTGGGTTAGTAGGTCGGACCTCCACCACAGTTTAGCGGATACTGCCAATTTTTGTGATTAAATCAGTTTTTGGGTAAGCAGTGTAATTACTGGAACAAGGATTGAAAATCTAGGGATATTGTTATGGTGCGGATTTTATTGAGTCATGAACGTATTGGAGTGATTATGGATTGTGCCCGGTAACGGCAAAAGGTTCGCCCCATATTGCGTCCGACCCACGAAATTACTGGCAAAGTCTGCGTGTAATACACCTCTGTCTACCCCTTCGGAGTTATAGGCATAATAATTGTATGCATGAATGTTAAATAATCGATTTTAAAGTAGTCATTTACAGCTATGTGGATATGTATCGTGTCTATCTATATCATAACTTTTTATCACCGAATATGTTTTTAAACCCCCGTATAAAATGTGGCGAACGCGTTGCCATATAATCGTCGCGTCTCGATCGGTGCAATGTAGAGAAAGCAATAACGGTCTGGATTTTGCGGCCTGTGCCTATACGCTATACTCAAATACAGTTGTAGAGGAAACAAACCAATGGTTACAAGAACAATGATATGTTGAATAAAGGGAAGTTATTAATTGGGTAGCCATTAAAATATTTGGTCAGCAACAAAAAGTTCAGCCGAATAATCATTTAGGCAGCAAACAAATATTTTGTCATTTAATTTGTAATTTCTGCAGTTATGTTAGTACAAAAACATTAAAAAGGTCGAATGAATGCAACACTTTACTAAAACTTTGTAAAGCTACCTTAGTTACTGTCTGTAGAATTGCCCACTTGTATATCACTTGTAATCAGTATGTTATCTTAAATTTTTAAGATCTTTGAATACAAGGAATCATGATATTAATAAGATAAACAAGCCGAACAGAAAACCGAACAGAAGGCCTAGCATGGGCTGGAGAGAAAAAGTCCCAAGAGACAAAAAGCGTCATTGCCTCTCGCTTCTTCGTTCGCGTGGAAGCGAGAGGCTATGAGTAGTTTTGTCTCCAGGGACTTTTTCTTTCCGGCCCGTGCTAGGCCTACAGGTCAAAGGAGAAAAGAAGAAACTTGAGAACAAAGAATAGATTGATAACGGGTTGACTGGAAGATATCCCTATTAGAGATAAGTCCTCCCTTGTATACTTCTGCTTTTTACATTGTTTCTTTTTGTTTATATGCAATAAAGAGTTTAATAACTACTGAATGTCAAACAATTATAAATAAACTAAACGTATAATTCGTGTTTAGATGTCAGAAATTATAATTATATTATACTAAGTATACACATTATAGGGTCTAAATTTAATGAAACAAAAAAAACCTTCAAAATTTTCGCACTTTCAGATTCCCATTTTTAACCTAAACACATCAGGTGTTCCTATACTGTAACATTATCTTGACTAAGAATTTTTAAAAATCCGTTGCCAGTAATACAAAATTACTACCTTATCTTATGCAATTTTATTTGTCAAAACGTTGAACAGTGGTCCATATTGTGAGTAAAAAAGCAAATAAGACAATCCACCTGAATGCCAAGGAAGCTTCAAAGAAAACACGAAACAAAGGAAAGTTTTAATAAGGTACCAGGAAAATAAAATGCATCTGCATACAAAATTGTCTACCGGAAAGTTAGAAATTCTTTTTTCTCGTTAGCAATTGTCAGAACTTACTGAACTTATTATTTTGAAAATTGAAATTACGAGATATACAAAGACAGAGATTTCAGCGTTTGTTTTCAATGTTGTAGGTTTATATAAATAACTATGTGGTCTTGCATAATTACTTTTGACTCAGATGTTTAATAGTAGTAAAAGAAAAATATTCCTACCAATGGCTTGGGCCCCGATTCTGCAAATTTCTCTACTATGGTAGTAGTGGCAATACTGGCAATAGTATTTCAGTGGTCAAAATATTGGCGTTTCATAGTCTAAATCTAAAGAAAAAATTGATTTTCAGACCACAAAATGGCAAAAAAATTATCATAGAGACATTATTTCCTATATATTGCTTTAGTTAAGCTGAAGAAAATTTATTATCCGACTACAAGACGTCAAAATTTTGACCATTGTGATCCCATTGCCATCGTATTGTGCCATTTGTAAATTTGCACTCAGTGCCTTGCCTTCCTCGTACATTGTGGTTTGCAATAAAATATTGAGTAATGTTTTAGCCCAGATCTTGGAAATGTTTCATAGAGTCAAGGAGCATCTCTTTTATTTGTTTTGTTCTGAATATCATTTGGCTTGTATTGTGCCAGGTGCAAACTCGCTCCTGAAAGAAATAAAAAGGAATGTTTATTTGGCAATACCTCCTGAATATCGCCGTCGTACCTCCGTGGTCGAGTGGTCTGTACGCCGGTCTCGAGGCGTCGCCATCTCGAGAGGTTCTGGGTTCGATCCCCGGTGGGGGAAAATGTTTGGGTGACGAATTTTCAGGCATTTGTTCTCCAGTCTTGGATGTTTATATATATTTATATATATTCAGAATATTTATATGTGTTTATCTATTAAATATATTTATCCGTCATCTAGTGTCCGTAACACAAGCAGCACTAGTTGCTTAAAATGGGGCTAGTTGATAGGTGTGAATGTTTGAGGATATTTATTTATTTATTATTTTATTTTATTAATATAGGCCTCTCCCAAGGATCTCCAGTCTCCATCATGACAGGTCCTGCGCTGCCTACATCCAGCGACTTCCTTCGTCTTTCGTTAGATCGGTGGTCCATCTCGGGGGGGACTTGACTGTCCAGCCGTAGCGTTGGCGTTTCCCAGCTGAGATGATGCTTATGATGTATTTCTTAAACATTGAATACACGTGGAATTATACATTATGTGTTATATTTACTTAAGATGATAAAAAAAACCGAACACAACCTTGTTACTCATAGTATTTCTCTTCAATGTGAAGAAAGATTTCACTTTGAATGGAAGTTTTATCATTCGCTAAACAATTTGCAAATCTATGCTTCGCTTCGTAAAGTTGCAAATGGTAAGCAATGGTAATATTTTAATTGTGCATACGTTAAGTGAATTGACTCTCAGCTGCGCACAATGGCTTGATTTTTTGTTCATCATTCTTAATTAGTCGGTCATTCACACCGCCACTCATGATGGGTGACTGTGATTGGACTAATTTTATCTGAGACCGCTAGTGTCATATTTTTTGGTCGTGTTGTATGTAAAAAATTATAAATGATTGCAGTAATACGCATCCCCATAGTTTTAATTACTGGTTCCTTCACAGAGACTACGTTAAAGCTTTAGTGGTAAGTGAGAAAATCAATGTTTAATTGTACTTATGAAATAATGTCTCGTTAAAGCAGATTTTTTGTAATTTCATGCACTTTATAATATCTAGAAAATAATATTAAAAAAGGTTTACGGCTTGTTTATTAAAAGTAAAACCAATTAGATAAGAATTTAAGTTTATGTTCATACTAGATCAAGTTATTAGTTTTCAATGACCTCTTTGTTATATCAATGGTCAACGTTTTTTGTTGTGTAAGATTATGCGTGGGACGTAGAAATGGATATTCTTGTTGATGTGGAAATTACATGAATAATAAAACAATTAAAATTTTAACATTGAAATTTCTTAAAAAAAATTGATCTTGAACAAAAAAGGTTAGATCTATGACCACAACACTTTACCCTGCGATTTTGTCGACACCTCAGTCGATACTAATACACACGTAGAAATATATGAGGCTGATAAGCGTGTGAGAGCGACACAAGTGGCAATAAAGGTCCGGCCATATTGCCAGCGGGCGAGCGAGGGAAACAAACGAACATCGTTTCACCCATAGAATAAATGGGAGTAATGCGAAGCGGCTCTCAGTAATCTGTGGTTTCACCTCTTGCAGCACTACTCGGAGTGCTGTAAGTTATCATTGCAAAAAACGGAACTTTCCTCTAGGGGCGCTTTTCTTGTTTCCCGTAGAAATTGAGCTTCTAAACACAAAAAAGTTTGGATTTTTACAATGATATCTTACTAGGTGTACGGAGCTAAGTTAAGTTACGATTCGAGCGAAACAAATAAAATAAAATAAATAAATATCTTCAGACATTCACACCTATCAACTAGCCCCATTTTAAGCAACTAATGCTGCTTGCGTTACGACACTAAATGACGGATAAATACTATGTTTAATAGGTAAATACATTTAATATCCTGAATATATATAAACATCCAAGACTGGAGAACAAATGCCTGAAAATTTATCACCCAAACATTTGCCCCCACCGGGGATCGAACCTTTCGAGATGGCGTCGCCTTGAGACCGGTATACAGACCACTAGATCAAATGAAACATTAAACGATTTCAGCGATGCCACTTGTTTGTCAAAAGTTGGCTTAGGGTCAGATTTTTGATTAGTGGCCAGGTTGAACAGTACGCGAAAACGTGTGATGTCGTGATATGACAGCTTGTCCAATCGAATTTTCAAATAAAACTAAAGTTGAATTCAATTGTTGTTCCCTGGATGAACGACCGGTTGCCATAATTTTAAAAAAGTGAAGTGAAGTGAAAGTTAAATTCTCATATGACAATATAGCCACAACACGACATATAATAAATATATAGAAAATTTAATAATTTTTCAAGCTGACTGACATTTTAGTGTTTCCATTGACGCTATTGGCCTAGATTCTAACTATTGAAGTAACTATTACTCCGGATCAAAAACTCACCCATAGTTTGCCATAGTTTCCATCTGCTACGCCCTCAAACCCGCTCGCCCGCTCGCTGCCAATGTGGCTTGCTTAAGGCCCCCAGCGACACATGTGCGCAGACGACCCTCGCCCATAAATCTAAGGGCTGTCTAACGCCGTCCACGATTTATTGCATGATACGTTTCGGTTTTGGACGCTTTTGCAGATTGCTCAAAGAGTGGCGCTTTGGAAGTCACGTGGAAACGCTTGAAATTTTATTGCTTTATCTCATTTTCATACTTTTCGACTTCTGTACCCATACTGTAGGTTTTTTATTGTAAAAAGGCCAATGGCAAAGAATGTCTGGGCTCCGTCCCCAACACCAACAGAAATGAAACCTATCTCAACTGATAGACTTTGGCAAATAGACATTTTTTTACTATGGCGTCGTTCCCCAAATAAGAGCCCGCGTAAGAGCGTGGGTGGGGAGCGAGGAGAGGGGGTTATTGTAACCGATTACCTTTAATGCATCCACTGTACACTCATAAATAGATAAATGAGAGGGTATTATGAATTATTTGTCAATATTAAGTCGTCGAAATATTTGTTGAACTATGGGTATACCGTGAGAACCCCATGCATTTGGGGATCGTCGCCATAGTAAAAAAGTTACATTTTGACAAGGTCTATCAGTTGAGATACGTTTCATTTCTGTTGGTGTTGGGGACGGTTTTACCCATTGTCCTTTGTCACTTGTATTTGTGTTAAGAAATGTCAATTTCTATGAGAAATATGATTTCAAATAGTTTCCGCTAGGGGCGCTTTTCACGTTTCACTTAGAAAGTGACACTCTCGCAACTACAAGTGACTAGTGTTTTTACAATGAAAACTTACACTTCGGGTACTGTTCTTGTGGTTGTATCTCTATAGATGTCTTTAGCTATGATGTCTGTCTAGTTTGATGTATTAGCTGATGAAATTCTCGAAAACAAGTATTTATTTACTACTGAATATGAAGGTATTGAACTGTATCTTCATATTCTGTAGTGAATTAGAGACAGCCTTTGATTATTTGAGACTACGACTATAAGGCCTATAGAGTTGTGGGTCTCTCTGTTAAGATAACAATAAAATAAGATCATCCCTCACCAAATTTTCCGCTCAGTCCCATTTTGAGAAATACATATATTTACCAACTTATGTCGGTAAATTCTAAGACTTACCTACTCTTAAATCTTAAGATTTACCATAGTTAGCGATTTTACAGTAACATGAATATACATTGAAAAGCTTAAATACATTATTATGAATATACAATCGAAATTGAAAGTTATAAAGCATATGCATACCTTGAAGAAATAGTCATTCGATTTTGGCCTTAGTAACAACCTCGTTATGAGTAACTTTTGACAGTGTGTCAAATGAAATTCATAATAAACGGTACTTCAGTTTAATTAAAACTCGAAATCAATTCAAACATTACACATACCTTGGTCGATAAACCATTGCCAAAATTAAATGGTCTAGGTATACACGTTGTTGTGTACAGAAATCAAGCCTTTTTGAACCCGTGCACGTAACCAAAACGTGATATAGAATGCGATGTAACATAATTTACAACAGCGAAAACAAAATTACGGCTCTTGGCAACGCAGCAAATTGTCACCGCGGTTAATATTGAAATTTCGATTTAGGCTTTGTGACCTTTTCGCTACGAGCACCCTTTTCACGTTACAACAATTGTAAACATACCTACTTCTGAACAATAATACCAAATTGGTAGCATACGCAAATAGCTAATAAAGATAATAAAAATAAATACTTATTATGTTTGGAAAATGTACCTACGTGATTAATAGTCAAAATTTTCGAAATCTCACATTTTACTTTATAAAATCAGCATTATACTGTTACCTATAAAATGGAACCAGGAAAGTATGTTTATATCTTTCTTTCTTTCATATCATTTTGTTTAAAATACTGGTAATACATATACTGGTACTGGTATGCTGGTCTGTCATTTATATAATATTACATACATACACACAATCACGCCTTTTTCCCGATGGGGTAGGCACAGGCAGAGATCTAAAATTCTCTCTCAAAATATTCATAAATTGACATAATAATATTATTATTTTATTTTCTTTCTTGAAATTTATAAATAGGTATGTAATTATTTAAATTATTTTTCTTTTTGACTTTACACTAAGTAATCATTATTTTATTATTATCGGGACATTTCTTATTTAAATTTCGATGATAAATGATAACGGGCGATGATAACGGGCGTTAAAATGAAATAAATAAATCTAATCTTTTATCGGGCGTTAATAGATTAGATTTATTTATTTCATTTTGACATAATTACATGATAAATAATTTTAAAATGCAATATGAAAAAAGTGATCGTCAAATGTACAATTAAAAACTAATTATTCTTACATATTGAAAAATATTTTGAACAATGCATTCATTAAAATAAAATTGATAATAATTTATATAATGTCAAATATAGATGGTATAATAGAATTCATCGAATTGATCATCGAAATTAAAATTAGAAATGAGATAGGCTTCTTTTTATCCACATATTCCCATGGGAAAGGGTACCGCGCGGGTGAAACCGCTAGAAGCTACTACTATTTAATAAATCCCACATGTGTCTTACACTACTATTTAATAAATCCCTCATGTGACTAAGAACGATTGAATAAATCGCAATGTAATAAGCAGATTACGTAACGCAGCTACAGTGTAATAAAATCAATACTCAATACTTTATTGCTTTTAACAAAATCGGCGATAGACAGAAAAGCCAAATTATGATTATTAATCAGATTTGCAAGGCTGCAAGCCAATCGTATGCGCGGACGGCATTAGCGCCCCTCGCACCCCGCAATAACCCGAACGTGAACGTTTCAGAGCATTTAAGGTTACTTAGGGGACTTTTTATTGGGTACTAAGTGTTCTCGTAGCAGACTCCCCACGAGGTGCGCCTACGATCTGGAGATGGTCGCGGAAACTTGCTGGACCGGTCATTGTGAAGATCCTTGGGGAGGCTTATGTCCAGCAATGATGATGAGGTAAGCGATATTAAGTTTTTATTTTCAGAAGGCAACATGTTTGAAAACGGACTATCCAAGTTATTGGCGATGGCTGCAGTCGCCTAGAATCACATGCAGTAGTACCTCTAATGCTGCTTTTAAATTCTATAGGGATCACAGATACAGATATTAAGTCACAATTACCCATCAAACAAAGCAATGCAAGGATTAATTCTTTGTGTCAGAAAAAGTTAAGGCAAAGTGCACCTATGTAGAAGACATAGTTTTTTTTTACAAAAAATGGTTACTAGAGAATCGAATATCCAGTACAATAGTAAGTAGTAAATTGAGAAACATCTTCGCAATATGCAGTACAGGATGTTTGACTAGAGCAAACATCGTCTTCTTACAACATAGGTGGTAGCACGCCGACACTGCGATCAATAGCCGCAATGCAACTAAGCAAGTGGAATAGTGGATCCGTCTGTCTGTACAGCTTAAGGCTGGTTGGTATTACACTAACTTGTTGCTAAGTCTTGGGGTCGGTTATTTGTTCCGTGGTCAAATATGGACCAATGGCGAAACTGTATGGTGTCGTGATATGTCGTAAAAAACGAAACAATAGAAACATCTATTCTTTGCGAACACCGGTGTTCGCGGTGTCCGTCAAGGGTAAAAATGCGTCAAACCGAAGACAGGGTAAACTAGCTGATATTAGGGTAGGTCTTTGTCCAACAGTTGACTAATATTGGGTCCTTACCTATGAAATTGGTGTTTTTATTCTGTCTTAGCAATTTGTCCGTAACTATTAAGTTTCAGAACATTCTTATAAAATTATTGCCTCTTCTTTATTTAATTTGATAATTTTTTGTAAGTTTAATTGTGTTAAAATTAGACACAAAGACAATTATTTTTAACTGCCTCCCGAATACATCATTTGATTTGCATTAACATAAAAACGATGAATAATTTTTATCAAGCGTGTTCACACACATATTGCTAAAGCTTGTCTAGTGATACATGCCAAATATTATTATCTCTGGATTTGTCGTTGTGAAGAAAACTGATAAAATGTTAGTATGTAAAATGCAGACCTCCCCAAAATCTCCATACAAAACACCAATTTCATAGGTAAGGACCCAATATTAGTTATTTTAGAGCGTAGCTTTTGCAGTCGTTGCCACGAAGAGCATGATGATGGGAGCCAGTGTCTACGTGATGAGGCATGAGGTGTGACCCTCATGAGCGCTATATCACTTCCACTTTTTCATCAAGCCTCTATCCCCGAAGGGGTAGACAGAGGTGTAACTCCTTCCCCTCGTAAAAAGAAGTTACACGTGAAATAAATACGCCAATTCATTGTATTTTGTCACACTGACAGTAATCTGTCCAAAATATATTCACCACATGTTATTTTTAGAAAATCCTCTACTGTGAGTCATTGCTTGTTGATAATTTGATGAGATTTGAGGACTGTATGTATAAAATAATTGTATGTATAAAGTTTTATACTGTGTTCCTTAGTTTATTGAGTCTGTGTGATTTTGGCATTGAATGTTTATAAACTGACTTTTTAAACTGCTTTTCCTATGTTAACGAATTAACTGCTTTTTCATTACAGCAAATCCAGTTAAATTTATTCTAACTGCTTCTTTCAATGAAAGCGCACTACGCGCAGTTGGTAACGTCAACGAACCAGTTAAATCTACTAACTGCTTCTTTTAACGAACGTGCAGTCGCAAAAGTCAATGAACCAGTTAAATCAATTATCTGCTTCTTTCAACGAACGCGTAGTCGTTAACGTAAACGAACCAGTTAGTTAGATCTATCAGCTGCTTCTTTCAACGAACGCGTAGTCGTTAACGTAAACGAACCATTTAGATCGATTAACTGCTTCTTTCAACGAAAGCGCAGTCACTAACGTCAGCGAACCAGTTAAATCTATTAACTGCTTTCAAAGAATTCAAACCAGTTAATAATGTTACCTGCTTTTTAACCGGTTAACAGTTTCAAATTAGCAGTTTCATTTCGTTAACGTTAAAGTTGTCAACCCACCTATAAAATACATCTTAATTGTTATTTTACTTGACGCCTCTTTTGAAGGAACCCACTACATTTATTTACATGTTACTTATACACATTTCATGTTACGCATCAAAAATGCATTTATCGAAATGTTTGTAATTGCTTTGCTGATTATAAATAACGAGGTATTCACAACTCGATGTGGTCTGCATCGTAAAATTTCTTTCATTAAAACTTATCAACGGTCCTGTTTGGGATTTTAATTAATTACAAACTTTGATAACAGCGACAGCGAAGTTATTAAATGTTTACAAAAGGGATTGAAAAATATATTCATTAAAGTTATTATGAAATAATTATTTCTTATTTTTTCATTGACAAAACAAGTTGCCAAGCTTGTTGGTTCTAATTAAATTAAGGGTTTAGAAAGTTTTTAAACAGCTCGCTGGCGTTGTGATTTTGGTTTGGTATTGAAAACGATGGAACTTTCGCCATGATTGGATTTCGGATGGGTGACCAAAACTGTGTCAAATTCTTCTGTTCTTCGGCAGATAACCCTTGGCCCTGTTATTGCAATCGTTTTAATATTACAAACTATTGTTTCACGGTTGATGTTCATAAAGAAAGAACGAAAGAAAGAAAAAGATTTATTGACCTGCATACTAATAAGAGCTACATTTTCTTAAAACTAAACATCAATAATGGCCAATTAGGACCCGACCTCAGCATATGCTACAACAGATTACACTACTGCAGCGCTGGTATTCTGGTCGGGCCTAATTCATTATCATTTCAGCCCACAGACGTCTACTGCAGGACAGGTCTCCCCCAAGAATCTTCACAATGACCGTTCCTGCGCCGCCCGCATCAGCAAGTTCCCGCGATCATCGCCAGATCGTAGGTCGATCACGTGGGGGTCCTACAAGAACACTCAGTACCAAATAAAAGCCTATTTTCCTAAGTGACCTTAAATGCTCTGAAATCACTTTCGGGCATATTGCGGGGTGCGAGGGGCGCTAATGCCGTCCGCGCATTCGATTGGCTTGCAGCCTTGGAAATTTAATTACTGATCATAATTTGGCTATTCTGTCTGTCGCCGATTTTAATCAAGCCATAATAATATTGCATTGTCTTCCGACTACACATGCATGCAGAATTTGAGCTCAAGTGAAATTAGAAATTGATCATAATGTGAAACCTATTATTTTACCTGCTCGTAGATTACCCTATGCTCTGCTGCCAAAAATTAAAATGGAATTGGACTCCATGGTTCAAAAAGGTATTATTTCAAAAATAAAACATGGTTTATTTTTAATAAGGCAGTATACCATTTATTACATTTTGTTTTAACTATTGAATGTATACATAAATCTTTTACCTGTAATTCTTCGTCACTATTGTTAATTTGATCATTATTTAATTCATGGACACTTTGTTTAGATCGACACTGTCTTGCGAAGTGATTGGTCTTCTTGCAAATAGCACATAGCTTCCCGAAAGCTGGACAACGACCGTAGACATGATTAAAGCCACAATTAAGCTTAAAGATATCTTCAAAATTGAGTATCAAGAACAAACATACATACAATGCAAGTTAAAGCTTGTAAAAAAGGTACCATTGATACGGAACCCGTACTGTAATGTCCTATACCAATAATTAACATGAATTCCGTTCCATCCCATTGTGACCGACACATTATATTCATTGCGTAACTTTGGCTGTGATTATGCCCGTGAATCTGAAAGCCAGTTCCAGTTAATTGCCCCTACTACTGGTTCCATTATATTTTTTAATTCAACAAAAAGTTTTGCAGTGAAAAGAGCAAATTAGTTTTAGTAAACTTATTCAACTTTATACATTAATGTCCAAATTTTTTAGGACTGGAAAATTGCCTTTCTAATTATCATGATGAATCTCTTTCTGCTTAAGTAATAAAAATCATATCAAAATTATGTCATTGTGATAAAACATGCTTAAATATCTTGGTAATTAATGCGGTTTTTTTGTGTACTGCGTTTTAAAACCTATTGAGTAATTAACAGTTTTGTTATTGAGTTTAAAATAAAGAATTTAAAACTTTGTAGGGTGCCCACTATCCAGTCCACGATTTGGTTAAGTTTGTGTGATGAATACACACTTCATGCTCTGGGCATGGATCTAAACAACATAAGCTTGCTTAGTTTAATCTGGGTCGTGGGTTGAAAGGTGGGTAAATAAATTAATGATAAATTTTATATTGGTTTAGTATTATGATAGTAGGGGCTGTGTAGGTATGTGCAATGGTTAGTGATAGGAACGCGTTAGTTCATTTAAAAGTCGACGACTTTTACTAGTTTTTAATCAATGGATTTCAATGGAATCAAAGATTCTTTAGAGAAAAACTTTTGCTCCAAATTTATACGTTCGAAATAATAGGTCTTTACCTATGAAATTGCCGTTTTTTTTCTCTCTTAGTATTTTGTCTGTAACAATTAAGTTTCAGAGTATTCTTAAAAAATATTACCTCCTTTAAAAAAAGACCATGTTTTTGAGCTCTTTTAATTTGTTTTGATAATTTGTTGTAATTTTTTGTAAGTTTAATTGTGTTAAAATTGGACACGGAGATAACTCTTTTTAAGTGCCTCTCGAATATATCATTTGATTTGCATTCATTTAAAAACGATAAATAATTTTTATGAAGTGTGATAGCACACATATTGCTAAAGCTTGTCTTATGATACATGCCAAATATTATTGTCTTTGTATTTGTCGTTGTGAAGAAAACTGAAAAAATGTTAGTATGGAAAATGCAGACTTCCCCAAAATCTCCATACAAAACGGCAATTTCATAGGTAAAGACCTACTATTTATCGGAGTCAATTACAATACAACTTGTTAACTCTTGTACTTAAAGTAGCAAACAAAAACTACTCTCAGTACTTTTGTGACAAGGGGAAGTAGTTTATTACGTGTATTTATCAAAATGTATCTTAACTTATACATATAACCCCAAGCTCTCGGATCTTCTCTAGAACTAAAATACTGTTAAATAAAACAGTCTTGGTCAGAGAGCTTATTTTATGAGAAAATAAATATGGACTTCAAGCGTTTCAGGGCTTTGACGCTTTATTGCGCAACTTTTTCTTCATATTCGCTCTGAAGAAATAAATAAGGTCTAAGCTGTATGAAAATATTTTACGAAAGCTGTTTAAAAGAGGACTTATTGTTGTGTTCCTTCGCGTTGGTAGCATTTAATGTTTCCGAAACGTTTTTATTTTATGTTGGAAATATTTTATATTACTTAAAAGCGTAATTACTAGCGTAGTTCGAGTGTAATTACGAGCAAAGTACTTTTTATATTTATTTTAGTATATTAAAACTTAAATCGTAATAAGACTACCATATACAACGATTTTTAGCATAAATAATTCGATTGAATAACTCAAAAAAATTACAACAAGGTTTATTCTCTAACAAAACCTACATAATTGGTAGGTAGTAAAGTTTTGTAGTAACAAAGACCAACTCCAAAGTTTTATAAACTTGTACTAAACGTTAAGAATATTTTAAACAATTCCTTTTTAAGTATTATACTTGGATATGAGTACATACTCAATATCGATGAATAAAAACTCGTATCACACATCACTACAGCGTAATTCCCAGTAACAATAGAAAGATAAGCTGTGTTGATGTAATAAACATCATTATTATTATACACTGCTGGTCGTATATTTGACCATATCTGTCGATACTGTTTGTGTGTATACGAAGTAAATTTCCCGTGTTTATATTCGACTTATATAACTCGTACCTATCTCATATACTACCATTAATGATAACATCAAAATAGATACGAAAGATCTATCAAGAAATAAGTTATTCACAATAAACACAATACATGGACCTCTTAACCTGTCAATGATTGACAACCTCCGTGGTCGAGTGTTTCTGTACGCCGGTCTCAAGGCGCCGCCATCTCGAGAGGTTCTGGGTTCGATCCCAAGTGGTGGCAAGTGTTTGGGTGATGGATTTTCGGACATTTGTTTTCCAGTCTTAGATGTTCTTTATATATCTATAATATTATATACATGCTGAATAATTTTGTGTATTTATCTATTAAATATATTTGTCCGTCATCTAGTACCCGTAACACAAGCAGTATTTAGTTGCCTAAAATGGGACTAGGTGATAGGTGCGAATGTCTGAGGATATTTATTTATTTATTTAATGGTCAGAAAACCAAACAATAGAAACATCTGTCGTTTGCGAACACCGGTGTTCGCCCTGACCCTCGAGGGTTAAAGATATTAAAGGGAAGTGGAAAAATCATGTCACATTTTAAATTTTTACTGAAACTTGAAATGGTTACTTCTTTTATTAGCGACGAAATGATGATATCGTCAATCAAAGGATAGAGAGGTAAATGCAAAGACAGGACAATGTCATGACCACAATATCAATGGAAAGTAAATAAATTTCTTCAGACATTCACACCTATCAACTAGCGCTATTTTAAGCAACTAAATGCTGCTTGTGTTACCGACACTAGATGACGGATAAACATATTTAATATTGGGTCCTTACCTATGAAATTGCTGTTTTTTTTCTCTCTTAGTATTTTGTCTGTAACTATTAAGATTCAGAGTATTCCTAAAAAATAATTACCTCGTCTAAAATAGACTATATTTTTGAGCTCTTTTGATTTGTTTTGATAATTTGTTGTAAGTTTAATTGTGTCAAAATTGGACATGGAGACAACTCTTTTTAAGTGCCTCCCGAATACATCATTTTATTTCCATTCACTTAAAAACGATAAATAATTTTTATGAAGTGTGATATTACACATATTACTAAAGCTTGTCTAATAATAGATCTTTGGATTTGTCGTTGTGAAGAAAACTGAAAAAAAATTTGTATAGAAAATGCACAATTCCCCAAAATCTCCATACAAAACACCAATTTCATAGGTAAGGACCTAATAGATAAATGCATATAAATATTCTGAATAAATATAAATATCCAAGACTGGAGAACAAATGCCTGAAAATTCATCACCCAAACATTTGCCCCCACCGGGGATCGAACCCAGAACCTCTCGAGATAGCGACGCCTCGAGACGGAGCGTACAGAACACTCGGCCGTCGTCGTCAAGGAAACTTTGAAGGGGGCTTAAACTAAATGTATCAGTCAAGCTCACAATCGTCGTCCTTATCATATAAACGTCCCACTGCTGGGCATAGGCCTTCCTCATGGAGAAACATGAGGAGTATGGGCCGTAACACCACCACGCTAGCCCAATGCGGGTTGATGGGTAGAACCGGTTGCAATAGCGACCGGGACCAACGGCTTAACGTGCCTTACAAAAACGGAAGAGCTCGAGATCACAAAGTTTTGGTCACCCATCCACGGCCTGACCATGGTGAAGGTAGCTTTGTTTTCGATCGAAAGCTGTAGCGTACTAACTACGCCACCGAGCACCTCGGCTGCACAATAGTTGGTTTCTATGAAACGTGACAATGAAATCGAAAAAGGTTTCTAAACATCAATATTTTTTTTATGACCCGCTCATCCTAGATTGATGGCATGGCGATTCAAAGTTTTTGGTTTCCACATAAAAACGCTCTGCATCTTGTATCGCTACTACTACGGAGAGTGTTCAGAGGAAGTGTTCCAGCTTATACCGGCCGCTGCCTTCCGTCACCGGGCTTCGTGACGTCAAATTCATCTCCATATTTTGGATGGTGGGCTGTGCACGACCATTCGTTTTTCACGTAATTTTTTGCCGCTTACATCCAATCTATGGAATCAACTGTCAGAAGTATTCTCAGACCAATACGACCTTCAAAACTTTAAAAAGAGAGTGTATTCCCTTATTAAGGGTCGGCAACGCATCTGCAACTCCTCCGGTGTTGTAGATGTCTATGGGCGGCGGTAATCACTTACCATCAGGTGAGCCGTCTGCCCGTTTGCCCCCAGTTTACATAAAAACAAACAAAAACAAAGGTACACCTTGTTTTTGTTTTGTGATATTTATTAACTAAGGTACATCGGAAGCCACTCTAAGCAGTTGATTCTGGTTTCTACTGCAGCTGTTTCAACCCACTAACCTGAATTAGGCCAGCGTGGTGGCCGGCACAGCAATGGGAAATATAAAGGCTGCTGGCGGCAAAACGTACAAGTCAAAGTACATGAAAAAGGCCTCGAAGTAATAGTGAAACTTTTCAACTGTACGTGAATAAAAGTAAATATTTGTGATTTATGTCAGTGACCTATTTTACTTACTAACAAAGGGGTGAAAGTTTGGCAACAAAATACACGCAACATTACGTCGCCTGGAGATGTTCCAGCGGCCAAGGTCACGCGATGGTGTCGCCCTCCAAGAATTTTGTACTTTATATGGATGCCAAACTCCCATACAATAGCATGAGGCAATGTTCTGTCTCGATCAGTAGGTTGTTCCCTCTCATGCTATCACTTTAATGAATGAGTTTGTCATTTCGTAGTAAAGCTTTCTATTATTACTAATGACATATGCAAATAAGTTTTATGTTTTCTGATTTCAAATACGTTTTGTATTTTGTGATCTCGAACTCCTTCGTGCTTCGGAAGGCACGTTAAGCCGTTGGTCCCGGTCGCTATTGCGACTGTTTCTACCCACCAACCCGCATTGGGCCAGCGTGGTGGTGTTACGGCCCATACTCCTCATGTGTTTCTCCATGAGGAAGGCCCGTACCCAGCAGTGGGACGTATATATATATACATATAGGCTGAGGACACACTACGAAGTAGTAAGTATGTATAGATCTATAAAATTACGTGACCTAACATCGTTGCTTCGACTAGTATCCATTTAACTGACGTGATAATCGCCCACGTTCAACACAATTTTGTTTAAAATATAACGATGACGAAATAAAGAGTTACGTTTGAGGTCAATGTGCTTACGGCCTTACAGAGATGAAACTCTGATGTGTTCAACGAAATGCATTTTTAACAGACTTGTAATAAGTCTAAATTTCATTTACACATAGCTTAAATGAAGCTATCTACAAGCTTATTATGTTGACTAATTTCTCGAAAACTCATCATCATCAATTATTAGGTCCTTACCTATGAAATTAGTGTTTTGTATGGAGATTTTGGGGATGTCTGCATTTTAAATACTAACATTTTATCAGTTTTCTTCACAACAACAAATCCAGAGATAATAATATTTGACATGTATCATTAGACAAGCTTTAGCAATATGTGTGTGAACACGCTTGATAAAAATTATACATCGTTTTTATGTTAATGCAAATCAAATGATGTATTCGGGAGGCAGTTAAAAATAATTGTCTTTGTATCTAATTTTAACACAATTAAACTTACAAAAAATTATCAAATTAAATAATACGAGCTCAAATATATGGTCTATTTTTAGAAGAGGCAATTATTTTATAAGAATGTTCTGAAACTTAATAGTTACGGACAAATTGCTAAGACAGAATAAAAACACCAATTTCATAGGTAAGGACCCAATATGATCAAGGATACCTACATTTATTCGGAGTGAAATGACAAAAAAATTTTTTTGCGTGTTTATCTCGATTTCTATGACTACAATTATGTTAATGTTTTTAGAAATGTTGTAGAGCACAAAATTTACGCCAACATCAGGGTTGAAATTTTATTCAAACTTCTTTAATTGATGACATAAAACTGCATTTTCTATGAAACCAAAAATGCCATAAAATCAACCCTGAATAAATCAAAGTCAAATAAAGGTGTACACAAGTTTCCAGCTTATTATCTCTCATTTCCCGGTTGACCCTATGTTTTGGCTTATTTGACTGGGCTATTATTAAATAATAGGTAAAAACCTATGAAATGGCCGTTTTATGGAGATTTTGGGGAACTCTGCATTTTCCATACTAACATTTTTTATGTTTTCCTCACAACGATAAATCCAAAGATAATAATATGTTGCATGGATAATTAGACAAGCTTTAGCAATATGTTTGATATCACACTTCATAAAAATTATTTATCGTTTTTAATTTAATGCAAATCAAATGATGTAGGTATTTCGGAGGCACTTAAAAAGAGTTGTCTCCGTGTCCAATTTTAACACAATTAAACTTCCAACAAATTAAAAGAGCTCAAAAATATGGTCTATTTTTAGAAGGGGTAATTGTTTTTTAAGAATACTCTGAAACTTAATAGTTACAGACAAAATACCAAGAGACAAAAAAAACGGCAATTTCATAGGTAAAGACGTATTATAAATCTATTGTAATTATAACACATTGTATAACAAATATAACACAATTTTAATCAGAATTTAAACTAATGTTTTCATCGAAATATTGTATGTCGATACTTCTCAGAATACGCCGATTCACCACTTAATGTTTATATTTAGGCGTGGATCGCAACCAGTACTAATCTTGAATTAGTTTTATAGGTAATAAAGGCCTTAAGAGCTGATTGGCTATCAATAAGAATGTAGATGCCGCTTTGATGTTCATCTGATGTTCATCTGTATGTTCTTCTGAGCGGAGACATAGCTGTAAAATATTAAACGTCAACGTAATATTGTGAAAATCCTAGGATGATCAAAAGTCAGAACATGACACGCTTCACACACTTCTCTTTTACTCGTATTACACTTCAATGAGACAGAGATAAAAGATGTTATGTTTACTTCAACTCAGAAGATTGAAAATAGGCTAGTTGACCCTTTTTTATTGGGCCCCAAATGATTAATGCCTGATAGCCATTACCATAAAAAATCATACATTTTTTTTCTGAAGCCTAGCCACAATACATTTTAAATTATAAATTACGTATTTGCTTAAATGTCAAAAACGCCTTCGGTCCTGATGGTGTATGAATTATCTGTGCCGTAGCGTCACGATTATTGTAAACAATTTAATACGCATGCGTGACATAGCCAACAGTTATGCTTGATTGGTTGCGACATATTCCTAAGCCTATAAACTGTAAGACACTGCTCACTTATATCAATTCCCCAGTTGTTACTACTCTGTGTGATTATTTAACCTCCAATAAAATTAGATTATAAGTCGTTTGTTCATCTAATAACTAAAAAAGTATTACTGCATATGTGTATATATTACTATTGTGTTTGTGTTTTCTTTTTCAGATAACTCAACAGTCGGTTAATAAACCTTTAATTATATTTAATATTCCTACTTTTTGCACTCATGACACTTTGAATAAACAAAAAGTCTAAGCAGAACACTTGATATTGGCGGACTCCATCAATGCAACGCCATTAAAATAAGAAGAAGAAGAAGAAGATTGGTTGCGACTGGCGTTGGACGGATTTTGATTATGCGTAGTAATTGTTTACCTACATGAAGCGTTACTCAACTCACGAACATGGTAAATAGCGTTTTTGGCAGATGAACAAAAAGTAAAAATAAAACATATTTAAATTGAATTTCTGCAGCAATCCCTTATTCCAACCCGATTTTTGTATGGCTAAATATGGTCTTAAGGAACATAGTGTTCCTGGGACTCTGCCTACCCCTTCGGGGATTGCAGGCGTGATTTGTATTGTATCCCTTATTTATATCTATCGAGCTTGGTATATTTCGGACCCTTGTACTAAATACTATGTGAATGACACATTATTTTCATTTCTTTTGATGTGAGTCAACTAGCCTATAGCCTCTCTAGTGTTATTACCTATACCTCTATGGATTAGAGAGTACCGTTAGAAAGAAATGGCGTTATCCATCCCCACATAACGCCATCCCTTTCTAGCTGTGCTCAACAGAGGTCTATGCTTGATATTGGTTCTGGAATACGGACCATTGATACTAAGGGCCTCTAGAAGTTCTTAAATCTAGATTGAAACTAGATTCTCTGATATTTGACACTTTTACTATGGCTAAAATGTCAAAAAAGGAGGGCTTGGCAATTTAATACATTAATTTTATGTACCGTAAAGTTAAATATCGCAATTCGTTATAGATTCCTTTAAGCCTATCTTCAATTATTTTATTGCTAGGTATTTTCCACTAATTTCCACGCGTAAGCGGTAGCAGGTACCTAATAAAGTGTCCCTAGGGATAAGCTCCTTACCGAGGCTTTCTTAGATTGGGCTTAGTATCCTTCAAGAAGGTTTATTGGCAAATCTAGATTTATGCAATACATTTTACCTGTTGTACCTACATAATACCTTTCTTTATGGTTTCCACAATAAACTCGAATCTCTGGAATCCTTGGAACCTAAACTAATGGTCTAAAATTGAAACATTTACCATTCCTATTACGAATTACATTGAAAAACATAAAAAGAGATTATATTGTCAACTTGTTGTCGTCATCAGCCTATATACTTCCAATATCCATCCATCCATCCATGCGGAAGGCCTGTCTGCTGGGACAGGCCTTCCTCATGGAGAAACACATGAGGAGTATGGGCCGTAACACCACCACGCTGGCCCAATGCTGGTTGGTGGGTACATTGCATTTGCATGTTATTTTACGGAGCATATAAACAGAATAACCTGAATCCGGTAACGTAATTCATTACTTTCATTTTTATCAAGCTAAGCCCTCTTAGCATGCATATTTTGCTTATACCGTATTTTGCTTTATATCGGGATTTTATCATGTTCAACTGTCAAAGTACTAGGGAATTTTGACAATTGGGCGTGATAAATATCGCGCTGCTCATGCTTCTTAAGCAGGGCGGCTTTTTAAAGCCACATAAGTCCTCGGCTTTTATACGTCCCACTGCTGGCCTTCCTTCCTCATAATATAAGGAATAAATAAGTCATAACATACGCAGGAGGAGTCTTAACACTACTTACTATACTGGTCCAATGCAGATGGGTGGGGTAGAAACGATTGCAATAGGACATCGGCAATTCGGAACAAATGGCTAAACGTGCCTTCCGAAGCATGGAGGAAGCATAAGCACATAGTTTTGGTCACCCATCCAAGGACTGACCATGAAGAAAATAGCTTTGTTTTTAATATCGAAAGCCGGAGCGTACAAACCACTACGCTAACGAACTCCTCAAACTTTCTTTGAACATTTTGTCCAAAAACACTTAATATTAACAAATGTTCAATACAAAATTACTTAAAAAATACAATTGGGCAGCTAAAGTAACTAATTGGTCAGCAACTTATGGGCAGCAAATATTATTAAATTGGTTAGCAAAATAACTAATTAATTAAGTTATTATTGTAGTTATTAATAGCAACTAAAATGTTTTCTCTGCTGGCAAATTGTTTAATATAATATATGTTTTGCCTAATATTTATCAGAATGTATTTCCTAGGAATTGATCCGTGATCTTTTATTGATCCTTTTCCTACATTTTATACATTTCCGGTAACATAAATATATATTGCTGAAAAAATAATTACTTTGCTGCCCAAATATTTTTTTACTGCCCAAATTATTTTCTGACCATTTTGTTGCTGAGTTAATAATTAAATTTACTCCTTTTGAGAAATTTAATAATTTGCGACTGTAGAAAAAAAAAGTTACACTCGAAATAAAATGAGGAGGGTCATATTGACCCTTCCACATAAAGTTCCACATAAACCACAGTAAGTTGATATTGTTGCAAATGTTACCGTACCTGCTTTGTTGTCAATGGTACTATGGTTTAGTATATTAAACTGTTAACATTCTTCAAAGGCCGACGTTATGACAGAATGATGCCAACGGAAATTAGCAGCTGAACTTGCGATGTCTTGTCATGAAACTCAATATCCTAAGTTATGAGCTTGTTTTGTTGTTGAGGTATAAATCGGAACGTGAAATGAAATGGAATAAGTAGAAGTAGATGGATAAGTAGACGAATAAGTGGAGTAGCCGTAAGGTTGCAGCTCATTAAAAGAATACAACCAACTCATCTCTTCATTTGGAATACTTTGGATATCGTAAAAGGCGACTAATGGACTTAGAACTGCACAACTATCCAATAGCTTATAGCGGCGACGGGCCCACCAACTGTCACGCTGAGTGCAGTCACTGCTTGGGGAAGCGCGGACTATGGCAATGAACTGCGGTGCTTTTGCCTAGTCTTTGTTTAACCCTTTGGGGATAATAGTCGTGATTATATGTATGTATGTATAAGTAGATCAATCCTGTAGTTAGAACAAGGTTCCCTATTTTGTCCTCAGACCAATAGACCAATCAGACCATAGCTAAATTACTTTTAAATATTTTTTAATTTCAGTTGGTTTTCGTTTAAGTAAACCGATTTCTACACCAAGGGGTCGACATTGATCACTTTGCTTTTGAACATGGATCTTTAGATACTTGAAACAATCAGGTATTTAAAGTAACAAACATTTTTTGCCAAAATATTTACATGTCGAACCCACTACAGCTATTTGGGTTCTTTCTTCTAAGATTACTTTTTATCTCATATCCGAAAAAATATTGGCGCGTTATTATGGCAATATTCTAATATTCATGATCAGTAAATATAAATTGTATAATTATTAAAAAACTACACACTCATTTTCCTCATATAAAATTGATAGTTGTGTTTATGTCGTAATAAATCTGTCGTTGCCATCCGTAATTGATAGTCAAATTTGCCGTGTCCGCGCGACAGGCGCCTATTACAGACAGTTAACGATAGTTTAACTGCTGGTTATTTGTTACAGGTATCGTGTAGTTTGGATAACGTACTAATTGCTGTTTACTGGAAACCGAAAGGTAAGTATATATTTATCGTTTACATGACACAAATAGGATGATAGGTCTAATTTGCCTTTAAGACAATATAATTTGTACATTGCATGAAGGTAGCAACGCCTCTACTTTTTAAATCTATGGTTTAGGGTAAATTTGACGACCTAATTTGGTTGAATGGGCTGTATGTCGCCATAGCGTCGCCATCTCGGGAGGTTCTGGGTTCGATCCCCGGTGGGGGCAAATGTTTGTTGATGAATTTTCTGGCATTTGTTCTGTAGTCTTGGATGTTTATATATATTTATATATATTCAGGATATTTATATGTGTTTATCTATTAAATATATTTATCCGTCATCTAGTGTCCGTAACACAAGAAGCATTAGTTGATTAAAATGGGGCTAGTCGATACCTTTTGGTGTTTTCCTCATTAGTGTCTCCGTTCATTTTAGACAATAATTGAAAATAATAACCATCAATAGATACATGCATTAGAGGTACTAGTGTTCTCGCAATTACTCTGGCGATGAAAATAATGTTATAATATTCTCTAAAAAACGTGGATTCTAAGGAGAAAAATAGCAATAACTTTGAAATCAGTCTTTCCCAATTCCACTATCGCTGCCCTTTTAGTGAATTTTGTCTCGTGGCTTATCGAATTCTGCGCGTTATCTTATCGATATGCATTTACTTTCATATTTTTAACTCAATGTTTTTGTTTTAATAGGTAACAGTTATTTCATTAGTATTATTATTTGTATTTAAGTACAACACTGACCCTTGTGAAAAGGTTATCATCACGTTGGGAATTTCAATTCTATAATAGAAATGGTTATTTTTTATTAACATTGATAATGTAAAATAATCGCGTATGCTTCATAAAATAAATTTTATAACTAACTCATATAATAAAACGAGTGTTGTTACAAATAATGAGGTGATTAATTTTTTATCTTTGATTTAAATTAAATTATTTAAAAGTCGAAAGTTATTCACGGTTATGGCGTTGAGTAGTGCGGTTGTGTTTTGAAATGTAAACTTTTAACACTGCAGTTGTAACTGCTTTTCAAAATCGGGGTGAGTTTTTAATTCATAGCTTTTGTTATATCTTTGAGGTTAGCAGAAAAATTCAACGTTGAATGTAACGTTTAAAAACGCAGGGAATCCTGCTACGCATTACCCTTTGGTTACTGGAAAACGAAAAGGTATGTAGGACTTCCCAGACTCTATGAAAATGCCGTACTACCAACCTTCTTCGCAGAATTAAATAATTTATTACTTATTTTTCTTATTTTTCTTTGCTTTGTCTATTGTATTATTATCGAACCGTTGTACACTGACCTTTGTGTCAATGTTGTAAGATATAGATACACTAATTTCCCTTAGATGCTAGATTGTATATAATTTATGATGAATATTAAATTAATTTGTAGATGAAAGTTATTAATAATAATAATTTATTTCAAGTAACAGAGACTCATAATAGTAAGTAACAATGGATCTTACGAGCTATGTTAGTAGGTACAAAATTCACAATAAATTAATTGAATAATTTATGCCACATATATTACATTAAATTCAATTAGTAAAGAATAATCATAACTCAAATTTAAATTCAATAAGATAAACATAATAATAATAATAAATCAGTCAAATTAAGTAATTATTGAATAACTAAAGCTGATTTCCATAAACGACCAAATACTCCATGTTGTGGTTATATCTTCATTGGAGACGTTACAAACAGACATTACCGTAAAACAACGATCATCAATCATTTCTAATCCAATTCTTTTGAACAAAACATATTTATCTTTATCTCGTTCTAACATTTAATATCTCCCTCGGTTCACCATGAACCACAAAAATATTAGGTCCTTACCTATGAAATTGGTGTTTTGTGTGGAGATTTTGGGGAATTCTGCATTTTCCATACTAACATTTTATCAGTTTTCTTCACAACAACAAATCCAGAGATAATAATATTTGGCATTAGACAAGCTTTAGCAATATGTGTGTGAACACGCTTGATAAAAATTATTCATCGTTTTTATGTTAATGCAAATCAAATGATGTATTCGGGAGGCAGTTAAAAATAATTGTCTTTGTGTCTAATTTTAACACAATTAAACTTACAAAAAATTATCAAATTAAATAATACGAGCTCAAATATATGATCTATTTTTGCTCAAATATATGAGAATTTTCTGAAACTTAATAGTTACGGACAAATTGCTAAGACAATAAAAACACCAATTTCATAGGTAAGGACCCAATATTACATCAACAAGGTAGTGACGCCCCAGTCGCGAAATTGATAAACTTGTTAGTATTCATCGGGTGTGTTGGTGATTTAATGTTGTGGGGAAAATGTTGTTCATTTCTTTATAGGTCAGTGTGCTAGTCCAGTCTAGGGAACTTGCACACGTTATACCACTTGTGTACGCGTAGGAATTATTACCGAGTGAGAATATTTTCTTTATCATCATCAGCCCGGGATTTTTATGAACACTAAATCCTGAAGAGTGATTACCAAGTATATCCTAAGTGATAAGTATACTACAAAATTGCTTAGAAACATCAGACCTTAAACCCCAGTCAAAATGATTAATTGTAACCATTAATCATAATTATTAAAAGCTGCCTAGCCATTATAGTGTCGTTTCTCAAATTTATCAGTATCTGGCGTAGTTCCAGGCCAGTGTGCACTAAATTCTCTACCATTTAAAACTGGAAGTAATTAAATGGGTAGCCATTTAATTATTTACTCAGTAACATAAAGGTCAGCCAAAAATCATTTGGACAGTAAACAAATATTTTGGCAGAAATATAATTATTTGGGCGGCAAAATAATAATTACTTGGGCTGCAAAATCTGGGCAGCAATATATATATTACCCGGAATGTATAAAATCTCGGAAAGAATCAAGGATCAATTCCTAGGAAATGTATTCTGATAGATTATGGTTATTTTTTTATTACAACAAACAATTTTAATTTTAAAACAATATTAATTGTGTCATCAAAACATATATTATCCAATTTGGTAGCAGAAAAACATTTGAGTTGCTGCCCAATTAATTATTTTGCTAACCAATTGGAAATATTTGCGTCTTATAAGTTGCTGTTCAATTAGTTATTTTAGCTGCCCAATAGTATATTTTTGCTGAACAAAATTATAATATTTTGCTAACCGTTTAAATAACACCCATTTAAAACCACAAAAAAGCAAACCACACTAACTAAAGACTCGTAGAACATTCAAATGAAGTTCTTCAAGTATAAAAAGGTACGAAGTAGGTTGCTGAAAACATATTCGCTTCCTCATTTATCTAAAGAAAGTTTAACTTATAATTAATTTGAAGTAAACTTGCTCAATTAAACATAATTTAGTCATAAATTAAGACAGCCATTTTTTTGGGCGCTCATTCAGAGAATATTCATGGACCTTTCTTCTGAATTCTGTTATAAATATACTTGAAAGTACTTTTAGAAGTGAAATTAAACGACAAAGCTTTTTGGTATCAGCTATCAGTAATGTTTTTGCGTACAATTTTTGGTTATTTTAGGACAAAGCTGTAAAGGCTTTAAAATAACCGACACCACCACTCAATAATCCTATTATTGAGGGGTTGGTGTCGGTTATTTTAATAATTCTGGTAGTGTTTTTAAATAATGCGAAAAATAATTTTAGAAGGTTCCTATTATGTCAAATCTCTTTTTGTATATTGCCAAAAACGTTCCATTCGTTCGTGTAAACAAAGAAACTTAATCTTCACTAGAAGAAAATCTCGTGAGAAGTGAAGTCATCGATCGGCCTCGCGTGACCTCGCGTTTGCACCCCACGATAATCGTTACGTTCCCGCATCGTCGCCGGTCCGGAGCCCCATAAAATCCAGTGCGAAGGACCGTTATGTATTTTATCGGATTGTCGCAATTAAACTAGGTAATTTGAAGGAAAATGTTACACGAGAGTATCACGGAATTGCTTCCGAACTAGTTGCCTTGCAGCCGTGATTTCGGGGCTTATTTTTGACCGCCTTCAAAAAAAGGTGGAGGTTCTGAATTCTTCGGAATGTTTTACTGTGTATTTTTTGCCCGATTACTTGAAGACGTCTGAACCGATTCGGATTTTTTTTGTTTGAAAGGGTATATATTGCACAGGTGGTCCCATATTCATCAGGTTAGGATCTGTGGAGTCCAGTAGAAATCATGGGAACTCTTCAAATTTTATAGGCACACTTGAAGCGTTTTGGGTATTTTTTATAGGGACATTCGATTTTAAGTATAATTGGTTGAAGTCAGGAAGGTGGTAATTAAAAGTTTTATTTTTCTATGATAAAAAAGAATAACATGTTTTCACTTTTGTTGGTTTATACTTTACTAGTTAAGCTCGTTGTCCTTCATGCATATCAACATGGGCTTATAAAAGGAAATGGGGATGCGTTTACTTTTTATTAGGGTGCGTAGTCTGTTCCTTGACGAATTTTGTAACGGGGTTTTGAGACATTCATTACTGTCAAAAGCCTGCAGCAGTGATTGGTCCACAGAAATTAAAGTTTTTTGGAGGTACCTACTACAGACAAGTTTGGGACAAGGTAGGCTTTTTGAAAAAGTCTCTTCGTAGGGACGGACATTATTAAAAAGTCTCTTCGTAGGGATGGACATTATTATGGAGAAATGCCGAAGTTAGGAATGATAAATAACATAAACTAAAATTTGAAAAACTATACAACACATAGTATTAGATCTTTTATAAGTAGTCAATCCTTCGTCTATGTGCTAAAAGCTACAGTCACTTATCTGGGCAGCTATATACCGCTAAGTAATGGATGACGTATTTGTTTAGGAATACAAGTAAACCGTCTCGTATCGTTGGCGCTAGTGACGTCATCACTGGCTTATGGGATGGGCTGGTAGGACTGGTATTTTTCGTTGGATATGACTGCTTTCAAGTAAACGGTAGTGGAACCTATTAGAATCTAATGAACGTAGTCCAATTCAGAAAGATTCCAACGCTGCACACTGAGAATCAGCCTCCTTATTCTAAGCTGTTGGTTTCGATTCGGAAAGTCACGTCTCGTCTCGCTCTGATTGGCCGCCATAAAAAGTGGCAGGAGTAGAGATTCCGTGATTCGTTAAGTTTCCGACAGTTTAGAATAAGGCAGCGTAACACGGTCAATTATCAACAAACAAATATTGTGATTGATGATAATATTTTGTTTTATTAATTTGAGTGACATTAAGTAAAGAAAAATTTACTTTTACGGTGATTAAAATTGACAATAAAAAAAAACAAAACGAGGTTATAGCATAGCTACCAGTGAGTTGGATTGTAAACTATTTTGGAAATTGAAATTTTAGGCGGTCGACTTCTATGTTGTAGAATTTGTTTTACATGTGGATACTCATGTGCTTTACTTGTGTAATTCTGTTGTTTTTTTACTTTGATAAGGAATTTTAAAAACACTTCTACTTTTTATTTCGGACTGGAAAGCCTATGTTTCTTACGTAGTCTGTGTGTATGTTAGTGAAAATCTTGTTTATTATAAAAGTTAATACTTACCCCGCATTGGGTCACCGTATTACAGACCTCCCATGATTACTCCCATGTGTTTTTTTTCATTATGAAGGCCTGTGCCCAGCAGTGGGACGTATATAGGCTAAGGACTATAAAAGTTAATAGTTTACAAATATTTCTGCCATAAATTCTAGCTTAGACCACTAAGGTTGCGTAGGTCATAAAGGGCTGTATGTCCCGAGATTAGTGATCTACGCGTAGATGTTACGTATGTTCCACTTCCAGATAGCATACAAGATCCCGCGATAATGATAATACTATTTTATATTGACGACCTAGTATCCGCCGTCGCTTCTGACTCAAACCGCTTAGGTCGCGCAGTTCATAAAGAACGGTATGTCCTAAGATTGGTGACCGCGTCGATGTAGCGCTTGCCCCACTTCCAGACCATTATACGAGATTCCGCGATAATGACGATATTTTATATTGACGACTATCGCTTGTGACTCAGACGGCTAAGATCGCGCATGTCATAAAGAGGGGATCCTTTTTTTTGGCATAATGTTTTTACTCATAATAAATTTACTATGACATAATATAACTTTAGCATAATTTTCTTTTGGCACAATATTTATTTCGCTTAGTTATAATTTAGACTAAAGTAATTCCGTATAGTGCTTTACAGCATAATGTAAAGTCGATTAGTACGACCACGAGCAAAGCGAGAAGTGTTAGGTAGAACTGTGCCCTCAACGCGCGAGTCTAGCGAGCAAAGCGAGCGTGCCACGGCTACGGTTGGCAAAGCGCCAGAATCGATATTTTTATTGATAATAATTTCAAAAATTTTATGCGAAAAGTTAATTATACCTTATGATGGTTATGGCATTTGCAATTAAGCGTTAATAATTTTGCATAAAATTTTTACCCAAAGTCAAATAAGCAAAATATTCGAATTTTGGTCAATTGATCAGCTAAAATGACTAATTGGTCAGCAACTTATGGGCAGCAAATATTTCTAAATTAGTCAGCATAATAACTATTTGGGCAGCAACTTAAATTTTATAATAAAAAATAATATTTATTATGTCTTTTCACTATAGAGAAAGCGATTATTGACACAAATATTGTTTCTAAGGGTCATAGAAAATAACCTTATCCTAACATCTATCAGAATATACTTTTTAGGAATTGATCCTTGATCCTTCATTGATCATTTTCCTAGATTTTATACATTTCCGGTAACATGTATACTGCTGCCCAAAATATTATTTTGCCGCTCATTTAATAATTCCGCTGACCAGAAAATTATTCGGCTGAGCAACTAATTATTTTGCTACGAAAATTGTCAACAAAGTATTTGTTTGCTGCCCAAATGATTTTTCGGCTGATTTTTTGCTGACCAAATAATTAAATAGTTGTCCAGTAAATTACTTCCCATTCCATTATGTCAATTCATATTATGCTAAAAAAAATTATGCAAACACGGGGGGAACTCATAAAGAGTGCTATGTCCCCAGATTGGTGAGCGCGTCGCTGGCACGCGCGCCCTACTTGCAGACATTATACGAGATCCCGCGATAATGACGACACTATTATTCCTTTCTTTATTGAATATCATTGAAACAGTTTTATTTATGCTTTCTTAAAAATCTGTAACCTCTGTATTACACACTTATTATACGCATATGTGTATATTATTTAGCGTATTTATCCATGCCCTGAAGAACTATTTGTAGTAGTAGTCATAGCAAAGCTACTTTCGCCACGGTCTGTCTTTGGATAGGTGATCATAACTTTGGGTTTGTGTTGTGTTGGTCCCTGTTGCTATCCTACTGTACCACCTATCCGCATTAAGCCATCGTGGTGGTGTTACGGCCAATAATTCTCATGTGTTTCTCCATGTAAACTGTGCCCAAGTACAGAGTACAGATACAGAGGAATTAGATCACGAAGTTTGGTCACCCATCCACTGTAAAACCATGGCGAAGGTGACTTTGTTTTCGATATTGCTTTTCTACCATTTATCCTACGCCATAGAGTTCTTATTTCCATACCCGCGTAGGTATCAAACCATATCGCTCGCCGCTAGTATCTCCTACCAACGTGCAAGGTCGCGTAGATTGATGCCCGCACCCACGCAGAACATTATCTCATTGACATTTAGAGACCTATAGCTCACATGACACTTCCTGATGAGTCTTTAGTTGACTCCAAGAATGTGACTGTCTGTGCGATATTTCATTTGTAAAATCATCTTGTTTATCTTGAGAAGTTCGGGGGGGGGGGGGGGGTGGAGATGTTACTAGTGTGTTATCCAGTTACATGCGGCTCAAACCGTTTCCATAAAATATTTCCCCATTGCTATGTTTCTCGTAAAACCGTTTTATTTCATCCCCATTGCCTTACCTACTTTCGACGATTTTTCATGATGGAGCCTCTGTTCCATAATTTGTTCGAGGATTCGTTGAAATACATTTGTCAACTGGGAAGGTGTTTATCTTGGATATGATATATTTATAGTCATAGTATTATAGCAATTATCTTAAATAGAATGTATTAATATTGGGTCCTTACCTATGAAATTGGTGTTTTTATTTTGTCTTAGCAATTTGTCTAGACACAAAGACAATTATTTTTAACTGCCTCCCGAATACATCATTTGATTTGCATTAACATAAAAACGATAAATAATTTTTATCAAGCGTGTTCACACACATATTGCTAAAGCTTGTTTAATGATACATGCCAAATATTATTATCTCTGGATTTGTCGTTGTGAAGAAAACTGATAAAATGTTAGTATGTAAAATGCAGACATCCCCAAAATCTCCATACAAAACACCAATTTCATAGGTAAGGACCTAATATTTTTGCAAAGTTTTCAAGTATAACACACGTCAAGTCGTGCGTCGCACGCTGTCATCTGTACCACTCTGATTTAAAACGCTTTTTGTGTCATGCGAAATCCTATCTTTTTTTGTATATTTATCGTTGGCTAATGTAATTGAGACGATTCAGAACACAGCCCACAGAACAAAGATTTTTCTTTCACTTCTACTGCGCCAACGATTTATTTGCTCTGTGACAGTCTTATTGAGTGACTGTTCAGCAAAATTACCTTGAACCCATGTTTATAGCTTTGAATGGTATCGTAAAACTTCGGTAAAATGTTCCCAGTTTAAATTATTTGTGTTTATTACAGATTAGCTTTTGCTTTTAAGGGGAACTTCAATGTTAGTGCAGCCCTCAAGAGAATATTACGTTTCATTTACCACTGTACTTAGTTCATAAAGGAAGTTATATTAACTTAAGATTTTACGGCTAAGGCTTAGTAAGCCGAAGATATTGCTTATCTGACTTAGGTAAATTTTTCGATCCATTTTGATAAATTTAGTATTGAGGGTAGTAGAAATTGCTTAGAAAAAGCTTTTATAACAAATCAAAAACTTTGTGGTTCAAAGCGTAAATGTTTATACCAGCACATTCGCTACCTACGCTATGACATGGGCCGAAGTGTACCCGCTAGCGAAGTCATTCATCATCAGTCATAAAAGGCATTATTGTGCAGCGTGCTAGAGGGAATTTCGCGTTTTTTAGTCATATCGAGGACGTTATTATGAAGGACCAGAAAAGCACTTCCAAACAACCAACAATTATATCTTAACATGAAGATTTTAATGAATGGAGGTGAAGCGAAAGGTGTCAGGACCGAAGTTAGTGGAGGGTTATATAATAATAGGTCTTTATCTATGAAATTGCCGGTTTTTTCTCTCTTAGTAGTTTGTCTGTAACTTTTAGGTTTCAGAATATTATGATAAAATAATCACCTCCTCTAAAAGAAGACCATATTTTTTAGCTCTTTGACTTGTTTTGATAATTTGTTGTAAGTTAAAATTGTGTTAAAATTAGAAAACAAAGACAACTCTTTTTAAGTGCCTCCCGAATACATCATTTGAGTTGCATTCACTTAAAAACGATACATAATATTTATGAAGAATGATATCACACATATTGCTAAAGCTTGTCTAATTATTATCTCTGGATTTGTCGTTGTGGAGAAATCTTAAAAAATTTTAGTATGGAAAATGCAGACTTCCCCAAAATCTCCATACGAAACGGCAATTTCATAAGACCTATTATTTGCCTATCCCACTGGGATATACGCATGAAAACATAGCGTGATGTATGACTGTGATTGTAGCATATATTACTGAAAAGAAAATGAAGTTATTACAGCATAATCCTTAGAACGAGAACACATGTTCGTTCTTAAAACCAACGGTTTGCAAAAACAAATCGTAGGTACTCGTCACATCTCGCTTTGATTAAGAACGAAACGGGACAAAAAGCACGCGTGAGTTGTATTTCTATTCGATACAAATTCCCGAGAATTGCTCCTGTAATGGCGGCAATATTTCACAAGACGCGGCGCTCAGGCTTACAATTAGGAAAGCGAATATCGCGGTTACGAGAGATCATAATTTTCGTACGAGTCCTTATACGCAGAGTTATTTGCTGGTATAATTTCATCGAGCTGTATTTAATTATATAAATATATATATTTATTATTAAGATTAGGTCATAGTCATAGGCAAATGTTGATTCCCACTTTCCTGAAATGAGGACCTTTGTACGAACTATCATATCGATGATGGGATTGATTTTACTTCTTCTGAATTTATGTTAATATCGACAAATTAATTACTAATTCATTTAAAGTTTCCTTTTTGTCTTTAATAAAAGTGAAAAACTGCACAGGAATCTTATCCTGCTCTAGATTAGATCTAGATTGCATTGGATGAGTAATTCTACTTTCATGCTATCCGGCCGCGGTTCCCCAGCACGCTGCACGCACGTTTGACTTGAGTCCCTAAAAACCGAGACTAACCTGTCATGCGCGGGACATTTTATTTTCCGTTAAAATCGGGACGTCTGGTAACGCTGTACGGGCGTCTAGGCTACGGTATCAGCTTACAATAAGACAGATGATCGTTTGCCATTGACAATATAAAACATTGTTATTTGACGTATTTACCATACGTATAACAATACTATATGATATTAATAGCAAGATTTTATAACAAAAAACACGATGTATTAAAATGTCATAACAAAATTTTATCTCTAAAACGTCTTAACTACAATCTTAAATGCCATCTTAAAATCCTTAAAGATTCCCCTAAGGAACCTGAAAAAACACAAAACATTAATCTAACCTCGTACATATTATTGAGATATGGGTAATTAAGTGCTTTTAAAAGCGTATATTAAGGCGGTTTCCCGATAACATGTAAGAAAAAGTGTTCGTAAGTTCCTATACTTAGGGAGACGGGCGACAGAAGAATGCTTTCATATCCTTATAAGACATCTTGGGATATTTATGAGACGGAGGACGAGTGCTCATTAATGATAAAGACGCGTAAGTATCGCAGCCAGGGAAATGTAAGACATGCCTCATATATAATACATGACTCACAACCATGTTTAATAAACATAATTTATCTGAAAGTTGCCCCGATTGCTGATAAGCTGAGAGAAAAACGACTTCCTTGGTTTGGACAAGTAATGAGGAGGGAGAATGATCATGTCACCAGGAAAGTTATGGACTTGAAAGTGGATGGGCGTGTGGGGAGAGGAAGTTCAAAGAAAAGATAGATGGATTGTGTGAATGATGATATGATGAGGATGGGAGTGAGTGTTGACTTGGCGAGTAATAGAGGAGAGTGGAAGAAGAAGACCTCAAAATAGAATTGGGAACAGGGCAGGTGGTATATAAAAGCTTTTATTTTGTTTAATACCTTTAACCGCCTCTCCGGTCTAGTGGCTCACACCACCGGGTGTTGATTTGGAGGTCCGGGTTCGATTCCCCATGGGCGCAGAAGTTTTTCTGCTCGGTTTTGTTGGTGGTAGGGCTTCTTAGCCCGCCTGGCTAGCTACCACCGTCTTACCTAAATTCACTTACCATCAGATGAGATGAAGGCCAAGAGCTTGCCTGTCATAAGTAAAAAAAAAAACTTAAATTAAAAAAATCAATGAATTTTAGCACTTGCCTCGCATTTTGCCCTATGTTTAATAATAATGCTTCATTTATAAACATCATAATTCGTGTCTCTTCTCCCATACGCAATATTCACTCCCGTACATCAGTGTTGGGTCCAGCCCACTGTCATGCACTGCTAGTCGTGCCTAGCATTGCCGAGAGCATCTGACTGCTCATAGAGGCAAAGGAAAAGAACATGCATATTAAAAAAAAAATGGATTTTTTTTTAACTATGCATAGAATAAATTCTCCCGATCGTCTCTAACGATGTTTCTCAAGTGTGTACGTGACGCTATGCTGAATTATTATGTAAATCGAATTAATACTAAGGAATACACGACTGAGTTATGAATGGGAATGAGGGCGTTGTCTTATTTAACTGACTGTGTAATGTGCAGTTTGCGACGAGGGTAAATGAGGGGAAGTGATGAGGCCTTGCGAAAATGTTTAGCACTTTTCATGACGTTATTAATATCACGTGATGATCTGCGAAGCATTGCTGGCAGATGCTGGTTTCGTCACGCTGAAGATGGTAATATGGCCGGGTAAAACGGGTAAAATTAGGGAAGGTCTTTGCCTTCTTTGAAGGGAAGTCTGGCAGTGGACTAATAATTAAATGGATGAAATTGGTAGATTATGTTGAATATCTGTGTCAGATATTTAACAATCATCTTCGGATTTACATACATACATATAATCACGACTATTATCCCCTAAGGGTTAGTCAGAGACTAGGTAAAAACACCGCAAAAGCTGTAATATCACCTCGGTAATCAAATGAGGATTGGTGGGTAGAAACGATTGGGATCACAATGTTTTGGACACCCATGTAAGGACAGGCCATCACTAATCGAACCTTACTCTCGCAAACGCACTGATAGCTATTAAAGCTCAACAGGAGTAACCTGAGCGTGATGATTAGGACTTGACCGGTCACTGCAAGTTGAACAGACACCTTTACAACATGAAATGAAAATGAACTTCTGCGAACAAGACCGTGAAACACCAGTGCACCTCTTGTGCTCCGCTTCATAAAAGAAGCAGACACCTGGGGGACACACCGTTGACCCAGACGAAATAAATCCAAACTGGGAACATCTTATCATTCTTAGATAGTGCCCAGTTGATGGAGCTGCTGTAGGGCCTTAAATAGAACTTACATAGGAGGTTGGTTATAATTGATCTTATTAGGTCGCAGTGATGCGAATCAGCCCAGATTAACAATAACAACTGTTACCGATTTCCAGGTATCCATAATTCCAGTCGAGATACAACTATTCCACTAACAGATTTATGGGTTGCCGATATTCCGATAGATTGATCAAATAGCTACATAACATATTATCACGCTGGTTAAGCACTACTACCCGGAGGGGTAGGCAGAGGCGTGTATCCTAGTTTTACTTGATATGTTTGTATATAATGTTATATAGAAATTTACTGTCGTATATGCTGTACACAATAAAGAGTTATATCTATAGATGTTTATTTAGGCCATGCACTGTGCATATTGTAAGACAAATTCAGAAAATAAATTAGAAAAAAAAAGAAAATAAAAATATTCCCTAGAAAACATGACTTTATCTTAATAACAACTCAAAACCGGTCATTTATGGTTTAATACCGTGCATAAATAATAGGTCTTTACCTATGAAATTGCAGTTTTTCTCTCTCTTAGTATTTGGTCTGTAACTATAAAGTTTCAGAGTATTCTTAAAAAATAATTACCCTCTCTAAAAATAGACCATATTTTTTAGCTCTTTTGATTTGTTTTGATTATTTCTTTAACATAATTAAATGTGTTAACATTGGACACGTAGACAACTCTTTTTAAGTGCCTCCCGCAAAAATCATTTGATTTGCATTCAATCACTTAAAAACGATAAATAATTTTTATGAAGTGTGATATCACACATATTACTAAAGCTTGTTTAATGATATATGCCAAATATTATTTTATCTTTGGATTTGTCGTTGTGAAGAAACATGTTAGTATGGAAAATGCAGAGTTCCCCAAAATTTCCATACAAAGCGGCAATTTCATAGGTATTTTTTTCATAAATTTCTGAGGCAGTACATAGAGATATGTATCAAATCATCCTTAATTCGTTTGATATTATTAACTTGATCTGCGAAATTTTTTTGAAATATTTAAAAATTTACGAAAAATGTTATGATTTCTACCCAATTTTTTTCAGCTTATTTAAGTAGTATCTCAAGATAAACACTTATAATATTAGGGTAGCCATCTTGTAAATAAAAGACCACAAAATGTTACTTAGGAATAGCCGCCTATAATGCTTAGCAGACGGTTCCTCTCTGTCGTAAATCTGTGCTCTCAGCTTCATAAGTTTTATTGAATTTTTTCGTTTTTTGTTTATTAATTTTAACATTAACGACCTCTTTGAAAAATTCTTTTGATGTCGATCATGACATGACAGATTGAGAGATTTTTATGTATTATAAAATTTTTTTTTCATGAAGTTGAGGAAGTTGAGTAAATATTTTATACTTATCTATAATACAGTCTTATATGGTGTTCCAAAAATACTTACAAATAATATATATAAAATATGGGAAACCCTTCGTACATTTTAATCTAATATCCGCGGAATGAAAAGCCAGTAGAACTAAGATCGATAACTCGATTCGGCTTTAATGTTTAAAAAACTAAAAAGTTATACGTATATTCTAGGAATGTAAGTAAAACGCTGTTGTTGTATCATTTTGACATTCTCCATTTTTTCTTGTGTTTCAACCTGAGGAAAAACAAATACAACTTTTATTACCACCCCGTGCCCCTATCACGAATCATATTTGAGAGGCACCTACAAGAGGTCCCTGGAGGGCCTTAGGCCTTGGCTTTATCAGTAACCTCCTTACTTTGTCTGTATCTGACATACACAATCTGTCGTATGTAAATCTTAGAAAAAATGGGGTAAAATAAAATATATAGGGATCTACCGTCATATAAATATGCAGCGATCTGTGATAGAGATAGCTGTGGTAAGGCAGCGTTAGTCAACTTGGGAACTATTCATAGAGTATTATAGGCAATTGCACTTTTTCTCATTAAGAGGCGTTCAGAGCTACAAGTCAAAATTTCGATACATTTGACGTACAACGCGCGCGCGCGGCCGCCGGCGCTGGCAGTGAAACGCTGCTATCTCTTGTAATTTTAAGCGCGCGCGCGTGGCCGGCGCGTCTATACAACTCTTAGGTAATGATGCATTAATAAATATTCTGGCTTTACAGCATCTTGTGTAGGTATTCATCACACGCCATTTGAAACACAGGCAAGAGTGGTTCTGAAATCTGCGTCCAATTGAAATCCACTCGGAGCGACAGAATAATGGGATAAGGCTGAAGTTAATATGGTAATACTATATTTGATATGGTGTCTTATTCGGGATCACTAGTCAGTATGTTCAGGATCTCTTGTCCTGTACACCTAGTGTAAGTTATTGTAAAATACTCAACTTTTTTAGTTGCGTTAAGAAGCTCAATTTCTATGGGAAACGGAAAATGCGCCACTAGCGGAAGGTATCAGAAATCCCGTTTCTCATAGAAATTGAGATTGTTAACTCAACTAAAAATGTTAAGTATTTTACAATGATAACTCAAACTGGGGGTGCTGAATACCACCTGGGTCCCAAGTAGACAGATGTGTCTTGTGGGCTCCACCACCACTGGGAAAGCGTAGCGTAAGGCGCCGGCTACATAGAACAGACGCAAGTCACGGACGGGGCGCGGACCCGTCGCAAGCAGGGCGTCCGACTTTTTAAAACATACAGAAAAGGCGAGGAATGGGCGTGACGCCGGCGCTAAGGGCTTTACCTATTCCGACGCAAGAGGCACAAACACACTGGCGAACGACAAACGCGATTTAGGAATGTACTGAACTGACCTGAAACACGGTCAACTCATATAACACTTCTCCGCGTGTCTGTCGCCAACGCTATCGTAATACGCATCTTGCGTGCCTACACAATATAACCTCTGGGTGCTTGCGCGGAACACCATATTTCACACTAGAAACATCATAATATTTGTCTACTTTTTGTGTAAGCATGTTGTTTTTCAGGAATTTGGTTTTTTGTTTGGTGATAAGATGGCATTGTCGAACGCAAAATGTATGATTATTATTATTATTGTTGTACTATCAATGTGTGATCCCACATTCATAGTTCGTGGTTCATTCGTCTTTCATTTGATGTTAAGCTTTTCACGTTCTGAAATAAGATCCAAAAAGACTAATGTTTCAAAAGGGACTGAAGATCTCAGAGTAGATATAAATATATCTACTTTTCCTCCCCTTTTTACCATAGATAGTGGATGTATCAATCGAGCGACGCCAAACCTTTTTTTATTGCGAAAAAAGACAGTTACGTTTTTGTCCACCCATCGATCTAAACGTTTATGTTGGAATACTTCTAGGTACTTTCTTGCTGACTAAAGAAATCTTCAATTGTCACCTTTTTTATAAAAACTCAGCAAATTCCTCGTGTGTGATAAGAATTTGGATCGTAGCAAGTGAAGATCTGTAATCTGTGCTTTGCTCACCCCACCGGGACAAACGCGTGATTGATACACGTTGTAATAAGATATTTATAACCGTAATATAGTTATATACCCAGGAATATAATTATATACCGGAACATATATATACATATAAAGAAACTGTAGAGGTTAAATGTCTGTAAAGGTTAAATAATGTACTGGGAAAATACAAAAAAATGCTTTAAAAATGCTTAAAATTTTTTTTGTCTATGTCTGTTTGTACGGACTAATCTCCGAAATGGCCTTCAATGAAATTTTGCATGGTGACACCTTATATCCCTGGTTATCATCTTAAATACTTTTTATTCCGGAAAATTAAAGGGTTCCCATGGGTTAGTTAAAAAACCATAGTAACCGTTTATTATAGTAACCGTTTCATTTATTTGGGTGAACAAACAGTTTCACAATTCGTTACGTAAATAGTACATTAAAAGTAATTAAATATGCGGAGATAGCTAGGGCAACAGAATAAAATAGGACTATCCACCTATAAGTGTAAGAGGAGCTCGGTGACGCAGCGGTTAGTATGCTTTGTCTTTCGATATCGACCTTCGCAATGATCGCGTTGCCTGAGGACGTCCTATAAGTTGACTTTTCACAAGGATAAATACGGCAGCAGTAGCCGAGTTGGGACGGACGGAGCACTCGTTTGAGGCCGCGGGAAACGCGGGTTCGATCCCACCGCCGCCACCACTGAGTTTGAATAAAACTTATGTACAGTTCATTGTGAATATCGCTTGCCTCACATTGTGCCCGGTGCCTGGCAACAGGCTCGCCATCTGCTACATGGGGACCTCAATATCTGGCGAAAAGTGGGTGTTTAACACCTCTGCCTACCCCTTCGGGGAAAGAGGCGTGATGATATGTTCAATAAAAAATCTTAATTAAAACAGAAATACAAATACAACAATACAATACAAAAATACAAAAACAGAAATACAATCTTCTCTTTACTGTTAGGATTCAACTCCACTATTGAATCCGTATCAGTCAGGTTGCTCAGTTTCTATTCTAAATCAATTCAAATAGGTATAGTTCTACTACGTGCACTGTTTACTAAGGGCATCCACAATCCAGTGGGTCTTGCAATTAGTGCAAGGTCGGCGGACCCTTCAGTGGTGGCCCACCGACAACTAGTGTTATTGTTAGTGGACGGTCTGTCCATTCAGATTGAATAATATTAGGTCCTTACCTATGAAATTGGTGTTTTGTATGGAGATTCTGGGGAATTCTGCATTTTCCATACTAAAATTTTTTCAGTTTCCAACGACAAACAACGACAAATCCAAAGATAATATTTGGCATATATCATTAGACAAGCTTTAGTAATATGTGTAATATCACACTTCATAAAAATTATTTATCGTTTTTAAGTGAATGCAAATAAAATGATGTATTCGGGAGGCACTTAAAAAGAGTTGTCTCCGTGTCCAATTTTAACACAATTAAACTTACAACAAATTATCAAAACAAATCAAAAGAGCTCAAAAATATAGTCTATTTTTAGACGAGGTAATTAATTTTTAGGAATACTCTGAATCTTAATAGTTGCAGACAAAATACTAAGAGAGAAAAAAAACACCAATTTCATAGGTAAGGACCCAATATTTTAACACACTTTGAATAAATTTAGGTTTATTGTGGGTTTTGCCCGCGACTTCGTCCGCGTAGAATAGTTACTTTGAGATAGTGTGATGGTATGTAGCCTATAGCCTTCCTGAATAAAAAGGCTGATCATCACTGAAATTTTTTTTCAAATTGGAACAGTAGCCTCAATTGGTGGAATTGAAAATTTACTCCTACTCTTTCATTAGAAGCAAAGTTCCTAGTGGCGTTTTCCTTTATTTTTCTGGGAGGCGTTATTTAATTTTTTTAACATTCACTTGCATGGCACCCGTTCCCATGGAAATATCGGGATAAAAGGTAGCCTATGTCCTTTCTCAGGCTCTAATCTAGACTATCTTTGAACCAAATTTCGGTTAAATTGGTTCAGTAGTTTTGTCGTGAAAGGGAGACCGACAGACAGAGTTACTTTCGCATTTTTAATATTAGTATGGATGGTATCGTCAACTGTAACCTTTTTAGACACAATAGAAAATCAATGGTCTTTGCTGATTTCAAAATCTCACAGACGTGGTGTTAAAGTTCTAGTAAGACTTACTTATGATCTTATTTAGACATAATAAGCAACATTGCTTTAATCTAAATAAGTTCATCAGTATTATATAAAAATAACATAAACAGTCTATTATTAGGCTTTACGCTATTTTCTAGTTATTCAGTAGTTAGTCATTCAGTAGTTATTCAGTAGTTAGTAGTTATTCAGTAAATGTTGTATCGTTAACTAAATATACGCTTAATACTGGTACGGCTATAAATCTCTTTGAAATACTTTCTATAACCAAATGTATAATTATTCAGTCTCCAGCTAAACTAGATGGGACCCATGTGTGATAAAATCCGTCATAAAGGTTCCTCCATTAATATTTTGTGGTAACGATATGTGTTTCAGTATAATGTACGATGACGTGTTTCGTAATGTGGATGTATTAAACATGAGCCTTTGTATGTGTATATATTTTTTTTTCTATTTATTTGGGTCAATAAACAATGTTCACAATCTTACATTATTTTAACAGTTATACAAATAAATAATACAAGATATCATTGCGACATCAACAACATTAACCACATATTAAAAAAAAAGAATTTTGAGAGACATGTTACTGTTAACTAATTTTGTTTTAATTACATTGTGAGAAATAAAGGTAAATAAAAAAGATCTTAGTCATTCAGGTATATTGTAGGTTTAACATACAATATATCATATCAAGGTGTGACAAGAAAAATATAGACAATTACCTCAAAAGCGCAACGAAATTACTGGGTTAAGTGCCTTCTGAGAAAGCCTTTCCCCTCTCGCTATAATTATTAACATCAAATATCAACTTGTTGTGTACCGATATAAATGTCTCTGTGTAGGAATATCCCTGTGTGCATAAAGTTTGTCGTGTGCGTGCGTAGCGACGTAATTGCAAATTGAATTGTTTACAATAATCGTGACGCCACAGATAATTCTTAGACCATCAGGACCGAAGGCGTTTTTGACATTTAAGCATAAACGTAATTTATAATTTATTGTGTTATATGCTTCAGATTTTTTATTATTATTTTTTATGGTGATGGCTACCAGTAATTAATTTATCTATTGGCAGATTTTTTGTCATATAATTAATAACGTGTATACTCTCCTGTCAAAACTAAAAGAGGGTAAGTGCTCGAAGGCACAGACGCAAGAACGCTTAACTGCCAAGTTTATAAAATAGGAGAGTTTAGAGTGAACAGTCTTTTAGCCCTTACGTACTCGTACCCTACGCCCGCTACTATTATGGGTCTACGGCGTTTTAGTCGGGAAAACGATCGTAGGTAGTAGTTAGAACGAACGTCCATGTATCTGTCTTAAATGGTCTTAAAACATTTATATCTAGAGGTAAAATAAGTCAATGAAAGAAACAGTTTTTTTATTGTTAAAGAAGACCATTATTACACTAATCGTTAGTAACAAATCAAAACCATTATTTTGTAACTACTACGGTAATCTTTATTGCTTTCAGTCGTTAGGCATCGCTTACAAAGTCTGTCCAATGTTAATGATATTCTGTACAGTGACGTACAAAAATATGTATACATATTTGACAGGTGATAGTCTTTATTCGCTAAGTACTAAGAGTCATGAACTGTCAACACTGTATACATATTTTTGCACGTGACTGTACTAGTACAAACTACCGCAAGCTTTGCGTTAGTCTGTTACTGGTACATAAAATAACCATTATACATTTATCTATACATATAATAAAACTGTAGAGATCGAATGTCTGTACATAGAAAATAAAGGCTTAAAACCAAGTCAGGGGGATGTAAAAAGAGGGTAAATTACCAAAATGTGTTTAATTTTTTGTTTCTCTGTCTGTTTCTCCGAAATTGCTGGGCCGATTTCAATGAAATTTTGCATGGTGATACCTTAGATCCCTGGTCAACATCTTAGATACTTTTTATTCGGGAAAATTAAAGGGCTGCCGTGGGGTAGTTAAAAAACATAGTAACCGCGGACTACGTCACGGGCAACAGCTAGTTACAAATAAATCTATTATGAATTTATGAAACATTAATCCTCAACTTATTTTATAAGACGCATGTATAAAAGCAAGTGGAAATTGATATGCGGAGAGAGCTAATTTTACATAATTAATAAATCATTATGCTGGTTAGATAATTATTCAAACAGTTATAATTTTTTCAAGTCATAGTCATGAAATCCCATGTTCAAGCAAAGCCCGTGCAGCCAAGAATATGACCAAGTTACAGTTTTGACCAATTAATGTGTTTATTTCCTTGCGATAGAAGCCTGTGAAAAGTGTATTTGTTCAACCCGAATACAATCGTTGTTCTTACCGCGTATACTAGAGTGAATTTCTTTAATCCTAGACTACTGTCTTCGATGTTCTGTACACTATTACCAGTGAAAATATAGCCGAGTTAAAAACGTGGCGAATTTCCTTACTCGGTACTTTTAGCTCATGAAGATGTGATTTTATTTGCCGCTTACAATACGGTCAGTTCTAAACCAGAGCCAATGATGTCCGTAATGTTCTGGGACCTCTTATACGTGCTCTAATGCCTGTCAGTAGTTTTATTTAGGTTCAGCTTAGCCTTTATTTAGGTCAGAGCTGGTTCGGAAACTTGCGGCTTTAGAGGAAATCAAAACTTTTATGTTACGAAGAATCGACTGTATTCCCACTTATGGAATCTAGTGTAAAGGAAGCAAAGAGATTTTATAAGTTGCTTCGTCAGTGAAAAACAAAAAGTAATAAAATGCACGACTTAGTTTCAATTGGATTGGATCTTACAACTTTTCGGGCTCGAGTTGAATTTTATTTTGATTTATTTTCCTTAGAAAATATAGGTAATATTATTAGCTTATTCCCAGGCTCATGTGATTAGTGTTTGCGCGATGCAATTATCAGATACATAGTGGGTGTTCAACACCTCTGCCTACCCTTTCGGGGAAAGAGGCGTGATGATATGTTGTAGTTAAATGTAGCTCATACTATATGTCCGTAGGTAGGGGGTACAATGGCGGCTTACATTTCCCGCCAAAACTGCTGCCCGACCGACAAGCGTCCGGACAATTAGATTGCGAGACCAATTATCTATGGTCTCATCTTGCCAGCTTCGTTGCCTGTGCCAATTCCATCCCTCTATTTTGTCTTTTGCTGCTGGAATTCAAGTTTCTCGTTTTAAGCTAGCGTAAATTAGTGTTTGTAGTATGCTCATTTATATCTGGTTCGATTCAACTGGCACGATTTCTTGGAACATAATTTTCTGTAATGCTCGTTCCAGTGCTCGTTCCAATTCTTTTGAAAACCCTTTGATGATTGATTCTCGACATTTTAATGATTGATAGATTGCTATATATAACTCGAACAAAATTTATGATGTTTCAACATAAGATTCAGATTAATATTCCTTCAGAATTTGCAGATTTATTCATTTTATTAAAATCTAAATGGTGTTACTGAGAGGTCTTTATTAAAAACGGTGGCAAATTATAGATTTATGATTTAAGTAAGTACTCAAAGTAAAAGATCCTGTATTTTTTTATGTTATTGTGCTCTGTCGAAGACAATGTATTGGAAGAGGGGTAAAAGAGTGACGATAGATGTTGAGATTTCCTCGTTCTGATTTTTACGAACAGATGACATAGCATGTTTTTTCTCGATACGCATACATAATTAAAACTTATAAAAGAAATTGGCTGAAATAAAATAACAATAACCTGGATGACCACCAAAAAAGATAAGCTTAGCCTGACCGTGACACACGATATAGGAAATAACTTGAAGGATGTAGACGCTGCGACAGAGGACGTGAACGATTAGCCCCGAGAGGCTTCCCGCGAAGGCTGCGAACTAGACCGAGGCTGGTCATTACTGTGTACAGCTGTATGGCGTATTACTAATAAGTAGTTGAAGAAAAACAAATGAAAATTTTAAAGCTTTTTTGGTTATTTACAATTTCAGAATTGAGTAGTTGGTAATCTTTGTAAAGTGAATTGTAATTTTTATTGCTAAGAAGTTAAGTTCAGCAAAGCACCTTAAATTTCTGTATAAATTATCAACTTTTTATAATTAAAGCAGTATAATCGTTCAACCTTCAATAGTATTTTTAACATAAACTATGACATAAAAACCATTATCGTGGAACACAATTTGACCAGGCGTGGCTAAAAGTTCATAATTAAGAAAATTAAATAAAGTTATTCGACACTTATTTCGGAACAGACGCTTAATTGAATCTTAAAAAACTCATTTCTCATATAAGTTATGTCTAAATTACGCTCTGTCGTGTTTTTATTTGCAAAAAAATTTAATTTCATTGTTTTCCTTCGCCATATAAAATTTCTCTTTATAATTTGTTGATTTTCTTTCTTCGCTATTAAATTGTACACAGATGTCACGACTAATCTTTTCCCTTATTGTTTCAGGTAACACGATATTTTCACCCGCTTCAGAACAAACAATATGAGGTATGTCAGGCGAACAAATTAGAGATAAGGCACGAAAAATGTTCATCCGTATCGCGGAGGACGGTTGACAAATGATACATCCCTGGCACAGTGTATGGCACACTTGCAGTACGCTTAATTATGTATTTCGGCTTTTACACGAGTTTGAAGTGATTGAAATTACTGGCCTCCGAAGTGCCGGCTTCTGTAATGGTGCAGCAGCTTACATTCGCATAGGATATGTATGGATGTTTCCTCCTTTACGTGATAAAATTTGCAAGTCGTGGTTTCAGCTAGTCTTGTAGTGTGAAGATGTTTCTTGAGCTTGCAGTGCTCGCTGAGGGTTCTGCTGGGGACTCTTTAACCAAATTTCAATGGATATGAATTGGATTTCTGGCGTTTCGAACACCTTTTTTTGAAATTTAACGTGACTTTAAATCTATATTGATTTGCCAACATAATGTTACAGAGTAGGACATCTGGTTAGATTTTCAATTGAGTTCTGCTAAGATTGAGTGCATCCTCAGAAAATTTACTGATGAAACTACTAATGAAATTATTGAGTATCTTTAGCCTTGCGTGATATCTCACAGATATCACATATCATCTTGTTCTAGTCAACTCACTCGTACTCATACGGACTATCACCCAGTGGGTATAATTATTTTGAGTGTTAACTGTTTTTATATTAATAAAGTATGGGGATATAAACGTCATAATAACATAAATGATAAATGAAGTAAAATTTTGGTACTTTTTGTATATTTACTGTGGTAAAACAAAACAGCCCCTGGCGATATCGTTAACATTTGTCGTGATTGCGATAAATTGCCGATAGCGATATAAATTCGGGACCTACCACGATTGATCCTCTGATTGTTCGCAATGGTTCAAGTGTCGCTTCTGCGTTGATCATTATCTTTTAAGAATATGCTTTGTCGCATTTCTAATTGTAGTCTGCAACTATACAATGTTTGGATTTGAATTAATCATTCAGCCAGTAGGGTGAGGAGCTCGGTGGCGTAGTGGTCAGTGCGCTTTGGCTTCGGTCGAAAACAAAGCTACCTTCGTCATGGTCAGGCCGTGGATGGGTGACCAAGACATTGTGATCTCGAGCTCCTTCGTGCTTCGGAAGGCACGTTAAGCCGTTGGTCCCGGTCGCATTTGTGACCGTTTCTACCCACCAACCCGCATTGGGCCAGCGTGGTGGTGTTACGGCCTTAAATGTGTCATGTGTTTTTCCATGAGGAAGGCCTGTGCCCAGCAGTGGGACGTATATAGGCTGAGGACGAGGACGATGACGAAGATTGCAGTTCTAGGAGCAAAAAGCTATCTGTTTAGCTTGATACAGAACGCTTATTTCATTTTAACTTTCATTACTATTAGAAATAACAGTCTCGTTATATTTTATTAAGTTTCTAACAATAGCATTTATTGTTATTCATAAGAGGTAAAGACGTTTACGGAGAATACGAAGCTGGATACATTATTTATGCGGAAAAACGGACCAGCTAATGAATAAAAAGCAGGGAAAACCCTAGAGCAGGCCCTGGTGCCGGGTAAGCAATTCTAGAAACAAGGCTTCATTCATGTTAGTTTATTCAGCTATTTGGTATGAATATAAATCAGTAAAAATTTTGCCTATATCAATAGGGAAATTGAAATATATGAAAATAACAAACGGTAAAAATTTTAGGGAGAAGTAAACATATTCAACGCTTTAGTTTCGATCCTTTTGCCATGGTTGGATCCAAGAAGAGTGACCATACTTACCTTGACTTCTCTGTATCTTAATTAGTGTCTAGCTTTTCTCAAATCGTTTTTAGACATTCGAACTTATCGTTTACAACGTCACATCTTCAGCTATATATACATTTCTGTAATCTTCTAATCATAACTATTATTTGTTCCTCTTTGCCAGATTGGTCCCACCGTCTCGGACCATCTAGCAGGCATTCCAACAATTCTTAATCAGTGGTACACGATCACACGAGCGTTCTCCGCTCACCATTGGACATTTGCTTCTTCAATCTACCAGTCGTAACATCTCGTCGGCGTCGTCGTCGTGTCTTTTCTTATTTTGCGGACTGGTGGACCGGATCACCTAGCAAGTCGTCCAAATATTGGGTCCTTACCTATAAAATTGGTGTTTTTATTCTGTCTTAGCAATTTGTCCGTAACTATTAAGTTTCAGAACATTCTTATAAAATAATTACCTCTTCTAAAAATAGACCATATATTTGAGCTCGTATTATTTAATTTGATTATTTTTTGGAAGTTTAATTGTGTTAAAATTAGACACAAAGACAATTATTTTTAACTGCTTCCCGAATACATTATTTGATTTGCATTAACATAAAAACGATGAATAATTTTTATCAAGCGTGTTCACACACATATTGCTAAAGCTTGTCTAATGATACATGCCAAATATTATTATCTCTGGATTTGTCGTTGTGAAGAAAACTGATAAAATGTTAGTATATTATGTAAAATGCAGAAATCCTCAAAATCTCCATACAAAACACCAATTTCATAGGTAAGGACCTAATATCTGTGCCAAACCAGTTATCAATAGTTACCAATGGGAGGTCGTATAAACAGTTGAAGAGGGCGGAAGCAATAATGTCATAATATTAATTTATTATTGGACGTATTGGACGTTACGCAGATTGGTCGGCCGTAACTGGGTCACGGGGCTATCTGACATAATTATATAATTGGTAGACCTGCTTTGCACATGCGTGGTTGTAAACTTTCGGTTCGCGTTTTTATGTTTACTGAAAAATTTGCAGCGTGGTCGGAATAAAGCTCCGTCATTTGTGCGTTTTAAGCCTTTGAAGGGTTTTACGTGATTATACTGTTGTTCGAAATTGTTACTCAGGACACAATATGTACTGAAGCCTTTAATTTCGTTTAATGCTACATGTTTTTAGTCGATGCGCTTTTTAGAATCAAGCGTCTTAAATTTGTGATGGGCACGGGCATGGAGCTCCATCTGGGCTGGGTTTTTAGTTCGTCTAAAACTTATTATTATGTACAAGTACAAGCGACAATAATAAGTTTGGAATGTATGGGAATAGCGATCTATACTATTTAATTTATCTATGATCTGGGCGAGCCCGCTCCATCGTAGATCCCATCTCAGCTGATGCTCAAATGTGAGGTCCCAAGCATTAAACGTAAAAAAGTGATGTAGTGAAACCAGAGTGAAACCTATATATTTTGTTGTTTGCTCTTTTATTGCTTTCTTAAACTCACCGACTTCTTCTGTTTTTAACCGCTTTAACCTTACAATAACAGTAAACGTCCAAACTAACTCTGATTTTTCATGAAGCCGTAAGCATTTCCAATTTAAGTTCGGTACTAAAGTTTATGATTATTATGCGGATTTACTGCGGGCTCGGTGTAAAACAGTTCTCTAATTTAAGTATTTGTTGTACAATTTGGCTCCAGTTAATGTAATAGCTTAAAAAATGCTGTAAATCCTTAAACTTTTAACAACTGCTAAAAAAGTTTCCGATGTTTTCTATACTATATGTTTGAATATTGCAAAACTTGCATTTTAAAAGTTATCTTAATTCAAATTTGAATGAGGATTATTTTAGACGGATAGCCTGGACATTATTCATACTACATTAAGAATTGCAATGAAGATGAACGTACCAGCTGCGGCTGTCGCGTCGGTTGCGAAAAATTGCGAAAAGGAAATTAAACTTTACTCTTATTGAATCAGAGTTGACACTGGGATGTGTGCGTTTATTTCTTAACACGATATTGGTAATTTTCTAAGTAATATTGGGAAGAGTGGGAGAAACGGCGGTGTAGCTGGTGAACTACTGCACATGTGGGAAGTTAATCCAAATAGGAAAGGAAAATAAAAATAAAAAAGGAAAATAAGAAAAATGATGGATCACTCCACTTATGTCCTATGTGGAATTTCATTTATTATATTTTTATACACAAATGGTTATTTATATGTTTATACGATGAAAGACTTTATATTAAGGGATAGATATGTATTAAAGATCATCTGACTGAGCACAAATCAGTTTTCGGCTGAAAATGTTTTTTTCTTGACTTTGCTTGACAATATCGTAGTAGACAGGAAACCCTCTCGTATCATGCTCGTGCTATTAAAACTTTATTTGGAGGCGATGCGATGTAAGACTGAAATTTGTAAAGGAGCAGATAAAAATCGATTTGTCACGCACATACTGCACACACTGCTAGTCCAGTCAAAATAATTTAAAAGTCACATTAAATCCTACACACAAAATTTATTTTTCTGAGCATTCTTTGCGGAATTTGGAAGTCCACCTTGCAGTTTTCCCCCCTCCCCCTGTTGAGCGTTGTAAGGAAACGGGCCCAAAACCCTCGTTCCCTATAACTCCTGCTGATAAAATTCTACAGTGGAGATTTAAGTAGTATTTAATTTGTTTAACTATCCTTAGCTTTAGACTCAAAAATCACCATAAAATTTTTGGAGCTTTCAGAGAAAAACAATTTTGAACGTTTTTTTTTCTTTAAGCTCCTAAAATGCAAGTTAAAAAATCGTACTTTTGGTGAAAATTTCAGAATATATTCCTAATGTATATCCGAATGCCTTAGTAAGTTTTCACCCCGGTGACTAAAGAAAAACTAATTAATTTTATGTTTTTTCTCTTTTTTATGCTGTACATAATTGGTACATTAATTCTACACAAATTTTTTTTGGGTTTCTACAATTATCACCTTAATTATCATGCGCCACAAAAAAGTCACCATTTTTTATGAAGAGCTTCCCATGAAATTTTACTTTAAGCAAATTTCATAGGTGTTACTCGTTCCCAGTCGCCCGCATCTCACTGAGCTTGAATATGTTATAAATATCGCTTGCCTCTCAATGCGCTCTTTGCATGCAAAAGTCTCGCCCTTGTTAATATTTTTGGCGAAATGTGAATGACACCTCTGCCTATCCCCTCGGGGATAGAGGCCTGATGGTATGTGAATTGCTTAAAATTATTTAAAAATACTTCGATTACGCGAACTCAGAGTAAATCAAGTAAAAACGACTATCCAGACAATATTTTTAAAGTATTTTAAAAAATTATTATTATTATTTTATTACTTACTTACTTATTTTCGCACTTCTTAAGTAAAAAATGGGTATAAAGACAAAAATCTGATCGTTACCGATTACTGGTGTTGACAGAAAATGCCCTGTATATATAATATTTGCCTGTACATAATTTTAAATAAAATTTTAATTTTAGTTTATGAAATTTTACGATAAATAAAACATCGAAAATTAAATTTGAAGATATTGCAATTTACGAGTACGCTACAATCATTTGAATTAATATTCTATTTTAGGGCAATAAGAGCGAAGCCAACCGCAGTCATAAAATGCAACAATATGACATAAAAGTTTATGCACAAGATTTCAGTGAGTCGCCTACAAGCAAATTTTTTTTATTATATTGAATTTAATTGTATTGGTCATTAGTTTCTTTATCGCAATCACGTATACAAGGCCGTGTCAATAAACACGTTTATTGTATAAAAAAAACAATAAAACTAACAACAAATTATATAACGATAGAACTATACATACATACATACAATCACGCCAGTAATCCCCCCCGCCTGTATCTATATTACGGCTTTATCCATCTTACTGCGACATATATACAGCAACGATATTTATGTCTTAATAATGATTCCTGCTCGTTTTGTAAAAATAGTATTTTAAACAATTGCACACAAATTCGGAAATCTTAAAGCTCTTTGATTCTGATAAACCCGTTTGTTATAATTTGGAGAATCTACTTTGAAATATAGGTGTTTCGTTTTTTTTATTATACACATTAAAGTATCTTATATTGTCAACAATTGAGAAAATATAGAAAAACAAAAAAAATTTCATGTTCCATAAAAATTCTAAATCGTAATAAATATGGATTATAAAGCGCTGGTAATATCGACACTGTACCAGTAACCGTAATTTTTTAGAAAACAATGTACATATTTTTTTCTTCCAATAGCAAAATTTTAATTTTTAATATTTACTTATAATATTGGGTCCTTACCTATGAAATTGGTGTTTTTATTCTGTCTTAACAATTTGTCCGTAACTATTAAGTTTCAGAACATTCTTATAAAATAATTGCCTCTTCTAAAAATATACCATATATTTGAGCCCGTATTATTTAATTTGATAATTTTTTATAAGTTTAATTGTGTTAAAATTAGACACAAAGACAATTATTTTTAACTGGCTCCCGAATACATCATTTGATTTGCATTAACATAAAAACAATGAATAATTTTTATCAAGCGTGTTCACACACATATTGCTAAAGCTTGTCTAATGATACATGCCAAATATTATTATCTCTGGATTTGTCGTTGTGAAGAAAACTGATAAAATGTTAGTGTGTTAAATGCAGACATCCCCAAAATCTCCATACAAAACACCAATTTCATAGGTAAGGACCTAATATTATAGGTACAAACTTTTAATATAAAAATAATAAAATAAAACTTGTAGCGGCTTTTGCTTGATTTTGATTGATGACCATAAAAATAGGTAATTTTAATATTTATTATATGGCAATAGTAACACAGTTAGAAATGTTCAAAGTATTTCCAGTTTATTAATTCTATAATCTACAATGACGGACTCATAAACTGCATCAAAGTTCAGGATTACTTTGAAATGAATTTTTATAATAAGTATACAAACTTTTTAGATTAAATTATATAAATATGGAAAGACTGGCTCTTAATCTCAAAAAAAAAGAAAAAATTAAAAATTGAACTGCAGTTAAACGAATGAATATAGGCGGGAAAAGAAAATTTACTCGTAGTATCAGATTTGCGTGTTATTTATAGCAAAGTTTTAAATTGATTCTCATTGATTTTTTATTCTTTTGTCAATTGAATTATTGTTACCAGCAGAATTATTTGGTTTGTTTTTTAACTCATCGAGAGTTTTTGAATCATAATATGGATGCTTCGTCCGAACAAGCGGCTCAAATTGTAGCATTGGTGCGGGATTTCCAAAAAAAAATCTTAAAATTTTTGTATTTTCTTCAAAAAGTCTTAAGGTCCTTTCCAGTACCCAAACTTAAACTTAAGGATATGACCCTACGCTGTTTTAAAGTTCACGAACCAATCTAGAGCTTTCAATTTAAATCTGTATAGAAAGTTTGCATACATGGGAAAAAATAGTTATTTCAAAGTCGTCTATTACATTGATGCAGTTCATGTGTCCGTCAGTTTATATTGAAAACTTCCAAAGTTGCTGGTAATTTTGGAAGTTATTAAGAAAACTTCCGATAGTTTTCCTGACATATTTAAAAAATTAGGAAACATTCCAATGTTTTCACATCTAATTATAATCGTCATTATAATAATATTGTTTTCATAATAATAGTAATAATTAAATCTTTAAACTGCTCCATTCATCCTGTGTGATTTTCATGATGTTAAATGAAAAGTATGAGCGCAAAATACTAAATGTGTAGAAATATATTAAAATTGTCACAAAACTTTTTTGAAGTATTCGGTATAGTAGGCGGGGGGCCATCTAAAAAGATTTTTTTGACAGCCGGCTCTTAAGAAATCGGTTCGACCCTAGATGTGTGTATCAGCTTTCGATGTTTTTGTATTAAACTTGTAATTTCTCGGTAAAATTATTAATTAATTCCTGTTACTAAAATATACACACTTACTTTACCTTAAACTGAAAAAATATTTTATATAAATATAAGCTAGCCACTAAGCTAAATATCTAACTCATTTTGAGAAAAATTAAAATTATTTGTACATACAAAATTCTTTATTTCGTAATTTTTTATTTGAAATAATGCACACATAAACCTGGTTATTGGATCCGCAACAATATTTACATTTTATCACATGTCTTATAAGTAGTCGCGCCATTCCCCGACCACCCATTGAATTTTGCATATTAGAAAAAATGCTCCAATAATTCCTTGGGGATTTTTAAAAATTTAATATCTAATAAATTAAGACAATACATGCCGAAAAACTCTTTAGTGTAGAATTAATGCGCGGGGTCCAAAAACACAAAAATGTTCATAAAAAAAAAACTATTGAAGTCACCATGGTGAATATTTCTATTAATACTTGTAGACATATAAGACATATTATAATGTAAAATCACCATTTGTTTATTTTTTGTTTTGTTGTTATTCTTGTTTTTTCTTAACATATTTTTTTTTCCAAACCCTTTGCCACCACGGGGGTGACTTTTTAAATATCGTGTTTATTGAATAAAAGGAACACTTACATAAAAAATCACCCATGTAGAATTTAATGTTTTTATGATAGACGTGCTATAAGTTTAAAACCTTTTTTTTTTAAAAAGCTCCAATAAAATTTTGGGGAAAACTAAAAAAATATTATTGCATTCTTATTTCTAATCAATAATTAAAATAAATTTCTGTGTAGGAATTAATGTGATTTTTTCGAACAAACGAATTTTCCTTGCCTGGACTATGCGCTGTCTTCTCTTTTCCGTGTTATTGACTATTAGTCTTCGAGCATTCTGCTCACCCAGGTCATCTAGACACCGCCCTATGAAGGGTGGCGAGTACCTCTTCGCCCCTCTCAACTCCAGCTCGTGAGGCAAACGTCATTGGTCCCAACGCCAGGTGGTCTAAGCAACTGTATGTCGTCCTAGTAGGCCAACTGCTTGTTTCGGCTACAACATTGAAAAATAAAAACGTCAAACATGACTGTAATGCTTTTAAAGTGCGAGGGTTAAATTAGATTTCAGCGGTGATCCACTACATCTCAAGTAGATCCTTGTCAAAGGGTGCTGACAACACCATTTATCATAGCTTTCAATATGCCCTGTACAGTAGGTTACCGAGCTGTGCGCTCGAAATCTTTTTGCAAAGGTTCTATGGGCGGATTCGTTAACAGCTTTACTAAAATCCTATCGAGTTGAGTTTTTAGCGCAACACTATAGAGAATGCACTGTAAAATTTCGATTATATTTATACCTGTTGTACTATTATCGTAATTTTTTTTCGAATCGACATAGAACAGTGGAAGATTAAGAAAATTGTAGAATAGCTCCAAGTACCGATATTGTATAGCAGATAAAAGATGCAGCAACTAAAAACTACTGCATTAATTTGAAGAAATAAAACGTTTGGAAAACTGTCGGTATTTTAATTATGAGTAATAACGATGAAGTTTCTGATACTGAAGTGCACTAAAGCCACAGTTCCGAGCGAATATTATATTGACATTTATAACTAATTAATTAAACTCGGAACTGTTTTCGTTCACGAATAATTTTGAATCAAATTTATCGAAATTTCCTTTAGAAAATTCCGCATTGAAACCGTTTGTAAACGGCGAAAAGACTGATTCGCGTTACTGAACAATTTTGCAGCGTTGCCTGCAGATCCATTCAGACTTGCAGAGATTAATTTGCAGTGCAGTGTTCGGTTTGCACCGATCGAGCGGTATTCAACTGATAATGGAATCAAAACATCCGATTGAGCCGCTTTTTCAGTTTTAGTTTTGGTGAATTGGAATTTACACATTTAATAAAACTGTTGAGGCCGAATGTCTGTACATGTATACAAAATAAATGCCAGTGGAATGTAAAAAGAGGAAAATACCGGGTGTTTCTGTGCACGGGTTAACTTCGAAATGGTTGGACCGATTTCAATGAAATTTTGCATGGTATCATACATTATATCCTTTATCAACCCACCCTTTGTCTTAGATACTATTTATTTCAGAAAATTAAAGGGTTCCCGTGGGATAGTTTTCTAACAAAGGTTTCTGTATCATAAAATCATAGTTAATTTTTTTATAAGTGGAGACATAAATATTTTTTAATAAACTGAGTGAACAACTCTTAAGTATATGTCTCGCTTCTTCTTCCTGCCCTGTTCTTAGTTTATTTAAGTGTGGCACACTGTTGGCTCAACATGTCTTTCTTTCCATTGACAGATTAAAAAAAATATCGCTTACACATATAACACACTAGTGGCTTCCCGCGGTTTCACCCTCGCGGTACCTGTTCCCATGCGAATATCGGGATTAAAAATTGTCTATGTCCTTTCTCAGGCTCTAGACTGTTCACCAAATTTCGATAAAATCCGTTCAATAGTTTTAACGCGACAAACAGACAAAATAACTATCACGTTATAATATTAGCATGGATGGAGAGTGTTAATATCCAATGGAATCCACAGTCATAATGCCCGTAAAATTTATTACGTAATGTATAACTTTCAAAAGTAATTACAAAATAAGCCAACAGATAAGGCGCTTGACGGTTTAATCAATCAGCTTTCACTTTAACAATATTAATAATTTGTATCGACAAAAGAATTTTATGAATGATATCGATATGATAATGAGATCGTAGGTATCTTATTTATTTTACAGAATTAAATGCGTAATGTGTGTGTTTAGCGCGTAATAATATGACTGTTTGTATTTTGTTGTTGTTTATAGAATTAACTACATAGTTTTATAATTTCTTTGCAATCAGAGGCCTTTTGAAGAAATTATCTTTAAATGTATAGACTTTGCAAAGTAGATAGATAGATAACTCTTTATTGTAAACACCAATAAAGTATATTCTCTCGACGCGTAAAATGAGTTAATATGAAACTGCGAGATTTCTTCAGGGTTTTTAGAGTAGGTATTAATGTATGATGGCATAGATTTTGTGTTAACCTAACATGTATAGCTATGCTTATGAGTATTGTATTTTTATGAGTACCTATTGAACAGGTATTAGTGGAGAAATATTTTTAGATTGAATACATTTACAGGGTTAAAAGAGAACGTGTGGGTGAATAAAACCTATTTGTCAGATCTAAAAGAGGCGCAACTTAACGCAAAATAAAATTGAAGAAAAGTCTGAAGAACATATATAAACAACCTAGATCCCGAAAACAGTTACGGCATCATACACCTCATATATATTTATGTTGTAGATCTTATGTAATACAAAATAGAATCTAATATGCAATTAGTAAACTTGTTAGCTCGCGAAGTCGCGACCGTATTCATAGTCATAAAACTTCACCGGTTCGTCGACTAAAAGTGATTTAAGCTAGTCATATCTGGGGTAGTGTAAGTGAGTCGTCTATGAGATGCATCTAGGTTGAACTACTAGCCAGCTTCAAACTTAAACAGACTGTTACATGAATAAAAAGATAATGTTCTAAGTTTCGACCGCTTTCCGAGAAGTACATACACATCAGCAAAGCTGGCGCGACCACAGAAATATTTTTACGATAAAACTGTGGGACCGCTATGCGCTTTCAAACTACGTTAAGGAATTTTTATCTAAGCCGTGTGATAGCGGCTAATTATAAGAACTCTATCAACCCAACTCTTCCATTGGGCGTCGTAAAAGGCGACTGATGGACTTAAAACTGCACAACCATCCATCCAATAGCTTATAGCGGCGACGGACTCACCACCTGTCAACCTAAGAGCAGTCACTGCTTAGTGAAGCGTAGACTATGGCAATGGAATGCCTTTGCGGTGCTTTTGCCTAGTCTCCGACTAACCCTTAGGGGAAAATAGTCGTGATTATATATTTGTATGTACGGTGTTTCTGAGAGATCATATTGGGAAACGGTTTTATCACTTTATCATGAAATGAAATGAAAATAAACTTTATTGTTTGTTGGAGTTTGTTGTATTATAATTATCGTGACAGACAAGTGTACAATTCATCAAAAATTTTACGATTTATATCTAATGTATTAAAGTTTATCATCTATTGAAGTATTTTGATAGGTTTGTGTCAGTGGGTAGAGTGTCTAATAGGGACAGGTAGATATGGATTTTGAGTTTTCAATTGTTACGCTCAATTTTGAAATATTTTAGGATTTTTACGGGACTAATATAAACATCAAATCAAAACGAACCACGCACCGAGCTGAGCGTAAACTGTGCCGAGTTTGAATTTTATTTTTGCAATTTGTTATTTCTGACCATTTTTTTTCTACAAAAAGCAAAAAAAAAGCAAAAAGTGGGGTGTTATTTTTATGTAATACATATATAACCAGTGATGATCTCAACTTGCTATATACCTGAGTCGTATACAAGCATTATTTTGGGGTAAAAGTGTTAATTTTCTACATATAAATAGAAATGAAGAAAAAAAACGAGCACATTTTATAAGAACAACAGAACGATGGTTTTTAGAATATTATCTGTCTGTGTGTTTGTTATCATAGAAGTATCATAGTAGCTTAATAAATAATAATAAATAATAAAACAGTGTTTTATATATCTGCTAACGATACGTTAAGATTCTTTTCATGAAATCTCTGTGAAATATATTTGCAAAGTAAAATGTCAGGAATCTCAAATACCACTTTATTTACCTTTGACTTGAAGCATTACGACGAAACTCGGTCCCTTCTCAGTTTCAAGGCAAAGAGAGGGATGGATATATTCTCAAAATCCTCTTTACTATCCGGATAAATATTTCAACCGTTCTCAGTTAATCCAGCGGACTGCGCTTTCGGCTTAAAAAGTCCAGTATCGGGGCTTTTGTCCCCGTCAAAGGTAAATCCATGGAGGGATACATCAATTACAGGTACTGAAAGGGGCTTGGGAGATTTATAGTTCCTGTTCAGTGGGATAATTGGAATATATACTGCAGAATATACTCTTATTCTTGGTTGTATAAGTTTATGGCTGGTATTCCATCAAATTCAAGCGTAGACCTCTGCTTGAGCAGAGCTAGAAAGAGATGGCGTTGTGTGGAGATGAATAGCGCCATCTATTTCTAACGGTACTCCAGCAGAGATCTATACTTGATTTTTGTTGTGAAATACGGGTCAATTAGACAGATTTATCCAACTGGCAACAGGTCCCCTGTTACATAGGAACAAGGCGAAATGTGGGTCTCTGACACAACTGCCTATACCAAAAAAATGCTTCTATACGACTTAAGGACACAGCACACATATCAACTCGGAAAGGGATCGACACCGTATCGCCTTTCGTCTCGGCGTCAACCAGGCGTCAACCTAACGTATGCACGTAACCAAAGCGTATCAGAAGCTCCTGTACGTCAACTCGGCTACGGCTAGTTGACACCGCGCTTACGGCTCGCCGACCGCTGGCTGACCTCGTTGGCAACATCAGTTAGACAAGAGACGTGAGCTCGCGTACGGAAAGACGTAAGCGCGGGGACGACGCGCCGTAAGCGCGGGGACTGCAAGTTGACCACGAACCGCATCGCGATTTGGAGCCTGTTCCGAGGCGAGGCGATTACGTTACGATTCCGATTAGTGTGCGTTGCACTAGGGAGTTTCATACAAACAATACTGAATGGCTCGAGGTGATATGGTGACGATCCCTTTCCGAGTTGATATATGTGCTGTGACCTTTAGGTATAAAATAAATTGAGATCATCACTGGTTAGTTGTTACATAAAAATAACAGCCCTCTTTCTGCGTCAGGCGTTAAATATAGTAGACATGGCCCCGGCCTCATCAGTAATTAAGTGCACTTACGCAAAGAAGCTCAAACCTCAGACTTATCCTGTTAACATGAATGCAAGTTAAATATTTATTTATAATTACATACATATAATCACGACCACTACCCCCTAAGGGTAAGTCATAGACTAAGTAAAAGCCCCGCAAAAGCAGTCCATTGCCACCGTCCGCGCTTCACCAGGCAGTGGCTGCACTCAGCGTGACAGGTGGTGAGCTCAACGCCGCTATAAGCTATTGGATGGTTGTGCAGTTCTAAGTCTATTAGTCGCCTTTTACGACACCCAAGGGAAGAGATGGGTTGGTAGTATTCTTTTAATAAGCCGCTACCACACGGCTATAATTACGCCCTAATAAAAATTATAAAAAATGTCCCTATAAGATTACTATAATGCAGTCAACGACAATAATCAATCTGCATTCAGTTCATCCAGTTCTTCAGATTACTCGCGTTCCAGTTCATTCAACCTTCACACATCAAACAAGTTACCTGTAAATATAACTGGGACAATAGATACACCATTGCATGAAAATTATAGGAAAAACCGTAACGCAATTTCTTTTGTCACACCGATATCTTATTCGGGGCGTGTCGGGGCTGTAATGCAATAAAAGCGTCAATCCTTAATACGTCTTGCTTCAGCGGAAATGTCTTTAAGATAGGATATCTCTTGACACGTCTAACCCCAAATGGTGCAGATGTTTGTTCGGAATTTTCGAACTTTCTGGCGATTTGATTATTGCATATTTAGTTGGCGTAAATATTTGCGTAATGAACACCTTCGAGCATTTATACCTGGCTGGTAATTAATCTATTCTCGCCGGCAGGAGCTGACGGACAGCGTACCGGCGAAACCTCCTTAAAATAATAGTTTTCCTTCCTACTTTTAGTGCCTTTGGTATATCTTCCTCTCCCGTTCTTCTCTGTCATATTATTTTACGCTATAAATAAGTAGTCTCTTTTAAAAAACACCAAGTAACAAAAGCAAATAATGCCTTACTCATAAAACTTTAAACATTACAAGGGTTAGCTTTATGCCATGTCCGGTGACCAAAGTAGTTACTGGCGCTAAGTACTTTGCTGGTAACAGGTAACTTCATTACTTAAACCGCGCTTCTCTACCCTTACTACCGGTAACTTTGTTCCCAGTTATTTTCGGCTTTCCCACTTTCCGCCTCTTAGTTTGAAGGGTAATATCTAGAAACCATACTATATTCTCATACGCGCTCAAAGATTTTCGAAGATGATAGTTTGACTACACTTTGTATTTTTTTCTTTAATAATATCGGAGTTGGGTTGGGTGGGACCTACTTATCTCCACCATCAGACTGTACCTTTGGTAATGTCTGGTACGACGGAAAAAAATTTCACTAGGAAACTGGCAAAAAAGTAGTGATATGGACAATTTTGATCATCAGCTAGCGGAATCATAGATAAATTAAGTAATTCCGCTATTATAGTAGCGCCACCTAACGTAATAAGTCGAACGAACGGAAACAAGCAACAATAATAAGTCTTAGACGAACTAAAAACCCATGTATGGGAATAGCTATCTATACTACTTAATTTATCTAGTTACGTGTTTTTTTTTAAATTCCTTGACAGATCGTAAGTGTATTTAAGATTTCTGACATGATTGGAATTGTGTTTACCAGATTACCTCCACAAATCTGTCCGAAAGAAGAAACTAGGCGCCTATTTCTAAATTACTACAATCGTCACGTCTTTCATTAGTGTCGGAACTAGCGAAGCATGGAGTACCTTTGCTAATTCTCTCATCAGTTATGTTCGTCTCCCTCTAGTAAATAATAAAGGATAGAGGAAGACACAGTGAAAAGTTGAGAGAACTTCATGAACGGTGTTTACGAGAAAGAGTGCTGTAATTAAGTTTAACAAGCCCATTATGTGTGTACCAGTGGCGGAGCGTCCGTACAACCCGATTCCTAACAGCCGTACCAAACGAGCGAGCTTAAAAAAATACCTAACTAAAAACAAATTTGTCTTGTTTCATTACTATAATGCAGGTACAATACCATTTTATAAACAAATATAAAATCATATAACAGTAAAACACGCGCGCGAAACAATACGCAACATAGGTACATACAAAGAACTAGCGATGTTCCAATCACTCACACATCATAGCTCCCGCTCTCTAGATTCCTTCAATTAACTCGTAAAATCTCGAGTTATAGACGCCTGCGATACAACACGCACACAGACAAGCGTTCCCTTGTCACGTCTGTGTAGGTCTCTCATAGGCGCACGCAACAGAGAAATAGTACCTAAAGATCGCCTAACATGCCGGCTTTTTGCGGCCTACGAGCCTATCCATCGATACACTACGACACACGCACACATTAGTCATAAACTCTCACGTACGTTTCGCGGAAAGCCAAAAGTAAAGTTCAGCCAAAAGTAAATATTTTAGATCTTATTACAATAGCCATAAGGGCGGAATTTCTTTCGGGAAACGCACGCAATATCGCGCGCCGTGCGGAGCTCCGTAAGCTGCCACGGGCCGGCTTGTATCGTCCTTCTCTTACTAACGCAGCCGGCTTTTGTATAATGCATCCCTTTCTTTTTAGCCGATCCCGAGCCGAGTTGTAGTTATTTCTCTGTCTTGCATAGCCGGTGTTTGAATATTGACATTTCATTCTGATATTTTAGTTTATTCTGTTTCGTAAACTTAAAGTAATCAATTAGTTTTATTGTATTTTTAGCAGTAATTCAGTGAAATAGTAAAATTTAACTAACATGTGTGTTGTAGTTTTAAAGGTGTATTGTGATATTGTGAATTGTGTCGCTCCGCAGGGATTTAATTGGTAGGTTTTAGTTTTTAAATTATTTTGGTTTATTCTCTCTCGGCACAATAATGGCCGCTTTGATGCACATAGATTGTTGTCTTACCGATTTCTTGCTAAGTGAAGGAAAGCAGTTTTGCAAAGTTGTCCTTTAAAACTAAAAAATATGTCATACAGTTAGGTCGAGCTCGTCCAAGCATGTCAATAGATTACAAGCGTAAAGACGGGTTTTTTCAAGCATTTCCACAGTTCTCTTTATGATAAATATAGTTGGCTTACAGGCAGTTGTTTATTAAAAAAATGTTTTGTTTTCCGTGTCTTTTGTTTTCTGATTCAAGCAACGTTTGTAATCGAAGGGATTTTTTGATGTTAATAATTTATCAAACTCTGCTAAAAAACATGTTCAAAGTGAGAAACATATACGTAGTTGTTTAGCGTTGCATGAATTTGGAAATAGTATAATAGAAAACTATTTTAACAATAATTTTGAGGCTCATAACCGCAAAGTCGAACGTAATCGAAATCTGTTAATAACGCTTCGACACAGTTGTTCTCTTAGGTAAACAAGATTAGCGTTTCGCGGGCACGACGAAAGTGTAAATTGGGATAATCGTGGTATTGTTAAAGTATTGTAAATGGTATACTTTTCTTTGTTTATCGCACACTGTAGACCCGTTCACACACACAAACAAATTACCCATTTTTTGTGGGTCCTAATTTTTACTGTGGCTTGCCTAACTTTTTTTTTCACGCCACGCCACTGGTGTGTACTAAACCTTTTGTGGGATGTGTGCTGTTAACGAGCATTCTGGGAAATGGTTTTATTATGGGATCTCTAAATATTCAAAATATAAGACTTATTTTAATTTAAATTCTGTGAAATGATAGGAAATTGACTATTATATCACAAAACAAACATGCACAAATTTAGAAAAAAATGAGGTATCTTAACCTAATGGTGATACAGCTGATACAATAAATTTTTTGGTAGTTTCTAAACACATTATATGTCGTAGTACCCAACCACCCAGTAATATAAATAGTTTTAGAGTTATAGGGTATAAAATTGTGCTAAATGTAAAAAATGTAATGCTTAATGTAAATGTATCAAATAGCATAAGCTATTCAGGCTATTCAGGCATCATCAGCCGACTCCTGTATAGTCGGCTGATGATGATAACGATGATAAGCAATTAAACAATTTACTATACTTTGAACTATATTTCTCTCTTACTGTTTTCCTTTTGTCACAATAAAAGAGTTTTGTCCATCTATCTTGTACTATTGGATTACTCTTCAACTTGTGGGAATATGCAAATGATATATTTTTTATTCCCGACCTTAATTAAAATATATGAAATATCCAGTTTATGGTATTGTAGAATATTTTTTGAGATTACTTACAAAGACGATGACTACATTGACCCATTTACAAAATGTATTCGAATGGAAGATGTCGCGCTCAATTCGCATTTTACTGCAGTTTCGAACTCACGCCGCTGTACTATAAACCGGAATAATCTCAGTTTAAATAAGTTTGCAAGTTTCAGTCCAGTATCGTACACGTTTTACGAGTTCACCACAGTTACACCGTATTTTCTTTGTAAAAGATACGCCCTTTTTTATTACAGCGCAAATACTAAGCTGCAGGGATGTTTTTCTTGTTCGACGATGTTGGCAATAGTAGACGTGTCTGTAACGTCGTACGTTTATCTGATAGTTCAAAAAGTACTACAAAAGCGATATTGCCTAATTCAAGTACCGATTTCATAGCACAACACGTCTACCTCTTTCTTTCTCATGTCACTCATTCACACTCACGCTCAACCGTTACATCTTTGACTTCCAAACATTATGATCCAAAAACTGCCCTATTGGAATAGCCTTCTGCTTTGAGGCGGCGCCTAGTGACTCAGTCAATGAACATACACGTAACTCAGTACAGAGTCCTTTGGGGGAGATATAAAAATGCGAATATGAAAACGTAATCACCATAGCGTCGGAGAACTGTTCAGCTTCCTTATTCTGAACTGTCGGAAACTAAACGAATCACGGAATCTCTATTCTTGTCACTTTTTATTGCAGCGAATTAGAGCGAGACGGGAAGTGACTTTCCGAACCGAATCCGTCAACCGACAGCTTAGAATAGGGGCCTGGAAGTTTACTAAATTATGCTCCGGCTTTCTGATTTTAGTCTATAACGGATTAGCAACAAATTTAGAACAAAATTGCCAGATTTGTTGAACTAACGTCGGAGGCCAATTACCGAAGTAGTTAAGTCTTCGTCTGATGGCATTGATTGATTAGTGTTTACTTCTGTAATAAATGAATTAGTGGTTTTACAAAATGTTCAGGAAGATTTTATGAGATATTTCTCGAAGCGCGCCTATGATTAACTTTTGAATAGAGATGGATACTAACAGAAATTATCGATAACCAAGGATCTAAGTGGAGGAGCTCGGTGGCGTAGTGGTCAGTGCGCTTTGGCTTCGATCGAAAACAAAGCTACCTTCGCCATGTTCAGGCCGTGGATGGGTGACCAAGAGTTTGTGATCGCGAGCTCCTCCGTGCTTCGGAAGGCACGTTAAGCCGTTGGTCCCGCTCGCATTTGTGACCGTTTCTACCCATCAACCCGCATTGGGCCAGCGTGGTGGTGTTACGGCCCATACTCCTCATGTATTTCTCCATGAGGAGGGCCTGTCCCAGCAGTGGGACGTATATAGGCTGATGACGACTCAAGGATCTAAAAATATTAAGGAAGATATCATGATTTATCAGAGAGTGGTATTTCTAAAAAAGCACCAGGCTGTCATAACAATTTTTAGGAACTATTTTATTTAATACTTTACTTTAAAATGTATTGCTCCTCCCTATTTATAACTATCTGGAGCGCAACTATAAGGATGCGCTTCGAGGAATACCTAGATTGTATAAACATCGCGAATTTACCAAGGCAGTCAGGTATAGCCGAGGTGGAATGGACATTACCTAGTACTTCTGCAAGAGGTCGCTGGACCAAATATGTATGTATGGGGGAGCTCGGTGGCATAGTGGTATAGTACACTTAAGCTATCGATCAAAAACAAAGCTACCTTAGCCATGGTTAGGCTGTGATCTCGAACTCCTCCTCCTCCTTCGGGAGGCACATTAATTCGTTGGTCCCGGTTGCATTTGTAACTTTTTCTACCCACCAACCCGCATTGAGCCAGCGTGATAGTGTTTTTTTATTAATTGACGCCTGGAGGCGTCTTAAAGAAATTAATGGTTGGATGGGAGTTCGAAGTTCCTATGGAGGTCTGAGTTCCGTACGTACCAGGGGCAACCGGTCGCCAAACGAAGGAAATGTTTTTGAATGACCTGAAGTTTGTTGATGTGGGCGTTCGCAGCATTTGCGAATGCTACGCTAACATACATCATCATAGGTCGGACGCAGGCCTTGTAAATTGTCAACTTATTTCTAAGGGAAGTTTTACTCCGCTTGCCTAAGAGGTGGAAAAGGCACGAAGAAGGCTCGGTTTGTAGGGTGTAAACGTTAAGCTCTGATCGAGGGTGACGGCTAAGTATTTGACCTGCCACACCCTAGGGATCGGTTGAATAGGGTGATCGGAGGCAGTTCGAACCCGACAAAAGAGAATAACGTTACTTTTCTCGGGGTTGATCTCGCTCCTCCACTTGCGGAGTGATGGTGTTACGGCCCATACTCCTGATGCGTTTCTCCATGAAAGCCTGTGCCCAGCAGTGGGAAGTATCTATGCCAAGGAAGATTCAAGGAAGGTTTTCCGTATATCGCTTGCGTCACATTGTGCCCGGTGCATGGTTACAGTCTCGCTCGTCGGTGACATCTCTGCATATCCCTTCGGGGATAAAGGTGTCATGATTTGTCATGATGTGTATTTACAGTTGTTGATCTGTATCGGACGAACATTCAAATTCGTTTCATTCAGCATAACTCGTTACAGTAGGTACAATAAAACCGTATGTCAGCTTGTGCCGTCACTGTTCATTATGCAAATAGGATTGGAAGCCGATCTCCGAATAACAAGCCACTGAGCCCACTATCGGGTATTTAAAATTATGGCTTGCTCAATCTGTAATGACGAACGGTAATGAGCAACCAATGGTTAAATGGCCGAACCATTAACATTTGTATAATGTTAAAGCCCTATTTGTGTAACTTATAACAATTAAAAGCCGCTGCCGCCGAATAATTTATAATGAGCCGTGTGGTAGCGGCTCAAAAGAATACTGCCAACCCATCTCTTGCCTTGAGTGTCGTAAAAGGCGGCTAATGGAGTTAGAACTGCACAACCATCCAATAGTATAAAGCGGCGACGGGCTCACCACCGGTATGCTACCTGAATGCAGTCATTGCTTGGTGAAGCGGGGACTATGGCAATGGACTGATTTTGCGGTGCTTTTGCGTATTCTCTGACTAATGGAAAGGGGATAATAGTTGGGATTATATTTATATTTATATACAATAATTATACAAAATAATGAGTAGGTCCATACATAGCCCTCATAATTGCGAGCGTAATGTGAAAGTGGGCAGAGCACTCCCTCCAAGCCCTCCAAGAGTTGGACCGACGAAGTCCCTAAGGTTGCTGGTAGTCGCTCGAGTCGGTGTGGAGGTCCTTGGAGGAAGCCTATGCCCAGCAGTGTGCGTTTCTGAATTGATGATGATAATGAATTTACTGCTTTTGCTTTATTTAAACAATCATTTGTAATAATTTATTATAAAATTTTCTAGTATACCGGGTGTATTTAGAGATACGAGATACGCTGAGGTGTTAAGAAGAAATGCGATTGCAAAATGTTTAAGTGTATCTATCAAATCTTTTTCTGTACCGCTCTGTCCATAAACCTTGCAACTACAGCTTTGGATGCATTTCATAATTCTGTTTTCTCACATTTCAACAGATGCTCAGATCGCTGAACAAAGGGCGAGTCTGGTTCTACGAAACGGGCACCAAGAAACAGCAAAAAAATTACTGAAAATAATAATTAAACAAATAACTCAGACTCAGTAGAAGTCAAACGAGCTGTGCCGTTTTGCTCATTGCCTTTAAATTGCCACTTTCGCTGCCTTTCGCATTCAGTATTTAATTTACTTATTTTAATAAAAGTTTGTCGCAGTCTTTATTAGGTGGTAATTATTAAAAATAAATAGGGTTACATTTAGGCCCAGCGCACATTATCGGCATCGGCACGGCTCGGGATTTTAGGTGATAAATAGCATCAAAATAATAATATATTAATTCCATGTCAACAAAGTAGAAATTTCCATGATAGTAACAAAGCCGTAGTAACAAGTAGTGCTTCGGTATGTTTGAGGTCGCTGCATCGGCGGCCTTGAGGTTGCTTCGGGATACTTCGGCATCCTTTCGGACTTCGGTACGCTGTCGCCCGCCGCGCCGGCTCCAAGGCAACACTCGGGGGTAGTTTGGACGGTACGGCATGCTTAAGGACGCTTCGTCATCCCTAAGGACGTTGCAGCATGCCAAGGCATAGTTGCCGACAGTGTGCGCTTGCATGTAGGGATGCCGAAGGATTCCTTTCCTTACTGATGCCGATAATGTGCGCCGGGCCTTACTTGCAGATGATACAATGTTAACAACTCTTACTAAGCGTAACGAAGTAATATTTTTTATTGGCTCTAAGAAGTCCTTCTATCTGCATTAATTCTATTTGCGAGTGTAAAGAAAATGTTTATATACTTTTTACAACCTGTATTAAAATCTATACATATAATAAAACTGTAAACGTCAAATGTCTGTACATAGAAAAATATGCTTATACCAAGTTAGGCGGATGTAAAAAGAAAGAATATACATTTTTTTTTTTAATTATTTTGGTTCCTTTGGATGTTTGTCTGTTTGTACGGGCTAATGTCCGAAATGGCTGGACCGATTTCAATGAAATTTTGCGTCGTGAATCCGAAAAATTAAAGGGTTCCCGTGGGATAGTTAAAAAATCATAGTAACCGCGAACGAAGTCGCGGACAACAGCTAGTCGTAAATAAATCTTATAAAGTTTTCAAGGTTTTTACGTAGACTTAAGATATTTACGGTGGACTTAGATAAATTTTCAAGATTTTCGGAAGACGTTGAAAAATAAGCCTACAATTTAAAAATTTATCTCTGTCTTAGATCTACCAGATGGAAGTACGCTCTAGACGAGGATAGAAAGCTTTAGAATTTCTCCACCAATGAGAAACCTCAATTTTTGAAGCTTCATAAATTGAGGTCGACTCACGCAAAAACGCACTCGCTTATTTACGATTGAAATTCAGCTTTATTCCTGGCAGCAAAATATATAGTTATATCGCAATTTCAAGAGATTTACACGATGCCTAACCGTCAAGGGCCCGATCTTTAGCTGATTTCGAGAATGTAGGTACATAATAATATTACAATGTTAGGACTCAACGAAATACCCTAACCATTTGAAATATTGTTTAGTATTCTGTGTGCAACCAAGAGATATTCACCAATACACACATCTATAACCCAGGTACCTGCAATGCGGTACTGCTGAATTTCGCTTTTGTTTTACGCTTACTCACCTTTGTTTTAAGGTCATAGTCTCGAAGATGCTAGAGTTAAATTTATTAATAGAAGATCCCGCCCACTTCGAAGGAAGCTTTTCACTTTTGTGTTGCTGTTTGTGCTCGTAGATGTTGTATTTATTTTATGATTGGCATAATAAACAGCCTAATTTATGTAGTCAACTAGCTGTTGCCCGCGACTTCGACCGCGGTTACTGGCTTTTTAACTACCCCATGGGAACCCAAAATTTTCCGGAATAAAAAGTATCTAAGATGTTGACCAGGGATATAAGGTATTACCATCCAAAATTTCATTGAAATCGGTCCAGCCATTTCGGAGATCTTTTACAATGAAAACTTACACTACGAGTACTGAAAAGAATATTAGAACTCGTGCTTTTCTCTAGTACAACGTCAAACTAAGTGAGACGCATGGAACAGTTTTAGTCGCGATAAATGCGGAATTAATTTTATACGTGTGTTTGCGGTGAAGTCATAAAAGGCTTTGAACGCTTTTAAAGCTTAGAATTATCCGCCACGTTGTGTGGCGGTCACTGTAAAACATTTCGGGCTCTTTCAACACTCGCCTCTTGGGAAAACCTTTTTAATTTTGAAACTGCACCACATTGAGTACAAAAAATGCACATGGTTTTGTGACCAATCAACTAGCTAGCCCATATTTGACGACCTCCGTGGTCGAGTGGTCTGTACGCCGGTCTCAAGGCGCCGCCATCTCGAGAGGTCCTGGGTTCGATCCCCAGTGGAGGCAAGTGTTTGGGTGATGAATTTTCAGACATTTGTTCTCCAGTCTTGGATGTTCATTAATATGTATAATATTATGTATATTCTGAATAATTATGTGTATTTATCCATTAAATATATTTGTTCGTCATCTAACACAAGCAGCATTTAGTTGCTTAAAATGGGACTAGTTGATAGGTGTGAATGTCTGAGGATATTATATTTTAGCAACTAATGCTGCCTGCGTTACGGATATACAAGATGACGGATAAATAGATAAACATCCATGGGCTCTGGAATAAATTCCTGTATTCATCATAAAAACATTTGCCCCCACCGGGGAAAAACCCAGAACCTCTCGAGATGGCAACGCCTTGAAAGCGGCGTACAGAACACACGATCACGGAGGTCATCAAAATACAACGGAGATTTTAGTTTTGAACGATATTCGTAGGGTCTGGTTGATATTAGTAAATAAATACATACATACAATCACGCCTGCAATCCCTGAAGGGGTAGGCAGAGTCCAAGGAGCACTGTGTTCCTTAAGACCACATTTAGCCATACAAAAATTGTGTTTGGTCAGATGAAAAATCGTGGAAGAGAACAAGTGGCTAACTCATCGCCTACACAATCACAGACCCAGTACCCAATACGCCCTTGGTCGCCTTTTACGACATGCTAGGCAAGAAAAGCAGTTAGTACATTCTTTAAGAAAAAAAGTAAATAAATAAATAAATAAAATGTATTTATTTCGGAAGCAGAATCCACAGGGAGGGTAACAATAACACTTATGTGTATTAAACTTAGCCACAGTAAAAAATATTATATGCTATCAAGGTGTCTTTGACAATATGGGCGCGAGACCAGTGTTGCATTATGGCTCTGTTCACGTCCAACCTCGACCGAACCAGCTTCAGGAGGCTGTTGGTGCTGCTCCTAACCCGCTGTAACAGTGATGCAATGCGCTTTCTAATGATGGCTGAAAGGCTATGCATTCTAGCTGCCGCAAGCATCCCTGAGGCACTGCAGTATCTAGGCAATTAGTAATTCTTTGAAACCTATTGCGCTGTTTAAAGCTTTATGATCCTTTTCCTTCTTTCTGCCCTTTTTCCCACTCTAGTTCGGCACTACATAATTATTATCTTCTTCTTACACTCTCCCCTGTCACTCTCCAGCTCAACATTCAATTCTTTTCTTCTAGAAGCTGCACATTCATGTTAATATTTTTTTTTAAAGTGGGCTGTGATGTCGATTGCCACTATTTTAATGAAAAATAAATTATATGTATAGCACTTTTTAAATTATTGTTAAAAATTAGTTACAAATAGGAAATTAAAATTCCCGTTGGGATTGGTGAGTTATTTATATGCAAATATGGGCAACTTTTGTAACTTTGTCAAGGGCTGTTAGAGAACCACTTTTAATTAAATTTTCGACAGATAAAGGGAAAATGTAAATATGGATTACATAATGATAGTTCCTCGGGGAGAAGAGCCTAAGCGACCGGGGGCTTCTGTACCGTAAACCTACTATATTTTATTTCCCCGCAAGGCTAGTAACATTTTGGTAGGAAGCATTGTAGGTAAAGTAACTAGCACGTAAAAGTTTACATTTGCATGACGAAAATAGCTCTTATTGTGTAGTACACAGAGGCGGTCTTAAGGTCGACGTGTAGACTTGCAGCCTTGTGTATATTGCGGAGACTATAAAAGTGAGCTTTTACAACATTTTGCTATTTATGTTAAGAATAAGATTTACATTTTATTGTAATTTTTGTTGGTTGGTCACAAATATAAATCATGATTTTATTTCGCAGTTGGATTTATTAATTCGTAAAATTTTGTAATGCATAAATGCTTAGCTTGACATGAAGTCAAATGAACTACTAGTTTAAAGTACATAATTTTATGATAGCCTTAGAAAACCAGTTGGCAGAGGTATTAACACCCAAAAATGCCTTATAATATTGGGTCCTTACCTATGGAATTGTGACTATTAATATTCAGAGTATTCCTAAAAAATAATTACCTCGTCTAAAAATAGACTATATTTTTGAGCTCTTTTGATTTGTTTTGATAATTTGTTGTAAGTTTAATTGTGTTAAAATTGGACACGGAGACAACTCTTTTTAAGTGCCTCCCGAATACATCGTTTTATTTGCATTCACTTAAAAACGATAAATAATTTTTATGCAGTGTGATATTACACATATTACTAAAGCGTGTCTAATGATAGATGCCAAATATTATTTTATCTTTGGATTTGTCGTTGTGAAGAAAACTGAAAAAAAAAATAGTATGGAAAATGCAGAATTCCCCAAAATCTCCATACAAAACACCAATTTCATAGGTAAGGACCTAATATATTTAAGTCCCTCTGTGACAGGGGGCAAGTTTGTTGATATATGTAATTGTTAAACGGATGTAATATTTAATAGGTAACTTCTTACAGCTAGTAATATATATATTAATAACACACATCCATGTCGGGTTGACTGGAAGAGATCTCTGGATAATAGGGATAAGTCCTCCCTTGCAAACTTGTATTTTTCACTGGATTGTTTATTTTTGTTGGTGCAATAAATAGATATACTTCTTGTCTCCCAAAAGATGATATAAAAACTTTACTTTAACATTTATAAAGGCAGCAAGCCAAAAAAAAATTAAGTTAAACTGTTTATATTTTTTTCTATTTATTTTCTTAGATGGTTCAAATATATTATTGTATTTATCTACATATTTTAAAAGATGACTGACGCAACGAAAATATTCATAACATACTAAAAACAGTAGCGAGTAATAATACTCGATATTTACCCAAGGGAAAGTTGGAGCTGGATCGTCTCTGTCTTTGCTACTACTGCTGCGATACCGCAGTACTGTGTTCTAAAGGATAAGTTAAGGGGTCTACTCACGTCCCAAATTAGAGCCAACATGGGGGTAGTGGAGGGGAGCGCCCTAAATAAACTCCTAGATCGCCCCGTGTGTAGCAATGTCGGGGCAACATCGTGGTAGTGGAGGGGACCGCCCTAAATAAACTCCTAGAGCGCCTCGTGTGAAGCCAATTCGTTACGATTTTTAGTGTGTAGAGTACCAGCCGACTTTAGGACCTAATTAAGGGCCGATTTTAGAGCCTAATTAAGGGACGTGAGTAAGACCACTTTAGGCAGTGAAATTACGTGGCTTGACATCTTATGTCAAAATTTACAACTAGTAGTTAGTAACTATGTGTAGAATATTTGTCGCCATTCAGTTATGGCGGACGTGATTTTATTTCAGTGTTTATAATATTGTTTCGGAGAGATCTTGTAACGTAAAATCAGTGTATTTTTTTGTAATAAGTGTTTGTGTTGACGAGAAATGTGAAAGGTCATTGAATTTACTGTCGAAGTGGTTTAAAAAACGATGAGGTTTTTATCGTGGTAAACCACCTCATCGATGTAACACCACAGTGACTGCCATCGTTTGTTTGAGGCTAAACACTCCCAGGATGCATTAAAATGCATTTACACAAACGTTTTAATATAAATTACGAAGAAATATTACGAAAGACATGGCTGTGTGGGCTTAGTTCCCTTTGCCGTCCGTATGTGTAATATCGTAATTACATACAATCATGTCTGTAGTCAGTTTTTAACAGTGTTAAATGAAAATAAATAAAATATTATACCAGTCACATTGCATATTTCAGGATTAAACATTAAAATATGGTTTTCTTCTTTAGAGCTTGTATTTCACTCTTCGTGGGATGAGCACAAATTATCCTCCTCTTTTACATAATTACATTAACATAATAAAAATGTCATATTTTATCAAAACAAGATTACTTTTATCTGTATTTACTATCATATTATTTTAAATTATCGTCACCCCCTCTAAGCATGAATAACGTATTTAGATTTATATCGCAATTTTATAACGTTTAGCTGTCAAATTACTTTGGAATTTGGAACTTGGCGCGATAAAACGTGATAAATATCATATCATACTTAGGCAGTATAGACGTTCCACTGCTGGGCACAAGGCCGTTATGTAGAAAGACATGAAGAAAACGTGGCGAACGCTGACCTAATGCGAAATGCTGGGTAAAAAAGGTTGCAAGAGTGACCAAGGGCTTAATGGGCCCGAGGACACGAAAAAAATCATGGCGAGGTAGTTTTGTTTCTGAATTCACCAAGCCGTACGAACCGTTATGCCACCGGACGGTGCAATTCAGTGATTCTTCAGAGAAATATTTACCAGCCAGCCACGTAAATTTAATCAAACCTATTCAAATAGGTGTGTACATGTTAGTGCACCTGCCTGCACCTGTATCCCACTCATGGTTGGCCAGTTCCCTTTATTGAGGTAACACGACAAGGGTTGTCTCTGCTTCGGTAAATAAAAAAAAATATGTAAAATATTTGTTTCTTTATTTCTGTATTCTGTTTTTGTATTGGAGCAAATACAGATTTTTATTATTTATTATTATTATTATTGAGAAGTGTAGAGGGAGATAGAAGACGGTCGGAACAGGAAGAAAAAATGTAGAGGTGAATAAGTAGAATTGTATAATTAATTTTTGTTTGTCAATTTTATATTTTGACGAGTCATAAGTGTAACTAATTCTTGCCTAAATTATTAAATGAAGAATTCAAAATAATTTAGTTTTGGTCATCTTTAACGGGTGCTGAATATTACCTCTGAAAATTAATTGAAAATAGGTGTCACAACCTTTCTAATCAATAAAAGATATCATAACAATTGCCAACCCTGCTCGCGCGGGTGCTCATTTGAGCGCGCCCGCCTACATGTATCACACGAGCGGACCGTCATTTACACAAAGCGAGGTTTTAATTGTGGCTACGTATGTACTCAAATCGATTTCGAAGTAAGCGATGACAATGGTATTAACAGCTTTATTCGAAAGGATTATGGTTCAAATTCGGATGGGGTAAAAATGTATAATCATTTGTCTAGTCCTTTTTTATTTAAATAAATGCTTACATGGCTTACATGGCCGTATTATTTGCTTAATATAATGCAATGTTATTGTTTCAAAGAATATCGAATTTTGTTTGTTTTTATTTTAATTATAAGAACAGTAACTGTTTTGTTCAAGATTTATATCTCCAATATTTAAGTGGTTATATTAATTATTGTCTTTTCACTCTTATTGCTTATAGTGCACGTTCTCTAGTAGCTGTCAAAGTATCTTCTAAAATATTCTCTCCTATTCTTGAACACAACTCCGCGACTGCATAACTCAATAGTTCAATTGAGATGATTTTCGAAGATGTAATATCACAACTGTCGCAGTAAAGTCAAAGTTATAAAAAGCAATCTCCTTGTGTCCGTCGCTAACTTTCTCTCTACCCGCAAATGACGACTTACCACTTTATATTGGCCTGTCGTACTCCACAATGACTCTCTGAAAAGGAAACCCTTAAATTTATATTAGACCTTCACTAGTCGCCACAAGACTCCCTTTTCCTTGGCGTTGTAAAGTTTGATAAGTTGCTCGCTGTCTTTTTCCCAAACAATGTTAGTGCATTTGTAAGAGAACTTAGTAAGTTATAAGTTAGTAAGTTCTCTTGCGGTTCTACAGAGTTTGTGGCGGCAAAAGCTTTTGAGTTGACAATCAATTGGACAAAATATGGTCGCGCACTTTTTGGTTCGGTTTTAATAACTCCAGTAAGTGGATTAATCCGATCGACATAGAGTAAGAGTTAAATTGAAGTCTAAACTTGTTCTATAAAACCTATGCAACTTGACAGGAGAAACAACTACAAAAATAATCCAAATTAATATTGCTAATTAAGTATATTTATTATACTTAAAGGACCAGCTTTAATAAGCACAACAATATTTTCTCCTTTAAGCTCAGACTTCTTGCTGTTTTTTGATTAAGCTGAGATTGTATTTATTCTAATTATATAGAAGTGGCCCTTCATTACCATTTATATTCATTGGCGGTGATGTGTGAGAACATTGCGTGTTAAACCTTTTCTAAGCAAAAAGTTTATTTAGTTTGTTTTTGTTTCAGCTCAAAGGGTTCGAATGAACTGTTGATGTAGGCCTTAAGAACCTTTTGTCATTGGTTTTGTTCTGTTCATAAATGGTTCATTATAATGCATAGTTGCTTAATGTTGTCTAGAAATTGTATAAAGGTTTAGTTGATGATAATTTATAGATACTTATTAATAAAGTGTGATAACTGTGATAATCATAATTGCTGTCTCGTAAGGCAAATGTAACGGAATATGACAAAATTTAATTCAAGCTAAATTGAACACTTTAGCTTGAATTAAATTTTGTCATATTCTGTAACATTTTACGGCAACGGTCAAATAATCTATATCTATAAGTACATATAATAAAACTGTAGAGGTAAAATGTCTGTATATAGAAAAAAAATGCTTAAAAAGATGCAAAGATGTAAAAGAGGGAAAATACCAAAATTTTTTTTTTATGATTTGTTGTTTTTGTCTGTTTGTATGAGCTAATCTCCGAAATGGCTAGACCGGTTTCAATGAAATTTTGCATGGTGATACGTTGTATCTTAGAAACTTTTTATTCCGGAAAATTAAAGGGTTCCCGTGGGATAGTTAAAAATCCATAGTAACTGCGGAGGAAGTCGCGGGCAACAGCTGGTTAATGACTAAAATTATTAGTTTATTAGTTAACAATTAAAAACATACCTTCATCCAAAAACATCGCTTAAGAAACACAATTTCCCTTTAGCATAATGTCCCAGCTATGTGAGAGCCATTCATGAAGTCAAATATAATAATTTTATACGTAAATGAGCAGCGTACGGCACGAATACTAAAATTTCAGCATTTTTCCGGTCTGAGCGTAGATTATGTATGGCATACGTTTCATACGCCATTACTTCTCAGCCTTTTGTAATGTTGTGGTGAACGTAAAAGCGTCATATTTACATTTTCACATTGTTTCTCCTTTTGTAAATGTACTCGTACTACTCTGTATTATCAAAATGATGATTTGGTGACAACACTGGGCGTTGTCAGTGATACACTTTTTTAAATGAAACGCCAGAATTTTACAATAAATGGCTTTTCCCTCGCACCATACCTAATTAAAATAAATTTGATGTTTCACCACAAATCCGCCCTACTTTCATGGCAGAAAAGGTGTAGGTTTATATTTTCATTTAAGTAGATCACAGTGAAATATGGATCGTATTTATTAAGGTTAAACTTGCTTCGCTTGACATCAGTTGTTGTATATTTTTATAATTTATGTTGCGTTTTTAAGACAGATAAAAATTGCAAGTACTTTACAATGATTTAGAGTAAGGAAGAAGTATATCAAAGATGTATGAAACAAGAATATTACAACGACAGAGAAAATGAACGAATGAAGATTTTCCTTGTATGGAAATAGACTTTACCATAAATAAATTAAGTAGTATACTCGTAGATCGCTATTCCCATACATGGGTTTTTAGTTCGTCTAAAACTTATTATTGTTGCTTGAACCCCTTCGTTCGACTTATTACGTTACGCGGCGCTACTGTACTAGCGGAATTACTTAATTTATAAATGATTCCGCTAGTATATACTATACTACTTCGCCATCACAACAGTAGCGGTACGGAGTAGAGAGGATCAGCATGTGACCAGAAAAATTGTGAATGTGACAGTGGAAAGTTAAAAACAAGGATGTTTAAATTGAGTGATTAGGGACCTGGTAAAGAAGGAAGCACTGAGTGTTATAGGGCCAGTGATTGGAAGAAGAAACATAAAATATATTTCCACTTTTTCCCCGGCGGGGTAGGCAGATTGTAATATCTGCCTACCTGATCTGCATTTACTTTGATCCTGACACATCCTTCTTCAACCTACTTTCCTTTAATTCTGCTTAAGCATTGCAAAAAAGTTCTACTTCTGACTTTATAGTAGACTCAAGATAAAAGTTTTCATATAATTCTATCGCTATACCTCAGGGAGCGCGCGTATTAAATCCTTCTGAGCCCAACATAATCCAATAACGCCTTGTAATCGAATGCTCTTGGTATCAAGTCGTCATTTATAAAAATTAATCGCTAACGGACGGGCTAATAGGCCCAGCTCTGGCCTTAAGTCCCCCTTCAAATAAATAAATTGACTTAACCCTCTATAAATTTTACGATATCTGAGAAAGCTGGGAAAGGGTTTGAATGTAATCGTGATGGTATTTGAGGGTTTATGGTTATTTCATATGTATTTTTTCCACCTAAACGAATTTAAATTTGGTTACATTTCGTAATATAGTAGGTGGGATAAATGTTCCGCTACAAAAGTAAAGGTTTTACATAATTTTTTGTCCCATACTGACGGTTCGGTGCAACATAACTTCTTACATTTTTCCCTATCACATGCCTATACTCATCCCCTTTCTAGCCATGTCTTTATTCTCATAATCTACCCATTTTTATTCGGTCTTCCTTTACCTTTATATTAACTCACGATCATATTTATAGATTTTCTAGTCTCAAGTTCATTCAGCGTTCTCATTGTGTGATCGTGATTCGGCTATACCAGAAAGATTTTGTCTCAGTTCTTTTCTCATAACTACTACTTTAAAGATTTTTCTTACTTCTGCTGCAGCTCTTCCGGTGCTGTGAATGTCTATATGCGGTGGTAATCACTTACCATCAGGTGAGCCGTCTGCCTGTTTGCCCCTTGTTAAAAAAATCCTAGCTAATTATATTTATATATTTCTATACTTACACTCTGAAAGCTAACAAACACATGCAGAATTTCAGCTTCCGTGTAGAATAATCATTACATGAAGAAGTAGTGCAAATTTAAAGAAAACCGGACCCCGGTCACGTCGGGTAAACTTTGCCGGACGGCGACGTCCAACGCAATATTTCAATATTGCACGAGACGATATAACGGGGAATTTTAAATTAAAACTGGCATCCCGCGCGATTATTAAGAACCTTGTAATTAAAATGAAAATCATATTTAAATACGACTGGCTCCTGGTATTAATAAATAATTATATTGCTTTTGCGTTCGTACATTTTGAATAACGGGCTTTAAATGGAAATTAAGGTGAAATATGCCCTATAGAATTGGTTAATGTAGGTAATATCAACAACATGAACCAACAAATGCTGGATCTTTTTCCCCTTCGGTAGCGGAGGTTGAGTGGACTGTATTTTTTGCGGTTTAAAAAATGCTACAGCAGGCGCTTGCAATAACGCGATCTATGTGTAGGAGTTTAAAAGAGCTGCAAAGGGCAGAAAAGAAGAAGTCACAGCTCTCTAAGGATAGGAAGCAAATTGCACACTTACTTGCTTTTCTGGCGGCAGCTCCTGCGGACTCGCTAGCGGCCCAGGCTCGCTTGGCTGATGATGAGGCGGTGTAAGAACGGCGGTAACTGAGAAACCACGGCGGTAACCGACGGGCAACGGGCAGCGGAACTAGCAATTAGCAGCGGGTAACATCAGCGGGTGACGAACATGGATGGTATAACCCACGACTGGGCAACATTTTATGATGACATATTTTTGTCAACAACGTCCTCATGAAAGAAAAAATAAATGAGAACCCCACAAAATATTGAATTATTAACATAAATAAAATTTTAAGTTCAATGAGAATTAGAAGTGACAAATGTTGGAATATATTCTTGTTTCAATGTTAACATATCAAGTCAAATGGGCTCTAATATCTGTTCCTTTAGCTCTCGAATTATTCCTATAATTTGTTGATATGTATTACGTTCTAGGATTTGTGTATCTTGTGAGGTGTTGTCACCAACATGATTAGCAGTCGGTCTGTGTAACTGTCTTATGACTTTCAGGCTTCAGCAATGGCCACATGTTTTATAAACTGGGCCATTTATTTCTCTCAATATCTTTTTTGAGAAATACCACTTAGCATCTGGCGACATAAAGTCTGGTCTGTACTTCTTCAAACAATTAGCTTTACTCCAAAAGATAATTTAAACGGCACATTTCCAGCAACAGACGAACTAGCAGATGTTTTTTATATTTTTAATTTTTACTTGTTTCTTAATAAGTGTAAGTTTTTTATTTGATTTATTATCCTCATCAGGCGCGTGACGTCCACTGCTGGACTTAGGCTTACCCCAAAAATTTCCATCACAATCGGTCTATTTGATTTTGTTAAACCGTTTTTTTTTTATAATTAGCAGCAAATGACTCACCACCACCGGATGGTAAGCAGTAGATAAGTCCATATACGATGCTAGGGCAGCACCAAAGGATGCAAGTCAGCGACCTCCACCTTACTGGCTCATAAAATGCCTTGCTAAGATGCTTTGTAATTATTATTAGGTATGGATAATTTATTTATCTTTAAGGCATATCTGTCTGTGCTACACTGATTCTTAGTAAGCCCTAGGGCAGCCCGAACATAATTATTGTTCCAATTGTACCGTGTTCGGGCCCCATAAATTATTACCCTCCCCCGCGGCCAATGCGCCGAAACGTTATCTTCACGCCTTTGTTCTAAGCATCCATTCCAGTAACTTTTCGTCTTCATTAAATCGGCATATCAAATCGTAATGATGAAAGTTCTTGAAATTGATAAGTAAGAATTATGAAGTAGAAGTTTGCTGATTTGATATTTTGGACAAATGAGACTAAGGGCGACTTGCAGGAAATTAATCGAGACTTAAAACTAGATTTAGTGATTTTTTGACATTTCAGCCATAGTGAAATTGTCAAAAACGGAGAAAATCGAGATTTAAACTAGTGGCCCTTAGAGACCAATATTGGGAGTGAATTGTCCAAATTAATATTCTCTAGAGAATAACACATTAACCAGTGAAAAGGATATTTCCTTTTTAGGTTGGCTGGAGTAGACTGGGTGAGAACGGCCGAAGATCCAGTTCGGTGGCGTGCATTATTGGAGACCTGTGTCCAGCAGTGGACGAGCAGAGGCTGATGATGATGATGTGTTATTATTAAAAGTTAATCATCAATCAATTTTTTTTTCTTTTCAATGTTTAAACTGACGTAATCATGACAATGTAAGTAATAAGTACTTATTTTATTGTTTCAGGTAAGAGATAACGATTCACTCCACACAGAGAAATTTAAGGGTAACTAATTCAATTTTACAATAAATATTAAACTTTGTTATGTATTTTGATTAAAGTATGATGAAAACTAATATATTTATAATAAACTTTTTCGGTTTAGATATCCCCTAATAAGACATTCTAGCTAACATCCTATTCAAGACAAAAAAAGAAAAACGATAACGTTTATGCGAAAATTAACTAGGTAAATATCAGAAATAAATTCGCCAACGCAAATTACATAAGTGCTCAACAAACTCCCTGTTTTGTTTTACAAACAAAGGGGTTAGCATATGTACCGACGTCAAAAGCGCGGACACGGCTCAGGCCACGAGCGCGAGCGGCGGGCGGGGCGGGAGGCGAATTCGTATTTCATTTCTCGCTCGCCATGGGCGGACATTAGCGACAATGTCTTTTGAGCGAGCAATGAAACGCGAATTCGTCTGCCGCTCCGCCGCCGCGTCGCTCGTACTCGTAACCGAGCAATTAAGTAGTTAAAATATTGCCCGCTTCAACTTGCGACAGTTTCGCAGTTTCGCTGCAGCGGGCGACGTCGACTCGTTTCTCATTTTGACAGATTCAAATTTTCCATGTTGGTTTATTTGTGTCGTGAATCTTTACGATATATACGATTTGACTCGGCGATTTGTTGGAGACGGTTCTAACGAATTTTCTACTTGATTTCTGTCTGAAGAATCCAGAATCTAGATTGGCTTAACTACTTTAATGAGTTCTTGTCGTTAAGGAAAAGTATTGATTATTCAAGTTAGCATTATAATGCTGAAGCTTTGTCTATTTTAAATAAAATTTCCACAAAGAAGAAATATTGAAGAAAACTTTTAGTCGTGTCCAGGTAGAAAGTCAATAGATTTTTCTATTGTGCCTGGTTTTTGGACCATAGGCAGATTAAATCTATTTTTAATTTTTATAAAAAACTTTCGGTGTTGCTCATTATGTCAAATACAACCGAGGCTTAAAATGTCTAAGTATCTTTCTGTGGATCACCTTCTAACCGCCAAATACAGATTCCGGTCCGATCATCCATTATACGACTCCCGCGCGACGCCTCAATGTTATAGTTATGTATAAAAGTAAAAGTTTTCTAAGGGAATAGTTCAGAAACAATTGCGGCAGCACGTCCTCTTGTAAGTAGATCAGCAAATCCTGGCATTCCCTGAGGAAATTCATGACAAATGCCGCCTTTTATGATATAACGATTTCGTTCTCACGACAGTTTTCCATCTCTTTCACACTAGTATGACTTTAGCACCTCTTTCGCATTATTCGACCTTCGTCGAAAACATTAATCTCTTTAGGAATGAGATTCAACTGACAATAAGTTTATCGGTTTCCAAGGTTTTCCTTGATATGTTGCGGTTAAAGGGATGAATGGAGTATGAATTGTTAATAGGCTTCCACCCTTCGCTTTGTTTTACTAGCAAAAAGTATTTATGGCTTGATTTCGCATAAAGCCTGAATAAATAAATCAAAGCTTTTGGTTTAGGAAAAGGCGTATACTCGTAATTAATTTATTCAGAATTACATTGTTATCGATACAGGAATTCACTTAGAAGTAACGTAAAGATTTATGTATTTTTCTTTATCTTTTTCATATAACTAGAACGTGTGAAATATTTTTTTTATACAGCCTGTATTTTGTGAAACGCGAATCTCATTAGTACCGTAATTTTTGACCGCAAAAACTCTTGCGTAAAACTGAAGTAGTCTTTCTTAATTGAGCAGCACTATGATTGGTACAGAGATTAAGCGGAAAACACAACAAGCTACAAAAAGGAACGAGATCTTCCTAAGAAAATCGGTTTACTCCGACCCTCTCAAGCGAACCTCGCAAGAAGCCGTGATAAAAACCAGATGGATTACGATGAAATTCCGCGCAGTCTGTCTACGAACGTTCAGAGAAGTTTTCAATTTAGTTCAGACAATATTTAGTTCGAAATGCTCCTTTGAGGTTTTAAATAATTTGCCAACTCCAACTCTTTACTGCCGAAAGTTGGCAGACCTTGTATCAACATTTTAATTAGTACTTAGTGGTTTAAGGTAAAAGAGCGACTTTTTATTTTGTGAGAATTTAAATAAATTTATCAAATGTTTGGCCGTGTTAAATGAAGATTAGGAAAAAAATATTTCTATCTTTATGCTTAGTTATGAATAACATAATGCACAAAGTGTGTCACATACACGTATACAAAACACTGAGAAATGTCGTAAATTTTGTAAAAAACAACTAACCTGAGTAAATAATTATGCAAGTATGTTTCAATCGCTACGAAGTAGCTACGAGTTTCGTAGCTACAAACATATTTCGTAACAGTTTCTTATTTATATATCATAGAAATAATCATGATTTCTAGTTTTAACTCTTCAGACCTACCAAGCACAGTATCTCAAGATGCCATCCGGGATTTAAAAGCTAAAAGCATACTTTGATTTCAAGATTTAATTTGAAAAATGACATTCAAGTACGTCAAAAAAAAATTACCTTTTTATAAGGTCCCAGTAACTATGCTCCAATTCATCTCAAGTCAACCAATCTCACCAATTCCACTCCAATATCTTCGATGTCATCTTCAATATTTTTGTGAGTCGCAAACAAAGATAAGTCGTGGTGAGGCGTTGAGGTAACGAGGGTCCTGATTGCGAGCAACTCGACAATGATGCTGATAAGCGAGAGGAACAAACGAACCACTTTAGTTTAAATAAGGTTTTGGGCGAGTTGGAGATATTTTAGAACACACTTTCCTTAATGCTTTGTAATTTGTCTTTGAATTGTTGAAACATTTGCTGGATAAGTGGTTGCCGATTAGAATTAGTGTAATACGAACTTTATTGTGAGTCAGAAAAATCTAATTTTAGATTTTCAGCAGGGCTCTTTTACAAGAGAGCCTTTTTACTTTAGAACACTTTTTACTTTAGAATGTTATCGGTCATTAATAGGTCAGCAAAATAATTATTTGGTCAGCAGAATAATTATTTGATCAGCAGAATAATTAATTTTGCAAAATAATAAATCCAGTTGCAAAATAAGCAATATAGCTGCCCAAATAATTATTTTGTAGCTGAATTTACCGAAAAGTATAAAATCTAGAAAAAGGATTAATAAAGGATCAAGGATCAATTCCTAGGAAATGTCTTCTGATAGATATGAGGTTAAGTTTACTTTTTTTTAAATATTTGTGTCATTAAAACTTATATTAAACAATTTGGCAGTAGAGAAAGCATTTGAGTTGCTGCCCAATTTAGAAATATTTGCTGCCCCTAAGTTGCTGACCAAGTAGTTATTTAAGATGATCAGTTGTATTTTTTTGGTGACCAAAATTCGAATATTTTGCTAACCGCTTTAATAACACCCTTTTTTTTATTCATTTAATACTTGGCGACTTTTGTGTTTTGTTTTACTACACCGCTGTGGACTCCGTTTATCTAGTCAAAGGCGGTGCTGACAAACCCCGGCTATTTAGTAAACCGACCCCACCTACTCACCTACTTACTGAGCTGCCCCTATATTCTAAACTGTCGGAAACTAAACGAATCACGGAATCTCTATACCTGTCACTTTTTGTTGCGGCGAATCAGAGCGAGACGGGACGTGACTTTCCGAATCGAATCCGTGAAGCGACAGTTTAGAATAAGACGGCTGGTCGGTGTCCATTTTAAGTAGATTTTTAAGACTAATTGTAACCATAAGCAAGCATTCTCACAACCAAACAGGTGCAGACCAGCAATAAAACAAAGCCGAACGATATGCCTTAAAAGTTTGGCACAAAACCAGTGTAATAAATTGAATATATATCACCATAATCGTCTCTTACAAACTTGGCGTTTCATGTAGAATAAAAACGGAAGCAATAAGCGGCGCAGATTGTGCCAAGTCCCGCCAGCTGGTGCTTGGGGGCTGCCAAGTGCCGGCTGGTGGTGTTCGCGTAAAACATGTAATTGGGGATACAGGATACACACATCAAATTAAGAGTCGCATTTCATTATAAAGAGAAGGAAGTTGATAGTACTTCCGATTTGTGAGCTTGGCAATGAAGTTGGCGATAGTTGGCAAAGCTTAATTTGCATTGATTCTATTCAGGTACATATTAAAATTTCTATTTAGGTACATATTAAAAAAGTGTCATCTATTTTCGTTCTCGTAGAATGAACTCAGCCTGATTTGATGACAATTCATAATGGAATACAAGATTCAGTTTAAAGTAACTTTTATTATATCGATCGTTTTATTTGCAACATGCTAGCTATACTCCAACCTGGTCAGCAATTCACATTTCGTAGAAAGTTACCCATAATTCGAATTTGCTTCGAATTACTTTCATCGCACTAATGACCACCAGCAACTCAATCGATTTTGAATTATTTATACGCTGACCTATTATTGGATTATTTCTTTAATTGGAAGTCTTGTCGTTAAAAAAGTTCGCGATTCGGTAATCAGTCTTAAAATGTACAGTCATTAACTTATCAATGGCGCAAAACGAGACTCAATATAATATATATCGTTCGCGAACTCTTAGAAATTAGGAATTAGGAATTTGTTACTTATTTTGCAAAGTCCTTAAAATTTGGGAATGTCTCGATTAAAAAGTGAATCCAAAGATGTAGTGCAGAAAGCAAGAGTCAAGAAATATACACTTAAGAATTTACCAGACATTTGAAATAGTTAGCTTTCAGACACAAACACATTAACAATTTTCTTTTATTGTCTGCCGACGCATCGGCTAGTCATGTGTGGGACTTAATCCAATTGCTGGAGATGAGTATCCACTTATTTTGACAGTGCATAGCGATCAATAGATTCTACTATTATACTTTGAAGTTATTTTTCATTTGTTATGTATATCTGTCCATATTTTATATCTAACATAACACACACCTGCACTTTTATCGTTAAAGTTCTGTCTAATGATGTTCAATTGATGAGCCAATCTTGATCGCAAGCTAAGCAACCAATTTTCTTGTTTTAATCAGCAGTGTTTATATTGATTATGTATTTTGTTTTTGTATTGCCTGCACTATACTGGTCCTGCTCGTAAAATGTATTTCTTTCTTTTATTTTCATTATTATTATGTTGTCGTCCAATGAGAATATAATATAATTTTATATATTTCTGTATCTGTGGATCTACGCTGTGGATAGATTTTTAAAACCTAAAAAAAAAGTATAAACCTGATATTACTTTATTGTAACCATTAGAGTTAGAGAAATTAATGACTTAATTATCGTGAGTACACGGCGTCAGTAATTAAGTTTATAATCTTCGACGACATTAACTGTTCAGAAATTAATGATCTTCCATATTCAGGGTGCTTACATTGATTTGATATTCTATATTTTATTCACAAGATATTTATGAAGCCAACCTTTGTACCGGCTTTATTATTTTATTGAGTCAAGGTAGAGGGCCAGTCACGCAATGATCGAACCTCAATAACAGGCATTATCGTGATTATTTTATCAGTATCCATCGCTTACGTCTTATTTATGTGGTGGAAAAATCGAGTTTAGGGAGTTTTCTTTGTGTTCGTGGAGTTTTATTTCATAATTTTTGCTTTTGATAAGCTGGTGTCTGTACAGAACAATATAGTGATTGAATAAAATAAACTTATTAGGTTATTAGATTTATAGGTTTACCTTGAACATAATAAGGTAATACCTATTGCCTGTTGTTCAAGGTTTATTTTAAAGTTATAAAATAACGCAGTGGGATTGTTCTAATACATACAAACATACACGATCACCACCACGATATAATCACGACTATATCCCCCTAAGGGTTAGTGAGAGACTAGGCAGAAACATTGCCGAAGCACCGCGCTCTAATAGATAATTACGAACAAATCAAAGATATAATACAATAATTGCAGAATGTAACTTATGTTAATCGACACACATATTTTTTACTTATATAAAATTCATGCTTGTTATTCAAATACATACTGGACTAAGTAGCAGTATCAATAAGTGACCTTATTACTTAACAGCAAATTTTTTGAGATGCGTCCCTTTTTCTGAACAATTTTTTAAGAAAAAAGTGAAGAAGTTTATAAACGAAGGAGGAGTGTAATAAAGGCAGAAGAACAACAAAGACAGTAGTTATAAATTGATGGGTTGATTTGGAAATTAAAATGCTATAAAAATCACACGCAACGTTCTAAGCAGCAGACAGACGTAAATTGAAATACAGAATGCAGGTAACCAAAATCATCCAGTCAAATACATTTGCTGGCAGCGTAATTAGTACACAAAGCAGTCAGTCCCAGAATCTCAACAACAATTTGAAATTGCTTGCAAGCTAATATAAACTTCAATGTTGCATTCACTCCAGAAGGCACGAAGTTTCCAACTCCCGCGCAACTCTGATTCCACACGGTCTCTTGTGTTTTCAACCTAAACTTACTGTCGTTAAATTATCAAATAGTTTACGTGATGTTAACGTGGTTTACAACTAGCGTGTACTATACCCGAATATTAATTTGTGTTTGTGATAAAATATTAATGAATGTTGTAGGTACACTTAGAACAAAATACTGTGACTAACACAAGTGTGACGAGTTGTCTGGCAGGTTTTACATACATACAATCACGCCTGTAATCTCTGAAGGGGTCGGCAGAGTCCAAGGAGCACTGTGTTCCTTAAGACCACATTTTGCCATACAAAAATTAGGTTTGGCTAGCTCACCGCCTACACAATCACAGACCCAGTACCCAATACGCCCTAAGTCGCCTTTTACGACATGCTAGGCAAGAAAAGCAGTTGGCACATTCTTTTTGCGTCCCGAACAACATGGGACCAGTAAAGATAAGTCCTCCTCTGCATAACTTTCGTAGTCTTTGGTATACAAACAGTGTATAAAAAATAGACAAAATGGTTTAAAAATACGTTTTTACGCATATTGGTGTAACCAACACGGAGGCTTATAAGAGTAGAATTATTGGCATTGCACATTTTAAACTATTGCCATTTCAAACTTTATAATACGACTAGCGTAAACGGGCACAGGACTAAAGTAGGCCGACAAAGATGATTTTTTTTTTTTTTTTTTTTTTTTCTCTTTATTTTGGAACAAACAGTTTTTTACAAAGCAATTTCACAAAAACAATATTGAACACTTAAAAACCTAGAGTTCCATAAAATGTCTCATGTCTGTAATACATAGTAATGTATATGCACATCTTGAAAACTACACAACCAGTCTATAAAAAATGCAGAAAAAAAACACACATGGGAAAATGAACACCAAAAACATAATGTAAGCATAATCGTATAACAATCAGCACAACTTCATGTTTACAGAAGATAACACTTCCAAAGAATCCCTTTTAAATTGTTTTATATTTAAGTTAAATATATCAATTTCACACAGCTTATCGTCGTAAGTTTTGCAGGATCGTCTAATGAACGTGTTACGTCCGTAGCATGTTTTAGCAACCGGGTATGAAAACAAAACTCTTTTACGACAGGACCTTTTATGCGTATTGGGGACATTGAACGAGATTTTCTTTAAAAGTTTAGGGGCATCAATAACGTTATTTATTAACTTATAAAGAAAAGATATATCGCTAAGTTCTCGACGGTGTTTCAGTAACGGTATGTTATGGGACTTTGCGGATGTTTCATAGTCAGTATACGTTTTGCCAGTTCGAAAATCCAAAGCCTTGACAAATTTCTTTTGAACCCTTTCAATTCTGTTAGCATGTTTGTCGAAGCAAGGTTGCCAAACAACCGAAGCAAACTCCAAGTGGCTTCGAACATATGCATTGTATAATATTTTATAGACTATCGGTTTTTTGAATGGTTTGGTAACCCTTAGAATGAAGCCAAGTTGCTTAAAAGCCTTATTGATAATTTTATCTACATGTGGAACGAAAGTCAATCTGGAATCAAGTGTCACACCCAAATCTCGCACTTCGGAAACTCTTTTCAAGACTTTATCATTTAGAGTGTAGTCAAAAATTATAGGGTTTGCCTTTCTGCAAAAAGTGATAATTTGGCACTTATCAACATTTAGATGCAGACTGTTCTTATTGCAGAAAGCTTCAAACTTTAAAAGGTCATTTTGCATCAGTAGACAGTCCTCCTTATTGCGAATTATTTTATAAATTTTTGTGTCATCTGCATAAATAAGGCATTCAGTGTTTAAAAGGTTATTTGTTATATCATTGATATATAGTATGAATAAAAGGGGTCCTAGGTGGGAACCTTGGGGTACTCCAGAAGTAATTGACTTGTATGAAGAAGTGTAACCTGCATAAACTACGGCCTGGCTCCTTTTTTCTATGTAGGACTTGATCCACCTAAAAAGATCACCATGGATGCCCAACTTATAAATTTTTGTTAATAAAGTGTTGTGACATATTTTGTCAAAACATTTGGCAAAGTCTGTATAGACAGCATCAATCTGAAACTTGTCATCCATAGCAGACAAAAGTGTATCAGTGAAAATCGCTAGATTAGTATCGACACTACGACCTCTAAAGAAACCATGCTGATCTGGGGTAATTAATCTACGTACCGATGCAATAACCACAACTGTAACTATTTTTTCTAGGATCTTTGCGAATTGACAAAGTTTCGAGATAGGACGATACATCACAATGTTACCTGAAATAGGACCTTTCGGAATGGGGGTAATTAAGGCTTGTTTCCATAGTTTAGGGACATAGCCCGAGTGTATAGATTTATTATAGATTATAGTTAAAGGAAGCGATAAGGAAAAACGACAGTGTTTAATAAATAAAGGTGGTATACCGTCAGGGCCAGCATTTTTATTAGTATCTAAGGAATTAAATTGTTTGAGAACTATGTCCTCTGTTATTTCTATAGAACTTATATCAAGAAGCGCATCGGTCGATTGTTTCAAATCATTTTGTGTAAAACAATGATTGTTTGATGGTATAAAGACAGATTGAAAATGATCATTGAAAGCGTCGCAAATATTTTCTCCTCCCGTCACATCCTGTCCTTTATAATGCATAGTTTGAGGTAAACCTGTATTTGAAAAGAAAGCCTTGACATAGGAATATAAATATTTTGTATTTAATTTAATTCGTTCCTCGCACTTATCAATATAATTATTATAACATTCAGTTTGCAATGATTTAGCCCTCTTCCTAAGTATTTTAAAGCTGTTATAGTCTAGTGGATTGCCGCATAATTTCCATCGTTTATGAAACTTCCTTTTCTCATTCAATAATTTAATCAATGATTTAGAGTACCAAATGGGCCTAGAAGACCTATTTATTCTGAATCGTGGAATGTATTTATCTATCAGTTCATTAAGTAGCTCATAAAACTTACAAATACTTTCTTCAACATTTAGTAATTCAAAAAATGACACCCAGTTAATTTTCAGCAATTCCTTATTAATAAACTCATAATTTCCTAAGCGAAAGTTATATCTGAAGGATGTATTAGATAATAAAGGCAAACTAGTTATCATTGTAAAATCAATTTGCAGAGGAGGGTGATGAGCATCGATGGGTGTCAAGTGATCACAGCGATCAACTTCACAATAGTTTGTACACATTACAAGATCCAGTAATCTATTGTTTTTATTAAATACATTATTGATTTGCCGTAAGTTCGTAATGGCTAAGAAGTCACTTAACATCTGCACTACCTGAATCCCGCTCGGAGCCAGACATAATTTACCTGAGGGATCCTTATACCATTGCGCATCTGCGATATTAAAGTCGCCCGTTATTAAGAACAAGTCTTGAGGATGATCATTAATTAGCTGACTAGTGATATTGAAAAAACTGTTTAAAGCGTCCTTGTACCTCGGACCCTGAGGAATATAAACACAAGCTATATTTAAAGATTTCGTCAAGGAGTTGTGTTTGATAGGTATGGTTATCCAAAGTGCGTCGGCCGAGGAGCGCGGCGGCGTCGGCCACGCGCGCGCCTGCGACTGCAGCGAGGCGCGCACTGCGATGGCGACCCCGCCGCCGCGCGACGACCCGCTCTGTGACGCACACCGATCGCAGCGATACACAACATACCGGTTATCAAAAAATTCTCGATCGTAAAAATCAGCTGTTAGCCATGTCTCACTCAAACAGACGAAATCATAGTTGGACAAAGAGAACTTAGCGAGAAAAGAATGCGATTTCGTTCGAAGCCCCCTTACATTTTGGTAATAACCATGATGATGATGAAACGGGCAGATGGTTCATTAAGGTCATCTAACATCAGAGGAATCACATATAAAATGCCAGATTGATTTGTGCATCTGAGGCGGTAGAATCATAGTCGTCCTCGTCCTCGTCCTCAGCCCATATACGGCCCACTGCTGGGCACAGGCATTCCTCGTGGAGAAACACTTAAGGAGTATGGGCCGTAACACCACCACGCTGGCCCAATGCGAAAGCGACCAGGACCAACGGGTTAACGTGCCTTCCGAAGCACGGAGTAGCTCGAGACCACAAACCTGACCATGGCGAAGTTAGCTTTGTTTTCGATGGAAAGCCAAAGCGTACTAACCACTACACCTCATAGTCAGTGAGGTCTGTTTGCGAGCAAGTGTAAGTAGACCCTCTGCGTGGTTTGTTTGGCGATCGTTTGCCGGTGATCATGATTGGACACACAGGGAGCGCAAAAAGAATCGAACCACACGCGAAAGAGATGAAAAATGCAACTTCGTTCCTCTTGTGGGGTGCGGAGGGAGGTAGGCCCGTGCCGGAGTCTCCGGTACTAGCTTGCACTATTAGAAGGTTACAAGTCGCATAGACCAAACGCGAATATTCAATTCCCCAACACTACAATAACGATACTTGAAAACACCAACTTTACTATTGATACGCACGACCATTTGCTCGAGCGCTCAAAGCCATTATTGACATTCATTCACATTTTAAAAATTTCCTTCCTCGTACTCGTAGGCTGTGGAATGAACTCCCTGGTGAGGCTTTCCCAAGGGACTACAGCATGGAGTCCTTCAAAAAGGGCGTGAAAAGGTTTTTTAAGGGTCGGCAACGCGCTGGTGATGCCCTCGGTGTTGCAGGCGTCTATAGGCTACGGTGACCACTGCCCTTCTGTGTGGGCCGTATACTTGTTTGCCACCCTGGTGGTATATGAAAAATACCCTTATATAAATTACATAAATTAATTTGCTCATGTATTTAAAATGTTTTCGTAGAGTCTCTCAGCGTAAAATGGCGTTCAATTGTTCCAAAGTCAGTATCAAGTTCGCTTTGTCAGCCAACGAGGTACACGAGTTGCCAAGTTTCTATGCAACGTAACTTCGCAAGGAAACTTTCGAGTGATAATTGTTTGCATGACAGCCATCTCCTTGGTCGTTGTACCTTTAGTTCAGAACTGTTTAATGAGTTCGTTTTCAATTTCAAAACCTGTTTCAAACGTGAAAATGTTAATTAAACAACTTTTATACAGCTGGAGTTTGTAACTGAGAATAAAAGAGCGCGATAGTGTTGCTTGTATGTTGGCTGCTTTTGTGTTTATGCGCAAAAAAATTGTTTTTATTACTCGCTGAAATTTCTGTAGTTTCTATAAAAAAATAGATAGGTAACAATGAGCAGAATACTTTATTGTATATCAAAACGAATCTTGAATGAAATTACGTTACAATGATAAGAATATTTTTAGTGAGAAGTGTACCCGTAAAAAGGCTCATCTTTGATACTCGAATCATCTATTCAATCTAGGCATATACACTCTTGTGACTATCAAAGTTATGACAACCGCTCGTAGAGAGTTCGTTCGGACAAGTAACTTAGCGAGCTTAAGTCACTTAAGTTATAAGATGTGGATACTGAAGCATTTATCGCCAAGATTGGATGGGCGTAAAAAACTTATTACGTAATGTCGATTGCGATGTTTTGTGATTCCAACGAAACGCTAAGTTTTGGTCATCCATCCAAGGTGGTAATCATGCTCTGTTCTTTGTTTTCAGAACTTATTTTTGTGTGTCAGATTTATGCCACTAAGGTCGATATAAAAAGGTGAAAATATAAATTTAACCAAAACCATTTGAAGCAAAAGGACTGCTTGTTGTAAAAAAATGTAAAAAGGTTAACATTTACAAAATCAACATCATAGTTTTAGATTGGTTTAAAAATGAGCCTAATTATTTCGCTTCATCCAGTCCTCAGATTAGATATAAATACTCCTTGAATAGGATATTCCATATTCCAAGAAATTTCTAGACCCGGCTTAAGTCCGCAATGCGAGACGTAGGTGAATCTCAGAGGTGAATAGATAAGACAACAGAGACAGTTACAATGACAAAGAGCCCATAGCTTTGACTTCTTTGTTGTGGCTTGTGGCTAAGACAAACCTTTTGAATGAGTGCTCAAGTTTTAATGAGAATCATGATTCGTGACACTGAAGGGCGATAGAAAGTAAAGAATACAGTAGTACGTCATCCGTCACACAATTTTCAACTTTGATGAAACCACGGAGAGATCTATATCAAATGACACAATTTTATTTCTGTCTACTCCCAAGCTGTTGACAGTACAATGGAGGTTTGCTTATAAATTATTTATTGCTCAATTAAAAGCTGCCGTCTTAGTGTCACAACTTAATGCGAGATAAACTGTTTCGCTTCGTTTCAGTTCGTAAAGTTAAATGAAAATTGTAGTCTTATTTTTGCTTCAATTAAATTGGAAATACAATGATGTTCCCCTTACACACTCGTTTTAACGTTATAGTGATATTTTGTATAAAATGTTCATGTTTTATTTATTCCTCAAGGGATGTGTGTTACCGTAGATCTCTTAAGCAAGTCTAGCAGTGCTTACTTTTAGCTAGGATTTTTGTTTGATCGTATGAAACCGTGAAATATTATATTTGTTTTTAACGGATGTCAGTAATAATTCCATATATCAAAAACACGATGGGATGACGATATTCGATATTCATAGGTTGGTTGGAGTAAGCTGAATAAGAATGGCCGAAAATCGAAAGCAATGTTAGGGGATGCATAGGCCTTTCCTAATCATCCCATATTCATCGGCGGGCGGGCGATGGTTATAAAAACACCACCAAATTCTGTAATATTCTATTTTACATACGTGCTTAATAAAATCTACATTTCTGAAGACTGCTGCGCTAAAATCTGAACACGCTCCATAGGCAACAGTTCACCACAAAATTAACAGATTCTTAATAAAATAGCTTGTAATTATCTCAAGCATCCCGTATCTAAGTTAGAGTACGCCTCCTCATAAATATTCCACGCTCGCTGTTCCAAGCACAGGCTACATTGCGAGCGGACGGGCAGGCGGGCCAGCGGGCGAAGCATAGCGATGGAAACTATGACAAACTAAGACCCGGACTCCACCAAAGCGGAGACGAGACTACCGAAGAGATGATTTTCAAACACATACGTAACATATCATTTTCCTGAAGGCCTCCTTCGTTTTTCTTTCTCTTTCCTTTCTCTTTCAGAGGTATTAAACAGCCACATTTCGCCAGATATGTTAGGTTAGGTAAGGCGGTTTATATAACAGGCGGCGAGCCTGTTGCCATGCACCGGGCACAATGTCAAGCAAGCGATATTTACATTGAACTGTACATAAATTTTATTCAAACTCAGTGGTACAGGCGGTGGGATCGAACCCGCGTTTCCCGCGGTCTCTCGAACGAGTAGTGTCCATTCCAACTCGGCTACCTTTCGTTTTTTAAACAGCCAATAGAATTTCGTTATTCACACTGCAATACGTCTCTTCTCGTCTCTGGTTTGGACTTCTCCCCACATCTCCGCTTTGGTGGAGCCTGCCTGGACCTAAGCGAAGATTTGGCGAACAAAATGAAACAGTGACATCCCTGGAATCGTTTGAAGTTTCATTTGTTTCATTCGCACCATAGATAAACATTTGCATAGATAACGCAAGTACCAAGATTTGAGTGTTGAAACCATGCGTGTTAACTTTTTAACGTCTTCTGTGACGTCACAGCTATTAGTTTGAGACGGGAGATCCGGACCGATTGAAAGATACCGATGCCGCCGATGCCCCTTTGCCAATTGTCACATAACGAGGCATGTTTTCTTAGTTTATGTAGTCGTTTCGAAGCGTGCAGACTAGTGCAGTGGCCAATCGTGACGTCTTGTCGGGTTTTTTGAACCCCGTGTACAAGCATTTGCGTAATCTATATAAATGTATATCTGTGGTTCGCACGCTGACGTAGCTTACTCTTTCGAGAATCAAAGTACGAAAACAGGTGAAGCGATGCTCATTTGTCTCGCTCGCTCGCTAACAATGTGGCCTGCGCTCTACCGACGCGAACTATCCAGAACTTTATCCAACCCGTGTTCTGTGTTCTAGTTCTCTCATTAGATATCGGCGTTAAAGGCTAGCTGGAAACTCTGTCAATTTACAAGCTTTTCACGTCGAAATTATTGTTATACGTGTACTCTGACGTCGCAAGTATGGTTGGTTAAATGCAAATGAGGCTGCGGAAATCTATGTTTGTACTTACAACCTTTTTAATTACTATAATGTATAGCATATTTATATATGGATTTCACATGAATAGCTTAGTAAAATAAACTAGTTTTACTGTTTTCTTCATTCAAGAAATAACTAGTTATAATAATTGTACTCCTTTAAAACAAATTTGCAATGAAGCAAAAAATTACAAAAATTTGCATTTTCTACATTAGATTTTTCGGATGATGTAACAAAGAAAATTCAAATTTAATACTAACTGTTAGAATAAGGGTTCAGATCCAATGGGAATGTTTTAACAGAGACATAAAAGGCTTTAAGGACTTTGGGAAATCTTAGGATCTTTCTAACTTTTAGGAATTTGATTTTATTCGAGCTCAAGATTTACGTTTTATCTTAGTGAGTACTTACAAACGATATACTTTCTTCTTTTGCTTTAGTTAAACTCTCGTATTGACGTTATTTGCAAATGCCGAAGTCACTCTGTTTCATATTACATAGGATACAAAATGAAAGCAATTACCAACTAGGGCATAATTCCAAAACGTGTTTATAGTTACGTTTGATTTCAAACTGACGCTCTCTTATTCTTTCTTAAAGAAAGAGACATCAAAATCCACATGCTCATTAAACTATGGGTATACATTGAGATTTTTAATTCCAATATTGTTTAGTACATGTCGGCACATGACGCAAATACTAAAGACTAGAAGAAATTTGACAGGCTTCCCGGTGACGTAATAGTAATCGGACATGCCTTGAATGAGAAGGACACAAGATCGATTCCCGTCTTTGAACAAATTTTTTTTACGACATTCCTAAATAAAGCAAATGTGAAACAAATAATGTTGAATTAAAGCAAATAATTACTTTCTTTTTCTGTACATAATACTGGTATACAAGCTTAAAATTAAATAAAACACATAAAAATTGATGCTTTTCATATGTTATTGGTTTCGTTTTAAGGATAATTTTGTGCCATTTGTGTTTATTAATGATTTAGGTCATACGATTGCCACGGTTATTAAAAATGAAGCGTAATCGGGAAGTCCGATTCTTGACCAATTTTCGAGCAACAGGAGTCGTTTATTGGCAATAACGCGGCTTATTTTGGCTTCCAGGTGGGCCAGTGTCACTGTTTAATTTATCTAGACCTGTGACTTCACATAACTTATCCATAAATTTACTAACTTATCAATAAAATTATCCATAGGCGTGAGATCACACGATCGCAGAGACCAGTTCACGGGAAATTATGCGCTCATCGAATGTTTCACGCAGAAAATGTATTTTTGCTATTTAACACAACCCTTCACAGCATTAGTAACTTCTTTTGTGCTCATTGTCTGGCATCTTTTTGGATGCGTTATCAACTAGACTGTGCGTGATATGAAAAAGATCCATGGTTTACAGATTAACTTGCTCAGATGGACGATTATATCGACCGTAAAATAGATAAAGTGCACGGTAAGTTTGGCAAACTGAACAATTATTTTTTAAATTATTTTACATAATTTGCAAGCGTTGTTCCTTAGTAAGTGTATTTGTATTAAAAATGTCAAATTTACAATCACTAGAAATAGTGTGGCCATTTTAAAAACCAAACCCCTAAAAAAACGCCCGCTACTTCTAAACCCATATGTGCTTGCCTAATTAAACGAGGTTAGAACATTCTCGACTTATTTTCGCTAATTAAGTATTTTGTTTCAGTGCGATAAGATCTAAATTTCACTGGCGGAACTTAACACCGCACCAAACTGAATCCAGCTAGATTACCTGGACGAGGTCAAACAAAAAGGAACCAATAAAACAACCCTTTTAGTAGCAGGAAATTATTTTGCGATACGATCTGAACTGCGCCTGCACCGCTCAATGTGCTTTGTAGCGAGCGGATACGGTTATGAAATTGCTAATTGGTTTGTCAACGTTCGATAAACTAGTTAAACTCTTTTTCACGTTGACAGCAGAACACGATTCACGTTAGAACACATTTTACCACATTTTTTTATGACTCACCATCTACTAACTACTATATTTTATTAGAATTTTCACACTCAAATAAATCAAGTATAATGCTTTGGTGCGATAGAAATAACTACACGGACAAGTTCTATCGGATTACCCTACTTTTTGAACCAAAATGAAATATTTTTTAATAATTTTGAGATCTGTCATAAGAAATCGTGAAAATACCTATTTAACTATCTATCTATCACTTGTATCGTAATCCGTATATAGGAATGCTTTTACAAATAGTTGTTTAATGACTATTACTCAGTTTCCTCATTAAATTAATCATGGTTAGCAGAAAACAGACTTTTGTGGACGATTCATAGGTACATTGACCGCCAGCGCTGACCAACAGCGCCGGCGAGATTTCCATACAGATTGACGTTTTATAAAGATTTTTTCAATTTGCTCTTCTTTAATACAACGTCGCATTATGTGAGAGTAATAAAATACTGAATAAACCGTTGCATGTTCTCTACGTTATGGTAGGCACAGAAAGTTGGCTATTAGGTGAAACTGCTGCCTCGGATACTTTGTATTTTATATGTGAGGCAGATATAAAATCATCTTTATTTTTCTTGAGTTGGTTTGGTATATCATCAGTGGCTAGGGCTAGTATGTCAGTATGCTGCTCTAGCTATCATCACATATGGACTCCTCTATTGCTTATCATCAGGTAGTGTGGAGTCATTTGTTGAGCTTTTTATAAAAAAAAGACGTGTGGCACTCGGGGACTGCCGCGGTCAAGCTATTGCATAGCATTTTGTATCAACTTATGCAATTATAATTTTATTTATTTATTTTATTCATGCAGTATTTCTTTTTCTTTGATATTAATTCAAGTTACACTTTTTGAGCGTGGTGACCGATAAGAAAACAAATTTTTCTATTATTAAATAAATAAAAAAAGTTTATATTGTTTAAAATATTTTTTATTATTTTACAATACATGTGGGTTTTATTATCTTAACGCCGTGTCGAAGACTGCCGAACTAAAACGACGTTAGACGATGCGCGGCCTTCAAGCCACACCTCCTTGCGCATCGGAGTGGGGAGCGTGAGGTTTTTTCGTTACGGAATTTCTGGATTCGGTCCCCGCGCTCAAGGCCCGCGATAGAAGCTATGCAATAGCTTAATAAAATTTGTAACACATATATATATATATATATATATATATATATATATATATATATATATATATATATATATATATATATATATATATATATATATATATATATATATATAACTATTGTGGAATGCTACGCGAGAGCGGCCTCTCCTGGCACAAGTGTTTGAACTTAAAAGGAGAATCCAAACTCGGTTATTGTTAAAACGTTTATTATTTGTTACAATAAAATATTTTTCATTTTTTCATTCATTTTTCATGGGCGGCGGTAATTACTTACCATCAGGTGAAACGTCTGCTCGTTTAGCCTATATCATTGGAGATATATTAAGTAATAAAATAATAACGGGTCTATTAGAGTCAGTTTTTTGATCCGTGGTCAGGTTGATCAGGTAATATATCGACCAATGGCGAAAACGTATGATCATGTCGTGATATGACAGCTTGTCCAATAGTCGAATTTTTAAATATAACTGAAGTTAAATTATCTCAGACAATTTAACGACAACATGATGCTGGGATTAGAAAGATGGCGGCTGGCGACACAGCTGATGTATATTTCTTCGAATATTCATCGGAAACTTAAAAATTTTTCAAGCTGACGTCACACATTTGGGCGTTTCATTTACGCTATTGGTCAAGAATTTAACTATTGTGGATAATAGGACTGATCAAAAAACTCCTCCTTAAGACGAATAAAATATACGTACGGGTTTTTAGAGCACCAGAAGGCAAAACAAGAGAGATTTTAGTTTTTTGTTTTTATTATTATTGTTTTTTAAGGCCACCAAGTTAACACCAATCTTGTATTGTTCAGTGCAATAACGACTAATGACTTCAAAGACAATCGAGCCATGGAAGACAACAGATGACCGAAATTAAAAATGCGGGAGTAACAAACGAAGTGGGTACAATCGCTTCCCGCAATTTGCTAGAACAAAAGTAGCGCAGGTGAGCGCGGAACAATACTTTTATACTTCCGTCCCCTCTTGGCTTAAGTAATAAGAACTCTTCGGTTCCAACAGCCAAGATTTCTCAGTGAAAGACACAAAGGGCCGTATCTTCTGTCTCTTGATGTACTTCAGTGCCCATTGCCTAACAGATCAAAGCTTACTCGCTTATTATTTTTGATGTAAGGTTATTTGATGTACTTAAAAAAGGACGAAGGTACGAGTAGGTGCGTGAAATGTTAAACTAAAAAGATTTTGAGTTAAAATAAAAAACATTATGTGTGACAACCTCCGTGATCGAGTGGTTTGCATGCCGGTCTCAAGGCGTCGCCATCTCAAGAGGTTCTGGGTTCGATCTCCGGCGGGGGCAAATGTTTGGTGATGAATTTTGTGGCATTTGTTCTACAGTCTTGGATGTTTATATATATTTATTAAATTTATTTATCCGTCATCTAGTGTCCGTAACACAAGCAGCATTAGTTGCTTAAAATGGGGCTAGTTGATAGGGGTGAATGTTTGAAGATATTATATTATATTATATATACACATTACTATGATTGTGAATGCCTCAACTTTTTGCCCGGGAATGGCAACAGGCTCGCCACCTGTTACTGGGGGACTTAATATATGGCGAAATGTGGGTAAAGATATGTTATGTATGATGATATGTTATGTTTGTTATGTTTTAACCGTAAATAAAAAATACGAATGATCTTATGAATTTTGATGTAATTTCAAACAAAGAACTGTGGCAACAACTTTAAGTTAAAAAGTACTTCGACCAAACGAATTGATATTTTTAATTTTTTTAATTGTCACGGTTCTAAAACCGTTCTACAACCGTTTTCAATACTCACGTTGATTTTTGATATAAAATCCATACAAAAAACATAGCATCACATAAACAGCAAACATCTAATTAAACATTCTCAGCTAATATTAACTAATTACTAGGTTTTAAATACAAATATAAACACAAAGATTGTTATTGTGATTAACTTATTTTTCATCTGTCTACTAATGACAGTTGATGTATCGGTAACGCCGGTACTTCTAAATCTTGTGATATCTCAAAATGAGGGTATTTTAACATTAATCGGTTGTTGGTATTCTACTATAATTATTTTAAACCATAAACATTAATTGCTTATTAATTAAATAATTAGTATTTTCTGCCATAGAAAAATACGTAGATTATTTTAATTAAGATTTTAAATTTATTATTTTATCTAAGTTTTGGTTGTTGTTTTGACCATAGATAAAACTACATACTTCTACATTCTACATAATAGATTATGGAACATGATTCGTGACATCGAAGCTCCCACTAAATTCTGGGAGAACATTCTAGAAGAGTCCTGGTATATAAGCGGTAGTCCTGGGAAAGAGACCTCTTCAGTTTTCTCTGGCTATCGCTTGTATCCTTGTAAATCTGTTTAATATCTGTGCGCGATCCCCGAACTAGGGGATCCTATCCACGGGCAGCCGCCTACCCTGCTGCTCCGTGCCTGAGCGTCGGCCTTCTACCCGCCGAAGCTGAACCCACGCCAACCACGCCTGTAGTCGGCGTGACCGGTTCCTGCTGCTTCGCCCCTTAGCTCCTTCAAGCTAAGTCCCTTTGCTTCACTTGAGAACTACCGAGCGAGAAACTGTGAACTTACCTCCCTGAGACAAATAAATTGTGTATAATATACCCAATTCTTTTATTTTCTCTCTTGCTCTCCCGGGTCGTGCTACCCACGGCCTGAGCGTGTCAGTGGCGCCCAACGTGGGGCTATGTCACGGTTCTAAAACCGTTCTACAACCGTTTTCAATACTCACGTTGATTTTTGATATAAAATCCATACAAAAAACATAGCATCACATAAACAGCAAACATCTAATTAAACATTCTCAGCTAATATTAACTAATTACTAGGTTTTAAATACAAATATAAACACAAAGATTGTTATTGTGATTAACTTATTTTTCATCTGTCTACTAATGACAGTTGATGTATCGGTAACGCCGGTACTTCTAAATCTTGTGATATCTCAAAATGAGGGTATTTTAACATTAATCGGTTGTTGGTATTCTACTATAATTATTTTAAACCATAAACATTAATTGCTTATTAATTAAATAATTAGTATTTTCTGCCATAGAAAAATACGTAGATTATTTTAATTAAGATTTTAAATTTATTATTTTATCTAAGTTTTGGTTGTTGTTTTGACCATAGATAAAACTACATACTTCTACATTCTACATAATAGATTATGGAACATGATTCGTGACATCGAAGCTCCCACTAAATTCTGGGAGAACATTCTAGAAGAGTCCTGGTATATAAGCGGTAGTCCTGGGAAAGAGACCTCTTCAGTTTTCTCTGGCTATCGCTTGTATCCTTGTAAATCTGTTTAATATCTGTGCGCGATCCCCGAACTAGGGGATCCTATCCACGGGCAGCCGCCTACCCTGCTGCTCCGTGCCTGAGCGTCGGCCTTCTACCCGCCGAAGGTGAACCCACGCCAACCACGCCTGTAGTCGGCGTGACCGGTTCCTGCTGCTTCGCCCCTTAGCTCCTTCAAGCTAAGTCCCTTTGCTTCACTTGAGAACTACCGAGCGAGAAACTGTGAACTTACCTCCCTGAGACAAATAAATTGTGTATAATATACCCAATTCTTTTATTTTCTCTCTTGCTCTCCCGGGTCGTGCTACCCACGGCCTGAGCGTGTCAGTGGCGCCCAGCTCGCTCAGTGTTCTTCGCTCTGTGGTTCTCTTTTTTTTCTTTTTTTTTATATTTTTTGTTGTGTTTTAGGTGGGTACCTAAGTATTTTTAATTATTTTTTAACATTGTAGTAAAAAATTACGTAAACATTTTTTTTTCTTTAGATACCCACTTATAATTTTTTTATCTATCTAAAACGCTGCAATTGAATTGCTTCGCACACACTCGCCCTTATTCCGTGTTTTAGTTGTTTTTTTACTATGGCTGAAAATATTAATTTCCTTTCCTTGCAAAAATCTGAGCTTGAATATGAAGTTTCTTTGCGTGGTCAAACTCCAGCAGAGACTGTTTTGGAACTGAGAAAACAGATAATTAAATTGAGTAAGGAATTCCCTTCAGAGACTATTTCACTCTCTCATTTGCCGTCTTCTGAGGATTTGGTTGGAGTTGAGTCCAGCTTAGACAAGTCACTAAAAAACATAAATACTTTAAAAATTAAATTTGATAAAAACCTGTTTTCGAGAACGGAGGAATTACTAAAACATGTATATCATCGGTTGAATAGAATCGAGATTGATGACGATGATATGGATCCGATTCTTTCGGATTGCAAAATAAATTTAGAGTCCCAAATGAGGGAGATTAGGTCTTTGTCGCTTTCGAGTCAAACATCCATTTCTGTAAACGAATTGCAGAAAGCTATTATGGGTTTGACAATTGATCATAACCGTACGCCAGATTTATCAAAAATTAAATTCAACGGAAAGTCGTGTGTGCGTGCTTTTATTCAGAAGGTAGATGAATTCATTGAGGCTAGGGGCATTACTCATGAAAAATTGCTGTCGTATGGTTACGACATTTTTACGGACGATGCTCTACATTGGTTCCGTTGCATCAAGCCCAAGGTGGACAGTTGGTCTCAGGTCGTTGATGCCTTGAAAACAGACTTTAGTCCTCACGATTCCGACTACCAATTCTTATCAGAAATAAGATCTCGATTTCAAGGTGAAACTGAAAACATCAGCATTTACCTGTCAATAATGGACGGCATGTTCTCTCGACTAACTAAGCCCTTACCTGAGGTTGAAAGGTTAGAAATTATTACACACAACATTAGACCGTGTTATGCTAATGCCTTGGCTTCAGTTTGGCCTATAATTAATATTGATACACTTAAGGCAGTATGCCAAAATTTCGAAAAGGTGCAATGCCAATTTAAAAAGTTTAATGAGCCAGCTGCTCCAACTTCTTCAACTCTAGCTCCTGAATTTGCCTATAGGGGCAAACCCAGCGCTTCTGCTTTAGTTGAAAAACCTTATAATAAATTTTATAACGGAACTACAAAAACAAAGAATTTTGTAAGTGCCTTAGCTTCTCAAAATGTTTATTGCCCTAGATGTCGCTCGAACTCGCATAGCCTAAATGCATGCACGCAGCCTAGAACAATTCTATGCTTTAAGTGTGGGAAAAAGGGTGTTCGTACTCCTGATTGCACTAAATGCAATCCAAAAAACTAGTTTGCCGGGATTGGAGAAATATCGATTCTAATCGCTCAAAATATAATAAATTCTGCAGCGAGACCGAGTGGAAACATTGGTTATCCTTTATTTCAAATGTCTTTTCTAACCGCTCGGTGTCTCCAATCCTGGGATCTGAAAATATATTTTCACGCCCTTATGTTAACATATTTGTTAATAACAAAAAACTCGTTGGTCTGTTAGATACTGGTTCGGGCATATCTATATTGGGAAATAGTTCTGATGATTATTTTAGAAAACTTAACTATAAAATTTATTCATGTAATCCGTTACAGCTTTCTGCAGCTGGCGGACAAAAATTCTACGCTTCTAAATACTATATCTTACCTGTAACCTTTAATACCAAAACCTATAACATAAAATTTTATATTGTACCAGAAATACAAAACAATTTAATCTTAGGTATGGATTTCTGGAGAACTTTTGGGTTGTTTCCTAGTGAACTCGATAGTCTAGTAGTCAATGCATCTCAGGAGACTAATATTTCTAACATAGCTCTTGATGATCCTAAACATATTTTTTCATATGCTCAACTATCGGAGAAACAAAAGAAAGCCGCTGACGATATCATTTCCAAATTTCGCGGTATTTCTTATGAGGAATGTGGTTTAGGTCGTACGTCATTGATAACGCATGCTATCGATACTGGTGATGCGGCTCCGATTCGACAACGATATTACCGTATCTCTCCTCATAAACAATCCATTCTCTCCGAACATCTAGACGATATGCTTAAAGAGGACGTTGTCGAACCGTGCGGAAGCCCTAGGTCTAATCCCGTTCTTCTTACACCTAAGAAAAACGGAGAATATAGGTTTTGTTTGGACAGCAGGAAACTAAACTCTGTCACTCGTAAGGATGCCTATAGCTTACCTTACATCACTGAGATACTAGATAATCTCAGAGATGCTAAATATCTCTCTAGTGTAGATCTCTCAAAATCTTTTTGGCAGGTTTTAATAAAGCCTGAGGATAGATGCAAGACTGCATTCTATATTCCTTCTAGGGGAACGTTCCAATTTAAGTCTATGCCCTTCGGGTTAACTAATGCGCCCGCTATCCAGCAAAGACTAGTAGATTTGCTTCTTTATGGGCCTGAATTTGAAAATAAGGTGTATGTCTTCATCGACGATGTAATTATTGTTTCTAATACTTTTGAGGAACATATGTCGTTACTTTCGCGTGTTCTAGAAAAACTTAAATACGCGAATCTTACTATAAACTTCGAAAAGTGTCAGTTTTTTAGGGAAAAGCTAAGATATTTGGGTTACGTCGTTGATTCAAGTGGTCTTCATGCAGATCCAGAGAAAGTAGACGTTATTATTAACTATCCTACACCAACTAATAAAAAGGAAGTACGTCGTTTCTTAGGTACTGCCTCTTGGTACCGTCGTTTTATCCCTAACTTTAGCACCTTGGCTGCACCGCTTAACAAACTTACCTCTCAAGGTAAGTCGGCACCTCCTTTTGCTTGGACGCCGGAGGCAGAGTCTGCTTTTAATAAACTCAAAGAGTGCTTATCATCACCTCCTATTCTATCTTGTCCTGACTATTCGGAATCCTTCCAAGTTCACACCGACGCCAGCGATTATGTTATTGGAGCGGTAATGACTCAGATCCAAAACGGCGAAGAGAGGGTTATAGCCTATATGAGTAAGTCGTTATCAGTCCAAGAACGTAACTATAGCGCTACGGAGCGCGAAGCACTCGCAGTAATTGCGGCTATAGAACATTGGCGGTGTTACTTAGACAATGGTAGAAAGTTTACCGTATATACTGACCATTCCTCTTTAAAATGGTTTCTCAATATTAATAACCCTACAGGACGTTTGGCTAGGTGGGGAATACGTCTGTCCGCATTCAATTTTGACATTAAACACAGACGTGGAAAAGACAATGTTGTTCCAGATTCCTTATCTCGTGCTGTGCCTGTAACGGCTATAGATGGTGCAAGCCAATCTTTATCTCCAGTATCTGATACTTGGTATTCGGAGATATTTGAAGGTTGCAAATCCTCTTCTACATCTTTTCCTAACTATAAAATTAATAATAATACATTATTTAAATTCATAAAAACTTTAAACCCTTTAGCTAGAGAATTTGAATGGAAAGAAATCGTTCCGAAAGACTCTCGTTCTAGTATCATTACTGATAATCACTCAAATCCGACCTCTGGTCATCTCGGTATTTTTAAAACTTTAAAACGTATATCTTTAAAATATTTCTGGCCTGGTATGCATAAAGATGTAACTAATTTTGTTAATAATTGTGATGCGTGTAACTCTCATAAACATGCTAATCATCCTACCTTAGGACTTATGGGTCGACCTAAGGAATGTTCTAGACCATTCCAAATGATTAGCGTGGACTTAGTTGGTCCATTGCCTCCATCTAGGAAGCAAAATACAATGCTGCTAGTTGTAACGTGTTGTTTCTCTAAATATTCTTTATTATTTCCTATACGCCGAGCTACTGCCGAAGTCATAACAAATATTTTAGAGGAAAAAGTCTTTCTTGTACATGGTATCCCCAGTACAATTCTGATGGATAATGGAAAACAGTTCGTTAGTCAAAAATTACAACAAATGTTTACTCAATATAAAGTACCTAAAGTACGTTATACGCCTAAATATACGCCACAAGTAAATACTGTTGAGCGTTATAATAAAACTATTATGACAGCTGTTTCCACATTCATCAACGAGGATCACAGGATTTGGGATCTAAACATACCAAAAATTCAATTCGCTCTCAATACTGCTGTAAGTGAAGTAACGGGTTACACCCCATCGTTTCTGGTCTTCGGGAGAGAATTGGTAACGTGTGGTTCTCACTACGTTGACGTTGATCAATCTGACGATATAGTTTTCACAACTCGAGATGCCTATGCTGAAAATACTGGAAAACTTAGGAAAATATTTGACCAAGTCCAAAGCTCTCTAATCAAATCGCATGCTCATAATTGTGGTCCTTATAACCTGCGTCGCAAAAACTTTGACTTCAACGTTAATGATATCGTCTGGCGGAAAACATACTATCAAAGCGACAAAGATAAGCAATTTTCTAAAAAACTTGCTCCTAAATATATTAAATGTCGTATTAAAACTAAACTATCGCCCTTGGTCTATGAATTGGTTGATATGAAAGGAAAAAATCTAGGTTCTTGGCATATCAAAGATTTTAAACTGAATAATTACTCTTAACTAATATTTAATCTAAAAATTCTTTACTAATAAGTTAAACACAATAAATTACAAATTATTGCATTTGTAGTCTAAAACTATAAATAATAATTTGTTAAATTAAAAATTTTACTAACTTTTAATATACTCGTACAACAAACATACTATACTCTTAAAATACATTGTTTAAAAAAAAAAAAAAAATTTTTTAAAAAGGCGGACCTAATCTCTCTAAGAGTGATTTCTCCCAGTCAACTTATGACTGTCAATCAAATACATTCTAATGTATTGTTATAAAAAGAAAAAAAAAAATTTTTAAAAAAGGCGGACTTACCTGTATACGTGATTTTTCCAGACAACCTATGAATGTTCAACCAAGTACATTCTGATGTATTGGTTGCTTTTAATAATTTAAAAATAAAAATCTAAATATTATTTAAATATAAAAATAGTTCCTTGTCGTATGAAACTATCTAGTTTTTTTTCCTTTGTTGTTTACTAATGCATTTGGTTCTAACCAAATGATTATCTTATCTTACTCTTTTCGCTAATTGCGATGATTATGTTGCCTTTTGACAAAAAAATTTTTTTGTTAAAAAAAAAAACCAATTCAAATCTTTTTACAAAAATTTCTTTGCAATTCCTTTTACTGGAAATATTTACTATATTGCTGTTTGTTTCTCAAAACTTTTGTTTTTTTTAATGAAATTGCTTATACAATTCCTTTTACTTAAATTATATTGCTATGGCTTTAACAAATTATTTTTTGCATTTTTTTTAGAAAATGATATTCCTATACAAACCTTACTCAAATTATATTGGAGTTTTTGACAAAATTTAAGTTTCGTTTTAAATAAATTTGCTATACAATACTTTTACAAAATATAATGTTTACTTTTACTTGATCATGTTCTTCCTAAACTCTTATTCTTTTATAGAATACTATGAGGTCTCTCTTGCTTTTACTTTCACAGCTGTAATCTTTTCGTGTTTCGATTGCTAAACAATCGAAATACTCTCTTTTGCCTCGCAATTGTAGTCCTAGGTACTACCAAGACTCTAAATCTTGTATTGTCGATACCTCTCGTCAATGTTGCAGGGTACTCTTTTGCAGTTGTGTTGTAACTGGAGTGTCTGAATGTTCTATATAACTATTACTCTAAAGTTTTAGTTCTTTTGAGAGAGTAGCTTTTCTTAGTGGATTTTGAATAAGCAAAATCCTACTCTAAAAGGGGGGATATGTCACGGTTCTAAAACCGTTCTACAACCGTTTTCAATACTCACGTTGATTTTTGATATAAAATCCATACAAAAAACATAGCATCACATAAACAGCAAACATCTAATTAAACATTCTCAGCTAATATTAACTAATTACTAGGTTTTAAATACAAATATAAACACAAAGATTGTTATTGTGATTAACTTATTTTTCATCTGTCTACTAATGACAGTTGATGTATCGGTAACGCCGGTACTTCTAAATCTTGTGATATCTCAAAATGAGGGTATTTTAACATTAATCGGTTGTTGGTATTCTACTATAATTATTTTAAACCATAAACATTAATTGCTTATTAATTAAATAATTAGTATTTTCTGCCATAGAAAAATACGTAGATTATTTTAATTAAGATTTTAAATTTATTATTTTATCTAAGTTTTGGTTGTTGTTTTGACCATAGATAAAACTACATACTTCTACATTCTACATAATAGATTATGGAACATGATTCGTGACATCGAAGCTCCCACTAAATTCTGGGAGAACATTCTAGAAGAGTCCTGGTATATAAGCGGTAGTCCTGGGAAAGAGACCTCTTCAGTTTTCTCTGGCTATCGCTTGTATCCTTGTAAATCTGTTTAATATCTGTGCGCGATCCCCGAACTAGGGGATCCTATCCACGGGCAGCCGCCTACCCTGCTGCTCCGTGCCTGAGCGTCGGCCTTCTACCCGCCGAAGGTGAACCCACGCCAACCACGCCTGTAGTCGGCGTGACCGGTTCCTGCTGCTTCGCCCCTTAGCTCCTTCAAGCTAAGTCCCTTTGCTTCACTTGAGAACTACCGAGCGAGAAACTGTGAACTTACCTCCCTGAGACAAATAAATTGTGTATAATATACCCAATTCTTTTATTTTCTCTCTTGCTCTCCCGGGTCGTGCTACCCACGGCCTGAGCGTGTCATAATCTTGTGTGATTTTAAAATAGAATTCTGCTTATATTATATTGTATGATTAAGGTTAAATTACTAAATTAAATATCGCATAGATCTAGATCAAAGATTTAAATTCTGTAAATCTTATAACTTGTGCCGAACGCAGCCTGTAGGCTGAGTACGGTTTTATGTTTTGTTTAGATTTTTGTGGAGAGAATTCCAGTGCTAGTGACCTATTAAAAACTGTTTTGCAGAAGTGTTAGAGGTTCTTTTAAATGTTTTCAGTAATACATTGTTATTTTTACTTTTAGTTCAGATTTAGTTTGTCAGAGTGTCACACATGCGTGTTCGTGTGTGTGAACAGCCCTACCGAGAGTGTGTTAAAATTGTTACTATTTATTTATTCACTCCCTACACTTGAAGCTACAGACATACATTTAGGTACATAGATAACGCAAGTATCACATAACGAGGTATTTTTAGTTTTGCGCCCGTTTGGACGCGTGCAGACTAGTTGCAGCGGCCAACCCCGACATTTTGTCGGAGTTTTCGAACATGCGCAGTACATGCATTTGCGTTCTTTATGTAAATGTCAATATCTTGGGGGTTGCATAGGTGTGTGATGCACGGCGCATATAAGTTTTCCGTAACTTTAAATTTAAATGATAATTAGCTGGTAACCCCTTGGCGGGCACCGCGAACACCGGTCTACGAAAATAATAGATGGTTATTGACATTGTACAAAAGATAACCTTAGTGCTCTTTTTCATCGTTGCAATGAAATCTAGGTCTTATTTTTTTTCTGACCCAAACTTATAAGAGTTTAAATATAAATTACTTGTAAGGCTCAAGAAAAACACTTCAATCTCGGCTTTTGTTAAATAGCGCATCAGAATATACAAAATACTCAAATTTGGTGAACCAATTTCGCGACGAAAAACAGTGTTATTTTATATATTTTCTCGATTTTCTCTATTATCGTCCCCAAATTGATGCGGCATGTCAACAGTGTCGTGTTGTCGCGGCAACAAAATGACGCAACAAAATGTGTCAGGGAAAATATGAAATTGATATCGAACTTTGTGAGGGAATCCTTTACGAGTTTTCAGGCAGATTAAATAAGTTGTCGTTCCGTAAAGTATCAAACTTTTCGTGCTTGTAATAATGATGATACGTTTAACAATAATACTACAATGTTAAAAAAAATTAGTGGCGTGTACACTTTGGCTTGCGATATTGAAAACAAAGCTACCTTCGCAATGATAAGGCGTTGGATGGGTGACCAAAGTGTTCTCGAGCTCCTCCGTGCTTCGGAAGACATGTGCCGCTGGTTTCGGTCTCGATCCGGTCTAGGTTAGAAAATAGTCACCTTGCCGTTGCTAGTACCAAACGTTTTTTTTTTCAAGTAAGCCAGATACAGTTTTTTCAGATGCGCGTATCATATTCAATTCCTATTTGATGACAGACTAAAATAAAATTTTTACTATACAAAAGTCGATTGTAAATGAACAAAATAAACCTTTTAACAAAATTGCCATTCCCTTGTGAGCCAGTAACCCCTATCGCAGAGGTTTAAAAAGCAAAAATTCGTTCGCTGCGTACTCTTTGGCGTGTCGTGTACAAAGCGAGTTCAGTTGTTCTATTTCCAAGCTTTGTTCTTCCGAAAGAAAATACGTTCAGTATTTCTGGGTCATTTTGTTAACATTGCACATGTTGTCTATGGCTTTGTCCTCTCGTTATCTTTGTTCATTATAACATTTTGTTGTGCTTACCGCTGCGGGCAGACATTCGTTACATAAATGTTACGTTACATGAGTAACATAAAGTAATGCATTTTATTTGTCATAATTTTTAATGTGTCGTCGAATAGAAATGTCAATAAATACTAATATAGGTGAGATCATTTATTTTAATGCGTTTCTGTGGCGTACCGTGTTGGTCCGGGACACAAAAAGAATGTGCCAACTGATTTTCTTGCCTAGCGTGTCGTAAAAGGCGACTAAGGGCGTATTAGGTACTGGGTCTGTGATTGTGTAGGCGATGAGCAAGCCTCTTGTTATTACTCTTTTACGGTTTTGCATCAGAGCCGCCACCTGTTACATGGGGACCTAACATATCAGGCGAAATTTGGGTGTTTAACACCTCTGCCTACCCCTTCGGGGAAAGAGGCGTGATTATATGTTATGTTATCTAATAGCTAAGATTTGTTTTCATTCTTCCTGTTGCCGAGCGCATACGAGTACATGTCGCGTATTTTTGCAAAAGTGGTGACCTCAATACAAAGTATATTAAAGCTTATTTACATTCAGATAAGAATCTTAATTCAATACCTAGGTCGTTGGGCGTGTACGTAATAACATGAGCAAGTTATTCGACGGCGGGGAGCGGCATCCGAATGCACCGAATGAGGTTACAGACGAAGTTTCGAGTAAACATGTCGCGCCGTGGTGTCATGAGATTGGAGTGCTTTGGGGACTTGCGGCAGTACTAGATTTATATAGATAAATTTATTTATTTATTTATTGCATCATAATGTACATACAATAGGTCTTATCAGGTAAATTTTGACAACATTATGAACCCTGTCGGGCACTGCAAAATTGACAAATGAAATGAGAGGAGGATACTTTCCATTGATAATACTATTTTAACATTTATAATTGGTAGGACTAAATAGACTTTGCATTGATATTTATTATTTGTACATTCAAATTATTTAATTATTTAAACTTACTATGTTGAAGTAGAATAATAATATTAATTTTGTGTTTTGTCACGATGTAGGTATTATTATTAGTCGAATTAAAATTAAAATACAAAGAAAAATTAATTTAATTATGCTCAATGTCAATATTTATAGGTGGGTATAATTAAAATTAAAATTATAAGCAGATATCAATATTTTTTTAAAAATAAATCTAATAATTATGATGAGTTGGTCAATATAGTTGATTATTATTATTAATTAATTATTTAATTTGCTTAAAATTATACTCTATTATATTTGGCGCTTTAGGTCTAGATTCGTATAGCTCGGCACATAACGATGACGTGATATGGAGTAGAATGTACCGCCGGCGTCAATGCTGCAGATAGTACACAAGTAACCCATAGGTTTTTAATGGTAACTGAGCATCTTTGACCCTTTTCGCGTCCGTTATTGAAGTGGGTTTTTTTAAATATTGAGGATGACCATAACTCGGATGTTTTTATCCTGATCCTCATCCAAGGAGAAAAAGAGTTATGTCTTTCAACGCATTGGTATATTTATCATCGAACTGTTTTGAAGTTGATTGAAAAATAGAATTCCCATGATGTGACGACTTCCGTGGTCGAGTGGTCTGTACGCCGGTCTCAAGTCGTCGCCATCTCGAGAGGTTCTGGGTTAGATCCCCGGTGGGCGCAGATGTTTGTGTGATGAATACAGGCATTTGTTCTCCAGTCTTGGGTGTTTATATATGTATTATAAAAAATCTGAATATTTATATGTATTTACCTGTTGAATATATTTCTCCGTCATCTAGTATCCGTAACACAAGCAGCATTAGTTGCTTAAAATGGGGCTAGTTGATAGGTGTGAATGTCTAAAAATATATAATATTTTTTTTTATGCTTTTGAGGAATGCTACTGCTACCCAATGAGATATGTTTCATTATGGAGCATTTACGATCTTTAACAAAGTGTGGGCTAATTTCGTTGGACGCTATTTGTTCAAAGGTCCGAACAAAATGTCCTGTTACCTTTAGATGAATGCCTATAAATCTATTTTAAAAACCTGGGAAAGCTCGCTCCATTGTAGACCTTTTTTCAGCTGTGGATCGGATTGAGTTATAATAATAGTTAAATCATTACAATTATTAAAATCAAAAGCATATATTCAGTTTAGATGCGTCTTAGCACATGCTTATGAGTTTCATTCAAATTTTCAATATGTCGTGAAAAAGAAAAACCCCATCCGTTCACACAAATACCAGAAGGCCTTGTTCTGAGAAGAACGGGCAAGAAACTTAGCAAGTTTCTGCCCTCCCGTAAGATAGGAACATGTCAAAAATGTCATAAACTACGTCACTGAAGTCAAAAAAAATTATATAAGTATATATCTAATTTAAGTAATATTCTGCAGTTTACCTCATTCTTCCTTACAAACATAAACAGAGATAGTCTAACTCTAAAGTATAATCTATATATTATATATAAACGATTTTATTGAATTATACTTTATAAAAACTTTTCTTTTTCAGGTAACAACTATACAAAAGCAGTTTTTGGCAATGGATACCTACTCTGATATATGTGAGTTGATTCTTTAAAAATTTTTTTTTTCATTTTTAGTTACAACCGATTTTCTTAAATACTTAAACTTCATTGATATACATATTGATATACATACAAACATCATATTTTGGAGCTTTCTTCTAACGTTACAGCAGCAAGTTGTCCAAATCTTTACCGAGACGTAACCGTTTTGGTTACAGAAAGAAATATTTATAAAAACTTATACAACAAATCTAAATTGAATCAGACCGCCATTTCACTTCGCAAGGTTAAGTACTGTTCGACGAAAAGTTTTGATACTTGTACGATACCTTTTGATCCTTTCTCGAACTTTGTGGAAGGCTACGTGTGTGTCGTTGCTTCTGTGGGCCGAAGGCTTAGGTGGGAGTCATTTGTCCCGGGCCCCGGGGACATATTTGGCCCATCGCTAATCTGCCGAATTCATCAATCAACCCCGATTCTATTGGACTTTTTCTTTTCGTCCGTTGTCTGAGACCTTTCGTGTGTATTTGATAAGAGAAATGTTGGGAAATCGATACATTGGGGACATTTATGACGACTTATTGCTTTGTAGCTTGACAGTTTTATTGACATCGGAACACTGTACAGAGACAGATTAACAGAGTTCAGGTGAAACCAAATCTACATAATAAAAAAAAAAATATCCTCAGACATTCATACCTATCAACTAGTCCCATTTTAAGCAACTAAATGCTGGTTTTGTTAAGGATACTAGATGACGGACAAATATATTTAATAGATAAATAGTACATATCATTATTCAGAATATTATATATATATAATGTCATGTGTTTTAATAGTAAAAGTAATTCTATAGTATTCTTTAGTATTCATTACCTTTGTATGAAAAACAGACGAATCAAATTAATTTAAATTTAAAAAAATGTGGACAAGGCTTTGTAAAGCCCCAGGCGGATTAAAAATATGAAATATTAAAAGCTTACGTGAACAAAGGCGTTATGAGTATCGAGCTTTAGGTGTCCTTTACAGAATAAAGCCATCTAATTCACGTTGTTCAATATAAATATATTACTGCGCGTAAAACAAGTTCTTTATACGACATCTGCAAATGATCATTCGGCTCCCCGGATAGTTAACAGTAGTTTTAAAAACAAAAGAAACAGAATCGAAATCGTTTCATTGAATGTCTATGAGAGCTACGATGCCACAGATTAGAGATGGTGTTAACTGTTTAAAAAAATTATCTGTTAAAAATGAAATGATAAATATTTTAAACAGTTAATTTTATCTGTTGAAAATATTAGTTGATATTTTCAATCTAATAATTAAATAAACTGGTTTTTAATTCAAACGTAACCAACGAATATTATTATATGAAATCGTAGAATGAATTAATGAACTTGCTTTCATACTTTACAGGCTTAAATTGTCTAGTACAGTGTTGCTAATTAAAAATGATTACTGATAGTGCCTAAACGACAATTTTTTTTAGTACATGAAACATGCAAATTTTTCATCTCCAGTTCACTTTTCAAAATGCGTCCAAATTTCCGTATTTCGTCTAGACATTATGAAAAATAAGCACCAATAAACAGTTCCGCAACGACATCACACTTCAACTGACTACTTGCAACTAATAAATAAAAATATTCAATCGAATAAAAATATCAGTAAGAAATGAACTGTTAATTATCATTATTCGATCACCAACACCATTTAATTTTAATACTTATTCCAAAAGCAACAGAACCTAGAATCGACTGCAATCAAAATTTTTTAATGTTGTCATAAAAAAACATGCTTAATGAAAAGGTAATTGAAATCAAATTCGATCGCATCAGTTGATCAGCTTAGGCATCGATGCGCCTGGGTTCCCTGCCGTCTCGCTCTAACGGGCGCCGGATGGGCTCTCGTCGGCTCACTCACTCAGCTCGGTCCGTTGATATACCTAACTAATATTTTCAACTGCGCGTGGTAAGGTGCCAGGATGTCCGAATCGAATAACGATAATTTTATCAGTTAATGTTGATTTCAATTATTGACTGTTAATGATATTTTTATTTATCTGTTAATTTTAACGAATAATTAATATATTTAACAACTCTACCACAGATATACTGGCATACACACGCACACATTCAAACTTTTAATACCTCTCCTTCCGTCGGTGGTTAAAAAAGAAAATTGCTATATAATTGTGACGTGTTAACATAAAATTTATATCGCACGCACCTTTGTCGCGGGTCTGTTTGGTTATTGTTTGGTTAGATCCGTGGTACGGTTACGTTGCTGAAACCAGCGCTGCGGGCAGCTGTATATGAACTTCGTGCAGTCTGGCAGCTGAGGGCAATAGCTGAGCGAAATGCCCTTTTGGCACATAGATTGAAGATCCAAATAATAAGTTATTTTTGTTGTTGTGATTCATTCATGCTCGTCATCAGCCTATATACACCCCACTGCTGGGACAGGCCTTCCTCATGGAGAAACACATGAAGCCGTAAAACCACCACGCTGGCCCAATGCGGGTTGGTGGGTAGAAACGGTCACAAATGCGCCCGAGACTAACGGCTTAACGTGCCTTCCGAAGCACGGAGGAGCTTGAGATCATAAAGTCTTGGTCACCCATCCACGGCTTGACCACGGCGAAGGTTGCTTAGTTTTCGATCGAAGCTAAAGCGCACTGACCACTACGCCAGCGAGCTCCTCTTTCATGCCTCATTCATGCTATCTTCATATTAAACAGTTACCGTAGCCTGTAAATTCATAAATCTTTGGGCGAAATTAGCACATTGCCTTCCTATCGTCTTCTCTATTAGTATAATAGCTTGACAGCACGGGAGACTAAAATTTCCTGGCCCGAACATAACCTTGTCACAATGAGCTCTGGTGACCTACCTTATTTACTGCAAGGACACAAAGCCAAGGGCGTTTGGTAGGTCGCTAACTTACACTATAAGTTAGTTTTTTTTATTTTAATAAAAGGGCCACTTGCAGGAAATTTAAATCGAGATTTGAAACTCGATTTTGTCATTCTTTGTAAATTTTTCTATGACTCATGTCAAAAATTGACAAAATCGAAATTTAAACTGGGTTTAAAATTTCCTGCAAGTGGCCCCTAGAGTTAAAGAAAATGTAACAAAAACCCTAAAGTTCTAAAGCTTAAACCTTGCAATTTTTTATTTTCTTTGCAAGAACTCACTAAGAAGGATTTAAGAAATTCAATTCCTACAGGAGGGAAACATCGAGTGACGGCTTGTAGTCGAAGTGTCTGACAAGAATTCGTAATGTGTGTAAATAAACACAAAACATTCTACAAATTCCGTAAAACAACTGATAAAGGTTCATTTCATTTGTAATGATATCCTGAGTTATGTTTTTTATTAATACAATGTGAGTAAATTCTTTGAATAGTTGTTTTCAATATGCTGGATTTAAGGTTAATTCGGATATTACTTTATTATTTGCATATCATATTAAATCCTATTACAACATAACATCTCGACTATATCCCCGGTAGAGGTTAACCACCCATATTTCGCATACCCAAAATTATTTATATACTATTTTATTATAAACCCCAGTGGTGTTGCGGGCATGGGTGGCGGTAGTTGCTTATAATCAGGTGACCCGTCTCGCTTGTCCCCTATCCCATGAAAAAAAACAAAAAGAGTCGAAACTTCTTCAAATTAAAATTTTTTCTTTTCCATATTTCAATAATTCTATGTAAAATATTACAAAACATAAAAGGCAGAATAGATGCCTTAACACCTACATTTGGTCTGAAAGTCCAAAAGTAACAGAAGGTCAAACTGTAAAATATTATCGATAAAAGTTTTGAATGCCGAATGAACCCGCATGTTTCTTCGTGTAAAAAATAGACCAAAAAGGAAATAAAACAAAAATACTGAAAAAGCTCGTTAAAAACGAACGAAGCAAGATTCAGTCATATTAAATAACAAATCTTGCATTTGATCACAAATATCAACCAGTTACATCAAAGTACAAACATCTCTGTAACACGTCCTCGCTAACGACTGCCAGTACTAAACGCTCCACCTTCCCCTTCCCCTGAAATTGCATCCTCATTTGTGTCCGAGGGCATGTAATTACTTGTGTGGGAAGAGTTTTGTGACACCACATAATGGGACAGCTCAATTTTGCTGGAACAAGTTTTAAGCTTTTAACTTTGTTTTGGGCTTTTAGGTTAAATGAGGTTTTTAGAGTCAAATTGAGTGGTTGGTTTAGACTTCGTTTCTTAGTTAGCACAGTTTTCTATATAGAATACTCGAAGAATATATGAGAGCGGTTGAGATTAAACCAATTATCAGTTCTAATTCTACAAATGTCTGCGTCTTTATTCCACGGGTACAGAATCATTGACAAAAAACTATCATTTATTATTTTATTCTATCTAATAGAAAATACCTATACCATACGGTATAGGTATTATAAAAATTACTGCAGACTTTTTTTGTGATTACGCGAAATTTTGAATGAAATTTGAGACGGGTCCACATATCTCATTTGAAGTTATCAAAAGATGTTTTTAAGACGATCAACAAATTTGTCAATAAAAAAAATCTATCTTCTTTTAATATGAATCACCAATCCATCTGTCGCGAAGGTCAGGTTTTTTCAAAAGCCTTGACGATTTCAAACGATTGTATATTGTTTTATGGTGGTTTCATAGGTACGCTGGCCGCCAGTGCCGGCCATGCGCGCGCGCTTAAAGAGTCTACTCATGTCTCTTAAATCAGCAGCAACGCAACAGCGAAGCGCCGGCCACGCGCTTGCTATACGTAAAAATGTACGTCAACTTCGCAAGCGTTGGTGGCCAGTGTACCTATGAGACGTCCCTTAAGAAGATCAAAAATATTATGTAAGGATAAAAAATCTTTGTAATATAATTCACCAATCCTCTCACTTAAGGTTGGTTTTTCCATTCTTAAACACAGGCTCTGGATATAAATCATCCCACAAAACGCAGCTGGCAGTTATTACTTTTCTCAGAAAATATAAATCGTTGTAATTTTGATGTCTGTTCGAATGCGAAACGAGTTGAATATTTAGTAAAAATTTTTATGGTTCTTATTGAACATACTCTTCTGACCAGTTACTGAACGAGACATTGACAAGCTCGAGTCGCTGAGTAATCATATTTCTGAAATACGCTGAAATGTTATTTGAATTTTATTACTATTGCAATTGGATTTGAACGTAGCTGTTCGGTAAATAAAATTATGTGTATTGATCATACAGGTATAAATATAAATTATGGATTGGCCACTGCTAAAACTTTTAATACAGATTTGTGGTTAAATGTATTTACATTGCTTTTAATAGCTTATTGAATATTCATACAATTGGTGGTCAATTAACAATTTTATAGTGCTTTTGGTGATGGGAAAATTGCGATTATAAAGCTGAGCGAGCAAAGCGAGCAAGAAAGAGAGGTAGAGGGAGAAATATAGACTGGCAAGATAAGCCCTGTCAGATCTGGTGATGGAATACTACCTAAAAAGAAAGTTCATTTGATCAAAATTACTTACGTTCAATCAAAGTTCTACGAGCAATGTGCCCTGTCCACTAAAGGTTCGCAATTGTGTGGGCTATGTCGATGACCTCCAATATAGTGCTTAAACTGCCCTGTTGTTCCAATTTTCAGTCCTGCGCTAGGGTTGTCCAGTGAGATCAATCATGCGATGTTATCTGCACTGGGCTGTTGGTCTGATCTCGTTGCTGCTCTCAGCTGCCACTCAGAAACTACTTTGGTCTGCCATCTTTCCTTGTAGTATCACTACTCTCATGTCTACATAATCAAGTCCTTCTTCTTCTTCTCTACGGGTAGTTTTCGCAACTCGACGGTTATTATACGCCTATTTTGCATGAAAGCGTGAATACTGGATCACTCCAGCCATCCAAGCTCCAACAGGAAGTCACCCAGCGCCTTCACGTCGCTAAGGGCCTCCCGAAGGGTACCCGGTGTGCCCAGGTACTTAGCCCGCCGTCTGCTACTTCGTAACACTCCACCAGGACATGGGAATCTGTTTCTTCTGTCGCCATGCATGACTCGCATAGCGGACTGTCCGTGACACCTTTGCTAAAAAGATTTCTGTTAAACGGCTGTGTCCTGTGATTGAATCTGTTACCAGGTGCAGCCTAGATTTGTTCAGCTTCATCAATTCCCTGGACAGGCGTGGCTCGAGTCGAGGTAGTGCAAGTCCAGGTTGATCCTGTAATCATTATGTAAGAATGATGTGTGTTGCTGGATCCTACCTTAAAACCAGCTCATGGGAATGGGTATGATCGGTTCCGGGCTCATGGGTGGCATCGCCGATTCCCTTCGGGCTAACTCATCAGCTGCATCGTTTCCTCTATCCCCACTGTGCTTTTAATCCATGCCAGATTAAGATAATTGTTCTGTCCTACCTTGTTGAGGATGTCATGGCATTCTTTAATGAGGCTGGAAGTTGTCACCCTGCCGCACAGAGTCTGTTCTGATGTTGTGCAATGCGGTCCTTATAAAATACCGAACTTTAGGAGTTGGGCCCAGGAAAGTATCGATTTTGACCCATACTCCTCATTTGTTTCTCCATAGGGAAGGCCTGTGCCCAGCAGTGGGTCGTATATATAGGCTAAGGACAGGAGGACAGAAGTAACGATTTTTAGCATTTAGGGACGGAAAAAATGAATTCTAGTATGCAAAATTAGCAAGGTTTTATTCTTATATATTGTATGTGAACTACAGTAGAGAAAATTACATATAAATTGGCAAGACTTATCCTTCGGGACACGTTGGACCCTCTTCAGCCCAGCTTAAGACCAGGCTTTACTCCAGTCAGGCTGCCATTGCCAAAATTTTATCACTATGAACATTAAATTGTTAGTTTGTTGCTTAAATTATACCGAGGGTTTGATTGGCTTTGACTTTTGTTTGACTCGTGTCTAATGATAGTTTGCGCCACATGAGGTGCTTTAGTATTCAAGGAATACGAAACTGTGTCTCCTTTACAAAGTGACTGTTTTCATGTTTTGCTGGTGAACAGAGAACTTCACAAATGTAGACATGTGTGTGTGACGAACGCTGTTTCCCGTATGAAAAGTCACATCCAAACAGATAAGTACAGCAAAACACTACTGTATATTATTTTATGTGTGTACCTACAAATTGTTTTACGAATTACGAGCACCAAAGCCTTATTTATTAAATACTTTGGCAAAACCTACAACAATTAGAGGCGAGATAAGACGAGGCGAGTAGAGACGTGGAAAAAAAAAGCAATATCGTTCATTCAATTTAGATGCGTCTTAGCACTTGCTTATGAACGTCAAAAGCATTTTACAAAATTTCGTGAAAGCGATAACCTACGTCATCCGTTCACAAAACTACCAGGAGGCCTTGTTCTGAGAAGAAAGGGCAAAAAACTCACCAAGTTTCTCTCCTCCCTTTACGTCAACATTGCAGTTTTTTTTAAATGTCATAAAAAATCACCTTTAACCAAAAAAACACAAAAAAACGCTTCTAAATGATAATCATTGTCCTTTCTATACGTCTGAATTTCTTCGCATGTAATATGAATGATAGATTTTGACATAAGATAATTATTACTCGTGCTGCCTCTATTAGCCAAAATTGCTCACAATTATCATAAATATTATATGATTAATACTACAGATACAATTAGCGACTTGATTAATGGGCAGCCATTGATTCAGTACACTAATCAATTATGTTGCACTAATTAAGTACTCATGTTTTGTTATTAATTATGATCTCTGCAATTAAGGAAGTATGGTGGTTATATTAATAACAAAGCAGGTTTCATCATAGTTGGATGGGTGACCAAAACATAGTGATCTCGAGTTTCTCTGAAATAGCTGCGATTGATAGTTATAGCGTCCTCAGCTTATATTAGGTCATTACCTATGAAATTGGTGTTTTTTTTCTCTCTTAGTATTTTGTCTGTAACTATTAAGATTCAGAGTATTCCTAAAAAATAATTACCTCGTCTAAAAATAGACTATTTTTGAGCTCTTTTGATAATTTGTTGTAAGTTTACTTGTGTTAAAATTGGACACGGAGACAACTCTTTTTAAGTGCCTCCCGAATACATCATTTTATTTGCATTCACTTAAAAACGATAAATAATTTTTATGAAGTGTGATATTACACATATTATTAAAGCTTGTCTTATGATACATGCCAAATATAATCTTAATCTTTGAATTTGTCGTTGTGAAGAAAACTGATAAAATGTTAGTATGTAAAATGCAGACATCCCCAAAATCTCCATACAAAACACCGATTTCATAGGTAAGGACCTAATATATGTTCCACCGCTGGGCACAGGCTTTTCTAATGGAGACACATGATGAGTATGGGCCGTAACACCAATGCGGGTTGTTGTGTAGAAATGGTTGCAATAGCGACTGGAACCAACGCCTTAACGTGCCTTACGAAGCACGGAGGATTTCGAGATCACAAAGCTCTGGTCACCCATCCAAGACTTGACCGTGGCGAAGGTAGCTTTGTTTTCGATATCAAATGCCACAGCGTACTAACTACTACGCCACCGAGCTCCTAAACAGCCAGAGCAAAATGTAATAATAGACTTAAACCATAAGACGTATGGTTTCTTTTGATATATACTTTCACACAGCATTTCACACAGTAAACCCTTCTGACGGATTGTGGGTGTTAGTACTTCTGCCTACCCCTTCGGGGAAAAAGGCGTGTTGATATGTTATGTTAACTATTGGAGCGGGTCCATAAAGTTTTGCCAATTTTCCTATAATTCGAAAACTCCGACATCGCTGTCATTGCAAATAGTCCACTTGAGGTCAAATGCATCGATTGCGTTCAACGGTTATGCTTTACATACTAAATGAGAACCCAGTAAGAACAGACTGCCGAGTGTAATTTCACCTTTCTTGTGGACGGCTTACAAACTAAAGTTCGTAAATGGCCGTTCGCTCATCATTTAAAAAGAAAACAACGAGTTTGAATGCTAATTAGATTTAGTTTTTGGCTCTGGTTATTCAATCTATATCTATCTATCAACACAGTTATACATATAATTAAACTGTAGAGGTCGAATGTCTGTATATAGAAAAAAATGCTTAAAACCAAGTCAGGGGGATGTAAAAAGAGGGAAAATACCGAAAAATGTTTTGAATTTTTTTGTTTCTCTGTCTGTTTATACGGGCTAACCTCCGAAGTGGCTGGACCGATTTCAATGAAATTTTGCTTGGTGATATCTTATATCCCTGGTCAACATCTTAGAACTTTTAATTCCAGAAAACCAAAGAGTTCCCGTGGGATAGTTGAAAAACCATAGTAACCGCGGACGAAGTCGCGGGTTCACAATCAATTTTCTACACATTTCACACCTGTCTAATGCAAATAAGTAAAATAAAGTGTATCTTTAATAACATATATTTCACAAGCGATATTCACAATGAACTGTAGGTACATAAGTTTTATTCAAACTCAGTGGTACAGGCGGCGGGATCGATCCCGCGATTTCCGCGACCTTCTCGAACGAGTAGTGCCTCCTCCGTCCCAACTCAGCTATTGAAAATACAAAACTTAAATGGTATAAAGAAAAAGCTGTTATTTTTTACTATCTTTTGTTGCATTTTACCTTAAAACTGCCGCAGAAAAACGCGCCAAATTTTAAGGTAAACAGATTAAAAATCCCTAAACCTGTGTACCGCAAACAATAACATTAAATGTAACGTTATTTTAGTAATTTTCCCCATTTATTTTGTTCGCTTCCTCCTTATCTGCGCTGTTACAGGAGTCCATTCGTTTACAATTGTGTCCTTTATAACAGTTTACTTAGTATAACTTCTAAGTTCTTTTAAATCGATTTCGTAGAAACAAGGATCCTTCGTTTCATCCAACATTCAAAATCTAATAACGATTTTATAGTCTTCTTTTATCCTGCCTTTTTCAGGACGAAGAAAAAAAAAAGCTGGGGTCGGCACAACATGGTTTTCTTCTGTTCTTTCTACCTCTCATCTGTCGCTCGTCAGCTCAATATCCACTTCTTTTCTTCTCGTATTAGCTGCCCTACTATAGATTCATATTTCAATGGATTGGAAACGGATTTTTGTCATTAAACACTATTGAAAAAAACAAAAGTGCCATATTGATTCAATATAAAGCCATTATTATGTGAAATAACTTCCTATTGTCCATTTTCGTTGCAAATTGGAAATTGCTAAAATTTCCTACTCTCTAACAGAATTTGACGCTAAATATTGGATTGCGTGGATATTGTCTGTCATTGGTTATAGATTAGCTAGCAATTTCCAATTTGTAACGGAAATAAGCAGTAGGAAGTTAGTTCATGTTTAATCAATTGTTATTTTTTTAGTGTTCAATGAATAGAAATCTGATTCCAATCTATAGGCAGACAGTAGGGTAGGACCTCACACATTCAATTCATCGCTTTTTTGGTCTTCACCTTTTTCTAGGCTCAAAGATTTTATTAATTATAAAAAAATGATTATCTATTATTTATAACTATTTATTTTAAATGATGTTAATGTAAAGGAAGGCTGAAAAGCTGAAAGGCTGAAAGGCTGAAAAGCCTTCTCAGAACAATCCTTTCCAGTCTTTTTTATACATGATTTTTTGTAAAACTAATTTAAGGATAGTTTCATTGGTGGGCTGGCCGCTAGCGCCGGCAACGCGCGCGCGCTACGTGAAAATGTATGGAAATCCCGCCGGTGCTGTTGGTATGCGCTGGCGACTATAAATATACCCGCATTGGGTCAGCGTGGTGGTGATACGACCCATACTCCTCATGTGTTTGTCTCCACGAGGAAGGCCTGTGCCCAGCTGTGGGACGTATATAGGCTGTGGACGAATATAAATTTCTCATTCTGAAATGTACCTGTCATTAACACAACTTATTGCATAATCAAAATAAATCCAGTAGTTATTCGAAACACGTCAGATATTACTTTTATTATGAGCTTGATAAAAATAGTCATTTACTAAAAAGAGACGTATATTTTTTACTAGCAACTTTATTCATTTTGATTGTTGTTGACTTGTAACTTGTAAAGGTGTACGTTATTACACAACTTTATTACCAAAATAAGCTTTTATCGTGCTTCCTACAAATAACACCGTAATGTAGATAAGCGAGGTCGTTAGTCTGATTTAACTTTTATTGCCCAGGTAAAAATAAGGTCGGTTTTCCTTTGAACGTAACGAGGTTTTTATGTCAAATTAAAGTTGTTACTCTATTTTCGGGTAATAGTTTTCTAGAAATATCAAAGAGCCTTAAGAGCTTGGAATCAGAATGGTTTTACAGTGGAATTTCATGCTTTTTTGTACCTGTGACAGCACCTCACATTACCAATGCTGAATATTCATGCGGAGCCGCAGTGAAGAATTAGCACACTTTAAGCCGCGCTCAGCGCAGCCAACACAAACGTTTGCCTCTTTCATACCAAAGTGTGCATTCAACGTTTCGAATTATGCTGTGTGAAGTGAACTTTGCTCTTTGTGCATAAGCTAATAAGGTTGGTAATGGTTTCTATTTAAAAAAAGGAATGAATGGAATTTATTTTCAAATGAAATTCTGAATTATTACTACAACTTACATCTATACATACATAAAATAAAACTGTAGAGGTCGAATGTCTGTATATAGAAAAAAATGTTTTAAATCAAGTTAATCAAGTGGGATGTAAGAAGGAATATACCAAAAAAAATTTATTCTTTTTTGTTTCTCTGTCTGTTTGTACGGGCTAATCTCCGAAATGGCTGGACCGATTTCAATGAAAAATTTGCAAGGTGATACTTTATATTCCTGGTCAACATCTTAACTACTTTTTATTCAGGAAAATTAAAGGGTTCCCGTGGGATATTCAAGTAACCAGTAACCGCCGACTAAATCGCGGACAAAGTCTAGTAAAAATAATAAGACCATTGGTAACGTCATCTTATTGACTTACTAGAAGTGTGATTAGGAGAGACTGTAACAATATGTATGCAGACGACACACTTTTTGTGAGATCGAGTCTGTGGTATACAAAATATCTGTATAGTGCGCAAAAGATCCTGCGCGGATTTTTTGCACGTCATGAGCGTTATTACATATAGTTAAATATGTTTAATTTTCACAGACTAAATAGTCTGTCACGGATAGTCTATCTGTATCTAATGTAACTGATTGTATAACTGTTTTTTAAAACTAAAATATGGTGGTTTTCGCTACTAGATGGCGTTGTCCACAGAAATGTTAATTTCGAACAACCTGAATCGCGGTATAAAGATTTCTCTCCGACCACATATAAAGTCCACATGTTATTCTTGGATATTTTAAGGTGAAATCACTGCTTATAACATCCTACTACAAAATATAGGAAATTATACTGTTATCCCTTTAAAGTAAATTTTAAATGTAATAATCTACTTAGCTTAGAACAGCACACATCCCGCTGCGCTGAGTGCAGCACTAGCTCGTTAAATAAACAACTTTAACGCAATTATGGAAGGACGGCTTTTCAACTCCAATATATTTTATAATTGATGTCGTAGATTTATGCCCCCGCCAAGGGTATCCAAGAATCTAAAAGGTATCATTAAAGTTCCCGTTTGGTCCCTATCCCATTTAGAATGGATGTTTATATGTCTCTATATGTGATTTTTTGTATGATCAATATTTGTCTTTCATTTTCTCTATCTCAACTTAAACGTAATGTTACTAAAAATATTGTATTTCTACTCCTCCATACTCTACAATTTCCATATTGTTATTGAAGAATAATGTACCTTTCTAATAGATACGAATGAATTATATTTTCTTTTCTTTTATGAAATAGTAGTTCGAGTCGCACATTACTAAAGATACTACAATGCAATATCTGTACCGTAATGGAATTCTTTCTTTTCTAGGAAAATAAAAGTACGAGAAGTCATATCAAAAGCGAAATGTTTCTAAGTTTGTAGGACGTATACGAATATCTTTGTAAAATGCTCTCTCTTAACATTCTCGACATGGCTAGAGTCTACAATTGTCTACGACGTAGCTGCTACGTTGCTACTATGACTACTTCTTGTGTTGAGAATTGCTACGCCCGCGCTACGGTGTCGTAGCAATTGAAGGATCTCTGGTAGTTATCATCTAACTATTCTTTATGTTACAAACCAATTCACTTTTGTTTTTGTAATGAAAATTATTTTAAAGACCAATAGACACGAGTATCTTAAAGGTCCAAACAAACATCATTATAATTAATTACGAATAATAATAATATGAAATGGTTTGCGTTTGTAATATACCATTAAATCTCTAGGGAGTCCTTCACATTACAGTACAGTACTCATTCATCGCCAAATATACTAAATACAGTTCGGTGAGATATTATACCCATTTTCCACGCAATATATTTCCATCACGAAATAGTTCACATTAATATACAGTTTGAATATTATGGCCATTATAGTGTGCATATGTTATTGTATACATTTCTGTTTCCCATACGAACGTCATTTATTATTCGGCTTCGATAATGGTTTCAAAATATATTCTTGTGTATTTATGTGAAAAGTTATTATAATAAAACCATGTTTTACCCTAAAAATATTTTTACGCACACATTGATTCTAGACTTTGGATAGGAATCAATGATGATCCGTATGTTTGTAGGTATTTATAAGTACTAGTATTTGTCTCGATCATAAAATTAACAAAGGTTAACAATGTAAACCTCGACCAAACGACGGGTTTGGTCGCTGCTAACTAGGCTGCGCGCGCCCGAAAACAAACAAAGAATGTTGTGAGATGATTGGTGGAGGGGAATCGCAGGCATCGGTATTTTTCGATCAGTTATCTCCCGTCTCATAATTACGACTGTGACGTCACAGACGTTAAAAAGTTGCCGCGTATGGTTTCAATACAAATCGTTATACTTGCGTTGCGTTATCTATGTAAATCTATATTGGTGGGGTTTTTATTTTACGAGCAACGAATGCTAATCCAACTACAAATAAATTTTCATTTTTCTCTCAATTTTTGACTGTATCCAATATATATTTTTGACTGAATTGAGAAATTTTGCATGTCTACGATGAAGATTTAGTAAATCAAGTTACTACATTTTTTTTTAACATAAATCTACGAGTACGAGTATGTCTTTAGGAAATCAAATCAAAACACAAACCACAATGCAAGAGGCTTCAGAACTAATACGGTTTTTTCTAATTATTTTTCATTATTCCAGTGCTAATCACAATTCACTGTCGTGGCACGGGCCGTTTACCGACTGCACTCCACAAAGGAGGATGTTTTTTTCCGAGCCTGGGGCAGAATTCAATTATCCATGGCTGTGAAGCAGAGGCCACATTGATGGCGGTCTGTCAGGCGGGCAAGCTAGCGGCCGAAGCATAGCGATAGAAATATATGACTATGACAAACCAAAAAGCAACAAAGAAACAAACGCATTTATTTAATACACAATAAAAATTGTAAGTGTTGTTAACACCTCTGTCTACCCCTTCGGGGTAAGAGGCGAGATAATATATTATGATAACACTTGCTGACACACTAAAAGATAACCAATACGACAAACAGAACGTTTGAGAATTAACGTTGGTGGAAAAATAAAAGTATACCCACATGTTTACACATCACTAGTCGACGCTTTAAGACGGCAATGGTACTGAGGGCACATAGTTTTTTACTCAAAACTTTATTAATAACTTTAATTATCACTGGAAAAAGGATTACTTTTTACCTTATAATTTATCTCAAAAAGCTCAATACTTGCATTTAATACTTTGGAGATTCTTTACAATTTTATTGATTAAAATTAGAGTTTTAAATAATATGACGTCTCAAGTCGTCCTCGACGTGTGTAGCCAGATTTGTGTTGTCGCTTTAAAGCGTCCTTGGCGCTCAATGGGTTAAACATTTACAGCTATGTATCCGAACATAGTCTATACATAACAAACAAATAATATCGCCGCAAACATGTTTGACGAACATCGTGTCTGATGTTCCTTAGTGGTGCGCATATGCGAACAAAGTTATCGCGTAGCGTATCATTTTACGCAACAAAGTTCACTCGCTCGTATGCGGCTTTTCCTTTCGCTCCCCGCCCACCCGCAGGCTCTGCGGCCTGCGTTTAAACTGAGAGAGATGCACGCGGAACCATTTCAAGGTTTTTTTTCTCTGTTTTCTCGTCCTTATTAACCAGGATTTTTTATTTTAAGTCTTTTAAAGAATGTTTTATTGCGATCTCAGGTCGAGATAATGAAGTTAGCGTTTTGTTGGATATTGAAAAGCTTGTTCCCTATACCTACATTTACGGAAAATATTACTGGATATAAAAAAAGTAAATATTTAATATCCTGCGTAACTATGAGGTACTCTATTATTTTGTGTCGTTATATAACAAATTTGCTTAAAAGTTAAGAAATTAATTTTGTCTACGTCGCTCCTGCATTGGAAAAATGTAATATTACCTCATGAAAGTTCACCGACGTTTGGTCCGAGTTTTCGAACACGCGCAATACATGCATTTGCGTCATCTATTGAAATGTCAGTGGTAACCAAGTTGGGACGGACGGACGGGACACCGCTCGGCTTCAATCCCACTGCCTGTACCACTGAGTTTGAATAAAACTTATGTGCAGTCAATATCGCTCGCCGCACATTGTACCCAGTCCACGGCACAGGCTCGCCACCAGTTACATGGGGACCTATCATATCTGGCGAAATGGGCAAAGAAAAGGGGAAAGAGGCGTGATGATATGTATGTATATATTTATACCAGTACAAACACGGTCTTACACGCCCTGTTTTTGCTACGGTCACGGCTCTGGCACACATCTTGGGCTTTCTCTACGCTGATTACTAACTTCATACACGGCTAGAGATAGATTTATCTTTCCTTAGAACATTCCCGATTTGAAAAAGTTATAAAAATACTAAAGTACGTACATTATTGTTTCAGGTAAAAAGACCTCAACCCTCATCAGTTCGGTAAGAATAGATAATTTAACTCGCTCCATAGGTTTTATCCCTGTTACGTTGTTATTTTACAAACGCTCCAGCAATAGTTTTTCTAGGTAATTGGTTATCCCGAAAAAACTGTCCCGGGTAAAATAATTATCCTGAAATGGGTACCTACCACAGACCTATTTTCAGGTAGACTTTTTGTAAAAGCTTGTGGAGCGGTGAGACAGAAAACCTAACTAGTTTTTCTCAGAACACATTTACATTTTGTATTTTTAAGTAACCCTTGTAGTTATTAATTTTTGAAAAATAAATTCGTTTTTAAAGTTTCTTGGAGCACACGGACGCTGCTTGTGCGAGATATGAAAATGAAATTGCTTGTGCAATATACAAAGTGTAGTTCGTGAGAATACATTGTGTAAAAAACGTGTCTACCAGCTAAACTTTTTGTATTTTTCATATTAAATTGTATGAGAGGTATGCTATATAACGAAGCGTTGAACCAACTCCTAATTCAACTACAGCAAATAGTAAAATAAATGAGAATTTCTTACGTTCACTCGAATTAGCAATCTCAAAGTAAACACTATGGCTTAAAGTAGAAACGTATATATAGTACTTTGACTCAGGTATGAATGTTTGTATTCATAACATAAATATCCATTCTTGATTCTAGAACCTATAGGTTAGCGACTCCTATAAAACTTGTTATCGGTGTACCAACCACAGCGAGGACTGCTCTTTGTTTTAACTGTGCGTGAGAGCACTTATACAGAGAAAAACATGTGCGGTCTAAGCACTATGTTAGATTTTAAGTCAGCACATTATTTAGAATGTCGAAGTCGTATTTTGTGAAGGAAGCCTAGATGTTAGAGAACTTATATCAAGTTCACATGATCCATCTTAATTACAGGACTATATCAAAACAGGTTTACCGGCATAGATAGTATCAAAATTGTTTTACCATTACTCGAGTTACAAGCTTGTTCTCGGAATCAAATAACAATATAATACTTGTATGACGTGTTTATATCACGTATTACATTTTATGATACAGCCCTTGGGTCGGAAACATCATACTAAGGTGTCTATACACGTCTACGCGTCTGTCGGATATTTGATTTAGGTCGAATTGAGCCTCGTCAGAATTGAAATATAGGTAAATCAGTCAGGTATTCTGAATGGATGAAAATGTTTACAATAATAATCGTAGTAACAATTTAAAATTGGATGTTGTGTGTCAATATTTCGATGAGCTAACTTTTATAGTGTGCCGTTTATTGGTTTAATTTTGAAAAGGAGGTCGATTTAAACAGATCGTTTACATTTTCCGCACTAGGCCGTTTAAATCAACAAAACGTTTTCATTATCATCATAATCATTCAGCTCGGATACGTCCACTGCTGGACTTAGCCTCCAAGGACAATAAAAGGTCTTGCACTAAAGCAACTACAAAAACAAAATAAATTTCCATTTATTTAACTTGCATGTAGTTACATACAATCTTTTAAATTTATTTAGAAACACGCAGATAAAACGCAAATACGGTAGACAAGAAAATGGTGCAAAAAAAAAGAAAATTACCTTTTTTTATTTAAGAGGCTTTACTCTTATTACACGAGCTGACGAAGCGCGCTTATAGGTACGCGTTCTGTGTCGCCGCGTACATTATTCGTACGATAAGATTTCGCCAGATATTGGCGCGTCTCTTTTACGTTATACCCTGAAAGCCACCGCGTTCAAAAAACTTATTCTGTAACAGCTTAAAAATAACATCCTTTATCTCCACATATCTCTCTTAGTTGTTTGAAAACATGGAAACGCTTAGCGATAAAATGCCCCTTAACAATTTCTTGTCGCAATACTTCGTACAGAGCGTTTGAATCGTAATCTTAGAGGGAAGAAATCTGTATACCTTTTAAAGATAAAATCAATCTGATGGGGAAACTTCGTCCAATTCCTTTTACGTAACTGTGGTATTATATTACAAGCGTTTCTGTGAAAACCGAGGGTTGCATGGATGTTTAGGCTAGGGCCGGAAAAATGGCGGAGGGGAGCAAATTGAAAGTAAAAGTTACAAAACAGATTTAATTAAATGGAATTAATTACTTTATACTCAAAAACCTCTTTTTACAAATAATAAATTAAAAAATGAGGCAAGTAATGAGACTAGAAGAAGCGAGAGATGTGTGTCAGGTTTGTAACAAATGGAAATAAGTAATCTCTGCCTACCCCTGTGGGAAAAAGGCTTGCTTTATGTATGTATGTATAATAAAAAAGCATGGTGTCAATAAACATAATGTCAGTTTTGTAATAAGTTTACATTAAATTCAAATTCCAAAATGTTCATTGGATTGGATGTTTATGAGTCTCCGTCCAAAATAAAAAAAAATCAGGTTGCTTTTTAAGACGCAAAAGTTTTCATACTTCTTTTATTTTTTTTTAATAAAAAAAACACTCTTTACATTCTAATTACAACCAGGAGTTAGGTATAGGGTATTAAACATAAGGAAAATTAGAAGAAGTTCTCAGATCACAGAGATCAAAAAGCTTTTCCTTATAAAATTTACTGGATTTTTCCCACTTGGCTAAATAGCATGGCACCTCTTGACGCCTGTTTTTATTGGCCTATTGCGAAAAACGTAGTGAGATGAAGAAAAATAAATACAATCGTGGTGACTTAGTACGACTATAGAACCGACTTACGTACACAAGTAAACACTGCTATTTCTGCTACCTTTTTAATACATACATACATAAGTCACGCCTTTTACCCACAGGGGTAGGCAGAGATTATATCCTTCCACTTGCTACGATCCCCGCATATTTCTTTCGCTTCATCAACTCTCATTGCAGTCCTCCAACATGTTCGGCTATTTCGGGTACTTTTGACCTGGCCCTTCTCTAGAACGTCTTTAATTTGGTCGAGAAACATTCGCCTAGCCTAGGCAGACCTACCTTTTTAAAACAAATAAAATATTATAAATTCAGCTAGAATAAGGCTATGCATCATTTAAAAATCACCTAATTCTTTAAACTTATTTTTTATGCCACTACAAACTCCTTTTTATATTGTACATAAGACACCAAATACAACAACACTAGAATATGGCTGACATATACAGATTTGTTTAACCTTGTGTTTGAGTTCTTGATAGGGTATGTGATGTCTTTTCAATGACTGAATTTATTTTGACTCGATATAACAGCGATTAAGAAAAAAAAAGAAGTTGTCTGGTCGTCGTCGTGGCTTGATTAGCTCTGCAGGGGACGGTCTTCCGATCAACCTTCCGTCGGTGCCGCCTCCGTCTTCGTCCCGGGCCCGCGCGCACGATGAAAAATAACCTTCATGTTTCCTTTAATAACTGTAAACACAACGCCATTTTTCAACTGATATTTTAAATAACAGAAACTATCAGATACTCGTTTTCGATTGTATTGAAAGCTCGTATTTGTTTGAAATATGTAATATGTAAATTCTTTTGCCTCGATGCAAGCTGAAGGTTTGTTTCGGTGTGTACATTGCCGCTGTTTCAACAATTATTGGAATGGAACTGAAATGGAATTCTCAAATCTGTCGCAATTTACATAATAGGTTTTTTAATAACCTATTTTATGCTTGTTTTCATCGAGGCAAACTTCAAATGTTATTTGCTATAATTCCAATGTTTTTGTTGATATGATGAGAGACCCTAGAGTTTTAGTTTCGAAACATCCATTGCTTAGTATAAATTAAGCAAACATAATGGAATAGCGGTTAATGAATAAATTCAGTGCAAGTTAGTTAATTTTATAGGTATTACGAGTTTTATTAGGTCGGTCGGAAAGGTTCATTAGTTACTTGTTTAAAAAAGGGCCAAAATAGCCTTTTATCACATGTCAATTTTAATTTCTAAAGTCCAAAATTTTGACTCCGCTCTAACATTAAACCCGCACTTATATAAAGTGGTACATGAATTACACACGCGACTACACAAAACAGGAACTATTTCAAATAAATTTTTGGTTTTATCAACAACTAAAACCGCTGAAGTGTGTCTTATTTGTATCGACGTTAAGTGTCAATTTCAAATGTTCCTTTTTTGAGGTGTTAGTACAAACACTCAATTTCAAACTTTATGACACATGCCTCGTGAAACCGCATCTTGTAACTAGGTAATTCGCGTCTTAATAGTACAGGGATAAGGTTGATTTTTTTTTGATAGCGACTCGGCTTTGGCATGCAGCCAACTAGCGGTCAGGGTTCGTATCCCGGCTGTTTTATCGGTAAGTAAGGAAACACCTCAGAGAATTGCAGATGTTGTTCTCGTTGCAAGCTTTTGCATTTAAAACTGGTACGTATACGAATTAAGTAGGTTAAGGTAAACTTTTATGCAAACTTTAATGTTATACTCATAGTTAGAATGTTTTAAATTAATAATTTGATTAGTTTTTGGTAACTATGATTCATAGCTTTCACTAAGGGTTACACGATGAATGGAGGAGCGGTCCATTCGTTCAGCTTCCGATAATTAATTCCAAAATCAATTCAAGTAATCAACCTTAACGTAGTCTTTAATCATTATAGTCATATAATATATGTATATAACTATGATACTAGCTTAGCTGATTGAGTTTCAATTATGATATAATGTAGTATAAGTCGTTAAATGAAGTCCATTAGTCATTTGAAAGCGAGGTATTTTCTCCAGTACATTGCCCTTCATAATGACCGGGGTGTACTTAAATAATTAATGGAGATTTTATTCCTCGTGGGACAAATTTAATAGCTTAATACTAAGGGCAAATTCTCTATTAATTACGAGTGATACAGCCCTCGGAGTCTAGTTATAATTGAGCATATCATTTCGACCCAATCACCAGTCTGTTTTAATATAGAAAGTACATCCGAAATGCTTAGGGTTTTTTTTAATTTTTTTTTTTGTTTCATTTTTACAATATTGGAACATAAAATACAGTTTTTAAGTCATACGTAAAAATGATCGTCAAATTGTACAAACAATTTAAATTAATTAAGAATTTAAAATTGAATGTCAAAAAAATTTAAGGAAATAAAAACAACAATTACAAAGATGTTAAGTCACAGCTAACAATAAAATAATTCAAAGAAAAATAAATAATGTATAAAAATTTATTTTATAATGTCAATGAAAAAAATTCCTTAGTCGAATACAACTCTTTTTCCAACAAGAGGTTTTTCAATCGGCGCACAAATGTTTTGTCGTTTGGTTCATTGTTGATATTTTCTGGCAGATGTTCATAAAAACTATATATATATATATATATATATATATATATATATATATATATATATATATATATATATATATATATATATATATATATATATATGATTACACATACATATATCCACTTCTTTATGCCGTTGGGATATTAGATCGTCACCTTTGTCATTAATATACCATTTATATGTATATTGCCTCGTTAGTTTATAAATAAATATTTATTCTCTTACTGAGCTCAAACCGTCTAAATTATTGGCAACGCACGGGAACTTGTTTTTCGCACAGCATATAAAAAGGTAAATAAAGAACTAATGTTAAACATTCCACACTTCAACGCCATGTAATAAGTGGTGGGACTCGTCAGGGAAGAAATTTGATGAAATCATCTGAAATACAAAACAAATGATTTGTCCCTAAATTTGTAAGCAAATGGTGGTGAAAAGGAGGTTGTTCTCCATTTCAATCACATTTTTGTACATTTGTACAACTCAGTTCCGAAATATCGCCTGATTTGACCAATCTAAAACATTCCAGTGTAAACAAAGTCGGTCGTGTTATTAATGGTTCCATTCTTCTTGTTAAACCACAATCAACTCCGGCTTTATTGAAAACAATAACTTTTATGCCTTACGTCGTTCTGAAAATAGTCTTGGTTAGAGGACCGTATTTTGTAGTCCATAAGGGTGTTAATTGTACGTGCTTGTTAGTCTGTGATGGATGGCCCGAATTACGCTTGATTGATCTGGTCTGTACATTGTTCGGTCCACTCTTTCGTTCGGTTTTATAGCTGGGACCATGGTATTAGTTGGCGGTTGTCCTGGAAACAGTCTGAATTTGATAAATGGACAGACATTTTTGTGTCATTATTGGAATATTTTTTTCCGCTCGAGTAAGTTCTGTTTCTTTAAAGGAACTTGTCGAGTCGTCAAACAAATTATTTGAACAAACTTCTTAAATTGTTATGTATGTAACTGTAAAAGTTTGTACTTAGGTAAACCCAAAGATTTTCCAATAATACCTCAGATTTACCAATTCTTATGGTAAATGTCCAAAAAGGTTTGCGATTCAAACCACCATTCACTTGGTAAATCTTAGGATTTACATTAAAGTCATGGTAAATGGGTTGTCCTCGAATTTCATGCAAATCAGTATAACTTGCGTTTTTAAAAAGAACTTAGATAAAATATGCTTTCAACGCTAAATTACTATGATATGTTTACGTAATAGAGACCACTAGTATTTATAATCGTGAACCTTGTTATGTATGTAATTCCAAAAGGCATGCATTATGCAGGCATGCTTCATTCCGCTCCGTTGTGTCCGAGCAAAGTTTCGTTTCTAAAGGCTTTCACAGCTAAATTTCGAACCAAATTGTGTATATTTTATAATTAATTAAAAGCTAGGTTGTATAATAATCTACTCCTAAAATATAAACAACACCAGTAACGCATAAGAGGTGAAAATTCTGGAGTAAGTGTTTGTCACCAGAAAAAACATCATTACCATACCAAGTCATTGAATTGGACGTAGTCGCTTTAATGTATACCTACGGGGTCAGCTCTCGCCTAAAGTAGGTCCCAAGAGATCCACAGGTTCATGGATAGTAAAAAAATATCCTTGTCGTCACGCGCCTTCGTCATCCCCATGCATTACAATTAATGATAAATATTAAACACAAAATATTTGTATACTGGTTACCATGTGTTTTGGGAACGTTTATTTATCACCTAGACATGGGCATTCAACTCTAAATAGTTAAAATGATATGCTTGATAAGCTACTAAATACTCATTCAGCTCCTTCTCTTTACCAAGTTTTTCTTCCATTATTTAGACGGATGGTAATGTGAGCTTTGGGAAGGAGATGAATGAAAATTCAATGGAAGGTAGGCAACTACGACCTTGATGCATCTATCCACAAGAATATTGGTGATTCTGCAATTTCCCGGGAAGTCATACTCTATCAAAGGCCTTCGGAATATTTAAACTGACCGCCGAATCAGACCCCTTGGTCTCATTTGCCTCTGCCCAATGATATTTTAGATAAACTTGAATATTAAACGCTGAGCGACCCAGACCGATTCCATAATAGCGATCATTTATCACTTTGTGATTCTCGAGGTACTGCAAGAACTGACAATTGATAATGATTGATAACAGATAGATTGATAACAACGAAACGGTCTCTCAACGGAAACGAAAGCTCTAAACGGAACTTATGAATAAGAGTATGGAATTAAGCGTAAGTAAATCTGTGACCAGGGTTAGGATGCCAAAAACTCGTTCGAGTCTGCTGACTTGTAGTACCATGCACAAAGACTATCAGTGGCCTTGGTTGGTCTAGGCCAAGGCGTAAGGATATAAATGTTATTTTATTTATGTTTGTTGAGCGATAAATTTCAGATAAATAGTAGTATTGTTAATTATTATCACAATTGAATACTATAACTTAATTTTAATTTTGTTCATTTGCTTTAACTGTATGTATGTTTCGAATCTTTGTTTGATTTAAAACACGTTTCATCTATTCTTAAATTACTGTGGTTATTAAATTAAACTTAGTTTAGTTAAAACATTTAATAGTTAACAATTTATATTTCATTACCATCCTCAAGTAAAATTACCATCCTGAAAGAAATCATTACCGTCTCTGGCCTCATTACCAATCGCGTATTTATTCAAAATACATTAATTTTAAGATTAATTTTATTCAGGTGCCTTCAACGTTGTCGTAATCGTATGCGGGTTTTATGATTAATTATGTTTTAAAAATATAAATATTTAAAAAAAAATATACGAGAGAATGCTCGGATTTGCACGAAAAACAAGAATGACCTAAATGTTAAAAAAATCATGCCATAACTAAGAAAAGTATTCTGAAAGATAGGTTAAGGTTATTTTTTTAAATCCCATTTTCAAAAATACTTACATTAACCAACTCATGTCGGTAAATCCCAAGACTTACTCGTACTCTTAAATCATACGATTTACCGTAATTTGGAATTTTAAAGTAACATGTACACAAGAGCTCTGCTCTGCGATGTATATACTATACTTAATTTATGCCCGACTGGTGAATTTTAAATTAAAAAAAAATGCAAAGCGTCCTTACGTATTTAGGTCTGGCTTTACAGCTAAGTACCTAAATTTCTAAGTTGTGTCAGTTCCCCGATTATCTTATCACCTGATACCTTTGTAGACACAATAGAAAATCTAATGTCTCATCCAAAACAGGATTAGTGTCAGTCCAGGGATTATGCAAAACATTAATTAAGAGATGTTTGTACGACAAAAAGGGAGTGCGCCAATTATAAACCAACATATTACGGACAAAAATTACATTTCATTAAATTTGAGCTTTTGAATAATTTATTCAAAAATGGTCTGAGTCGAGATCCTGTGGCACCATAGCAGATAAAATATTATCTACAGATGTACAAAAGACGACTCTATGTCGGTCACATAAAGTCTCTCAAAAACATTTTGAATTCTGCATATCGATGTGTCGGTTTTTGTGGAGAGAACACTGAAATATGGTTTAAATAAGTAAAAAGGAAGTCATGTTTGAATTTGGATAAGAATCACACCATTTCTTTGAGTTCGAGTTCGAATTTATATTTAGCCCCTTGTGTAAGCAGTAGTCACCACACAGGAGCGGTAGTCACCACACAGAAGCAGTAGTGACCACACAGGAGCAGTAGTCACCACACAGCAGCAGTAGTCACTACACAGCAGCAGTAGTCACCACACAGCAGCAGTATATAATATACAGCAGTATCATCTCAGTTTTTGCAATAGGGACGGGACCTATAGCGTCCGGAACCAACGGAGTTCTAGTTCGCAAAGTTTTGGTCACCCATCCACGGCCTGACCATGGCGAAGCTTACGTATCGAAACCAAAAGCATTCTTACTACTACGCCACCGAGCTCCTCACAGATGTACTTCCACTTTAATTGGTATATTGATATATGTATGTAGATATAAGGTATGGAGATATAAGAAAATGGGAATCCACATTTAAACCTCAGCTCTTAAAACGACAAAAGGTCACCCACAATTATAATAGCAGTATAATGTCCAAAAAACATTAATGAATAGCTTTCCTCTCATTAAACTCATAAAAATGTAACAGTTTCGCTGGAATATGATTAAGTATGATCCGGTGTAATCCGGCCGCCGTCCGTCATCGGGGCGCCGGATCCGACCCGGAAAAGGACAAGAGCTTCCTGACCTACTCAAATAATAGACTGCTACAGCATTGTGTTAAACTAATATGCACTTTATACCAAAGTTCATAGAGATGCTTCTAGAGGACTCTGATTAAGAAGATGATAATGAGGTTTAGGAGAATTTTTACATTATTCAAGGCGCTGCATTGTTTCAGTTTTTAGGAATCTTTTGCCTTTGGTCAAAATTAGATCCGGAACGCTTTAAGGAATCAAATGGTGACACGAACTTACTCAAATCTTAAACCGGATATACAAATAATGCCATATCTGTACTGTATAGTATTGAAGTTTTTCCGGGTAATGAAAACATAAACAACTCCCTAACAAAGAATACCATTCATAAATCGTGGCTAATACTACTCCTCGGAGCTTTATTAAGGTCCTACTTTTCTTAAAAAAGGAAGCGAAAATTAACAATAACCTCCTTTGATTTATTTATGACAAAAAAAGAAGAGTGAATTTTAGAATTTTAATATTACTGGACATTGTAACGTCGTCAGGACTATTTCATTAGGATTTATGATCTTGATAAACATTTGTTACAGTTTAGGAATAATAAAATAGGGTAAAATTTTAGACGCATAATATTGTCGGTTTTTGTATTTTATTATTAATGTGATTATACCGTTTAATTATGCTATGAAAAAATGTTTTCATTTATTTTTTATTATCAAGAGATATACAAATTTGGGTACTTATTTTTTGTGAACAGCTTGTAGCGAAACGCAATATGTAGGTAGATACATCAATTTGAAATAAAAAAATTCAGTGGTCATATTTAATGAATTACAGCTGCCTATTGTTGCAGTAAACAAAAATGCGTAGTATTCAATATTTTTACGGAAAAACCCAAATGCGCGCCAAAAATAAACTTTGATATAAAATATTCACCAACCACGAAATAAATATACAAATACTCGGAACTAAATACGAGGTTTTAATTAAATTTTTATACCTCTCAACAGTTAGTCGGGGACCACACGCGCTCGGTTAAACCGGTCCGGTCTCTGTCATTTTAAATTCATCCGTGTCCGGGATCCGGGCCGTCTCCGATGCAACATGGACAGTGAGTGTATAACATTAGTTTCTCCGGGAAAGCTTGTCTCACATTATTAAAACATCCCGATCTTATTTTGTTCAGCTTATTTTTGAGATTTATTTAGAAAGAGTTGGTCTTTTATTTAATTGATCTATAGAACATGTTGGATGCAGGATGTTGAGTGTGCAAAATATGAGGACCGCGTTCTTTAAATGGGAGATTATGATTCTGAATGTTTCTTAGTCCGTTTTTTTATTAAGACCCTATGGGATATCGAGTAACTGGCAGTGAATCGATTTGGAACTTAGCGCTATAGTAACTTTTAATAGTTCCTGAATATGAATACGTGATTTTCTCTTAAACTTATAAAACTTCAAAAATAAATGTTTCAGTATTCAATTAAACTATATATTGAGATAGCGAATTATTAAATTTGATATTATATCAAAATTTCTTCTAGATTTGTTACTTCTCCCGATGAAAACCTAACAATATATACCGAACAGCTGTGTCAGTTCTGGCCAGGCGCCAACGATAATTTGAGCTAGTATCCTGTTCTATCGTTCTTGGCACCTACACATGTTTAACTTACTATAACTTAATTTCCTTCATTCCATGCGATCGCTTCAACTTCCAGTATACGATGTGTCTAGTACAGACCCATTAGTTCTCAACTTGTTAGAACAAGACTAATGAAAACATTCAGGTCGGTACTTGTTTTAAAGCGAGACTGCTAATTGCTTAGATCGGGCTGCCTCAGGAATTGCATTGGTGTTTCTAGTATCTGTTAGATAGTTTACTTTTTTCTCGTAGGTAGATCGTAGAATTTTCTGAAGCGGTTAGACTTATCGTGAAAAGTAATAACTGTAATGGAAATGTTTTTTATGTGGGAGACGCGTTACTGAATCGATTCCACGGGAGCTTACCTTTGATTTTGTTTTTATTAATTTTATTTTATATTTATGCACTTTGAACTAACTCAAAGAGGGTCTCAAGAACTTTGCTTAATTCTTTATTTTCTCTGTGCAGTACTTACAGATCTGGTGAATTAACAACCACAACAAACGTATCCTCTATATTATATTTCATCTTTGCTCAAAGCGCTACTGCTTTTCATGCTTTCAAATGCGTTCGTAGAGCTTTACCTGCATCATGCATTGTTTGTATTGTAACTACTCGGTCATTTGTTTTAGTTCCCATTGACACGTGCAAGGTTGTGCGCTTTGTTTGTCGAGATTCCTAGTCGTCGTGTCGTTCTAAACTGTCACTACTAAGTGTATTAGAGCTTCAGTGTTTACTTGAAAGTTTTATATAATCAATCTTGTGTTATAAACATGAAAGATTGTTTTTGTTTACACCGATTTTATCTTAACTGAAGACATTAACAATACAAAGTCAAAAATTTTTTAGCAAAGACGAAAAGGTTTACTTATAGCGGCCACACAAAAGTGTCAATTAGAAGATAATTATTGTATTTATTCCTAATCAAAAGCTAATTTTAATTTATATTTTTGACTTTTGACTTGAAAATGAGGTAATTATCTTAGTTTACAAAATTAACGTCGAAAGTTTGTTTAATTTAATACAGCTTTATCTCACGTCGTAATTAGATTCGCGAAGTAAATCTCATTTACGAAGTTTGATTCCAATTTGCTATGTATCTAAACTTACACGCATTAAGGATTAGTTATTTTATTTTAAACAATCTTTTCTTTCCATACCTACAGAAAATTTATTTTCATTACTTTTTTCTTGCCTACTTATTCAAAATCCAAATCAATTTTGAGTTCTGATTGTATACAATTTTGTTTTATACAATCAGAACTCAAATTGGTTAACAAATGATGCTTGAAGCCATTCATTGGATAGCTATCAAAACAAAATCGGTCAAAATTTTGGGATATAACACGCCTTTGACGGTAATTATAATACTTGTACAGTCGAGTATAGTACATGAGTCGAGTTCATGTATACAATTTTAAAGGTCACAATCTTTTTTTCCTTCTAATATAAGTAATTTAGTGTCAAAACTGGTTACATATTTTTGGAGTTGACTGTACCACTGAATCAGTTTACACAACAGATCAGGACCCTATAATTCAATCTAATTGCTTAGCATGGTCACTCAATTTCATTATAAATTGGAGCTTCCATGAATTTCGAGCGCTCAAGGGTACTTACACACTATGTAATAGTGCTTTATGTGTACTAAACTTCTCGCTTTAAGAACAACAAACTGGCATAACAACTGATAACGACGTTCGTAAAATCAGAGTGCTTGAAGCACAGGCCACTGTAAAAGTGTAAAATGGCAAACGATGTGAAAAAGCATGCACTCTTAGCATGAACACCGGCTAAAAATATGAGGTCCTTACCTATAAAATTGGTGTTTTGTGTGGAGATTTTGGGGAATTCTGCATTTTCCATACTAAAATTTTTTCAATTTTCTTCACAACGACAAATCCAAAGATAATAATATTTGGCATCTATCATTAGACAAGCTTTAGTAATATGTGTAATATCACACTTCATAAAAAATATTAATCGTTTTTAAGTGAATGCAAATAAAATGATGTATTCGGGAGGCACTTAAAAAGAGTTGTCTCCGTGTCCAATTTTAACACAATTAAACTAACAACAAATTACCAAATAAATCAAAAGAGCTCAAAAATATAGTCTATTTTTAGACAAGGTAATTATTTTTTAGGAATACTCTGAATCTTAATAGTTACAGACAAAATACTAAGAGAGAAAAAAAACACCAATTTCATAGGTAAGGACCCAATATATCGTAGTCAGCCTATATACGTTCCATTGTTGGGCTCAGGCCTTCGTACACTGAGCAACACATGAAGAGTATGGGCGTAGAACGGGTGCAATAGCGACTAGGCCCAACGGTCTAACGTGCCTTCCGAAGCACGGACGAAATTGAGACTAACTTTGTGAGCTTAGTCACCCATCCCAGGACCGACCATGGCGAAGTAAGCATTGTTTTCGATATCGATAGTTTGAATAAAACTTATGTATCGATAGTTTTAATAAAACTTATGTTTTCGATATCGATAGTTTAAATAAAACTTATGTACAGTTCATTGTGAATATCGCTTGCCTCACATTCTGCCCGGTGCATGAAAACAGGTTCGTCACCTTTTATGGAGACCCAACATATCTGCCGATATGTGGGTGTTTAACACCTCTACCTACCCCTTCGGGAAAAGAGTTATGTAATGTAGGTTTTTATAAGGTTCAAATGTCTAAGTTCTATGGAATTTGACAGTGGGGCGTGATAAAAACGTGATAAATATGTTGACGACCTCCGTAGTCGAGTGGTATGTACGCTGGTCTAAGACGTCGCCATCTCGAAAGGTTCTGTGTTCGATTTGTTTCTCCAGTCTTGGATATTTATAAAAGTAATCTCGTAGTATATTTTCTGAACATTAAAACATATATATAAGTAATCTCGTAGTATATTTTCTGAATATTAAAACATATATCCGTAATCTAGTATCCGTAACACAAGCAGCATTAGTGGCTTAAAATGAGGCTAGTTGAATGTCTAAGGATATTTTTTTTATATAAAAAAAAAATATATATTTATTTAAATATTGTATCGCACTACTCATGCTACCCAGGCAAGAATAATTAAATTTTGATGTTTCAATTGTCGCGTTCACATCGCTGACGTAGCTCAGCTCATTAGTTCGCGGTGTGAACGAGAAGAAAAACGATGCTCGTTTGTTTCGCTCGTCCGCCCCCGCTGGTTGTGTGGCCTGAGCTTGAGGAACTAACTATACGGCACCCCATAGTCACAGGTAATTGAGTCAGGGCAGAGAGGCTGACTTGAGCGCCGTGTAATCCTATATTCTAAATCAAAGCGAGGTCAGATGCTATGACAGGGACACAATACGCTTACCGTGTGAAGTTGGTCTTGTGAAAACAAATGTTCTGTTTTATTACACGTTAATGAATTTAATAAAATAAAAGCGTAGCTTAATATGTTACTATATATTGAATACGCCAAAACATAACACTACTTAGGGTGAGGTTTTTGATCCGTAGTAATAGTCAAACCAAAATAGTTAAAATCAAATGAAATCAAATTCTTTATTCAGTATCTGCTTTTTACATCTTCTGTGTTATGATTGGGGATTTCTTTTAAGTAAAGTAAATACTTGTGTTAGATATCCCCAAAATCTAGACCAATAGCGTCAATGGAAACACGAAAATGAGTGACGTCAGCTTGACAATTTCCGAAGCAATTACGACAGCTGTGCCGGTAGTCGTGGTTTATTTGTCTGTGATTATGGACCTACAGTAATATGTGAAATTTTTATTATTGGTCAAATTGACCACGGATCAAAAAACTGACCCTTAATGTTTGTGCGAAGAATGTCACGCTTTTTCTCGATTATTACTGAGTAGATAACGTTTTCGGAAAGCTACGGTGCTACGAGTGTCTGGGGTCGTAGACGTTCGTAGCAACGCGTATCATAACCGTACTTTACCGTAGTTAGCGTCGCGTCGTCAGGCGCCATCATATACAAGATGACACATAGTATGTGCCCTTCAATTTATCATGCAAATTGGATTCATACACATCTCATCAAGCGCTGCCAAAATATGAATACGATTATTAAGTCTGTTGATGTATCAAAATAAGGGAAGACTTTTACTATTAAAGTAACATATAACTGTATTCCCTTGAAAATAAGGTTGACGTTACCCAGTAGAACTGTTTTATAGTTTCAACAAAATCGTATCTTTTCAAGTAATCGGTGTTTCCTGAAATATGTGCCGGTACAAAGCGTACGAGTTCGGCGCGGACCGTGTTATTGGGTTAGTTAATAGTTGAACGACTCTATACGGCACCGATACAGCTGATGGAACTGGCATGTGTTTTTATAGATACAGGGCCCCGGTATCATGCATGCTCATTAACTAGGCTACAAAATGTACAATGTATAGACCATAAAATTGCTTTACAACCATTAGAGTGAATGTAGTTGGCAACAAGAAGGTATTTTGACTTATAATCAGATTTTAATATTTGTGTTTTTCAACATTGTTTCTAGTGATATTTGTATTTATGTTAATAGAAATTATTCATTATTGCTTTGAAAAAAGAGTTTAAGGTATGTTGCATTTTTACCCCTTTTAACCAGTCATGTTAATATCACATACGAATATTAATGAATGAGTCAGTTTTTGTCAAAAGTGGTAAAGTATTTTTATGGTTGACTATACCATTGAGAAACTAATGCCCTTACATTAGTCCAGTCAAAATAATTTAAAAGTCACATTAAATCCTACACACAAAATTTATTTTTCTGAGCATTCTTTGCGGAATTTGGAAGTCCACCTTGCAGTTTTCCCCCCTCCCCCTGTTGAGCGTTGTAAGGAAACGGGCCCAAAACCCTCGTTCCCTATAACTCCTGCTGATAAAATTCTACAGTGGAGATTTAAGTAGTATTTAATTTGTTTAACTATCCTTAGCTTTAGACTCAAAAATCACCATAAAATTTTTGGAGCTTTCGGAGAAAAACAATTTTGAACGTTTTTTTTTCTTTAAGCTCCTAAAATGCATGTTAAAAAATCGTACTTTTGGTGAAAATTTCAGAATATATTCCTAATGTATATCCGAATGCCTTAGTAATTTTTCACCCCGGTGACTAAAGAAAAACTAATTAATTTTATGTTTTTTCTCTTTTATTATGCTCTACATAATTGGTACATTAATTCTACACAATTTTTTTTTGGGTTTCTACAATTATCAACCTAATTAGCATGCGCCACAAAAAAGTCACCATTTTTTATGAAGAGCTTTCCATGAAATTTTACTTTATGCAAATTTCATAGTTCTTAATCGTTCCCCGTCGCCCGCATCTCACTGAGTTTGAATTTGTTATAAATATCGCTTGCCTCTCAATGCGCTCTTTGGATGCAAAAGTCTCGCCCTTGTTAATATTTTTGGCGAAATGTGAGTGTTAACACCTCTGCCTATCCCCTCGGGGATAGAGGCCTGATGGTATGTTGGTATATGTGAATTGCTTAGAATTATTTAAAAATACTTCGATTACGCGAACTCAGAGTAAATCAATTAAAAACGACTATCCAGACATTATTTTCATTTTTTTTTTAAATAATCTTCTTATTTTCACACTTCTTAAGTAAAAAATGGGTATAAAGACAAAAATCTGATCGTTACCGGTTACTGGTGTTGACAGAAAATGCCCGGTGTAATATATATTATATAATATTTGCCTGTGCATAATTTTAAATAAAATTTTAATTTAGTTTATGAAATTTTTCGATAAATAAAACTTCGAAAATTAAATTTGAAGATATTGCAATTTACAAGTACGCTACAATCATTTGAATTAATATTCTATCTTAGGGCAATAAGAGCGAAGCCAACCGCAGTCATAAAATGCAACAATTATGACATAAAAGTTTATGCACAAGATTTCAGTGAGTCGCCTACAAGCAAATATTTTTTATTATATTGAATTTAATGTATTGGTCATTTGTTTCTTTATCGCAATTACGTATACAAGGCCGTGTCAATAAACACGTTTATTGTAAAAAAAACAATAAAACTAACATCAAATTATATTACGATAGAACTATACATACATACATACAATCACGCCTGTAATCCCCCCCGCCTGTAATTGTACTACGGCTTTATCCATCTTACTGCGACATATATACTGCAACGATATTTATGTCTTAATAATGACTCCTGCCCGTTTTGTAAAAATAGTATTTAAACATTTGCAAACAAATTCGGAAATCTTAAAGCTCTTTGATTCTGATAAACCCGTTTGTTATAATTTGGAGGATCTACTTTTAAATATAGGTGTTTCGTTTTTTATTATACACATTAAAGTATATTATATCGTCAAAAATTGAGAAGATATAGAAAAACAAAAAATTTTTCATGTTCCATCATAATTCTAATTCGTAATAAATATGCATTATAAAGCGCTGGTAATGTCGACACTGTACCAGTAACCATAATTTTTTAGAAAACAATGTACATATTTTTTTCTAACAATAGCAAAATTTTGATTTATAATTTATTACATTTGCTTATAATATTATAGGTAATATAAAAATAATAAAATAAAACTTGAAGCGGCTTTTGCTTGATTTTGATTGATGACCATAAAAAATAGGTAATTTTAATATTTATTGTTTGGCAATAGTAACACAGTTAGAAATGTTCAAAGTATTTCCAGTTTATTAATTCTATAATCTACACTGACGGACTCATAAACTGCATCAAAGTTCAGGATTACTTTGAAATGTTTTTTTATGATAAGTTTTCGCAAACTTTTTCGATTAAATTATATAAATATGGAAAGACTGGCTCTTAATCTCAAAAAAAAAGGAAAATTTAAAAATAGAACTGCAGTAAAACAAATGAAAAGAAAATTTACTATCAGATTTGCGTGTTATTTATAGCAAAGTTTTAAATAGATGCTCATTGATTTTTTATTCTTTTGTCAATTGAATTATTGTTACCAGCAGAATTAATGAGTTAGTTTTTTAACTCATTGAGAGCTTTTGAAGCATAATATGGATGCTTCGTGCGAACAAGCGGCTCAAATTGTAGCTTGGATAAACGAACGATTGGTAGACATTTAAATTTAAACCAGTCTACGCTTCCTAGAATACACAGAAGGTTTGTGGAGACAGGTTCTTACAGAAGGAGACGTGGTACAGGCAGGACTCGAGCAACCACAGGTCGTGATGACCGATTAATTGTTATAACTTCCCTGCGAAATCGTTTCCTCACGTCAGTTAACATAAAAAACAGAGCATAATGAAGTGCGTGGAGTAAACGTGAGTGCACGAACAATAAGAAGAAGGTTAAAGGAAGCGGATATCATCCCTTTTAGACCAGCAAATGGTCCAAAGTTGTCTGTAGTTTACAGACAAACTCGCTTAAGATTTGTGCGTGATCACCTGAATTGGACAGAAGAGCAATGGGCCTCCGTATTGTTCACGGACGAGTGTAGAACATGTTTATATGTGCAGATGGTCGCAGAAGAGTCTATCGTTGAGGTGGGGAGTGATATGCTCAAAGTTGAATTGAGGAGCGTGTTCCTTTTGGAGGCGGTTGCTGTATAGTCTGGGGTGGCATATTGATGAACGGGCGAACAGAACTTGTGTTCATAGACATGGTCCGTCAAAAGAGTAATAGAGGGGGTTTGACTGCACATCGCTACATAACAGAGATCTTAGAAGATCACGTGGTGCCTTACATGGGATTCATAGGCGAAAATTTTGCTTAAATGCAGGATAATGCCCAGCCGCACGGTGCTGCACAAGTTCGACAATATTGCGAAGAGGTTGGGATACGTACAATGATTTGGCCAGCACGCAGCCCGGATCTTAATCCCATTGAGCACGTTTGGGACAATTTAAAAAGAGCTGTATATGCGAGAAACCCTTTGCCCACGACAGACAACACTTTCAGAAGAATGGGACAATATTCCACAAGATCTTTTAATCACCCTTATAAAATATATGCGGAACCGATAAGAATCCGTAATAAGGGCACGTGGAGGTAATACACCTTATTAAAACACAAATAAACCCTTGCATAAAGTTTGTGTTTATTGTTAAATCCAATTTCCATAAAAAAAATACTTAAATATCTGTATTTTCTTCAAAAAAGTCTTAAGGTCCTTTCCAGTACACAAACTTAAACTTAATGATATGATCCTACGCTATTTTAAAGTTCACGAACCAATCTAGAGTTTTCAATTTAAATCTGTATATCAAAATTTGCATACTTTTGAAAAAATAGTTATTTCAAAGTCGTCTATTACTTTGATGCAGTTTATGTGTCCATCAGTTTATATTGAAAACATCCAAAGTTGCTGGTAATTTTGGAAGTTATTATGAAAACTTCCGATAGTTTTCCTGAAATATTCAAAAAATTAGGAAACATTCCGAAGTTTTCACATCTAATTATAATGGTCATTATAAGAATATTGTTTTCATAATAATAATAATAAAAAAATCTTTAAACTGCTCCATTCATCCTGTGTGATTTTCATGATGTTAAATGAAAAGTATGAGCGCAAAATACTAAATGTGTAGAAATATATTAAAATTGTCACAAAACTTTTTTGAAGTATTCGGTTTAGTAGGCCATCTAAAAAGATTTTTTTGACAGCCGGGTCTTAAGAAATCGGTTCGACCCTAGATGTGTGTATCAGCTTTCGATGTTTTTGTATTAAACTTGTAATTTCTCGGTAAAATTATTAATTAATTCCTGTTACTAAAATATACACACTTACTTTACCTTAAACTGAAAAAATATTTTATATTTATCCACTAATAATATCTAACTCTAACTAAATATCTAACTCATTTTGCGAAAAATTAAATTTATTTGTACATACAAAATTCTTTATTTCGTAATTTTTTATTTGAAATAATGTACACATAAACCTGGTTATTGGATCCGCAACAATATTTACATTTTATCACATGTCTTATAAGTAGTCGCGCCATTCCCCGCCCACCCATTGAATTTTGCATATTAGAAAAAATGCTCCAATAATTCCTTGGGGATTTTTAAAAATTTAATATCTAATAAATTAAGACAATACATGCCGAAAAACTCTTTAGTGTAGAATTAATGCGCGGGGTCCAAAAACACAAAAATGTTCATAAAAAAAAAACTATTGAAGTCACCATGGTGAATATTTATATTAAGACTTGTAGACATATAAGTCATATTATAATGTAAAATCACCATTTGTTTATTTTTTGTTTTGTTGTTATTCTTGTTTTTTCTTAACATATTTTTTTTTCCAAACCCTTTGCCACCACGGGGGTGACTTTTTAAATATCGTGTTTATTGAATAAAAGGAACACTTACATAAAAAATCACCCATGTAGAATTTAATGTTTTTATGATAGACGTGCTATAAGTTTAAAACCTTTTTTTTTTAATAAGCTCCAATAAAATTTTGGGGAAAACTAAAAAATTATTATTGCATTCTTATTTCTAATCAATAACTAAAATAAATTTCTCTGTAGGAATTAATGTGATTTTTTCGAACAAACGAATTTTCCTTGCCTAGACTACATTGCTATTATTGTAAATTAGCATACAGATTGCCTACCTCACAAAATTATAATACTGTCTTGATATTTCTTGGGCTCTATCCATACCACAGATCCATACTAATATTATAAACGCGAAAGTAACTCTGTCTGTCTCGCTTTCAGGTCAAAACTACTACCGATATTTGGTACACAGAAAGCCTAAAGCCTGAGAAAGGACATTAATATCGAAAACCACAACACCACAGAAGAAAAACTAATGTCTACAATGTCTACTACCATCTTTAAATTAAATATAGATTCTAAAAGAATTATTATGAATTTTTCGACTAGAATGATAAGGCACAAAATAACTAACTTTTCGATTTTTCAATCTGATTTGCCTATTATATTCTATTCGTATAATCATATTTCAGAAAGTTAATAGACTTGTCAATAAAAAAATTCATTATTATTTACATTTTTCTATTCAGACTTCATTATATCAATTGGGTAAATTAGTTCTCACCAGTCTCTCAATAAAGTGTACTCGTTCAGCAAACTCTCTGAGGGTTTGTTGTGTTTTATCAACTTTGTATATTTTAACATAACATTATTTGGAGTACAGTCTCCAGCACGTCGAAGTGTACAGGTTGAACGAAAATAGGTTTAATTACGTAAGAAATACAAGCGGTCTCAAGTAAAGTAGCAGTTTGTACCTTCAAGACACGTCTAAGATGCTTTATTGAGAAGCAAGTTCGTCAGTTAACACTAGAAAGGCCAAGGCGGTCCATTTGACGGCACGCAATATCATTCTTAAATATTTATCAAACTAAGTTTTTGTTTCTTTCTTTTACCATATGACTTTTCCTAATTTGCTATTGTTAGCCTAAATCTATATTAAAAAGTATTAAATTTGTGTAGTATATGAGACTTCTTTACAAATACCTACTAAGACCGCACTAAGATGAAGAAGGCGTTAAGAATAGTAAACAAAGTTTTCTACGTAGTAATTCGGGTACTTTTGTTTTATATTATTGTGAATTCTGAATAAGGTGATATTATCCCGCTAGTTTACATTTAAACTTATAGTATACATTGGTTTCGTTCAGTGAGCAGTCGTCACTTGTGATAACAATGCATCACCAGCTCAGTAGTTCCCAAATAAAACAAGATATCGGGACATAGCATACGTCTGAACATGTGTCAGGTCAAGTCAGTTGATGAGATCGGTGATTTTTTTTTTACATATCACTGGTAAGCTCTTGGCCTTCATCTCACCTGATGGTAAGTTACGATAAGGCCGAAGGTGAAAGCGAGCTTTACCTGTAATCCTCAACAACTGAGGAACTGGCTATCTTACGTCTGATTGCCGGAACACAACAATGCTTATAACATTGTTATTATGGCGACAGATTTAAGTAAAACGGTGGTAGCTAGCCAGGTGGGCTCAGAAGCCCTACCACCAACTAAGCCGAGCAGAAAAACTTCTGCCCCCATGGGGAATCGAACCCGGACCTCCCGATCAACACCCGGTGGTGTGAACCACTAGACCAGAGATGCGGTTAAATCAGAAAATCAAATTACGCTAATAACGTATAGTCGACTAGTATTGTTGAAACATGCGGCCGGTGGCGGCCAAGACGACAACTACCGCCGATTTGTAGATCTATTTGTACTAGGTATACGTATATAATGAAAGGAAACCAGGTTTTTCTTCATAATTTTGAGTACTAACCTCAACGTGAGTATATTTACTAATAAAAAAGCGGTATGAGACAGATGATTTTTACAATAAACAAAATCTGGTGGCAACACTAGAACAAATGGCACGCTAGTATGCAGTAAGAGCTGAGAGTCGGAGATGTTTTTCACGTTTTTTATAACATACTTGATTCAGCAGACATAAACTCATGGATTCTGTACCGTAAAGCCACAGGAATAAATATTTCTCGCCATGACTTTATCCTGCAACTAGTGAGCGACCTACTTGCAGAGTATGTAAAAAAACTACTTTAGCTGCGAATCAAAGTTAGGATGTACTACTAATAATAAGAGGCGGTAATATCAATCATGATTGTAAAAAAATAATAAAGAATGTGAAAACTGCACAATCTTATAATATAAAAGCCTAAAAAAACATATTATTTGTTACAAATGCTACCCAGTTTAAGTATAAACACTATTAATTAATCATAAAACAATAAATTTATATGAAAGTATGCAATAATTTTATGAATATTCTGCCTGAATCCCTTAGATCGTCAAATTAACTGCTGCGTTATTTGAAGGTATAGTATTAAACCCGGCCCTTCTAGTGTTAAGTGGAAATCAAATACTTGAGGTGGTGAAATAATATAGATACATACATGAAAGTTATTCATGGGACGTGGTTTCAAGTGGAACCCTTAAGTTTGCCGCTAATCAGTTTTGTTGAGCGGTATTATAAACCTTTTAGCTGATTAAATCCATTTTGCGTGGTGACTTTAAAAAATTAATTACGAAATGGATGTTGGTGATTGATGACAAACTTCGCGGATTAATATGATGAGGTTCCTTAGCAACATAATATTTTATGCACGAAATGTTTTTTTTTTTTCAAAATTTTAAATAATGGCAAATAATATAAGGTTTGTTATGACAAAAAAAGCAGAAGTAGCTAGGTATGTAGCTAACTTGAAGAGGATAGAACGCCTCCTTATATTTTTTGCATAATGCATTTTAAAACTATTTATCTACTGATGCTTTGTTAGCAGTCTGATTTGCTTTTGTCTGTTTTTAATATTGTGTACATCAAAGTGACGGCCGATTCTAGTACATATGGTAGGTAGGTGTGGGTCGAGCGAGTAGTGCGGCGAAGCGAGGTAGGATTCCGTGGGAAATTGGGTCGGTACCTGTCCCTCGATAATTACTGGCTTCGAACTGAATAGAATATAGGGAGATTTAGAATAGCGTTTGGAACAAAGGGGAATAGAATAGATAACTCTTTCTTGTTAGCACCAGTATTTTAATACAGCGAAATACAACAACAGATATTATCGTTATGCTGTGAACTCTTCAGTAAGTAGTACTGTAAAATTAAGGTTTTGGTGCAGTATGTCGCCTGTTTAAAATTAAGCAAATTGTTAAGCTCTAAAGTCGGGGCACTTGGACTCAATCAATACAATCGTCGTCGTAATATCAGACTGGAGACACAGCTGAACAAAGGTCTCCCCCAAACATTTTTATAGTATTTGTCATGTGATGAGATGCTCGCATTCAGAGCGATTTGTCGTCAGCTTTGTGTACCATCATATATCATTATTTATTTTTATTAGAATCGTAAATATTGTGGTCTCAGTTTCATAATACGAGACGTGTGGTTTAAGTGCCGAAGTAGTCTTATGTTATTATGGTTATACAAAAAAAATACTAACTGATTTATAACCATCTAGTTATTTATTCTAACTATTGCCGTGTTTTGTAAATTGTATGTCAATATTCTCGAGAATATTATCTGCATAGCTTTCACCCAGTTCGTAATACAGTTTAATTAGGTGTTATTACACAAAATTCCTGTAGTGTAAAATTAATATTTTTCTAGGAATTTTCATCGTTAAATGTTGCCATAGTTGTTTAGTTTCGTGTTGGGGCGAGTACGGCCATTAACGAAAAGTTGCTTCAAACCGCTGACAGCGCGGGCATTACTTAAAATTTGCTATTTTTGCTTAAACACCTGACCTGAACAGCACACTAAACCGAAAAAAACCCTCCTACCTTAAAATAACGTTCATTTTAATACATTCCTTATTGAAATTATCTTTTGTGTGTAGTTTTGCAGCTTTCCGATGAGTGCGCTTTATCCAGTGTTCGTACAACAGTTTGTATTATAACAAAGTGAATTTATTCAGATATTAACGAAAGTAATCAAAGCAACTAACTAAACATATTTTACGTAAGTTTACCATACAGTTAGTAACTTAACATAATGACACCAAATTACAACAAAATAATTTATAATAAAATTAGACAAGCCCGATGTCTGTATATTATAGTTTCATAAATAATGAATAACTACGGGGTCTCCTTGTAGCAACACAAGCCATAACAGTATTTAAATATTCTGTCTATTTGTATATTTTTTTTTAATAAAACAGTTTTCACCGATATTTGTTATACATTTCTCCTCAAGAAAATTTCAGTAGTTTTGATGGTCTCTCTGGCTCAGTGGTTGACACCACCGGGTGTTGATTGGGAGGCCCAGGTTTCGATTCCCCACGGGGGTAGGTGTTTTACTGCTCGATTTGGTAGGTGGTAGGGCTTCTGAGCCCGACTGGCTAGCTACCACCGTCTTACCTAAATCTGTCGCCATAATAACAATGTTATAGCACTGTTGTGTTCCAGCAATCAGAGGTAAGATACTGGCTATCTTCCTCATTTGTTGAGGAATACAGGTGAAGCTCGCTTCCACGTTCGGCCTTATCTTTACTTACAGATGAGATGAAGGCCAAGAGCTGGCCTTAAAATAAAGAGTTTTATTTGTTTAATTAATTTTTAAAGGCAATTTTTCAACTTCTGATAGTAAAACTCGAATATAGCTAGCACTGTTTGATCTTTAGGGGTTAAATTTATCATATAACTAATATACCATATCATAAAAACAAATAAACAAGTTTAAAACAATAACCAAATAAAAGAGAAGAGTGCTTCTGTGGTGTAGGTCCCTAAAACTGAATCCCGTGAAAACAATTACCTACTTAATCCTGATTTCTTATGTACCAAACGAGGTTGTATTAAATATGTAATTTCCGAGCGAAATATGTATATTTCATCCACCTAAAAGCAGGTTGTTCCCTCCTCGGAGGTTCCTGCTAAATTGCGCTTCAATTTGCTTACAAATATTCAAATTAATCCCTCGAAAGCCTGAAGTTGTTCACATGTTAAATACGGCACGAACTTAAACGCGTTTGATAATTAAAACTAAATTAGATTAAAATTAACTGAGAAGGCCGTAATGTTGAATGCTTGAGGGCTTTTGTAAGACAGAGAAGGGTAGTTGGGAATTAACAGCTGTCTTTATCGGTCACGGTGATGAAGGAATATAGGTAATTGTCAAATTGAAGATCATTATGTGGGACGAGTTTATTCACATTAAAATTGGAATCGTTTTTGAGTTCGTACGAGGTTAGCTTTGTCATTACAGCTGACTGTACAGTCACGAGCATGAGTTAATATCTTCTGCTTTTTGTAAAAAATAAATCTAACATGCAATAGCACGTAAGCGCAGATTTGAATAACGTTGAGGAAGGATTATTATTAAAAATTTATTTATTAGTAAAAAAAAAAATAAGCAATTTTGGATGGGTGACCAAAAACTATATTGTATCATGAGTTCCTCCGTGCTTTGGCAGAAAAACAATCAAAAACTCGGGTCTCGACGCGTCTGGCGTGATCAATTGCTTACGCTTTACGTGTGCGAAGGGCCTTAGTAAAACAAAGGAAACTTGAAATTTCTATGCCTGTCACCTTTTATAGCGGTAAATCAGAGAGGGATGGAATCTGACTTTCGAAATCAAAGGGACTACTTACACTTATTCATCGCCATTCAACATTTTTCTATGTGAAACGACGATTTTATATGAGATGCTTACGCGGCTGAACAGACGCGGAAAGCTTAACAAGCTCCTTACAAAAACTGACGTTTCCTATAGACAAACGCTGAATGGAGTTGAATATGTGTTTTGTTATATAGCTTTAAACTTATTGATTTCATTGAAGAATTTCTTTGGGGTATTACGTAACCACATAATGCTGTCAACTATACTATTGTTTTTAATTTAGCAATTCTGAACCTTGAATCCTTTGCAAAACAAGCCACATCACTTTTGAGAGTGTATTAATGAAAACAAATATCTAATTTGTTAGCAGATTATGATGGTTATACAAATTGGCATAGATTATTAAATATGACCCAGTTTTATACTATATCGATTTTTCTTTTCTCTAGCAATTTATACTACTGGATATTCTATTTCTATTATTGGCACTTCGGTTTTTGAACGTAAAATTTATTTAAAGAAAATTGTAGAAGTTTACAAATACAAATTACTGAAATAAGTTGTATACTGGCTTAATTTCAATTTCTCAATTAGGATACAAACCTAGAACCTTTAGGTGTTCCTAAATTCTTAATAATCAATATTGCTTCACAGTTATCAAGATAACCCGTTATAACTCTTAGAATTTCTAAATAATTGGAAGCACACCTTATAATGCTTCAACATCTATCATATAATAATATCTATCATATTTTACTTATCATTTTAATCAGAAATGAATTTGTACGCCATCATGGCAAAAACATGTACATTTACTCATGTTTTAGAAATAAAGAATCTTTATCTTTATCTTAAACAAAAAAGTTTCAGAACTCTCGAAGCATAAGTCGAACTCCTTATTAAACTATAGGCAACAGTTCTCTACAAGCTTTCTGACATCATGTTTTATTAACAAGGGCTTAAGCTTTTACCGATACAAAATGCTGTAAACTTGGAAACACACCACTAAATATGTGCCGCTTAATTTCAAACTTAAGTAGTACAGCTTATTTTTAATCAGAGACGGAGACAAACAGAGATGGAAAAGATAATAATATTGTGTCTGGGTGGCTAAAACTCAGTTGCACAAAGATTTTTTAAAGACGACATTTGTTAATGAGACATTAAAACTTTAAAGTTCATTAAATTAAAAATTGGAATACAAAATAGTTCTAGCTAATGTCTCTTTAGCATTGATAGGGTGCTAATGTCGTTTTGTGCAACGTAAAAACTACGCTAAGGTGTTCTTTTGACACTTCAATAAATAAATTTAATGGAGCATTAGGGATGATGCCGACATTGAATTTTAAAGTTCGTTTCTGCAACTGGGTGTTAATATACTCTTTGATTACTTACAGCTAACATTTTTTTATTGTTAATACAGAGTAAGAGCTAGTACAGAGTGAACGGTTTTAAAATAATTATGTAAAATTGTGTTTCTTTTGACTTCGTATATGCGTAGTAGTTACCTCTTTTTAAAAAAAAACAAATTATATAAAAAAGTAACTACCACCAGTACACCATTTTGGTGCTAGAAATCAAACAAAACCAAAATATGGCTTTGTTTTACTGGTATGTTTCTGTGTACGATTATAAGCACACATATTTATATTTATTTTTGTCAACATTTCTGACAATGAGGAGGGGAGGAGCTCGGTGGCGTAGTGGTTAATACGCATTGGCTTTCGATTAAAAACAAAGCTAACTTCGCCATGGTCAGGCCGTGGATGGGTGACCAAAACTTTGTGATCTCGAGCTCCTCCGTGCTTCGGAAGGCACGTTTAGCCATTGGTCCCGGTCCCTATTGCAACTGTTTCTACCCATCAACCCACATTGCACCAGCGTGGTGGTGTTACGGCCCATACACATTCATGTGTTTCTCAGTGTAGGAAGGCCTGAGCCCAGTAAAGGAACGTATATAGGCTGACTACGATATAATTTTATCCGGTGTTCATGCTAAGAGAAAATCAGAGATATCACCTTGTTTGCCATTTTCGCTTAGTTTTCCATAGTTTTTATCGCTATGCTTCGCCCGCTCGCCCGCTCGTTTCTCTATGAGGAAGGCCTGTGCCCAGCAGTGGGACGTATATAGGCTGAGGACTGACAATCAACAAATAGATTCTGTGCTGTATATTCGCGTTTAAACAATAGGCTACTCCCTACTGCTTATTTATTTACAAATCTTTTCGATAAAAAAAAGTAACGCTCAGCATTATTCGAGGCTTTACAACAAGGATTTGTAATTATTTCTCCAAGCTTTTGTCCGCCTTATAATGTTTGCGAACTTTTTCGGCTCACAAATCGCGAAATTCGCAACTCATCAATTGAACCTTTCGAATTGTGCTTTAGGCATTGTAAACGTGAAATCCGAACATAATTAAACTGAAATAACGAAATTCCCAATACGACGATGTCACAGAAGGCTTAATATGGGGTGAATGGCAAATCACCCGTGGGGGGGTTGTATTCACCAATTTATATGGATTCAGCGAATGATATGCGGTAATTGTAAACTTTTATGTATTAATGCGATTTTAATGATAACATTTCTCATGGATTTACGTCCGAAACGGGGTTCACAACAGGTATATAATTAACTAAGGTTGAGTTTTTTGATCCGTGGTCAGGTTGACCAGTAGGTTAAAATCAAAATAAAAAATTATTTCATTTCATACGCTAAACTTAGCATTTAAAATCGTCAAAATTATACATAGTAAAATATGAACCAATGGAAAAAACGTAAGATGTCATGAGATGACAGCTTGTCAATAGTCGAATTTTCTAACTTAACAATTTGTCAAGATGACAAATTGTCACACATTTTCGTCACGCGTTCCGTTGACGATATTAGACGGTCTAGGTCTAGAATTTAACTTTTGTGGTTACAGATCATAAACCTCCCCATAAATAAAGCTTTTACCGTTTTAATCTGGAGAATATCAGTAAAATTTTAAAGTAAGATTATTTGTTTCTGTCCTTCCTCATAACATTGAGGCTCGAGATTGTAAACACCAACTTTACAAAATTTTGGTTTATTTCTGTCCTTCTCTCCTCAATACAGTTAGAAGATAGACACACAATTTAGATTAGTTTGGTTTAGTTTGTGCTCACGGAATCGACCTCAATATCTTATTTATCATACACAAAAGACTATCCGAACTGCAATTAGCTGTCAGTATTTTTTGTTTGGTTACGTTAAAGTTGTTAAAGAATCTCTTTTCGCACGTTTTAAAAAGCAATTAAGTAAAAAATCAACGTGAGGATAGACAAAATACAAGCGACAGAATTTTTTTGTTGAAATAAAATTAGCGATGATAATATTATTGTTGTATCTATTTTCTTAAAAGCATAAAATAGGTTAAATTTTCCCAACAAAAGTGTTTTTGCGTGTCAAAAGTCAGACTTTATTTCAGTAACGTCCATCCATTTCACTGTCAGCATAAGCATAATTTTAAATAAAGGAATGTTTTCCATAAGATAGCTTCTTTTAGGGCCTAAAAACTCATTAATAATATTATGTTGAGTAGGATCTTTCTACATCAATCAATTTGAGCGAAGATATCATCAAGGTTTCGTTACTGTATGTGTACTGATCAAATATAATTAAGTTTTTATGGACAAAACAGTGGGTTTATACTTTTATGATTTAAAAAAGAATATATCAATTTAAAAATAAAAAAAATTTCTTTTGCATATTGAGTAATATTGTAAGGAATTTTAACATTTTGATTAACATAAAACTCTATTGCTTGTGACACCTATCGTTGATTTTATGAAAATGTTTAGATAATAATATCCCTTTATTTCTCGTTATAAGTTCTTTGAGCTTATAACTTCATAAAGCATGGGCTTTTCACCCGAAAATAGTGGAAACAATTTTATAATATCAGCTTAAACATTCTCACCAAAGAAAAACTCTAGGACAAAAATGAATTGTGATTTGGCTGTAATTCTCTGTTGCGTCCTGATATTTTTCGTAAAGACATTTCAAATTCACATTAATTTTATGAAAAAATTTGTCGAAATTCGTAGTAGAAGCGATTCGTTTTTAAATATTGGCTAGCTGCGTAGGTAAGTGCGGCAGAGGTACTTAATTACATATGTAAAAGATAGGATGACAGTTCAAGTACAAACAAATACTTACTTCAGCTTGCTCCAAGTAATTTTGTACTTATTATGCTACCTAAAATACCGACATACAACCCCACATCAGGACCCGCCAACGGAGCCCCCCACGGACCCGCCTCGTCAGCGGCCGACGACTTACGAGCGCTGGACTAATTTACGACTACCCCCAAATAATGGACAGTATGTACTGAGATAATATGGGATATTTTACGAGCTTATTTGTGTAGTATTTAATGACTGTCTTCTTATTTTTGTGACATAGTAAAATTATACATTTCGGTAAAAAAATATATGCATACGTATATGTAAATCTCTCTGGGTCTTTTAACTTTGATTAGAGAACTTAATATTTTTAAGACGGTCGTAGCACCAGGAAAACTTTCGCTCGCAAACGTGAAAAGGTGGAATTAATTATCCAGTAAATCAGGGCTATTTTTTTTTCTTCACCCCAGCAGTGAGCTGGCTTAAATAAAATATTAACATAAACATCCATACACATACATATAATCACGACTATTATCCCCAAAGGGTTAAACAGAGACTAGGCTAAACCACCGCAAAAATAGTACATTGCCATAGTCCGCGCTTCACCAAGCAGTGACAGCACTCAGCGTGACTAGTAGTGAGCCCGTCGCCGCTATAAGCTATTGGATGTTGTGCAGTTCTAAGCCCAAGTCGCCTTTTACGACACCCAAGGGAAGAGACGGGTTGGTAGTATTCATTTAATGAGGCGTTACGGCTTTTAATATAAACATTAACATTTAATGCAATATTATCTTAGATGTATTATTTGTTTTTTTAACATACACAGTAATTGAAAGTTCAATAAACTTAATTTGGAGAAGTATTAACAAAAACCATTTAGTCTAGATTGTTGATAGATCGATACACTTTAGCATAAGGTTGATCGATTCGGGCTCAACGGACCATCGTCGCGGCGATCATCTGGAACGTGAACGTGTCTCGATGTCGTGTGGTGTAATAAACCCTATTACCGAGTTCATATGGATATGTCTTCAAATCAGCCGGTTCACGGGGTCGGTGCGCTGTCGGGTAATCCGGGCTTATCACGGCAATGCAATTGATGTAAACCACACGTTTTGACTTTGTTCGAAAATGTTTTAAGGTATTTCAAGATAATTGTATATTGAGGACCAGTGTCCACCTTTCTCAATTCGCATATTTAATGTTATGTTTTATGTCCTGAGTTTGTTCTAAAATGTTCGAAAATGTTTTAAGGTATTGCAAGATAATTGTATATTGAGGACCAGTGTCCACCTTTCTCAATTCGCATATTTAATGTTATGTTTTATGTCCTGAGTTTGTTCTAAAATGTTCGAAAATATTTTAAGGTATTGCAAGATAATTGTATATTGAGGACCAGTGTCCACCTTTCTCAATTCGCATATTTAATGTTATGTTTTATGTCCTGAGTTTGTTCTAAAATGTTCGAAAATGTTTTAAGGTAAATTTCAAGATAATTTTATATTGAGGACCAGTGTCTATCTTTCTCAATTCGCATATTTGGTGTGTTTTATGTCCTGACCACAAAAGTCAACAGTTAAAATACATTGGATACAGCTCATACAGCTCCCGACATGAGTTTTATAAACTGCTTTAACGTTTCATATCTGTCTCATCATCGTTGTCAGGATCGTCTTATAACATCTGTGGCGGTTTTTATATTGAGTAAGGCCCAATTGCACGATCGAGAGTGGTTGAGTGGTCTGTACGCCTTGAGACCGGCGTACAGACCACTCGACCACGGAGGTCGTCATTACATCAAATACACTACTAACTCCTTAAGGGCGGCAACGCATCTGCAACTCTTCCAGTGTTGAAGATGTCAATTATTTCCCACGTCAATCAATCATGTGAGTCAGTCAATCAATCAGGTAGTCAAAAGAATCAGGTGAACCGTCAGCCCGTTTGCCTCCATCATATATATAAAAAAAATCATTTTTGCAAGTTCACAAACGGAAGGATAAAAAGCTTAGTAGCTTATCTTATGCTAGGTATTCTACTCAACTTACACGTCGTAACAGGACAGTACGAGATTGAGAAAAAAAATAACTTTACATTGATATTTTATCTATACTAGCCTAATGTGTTATGTAAATCAGTAGCAATTTGCTACGTGCTACGTTATCGTAGTGCAGGTGCTACGTGAGTGCTACGGTTGTCGTAGCTGCATGCTACACACCTGCTTTACGAATTCAGTTGCATATTGTGGTTCTGCACGAATGCTTAATTTATTTTAAGAGTTCAATATTTTTAGGGATATGGGAATATTATAACTGTAAATTAACATAATTATCTAAACTAATATCATAAAAAAGAAAGAAAAGTTTGTATATTTGAATTAATCTCTGGTATTACCGTGTAGTATACATATTAAATTTATGGTACTGGTACAATTTTGAAAATGATATTGTATTTGACCTTTTCTCTAAAATTACATATTTTTTCTTTTAGAGTGATGTCAAATTTAAGTTTTTAGTTTTGTTTTATGATGATGTATGTGCAATGGAAAGGTAATTTTCCACCAGCGAGGCGAGACGAGACCAGAATTGAAATGAACTAGTGTGGATTGGCGAGAATATGCGAGGCGTGAATTGAAATATTTCTTGGTGTAAAAATGAACCGTATAAACTTAAACGTTCCGATATACAGTATAAACTTAAATGTGATATTTGATATGATTTCAAACCCAGTAGGTGATTTTTCACCAGAGGGTCGAGACGACATTGGAATTGATATTTGTGAGCCAAATTTTCAATCCTTACTTAGCGCATCTTTGGTGGAAACAGTATGGATTATTGGATATGCGAGGCGTGATTTGAAACAGTATGGATTATAGGATATGCGAGGCATGATTTGAAATATTTGTTTGTATAAAATAGAAACGTATTGCTTCCTCGTCTCGTCTCGCCTCACTGTGGTGAAAATCACCTCGCGCGATCTCGCGATAGCTATTAACGGATTTTTTTTGTGGAAAAATGTCAGTGCAATTTCAATTCTCTTCTCGCCTCGCCACTCTGGCGATCACCTGAAGACCTTTAATTTCAGAATAGAAAATTGAAATAAAAACCATATTAGGCAGCACTACGAGCATAGAACTTTCGATATGCCAAATTTGTTTTAGATCGACAATTGTCTAAAAATTCGACAAATTTGACAAATAACCCTAAGGAGTGAAAAGGACGGATGCTTTTGTCGATCAAAGATGGCGACTGTCGATGTTCTATGTTACGCACTGCAGTTCTTACTAGCACTTCAGAATAACAATTTAAGCACAAAAAGCAATGACGCAGCCTCAGCCTGTTGTACCTTCGCACACAAAACTTGTAATGGATTCGTCGAGTGCCGAGGAGTTGCACCGAGTACAGTGGCGCAGTTTTCAGTTGGGACTTGTTGCGGCTTTGTTCTGGCTAGTTATATGAACATGTTCAGTGTAGAGATGCCCAGAAGTTTCTATTGCAATGGTAGTGTCTGTCCTCTATGTAACTCTGTGGCTGCACTGTGCTGGTCTCGAGGTGTGGTTATCTGTCAGTTCTTGGGTTCGTATTCCGTTGGAAGAGATGTTTGTGCGATGAATACCTATTTTATTGTATTTGTGCTTAAATCCCACTCGACTCCAAATACATGTAACCAATTTTGACAGTAAAAAACTCTTATATGAAGGAAATTAAGATTGTCACCTCAAAAATGTGTATACATATTTTTGTTCTCGACTGTACCTACCAATGTAAATTAACTTGGACGCTATATCATATAACCTTATAACTCAAGCCTGCAATATAACATTTGGGCTGGGCTGATTGGTGTGATCGTAAGAAATATTTTTATAGTACGATCTAATATAATTAACGGATGAATATCAATATTATAATGCCGAGTTAGGACGGACCGGGCACTACTCGTACGAGAGGCCGCGGGAAACATGTTTATGATCCCACCTCCTGTACCACTAAGTTTTGAATGAAACTTATGTACAGTTCATGGTGAATATCGCTTGCCTCACATTGTGCCCGGTGCATGGCAACAGGCTCGCCACTTGTTACATGGGGATCTAACATATCTGCCGAAATGTGGGTGTTTAACACCTCTGCCTACCCCTTCGGGGAAAGAGGCGTAATAATATGTTGTGTTGATAACTTTGTTATAATACCTTATGTATTAAAATGGCCAATATTACTCATACAATGTCCAAATAAGGTGAAGCTTATTTTCAGTCTAGAAACAGAAATAATAAAATTGTTTTTATTATAAAAGATTTCTTTTATTACCTGTCAGTCAGCGTCAAATAGTTATTATGTATTGTCAACAATATGGAAACTTCATTTGTACCGATATTATTGACTTTTTCTATTTATTTGCCGTGTCTATTTATTTTAACACCCTTGCTATATGACGATGACTGTGGGATGAACAACAAGCATAGTGTACAAGCGCAAAAAGGGAACATTATAATAAAACCTTATGAAATATCATTTATGAATGGTGACAGTTATTTCCAGATTAAAGATTACTGGCTTGACGATTCATGAAGCCGTTGACAGTAATCGGGGTGCGAATTCGGCCCGGTCACCAGCTAATTAGTCCCGACCCGGAACAAACGCCCGGATTACTTGCATTAATCGTATTAAATTTGTGTTCTATGATTTGAGGGTTAAGTCTATTTTCATGTATTTCGGTAATTCTATTTTAGTGTAAGCAAGGGTAATTTACTCGTTTTTATTGAGATACAATTTGAGACTTTAAGCGAAAAGTGAGAAGGTTTTTGTTAAGGAAGGTATCTTACCTCTGATTGCCGGAACAAATTATTATTATGGCGATAAATTTAGGTATGACGATGGTAGCTAGCCAGGCGGGCTCAGAAGCCCTACCACCAACCAAACCGAACCGAACCCCGGACCTCCCAATCTACACCTAGACAACTAGACTTATAGGTGAGGTGAGGTAGGGACTTATAACTAGAATTATAGGTGTCAACTAGACTACAGTGGCTCTAAAATATCTCTGAATGAGAACAGAATATCCGTTACTCATAATATGGTAGTAACATCACTAAATTCTGACGTAATGAAATGTTTGTGTGCAAGGTGGTTCAAGTTGGTTCCTATCTGCAGAACTACGCATCGTAAAGCTTGATCAAAGCCACTATACAGTGAAACTTTTTACTTTTATGATGTAACTTTCATCTCATATCTTGACGGTGCTTGCCGTAGAGACTTCGCTTGCAACATTTTCAATTTCGTATTTATTAGTTTCTTGATGGCTCGCTATGAGAGCGATAACTGTTTAATAGCAATGTCTTTGTATTTTATGATACTTTGTGGTTTCGGATGATTTCATCGCATCGTTAACCATGTATTTTTATTCTTTATGCTATTTAATAGCCCGTATACCTACATTATCATGTTAAAGGCGTTATAATCACACTAGAAAATGTTACTTGTAGAAATTCATCTGCTTGTTGAATATACGAAACTACTTATAAACCCCACTAACAGATTAAAAATGATTAAATTTTTTTTTTGTAAATTGTTTCAGGTAACAGCTAAGACGTGAAAAACTGCGATAACTTAACTTCTAGAACGTCTCGTGCAAGTTAAATGTGAAGTACGTATTTTACATGTATATTGAGATTTTAAAACCGGACATAACATAATATGTACCAAATGTACCAATTGGTTTTTTATTACAAGACCGCGTATTAGTGCGTGATTTATGGAGATACCTCCTTTCTCTTCAAGTTACAAATAACACTGTAACTGCTACAAATTATAGCGCTCGTGTATTTTAAGTGACACCATCATCGAGGATGACGCAAGCGCCGCCAAATTAATGGCGTATTGCCCTGAATGTCCAGTAAAATAGGGTTTAGGTTCCGCCTGCCAAATCTCAGTGACACACTCATTACACGCTGAGGAGCCATGACGCAGCTACATTTGTCTCGGGGTTCCGCTTGTCAGCAAATAAGATCGATGTCCAAAATAAGTAAATGACATAATACATCAAACGTTTTTATTAACTACCTATTCCATAAATAGGTAACATTATTTATTTATTATATTAAGGCGGCTTACAGCTTACATAAGGAAATATATATGTACAAATATCGAACAGCCAATAACAATGCACCGCAGGTAACACTTATATACTTAATATTAAAATTCTCACATTAAAAGTAATCCCCTGACATGATTCTATTCACAGAATTTAAGCTCCTGCTAGATAGATAGATCAACCAGGCTTACGAACTTTATTAAACATCTTACAGACTTGAATTAACATTATGTTTGTTTATATATTTATTATACAAAACATAGGGGACCTTTCATTTTTTTTTTATTTAACTACTATTGTACACAAAAGAAAATTGACAATATTTATAATACAAAGTACACAAGGAAGTGCTTATTTGTTACAGATATATCTTCCAGAAAATTTTAATAACGAAGAAAAAACTATATTACCTATATTAACTTGGGATATACTTCTATAATCATCTGTGGCTTGTCAACACTAGAATAAAACCTTTTCACAGAATTACAAGCAACAGCCTTCAATTTAACCAATCCAATACAATGACGTAATACTATTTTATTTGAAGTGCCTCCAGCCAACCGTGCCAAATGACTGCATGATTTGCTCTCACTGTTATACCAAGCTATACAAAATCTTACGACATACGGCGCCAAAGATTAATTCATTATACACACACATACAAAAGTTTATAGATTGCTCTTCAGAATACGGAGTTCTGATACATAATATTAGTATAGCAATATTTGTGAATTCATTTCCATGTTTGTATTGATGTAAATAAATATTGGTTTATTTTCACATGGTCTGTGACGAAGGATATATATAAAAAACATGGGAAACATGTTTTCTTTTTTGTGGTTTTATTTACAAAGTTGATCAAACTATTCGTGTCACAAATTGAAACGGTAAAATACTAACAGTAATAAAAGTAGAATTTGTTGAGGGTTATGATGGTAATCGCCTACAATTACTGTATTGGTACTGATACATATCGGCAGTTACCAATGATTTATATTCACAATACCTGAATAAAGTTTTATCTACTGAGTTATAATATTGTAAATACTTTGTATTGGTTTTATAGTTATATTTGGAAATGAAATTACGAGTTTTCTTTCAAAAACTTTAAACAGTTAAAAGTTACAAAATCTTTAGATAGATAGATAAAATTCTTTATTGCGACTTATGAAAACACAGAAATACTTATTGATAGCGTGTGAGAGCGTGGACTGTATTAAAATTAGATGAAAGACGTTAAAAGGTAGACACGGGTTTATTTATTTATTTATACTTTATTGTACATACAACATATTTAAAGAAACAAAATAGACAATTTAAGAAAACTCAAATGTACAATGGGCGGCCTTATCGCTAAGAGCGATATTTTCAAGACAACCTTAGGATGGACAGGAAATAGATCACCAAGAAAGGAAGGCTGTAGGTATATCATAGATGAGATAACATGGATGCTTACATAATAATAAAATACACATAAATAAATTAGATAATATAATAAATATAATGTACTTACATAAAATTGATGCATACATAAAATACAATACAAATATATATCCAAACATACATACAAAAATAACATATATAAATACAAATAATAAACTTGAAATAAATAAATATGATACATCAATAGACCCGAACATTATGACGAAATGGTTGGTATCAGTGACAAATAATATTTCTTTACAAGAATCTTAAAGGCGCCCAAGGTCTGAGCCCGCCTAATCTCAATAGGCAATGCATTCCACAAACTAGCAGCTTGTACAGCGAAAGATTTGCTGTAAAATTTAGAGGAGTGCATTGGAGTGGATAAGGTTAAATTCTCTGAAGATCGTAAAACTCGTGATTGGGTATCGTTCCGAAATTTAAACATTGCTTTTAAATAGGAAGGGGAATTGGGAAAAAACAGGATAGAATAGAGGACAGAAACAATGTGGGCATTCCGGCGAAAGCGAATGGGCAACCACTTGAGCTTAGTGCGAAATTCAGAAACATTGTCATATTTGCGTAAACCAAATGTAAACCTAATGCAAGTATTTTGAAGCCGCTCAAGTTTATTGAGTTGCTCATCAGTGAGGTCAAGATAACAGGAATCAGCATAATCAATAAGTGGAAGGAGAAGGGATTCAGCAAGCGCAATCTTTGTAGCAGTAGGGAGGAGGGAGTTACGAACTCTGCGAAGGGATCCGGCAGACGCAAACAGTTTTCTACTGACTTCCTGCAAATGAAACCTCCAGTTAAAATTTGTATCAATGAAGACACCCAAGTTTTTTACATTTTTACTAAAAGGGATTAGGACCCCATCAAACATTACCGGAGGCAACGTTGGCCAGTAAATTTTTGAGGTCATCCCCTGGGTACCAATAATAATTACCTGGGTTATTGAAGGATTGACTAGTAGTCCATAATTATTACTCCATTCGCAAACGGACGCTAGATCGCAGTTTATTTTCTTTATAGCTTCAGTGAGGTTATCTAACGGAGTCTGAAGGTATATCTGTAAATCATCTGCATAAAGGTGGTAGGATGAAGATAGAGTAAGCTGAGATAAAGAATTTATAAAAATCACGAAAAGTAAAGGAGATAATACGCCACCCTGCGGTACACCGGCGGATGTGTTGCTCCACGCAGAATAGGAATCTTCAACGCAAATCCGCTGTTGGCGACCAGACAGGTAACTAAGAAACCAGTCGATTGCTATAGGAGATATGTTAATAGAGCCCAAAATCCCCAGCAGTAAGTCCAAGTCCACAGTATCAAAAGCGTTTATTTGGGGGTTTATTTAATAATTATTTTGAAAAGCTACGACGACGACCTGACGGCTAATCTGATAAGACAGTAATAAAAAATACAGAGAAATGATAATAGACAAAATGTATAAACGATATAAAAAGGAGGTAACGTCTCAGTCATCGCCAACACTGCAAGTAAAAAATACAATGCAACACAGGCGGACTTATAGTTAATAGCAATATCTACCAGGCAATTGGGATAGAATGATAGAAAAGGACGGTGTCATATTCTTAGGATACATATATAAAATATAATATATCATATGTATCTTTATTTATTTTGTACTTCGTCAATTTACCTGTCATTTACTTTTGTCAAAATGTAAAAGTTTGAAATATGATGAAAAACTTCAGTAAATGCCATTTGTTAAACAAACTTCATCCCACAAACATCAATTTCTTTCAGAATAAAACTTCTGTTACACCTTAACACCTGTTTAAAAACGATAAGTCTGAATTGCCACGACTTTACATTTTAAAATATCCGAACAAGTCGGAAACTCACTATCGGAGTTCTAAAACGGACTCAACAAAGGCTTGATCGGAACGTTCCCGGAACACTTCCGCTTGTGGGAGAGGGGGGGGGGGGGGTTGATCAACGGGGAATCGAACCGGAACAGCCTTTGTCGCGTTAGCCGTGCGAGCGGGAAATAAATGTTGCCTCTGGGTTTCAGCTGCTGTGGCTAGAAGCGTGATCTGAGTGAACATGGTTTATTCGTAACTTATGTTTTAATATTTATGTAGATTTCTGTTAGGATGTGATTGATGAGGGTCCTAAATGTCTGTAGGGGGGGAGGGGGTATTTATAAGGCTTGTAAGAAAATATTAATATCTTATTTATATCTTGTATATAATAAAATACACATAAATAATATAGATATACGAATGTAAGTTGTAATATGTTCGGAGTATGTAGTTTTGTCTGTTTTATTGATGACATGGGCCAGGCCACAGGAAACAAGAACGACCTACAGCAACGGTCCAAAATCTCATGAGGTGGCTTAGCCTAGATCGGAATAGGATATATATTATATTCCAAGTGCATTATTATTAGAATTTATGATTTTGGTAGCATTCAGTTTATCAACGTCCATTTATATTTATAATCTGAACAGATTTTTTTCTAAAACCATTCTAAAATCCTTCCGTTAATTAATTCATCGTGGGTAATCTGTACTAAAAGCTTTTGATTTAAAGATTAACTATTTTCCAATGACCCTGCTCATCGCGTGATACGCCCTCTCAATTGACCTTTTACCGACGAGGGTAAGTGGCTAAGGAATTAGTGATGCTCTCATCAGGTTATGTTGTCGATGTATCGATGAAAATGATACCATAATAATAAACAATTTCTTTACATGTTGGCAATGAACTATTTTAGGTATCAATACATTCTTATTGTTTAAATTTATTTATTTAAAATATGCAAAATTCTATAATGTGAACTTGTGTAATGATCTATGTTGAACTATATGTAAAATTTAATTTTATTGAAGTATATAAATACTGCAATAAAATAAAATAATTCACACATGTCCGAATTTACAATAAAATATCGTTTTCTACGAGTTATCCTTTGGCCCAAGCAGAGGTTGAAGTCACTACAAGTTACTTACAATTTACATTACATTTTATGTACTTGCCATATGATAGAATAATATAGATATGTAACAATTTCTTATTATAATACATCAATCAACAATCATTTAACATTATAATTCTGTAGTTGTACAAGAATATATCATTCAAATTATTATTTGTTCGTCAAAAATCGAAACATGATTATTATTAACTAATATGATTATTATTTTATTTTAACTATTTGTCTTTAACTAGAATAAAATCTTAAACAATTTAATAACGTAATGAAACAAAAAAATACCATTTATTATACTTATTGATGAAATGAATAATTTAGTATATAGTTTTCTGTTTTAAATTTTTGTCAACTCCATCACTCCTAACCTTCAGACATGCCATCATCTATACGTGGATGACTTGTTATTTTATTTTCAAGCCAGTATTTCCGAGCTAAGTGATGTTATTAAATAAAAAATGTAAATGCCAGGCCATATTGGTTGGCAGCTCTCAAATGTTGGCCAAGCTCGACATGAACACTGTTCCCCCTCTAGTATACAATAGTACTATCATCGATATTTCTCCATTCGTTAAAAACTTGGGTCTAATTATTGATAGTGCGCTGAGTTGGGCTGAGTTGGCGCCCTCAGGTCGACGTGGTGTGTCAGAAAGTCACGAATGTACTGAGGTCATTTTATCAGTTCAAACATTTTCTCCACCCGTCCACCAAAACGTTATTGGTCCAATCGGTTATATTTCCAATAATGGATCATGCCGATGTGTGTTGCTGTGACATGACCCAGGAGTTGTTGAATAGACTGGAGAGACTTCAGAACAACTGCATTAGGTTCATTTTCGGGGTGCGTAAATTTGACCATATTTTGCCATACCTGGAGAGGACACTGCGAAGACACTGTCTACACTTTTCTCAATTCTTCCGACCCAGCCACTCCCGAGTACCTGAAATCGAGATTTGTGTACTTAAAAACTAATAACAGCTTGAATCTCCGTTCCAAGAACAAGTTAACATTGCGCACTCCCTCTTATCGGACCAAATACATGCTGAGTTCATTCACGTTTCAAGCCACCCAGCTTTGGAATGCGCTCCCGCTGCAGTGTCTCGAGCGCCCAGCAAACTACCGTTCAAACGCTTAGTTCGTAAGCACTTATTATCTGACATATCGAAAGCACATATTGTATCTTAATAATTTTTTTGAATTATTTATTGTGTGTAAGTTTTTGTAATATATTTATGCATAATTATTTATTATTGTTATGTATTTTTTATTTCCGTAGTATATGTATATTAATGTTGTATATAACATTGTGTGTAGGTATATTATATTCTATATTCATATGTATTATGGTGATTTATATATTTTAGTGTATTTATTAATGTACTTTTAGTTCTTAGTAGTATATACTTTTGTTGGTTTTTCAACTTTTTTGTACCGCAGTTTTAGCTCTCCTCACTTTGCTTTCCGGTTGACTGGTAGAGAATGCCTCAAGGCATTAAGTCCGCCTTTGTCGTGCATAAAGAATAAATAAATAAATAATTGAATCCCGGATTAAAACTCGGAATCCCGAGGAATATATCTATATTAACATCAATGTTTGCCGTCAATAAACCTTAATAGTTCTTTCTACACCGATCAGTGGTTAAACATAAGATTCTTAATTTTGTTAACAAAAGCGTAAATAAATAAATGCCATACACACGTTAAACTGTTCGAGACAGTTATCGATAAATATGACATCACTGTCGGCGAAGATTCGCCGAATCATTTACAATTTTACATGTAATATTCCCATCACGCTCCACAATCGCTCTTGAATAGATCCCGAAAGTTATTGTAATCCAAAATATTATGTCTACATTTATGTGAACATGAAAAATTCTTTATAAGAAAGTGTTGAGTTACGACGTTTTCAAGAAAATTTATTCGACCTTTCCGTCTTACATTTTGGTTTGTTCGGGCGTTGCTTCAAGCTATTTTGTGAGTGGAAATCAAATCATAAAATATAACATTATTTTCGCAAGTCGCAAAAATATTTATAAGGAAGAAATTAATTCAGACTGTTGTTGTATTTCTACGAAATAGGCTGGCTTTTGTATTAGAACTTAAGTTGTGCGGCCTGTTTCTTAACTTAATAAAATGTCTCATCAAGTAAAATATTTTATGAACGATAGGTTGGTGTGGTATACGATGAACAAAGATAATGTAGATTCTAGAAAAATTCTAAGTTTAATGCCAACCCCTCTTACATCCATCCGGATGTAAGAGGGGTTGGCATTCGGGTGCTTAACACGTGAATCTTGAGCACCTGGGAAATTCGTGTTGTACCAATTTACCTAAGAAGTGGTTAGTAAGTTTGCCAGAGCTAGTTGAGGGAGCACTGGATTCGTCTCTAGTGCTGTCTTCATATGCTTCTTCTTGATTTTTACATGAAAGGTTGTATTGCTCACCATTTTTATATGGTAATGTTACACATTTTATAGAGAAAAAAAATAGTTGTTCTTAACAAACGCAGATTTCTTGAAATTGCTTCTATAACGATAGTTATTTACTGTTATTTATAAAGTCTTGAGTAGTGTTGTAGTTACTTGGAGGTTTTAAAATTACTAATGTTAGAATAAGATATAGTAACACATTTTTTACTTTAATTTTATATCTCTATGGTTTAATATAGGCTGGATAAAACAGTGTCTGAATCTGATATATTTATTGTTTACCGTGTTTTATTTTTTAGAGTTATTATATTATAATAAATTGTCAAAAAACTTTCAAAGCATATTCCATTGTGGTCCTAATGCCTCGCATTAATAAAACAATCACGTACCTTTGATCGGCTTTCAACATCACAAAGAACGGCTCCGATAAGGCAGCAGGCGTACCAATAACAATGTATAAAATACCGATATCGTATCAATGTATATGTATATGTACCGATATCAATGTATAAAATACCGATATCAGATTAATTTGAAATATGTTGGAAGTCACTCACAGCATCTATTGATGGATTCGACTGAAATGTTCGAATTTTATACAGCTTTCTAAAATGAGAATCTTTACATTGTATGTAAAGATTCAAAACCCATTACGATTATTCGAAATTTCTTCCTGCACTCAACTCTCGATTGATTGAATATTATGACAATGTAAGAACAAGCAGATTGTAAACGAATTTCATGACGTTTTATTGGAATATAAACCTTATTTCTTGTTACTTAGGCCTTAAAATTGAGGTCTAACTACTACTTTAAGTTGATATGAATATCCGAATTAATTATGTTTTATTTTTTAGACATCTAGCTTTATCCCGCGGCTTCGTTTGTCTTAAATTGAGAGTATCGAAGTTTAATCATAGACTTTTATTTTCAAAATTTTGTTTTGATATTGAACCCACGCTCAAACCACTACGCTACAGAACTGTTCGTTCAACCTTTATTATATAAAGTAAATCCCATTGATCTAAAATATAGCTGACATGTCTAAAATACATATGATATGTTATATTATTAATCTATTCCACGTAGTCTGCGGTTAGTAAGACATTGAGGGATTATTTCCATCTACAAATCCATTCTAAAATAATCCTTTTGAACCTCACGTCACTATGCGTGTCACATTAGATTAGTATTACTTTAAGTCAAAGTCAAATTAATGAAGAATGTTATTATTCGGTAAGAACAAATAATACCGTTTCATCAGGATTTTAGGAATAAATGTGACAATATAACCAATATGATTTTGAATTCAAATTCAGAAATATTACAGAATCCCCTACTCAATATAGTCAAGGCTTCCATGGTAAGCTGATTCCCATAAAAAGTTTAAATAGAACGGATCTAAACAAGTCACAGCCCAAACCAAAGGGCACAGTGACCTTAATAAAAACAAGTGAAATACGCGAAAGGATCTTACTGTGGGTTCCTAAAAGCACTTTGGATTCTGTGTTAAATTCTTGACACTTAAACGAGTTTTATTGTATTAAAATAAATACTTCAGGCGGTAGCTTAGCTCAAAACGAACACCGCAACAGTAACATCCTGTTACGAGTAAATGTCTTATTTTATGAGTGCTTTCTGCAACAGACATTCGGGTAGGCTCTACATATATTTTTTTTTGGATATAATAAGGCATCTAGTAGTTTCACGGTGTGAAAAAATTGTATAATTGCAAAAATATTTTCTATACATTGTCTACTTCCGCAAGGAGTAAATATTTTTCTAAAACCTAAGAAATACAAAGTATTAAAATGGTTAATTTCTCGAGACCTTAGATATGCAAGAAATTAAAATGAAAAGAGAAAATATTAAATTTCCTGATCACCAATTAAACTTAAAAAATGACCGTCGCCGTGTCGAGGAACCGCTTAGGATCATCAGTTCTTCGTGTTAAAAAAATACAGCTATACAAAGATTTCTAGAAGCAAATTGAAAGCAACATTGCTTTAATTATCACCATATTCACATGACAAGGACTGCACATAGTCTGATGTTTTCCCGCAGGACGCCTGTTTAAACCTGAGCGCTGAAGTGTTTGAGCACACAAGCGCTGCAAGCGTATTGAGCGAGCGTAGCGAACACGGCTGTCTCGCGGAATGCGGTAGACATTGCGGAGTAGGTTTCATTTGTTTAGGTAAATTAAATCCTGACTGAATTACAGATGGGAATCAAAATTATTCCGTCGAAGGAATATTTTGTAGATTCTATTTTATTCACATATTTCGCTTCTTGGTCGATTTATTACTTTGTTATATCAGTAATGATCTTGTAATTCTGTTAGTTTTGAAATCAAAGACGTAGATCGTCGAGATGTAGTAAACGAACAATGTATGGATAATTGGATGTTCGTATAATAAGAAGAAATTATGAATACAGAAGTCATATTTATCTAAATGTAAGTACTTTGAGCTTGATCAAATAAGTAAATGAATATGTATATTACTTAGCGATATTACTCACTGTAAAACGATTCTTTTGCATTAATTATGAGCAGAGTTTCTCTTGATCGTAAACATTCAAAGTGTAAACAAACTCGGAAGTTCGATATCTAACCATTCGTTTCGGTTTCCAATCAAATGTCCGTTTATAAAGCGCAATTTATTTATTTTGGATCTGAGTATGTCGCCGCCGTTATTTCTCATTTCTATAATGAAATCTTTTACCGAAATTTGGGTTTGGGATAAACGCCACGATTTTCCCACAAATTTTATTTATCTGTAGGGCTACTTTAGCAAAATTAAGGTCAATATTTTTGATACTAAATTATGTTTGAGACTTTTGAAAAAAACATCCTTACTTGATTAAATTGTTAACAGTACCCGTAATGTATGTTTTCGTTGTAAAAATATCATCGCACTGTCTTGTAGTTGCGTTGAAGATAGAAAGTAGAAATTGACATTCTTGACATCTCTAACGTACCAAAAAATAAGACGTTTCGAAAATCTGAAATCTAAGATACGACAATAATTATAACTCTGTAATACTAAACATTTGACCCTTTATTCGTTTTATTACAACTACATCCAAGTAGAAACTCTTTACTTACCTCTTTACAGTCAATGTCTGTTTCAAGTTTGGCTTGCGACCTTAATAATTATTTAAATTGGTCCCGACCGGTAAATTAATTGAAACCCTTGAGGTGTCTCGCTCCCTTAAGATATTATAAAACATCTGGTTAAGTAATTTACTGCGCGTATAATTAGGACTTACTGCGATAATCTTCTGTATGAAACACTGTGAGTTTAATCGTGTTTAAATTTTGGAGATTCAACATCTACAATTTGAGTCCTTCTCGGCAAAAAATGGTACAGGTTATCAGAGAACAAGCCGTACAGAACAGTATTGTGTAAGTTTTTATTGTAAAAACTCAACTTTAATTGCGTTTAAAATGTCAATTGCTACGGGAAACGTGATTTTAACAACTTACCGATAAGGGCGCTTTTCCCGTTTCCCATAGAAAGACGGAACTTCTTAACGGAACTAAAAGATTTGATTTTTCAGTGAAAGCTTACACTAGGAGTACAGATCGTTGTTTTTATTAGAAAAAGCATAAAAAACGGACTAGTGTGCTGCTTAACATTCCGCACGCTTGGGTCATAGATGCTTAGTGCCTGATAATAAATAATAATATACTTTGGTGCTAAATAAACTCTTCATCATCCATGACTAGAAGAAGAAATAATTGAATATTACCCGTTATTAGATCAAACTCGGCCTTTATATCTGTAATTATTTTCAATTTATATATTTTTAATATTTTTTTTATAATTGTATAATAAATTAATCTGTTCACACACAAATTAAATCGCAGTCAATAATGAGAACAACCCCTATAAAATTTTTATGAAATTCAATTAGTAGCAGCGGACAATGATCAATTAAAAGTTGCATGTGTGATAGCATTGTATTGATTGACTAATGAACACTGGAATAAATTTATATACGAGTACTAAGATGGTAAAGCTAATGAGCTGTATAAATTTTTGTATGAAATGATGAAAGCTCCTTTCTGAAAACGCTGGTTTGGTGAATTATGGGCTTTTATGATTAAGAAAAACAGTACAGAAAAAATTGAAAGAAAATCAATGACATAGACATTAAACCAACGACAAAAATATCGAGAGTAAAGAAAGATAATGGAAAAGAGGACGGCTAAGGCCGCGCTCACTTTGATCACGTTTTCGTATGAACAAATCCACTATGGAACTACACGTGCTATCGAAAAGCTAATATACGAGTCACTGTAATAAAATACTGAATAGCATCAAGGTGTAAACACTATTTGAGGAGTTTCCTCGATTTTTCCTAGATTTCATCATCAGAACATATCCTGATAAATATGGGTCTACCTGTGAAGTCTTTCAAACAAATAAATAAATTTCGATCTCGGTTCAGGCGTCTTCGAGTAATCGAGGAACATAAAAAAATGATTCCGAAATGAAGACGGAGGAGGTGTTAAACCATAAACAGCAAACAATCTATAAAGAGAATTTATCAACAAACTTATCCATACTAATTTACCGACTTATAATTTATGTCTATTACTCTTAATATCTATGAGCCTCTAACAGGCAAGCTTAAAGTAGTTCTTATTATAAAGTCCCTAAGGCCCAACAGGGTTTGCAAAAAGCCTCTTGTTTATAGCTAATAATTTCACAAGCCATTATCCCGCCTACGAGGCGACACCGACTGCGGTGAGTAAAGCTATTTAGGGTATGAATATAACGACATTAATAATACACAAGTGTAGTAAAAGTCTTAAGTCTGCAGTAACGGAGTTTGTTGTTGACTACGTCCCTAGTTACTTATTTTAGGATCACATATAAGTAAGACTACGATTTTAGACCACTATACGATGACGAAAACTACCACCGACGAACGTCGGAACGACCATACGATGTTTTTGCGTTATGCTAGCAGAATACCAATAACGTTCGATCATAAACGTTCTTCATGCATTTCAGATCAAAATAAAATAGTGGAATTGGCGTACAGTGCCACAAACTTATCGACTTGGTGTCGAAAATCGGAACTAAGTGTCGCCATTATGATTATATTGTAAAAGTCAAGTTATGTTATTATTTAAGAGTTGTTTTCGCGACTAAATTCGACAACATCGATCTCCGCCTCCAGGTCAGACAAGTTAGTGGCACTGTAACAGCTTTTGCACACTGGACATAGGAAGTTATGTCGATAAATACAATAGCGATAATTATCATAAACATAATGGAGGCATGAGACAATGTTAAAATTAATCAATGGTATTTTCCAATAAACATATGGAATGTTAATTGGCCCAAAATTTCATTTTAGAATAGTCACCACATATTTTGGATTTAAAATTCGCATAAAGTTACACGTTCATCATCATTATCATCAGCTGTATGACGTCCACTTCTGGACATGGGCCTCCCCCAAAGATTTTTGTATCAATCGGTCCTGCGATACCCACATCCAGCGGCTTCCCACGACCTTTACTCTAGTAAAGGTCCCCCTAAAGTAAAATAGACCCCTACGAGGTGGACATACGATTTTTTTTTCTATTAATGATTTTATTTTATTTCAATTGCTAAATATTATGAAGTATAAAATATGACATTGAATTTATGTGCTGAGTCTTGTGTGTTATTCAATTATGACATTACTTGTCTTGTTTGTGACATTAATATTTTTGGTATTCATTAAAATGTTTAATTTCCATATTTTACTTTGACATGTAACCATTAATTTTATTAGTTTAAAATCATTATAAAAATCAAATAATTATTATTGTTTAATTAACCTTGTGATGATTAAAATCTTGATTACGTGAATAGAGAACGATAATGAATTATCCACACGATGATAAAAGAAGTGGATGCTGAGCTGGCGAGTGACAGAGGAGATTGGAAGAAGAAGGCATGTTGTGCCGACCCCACCAAGAGTGGGAAAAGGGCAAGAAGAAGAAGAGAATGAATTATCCAGACGAGACATGGCCTCTTCGTAGCGTGTCCCACGAGTCTATCAGAATTAAATCTGATCAGGGCTAATAATAGTAGAACAGCTTAACAAGATAAACTTGATAAAAATAATAAGAGAATGTATTTTGTAGCTTTTATGTTGATTACTTTTTAATATTAGAAAAGAGCTCAAATTAAAGTTACATTATATACATATACATACATTTATTTAATCACGACTATTATCCCCTAAGGGTGAGTCGGAGACAAGAGTAAAGCACCGCAGAATCAGTCCACTGCCATAGTCCGCGCTTAACCGAACAGTGACTGCACTCTGCGTGACAGGTGGTGAGCCCGTCGCCGCTATAAGCTATTGGAGGTTGTGCAGTTCTAAGTCCATAAGTCGCCTTTTACGACACCCAAGGGAAGAGATGGGTTGGTAGTATTAAAGTTCTCATAGAAATAAATTCCCAAATGTAACTGAAAACAACTCATGAAGCGGATTGACTAAAAGGGGCGTTGAAATTGATATAAACTATAGCTTTGCTGGCTTAAAAAATATTTACAAATTAGTATCAACTTTAACAACAGTAATTTGAAGTTACAGCAGTACAGCACAGTTACAGACACAGCAGCATAGCAGCAGCAGCAGTTACAGCAGTACAGTTACAGTAGTTTGACTTATTAAAACAAAAATAACTCAAAATCCGATCATAGCAAAAATTTGTTTCAAATCACTTGCTCATAAAACCTCGAAAAGCTAATCTAAAATTATTTTAGGCTTCACATATAGATAGATACTCTGTATTATCTCTTAATACCGTAAGTTGTGAATTTACAAGCTCGGGCAATTATATTACCAAGATTAATTTTGCATGGTTCGTCTGCTGGGAAATTAAACATTCTTTCATTTTAAATCAAGACAGATTGCTCTGGCTCAGCTGTAGCATCCCACAATAAATCAATAAAAAATTTGTTAACACGGATTAGTCTATCCAAATATGTTTCCGTATGTTCTTAATCAATAATGTTATTAATAAAGACCGTCATTTAAAAAATATATATTTTATGTCCCTTGTTCCTCTCTGAGAACTGGAATTTACGTATTGTATAGGTATAGAAGATATTCAAATTGATACCGTGATAATAACGATCTGTGGCAACCTTTATTGTCATTGAATATAAGTTACTTTACATACCAAATTTCAATTTTATCGACACTTCAAGCAACATTACCCCTATTCTATCCCAGCTAATACTGCAGAAAAAAGGATCTAAAAGGATCCTGTGATTTTGTCAGTACCCATAAACGGCACCTAGTATTCATTCGCGATACCGGCTGCGTAATAAATGAAGATAGGTCGCGAGATTGGGCCGGACACGCGCAGAGCGTCCGATAGGCAGCGATGGGCTCTACGATTGCGGCAGTGAAATATATTTTAACGATAATACACTTAGAACTGAAATGTGAGAAGGAAAGTTATGAATCTGAGAGTGGTTGGTATGGTAATATGAGAGTGGTATGCAGAGAGGAACCGAATAAAACGATGAATTGTGTTAACGAGGACATGGCTAGAAAGAGAGTGAGTTTTGAAATAGAAAAGCATTGAAGAGGAAGTCATGCGCTGACCTCAATAAAATTATAACTGAAAACATCTAGAAACACAAAAGTAAGATTCTTAAATCATTTGTCTTTGAAGTTGCAATCTCATTTTTCTTCAACCAAACAAATTCATAGTTCTTAAGACTAATAAAAATGGCCGCTCTTAAAGAGATCGCGTAATTTGTTACTCGAACTGAAACGAAATTTATCACGTCGGGTACAAAAGAAAAAAGATTCATATTTCACAAGCGAATGTGACTCCAGTGAATAATTTTTAGTGTTTGCTGCTTAAAATATTTACTAGGTATGTCTCGTTGTAAGGGCGTACCTGAGTACTAGAGGGATGTTTGTATGAAAATTTATGCTTATTAACTGAGAAAGGTCTGTGTCTGAATGTTGTCACTTTCCTGTGTATTTATGTTGAATGTTACCTAAGATTTTTTTATTTATGTTGTTGATTTTTATTATAAACATATTGATGTGAAATATGATACCAAATAAAGATTTTCTTTCTTTCTTTCTAAAATAATTAGGGCAATAAATGTATTGGTTAAATACTAATCATGTATCATTGACGTATCACTATACTTCGAAACTTTGATTTTGATCTCACGAATAGGTATTTTATACATAAATATTTCTCATTAAGGCAATGCAAATATCAAAGAAGCTAAAAAACGAATCCGAAGTTTCGTGACACATGAATAGAAAAGGCCCTCAGGGCTGTCAATCTGTGTGGTAATAAACTCTAATTTAAAATAAAGGTTTTAGCTGTATTTTAAAAATCGTCTTTTTTGTCCCCAAAAGTCGTGTGAATGGAAAATAAACCTCCTTAGGTGCTTTACAATGGTAACTAAGAGAAATCAGATCAGGGACGGCTTATAACGTCACAAGTTTTCTGCGAAGTGGTAATCTGCCATTAGTCAAAGACTCCGACTGAAGCCGATCGAGCGATCGTCCGACTTGACCGGTGGACCAGTTCATCCGATTAGCCTCCATGAATGCTTCCAAAGATTTATTGGAAATCCACTTTTTGCACTCCCTTACAGAACTCAGATATTTTCAATTGGCCCAATTGAATTTAGAAAACGACGTTCGTTTGAATGTTAGCATCTCTTCAGCGAAATACGCTTTACACACTTGGGGCTCGTTATGCTTAAATACTAATGGGGTATTTGGAGTGCCATTGTGTTCTAAATTGCCTACATTTTATTCAAACGAAGACGTTCAGAATTGTTTTAGACCTGATTTATAAATTGAAAGGATTCATTTGTATGTAGATGATCTTAAAGAAACATGAAATTGAGAACTGGTTATTATTTCTGCAGAAATATCTTAGAAGTTGGAAGAATTCTTTTGTAGATGTTATATAAAACATGAAATTGAGAACAGGTAATTTCAGTAGAAATGTTAATTTGAAGATATGATAAGACTGCAAGAACTTATTAGTGTCAGAGCGAGCCTTGCGTGTGCTCTTATTGGTAGTGTGGCTGATAATCTATCATAAGACACACGCGGCTCTTTTTGTCACTCACCACAACGAGTTACAACCGACGAAGATGCAAAATATGAGCCAAACATCGAACCTCATAATCTGGAAGCTAAGTGGAAGGTGAAGACTGAAGCTGATATATCCTGAACCCGCTAGTAGATAGTGTCAAGACGAAGACTGTTGCTAATATTCTCAATTTCAGGTTTTTATAAGATCCGACATAAGAACTTTTATTTGACGACAGAAACCTAAATCCACGTAGCTTCAAAATTTCAAGTGTTATCCTTTGTAATTCAATTAAGAGAGAAACTACTGATCGCTTGAATACCTATCACTTATTTAGTAGATAACTGGGTCAAGGGTTTGGGGAGCGGCATTGGCGATGTGGATAAACCACAAATAGCGATTAACCCGTTAACTACTAAATAGCTGAAAATTAACTCCAACGATCATTCGTATAACGCTGATTGTTTTGTGCTTAAGTTGGAGTGTTTTGATATAGGTATATCATGTTTGTTCTTTATATATAAGTTTATAACAAATATAAATATAGATATTAAGAAAAGATTGTAATTTGAATCCAAATGAACGTATCGTATGGTAGGTATATTTAAAAATAAATTTAAAAAAAGCACGTAATTTGTCTCGTCTATCAAATTAATTTATTTTTGAGACGAGAGTTTACTTACAAACGATTTTATTAAGTCTTTAAGTTAATACACTGTTAGCGAATCGTTACAAATTCAAACCTCGTTTGTAATTTATTTCTTTGAATCGGCGTTGTGGGACCTTTTATTTGATCTGATTTTATGATCAAGTGATCATAATTTGGCGACTTTTGTGTAAATTGGTCCTTTGTGTGGAAAGTTAGTGTTAATATCCTATTATCTTAAAATAAAACTTTTATTTTAAGATAATAGGATTCGTGAACGATTGAATGATGAGATCGTTCTTGTCTATTGGACGATCGGCTTTATGTTATTTGAGATCTTTTTCGTAACGGCTACATTGTCTTTAGTACTTAGTATTAAATCAACCTATAATTTTTATTAAATCGAATTCATCGTTCAGTAACGCTAAAGAATTAAGTACAATCCGAGTGAGCCTCCAATTGCATTGGGACAACAAGACGTCCTCAGCCTGTATACGTCCCACTGCTGGGCACAGGCCTTCCTCATGGAGAAACACAGATATTTAGGCGTGATTATAAATATGTATTTTTACTAGACAGCACTTAAGCACCTAAGGGGTTAATTGTAAGCGAAATAATTAGCTTGCTCTAATAATGTAATTGTTGTACCAACAGTGAAGGTACAGGGTTAAAACTTAGTGTCTAAGTGTACAGTTGAAGGAAGGTAAACACAGCGTGAGCTGTAAACGTAAATCGCGTTAGTACTCTGTGGTACTGTGACTAGCCATTACTCTGCGTACAATCACGCGAAGTTTTATACACTTTTCATCAATAAACGCCTCTATTCCCTTTGTAATAGAACTCATTAACCGTTAAAAGTGTTTACATGTAATGGGTGCGCACTTTGGTCTCGAGTGCTCGCAAATGCTGTTCAAACCAAACAAGCCTTGTGGTGCCTTTAAAGCGCAGCCTACATTTGGAATCTGCTATTTGAGCTTTGCGGGAAGCACATAAGGTTCACATTAAACAGAATTGTTTCAGTTAATGTTGTCCATGAATTTCTTTGATGTAAAATACGAATATGGAACGCTTTTGAAAGAAAACCCTTGCGTCTGTCAATACAGTTAAGTTTTAAAAAGTTAAACGAATGAAAAGATGCTTTTAACAAGTTCCATTTTCTTTTCTTTATGTTGTATTTGTTTACCGATAGGTACTACAACCATACAACTTATCTCTACCATTGCCTCTTATATTGTAGAATATCTATTATACCTTATGTTAAAAACATCTATTGATTGTGCGTTCAAGGGGTTAACAGAGTCAGGGTGTTTAGAACTCAAAAAAATTACTAGTTATCTATATCTATAAAACTATTTTAGACAGCATAAATATATAGCAAATTAAATTAGGCAAATGGAAAAGAATCTGAATCAAAGACAGCTTAACTTAAATAAACTATTTTCGTTTATGTTGTTAAATAATTTTTGATAAAAGAGATTGGAGCATAACATGCGTAAGTTTAAAAAGGTTACGTGTCGGAGATATCGAGTTATAATATCAATGTATTCACATAGCCTCACAAATAATACGGTATTTGAAGTTCGACTCCCAATTAATGCAATCTGAGAGCTAGGCCGGTGGGCTGTATTATTAATTGGTCAAATTTGACAACGGTCGGACGTTGTGGCCCGGGGCTCTCCCTCACCCTAACAATCTCCCCTGATTGCTTGTTCTAGGCTGGTATTAGTAAACACTGGATATTTTCGTGGAATAAGCACTTAACTAAAATACAAAATTCTTCCTTTATTACGTTTTTTGAATAGAATGCCAAGTATGGATTGACCTAGAATCAGAGAAAGATCGAAGAAACGATATGGATTGAACGTATTAATCATCATGTGACTAGAACGAAGATGCGGATATTTACTACTAGGTCTTTTATCATTTTTATTGTTTTGAAGTGTAAGGTTAGGTTACGTATTTACAAAGTACCAAAATAACAATAGTATTTAAAAAAAAATCAACAATTACCCAAGCAAAGTTAACGTCTTTGCGCGAAAATTATTGCTGTGTAATTTCCATTATTAATTCCACGTACGGAGAACTGATAATTATCATTTTGCGTGCCTTTTTCATTTGAAATTAGCCGTGAATAATATTATACCTCCCTTTTTACGGCCCCGCCTATTAGATTTTACGTAAATTACTAGTTTAGGGGCTGGTATCGCGTAGGTTATATAGAAAATACAATATTTACAGCATGTTAAAATATCGGAAAATAATTTAGGCCTGGAAAGGGAAAATAAAAGGGAAAAATTCCCTACACAAAACCGTCGAGGAAAGGGATATGCTTTTTGGGGAAACGACACTCAAAATAACTCCATAATTTATTACTAATGGTAACATGGCTTTAGCCTATCTGCCATTGTTAGAATCTAACTACTAGCTTGCAACATAGTATTAACAGATACTCAGTAACAAGTAATTGTTAGCATGTACCTAACTCACACTCCTACAACCGTCTATGTACGAGTATGTAAGTAAGTGAGATCGCCCGCGCTATGTCAAAGAGAAAAAGCTAAAGTAGTTAAGTAGTTTGTACACAATAAAAAAAGTTTTCTTGGCGTTATAGTAAATAACAAACTTTCGCAGCTGCAGCACAGAAATTTTTTTCATTCTTTCCTAATAAATTCCTAATATTTAATATTGTTATACATATTTATCTTAACGTGTTTTATAAAAAAGTCATTAATCGAACTCCGTGACCTACTTAATGACCCAAAACCTTAATATAAAATAAATAATTCTATTTCGTTTTCCCGACACTGTTTTTCACTCCGCTGGATTTTCCTTTGTTTATTTTCAACAAGTTCCGACAAGTAATTTGAAATTGAAAATGTTGCCTCATAAATTAAAGGCATGCTTTGTCGCCTTCGAAGTGCCGCGGGGACAATTAACTCTCCCAGGGCTGGACCCCTGCGCCGACGTGGGTTAGAACCCGGAAATCTTCACGGCTGTCAAACCATAAACAAGTATAATCCGGTTAGAAATTTCTTCGGGTCAAAGGGATTGTCGTTTAAAATAAATCGGGTCGGGTAGGTTGATAATACAGCCAGAATGTGTAAAATAAGATTTCAAACTTGTGTAGGAAACAAAAGCCTAGACAAGCTGATGAGTTCGAATTTGTACTAATTATATAGTGAAAAGCATCTCATACAACCTCAAATCGATATATACATACATACAATCATGCTTGTAATCCCGAAGGGGTAGGCAGAGTCCAAGGAGTACTGCGCTCCTTAAGACCACATTTAGCCATTCGTTCATTTCGCCATTCATTCAAATCGATATGTTTGCCATAAAGTTCTAAACTTATTAGGAAATTGATAATTTGCTATTTTTTTGTCTTCACTATTGGGCTGTCAGTATTAAATATATATTACATGCTTATACCTACGCCTTCATTAATATAATGGCGGATGGTTATATTTCCCTTTTTTAACGTAAAAAACAATAGGAGATCCGGTTTGTTATACAAATACTCATATAAAGCACCATAGAATACAGCAATAAACAGAAACGACGGACGAAATAGTGTTTCAGAATATGAAATCTTACCCCTATTGTATAAAACCACCCATAAAAAGCTATATATTGGATTACTTTTTACCATATATTATGTCCATAAAGTAAATCTACGCATTTATTTTCGCTCCCAAAATCTATAACGGATATCTTCATGAGGAGTTCTTTGGCGTAGTGGTCAGAGCGCTTTGGCTTCGATCGAAAACAAAGCTACCTTCGCCATGGTCCGGCAGTGCATAGGTGACCAAGACTTTGTGATGTCAAGCTCCTCCGTGCTTCGGAAGGCACGTTAAGCAGTTGGTCGCGGTCGCATTTGTGACCGTTCCCACCCACCAACCCGCATTGGGCCAGCGTGGTGGTTTTACGGACCATACTCCTCATGTGTTTCTCCATGAGGAAGGCCTGTCCCAACAGTGGGACGTATATAGGCTGCTGATGATATCTTCATTTAGGTAAATTTACGGGATACATTAGCTATGTCAGCGTGTCACAATAATAGGTAATTGTTATAAAATTGTTCAAAATTATTATTTTGAACTGGGCCCTTTACCTGTATAATATTGGGTCCTTACCTATGAAATTGGTGTTTTTATTCTGTCTTAGCAATTTTTCCGTAACTATTAAGTTTCAGAATATTCTTATAAAATAATTGCCTCTTCTAAAAATAGACCATATATTTGAGCTCGTATTATTTAATTTGATAATTTTTTGTAAGTTTAAATGTGTTAAAATTAGACACAAAGACAATTATTTTTAAGTGCCTTCCGAATACATCGTTTGATTTGCATTAACATAAAAACGATGAATAATTTTTATCGAGCGTGTTCACACACATATTGCTAAAGCTTGTCTAATGATACATGCCAAATATTATTATCTCTGGATTTGTCGTTGTGAAGAAAACTGATAAAATGTTAGTATATAAAATGCAGACATCCCCAAAATCTCCATACAAAACACTAATTTCATAGGTAAGGACCTTATATAAACTTTACATTAGTACAACATATTAAGCGAGTCCTTAATCCAACAATTAGTAAGTCAGAGCTCATACATAACTGCTACCTCAATTATACTGTATCTACTTTATGAATGTTTTATCGCATTACGCGTCCTACTACGCCGTTAGCTTATTTATTACACACCATCCAGTTTAGTATGAAATAAAACTAGTTTTATCTTACAATCGAAATGGCGATCCACTGAATGCACTCCGAGTATCTACACACAATACATCAAGTTCTATAAACGCATTTCTTAGAAAGAAACTCCATCTAACTCTGCTTTAAGACGAATCTGGAGCTCCACATCGAAGTTTTATTGTAATTGAATCGTGTACAGGTACAGACGTAGCCAAATAACTACTGTACCAGAATGTATAGGCTGAACAACAGTAACATCTGAATAACCCAAGCTTATTATTGTTTATTGCTTTACGAATATTAATTCCTGTGTAGAAGACTTTAAATCTCAATAGGCTAGTTGACTCATATCAAAAGTTATGAAAATAATGTTTAATTCACACAGTATTAAGTACAAGGGTCCGAAATATACCAAGTTCAATAAGAGATTGTAAATAAGAGATAATACTTTTTTTCATCTGCCAAAAACGCTACCCACCATTTTCGTGAAATTGGTAAAGTAATGCGTCATGTAAACAATTACTACGCATGTACAAAATCCATCAAACGCCAGTCGCAACCAATCAAGCACATCTGTCGGCTATGTCAGCCTGTGTCACGCATGCGTATTGATTGTTTCCAAAATCGTGACCTTACGGCACAGATAATTCAGAGACCATCATAGCTGACAGCGTTTTTGTATGTCAGGCGAAAATGTAATTTAAAATTTATTAAGTTATAGGCCTAAAAAAAATATTATTTTATAAGGTGGTGGTTAACAGTAATGAATCATTTGGGGCCCAATAAAAAAGGGTCAACTGGCCTATTAAATGTGGAACGAAACGGTTGGACCCTACAATCGAGATGGTAAGAATTAATACTTTCAATAAAAATTGTGAAATATAATGAGATGTCATGAAAGGAGTGTAGGAAATGTGAACGTTAAGTTTTTCGGTGAATATTCTATGTAAGTAATAAAGTGACGAGCAAGAACATGCTCATTTCATGCTCGTGACTGTACACATGCTTACTTCTGAACAATGAATTGTTTAGCATGCGAATAGCACCGATTGCAGTATTCGGAACGTTTAATCTTACTGGCTGTTGCTACTTCAAAGATGTAGGTGTAGCTATAGTAATTAACAAGAAATAGCGAACTTCTGACGTCTTTAATTTGATAATTAAACCTTAGCTAACACTAACGTTGACGAAGCCCAAGAAAATAAATAACCTTAGCAACTCCGCTCGATGCCATTAACAAGAATAACAAATCTAATGTCTGTCTGTTTAGCACAAACACTCGAGGAACCACTTTGTAGAGACACCTTCTAGCTATTAAGCCCAATGGTTAAAGATGGCATCTGTATTTCTAGAAATTATAATTCGAGTATCGTTTCTGGAATTCGGGCCGGGCATTGAGGGAGCTCCCATTGTCCCAAACCCCCAAATTTACCCTGTCTTTTTAGCTTCCTTTATAACATTGTTTACTTTGAATTTTATATGAAATGACAAATTGGTGTAATTTACAATTGGCTTTGTGAGCGCGGAGAATGGTTTATTAAAAAATTGGATGTGGTCATGATTTGAATGTATTATTCGTTTCTGTTTGAACAATAAAAGAGAGAAGAACTAAATTATTATTAAGCGCAAATTCGATAGCAATCTTGAAATACGTAGTCCAGTTTCAAAACAAGCTTTTTTTAATATAACGTTTCTGATTTTATTTTGATGAAACAATCCAAAAACAGGTATGTCATGTAAATTTTAATATCATAAACTTCTCACCCAAAAATAATTCCAATCCATTGAAAACCGCAATTTTGATTGGACCTTTATTAAGCCTTCATAGAAATGCAATTCATTTTGCCGTGATATTTGCAACATGGTCCATTATTATTGATACGATGGAGGAATATTCTGAACTTCTGTGGAGCCAATATAAAGAGAGCTATCAAAATTATTGCACAATATAATGAAAAACACATTAGATTTATCACTACAAGTGCTAAACTCGCCAAAACACTAACACGCTTATTCATAAAAACACATTAATCAACTACTTAAGCATTATTTAGCTATTCAACTAATTACGTTTTAAGCAATGCATATGATTTCCTTATTCATAAAACAGTTTTATTTAGTATTTATTTTTTAGTTTGACAGCCCGTTTGGAAGAAACTGCAACAAAAAATAACAACGGTTTATCATGCCCCATTTTTTACTTAGCATATTAGGTTCTTACCTATGAAATTGGTGTTTTGTATGGAGATTTTGGGGATGTCATACTAACATTTTATCAGTTTTTTTCACAACGACAAATCCAGAGATAATGATTTTTGGCATGTATCATTAGACAAGCTTTAGCAATATGTGTGTGAACACGCTTGATAAAATTTATTCATCGTTTTTATGTTAATGCACATCAAATGATGTATTCGGGAGGCAGTTAAAAATAATTGTCTTTGTATCTAATTTTAACACAATTAAACTTACAAAAAATTATCAAATGAAATAATACGAGCTCAAATATATGGTCTATTTTTAGAAGAGGCAATTATTTTATAAGAATGTTCTGAAACTTAATAGTTACGGACAAATTGCTAAGACAGAATAAAAACACTAATTTCATAGGTAAGGACCCAATACTTTTTCTGAGGTTGTTTAATTTGACAGTTGAGTCACATTTTAAATCGACAGGTTATGAACATTTACTTTTTTAAAACGCTGGTGACCTCATCATATGGTTCCTTGTCCAAGAAGCAGTCAGAGAACTTCCTCGTGGCTTCAACATCAGTAATCAGGGCGTCTATATCAAAGTTTTTATTTGCTTGTGGAAAGTCATACGCTAACGTCGCAGCACTAAGCAGGGATACGACTAGCAGGATCCTCATGGTGCTTGTAATTTTGTTTTAAAAATAGCTTAGCGATAAATAGGATATTTTGAAGTCATATTTCCTTAAACATTGTTTTGTCTTGCTTCAAACTTAAGTATCTTTTATGAATAAAGGGGTTTATACTGATCAAACCAAGTTTGAACTGCGTTTTAGATTTGGATGCAGAATATGATGTTCTTCAAATAACAAATATAACATATCATATATGCATATCATCGCGGTTATATTAAACATTGCAACATAAAATGTAATACGGATACTAGTTACTTGACTTAAAAGTAACGATGTGTACGCAAAAATTGTTGGCGCTGAAACCCATTCAAAAATAATATTCCAGAATAAACCGCGAGTAATCTAGATTAATTTCAAAAATAATATTATTCTCTGGAATTTCGGTTCTATACAAAATAACCTCCAATTACTAGCGAGTGTATTGTAAGAGTGGGTTCGAATGTGAAATACCGTTTCACCAAAACCAGTGGCGGTTAACAAGGTTTAATTAGCGAGAGCTCCCGTTCTATTGTTGACGCAGCAATTGTTAAACGTAGCTGGAATATAATGTTTATTAATTTAAGTGTTACTTTCGTAACTTTCATACTGAACAGAAAATAGGTTTTGAACAATTTTTCAATGATGATGCCTCTAAATAAAATCTTAACAGTCCGAGTGAAAATAATATCTAAATGTATGTGTCTGTCTATGTGTCGAATTCAACATCATATACAAAAGATTTATCAGTGCGTCCAATAAATTCGGATTGTATAAAAAGCTTTCGAAATTTCATAAAAAGCGTTCCGAAAATTGTGAGCTTGAAAATCTTGACTTCCATTCACGCAAAATCCTTTCAAGTGTTGTACTTGACCCGATTAAATACATTTTCCTGGTCTCTTGATATTTGACGGAATTCTATTTGGAAGCAGCTTTCAATGTAAATTTATGTAATATCGAATATTATTTCATTTGATACCGCAAAATGGATTATTAAAGTCTTCGTCGTGGTTATTCGGTTATTCAGCGGAGCGTGCTCGTTTCCACGGCGACAGTGGCAGGCTAATTAACAGTGCCACTGTCGCGTGAATGGTTGGTGTGGCCTTTATTGACAAACTCATAGATTGTCGCTGTATTCAAATTTCCATTTTGAAAGTAAAGGTATCTGCCCACTACACCGATACCGTGTCCTACCGATGACCGTGCTAGGAAAATAAAAGACGTGTGGCACTCGGGGACTGGAACTGGGACACTCGGACGGTCTAATGGGTATACTCTCGTACATTTCTAAATAAAAAATATGTTTTGCTACTTTTACCATAAAATTTTCGCTCACTACAACCAACCTGTAATCTCATGAAAATTGACCATAGTTTTCACATTTTTGTTGTGGTTATGGCCGTTATACTAACGTGATTTTTAATAATATTATATTTTCTATGTTTTTTTGATAATATTTCAAAGAGAAAGATACGCCAAACTAAGAAACTACTACTAGCACGGTCATGGTTAGCTTCGGTGTTGTGGGTAGACCTTTATTCTTATATTCTCCCCAGTCCAACAACTTCAAGCTATTAATAATATAACAAATCATCACGCCTCTATCATCTAAGGGGTAGACCGAGTGCTAAACACTCATATTTCGCCTGATACGACTAGGAAAAATGACAAATATAAAGTTTACACCGAAATTTAGAAGCTTAATGAGTAATGATCTAATATCTAAATTTATGGTTTGTTCAGAATTTATTTCAAGACAACACTATTGTGGTCTTCCATAGAACTCTTTGACCTTATCCCTCCTTCTCCTTTCCTATACAAGAGTACGCGTGCTGGTCTACAGAGTCACACTTTCATTGTCACTACGTCTACTTTACGCACTAAGAGATTTCGTGACTCCTTTCTCTGTCGCGCAGCTAGAGCATGGAATTCCTTACCGGCACACGTATTCCCTCCTTACAATATGGGTTCCTTCAAAAGGGGCGTGAAAAAGCATTTTTTGGGCCGGCAAGGTGAGGGTGGCTAGGACAGTATGTCAGTATGCTGCTCTAGCTATCTTCACATGTGGACTCCTCTTCTGCTTATCATCAGGTAGTGTGGAGTCATTTGTAGAGCTTTTTATAAAAAAAACTTATTAGAAAAAAGGGCACTTACACTCATTGACTTAATCTTTTCCTACTCTCCTGTTACACGTAAATCTAATTTATCAGCAATTTATTATTAGCCATTAATTCCTTCTCAGATCGTCCGAAATCGAGATATAGTTAATAAGCCAATTAACTAGAAGTAAAGAATCCAATTCCGTGCAAAGCCAACTTATTACTTAACAGTTCATAAAGGAAACATCGCTAGTTCTGAGCAATACTATTTCTTTTGCTGGAAACTTTCGATGCGGAAATGAAAGTTGCAAATGGAAGGAATTAATTCACAATTAGGAACACCCGTTGCTTTTGCCACCACAACATATGGTTGGTTATTGAATGAACATACTGTATAACTGAGTCCTAATACTCCTTATTACCTTTTTTAAATCTGTAATCATTGTACCCCTAGAGGGCTACATGTGTTTCTGTTGTGTCCCGTTTTGATGCTATTGAGAAGCTAATGTTGCAATGACCTATCGTAAGCAGTATCGACGTAGCTTCAAGTAAAAAAAAATATTTACGTTAAAGCACAACTCAAGATCTTCTTTCATGTTGGATCCTATCTGAGTTAATAAATTGTTTTTCACGCTGAACTAAACTTACTGTTCAAGTCATTTAGGTAACCTTTGTGTACTAAAACCTGTCGTCGCCACATAATCCTTTGTCATATCCCTTCGAGAATGTTCTTCTTGTACATTAAAGTAATGGTGTGGGCGCCACTTTATTTGCTTTGCCCCAGTCAAACTGACGGATGGTCCGGTATTACGGTTACTTCTTTGAGAAATAAAACAACTGATTTTCTCATATTTCATAAAAAGGATAATAGTAAGCATATTTTGTACCAGACTTTTTTGTACAGAAATTCCACATTTTATTCTATTTTCTTTATCCTTTCACCTACTTACTCAAATACTAAAAGTAGTCTAAATAGCATCGTTAAATATTCCACGCGGAAAATCACCAGCATCTCCCTTTAAACTACCTGCTTCGCTATTAAAATAATAGTATATAGGTAGGTCTTCACCTTATTCATCGTGCAATATTACGGATAATATCGCGTAAAATACCGCCATTAATGTTAGCCCGTGTTACTTACAAGGGTAGACCGATTAAGAAGGGTCCTAGTGTCCTGGGATTTCCTCGAACCTAGTGAAATATAGCTCATCGGATTATGGTTACCAATTTCTTATAACCAATATTGAAGCTTAGGCACATTTCACTAGACGTGCGAAAAAGTTGCGTTAACAACTCGACCCTACTCAAAATTTAAGTAAGCTTTCATTTTTTTATTCCTAGCAACTATAAGTTACAACTACTTTCTAAATTGCTAACAGTAGATTTTTTTTATAATAAAACCGACCTATTATTACGGACCACGATTTCAACTTCATATCTTATCAAGAATAGGTCGAGAAAGATCCTGATATTCTTGCGTACAAATATTGTGTAAGCGTATGAAATCATAATAATAAACTCAATACACGCGCAAGATTCGTTTTGTATAAAGGCTCTGCCATCAAATCGTGGATTGTATACCTAAAACGCATATTATGAATGGATTCTTTTATTTTCATTACGATATCACCTGCCTTCTTTGAAGAAGGAAGGAAAATACTAAACTACGAGTAATTCCGGAAAGTATTCAGATTGCTATCATCTGAATATGGAGATTGTTCTATCTTTCTACGGTAGTGCTATTAGTGCAGACGGTACAGACTCATTTCCATTCTTATCCTCCTCTCTTTAAGGTAATGTATTCACATGAAAGACCTCCCACTTAATATCGTTACAGTGCTATACCACATATTGGATCCTTACCTATGAAATTGGTGTTTTTATTCTGTCTTAGTATTTTGTCTGTAACTATTAAGATTCAGAGTATTCCTAAAAAATAATTACCTCGTCTAAAAATAGACTATATTTTTGAGCTCTTTTGATTTGTTTTGATAATTTGTTGTAAGTTTAATTGTGTTAAAATTGGACACGGAGACAACTCTTTTTATGTGCCTCCCGAATACATAATTTTATTTGCATTCACTTAAAAACGATAAATAATTTTTATGAAGTGTGATATTACACATATTACTAAAGCTTGTCTAATGATAGATGCCAAATATTACTATCTTTGGATTTGTCGTTGTGAAGAGAACTGAAAAAATGTTAGTATCGAAAATGCTGAATTCCCCAAAATCTCCATACAAAACACCAATTTCATAGGTAAGAACCTAATATTTCTTCCTACGGTCGCATTCAAACACGATTCGTGGACCTATTATTTCCCTGTCAACGTGTTGTTCTCCGTCACATCGCCGAACAAGGCCATTGTTTTGTCAAATGTACGTCTATTATACTTGTGTAATTGCATTTGTGCGCTCGCCTGTCCTAATGAACGACGACTACGTTGTAGTGATTTTACTTGAGTAACTACGGTTGATGATTGGTTTAGGTCAGAATTACTCCACACACTTGCTACTTGCTACTTACCCAATATTAGTTTTTCAATGGTTCCTATACGCGTTCCTATATAAAATGATTTAGGCGACAAATTGAAGCTTAGTGGCGAAGTGGAAAATCAACTATCGCTATATACTTGGAGGGGTGATCAACCTTTGGTTATCTCGAATTCGTATACAGAACTTTTATGCTCCTTACTACAACTGTAAGAATGTCTTGGATCAGTATAAATAAAATCATCAATCTTAATAGTTACAGACATAATACTAAGAGTGGAAAAAAACACTAATTTCATAGGTAAGGACCCAATATTACGTAAATATTGTATAAAGTCACACTGTACCAGCACTGTACATACAAATGTTCCTTATGACATTTAAAACTTACTTGGCCATTCTCATTTCTGTTGCTTGCGTCATGTGTACTCATTCAATACTCTCAAAAACGAAGAATACATGGCAATTTTCTCCAAATCTCTCGTCTCTCGGATTTAAGTCTATTGTACTTCGAAGTTAGAGAAATATTAATAAAATTTTCCCGTAAAAATTTGTCCCTAAATTACACCGCTAGCTTATTCTTGGGTCCCTTCTAAATTGTACGCGTAATCCGGTTTCTTGTACTGGAATTATATTTAATCCCGTAATCTACAGATTTTATCCGAATTTCGATTCCGCTCCACTTCTCGTCACGGCATATAACCGTGATTTCGTAAATAGAAACTGACTTAAGGCCTATCTGAACAACTTTACTGATTTTCTGTTGCCATAGGTAAGGGTTTTGAAATAAATAATTGAAAGAGAATCAGGTAAAATATATATGAGAGCAAATTAAAGACAAATTCAGGAATGGCCTTATTGTGCTCAAATAAATTTGAAACATATTCGTCCGTCGTCCGAATATACGTCCACTCGCGGAGAAACACATGAGGAGTATGGACCTGTAGCGACATACGTTAATTGCATGTAATGCAATCTCCTTTGCCTAACTGTTATCCAAAAAAAAGTAGAGGACCGGACATCCGGAAAATATAGCTCTCTGCTTTGAACTCTTGCTGAAACTGTTTGTGTTATTTAACTGGGTTTTACATCTCTCATGTTCGGTAAGTAGGTCCTTAATACCCCCAGATGCGGGTTGTAAGTGATCAATTACCGCCCTAGGTTAATAATGTAGCTAGAAACGCCCTAGGGTGGTAAGTAATTAAAAAAAAACTCTTTCAAAAAGTTCGCGTACATCTAACCATCTTACTGGCACTAGACATCATGCATTCAGCCCAATGACAAAAGAGGTCGCTTCGCTATTTTCATCAATTTTGAATATCGACCGGCGAAGCTAAATTTAGTTCTTGAAAATAAATTTATTTATTCTTGTGACAAAAGAGGTCGCTTCGCTATTTTCATCAATTTTGAATATCGAACAGCGAAGCTAAATTTAGTTCTTAAAAATAAATTTATTTATTCTTGTAATGCCTTTTTTTCCACTTACCTCACAATCGAGATGTAAAACAGATTAGTTAGCTCGGGAGTAAGCATCAATTGCACCCTCGAGCCATAAGCGCCCTCGCTGCGCTCGTGCGCCTAAATATCTCGGGCTGCAATTGATGCCTTACAGCCCTTGGCTACTAATCTACTATTAACTTGATCGTCTTCTCTTCTATATAATCATCTGTGAACTCATTGTAACATAAGCATTGTGATAACTGAAGAATCGACTTGGTAATCCAACAACGGACATATTTATTTTCCAAAGGCCAACACCACCACGGTAGCCCAATAGGTAGAAACGGTTGTAATATCGAAACATACGCAAGAGCTTTATCCAAAAAGAATCCAACCACGTTCATGGTATACACTCCTAAGTAATCGCCTCGCCAGAAAAACACTTTTTGTGTTTTCCTGCAAAATCATTTATATATTAGTTATCGCCGCATTGTAAGTTATTGGATCATAGAAATCGTAAAAGGAAAAAGCCTTTGTTCAGCAGTGGACAACTCTCAGCTGAAATGGCCATTCACTACACTAACATCAAATACAAAGATAATCAGAAGATAATAAGAATGTACTGAACGAAAATTCCCTTCTGAATCATTCCCTTTCCCAAATTTCAAATATTACAAAATCAACTCTGGAAAATGACCCAAGTCTAATCAAAACCTTTTCAATGTCTTTATTATTAAATAGCTTTTGTGATTCTGTTTTAAACGCGTCACGCTCTTCATGAACCGGTGTTAATTAAACCTGCTTATGAGCAGGACAATACCTTTTGTTTTCTTTTTCATTTAAGAACAAAGTCGTTTTGTTATTGCCATGTTTTACTGTTGTCGATAAAGAAGCTGATTTAGAGCAGTCTGATGTTTAATAAATACATTTCGTCGTAAGTCCTTTGAAATTCTGAGAATTTGGAGCCGATAGCGCCCATATAAATACTTTTTCTAAAGATATCGTAATTGTGGGAACTGATTTTGGACCACTACTTTTTATAATTTTTATTTGTTGTCATAATTGTTAAGTAATAAGTAATTTTAGTTGCCAATTATTAAGTAGTATTTTGTGTGCCTACTTGGAGTGTTTGTTACAATATTGTCCAAATCACAATATCGTAAACAAATAACAGTTATTGGGTTACAACTATCACTTGAAACTTTATGTGGATATTTATTATACTTATGAACCAAGTCATTTCATGGAAATTTAATTATGATATTGTTTGTTTGGTTTTTGTTGTAAGCACAGCTAATGCCAATTCCTTTTTTCACATATATTGTCGTCGATGCTGATAATTTAATAAATGTTATCATCATCGGATTTATAGAAAACGAGATAATCACGAAAAAGTGATATTTTAGACTTCACCCTGAATTTTATTAGACTTTTTAGACAACCTTTAAAACACCAAAATGAAGGTGTACCTACTCAAGCTTTCAGCTTATCATATCTCAATCCTCGGATGACCCTATTTTTTGGCATATATTGATTGGGCTTTAAACATTCGACTACGCTTCACAATTGCTAGAATTATTGTTATAGCTTTTTTAATCATCGTTGTGAAAAAGAAACAATTTGTGACAAGATGCTTATATACATTTACGTCGCAAAAAATATTGTACTAATAACTGATAATAGCTCGAAAGTTAGAAGATTGACAATATTCCAGCCAATCCCGTCAAAGGGAGCTATATTTAGATCTGGCAACGAAGTGAACCCTATTATGTACCTAATTAGAACATGCGAACGATGCTCAACTAAGGTAACTTGCCGGCGGGACGTATCCTCGCTACCCTTTTTATTGGCTCATTTGGTCCCACAGTAAAGGCCTTAATAAGTGGGTGGTATCCAATCCTCCATTCACCTTCCCTTCGCTAGTCTGCGCCCTACTTTTCTAACACCAAAAGATGTATCGAAATCTACATGATGCAAGCTATCTTCCATAGACTATAAATGTTAAGTGATTATTTTTTACAAATGCTGAGATATAAAACAAAGGAAACTCATCCAAACAGCCAGATCCAGGTATAAAACGAGTCTGAAGCGGTATTAATTCTTTAGCACCGGTCTCTGATTTACGAACAGGTTTAACATGATCGACAACGGTACTGAAATTTTATGCTTATTATGTAAAACCCTTGTTAATTCATCAGCGAAATCCCCCTACACAACCTCAATTGCTCTACGTACGAGTATAAACATAAACTCCTAACAAATATAATGTAAACCCAGAGCCTAAGGATACCGCAACTTACCGCATATCATATTCGCATAACAAAGTTAATATTGAAATTGATTTTCCGAAGAAATGTAAAATGTTAGATGTATGGCTTGTTGACTGTTTACAATTTGATTTCGGTGGAAATTTATTTCTGCGATGTCGGAGAGAAAGACATTTAATTTAATGAGTTTCGTTTATTCTTCTCCAAATTACGAGCCATTAAAAACAAAGATGAGTATAAATTTCATTCTTTTGCATTTCTAGTGTAATTGCGATGTCGCTCAATTTCTAAATATTATATAAATGGGCGCATAAGGCTCCTGTTCCTAATGCGAGAATATCGCGCCATAATACATTCTTACGTCCTGATTTCCCTCGGGAACTCCCGGATTCCACGATCTCCCACAAAAAGTTACCTTTATTTATGCGTTGTGGTTTTTTGAGAGGACTTAAAATATGTAACGATGAAATGTGACCTTTTAAACACGTTACAACGGCCGGTATTTCGAATAAGCCTTGTATTTTCCGCTTGAAATTTCAATCAGCAAAAATTAGAATTATAAATTAACTTTTGAGGTTGCGCCGAACTGAATACTAATAAGTTTGTGAAAGTTTTGGCGGAATGAAAAAGTGGAATTTGCTTTTTTAAGCTTTGGTTTTTATATCATCTTCGGGGCAAAGTTTTGATGTGATTCCTGTTAACATGGCTATCGGCATCATTAGCTGTCCGTCCGATGTCGGTCCATTCAATGTCGTAACTTTTTAAATTAGCTTGTTTGGATGTATTTATAAACAAACTAGCTGTTGAAAATATAAAGGATCTAAGATGTTGGCTAGGGATATAAGGTATCACCATGCAAAATTTCATTGAAATCGGTCCAGCCATTTTGGAGATTAGCCCGTACAAACAGACCCGTTTTTTTTTCCCCTTTTTACATCCCCTGACTTGATTTTAAGCATTTTCTTCTATCTACAGCTTACTTATACAGTTTTATTAAATGTATAGATGAGCTTAGAGACATCTTGCAGTGCTTGACAATTGTACATCATTACAAAGTTCTAATGTGTTTGTGTTGATTACCTACATCATATTCCAACATCCCAGATCCAACGTTCCTGTTCCTGTTAGATCAATTCCCGAGCCGTTGACTCTCCAAACTACAATTTGAGCTAAGAGGATTCTGAAACAGTGTTTGTGGATTAAGCTGGTTGTGGACCGTGCCCGCAGATCTGTGAACGAGCCTCGGTCTGCCATCTTATTTTGGGAATGGCTGTCTTGTACAGTTGTGTTGCATCGGCGTATATTCGTTGCTAGATTATCTAACTCAGCTCAAAATTTATGCAGCGCTAATGGTAATGCTAAAATGAAAATACACTAAATATGTAAAACATATGTAAGAATACAAATCACATGATATTCATTGCAACGTCGATTCAGCGCTATTCGTAAAATTCTATTTAAAACGAAAGAAAAGAAAAGATGTTGATGAACTCATATTTTTAAGGTAATAGAATTTATTTTCACACTCCGGGAGGGTTTAACGGTAGAAAATTCAAATTCTACGCCGGGCGAATGTGTCAAACCGATCGAAAAGAATTGGGTAATTTACGATCCATGCAAATTAACAGTGACTGCGATCCAGAGAGAGAATGTGAGAATCCACACCCTTAAGCCACACCCTTTGTACTTTCTATTTTATTTATGTGTTGTTTCTGTTTAATTGTTGTGTACAATAAACTATTAAATAAATAAATAAATAAATCACCCAAAAATAACAACAATATGCTACACTCTCGTGCTTTGTGTCTGTATGTTAAAACTTTTATATATCTTCCCTACTTCAAAGAAAAATGTTCGTGGTGGCAAAGTTTATATCTTACTTAAAAGAACACTAGAGAAGCGGTATCTAAATTCAAGAACTTATTCTCAACAATCTTGGTTTTGCAGCATCGGTTTCTCAAAAATATTTAACGTAGTTTTAAACATTTCCTATACATGTATCGGAAGTAGAAAACCATTGTTATGTCTTTAAAGGTGTTTACCACCTCTGCCTATCCCTTCGGGGAATAGAGGCGTGATGATATGAATGTTATGATATGTATGTATCAGTGGCGTGGCGTGAAAAAAATAGTTAGGCAAGCCGCAGTAAAAATTAGGACCCACAAAAAATGGGTAATTTGGTCTGTGTATGTAGTGCATGTGTTTGTGTGTGTGGACGGGTCTACAGTGTGCGATAAACAAATAAACACATACCATTTACAATACTTTAACAATACCACGATTATCCGAATATATACTTTCGTCCTGCCCGCGAAACGCTAATTCTTGTTTACCTAAGAGAACAACTGTGTCTTTGAAGCGTTTTAACAGATTTCGATTACGTTCGACTTTGCGGTTATGACCCTCAAAATTATTGTTAAAATAGTTTTCTATTATACTATTTCCAAATTCATGCAACGCTAAGCAACTACGTATATGTTTCTCACTTTGAACATGTTTTTGGCAGAGTTTGATAAATTATTAACATCAGAAAATCCCGTTCGATTCCAAACGCTGCTTAAATCAGAAAACAAAAGACACGCAAAACAAAACATTTTATTTAATAAGCAACTGCCTGTAAGCCAACTATATTTATCATAAAGAGAACTGTGAAAATGCTTGAAAAAACCGTCTCTACGCTTGTAATCTATTGACATGTTTGGACGAGCTCGACCTAACGAGATTTAGAGAGAGAGTGATACTGACGTACGTTTTTCATACAAATTGACTTTCATAACATAACTAAAAAAGTCACGAGTTTTACAATACCAGGGGTGGTGACGTGAAATCTGTGAAATAAAAGGGGTGCTGATGGTAAGTGACGAATTACGTAAATATGTACATGTCAGAATTTTATAATTTTAATCTTTAGACGTTTTAGTTCAACTATTAATAGTTAACATTTCCCTACATAAGAGGTACAAATCTTAAGTTAAGCATTTTGTAAAAAAACAATAAATAAAATTATAAGTTGATACAAAATGCTATGCAATAGCTTTACCGCGGCAGTCCCCGAGTGCCACACGTCTTTTTTTATTTTCAAAGGACAACTTTGAAAACTGCTTTCCTTCACTTAGCAAGAAATCAGTAAGACAACAATCTATGTGCATCAAAGCGGCCATTATTGTGCCGAGAGAGAATAAACCAAAATTAATTTAAAAATTTCTGGATTCGGTCCCCGCGCTCAAGGCCCGCGATAGAAGCTATGCAATAGCTTAAAAACTAAAACCTACCAATTAAATCTCTGCGGAGCTACACAATTCACAATACACCTTTAAAACAACAACACACAGGCTAGTTAAATTTTACTATTTCACTGAATTACTGCTAAAAATACAATAAAACTAATTAATTACGTTAAGTTTATGTGAGTGCAAGCGAATTTCAAAACAAAATAAACTAATGTAATGTTCACTAGGCCAGAAAGAATGAGACGGTAATATACCGGCTAAGTAAGACAGAATATCTACAACTCGGCACGGCATCGGTATAAACCGCCATTTCATACCGAGGCTAGAAAGAGTGATCATTATAAAACTGGCTGAGTTAGAAAGAGAAGGGGGCGATACAAGCCGGTCGGTGGCAGCATTTCAGGCGGCGAACGGTCGCGATATTAAATGAGTTTCACGAAAGAAATTCCGCACTTATGGCTATTGTCATAAGATAAAAAATATTTACTTCTTAAATTTGCATTCGAAACGTATGTGAGAGTTTATTACTAATGTGTGCGTGTGTCGTAGTGTATCGATGGATAGGCTCGTAGGCCGCGAAAAGCCGGCATGTTAGGCAATCTTTAGGTACTATTTCTCTATTGCTTGCATCTATGAGAGACCTACACAGACGTGACAAGGGAACGCTTGTCTGTGTGCGTGTTGTATCGCAGGCGTCCATAACTCGAGATTTTACGAGTTAATTGAAGGAATCTAGAGAGCGGGAGCGATGTGTGAGTGATTGGAACTTGTGCGTATTGTTTCGCGCGCGTGTTTTACTGTTGATGATGATGATAAGATTTTTTTTTGTTTATAAAATGGTTTTGTACCTGCATTATAGTAATGAAACAAGTCAAATTTGTTTATAGTTAGGTATTTTTTTTTATGCTCGCTCGTTTGGTACGGCTGTTGGGAATCGGGTTATACGGACGCTCCGCCACTGGTATGTATATCTCCAAAATTTATTGTAGTAATAGTACCTACATACTTCGTCTATGTTATCTCGTAAAGTTCAAACCAATCTCATGGGTATTTGCCATCTTAAACGTTGTTTCTAACTGGAAAGTCATTGATCGTCGAAGTTGTTAGTTTAAGCCGTGATCAAAGCGACTACGTTTTAATGTTATTATAAACAGTTAAGTAGTGGAAACAACTAATGGAATATAATTATAACAATATTCTGAACTCTCTGTTCGTCAAGTCTGTTAATCCGATCAGTCCCACGACTGTGATAATAATGAGAAGTTTCTTTTAGGGTACATTTCTAACAGGAATTCGATGTCGTGAAACCACGCAAAATACGTCAATTTGGTGTATTTTTTGTTCGTTTTGAAAACTTTCGAACGTACTTTTTAGTTTTTCCATTTAGAGAAAACTTAGCGATTCGTAAAGCTTCTGGTCTTCTGGCTCATGCTCCTAGCAACATAAATAATAAACTAAACACAAAATTAATCATTAAAAGACAATCAAAATTCTAGCCTTTTTTAATACTGAAATCAAAAATGTCATAAGTTTAAGTTCATGATAACTACTCGTAGTTTTAACATTAAATTTAGACAAAAAATTAATTTAGTGTCCATCTGTCAATGTTGTCGGCGACATGGTTGGTGTCGCGAACAAATATTTAAAAAAACCTTTTCAGTTGCATGATTTGTGGTTATTTTTTGCAACAGACACTTTTTATGCTTTGTACCAAACATATTTTGTGTTTTTATGGATTCTCTTTGTTTCACAGTATGTTACATAAATCTCTTTGCTAAAGATTTATTTAATTGTGATATAAGGTCTTTTCACTACACAAAATAATAAAGAAATCTATTTAAATTTAACATCTAATAGCAAAAATCACATAATCTGTATTTAGTTCAGTAAAGTCAGAATCTTAATTATCATGTTCATATAAATTAAAATCTATTAATTGTTGTAATAGATGGGAATAATTTTGTACTTAGTACAAAAACTATGCAATGAATCAGTCAGTAAACATTGTTAATTCATGTATGTCGATATATTTTTTTAATTCTTTCATAAATTCCTCGTTCTGTCGTTCAATTCACGGTGTATAAAGGCCTTATATGTAAAGAGAACTACTTATTTTGCATTCTACACGCAAACTTCGCCGACATTTGTTGCGATGTCGCCCAACAATGACGCGCCGCTCCTTTGTCGCGGCATGTTGCGCGGCCAATTCTATTTGCGTATAATTTAGTCTAGTTCCCTAAGCTTCTTGTTTGCCGGTATATTGTTATAGTTTTATGTCTTCTTTTGCGATTTTGAATGTGTGTTTGATTTACGTTTAAAAACCAGCAGTAAAAGGGTGGTTTCACTTTTGTTGTAGGTTTTTTATTTCTTAAGAACCAAATAAATGTTTCATTTACGACTTAACCTTTAAAAGACAACTAATTGAAACCTTTAAAGAAGATGGACTGATAAAGTGAAAGAGTCGTCGTCCCCCAAACTACACGTGCGTAAGAGGTGTACTTGTTAGGAACCAGAGGAGGCAGACCATCTGCTCCACATGCTACCCTGATGCTTACCACGATCCTCAGATCCAAGGGACCGATTTCAGATATAGATTAATTTCCTTCCTGAGCATGCTCCATCGTAGGTTTAACGCTCGCTTATTCAATTACAAAGGAAAATTAACTAGAATATGCGATTAAACGTAATAAGCTCCGCGCCGTTGCAAACGCGTGCGCTCATAACAGTCTGAACTGAATTAAATCGTTCCCGGGCCATGAATCATTTGACATTTGACACTGAGTTTCATTAATCAACTAAAATTAATGCTTTTGCTGTAAAGTTGTGTAAGTGAAACCGATAGCAAACAAAGTGGGGTTATTTATGGTAATTTCAAGGTTACTGTAACTGTTATCACACGAGATGTCTGATATTCAGAAAGTTTGAGTTAGCACATTTGCGTGATACATTGTTTGGTTTGTATTAAACTTAGTCCAAATATGATCACAAGAAATCTTTAACGCATACGTTCATCGCAGCTTCTTTTCACATTCATATTCCAAAAGAATTTTGATGTACAATACATACATACATACATGAAATCACGCCTGTTATCCCCGTAGGATTTGACAGAGTCCAAGCAGCACTGTGTTCCTTGAGACCATATTTAGCCATACAAAAATTGGGTTTGGTCAGATGATGTACAATAGATTATATAAAATAATATTCCAACCTGATAGAAAAATTTTAAGACAAAAAGAAGTAGGCAGAAGGAATAACACTAACATTTCGCCAGATATGTTAAGTTGCCATGTAACGTGCACCGGGCACAATGTGAGGCAAGCAAAATTCACAATCAACTTACATAAGTTTTATTCAAACTCAGTGGTACAGGCGGTAGGAATGAACCCGCGAGTCCCGCAACCTTTCGAACCCGCCCCAATCCCAACTCACCTACCGCTGCCGCGAAGACAATATTAGTTATTAAAAAAGATCCTTTTAAACTGTCAAAAAATATGGTGATGTATCTTGATTTTTATTCATATTTAAAAACTTTTTAGCGCTTTAGCATAATCGTTATCTCACTTAACTGTTTTGAATATCATTAACATAACTTTACAAGACGGGAAATTTGGATGTTATTGTAAACACTATAAAGACGGTACACAATTCGTCATTACTTGAGTGTGCCGACACAAACAGCTTTTGGGGGACAAAGCATTCCGACCCGCAATGTTTAAGTTAAACAGTCGTAAGTTCCAATAAACACCTCAAAAGGCTTTGTCCCTCAAAAGGTCCTCCGCTAAAGTTTCGAGTTCAGTTTTTACGCCAAACGAGTTGGGATGCTATGAATAGCCTAATTCTACGTTTGAAATTATCGTTATAGCATTCATTTGTGGAACGCTTTGGAAGATAAGCTTCTGTAGAAAAGAGGCTTTAACCTTATTTTTTAAGAAAAAGTGGTTGGGACTTTTTCAGTTACTAAAACATACGATTTGAGTGAAGTGTGACCTCCTTTCTACTATGTGAACGCATCCCTGACTCATCAGTGATCGATCAATGTCTAAAAAACGTAGCCCACAAACGATCCAGACGTTTTATCCGTTTTCTATTTGCGCCTAAGAGTTATATTGATATAAGAATTTTACATGGGTTCCTTTGATATGGGTGTAATAAGTCACTTTGGTTTTTAAGATATAGGCGAACTACTTCTGTGTCTACCTTTTCATGTATTACCATCTTAATTACCATCGCATAAAGCTTAAAAAATCTTATTATTGCTTACCATCAGGTGGTGATGAACTGATGAGTCATTTGTTTTGCTTTAAAATATATATTTCAATTAAAATGAATTTAAGTTATGATATTGAATTTAAGTAAAATAACTTTAATACTACATAAATTTGTTGATAAAAAATAAGATATGTAATAACTATCTACTCCTAAACAATTTGTAGCTAATGAATAACGTGTAAGTGTAACATATACTGTAGTAGATGAGGCGAACAAAATCACTGTTCTTAAACAAGGCAGAAATATCTTTAAGGCTTTGAGAAATAAATTCTTATTTGTAACATTATAGAGATCAGTTTCCCTCAAAATTACAGTCACTCGACTGAATTTCTAGACATCAAAGACATTGCAGACATGTAACAATTTGCCGGTTTTAAGACCTGTTGATGGCCTTGTTACTCGGGGTTTATCCTGACAGACCACAAGCGAAATGATTTATACGGTACAATATTGGACGGCTCTACTGTGATTTTGATGATAGTCTTAATGTGTCTTTATAGTTGTCGTCGTCGGTGGTAGTCTTTGTGTGTATGAGACCTTACCTTATTTATATTTTTGTATTTACTAGGGATTTTCATACTCCAGATAATGTAACTGATATTATTCTTTAAAGTTAATGTAGTACTTGATTACAAACGATGATGTGGTGATTCCATTGTTGGGTTCCACTGGGTATTGAAAGCTAACCATCTGAACCAACAAGTTTATAGTCGACACTTCTAAAGTATGTCGACACTTTAACCCCAATAAAACTCCCAATATTTTTTTATTTTAAGTGCCAATTAACACCCATCTCTATTAATATCATAAATCTGAAGAGTTTCGTTGAACGCGCTTATCTCAGGAACTACTGAACTAATAATTATTTCAGAGTTAGATAGTTCATTTATTGGGGAAGGCTTTAAGCTATATACAACATACTGCACTGCACTGCTATTCCACACGGTCTTAGAATATAACAACTAGGTACTATTTTATTCTATCCAATCTTTGACCAATAGTTACCAGAATATCACTAAAATGCTTTCTTTGAAAAGTCTTTATAGCATATTCGCATTTTAAAAGACGTGAATAATATGTTAATTTAAGTTAGATAGTTTATAGGTGTGCCTTAATCTCCAATGAAATAATGCCTTTTCGGCTAAAACATAAACCACTATTTACATGCGATTGGATATTAAAAAGTAGTCTTATTACTTTTAATTATGTATTTAAGCGAAAAATATAATATACCTCTTCAGATTATTGTGAATATTTGGAGCAATTCTTTTAGAAGATTTTGATCTACATTGTTGTGAGATGAAGATGCTTTTAGCAGTCGATAAAATCGGCAAAAGACTTTTTAATCTAGCCTCATATACTTTCTTTCTTGTTTCAGGTAAAACTACAATGAAATTAAGTAAGTTTGGAGGTTCTTCAAAGAAAAAGACTATGCTGGGAAATTCGCCAATAACATAGATATAAGACTTGTGTGAAATCAATTGTATAAGTCAAATCTCTCTAATTGAATCTAAAATCTGTGTTAGTGTCCTCAACAGAACACATTATCTAGAAATAATTTGAATTGTAAATACTTAAATATTAAACCAGTAAATAAATATATTATGTTTCTTTTTATTGTCACATGTTTGTATGTCAATATTTATGTAATAAAGCTTACAATACTTTGAACAGTTAGGCGTACTTGATAACAATATCCAAATAACATGTTTCTGTCACGTATGTACGGAGCGTATATGCAAAACATTTCTCTCTAATTTTATCAAAGCAATGTAGGCTTTAAAGTCCTTCGTCTAGAATCAACTTAGGAGACACTGTATTTTTGTACTAAGGCTGTTATCTTACCAGTGAGAGGTAAAAATACATGCTTGTACGCTTGACATCTTCCTTTATTTATTATTTAAATGAACCGTATTCAGGCGTGTAATCTCCTTTCATCACATCCTTCTTTTATCTTAAATTGGTTTGGAATATAGAAGTACGTTGAGAATTTATGTAACAATCTTAATCCATATAATCGAAACAAACGGTGATGTGTTTTCTTGATTTTCAATATATTTATCCTAAGAATATTATACTACATATATTATTATATACACTACCACTAACCACTAGACTAACTGCAGTCTGCAAAAATTGGCAGAATGTCGATTGAAACACATTTCGTATTTCATTATTCAATAGCTCGTTTTTTCTAGTTACTGTATTATAACCACGACATTAATTCATTTTTTTATTACCCGTTTATCTACAATTGTCTTTCCGCAGCTTATGTCGGTAGCCAAAATGAGTCTTATAAAGAATATAAAGACCCGGGCTGACCCAGCATAAGTGAAGTTAATAACTTAAGTATAATAACATCGATAATCAACAATAAATATTATAAAAGGCCGTTTATGTTTACCGACTCAACGAAATAACGGTTATTTCTGCGTTGCCTCAATTGTTTGTTATTACTTAACTGTGAAAGCTTTTCTGGCTTATGTAACGTTCTTTTTCTTTTATAAGAACAACAGTATGCTATTTATATATTTCCCTTACAAAAAGCGAGCTTCCATTATTATACTCACATTGTTCGTCGTTGTTATTAAATATTGCCAAGCCGTCTTTGGGTATTAGTGTTATTTGTAACCGAATTCAAAAGTCACGAAGTCGATGACAGAAGTACCCACGGTATACGGTAGGTAGCATCTTTTTAGATATTCTTACTATTTTTGCATATTATAATAATTTTGATACCTGATTGTCTATGTTTTCTCAATACTCATTTAAGTGTATGGAAAAAAGGTACATGGCCCCGAGAAATTATTATTCTGATACTGCCGTTACCTCAAAAATTAAAGGATTGTGATGAAAAAATAAGCATTTCCGAAACACACTTTTAAAATCGTGGAATCGTGAATCATCTTTAAAGTTAGGATGCCGGTTCTCCTGTTTGATTTCAACAAAAAAGGTTCCATTCAATAAAATTGCAATGAAAATGTGTAGGAGGAGGTGTAATGTAAAGTATAAAGTTGTTTTTAGTCGTAAAAGCTATCTCTGCAATTTGCATGACAATGTTATGCTAATACATCTATAACTATATGTAACTCAAAGTTGACTGACTGACATGGTGATCTATCAACGCACAGCCCAAACCACCGGACGGATCGGGCTGAAATTTGGCATGCATGTAGATGCTATGACGTAGGCCAAATTTAGGTAGTAGGATTTTGATTAATTCTTAAATAGTTAATAATTCTAAAATAAAATAGGGGATGAATGTTTGTATCAAACTTTGTCAATTTTAAACCGATCGGGCTGAGTAACCTAACCGCGGCCGAAGTCGTGGGCAACAACTAGTACATAGGTACATATAATCACGACTATTATCCCCTAAGGATTAGGCCCTTCACCAAGCACTGACTGCACGTGTTCTCTGCGTGACAGGTGATGAGCCCATCGCCGCTATAAACTATTGGATTGTAAGCTAATAAATTAATAATTATTGTATAAAAAACACTTGTGCACCAGTAATTACATGATTTTTATTGCATTTCTTAGATTTTACAAAAACTAACCGTTAATTAATCTGAGGGCGAATTCTACCACTGGTGTAGTAATACCAAAAATGCTTTAGCTTAAATGCGTATAAACACGACGAAAAATCGGCCGTGTACGCTGGACTCCGTCATTCCATTCGACTAAACATATAAAACTAGTCAACGTGCATATAACGAGACGATACAAACATCTATTGTTTGCGAACACCGGAGCTCGCGGTGCTAGCCAAAGGGTTAAGCATTTCTTGGTGTATTTATTGCTGGGTAGTAAGTAACCTCATCACCTCATGTGTTTCTCCTTGAGGAGGGCCTGTCCCAGCAGTGGGGCGTATATAGGCTGATGACGAGTAAGTAACCGTTTTGTGGTCATATTCGCCGTTTCGTATGAGACAGCCAGTCTATTCAAAATTATTGCAGGACGCGCTGATACTGCAGTTTACAAAACTAACTTCAACAGTAAATTTGCTTCAAAATTTCCAAACATTTTACATACCAGGATTTTCACCCAGTAATTCTCTCGCCTTTGTTATTATTAGTTATGTAATTCTTGGGTCTAAAAGTTAAGCGCTCGCTTGCGCTGTATAGGAAATGAAAACTAGTTCAATCCGACCATTTCTCATCAACACACTGGTTTTGTTGGAAGTTAGCTTTTACTCGCAGATAAGGTTGTATTAGCATAAATTTTATGGGTGAAGTATTTGTTAGGTAGCATGTTGCATTTAAAGTGTGGTAAAGATAACACTGTCTTAAAGTAACACTACACACATATGAATTATAATATATAAAAACAAACTCCATAAAAACATAATTATGACCTACGTAGATGAGTGGCTTGCTCGCCATCGAAATTAAAGCTCTCGCTTGAATTTCCAAGTCAGGATACAGTCAATTTTAGTTTTATCTTCAAAATGACATAATTTTCAATACAGCAGTCTCGTCCGTTACACAGTTAAAAAATCCAACATGTGTTTGGAACGTCTAAATGAATGTATTTGAAATCTGATCGACTACTATTCTTTCTATAAAAGTTTATTTATCTAGTAGCTGTTGCCCACGACTTCGTCCGCGGTTAGTATAGTTTTTTATCTATTCCAAGGAAACCCTTTAATTTTCCGGAATAAAAAGTATCTAAGATGTTGACCAGTGATATAAGGTATCAACCATGCAAAATTTATTTGAAATCGATCCAGCCATTTCGGAGATTAGCCTGTACAAACAGACAAACGGACAGAGAAACAAAAAATGTGTAAAAATCATTTTTTGGTATTTTCTCTCTTTTGACATCCCCCTGACTTGGTTTTAAAAAAAAATTTCCATGTACAGACATTCGACCTCTATAGTTTTATATTATTTTTTGTATAGATATAGATTTACTAAAATGTATGGTATCCGATACCCAATCTTTACAGTGACAGTAAATTTTTTAGGCCCGGTTATTTTAAAAACATAACAGTTAATAAATAGATAAATTTAACCAAAGGTGAACGTTAAAAAAAATTTTAAGCTTGTGTATTTAATGTTATTAGTCAGGCTCAGTGGTCTTGAAAATCGAGAAAATCTACAAGGAAATGAGAAGCCACTTCCCCTTTCTCGTAATGAGTTCCAACATTTGTTAGACTCCACGTCTTAACTTATGACAGCTAATTTCAAAAAGTTATTAGTCTTTTGAAGCACGACTGAAACAAGTGTTATGTGGTGGTTAGCTAAATGTGTGTCTCTCCACCTCACCTACCATTTGTAATGTACCACATTTAATACAAATAAATTATCTTTATCCTTTAAACTCCGTTCAAACTGACATTAAATATAAAGTTCTAAATATTATTTTAATAATCTAAGCTGAATAGAAATTTATTGATATCGACGAAACGTATATTTTGAGTACTCACAGATAGTAATTTTTCCTATATTTTATACAAATTGTTTTTACACGAAGGCACCTCACGATTCTTTAAAACATCTTCTCTTCTAGCTTGTAGCCGTGCAGAACAGAAATCAGTACATCAAAAGTAAATGAGCCGCGTCGTACAACATAAATAATTCATCCCCATCGAAGCGTAAGATCGCGCTGCCTAAAACGCGACCGAAATAGCCGTGAATTCTCCAGAACCTTTCAAAGGCACTTCAAAAAGCCTAAATAAAAGCCAGTTCCTTTGAAACGACCAGACAGCCACTATTTTTCAAGGAAGCAGAGTGATAAACGTCTCGGGATGTCACGACACGTCGCTTTGTCTCAGTGACAACGTGTTAAATTAGGGGATCAGTTGCGACAATGGTTTATGTGTCTGTGTTTCATATCTTTCTGTTGAAGTTGCAAGCGACAAGGTTTCTGCAATGTTGAACGCTGATTATTCTTGATTCTTGTCAGAACTTTTTGTTACCATGTCTTAGTTTGGGGCTTCCAATTCGATGTTATCACTTTTAGACTCGGGAGACTCGAGAGGAGCTCGGTGGCGTAGTGGTCAGTGCGCTTTGGCTTCGATCGAAAACAAAGCTACCTTCGCCATGGTCAGGCCGTGGATGGGTGACCAAGATTTTGTGATCTCGAGCTCCTCCGTGCTTCGGAAGGCACGTTAAGCCGTTGGTCCCGGTCGCATTTGTGACCGTTTCTACCCACCAACCCGCATTGGGCCAGCGTGGTGGTGTTACGGCCCATACTTCTCATGTGTTTGTCCGTGAGAAAGGCCTGTCCAGGCAGTGGGACGTATATAGGCTGATGACGATAACGACTTTTAGACCGGAAAGGTTCTCGACTGACGACTCCATGGCAGGCCTTCTTCAAGGTCGACCAATCAGGCGAAGTTTACAGAAGGTTGTGGGAAGCAGAATTAGGTTCTGATACGCTATCCTTGAAGCAGGTTTATATTCAGCAGAAGACTCCGGCTGATATAAGTCTAATTAGTTTATTCTTTTTAGCATACGTTCTTTGCAGAAAACACACTTTGAAAATATGTTTTCAAGTAGAATTCTAACCTGAGATTTTTGACGGCACTAGCATCTTTACTGAAATATTAAAAAAGAAAAGTTCCTGTTTTGTGCGCAGGTGTCTATAATGGACGGAACGAGTCTCAACAACATTTTTTACATTCTATCATTTTGAAATTTTTTAAAGACATCGTATAATATCACGGTTTTGCAACTGTTTACTTCTAACTTATCAGGGAAAAAAATATATAATTAAAATTTAGCAGCAAATAAAGCATTATATACTACGTATTATCCTTATTTAAATCTCTCCTCTTACTCACTATATCTCCATTTTCTCCCTACCTCGTACCATCATCAATTATTTTTTATTTAAAAACGTAGTTCATTAATGAACCACAATTCAAATAATTTTCTTTAATTTCCTTTCAAGTTAACAGCATAAAATTCCAGCAATTTCTTAATTAATGTAGTCTAATATTAGCTAACAGTCTATTCCTGAGATGTATTTCAAGTATTTCTTATAAATTCAATTCTAAAAACGTTTCCTTGACTATAAAATATCAACATTTTTTCGTTAATTAAAGCGCTGTTGGTTGGGAAATTATACTTAAAAAATTGCTTTGATGTGGATATAAACTTAAACCTGAGAATCCTGAAAAGGAGGCTAGAATCCTATACAACCAGCAGCAGGATTTGACAGAGGCAGGGGTGCAAGGGAACAAATCTTGTTTGACAGTTGATTGAAAAGCAGAAAAGATAAAATCAGCGCTGCACTGTTCTTTATCGATTACGCCAAAGCATTCGATTGCATCAACTGGGGCAAATTATTTAGTTTTATGAGTGAAATGGGGCTTCTAGATTAACTTGCCTTTCTCACCAACAATGAGAGGAATACGTCAGGGTTGCATTTTGTCACCGCAACACACAATGAGAAGAGTACTGGACAACTGGGAAGGAGGCATACTCGTAGGCGGCCTCTTGCTGAGCCCAAATAGCAAAAGCGGCAGTTAAAAGATTCGAGAGGATATGGCAGAACAGAGGAATCAGCCGCAACATCAAAAATAAACTAATGCAGACCCTAATATTTGGAATCTTCTTATATGCTTCTGAAACTTGGGCTAAAGTCTCGCGTGCGAACTAGGATTGACGCGTTCGAAATGTGGTGCTGGCGCAGAACGTTAGATTTCTTAGACGAAACGACGCACTTATGAGTCAATCCTCAAAGAAGTTAACATTGAAGCACGGCTCTCTACAATCTGTCGACAGAGAGTCCACAAGTTCTTCAGACACACAGTCAGACATGACCCAGTCTAGAAAGAGTGATCATCACTGGCTGCGTGGAAGGGAGGAGAGGCAGAGGACGATCTCCTACCTCCTACAGATGGAGGCACTCGACGCAGGTCGCTACTGGAATCACCCTGCCGGTATCGGTAGAGCTAGCACAGGATAACACTGCGTGGCGAGAGCTGGTATCAAGGGCGCCATAAGCACGTCCCTCGGTTATGAGGACACGTCGCTGAAAAAGAAGAAACTTAAACCTTGTTTTCTTCATCAATCTGTTCATATAAACAGTACCTAAATCTACTATGGACAAGGACCGTCCGTGCACATTAGTAAGGCTCTTAATACTCTAAAACAAACTCTTAAGACATTTTACTACATAAGTAAATAAAGAATTCCCGCTAGATAAGAAAACTGTGTTAGAGATTTGATCCCGGGATATGAAATTCGCAGGAAACAGCTCACGCTAATCTCATCTTGATAACTTTGCCTTGTTTGAGCAGGTGTACACTTAATTGTTTGTCTTGTTATTTCAATACATATATGGTTCAGGAGATACCAAGACTTTGGAAATTAATTTTCATTGTAATATTCGCTCAAAGATCTTTGTTAATTACTACATAAAGTGTTGAATATTGAGACGTTGACATCGCTTATACAGTCTCGTCTACAATGCTTAATAAATTGGCTAGTTGTTATTAAAACACTGTTAATTGTTATAGAAGTGTCAATTAAACAATAAGTGTTAACTTATATTTTAAAGGCAACATTGAAGGAGGCTAGGTTTGCCCCGTAAAGTGTGGGTATGTAAAGCAATTCTTACCCTTCGGGGTTTATGAGTGATGATATATATATGTGTGTATGCTGGAGGTATATGTCCAGCGCCTCTTGACTAAGATGATATGATGTCTAATCTGATTTCAATTAGGAAAAATAAATTGAATTTTTAACATTTTTAACAGATATGTCACGACGTGTGGTCGTCTGAACAATCAAAAAAATTAAAGACTGCTGATTCCATACCATCTACTAAATAACCTGGTAATGCCAGTTGAGAAGTCCTGCGCCCGGATCGTTCACAAAATAATAATAAATATGAGTAAAATAATTTCGACTTTATTATTTCATTTCAGAAGGCTTGAACTCAAAACAATGAAGTTTGTTTGCGAGCTTTTACTGTTATGATTTTTGGACTATTTAATTTTAAGACTGTCTTTAAATTGAGTTTTCATTGATTCGAATGAAAAGAAAGAAAGAAAAGATAAAAGAATGTATCAGGGGACCTTTCTTTCCGTGAATCACTATATTTGGAGCTCTTTTGGTCCCATGCGTAATCATTATTCTCATCACAAGTCCATACAAGTACCTAGAGTAGCTTTTCACTCGATTACTCAATATTTTTTCAGATTTTCGGTACTTTTAAATCATGTACTATCATTATTAAAATAGTAGTTAAATAAATAATTCGATCAATTATATCATTATCGAGGAGCTCGGTGGCGTAGTGGTTAGTATGCTTTGGCTTTTGATTGAAAACAAAGCTACCTTCGCCATGGTCAGGCCGTGGATGGGTGACCAAAACTTTGTGATCTCTAGCTCCTCCGTGCTTCAGAAGGCACGTTAAGCCGTTGGTCCCGGTCACTATTGCGAATGTTTCTACCCACCAACGCATTGACCCGAATCACCTATATTCTCATTTATTTGTCTCTATTATAAAATATTTCAAACAGACAATGGTAAATGTACAGGAAACAAAAACATGTTATATTTATTTCCCTTCTAAATAAACTATGTTAAACCTATTCTTCGTCCTTCGGTGGGTTTCAACTGAAGCTAAGCCAGAAATAAATCTCGTCAAAAGATGCTTGAGTTTCTTGTACAAGGTTTATTCTAACCTGATTGAATGATACATTCCAAGTGGATATATTGCAACATCTTTACTATTTACTTAAAGCAATATCACGTAATATTTTAAGAATGTTTTGTTTCAGAATAAGCAGTAAGGACGTGTAAATATATCAATGTTAATCTTGCTATATTCACAAGAAGACACTTTACAATACTACAGCCTTGTACAGATTACCTAGTATTTTAGTCGAGTAGCGAGTAATTTAGTAGCTAATATACTCGCTAATAAAATTTTTGGTTTTCAGACATGTTCAGCTACGAAATTACTCACCACACGATATAAAAATGGATTGACATGACTAAACTCCTTACTAAACTACTCGACTAAATTTCGAGTAGTTACCTAAGGAGTCTAAACATACCACTCCCATGTATACTGTACTAAAACAAAGTAGGAACGAGTTTTGAGCAGTAGCCAGTATTTTAGCTACAAAATTACTCGTCAGTCTACTCAAACACTAGCTTAATGCGAACTAGGCTTTATGTAAGTCCATAGTCTGAACATTAGCACGGACTAAGGAGCATGTTTCAGTTGTTTAAGAAACAAATTCTGGATCATACGGCCCATGATCCTATATATTCAATGCAGAAGTAATAAAAAAATTGGTAAGACTAACAAGAGAAACTTAAACGTATTCTGTATTTTTGTTCTGTCAAATTCTTACTCACTACCAAGAAAAATATCTTCAGTATGTCCAATAATTCATTTTCCTACAGTACATACATTAATAAAATATCATTGTGATCTCTTTCAATTACCATTCATACACAGGCTTCATTCAAAAACCTATTACTGATTCACAAGAGATTCACATATTCTTTGTAGGTCTAAAACAATGTGGTTTATACAAAGAGGCTTAAACGAGTGGCGATTGAAGTCTGATGAAGCGCGATTGATAACTGAATGGTCTGAATGAACGAACGAATCAGTTTGAATGAATAACCACGTTAACTGGAGCCCGCCTTGTGCAGGGTTACCAACATAAACTTTAAATTCTGGTCTAGAGAACATTTGATACAATTTTTATCCAGGACACATCTGAGATGCAGCACATTTTTCACAGTTCGAGCAATACGCTCACCACCTGTTACATTGGGCCCTTGGATATCTGGTGTGGGTGTTTTACACCTCTGCCTACCCCTTCCGGGAAAGAGGCGTGATGATATGTTTATGTTATGTTATTTTAAAAGTATGAAAATTAATTTTTGTAACGCATTAATTAGACGCAAAAGAAAATGGTTTTTCTTTACTTTTCCCGTGTTGACAATGTTTCACAAACATTTGTAATTACGTTTGAAAATCAAAGAGGGTTCAGATATTGTGTTGTCTTCTCCGCAGTTCAATACTGATAAAGTAAATTGCTTCCGTCTTCGACTTTATCCAACCTCCCTCAGGAACCATATCCCGGGATAAAAAATATCCTGTGCATTTTCTTCACTTTATCTATTGTTATATTTCCTTATCAAAATACTCTCACACTGCTACGTCTTTCTACGAATAAAAAATCTGTCTGTACAGTCGACTCCGAAAATATGTTAACACTTTTGACAATAAATGACTCTTGTTAGAAGGAAGTAAACATTGTCACCTCTTAAATGTGTATAGATATCTTTGTATTCGACTTTACATGATTTTATTTCTAACTAGGTGTTCCCGCGACTTCGACCACGGTTCTATCATACGGGAACCCTTAAATTTTCCGGAATAAAAAGTATCTTAAATGTTGACCAGGGATATAAGGTATCACCACGCAATTTCATTGAAATCGGTCCAGCCAGAACAGACAGAAAAAAAACAAAAAACTTATTTCGATATAATCATGTTATGCTAATTGATTGTCATACTTGAGACTGTGTCTTCTAAAAAATATACGGTCTGATTATTACCCTATAGCTCTGTGATATCCGGGTCCATCAAAATAGGAGTGTGAAGGCCTCATTTTCAAAATAGTATCCCTACTAGCAACAGCATTTCTCGCAAATTACATAACACGGCTGCCCTACTCTCTCGCCAAATTTCAATGAATATGAATTCTGTTTCTGTCTTTTCGAACACTTTTTGAAATTATCAAGGGACATGACATTTGACATTGCATTAAATCAATATTGATTTGTTAACATTACGTTACATACAGAGTATGGGGCTGATCAGATTGCTTGCAGCCTTTTGTGTGATTCTTATAAGCCAATAATTGTCTTATAATAATATAAATAGATTTAATTTTATCAATATCATATACATATTTACTGAAAACAACATTTTCCTGTCTATCTGTCAACAAAGTCCATTCTTGAAACAACAGAAACAGAAACAAGACCCGAAACAATAGACGAAGCGGCTCCGATGTTAGCATTACCAGCTGCTCCGGAAATCGAATAGTTTGCAGAGATAAAACCATTCGCAGACGTTCTATTTCTATTCGTTTATTTGAAGATATATTTTCTCCACGTAAACATTTGCCGTTTTCAGAAATGCACACTCTTTTTTTTTAATTTACCTCCGTTTGATACACTTTTTTCAAGCACTCAAAACATCAAGAGCGTTAGCTGCAGCTTTATAGACATGAGCTAAACGTTATCTAAACTTCGCAGTACAAAGCTTAACCCAGCCTTAATCCAGCTCCACACTGCCTTGCCATCAATCACTGAGGAAAGCGAGAACCTTATGACATTAACTTAAGACTTGTTTTCGAACATCAATCATTTTCCATCGTATATCTCTTATAGAAATAGCCAGACTTACACTTTGCCAAGAGAATTCGAAACATAGTAACTTCAGGTTATGTTCGAATGTTAACAGTACGAGTAACACATCATTAGTTAACATATTATATGTTATAAATTATCATGTCTTATAGTCAGATGTGATAGCTAGAGATTGGATATACGGATGCATATTTACCCAAAGTTAAGATGTATTGTGGAAAGCACTTTTTTTTAAACCTTTAACAACAAAAACAAAAGAAGAAAAAAAATACCGAAGACCTGGCTGTATGGGATTTGTTCCCTTTGCTTTACCCGCATGGGAGAATTTTACAACAATAAAAATAAAAAAATTAGGGTAAAAAAAATTCTTTAAAAACAAGCTCTTATTTAAATGCGCTGAAGAGAAAGCCCAAATTCGATTGGGTTGTGTTGTTTCATTGCTGAGTACCTATGGCCACCATCCAGTTCCATTATCAGATCAGCTCCAAGACATAATAATTTTGTATTGTCATCCAATTTACATGTGCATATAAAATTTCAGCTCAATCGGTTGAGGGCAAGTGCTTTTAAATTGAGTTGTAAGATTCATAACATACATACATAACATACATTGCAAGTTAAATAAAAGCTTGAAAAAATTGGCGGTAAAGCGGAGTTCGTTATTATTTTGTTCATAATATATTTATTAAATTTATTATGTAAAAGGCCCTTTTTTATTTCCTTGCATTTTTTAAAGATTTGAGCATTTGCCTGTCCCGTATCATTGAAGTCCTGCGGCTCGGCCTTCAAATTCATACTCGACCTGCAATTGCCTATTTCGCTGCCTTTGCAATAATGTACTATAAAGAAGTTAACGATGGCGTTCAAGGTGCTTATTCTTTTTCATGATCTACGTTCTTGTTCAATAATAAATTCTTAGACAACACACAATCCATTTCATCATAAACTCAAGCTTCAGTGCAGCGCAATCTTCAACTTCAATCCATAAAAAGTCCACATTACGTTCGCCATCTTAAAATAGACGCTAACTATTAGTCCACAGCAATCAATTTCCGACTGCACGTCATCGCAGATAGATAAATATCAAGACAAATTACCAGATATGAGTTCCGGACGAGAGATCCCATTTGAAACCTACCGCCAATATTGGCTCGGAGATTGACGCGTCACTGGCAGAAAATTAAACGATTGAAATCGATAACGTTCTTCAAACAGATAATTTCCTATTGGGAATCCGAGAAAAAGATAAATTATTTGATAAGTCGAAGAAATTAAAAAAAAAACAATAACGTTTGTCGCTTTGTTGAAGCAGTCTTCAAAAGGACCACAATATTTCAACATTTAAATTTTTAAATAGTACGTCTTATGATACAGATTAAAATTTACTTTATTAATTTTACTGTCCCATGTGTCAAAATTGTAATTGTTATTTTGGCTTATTATCAAATAATCCCTAATTCATTATAAACTAATTTAAGCATAACATTTTCCTTTCCCTAAATATTTGTCATCCATCACAGACGTGATTAGAATACAAACTTCATTAACATGAATGAAAAATGCTCAATGTTAAAATACTAAACCTTGTATTCTATCTAACGTCCGTTAATAAAATAAAGATAATAAAGAGCATTTTAAATGTATTCAATTCTACTGCTATGAAATAAAAGTAGTTAGGTAAAGTACAAATGTAGAAATCCAACGTTAAGATTTAAACGAGACTAATTCAAAAGTAACGCGCGGTATGTCGACGATTTTAATTGAATCAACCGGTCGTTTCAAACATTCGGTCAGATGTATTTTTTGCACTTTCTGAAATCCGATTGTATTGGTTCAGTCGAGAGTGGAGGTATTCCGAATATGGGGCAATTAAAAGGCCGATACGTGTTCAATGTTGGAGTTCCACTTTGTGGCTTTAATGGGTAAGAGTGAGTGTGTGAGTAAGTGAGTGGTCAAACAACTTTGTCACTGTTTTGAGAATACTCCGGTGAAGGTGACTTGACCAGATATTTCCTATCACCCTACTAATATTTCACCTTCCAGCGGACTGCTGCATGAACTCTACTTCTTTAAAAATTTATGAAGTCAATTCAAACATTGAAATGCATATAAAATATTCCCATATTTTATATAAATATTTTTATTTTTTATATTATATATTTATTTATATATTATATTATAAATATATATGTTAAATATTTATTTATTTTAAATATTATATTATTTATAATAGTCCCGTGTTGGTCCGGGACACAAAAGAATGTACCAACTGTCGTAAAAGGCGACTTGGGCATTGGGTCTGTGATGTGATGATATAGGCGATGAGCTAGCCACTTGTTACTACTCTTTTACGATTTTTCTTCTGACCAAAGCCAATTTTAGTATGGCTAAATGTGGTCTCAAGTAGCACAGTGCTCCTTGGACTCTGCCTACCCCTTCAGGGATTGCAGGCGTGATTTTATGTATATATGTTTAAAATATTGTTGAATTTTGTTGATTTTTCACTCTGAAAACCGTATTGCTCATTTTTGACAATTCTAAATTCGAAAAAAAACTTACAGACTTACTTTAATCACGACTTTTATTCCCTAAGGGTTAGTCAGAGGCTAGAATAGCACCGCAAAAGCAGTCCACAGCCATAGTCCGAGCTTCACCAAGCAGCACACATGACTGTGTTCAGCGTGACAGGTGGTGCCTGTCGCGCGTCCCCATTTGTCGCATTTTATGACATCAAAGGGAAGAAATGGGTACTGTTAGACTTATTGTTGTTTAATGTTAATATTAATTTAAATACCTCATCATCATTGTAGGGCTTGAGATACATACATTTGGTTTTCATAGTTTATTTGTATTTTTGCTAGATTGATTACAGTTGTTAAGGTTTGTCAAGTCTATAATAACATAGGTTTGCAATTACAATATCCCCAACACAAATCTTATTGATGAAGTGGTAATCAAGATTATTTCATTCCAGGAAGCCGTACACCGGTTCTTGGCCTGCATAATATATTTATCTATAATAAATCTTGAGCCATATTTAAGCAACGTTTCAATATATATACCTCAGTGGGCTAGTGGCCTCTTAGGCTGTGCAGTTATGTTATATATAATAGCTTAACTTTTCCCTTCCAAAGCACAATGAAACCTGAAATTACCTTATTTTGGTCGGCCAGCCCAGTTGCAGCCATGGCAATTGCGCCATCATGCCAGCGACCATTTGGTGAGCTTTTTAAATAAAGAGTAGACTATCGATACAGCTCGATGTTTCCAACCCATTTCTACATCAAAATTGTATTCTAATTGCATTAGTGGTCAACTGCCAGCTTTGAACAACAACAAAAGCCAGATTAGTTTCCTCTAAAATGGTTGTAATACGATTAGTGACCGAGGTATTTAACTGCTTTTGTTAAACATATAAATAGTTAAAATGCTGTGTTTAAAATATTCTCTCTGTGTTTAAAATAGCTCTGGATTTAGAACTAGCTGCGATACAAAAATAAATTTTAATGATTTATAGATATTTTTCCATCGTTAATAATTTTTTATTGTAATAAATGTTGTAATAATTATAAATTATTTATAATAGGCTAGTTGACCTTTTTTTATTGGGCCCCAAATGATAAATTACTGATAGCCATCACCATTAAAATAATACAATTTTTTTCTGAAGCCTATAACACAATACATTTTAAATAATAAATTACGTTTTTTCTTAAATGTCAAAACGTCTTCGGTCCTGATGGTCTATGAATTATCTGTGCCGTAGCGTCACGATTATTGTAAACAATTCCATACGCATGCGTGACATAGCCGACAGTTATGCTTGATTGGTTGCGACTGGCGTTTAACGGATGAAGACCATGCGTAGTAATTGTTTACATAAATCGTTACTTAACTAATTTCCCGATCATGGTAGATAGCGTTTTTGGCAGATGAAAAAAAAGTAAAAATAAAACATATTTAAATTGAATTTCAACAGCAGTTATTTAAATTTATCGAACTTGGTATATTTCGGTCCTTTATTGTACTAAATATTATGTGACTGACACATTATTTTCATTGCTTTTGATATGAGTCAACTAGCCTATTAAAGTTTTTCTATGCGTATTCAGAAAATAAAACGATGGTCTCCAATGACCTAGAACTAATCCAAAATCACATTTAAAAAATAAAGTGTCATTGTCATAAAAGCTCGCTATGATTTGAATTAGAAATTTACTTAACTTTCTTTATGATATTAAGTGGTGTGTAAATAGTTTATTATGAAAGTGCATTAAAACGAAGAAATATTGAGGTTAGTTTGTAAAATTCACTGCATGTCCCATTAATAAATAACTGATTACACAAACAAATCATTACGCTTACTGCAGAATCATAGCACTTTCGTGGCATGAAGCCGTTTGTTCCAAGAAAACGCTTTTTCACTTGTTTAGTCTCATGAAGATCTCATGAACCTGTAAAAATATATACAATCCTTTGATTCTTCTATTGGTGTCATTTACGCCTTTTTCCCCGATGAGATAGACAGAGATCACATACCTTCACTTGCTTCGTTCCTGGCAAGAATAAACATATCCCTTCTCATTATTATTGTAGTAGTCGAAATCAACATTTTCGGTCATTCACGATCGTTTTAGTCACTAACGAAAATTATACTAGTATTTAAGTTTTTGTTATAATAACTTACTGCGAATAGGACATGTTTTAAGACGATGTTGCTGTTTTTGAGACGATGGTGTTTTAAGGGCTTAAAAAAAAATTCCCAATAGAAATGGAGTCGGCTAATCCTGTAAGAATTTTATGGAGGATGTATTAGTATTTCTCAGTAGCACGATCTATTTTGATGGGATGTTGGACATTGTTCTCCTTGTTAGAGCTGAGTGGCGCTAAAATTTTAATGTTTAGATACTCTTCTGTTAATTTGTGCGTATGTATGAGTTGTATGTTATACCTCATCAATCGAGACCACCTTATCTTACAAAGTTGTCCCCATTCCCATAGAGTTATAACCCGAAGTTGAAACAGCTATAATAGCTTTAAGTTATTAAATTTATGCCGTTTTTGGAGTAATGTAGTATATCGGCTTTAAATCTGGACTTATCCGCGAGATGAGTTTAGCCGTTAACTTGAGCAGTTAACTGTAAGTGCCGGACTGCCTGATGCATACGTAATCAAAGATGTAGCTATCCACGTTGAAGTCATCTTTAGGTTTATTTTAAACTATAGCTGTTATGAATATCGCTTGCCTGACAGTATGCAGAGTGCATGGCAACAGACTTACCAGTGGACCAGTGGAATCTATAAGTGAATCGATTGAAGACTTTTTTTTCTAGTTCTATCATCATCATCAGCCTATATCAGTCCACTTCTGGATGTAGACCTTCCCTAGTGTACCCTGTCGTAGTTCTATAACAAAATCCTCTATTAATATAAAAGAATTTTAAAAAAATACTTTTGTAGTTTTGTAAAAGTCATAGAGCTAACCAATGTACAATATGTACATAATGTTTTTAAGGCGTTGAAACACAACCGGTGCGCTAAAAAACCTTGTGAACAGTTCCTTTTTGCTTCGAAAACCACGAAATCTTTCCTGGTAGCTATTGTAACTGTTTTTTACACTAATCGGAAATGGGATATTAAGAAACAATTAACATAATAACTTTCTTATAAATAACATACGAGGCAAATCAATAGATTTCATTCAACTGTGTCTCTGAACTGAGATATTTTTTCATATTCATATTAGGTCATTACCTATGAAATTGGTGTTTTGTATGGAGATTTTGGGGAATTCTGCATTTTCCATACTAAAATTTTTTCAGTTTTCTTCACAACGACAAATCCAAAGATAATAATATTTGGCATCTATCATTAGAAAAGCTTTAGTAACAGTAATATCACACTTCATAAAAATTATTTATCGTTTTTAAGTGAATGCAAATAAAATGATGTATTCGGGAGGCACTTAAAAAGAGTTGTCTCCGTGTCCAATTTTAACACAATTAAACATACAACAAATTATCAAAACAAATCAAAACGAGCTCAAAAATATAGTCTATTTTTAGACGAGGTAATTATTTTTTAGGAATACTCTGAATCTAAATAGTTACAGACAAAATACTAAGAGAGACAAAAACACCAATTTCATAGGTAAGGAAGGATGGTAGGACACCATAACGGTATTGCGCTTATGAAACAATTGTAACCTTGCAATTCGAATAAAGTTAAATTGTTCCGAAGGTTCAGTTTTTATTATTTACTTTGACTTCCTTAAACACTTCCGTTCTTCTTGGTGTTACGGATCAGATACGATTGTCGTGATTTTATTTGAAAACTTTTCAGCTGCAATATATTCTATCCGCTTGTGTGTTTTTTGTTCTTTTATTACATTCATAAAAGAGTTTTATTAATTACAGAACGTGAACACGTACCCAAAATTTGCATATAACATTCTATTGAAATTGCATTGCTAGTCAACAATCTGCAGGTATTACAGCGGTATGTAATATTATATAAATTCTTTATTGCATTTGAACAAAATATGCATGCAATAATTTTTTTTTCCTTTATTTATATTTTTTTAAATACACCGTTTATTTAACGAATGAGTATGTAATGTTTAGAAATAACACAGCTGTTATATTTAATAAATGCTTTTTATTCCTTAAAATAAATATTATTAGTTATGTTCAATTTACAAGTGTGTCATGTGGTCGACGCTCATCAGCATGACGTCTTTGTACGATCTCTGGACCAGTAGGTCGGAGTCCAGGTAAGTGAGGTCATCGCGCTTCATCACCATGTCAGTTCTGTCTACGTCCTTAACCTGGTTGATGATATCCTTGAAGTACACGTTAACGTCGGTGAACATCATGTTCTTAGTGTAGAAGTGAGTCTCATCAATGATTCTATCGAAGGGGAAGCCGAGCGGCATGGTGTCAATACAAGAGGTCCAGCGACAGGTGTGACGCTCCTTCATGATGCCCTGATCCAGAGAAGGCAGGATCAATCCTGTGCGAATTGGAGTCACTACTACGTACATTTGCACCATGAAGCCGCCGCGAGTGCCCATCGGCAGCAACAGCCTGTGTGGGAAACCAATGCGCGTCTTCCACCACCAGCTGTCGATCATCTTGACGCCAAGTCCCGTAGTCTCAAGAGAACGATCCCACACACGACGAGCCCAAGGCCTCTGTTCGATCACTCCGTGCATTTCAGTTGAATCGCGCACAATTGTGTTCTTTCCAGTGTCAAGTTTGTATAAGAAGCTATCAATTTCTACCATGTCTTGGCGCTTGTCGTTCAAGTCGAGGAGGCGGCCCATGCAGTCAAATTTAGGGCCAATGAAAACTCTTACAACAGCGTCAACGGCCTTTTCGGAAACAACGTCGACTGTTACCTTGAATGGTTGGTGGTTGAGGCGGCGCATGCGTGCCACGTAGATCTTGTCTGAACGTTTCTTCTCCAGCTCTGATTTGTCGAGGTACACAGCGTTAGTGATGTCCACGTCGTATTCATCCATGAAGGTGGTCAACCTGTCAGTCATGACGCGCTCAACCTTAACTCCGGGGAACTCGAAATCTTCGCGCTGGTAAAGAGGTAATTTATTCTTGAACATCACGAAAACTTCGTTCAAGCGTTTCATCAACTTCCAGAAGAGAGGGTCGCGCAGGCACGTCGTGTACATGTCTAAGGCAGTCGGGACGTAAGTGTATCTGTGAACAATGAAAATTATATGAAATCAATATTATAAATTTTTGCTTAAAATTGTGAAAAATTTAGGAAAGTAACAAGTATCTTACTTATCGAAGTTGTATGCATTGTACGATAACAGCCTCTTGAACAAGTTAACGACATGAATCACCTTAGCGTGGTCGTGCTTGATGTTATAACCGCCCAAAATTAATCGTGCCAGGTATTCAATGTCCTCAGGTTTCTTCAACGTCAGTGTGGTACCGTCGCGCTGGAAATTACATTAAATTGGTTTTATATATTTATGAAATAAATTCACTTTTAGAACCCAAAGACTAAAGCTGATGATACTAACCAATTCAATCTTGCCCTTCAGAATTCCTTCACGAACAATTCTTTCCAGATCATCAACCTCTAATTTGTCCTTGATATTTTCTTTGGTGATCAGTAAAACGTTGTTTTGGCGCATTGGCATTTCTTCACCGTTGTGCATGCGGATCTTCGGCCAGTAGCCAGTCTTTAGAGGTTCGTTCCACATCAAGGGTGTGATGTCGCACTTATTCCTGGACAGCCGCTCCAACCTCAGTCTAGCTAACAGCTGCGACTGCGCGTACATCATAATCTCACCACGACGTTCCTTGTTAACACTGTATACGTCATCGGTCATCCAGTACGGGTAATTCATGTGCAGGTAGTACATGTAAGTGTTTAAGTCGATATCCTCAGTGAAGTACGAGAATCGGTCAAAGTGGGAAAGAGCGTGGCGAACACCCTTGCGCCAATCGATGACTACAATGCTGTTGTCCTTGACGTGGATTCCGAAATAGTCCTTGACAACGGGGTCCATTGCAGCGTTGGTCATCTTCATCTGGAAGGCTTTGTTAATGACGTGACTGTCTACGAAGAAGTAGGGGTAGATCTCATAGGGAGCTGGGAGGACGATGCCTCTGCAGTCAGCCCTGTGGAAGACGGCCGTGGTGAGGGCGTACACGAACATGCCTCCGTTGATGCGTTCGCGTAGCCAGCAGGCAGTGCGCAGGAAGGTATCGAAGTCCTTAGCGAAGAACAGCAAACGGAAAGTTTTAATTGCCTCGTCAAGGTGCTTCTCGTTGGTGTGGACGAATACTTCACCGCGTGGCAGCATGCCCAATCTGTACGTCTCAACGAATTTCTTCACAACTTCGACTTTCTACAAAAATATAACAAAAATTTAAGTCAGAATTCTAGAAATTAAAAATGTTATAGGCCCAATTATTACAACCATAAAGTATTTTTTTTGTTAAATTATGCATTAACACGTCCTCACCAGGTATTTGTCAATGTTGTCTTCCAACTGCCAGTCGCGGGCGATGTCGCGAACGTCTTCGTACATGGTGGGCTGGAGGATGTGGTTCAGGAGCTTCAGTAGACATAGTTCCTTAGTTTTGACGTCGACATTCACTGAATAAAGAAATAATAATAATAATATAAAAAGGCAATGTGCTATGGATTGATATAATGATGTATTAATAAAACAGTTATTTATCAAAATCAAATATTTCTTTCGTGTGCTAAAATTAACAAATAAAATCGTGAAGTGTGTACATAAAATACATAAATATCTTCAGACCCTATCAACTAGCGTATTTTAAGCAACTAATGCTGCCTGTGTTACGAATACTTTATAACGGATAAATACTTAATATAAATGCGAAACTAACTCTGACAGTCTTGCTAACATGTCAAAACTACTGAAACGGTTCAATTGTTAACAGAATATAGTCTAGAGCCAGAGAAAGGACTAGGGCTACTAGAGCTACTTTTTATCCCGATATTCCCATCGGAACGGGTACCGCGCGGTTTCAACCGTTGATATCAATATCTTCTCGACAGAGTATTAAGTGACATATTCCGTCAAAATGTAATTTCATTCGAATTAAAAATTTCTCGGCATTATAAAATAATGACACAACAACAGAGACTATCGCCATGACAACAATTAATCAGGTGACACTGACAAGAAATGTTACTTCCATTATTTTAATGATTAGAGGTTTTAGTTCAACTATTAACAATCAACATTTTGCTTATAAGAGGTGTTAACAAATGTGTTAACAAACACACAACTTTAACTGTTTTGTAAACTTTTATCGGTAGTACAATATATAAACAACCAAGACTGGAGAACAAGTGCCTGTATTCATCACACAAACATTCGAACTCGAGATGGTGACGTCTTGAAACCGGTGGTACATGCAGACCACTCTAGAACGGAGGATCTCGATTATCATTGAATCTTACAAAAACATATTATTACAAAAATCCATTTAAATTCACTACCGCGAGTGTTTGTAGTTTACATCGACAAGGCTTTGACTGTGAATCTATGATTTCAATCGATACAAGCGACCGGATTCCAAGAGTATGCTTTTCATGAGAACAATCCGGCAATCTCGTCCCGTGGGTATAAATGGAAGTAAACAGAAAACTATCAACTCACCCATGTTATCCTTCTTAAAGACGACCTCAATGAAGTCATCTTTGATGGCGGTGGCGGACACCGCCGCCACCAGAGCTGCTATCACCAACAACCTCATGCTGCGCCGAATCCCGAATGTGCCCTATCCACGAAACACCCGCCTTTTATACGAAATCCAATTATTTTTTTGCCTTATCTATGAACTTGTTTATACACCGTGTAGTGATAACCTTAGTGTTCTTTTTGTTAGGTGAAATGGTTGGAGAAGATCCGAAAAAGGTATTGTGCGTTTTTTTTTTGTGAAAATCAGCATTTGTTTTTAATAATATTATTAGTACTTACATACTTACCTGAATATATAAAAATGGTAATGGTAAGGTTTGTTACAATTTTAATTTGGATTTATTAGGGAGTAGTCTAGAAATTTCATGGAACGGTATTTTGTGAAATATGCGTGTGTTCTTCTAAATCTATACTAATAAATTGGTTGTGAGATCACTTACCTGAATATATAAAACTGGTAATGGTAAGATTTGTTACATTTTTAATTTGGATTTATTAGGGAGTAGTCTAGAAATTTCTAGAAATTCTAATAAAAATAAAACATAATTGAATTGAATTTCTACAGCAATCCCTTATTTATATTTATCGAACTTGGTATATTTTGGACCCTTGTACTAAATACAATGCGAATGACACATTATTTTAATTACTTTTGATATTGAGTCAACAAGCCTATTCTTTTTCAGTTCGACATCATATGATTTTCTGTAGACCCTTTTCTATCACTTGCCATCTCGCTCATTTGTTCCTATCCATCCATATTATCTAGAACAGAATATCCCGAAATTGTAGGCATTGCTGTTCATCACCCACATCTCGCTATTTATAGCCCTAGTAAACTATTTTAGTTTTATTAAAGCTCAGTGGGGATTGAACATGTTTTTGTTTTCAAAAGTTTTCCTGTTACCTAACTCTGCTATCTATACCAGCACACTTTGTCATAAACCACAAAAAGTTGTAATACTTTTTTAGCCGCCTCGCTGGTCTAGTGATTCACACCACCGGGTGTTGATCGGGAGGCCCAGGTTCGATTCTCTATGGGGTCTGAAGTTTTTCTGCTAGGTTTGGTTGGTGGTATAGCTGCCAAACCCGCCTGGCTAGCTACCACCGTCTCACCAAAATTTGTCGCCATTATTACAGTGTTATAAGCTTTTGTTGTGTTCCAGCAATCAGAGGTAAGATAGCCATTTCCTCGGTTGTTGAAGATTTACAGGTGAAGCTCGCTTCCACCTTCGGCGTTATCGCCACTTACCACGAGGTGAGATAAAGGGCAAAAGCTTACCTGTCATGTGTATCAAACCTATAAATATATTCGCAAATAACTCTTTCTAAAGCTCTGCAACTTATGTAAAAGTCTTAACATATACTTTTAAAATTGTCAGGAAATGTGTTGTCAGAAGTTCCACCGTTAATTCTTTATTATTATGGTACAAGTTCATTTATTCTACGGTTTAGTCTACCGTATAAACTACTACCAAACAATATTATTTGAGAAAGTTTGTGGTATGGAGGCGCTCTTCCGTCAAAACTAATTTCTAGTTATCTTTCTATATAAAAAGGAAGATGAGCGTATGGTTCGCCTGGTGAATAATAATGCTTGCAACAGAGGAATTACCATATTGTTGCCAATCCTTAAACAGAAGCCAAAGGAAGACCCATATTAACGAAATAACATATCCCCACACAGCGTCAGCCGGGAACTCTTAATTCATCAGTAAGGGTCACTCGTAGTGAGTCGCCCCGAGACTTCCACAATCTGTCATACTTTATGTCGATAATCGAGTGTTATTTAAACGGTTGGAACAATATTCGAATTTTGGTCAGCAATAAAATACAATTGGTCAGCTAAAATAACTAATTGGTCAGCCACATATGCTCAGCAAATCTTTCTAAATTGGTCAGCAACTTATGGTCAGCAAATATTTTTAAATTGATCACAAAAAAAACTAATTGGGCCGCAACTCTAATGTTTTCTTTGCTGCGAAATTGTTTAATGTTTTGATGACAAATATTGTTTATAAGGGTCATAAAAAATAACCTTAACCTAACCTACATCTATCAGAATACATTTCCTAGGAATTTATCCTTTATGCTACATGGCTTCTTTTCTAGATTTTATACATTTCCCGCAAAATATATTGCTGTCTTAATAATTATTTTGTAGCTCAACTAATTATTTTGCGGCCCAAATAATTATTTTGCCGCCCAAATAATTATATTACTGACAAAATTTTTGTTTGCTTACCAACTGATTTTTCGGCTTACCTTTTTGTTGCTGACCAAATAATTAAATGGCAGCCCAATTAATTACTTCCCTATAAATCTTATGAAATTTAGACAGCTTTTATAGTCTGTCGGGCTGTTGTTGCCTCGGTACCTTTAAAACAGTAACTAGGTAGCAATCATTTCATAATACCGTTCGGAGCTCGAACTCCTGACCTTATCAGTGTCCAACACTGAGATTGGTGCATACCCCGGTGATAACTGGACGCTAAGCTGCCGGATACATACAAAGTAGCTTGTTATGCAGCCGTAATCTACGCTACGTGTATTTCTCTTGTTTTTACAATTGTAAAAGCGTAAACACGATAAAGAATTTCTAGATTCGGTAGTATTTATGTAATTATTATTCGCTTATAATTTATAATCATTGGTTGAGGAGTCGTGTTGTCTTCCGTGACCCACAGATATAAAACATAGATGATGCAAATGCATGTACATCGCGTGTTCGAAAACCTCGCCGAAACGTGGTGGTTGGTCGTTAACTAGTCTGCGGGCGGCCGAATAGATGCAAAAACTTAAAAAAATGCCTCGTTGTGTGACAATTGGGGGAGAGGCATCGGCGGCGTCTGTATTTTTATAATCAGTTTAGATCCCCCGGTCTCAAAATTTGGGCTGTGACGTCACAGTAGACGGTAAAAAATTTGACACGCTTGATTTTAATTCAAATCTTTATACTATTGTTTCCAAGGGTATTTTGTAGCCTTGACTCGTCCCATTGTATTCCATACGATACATTGTTTATTATTTTCTATTTCTTATTCAAATTACATCATGAACAACGAGTCGATTATTAATAACGTTAAGTTGTAACTTACCACTACTATTTAATAAAATCAGCTGTGTCAGTTAGATAAAAGATATGGACTTTGTTTCTTATTTATAAATACATAACATATCATCACGCTTTTCTCCCCGAAGGGGTAGGCAGAGGTGTTAAACACCCACATTTCGTCAGATACGTTAGGTCCCCATGTAACAAGTGGCGAGCCTGTCACCATGCACCGGGCACAATGTGAGGCAAGCGATATTCACAATGAATTGTACATAAGTTTTATTCAAACTCAGTGGTACAGGCGGTGGATCGAACCTGCGTTTCCCGCGGCCTCTCGAACGATGCCTTTTTTATATGAATATTAAAAAATATATTACATATCTTCTATTGCAAGTAACTTCTATTATCAGTGTACTAAAGTGCAGTTTTCCTTGTTGCAGACATTCAGACACGGGTTCCCGTTCTCGCCGACGGCGCTAGCATGGGACCCCATACAGAAGCTGCTTGCCATCGGAGACAAAGCCGGCAACCTCAGGATGTATCCTTTGCTACAATAGATAAGATATTGACAATTTAATTTACACAATACAATTTTTACAATTTTTTTTAAATATTACCATTTTGTGTTGAGGTAACAAATATACAAATATATTTTTTTATTCAAGTTTACTAAATCTATGAAAGTGATTACGTGATACCAAATGACCTTATTCTGATAAGAACATGCTAGATGTTTTTTTATTTAAACATTTAATTTGGTGAAAATCCATAATAAAGTATTTTAAATTTCTAAATACCCATTCTAGAGCAATTTTCTGTCCATGAAATTCGATCCATTCCGTCTTGCCTTATTATTTAACTTTCAACCACTTCTAGCGTCTTCAAAGTAAGATCCTACACCAATTACTGTAAATTCTTGGAAAAAAATTACGTCACTAAATTAGCAGGTCCGCTCGTTATACAACTCGACACCATGAAAAGGTTCAAAGTCTTTGTTCTTCCCTCGTCAAGCCAAGATCGTATCAGCAACTCGTAGTCACCTTAACGACCTCTTGTCTCCAAAGTAATAGGGTTTTTAGCACAGATTATGGACTCGCATTAGGTGAACCACCGCAATTGGCTTATAAATGTCGTTGGGAAACCGTAATGTCTATGGGAAATAACTATAGGAAAAAAACTTTAAAATAAAGAAGATTGCACAATACCGAAAATAGTTTACCACAAAAAGCTAATTGAGACAAAGAGTAACAAATTTAAAACATTATTTAATATGTATATTTTAAAAAAACTGTAGAAGCCGTCAGTAAGGGTTCGCAAAAAAATTCTTTGTCCTAGAATATCCTGTTATAAAACTAAGAGTTTACCATATCGCGATTTTTTTATATCACGGAATTCATGCAATTTTCATAAACTCACAAATCAGGTCAAATTTTTTTTAAAGCTTTAAATTTTTTCATGGAGCTGAAAAATCTTGTACCGTTTTAACTAAAGCATTCATAGAAAAATATATTTGATTCGATGCTAGGAATAAAAATTTCGCCAAAGTAAAGCGCTTCTAGGCAAATTGCGTTTTGTATTGCATTATGTTATCACAAAAAGTGCTTTTTATATAAATGAGTAGGTTTTGCCCAGGAATTTATATCTTTTTAGTTTAATTAGCTATGGTAATAGACCATACAAATCTAAGATACATACATACGTATAATTACGACCCCATTATCCCCCACGGATTAGTCAGAGATCAGGCAAAAGCATCGCATAAGCCTAGCCTATGAAAATGCCTTTTTTTTCTCTCTTAGTATTTTTGTCTCTTAAGCTTTCGAATATTCTAAAAAAATAATTACCTGCTCTAAAAATAGACCTTTTTTTTGAGCTCTTTTGATTTGTTTTGATTATTTTTTGTAAGTTTAATTGTGTTAAAATTTGAAACGAAGAAAACTCTTTTTAAATGCCCTCCGAATGCATCATTTGATTTGCATTCACTTAAAAACGATAAATATTTTTTATGAAGAGTGATATCACACACCCTTGTAAAGCTTGTCTAATGATACACGCCAAAAAATATAATCTCTGGATTCGTCGTTGTGAAGTAATCTGAGAAAATGTTAGTATGGAAAATGCAGACTTCCCCAAAATCTCCATACAAAACACCAAACAATAAAGACGTATCATATAAAATTAAATACTTTCTTACTTATATCTTGTTGCTATGTATACTGTGATGTAATCGCAGTATACATAGCAACAAGAATGCATCAGAGGTCAATCTCAGAGTTAAAATGTAACATTGTATTTGTTGCAGTTATACCTATTATTTAAAAACTCAGTCTGCAATGACTCAATGACGTAAGATAATACAGAGATAATTCTCATTGCAGATTATTGAATGTTGAAGATTGTTATTATTACACAAATTAGTAATTGCTTGATTATATATGACAGACTTTTTTACGGTTGAAAAACAACTATTTTAATGCGATAATATATCTAATAGTCGTATATACAATGAACGAACTGAGAACTGAGAGTTATTCAATAATAATTGTTGTCATAAAATAATATATCGGATACGATATGAGAAAGTAATACAGAGATACAAACTTGGCAAATGTCGATATACTCGTAATTTCTTAATACATAGTATTTGCAACTACTACAGGGATCTCGTTCGTAACCAATCTGTGACATACATACATATATTCACGCAGTTAGGCAGAGATCCATTATACGATTTATACACCCACACTTTGTCAGTAATTTCGCATTGTTGGCATCATGATTTGTACATGTTTTGGTAGTGTTTTTTTTTAGCAATATATTAATAGTTACGTTAATTCTATGCGTTATTGTGGGGCGTGGACTGATGATAGAAACACTTACAATTGCGGAAAATACTATATTAACAATTACAGATCTTTATTAAAGAAGTGTGACAACGAATCATGGAAAATGCCAATTGACATGTCAGAGTAATAAACAATTATAAAATGTATGTGATGACCAGCCGACCAATTTCTATCACTCTGTATTCGCCTTATGCAATTAAATCTCCCCTTTTTCATTGTATCTGCCCCTCGGTTAGTACGGTCGGCTTTTCGAGTTCTCTGCAAATAAAATGGCCGCTGCAAACGTTATATGAGTTGAGCTAGCGTATAACAGAATACCACAAACTTTTTCTACCCGGTATTTCATAATAAAATAAAATTTAGATTAAAATGTTTGATGTTTTGTTTGATTTACTAATATAAATTAAATAGATTTTTCACTTACTCACATAACTATTATTCTTCAGTCAAAGGCATATATTTCAGGAATCTGTCTGAGATTCAACAACTTTTATTTACATTATTTGAAAAATACCAATTACTTTCTAACGCTTATATTCATATGTTGTTCTTTTTTTAACTATATACCACACTCATTATACCTACACTTGGATGTTTTACAGTCGGAATGTTTTAAAAATATCTAAATTTCAGGCGTTCTATATATTCCACTATGCTGTTCCACTAATATGAGTACGTATCACACACATCCTTTTCTATCAAATTAAAAGCTTTTATGAATACTTCTTACATTAGGATAATATTATTTTATCTAATCAAAGAAAAATAGGTCGACTCCGTATTCCTAAGACCCTAAAAGGATAAGCGCTTTAGTGGAAGTTTTCTTACTGAATAACCATTTCCCTGACCCAAGAGGCCTAAGGTTTGCCTTCAATAAAATCTATTTACTTTACTTTATCTATACGATGGTATATTCAATGCATTTAGAGAAGCAAAGTATTTAGGTACGACTCGAATCTTTCGAATGCCGAGTTTTATAGACACCAGCTAAAAGATATGAATGTTTTAGTACCGTGTCATTCACAAACCACTAGAAAGTAGTTCAGCAAAAACAAATAATTTACAACTAAAAGTTATATCTTTTTGGTGGTGACTGTTTGTCTGTGACTAATACAGTCACAAATAAACATTTACAGTTGCTCAGCGAGCTATGGAGCGTGCAATGCTCGGAGTATCTCTAAAGGATAAAATCCGCAACGATGTTATCCGGCAGAGAACCAGGGTGACCGACATAGCGCACAGAATCAGCAAGCTGAAGTGGCAGTGGGTGGGCCATACCTGTCGGAGAACCGAAAACCGTTGGGGTAGACGAGTTCTTGAGTGGAGACCGCGACTCTACAAGCGTAGTGTGGGACGCCCTCCGGCGAGATAGAGTGATGATCTGCGAAGCGCTGCAGGCAGATGCTGGAAGCAGAAGGCCGGGGATAGGGTAAAATGACGCAAATTGGGGGAGACCCATGTCCAGCCGTGGACTAATGTGGGCTGAAGAGAGAGAGAGAGAGAGAAACATTAACATAGATGACGCAAATGCATGTGCATCGCGTGTTTGAAAACCCCGACCAAACGTCGGGGTTGGCCGCTGCTAACTAGTCTGCGTGCGTCCAAACGGCTGTGTAGCGGCTACGTCATAGCGCGGTACGATATCAAGTAACCGAGAAATGGTTGATCAGCGAAAAGTACGATAGTGAATAATAGCATTGTAGTCAAGATAATACTAGACCTACTGTATACAACAAAAAGGCGAATACAAGATTGGTGAGTCTGAATCACGATGACAGAGTTTCCAAGATTGATTAACATATTATTGTATACCAGTTCCGTACACCTGGCTCGGCGGAAGATCTTCCCTTTTCGCTGAGGATGCGGTACCCTTCCCGCACCCCACAGGCTGCAGAAACGAAAAAAAAAATGCCTCGTTGTGTGATAATTGGTGGAGACGCATCGGCGGCATCGGTAATTTTCAATCAGTTCGGATCTCGCATATCAAAATTACAGCTGTGACGTACAGTGAACGTTCAAAAGCTGACACGCTTGGTTTCAATCCAAATCGTTATACATATTTGCGTTATCTCTGTAAATCAATATCTGTGGTGCTAGTATTAGGGTAGTACCTCTACCGACGATACAGAAGATGGCAACTAAATAACGCCATTTGGTACGTATATTGTGGTATCTTACTGTGGACTCAGAAATTTTGCTCCTCTTTTATGCTTTCAACAAAAGGCTTTCTCTTGTTTTGATAGGGTAGGCGTAAGATGTGTCCCAAGGGTCCCAACTGTAGCCTACAAGATTGGTCCCAAGGCGTTCAGGTGGGCTTATTTGCCATCACCCTCTAGGTATTACTTTATTTATTATTAATTACTGTAATTATTTTTTTATAGTCATTCTACTGAATTATATTAATACCTTAATGCGCATGAAAATGAAATCAGTTTGTTATTGCTAGATTAGCTGCTAGATTTGTTTAAACCTCAGAGTTCTTCTATCTGCTTAATTTCTCGGTGCCTTTATTAAACATACAACCCAGTAGTTTGTGTTACTCGCGAACTGACCGCAATCTGCCCTGCAGCGGCCCTGCGCGCCACCCGTTCATTATTAGGCCCCTTAGTACGGCCCTGGTGCTATTTTTACGGCACCCTTAAGGGAACTATCCGCTACGAAAAGGAAATGAACGCGAAATGTAGAGCGTAATAGAGAATTCTTCTCGATGAGGGACTTAGTATGTACATTGTACATTCTTGATTTTACAGAGAGGAAATTTAATTTAACAATGTTCGCTTAGTTTGATTACCATCTTTACTTTCTCTTGGTTATTTAATTTGAATTTAATTTAAATTTATACTTTTCGTAGTTATACTTTAAAGTTTTTTTTATATGGAAATTTTATGAATAATTAACGAACCCTCTTACTGTAATGTGACTCACATTACAGTAAGTCAGTTCGGTAATTATTAACGTTTAACCAATAGGTGATATAAATAATAATAATAATAATTTTATTAGTTAAACAAAGATTACAAACGTTTTTGAGTTTCTGACTTCTGAACTAGGTACATAGGACCTCTCGAGATGGCGACGCCTTGAGACCGGCGTACAGACCACTCGCCCATGGAGGTCGTCAAATCGATATTTGGGTGGATATAAACACCTTGCCATGGGATATTCTTATTTACATAAGAAATTATACTTAATTAAACATTGAGCAAAACAAACAACTAGACTATGTTTGGCTGGTTCTCAGAGCGTATTATTGTTTGACTTGCCAGTGATTGGTTACGGTCCTTTTTGTAATTAAATTGGGCTCTATATTTACATTCGAAATTCGGCTTCGGCCAGCTAAACCGCTTGTTAACTTATGTATAAAAGAATTTACATTTTAATTCGTTTTCACGTGAGACTATTTTATTTTAGCGTCCCTTCTTTTAATGGGCCTGTCAAAAAGGGAGGTGTCGAGAACACGAGGGCAAAAACAAAACGATTTTTTTAGAGAAAAATGGAAAAATAATTAAAAAGTAAAGAATTCAAATAATTTAGAATATATACTTTTTATTTTCGCTTAAATATAAAATTATTTAATTTTAATTTCAGAAATAAACTAAAATATAGTGTAGGTAAAGTTTTCTACTGAATATTTTCTAAATGAATATGTGAGCTTGTTAATTCTTATGGTGATTAGAATGCACCCTCTATCCTCAATTCGTGTAAGAAACATAAAAAAATTAAAATGAAAACCTTTTGAGCTCAGATAACACATGATATCAACTTTAACGAAAGTAGTTCCGCAAAAGCCTCAGAAAGTACTGAGATCCAAACGAGAGACATCACTCGTAGATCCTAGTTTTATTTTCTAACTACTCGTTTACGTCTCATCTGAAAAATCAAGCTACCCTGAGTCCGTGCCTGCGTGGAAACTGGCCCGTTTTAGGCTGCTTTTCCACCAAAACTATGCTGTAATATAAAGTAGTTCAGCGGTGTGCGAGGAAAAATTGGTTGCTTCATTTCAAATGACTGGCGAATGCCGCAATCCTATTGGTCTATTTTTACTTAGCTACGGTATATCTGGAAAAGCAGCCTTAAGCACAAACTGAGATAGCGGCCCGCCGGACGTCCGGCGCCCGACAGACGGTCAGTCGGACAGCCGCATTATCCGGCGCGCCGGCCGTTGTTACAACCGTTACAAGGTTTAATGCTAGTGACAATAGTTTAGTCTTTGTACTACTGAAGTAAATGTAGTTCGTAGATAAGTAGAACTGTGTTTGGACCGTAGTTGAAATAACGAGACTTGAATCTCACTCATGTATTTGATGAAGATTCACTAATTTCAATTGAATGTAAATTCAAAAAAGGACTTTAAGGAAATGTTATGTCTCAGTAAAAAAAGATGTCTTTGATGTGTCTTTAAAAACTTATGTTTAATGCTTATATAACAGTATGTTTGTACATAAATAGATACATACTATTATCCTCTAAGGGTTAATCAAAGACTAGACAAAAGCACCGCGAAAGCAATCCATTGCCAAAGTCCGCGCTTCACCAAGCAGTGACTGCGTGACTCAGCGTGACGGGTGGTGAGCCCATCGCCGCTATAAGCTATTGGATGTTGTGCAGCTCTAAGTCCATTAATGGCCTTTTACGACACCCTAGGGAAGAGATGTGTTTGTAATATTCTTTTAATGAGCCGCTACTCTATACGGCTGTTTGTATTGAGAAACGGAAAATATTTCATAACATAAAAAACATATCATCACCCCTCTTTCCCCAAATCAATCTATCTTCATCCATACTTTCCACATGTCCAAACCATCTTAGCATACCTTTCTCTATTCTCGTCACTACATCCTCTTTCAAACCACACTTCCTTCTTATCACATCATTATATATCCTGTCACTCAATTTTACTCCAGCCATGCTTCTCAAAGCTCTCATTTCTACCGCATTTATTCTACTTTCGTTTCTCTTCTCCCATACCCTACATTCACTCCCGTACATCAGTGTTGGGACTAGCACACCTTTTGCCTTTTGCCTTGTGCCTTTTCAGAGAGCATCTGACTGCTCATAAAAGTATGCATAGCCCCATTCACTATGTTGCCAGAGGCAGAGGTGTTGGTTATAGAATATTTGTTAATTTTTTTCACTACTCTTTCACATCAAATAAGAATTTCCTTATCTAAATTAAACATAAACTGTACAACATATCTCATAGTGTATTTCTATCGTAATAAATTGTTAAAAATATTCCTTCCCATAAATTGGAGCTGTGAGCACTGTGAGCTTTTACGGCCATCATTCGTACCTTGGTAGCTATTTCTCTTCGGATGATAGTCAATATTTCTCCTCCAAATACAGAGCTCTCACAAATTGCTATTACACGATCCTAGCGCTTCACATCTAATCAAGTCATAACCATTTTTTCCAGATCGGACTCAAGCATTTTTACGAGAGATTTAAGGTGCGAGGTTTTATCTTTAGGAATAAAATTAATACCTTGAATAAATCTGAAACGGCTTCATTACTTATCTTTACTTAATATTAATGTAACGCGAAAATATTTTTATTTCGTATTCCGAACGACGTTGTACGATTTGTCTTCGAATGGTAGATTAATGATTTTCAGTAAAAGTACACTTGTGTGGTTTTAGTTTTATTTCTAACACTGAGTTCTGTTCTGATTCTATTATTTTTCCAACACGCCAAACATGCAGACTACTGCGATAGCTGCGATCGTCAAAAATACTCATACGCAAGATGCCAAGCTCCGACATGAACGATATGTCACAGTACCCAGTATGTGCTGACTAACGTATATTTATTATCTTTGAAGACAAAACTAAACATTATCGAAGAATCACAATGCGTAAAATAAATTGAAAAATTAATTCACAAATACTTGTCGTAACCTACTAGAACTCATACCCAGTACTTTTTTATTTTCTTCTTCTTTCTGCTCTTTTCCCAGACTAGCTATGGCCGACACAATATGCCTTCTTGTTCCATTCTTCTCTGGCAGACGCTATCTCAGTATTCACTTATTTAATTCTAATATCCATATCATCGAGGAACTCGGTGGCGTAGTGGTTAGTACGCTTTGGCTTTCGATATCAAAAACAAAGCTACCTTCGCCATGATCAGGCCTTGGGTGGATGACCAAAACTTTGTGGTCTCGAACTCGTTAAATCGTTGGCACCTGGTCACTATCCCACCCACCAACCCGGATTGGGTTTAGCGTTGTGGTGTTACGGCCCATACTCTCATGTGTTCCTCCATGAGGAAGGCCCGTGCCCAGCGGTAGGACATGTTATGAGGCTGAGGGCGATTCTATTATCATTATTTACGCATACAATCCAGCGCTTTTTTGTTTCTCTTATTCAAACCCATCCACCTCCATGCCTTACAAGAAGAATGCTGACATTCTTCTTGTTATGACATTCATTCTAAACAGCATAATATTGTTTAACAATAGAATCCTTTAATAAGAAAGGATAAGAGGCTGGCTATTTGTTATGACTGCTTAATACACACTGAACGCTCCTGATTGAAATAAATGTATTGTGGGCGGGCCTCGGGCGGACTTACGATTGATGGAAGGCAACGCCTTGTTTAATTCAAAGTTTATCGTTAGCTTTGATTAATTTCTGATTCAGTTCTCAGCTACAGTTCCGAGTAATGATTTCGTGCAGTTTTGATAGTATTTTATTGTTGAGATTTCTTTCGTATAATTTTGTTTGGAAGGTTACGAAACCAAGTAAAAATTGTCAGATTTTTCGTTGAATCTTTGAATACACTCTTTTTTTTTTAAAGAGAGACCAGGCATATGAATTTATCTCTCGCTTTGATCATAAGAATAAGAGTCGTGCAGGGTAGCTCCATTAATACTATTATGTCAAGAAAGGTCCTTAAGCTGCACCTATTACATTTTAATTTTGGTTTTCCAAATTAAATATTTCATTTTTAATGTAAGTGTAATGTTTAGTTTATTTTATAATCTGTATTTGAAAAACTTAATTTCACCTATACGTTAAAAGGAGTCACTGATTGTTATTCTTGATTAATCTGTATGATGTAATAATTACATTTCTTATTGATGGTGTAATTAGATCACCTAAGCTACCCGCCGACGGTAATATATCTTCGTAATGCTTATCGCTAATACCACTCCGAAATGAATAATATCTTGTCGATGATCGTTCACGCATGTAATCGCTTGGGTATTTACCTATGTATGTTGGTATATTGTAAAACATTTATTAACGGGAAAAGGCTGAAGGCATATAAGCCAGGCCAGCTAAATAAATAAAAAAAAACACAGGAATATTTTAAAATATCAATGACAGTAGCGATTGCTTGGATACTTTTAAAATTGTTTTAATCCTTGTCGGGACATAGCATAGGAATTAAATAAATTGTTGTGTAACTTATTAGGTGCCACAATATTTTCTGACTTTATGTCACTTAACAAGATTAATAAGAAGGAATTACGGATGGACGTAGAATTCCAGGCATACATAAATAGAAAGTCAATAAAATGTTTAAACTATGATTGAAGTATTTAATTTCATTTCAATATGGAAAGAAATACTTTTTTTTTATCCCTTGCGATATCGAGTATATTGGCAGTAAATTCTTAAGGAACTTAGCACTATAATAGGTAACTTTTATTCTAGGTAGGCAAAACAGGTGGCAAAAAAGCGATAAAAACAATGAACGAGAGAAAAATACCACCAAATATTAGCAAGTAATGTACAATTATACCAACGTAAAACCCACTAACAAGGAATATAAAAATGTGATAATCAGCCAACCAAAATATCCGCCTTTTGTTAAAATATCTGACCGGACCTCAAATCATATGGTTTGTTGGACACGCCCCTGATCGTATTATTTCTCTGAACAAAAAGCGCAATACTACAGAAAATTGTTTTGGTCGCCGACACATGTAGCTAATGTTCTGAACAATTTTAGACACACAACAGATTAACAGATTAACAACAAATGATTAACTACGACAAATGATAAATATTAGGTCTTTACCTATGAAATTGGTGTTTTGTATGGAGATTTTGGGGAATTCTGCATTTTCCATATTAAATTTTTTTCAGTTTTCTTCACAACGACAAATCCAAAGATAATAATATTTGGCATCTACCATTAGACAAGCTTTAGTAATATGTGTAATATCACACTTCATAAAAATTATTTATCGTTTTTAAATGAATGCAAATAAAATGATGTAACCGGGAGGCACTTAAAAAGAGTTGTCTCCGTGTCCAATTTTAACACAATTAAACTTACAACAAATTATCAAAACAAATCAAAAGAGCTCAAAAATATAGTCTATTTTTTAGACGAGGTAATTATTTTTTAGGAGTACTCTGAATCTTAATAGTTACAGACAAAATACTAAGAGAGAAAAAAACACCAATTTTATAGGTAAGGACCCAATATAATAAAGATAAACTTAATCCTTTTTTTATATTAATAGGACCTGATGGGATGTAATTACCGTCACCCCTGAACATTTGCACCAGAGGGGTCACAGATGCGTTGCCATCCCTTTAAAAAGTTGTACGCTCTTTAAGATATGAATGTCGTAACGGTCCGGAAATACTAACACTTAACAATTGTGTTACATTCGTTAGAGTAATCCTAACTAGATTTTGCTTATCTTAGGTCACACTTTACATACTAAGCCATCTCCTTCCTTGGGTGTCGTAAAAGGCGACTAATGGACTTAGAACTACACAAACATCTAGTAGCTTACCGTGGCGACGGGCTCACCACCTGTCACGCTGAATATCACTGCTTGGTGAAGCGCGGACTATTGCAAAGGAGTGCTTTTGCCAAGTCTCTGACTACCCCTTAGAGGATAATAGTCATGATTTTATGTATGTATAATTATACGTAGTATGTAACTTCAAACTGCACTGAATCCAGAATTCCCATGAACTTAAACATAGAGACGCTTGACTGCTAGCACAACTTAATGCATTAGGAGTAACTGTATTGTTTTTCCAATATTCAATAACAACCATGTTGTTAGCTTAAGGTTTGTTGTACAATTATGTACTTTTAAAGTTGTTGCTCTTCGCACACATCTACGATCACCAGCACTGAATTTTTATCACGTTTTTATTACTCACTTGATTTTTAATTTAATATTATTTTAATTTTGATTTACCTACTTTTACTGTTTTAATATTTTGTGGTGACGATCTTTATTTCTTCCAAATACAAGTCATTTACTGTCAAAAGTGGTTACTTATTTTTGTAGTTGAGTGTACTTGTATATTAATAATATTTCGCACCTCAATAAATTCTTCCAATTTCTACCTAAATCATCGTTTATCAAGTACACACTCCTCCAGCCCGAGGCTTTTCTGAAAACAAATTTACCTTTTTCGATAAAATTACTTTTCCACGCTATAATTTTGATGCTCCAGCCTCTTAAATAATTCCCTCCCGTCTTAATAATTACGGACTAACGAGCAGGGGATGAATATTTTTCTTGTGCCACTTGTTAAAATATTCTGGCATTGGCAAGAGTGACGTCAGTGTTTACGCATTACAAAATATTTCGTCTTTTATGTTGAAGACCTTATGTATTTCTATCTTTGCGTATTACAAAATGATATTTAGTATTTCAGTTTAATAATATATTATTCAATTGAAATATTTAGTAGATATTTGAATTCATCAAAGAAAACCGTTTTGTAGAGTGGACACGCAAACTTTCATCAAAGGGGCTTAATAATTGATGAGAAAATTCCTCGTTTTAATTAAAATATTAATAAATTGGCAAGGTTGGAGGAGCGTTCGTATTGAAACTACCCACGCAATCAATAAACCTGCCCTAAGAGTTTCGAACAAATCACAAGTAGTTAAATTATTTGTAAAAAAATATAATTTTAATACCCACTCCTACTATGGTATGCGAATTGCCTGATGGTAAGCGGTATGCGTAGTCTATAGACTCTTTCACATAAAACTCTACTCAAACGTTACCTGGAAAATTTAGGAATATGAAAGGCGAGCCTGCTCTACGGAACTCTTTCTCTTGTAAATATATGTGCAACAATATTCCTATTTTAACAAAACTGATAGCGTACAATATGGTAAGGTAACCAAAGTTTTGGGGAGGAAAATATAATGTACCAAGTTTCGGGTGTATAAAACATTTGGCCACGGAGATAGTACTCACAGAACAACGCGAGACCTGCGTTCATTGTGGGCAAACAGAACAAAGTGAAAGTTTCACGGGGAAACCACTTGGAAGTTATCTCGTTAAGGCCGTATGAATTATTACTTAGCGAGGCCCGGTATGGTGCAATTTTGTGAAAGAATTAGGAGCCTTATTCAGGAGTTTAGCGATTATCTAACTTTGATGGGTGAGAAACGTATTTGATGAAGAAGAGGCGGTTTTACGATGGATTCCAATCTTTGAGGTGAAGGGTTCGAAGTCATTGGGCCATTTTGTATGATGAATACAATGATTTGTTTAACAGTTTTAAATGTTTCGTTTATTTAGACCTCCTCGGCGAAGTAGCGCGCGAATGTCAAGGTGCCGCCATCTCTTATGAGTTCCAGCGACTTCCAGCGACTTCCTGCGACCTTCACCAGATCGTCGGTCCACCTCGTTGGGGGCCTCCCTATGGTGCGCCTCTCAGTACGTGGTCGCCACTTGAGAACCTTTCCGCCCCAACGCCGTTAGTTCTACGAGGAATGTGCCCTGCCCACTGCCATTTATAAGGTTCGCATTTCTGTGGCCTATGTCGGTGACCTTAGTTCTCCTGCGAATCTCCTTCTGATTCGAATCTCATTTCTGATTCGATCACGTAGAGAAACTCCATATGCATGATGAATACAGGTCTCAATGCCTCTATCTCTCTCTTCGATGTTTACATATTCGTGTATTGGGTCTGATATTTATAGTTAATGACTATTATGTATAACTATTTAACCGTCATCTAAATGGCAACGACGTTTATTTATTTATCATTTTAAAAAGAAAATATCAAATTTTTTAAAATTATTATCTACACATAATATAATAAAACTGCAGAGGTTGAATGTCTGTACATAGAAAAAAAATGCTTAAAACTAAGTCAGGGGGATGTCAATAGATGGAAAATACAAAAAAAAAAATTTTTTTTTTTTTTTTGCTTGTCTGTCTGTTTGTTTGTTTGAACGGGCTAATCTACGAAATGGCTGTACCAATTTCACTAAAATTTTGCATGGTGTTACCTTATATTCCTGGTCAACATCATAGATACTTTTTATTCCGGAAAATTAAAGGGTTCCCGTGGGATAGTTAAAAAACCATAGTAACCGCGGACCAAGTCGAGGGCAACAGCTAGTATTATTATAAAGCATCCATATAGAAATACAAACGTACTCGTTCGTACATACATAGGTATATTCAGTGGCTTATCCAGGATGTAAAGTTGTATAGCGCCCGCCCAAGCCCGATATTGTCCAAGTTTTCTTTACGACTTCTAAATTTTGGTTCGTTGTGCCAAACTGCCGCACACACAAATCAACTCTATACCAGTAGTGCAGGGTTCAACTTTTTGCCCGGATTTTTATTGTATCACAACAAAGCAATATAGTGAAAACAAAGAACCTTTTCGAAGGTTCAACCTCATATGGGTGACCAAAATTTGTAATCTTAAGATCTTGTGGAACTTCCTAACCCCACTAAGTAAGGGCTTTATTCGACCTCCTTACTTACAAAGGAGTATTTATTTGTAAAATTAAGACGTAAATATAACCCGTGGGGTCATGCCCCAGATATCAATATCGAACCTAGAAGCCCACCTTCACTGCGAAAGGATATAAAATATCACTAAGCCGATACGAGCGTGCGTTCCACATACATTGTCGTGCTGGCATCGTTAGCTTTTAAGGGTTGACGAGGGCACGGCGACTTGTAATGCATAGTCAGAGTACTTTCTTTTTATTAGGCTATCTGTAACGGTCGTAATAAGGGCAATAATCGCTTGTAACGTTTCTTAAATTTTTGCCTTCAACCTACTTAGCTATGATTTTTTCTAATAAAACAAAAACAGGAGGCAACCTTATTGCCACTGATCGGGCCACATTGCATGACAATGTGGCCCGTAACTTCGAAGGGATAGACCAACTAACACCCAAATTTTGCCTGAAATAATATTCATCAAATCAAATAATACTTGTGTGATAATTTGATAATTCTAGTAACTTTTTAAATTGTTTTGAATGAGACATGTTTGAATTAATTAATTGTATAACTTTTTATTATAATATTTGCACGCTTTGTAATTATAAAGCAAATTTTAGTGAAACTCTCTAAAAATTATAATATCACAATGTATGTGCAATGTATGTGTTTGTGTGTATGTACCTAAAATTATGCAAATAAAATTTCTGATTCCTGATTTCTGAATGAAAATATTGGTTTTGATAAATAATATTTCTTTTCTATATTAAATTACTGTACAATTTTACAATTACCGCCTAAGGAAAGATATTGAGGAACTAGTATATTGACTTGAGAGTAATTTCGTAGACCCAGAAAATTCTAGGCATTGTAAAATAATGTACAATGCCGAGATATTTTTTTATTCGAAATGAAATTACGTTTTGACGGAATATGCCACATAATACTCGGTCGAGCAGATGTTGATAAAAATAAAAATCACGTCCGCCATTAGTCAAATGCCGCCAAAAACTCCGTTAAAATTATGGTTAATACAAAGTTTGAGTTATTTTACGCCTTGTTGGTATTTAATTATTCTTAGTTTATAAGTATCAATTATAAACTAAGAATAACTTTATGCCTTTTTTCTAGTTTAACTTAAACACTGCTTAGCAATATGACACCTGACACTCAACGTCATAAGGCATTGATATAATGCCTTATCACGTTAAAACGTTAAACTAGGCATAAAGTTATTCTTTGTTTATGTAAATTTGTAAAGTTCTCCCATATAGGGAAGGCAAAGGGAACGAAGCCCATACAGCCAAGTCTTCAGTACTTTATTTCTTCACTAGTTTGCATTGAAATGCTAGTGTAATGCATTTCAATGCATCTTGGGAGAGTTTGACGTCAAACGATCGATGGCAGACATTGTGGTGCTACTTGGATGAGGTGGATTACCACGATAAAAAACTCATCGCTTTTCACACCACTTGACGCTTATTTCGATAATCCTCCATATTGCACATCATCACAGACACTTATTACACAAAACTGATTTTACGTAACAATATCCATCCGAAACAATATTACAATTATCGAAATAAAAATCACGTCCGCCATTAGTCAAATGCCGCCAAACTCCCCCTTGTTTATGTAAAGCGGTTAGTGTTTAAGGCTTAAAAGGCTTAGATTAAAAATCCATCTTATGTTAATTTACAGTGCGTTAAACTTTGAGTGTTAAATATTTGCTCTACTTTATTATATTACCTGTTTGCGTAAAATTACTGAAATGGTAATCGGTCGAATTGACATGGGTAATATGGGTATGTCACTTTGCCTAATAAATAAATAAAAGTAATTTAGGAGTTTGGCGGCATTTGACTAATGGCGGACGTGATTTTTATTTCGATAATTGTAATATTGTTTCGGAGTGGATATTGTTACGTAAAATTAGTGTAGTTTTGTGTAATAAGTGTCTGTGATGATGTGCAATGTTGAGGATTATCGAAATAAGTGGTGTGAAAAGTGTTGAGTTTTTTATCGTGGTAATCCACCTCATCCAAGTGTCTGTAACCAATCCACAGTGTCTGTAATCAATCGTTTGACGTCAAACTCTCCCAAGATGCATTACACTAGCATTTCAATGCAAACTACTGAAGAAATAGATCACTAAAGACTTGGCTGTATGGGTTTCCCTTTGCCTTCCCTACATGGGAGAATTTCACAAAAATTTTTGCTAAAGCAGATAACCAAATATGCCTCGTAATTATAAGTGGACTACGGAATTGCGTACTATGTGTCTAATTACATGCTATGTCATTTTACACATACTGTATGTCGATTTACCTGCAATTTTTTTTTGTTTATGTACTTTGATAGACCTAACACTTTTAGTTTCATTAATACTTTTATGAAGAATAAACGGGACAGTATATCATTTTATCCGTACTTCTAATGTCACTAAATGATTTTTGAATAGACTCTTTTTCATACCAATAAATCAACACCATTACTAATTTAGAGCTACCTATATTATGATGAATATCGCTTGCCTTACAGTTTGCCCTTTGCATAGCAACAGGCTATCCAACTACTAAATAGGGATTGTAATACATTTGCCGAAATCTGTGATATATCTTGATAAACTGATAAACTTTTCGTTACAGGGTATAATATACCTATACCTCTATACCTAAGTTTAACCAGCGTAACAAAGTTCAAAACTTCCCGAAACTGCTACATTTTTCCTTAACTTGAATTTGGTTAAATTAAAATACATAAACTGCACAAGAAGTTCCCCAACATTTCTGCTATTACTTACTGTTGAGTTGCCGGGAGAGGTAAACGGAAACAGGAAGTCCGATAAGATTTGTGTTATTTTAACGTTCAATATCCATAAAGCTGTCCACGGAAATTGCCGAATAAGAAAAGAAACGTTTGTTCAATAAAGATCGAGCGGGATACGAAATGGGTTTATGAAAAGGTTCTCGCTACCAATGTAAAGACCGGAGATTTTAATTGAAATACATTTTTATCTGGTAATAGATTTTCATTAAACAATTTGATAACAAAAAACAGAAATGCCAAGATAATAAAAGTAAGATACAATTCAGTTCTTTTAATTTTTTTCAGTTTTTCATATTATCGTAATTGTCATCGCTCGTAAACATCCGCTTATTATTTTGGTTCTTTATTAAAATTATTTCTCTGCGCAATTTGCTGTTTATTATTTTTAAGGTATATACTTGCATGTCGTTGTTGCGTTATTAATAACATCGTGGAAGTTAAATTCACTCTCTCATTAACATAACGCACTATGCGCGACCGAATTACTGTGAAAGTATGATGATTGACCCTTTAAACCCAGAATGGCATATCGAGATGCCATGAACAATAGATTTAGCGATTGTGTCTCGTGTCTGGTATTTAAGTGGTTATAACCACCAAAAATTTCCCAAGACAGAGTATTCTATCCTTAAACTGTATCAATTTAACCACTAGCCCGCTCGAGAATAGAAATATGCAATTTTCCTGGTAGTAGAAAATTAAAAATTAGCTTTCCCATGTATTATATTAAAAGTTCATTAAACAAGAGACTCTCAAAGGAGAGGTTCCGCTAACTCTCGACTCGTTAGAACATTTTATAAGTCCAAGTACTGTTTTATAGCATCCTGTTTTAACTTTAACACATTTCCGGACTTTTATTGCCCCAGTTTCAGAACGCTATATTAATTTAATCAAAATACCGAAACAACTAGTAATTTCCGATGAACGATGGAAATTGATGAAAATGATGTTTCGGGAATTTGTTTGATAAATTTACTTTGTATTAAAGCTTGTTACTTACAAGCTTTTGTCCGTGGCTTCGTTCAATTCAGGGTAACGTGTTTACTCTATAGCTGTATATAAAAAATCCTTTCTTAGCAATTGCCTACATACAATTATTGATGATGTGTTTATAGATTATTTAGTAACAGTTACGTTTCATGAATAAATAAATTCCACCGTGAAAAACTTATAAAATAGGTATATTATCACTAAAATAAAGATTGAAAATTCTTTGCTTTGTGAATTAGACTAAAACAAATATAATGACATGAAATCGCAAAGGACTATACATATTGCGTACCACCTTTACCACAACTTTACTTTGTATTACCTCACCCTATTTGGCTTATATTAATATACTCACACATTAATAACTAACATAACTATCGCTTTAATACAAAGGCTGAATTCATTATCGCAGAACGGTACAAATCGTCTTGCGGGATTAAATTATTATGATGATTAATTCCATCGCAGAGCAGTTCAATCGTTAAATGTATATTGTTACTTCGTACGATACGAACTAAGCAGCGTTGTGTTGTGACGGGATGAAGCCGGGAATAAAATGAAAGACGCTGGGTCGTCACTTAGGTATTGTATATATTGATAATGAAGAATTAAGGCACAACTGAAACAATTATATAAAAAAAGGTAAATTACACTGAACACAAAACAATTTCACATTTAACACTTAAATATATTATAGAAAGGGTAGGGCTACTTACAATAGTGCCTTAAAGAAACTTATAATCTTTGTTATTTATTAGGAACTGATCATGTGGTTTGTTGTAACTTTTGTTTAAGCTTATAAAAATTGATCATCACTTTATAAATATTACAATTATTGTTAGAAGGGAGTCAACCGCTCTACGCGCTGACTCTGGTAAGAATGAGCTTCGAGAACAAAACAAATAAAAAGAGACAGACAGCAAATTTAAAAACGGAAACCAAGAGAAAAATGGCCAGAGAAGAGCGCAACGACAGCAACGAGGCGCTAATATAGCTATGGCACATCGTTACAGTGTGAGTTACCCCTCCCTAACCCTTTAGTTTTAGGGGGTAAGCAGTCGGCACACCATAAATTTAAATAGTTTTGGATAGAATTTCCAGATGTAACACTTGGTTTTTATCGTCGTCGTCGTAACCAGCTCATATGTTTTTTTAATTAACTAATCAATTGTCTGATAACAAGACAATAGAAATATCTATTGCGTGCGAACACCGGTGACCGCCAAGGGGTTAAAATTACATTTATACAAAAACAACGGGTCCGATTAAAAAAATGGACCAAGAAATCATCGGCAACATTCAGAATCATAATCTGCAAGCTTTTCTGGGCTCAAAACTATTTTCAGGTCGCGGTCCTCATCATTTAACTTTAGCGCATGCTTTAAGAGGCAAGAGGTTTTATAGTAACTGGCCATATAAACATGGCCAGTTTCCTCGTTTGTGAAAAATGTAAAACAAAAGACGGTCGGCGCGGCGTGGCACGGCCTACGAGATGAGAGAAAATCTAGATGATCAATGATCATGCCTTTGCAATTTTTTAAATTAATATCAAGTTTTATAATACGTTTACCAATTATATTTCATGATACAATATAAAAGAAGATTTATAAAATTATGAAAATTGGTAAGAAATCATATCATTGGGAACGTACCAAACTTCTCAAAACTTAAACTATTGTTGGATAATATTTTCCTTGTATGTTTTTTTTTATTTCCGAGTTTGATTCAAGTAAAGTATTTAAATAATCCAATTTATTTGTACTGCTTTTTTTGGAGTGGTTGAGGTTGTCACTTCATTAATTTTGTACATAGAACTACGTAGTGTGTACTGTTAAAGACCTTTTGAATTCTAAAGCTATCACCTGGACGGCTGGATGGCCATACAAACCCCTCAAAAGGCCCTTTTGGGGGTTAATAAAACATGAATGTCAAATAACTGAGCAACTTGGGTGATTAAACATTGCGACGCCGTACCTTAATGACCAACCTAAGAAAATAATGGGGCATATATGTGGAATAGGAATATCCGTATGTCCGCACTTGTGCTTGAATAGAATAGTATGTTTTTTATCACAATGCTAATTGGTTCTTCTGTGTTAATAGTGATATTAGCATAGATTGAATTTCGCTACGTCCACTTCTCCATCAAAAATCAGTTTTGAAACTTTTTTCTTGCTCATCGACCTTCCTTCGCAAAATTTTCAAGATCTTTTCTTTCTCTCGGACATGAAGTTGAATTTCTCACTGTAAGGAGTTATTGAGCCAGATAAATCGTTCAAGCCTTTCTTCATTTTTCGTATCTGGTTATCTGTTTGAAATAATTTCCTGTAGAAACCTACAAAAAAATAAGGTAAACGCAGGTATTACAAGCTTTTATTTAACTCTAAGAATCCTAATGTAAAGTAAGGGTAAACTTTCAGGCTAGAAAAGCTGAAATAACACATTATGCCTCATACAACTGCCAATCATCTAGTTGTTTTTTAATTACTACTGTAGATTTAATAAGTCAGTGTGCCCATTGCATTATTTCGTTAGTAGAAGCTAATACTCTGCATAGTTTTAATTATACATACATATAATCACGACTATTATCCACTAAGAGTTAGTCAGAGACTAGGCAAAAGCACCGCAAAAGCAGTCCATTGTCTTGTCGTAGTCCGCGCTTCACCACGAAATGACTGCACTCAGCGTCAGAGAGCCCGTCGTCGCTATAAGCTATTGGATGGTTGTGCAGTTCTAAGGCCGTTAGTCGCCTTTTACGACACCCAAGAGAAGAGATGGGTTGGTAGTATTCACATAGTTTTATGTAATAGTTAAATGCTTGTACATCATAATTCCACTGTCCTGTTCATATTTTATGCTCTTAATATATTTCTTAAATTAATTAATACCAAAAAAATATTTTTTATCCCGCAAAATCCAATTATGCTACATAATTTATTGGACAAATATTTTCAATTTATTTCCCCTAAACAGAAAATGAACAAGTTTAATTTTCAATAACAAATTCTGTACCATTACCATCTGATTTTGACAGGCATTCACCAACGTACGATAATTACTACGCAAATGTGTCAGTGTGTGTGTGTGTAAACGTGGTAGGTATATTCCTGTATTAGTGTATGTCTTTCCATAATTCGTTTTCAATCTCTGTGTGCTTCTGTACAAGACTGATATAGACCCCTACCTTCAATTTCTAGTTAATTTTAAATAGGTAGTACAGGTGATAATTTGTGGAAATATAAATTTGTACACGATAAGATTTCTCTAAAATATAAGAAAATTTTATACCAGTGAGATACCGTATTTATGCAGTTTATCTATTTACAATTAGACCTATTTCTATGCCCTTTAGTCATATCAATATTGCACATAAGGTAAATCTGAAAGAGAATTAATAGCATTCAATTTTATTTGTATAAGGGTTATTGTATTATTTATTCTATTCCTAAGCGATTACAGTTGAAACTAGGTCGGAAGTCGGTGGAATTACGAGTCATAGAAATAACATTGATTAAACAAGGCGATAAACAAAGCTTTGAGCTGAGCTAGAATGTAAAGTGCAACCTACAATATCAAATCCTGTGATTGGTCGACACAAGTCGGGCTGTGTGAAACCAGGCCTGAATCTCAATTTCCTGCATGCCTGCCTTTGCGTTTAGCGTCTACATTCTCTTGTAGCCTTCATTTACCTACAATAGGACTCTATTGGCTTTTATCCCGTTAATTACTTCATTTGTTAATATTTAACTTGTGATCTAAAGTGTTATAATTATTTATTCGGTTATTTTTTTAACTTACAAGTTGCCTAATCTACAAAAATGAAGAGTAATGTCATACAGCAAAGTAATGCCAAATGCTGCAAATTATTTAGTCCTGAAATTCTGTATGGTTGTGGTATGGTTAAATGTGAACGTTGAGGTGGATGTGTGGTGTGACGAGAATGGATAGAGTGAGGAATTAATATATTAAGGGAAGTCTGAAATTTGCCCCGATTGCTGATAAATTGAGGAAAAAACGACTTTCTTGGTATGGACATGTAATGAGAGAGAGAATGATCATGTCACTGGGAAAGTTATGGATGTGTAAGTGGATGGGCGTGTGGGAACAGGAAGACCAAAGAAAAGATGGATGGTGTGAATGATGATCTGATGGGAATGGGAGGAATTGACTGGCGTGCGATAGAAGAGAGTGGAAGAAGAGGACACGTTGCGCCGACCCCAAATAGAATTGGGAACATGGCAGGACAAAGAAGAAGATTCTGTATGGTTGAGATATTTTATTTAATCAGACATATCTGTCTCAAAGATTTTTCTTATTAACGTTCAAGTTTAACCTGTCAAGCGACTCTGTTGCACAGAACAGGCGAAAGTTCTCCCAGGCGTGTGTCCCCTTAATATAATTTAAAAAAAATAGAGACACCACATCGATTATCTCTGCCTCTTATTGCTCAATATTAAACGCCCAAGAATAAAAGCTCTCACTAATTCAAAGGTATGTCGTCCATGAAAATATTTTTTGATGACGAGAATCAAAACACCGTTATTTTAAATCAATGTACATTCATCGAAGTTCGTAAGTAGGCTTGTCTTAAAATACCTTGTGATTAAAATATAACATTTCCCTCGGTAAACATGATCCTATTAGCAAATACGCTATGTCAACATTCTAATATCAGAAATTAATATCATGAACGTTCACTCTGCTAATATTGAATTTCGCCGTAGGCAACGAATCTGATTTAACAACGGTACTAAAATTACGGAGCATCGCGTACATGTAATCGTTAGTGGTATAATGTTTAACATAGTTTAAAATAAATAAATACAAAATTGAACATTACTCTTTTACTGAGCCATTTTAATTGGTTCTATCAGTAGATACTATTGTATCTACAAATGGCTGATCAGCGAAAAGTAGAATAGTGAATAATAACATTGGAGTAAAATTTCTAATAGGCCTACTGGCTACAGCAATAAGGAATACAGAAGATTATCAAGCCTGAATCACGATGGCACAGTTTCTAAGACAGATTAATATACATATATACTAATTCCGACGAATAACAGTCGGACCGCGGTCCCCGAACATACACCTGGCTCGGCGGAACATCTGCCCTTTTCGCTGAAGTTGCGGCATGTCTTCCCGCACATTGCACTATATTACCATTACCTATTTATGTCGCAAAACAGTATTGTCTTGAATGCTATGTTCGCCTAGGAGCGTTTGACAGGCAATTAAATTACTGAGTAGTGAACTATTGATGTGGAGCTCGGTGGCGTATTGGTTAACGCGCTTTGACTGTCTATTTCGAAAACAAAGCTACATTCGCCATGGTCAGGCCATACTCCTCGTGTCTTTTTCCATGAAGCCCTGTGCCCAGCAGTGGGACGTATATAGGCTGAACTATTGATTAGATCTTGTATCGTACCAATCTTGAAATAGGCACTATGATCCCTTAATTCTAGGCGTCAGTAGGCTACTTTAATCTGGTAGACCGTCTACTTGTTTATCAACTGTTATGAAGGAAAAACTATAAAAACTCAGTTTCAGTATAATCTGTATGTCAAACAGTGCGCTAAAACTGCCGTTGCGCGGCACTTGTGGTGCCTCTAATGACTGTAGCATTGTTTTTAATGGCATCCACTACACTATTTATCGTGATATTCCCAAATGATTTCCCAGTTTATTTCTGTTTGTATTCATATGAATTCCTCGTTTGTGTAGATTTTATGACATAATTATCACTATTGTCTATTGTAACTTTCATTGTGACTTCTTAGTAAAGTTTTGATTTAAATTTTATTAAATAATAATTTTTGAAACTGGGTTAGGTAATCTCCTCTTCTTCTTTTTCCTGCCCTGTTCCCAATTATATTTGGGGTCGGCGCAACATGTCTTCAGGTTAGGTAATATTGGGTCCTTACCTATGAAATTGGTGTTTCTTTTCTCTCTTAGCCCCAATTGCACGATCGAGAGTTAGCGCCTAACCCAGGGTTTGCCCATATAATATATTTGCCCCAGAGTTAGGTGCTAACTCTCGATCGTGCAATTGGGCCTTAGTATTTTGTCTGTAACTATTAAGATTCAGAGTATTCCTAAAAAAAATTACCTCGTCTAAAAATAGACTATATTTTTGAGCTCTTTTGATTCGTTTTGATAATTTGTTGTAAGTTTAATTGTATTAAAATTGGACACGGAGACAACTCTTTTTAAGTGCCTCCCGAATACATCATTTTATTTGAATTCACTTAAAAACGATAAATAATTATTATGAAGTGTGATATTACACATATTACTAAAGCTTGTCTAATGATAGATGCCAAATATTATTATCTTTGGATTTGTCGTTGTGAAGAAAACTGAAAAAATTTTAGTATGGAAAATGCAGAATTCCCCAAAATCTCCATACAAAACACCAATTTCATAGGTAAGGACCTAATATTAAAGTAAAATCTGTTAAACATTTTTTATTATTTAATCTCGGTTATAAAAACATTATAATTTTAGGAATGGTCAAATATTTCAAAAGAACTCATAGGCAAATTACATCGCATCACACGTAGTAGAATACGTTCTATGTCGAACAATGTTTTAACAAATATATCTTCCAAAAATATTTCCTTAAACCCACGTCCAGACTTGGCGGCCCTGGCGTAGATGCGCATGTTCGCCACGAGTGCGGAGAGGCGGTCCTCCACGCCAAGTTCCTCATCAACGAGGGCGCCCTGGCCACCGCCACCGCCGACGACCAGCTGCACCTCTGGACCTTCCGCCAGAAGTCCCCGCAGAGGGTCCAGTCACTCAAGTTCCAGAGGGAGAGGTGAGAGTAGACTTAATCTTAAGGTTCACAGGTGAGTGCTTCTGACTAATCACAGCTAGATTTTTACTTGCTTTTGCATACCACGGAATATTGTTTCAGAGGGAAAGTCGGATGTATTGTACTGACAAAATCGTACTCCCAGATTTTCTACAAAAAGACAATATTTTTATACACTGGCGGTTTTAAATATGTAGTGTATTTTAGCTGTTCGTGTGGTACAATGCACTCGACTCTATTATGTATAATGAATCACCGTCCGTCGAATTTAAAATTATTATATTTATTCAGATTCTATGATGTCAAGATGTATCTCAGAGCATGTTTGTGTGTTAAAAAAGAAAAAAATAGTAATATAGAGAATTACGACATTCAGCAAACTATGTAGGTACATCGACATTATTTACATGTAAAAGCACGTATTTGATACTTATTTACTTAGTTTTAGTTATTAAAACTCGACAAGGCGATGAAACATACAACACGAGATTCGGCACAGGGTGTCTCAGTATATAGCTACTTATAAAGTTTTATACCCTGTAATGCTATGGCCTCATCTTTGAATAATCGTGAGGATCTAATGTCTAACTAGTATCTACGGGCCGTAGTAACCGCTTACCATCAATGGCATCCATTGCTTGTCTGCCGCTACTAAACATTTAAACTTTTGTTTATAAGTACATACTTAATTTATTCAATAGGCTATCATTTATTAACTCACTGAAATTTATAACGTGAAAATACAGTATCAAAAGAACTGATTGTGAATAAAAAGCCGCAAAAACCACAGCATCAGTACTGTTTTAACAATATTAAAGCATTCATTAAAGTGTTTTAATGTTGAATTTGGACGAGAAGCAAAGTCGGACATGGAGTTTGAAACCACGATTTCATTGCATACGCTGGGCCACCGCTGAATTGTTGCGGTCCGTTGGGTATACCGCATTGGTACCTATATTTCAAATGTCTTGTGTTTTACAGCTTCTGGATTCTTTTTGTACAGTAATTAAATACAATATCTCTATTACCTTTTTCTGTCACAAACAGTGCTTGAATTTGAAGGTTGGAAGGAGTGAAATTACCGGGTACTATGATTTTTAAGTCTTGTGGTGCAGGCAATATTACAGATATCAGGTGTATTCTAGGGAGCCGTAGCCACTTGCCATCATATGGGCAGTCTGCTTGTTGTATAGAAAATAACATTTTATACTGAAATAATAAGAAATAGTAAGTGTTTAAAGCTGTTTTTCATTCATGTGAAATTTTTCATGTATATTTATTTATAAAACTATAATCCGAGTATAGGAAAGTACGGACAAAAAGACATAGCGGGTCAAAATGACACAGGTGGCCGATTTTTTTAATTAGGCGCGCTTAGAAAAGTCAGTTACAAGCTAATGAGATTGCTAATGTCCCTAGAAACTACTAGAAAAATCAGACCAATAAATGCACACGTCATGATTTGAAAACGTAAGAACGCTAATATTATGGTTTTTACAACCTTCAAGTTTTTTTACGTCTAGGTAAATAATATATTGTTTGATGTTCTTTCAGTGTTTAAAGCTGATAAAGATTTTTAATTATGCCCCATATCATGTTCACTTTCAATGTTAATTTAAAGCGTATTTACCGTTGAGTGTAGAATATTTGCTCTGCTTTATTATTTTATCTGTTGGGGTATAATGGCTTACGTGGTAAACGGTAGAATTGACATGAGTATTTTATTTTTGCCAGTAAAATAAAATTTGCCAGTATAGGTGCCTCGAAAATAAAGAAAATCTCTAAAGGTGCCTCATAATTATAAGCAAACTACGTAATTGTGAACAATGTGTTTTATTGTAATTTTTTTTGAGTATGTCATAAGGTCAATTTATGGGAAATGTCACTTTACCCATACTGTATGTCATTATGACCGTCCTATACCTATTTGTCTTTAAGAACGCACATTAAGTGTAAAAAAACTTTTGATTTTATAGTTCTAAATGTTTATACACTTTAATAAGTAAATGTTATGTGTACAAAGATAAAACTATATAATTTATAAAGATAAAACGGGAAGAAATGTCAATTTCCCCGTACTTATTGAATTAATTGGCTAATTATTAATGTTGTAGTTCATGGTAAATCTTGATATTCAACAAGTATCATACTTTTTACTGTAAATCGTGGATTTAATGAGCGAGGATTTCTAACACAAGTAATTGTTTACTCAAAAGAAATTCTCAATCGTGACACAGATTATGTAAAACTGATACTGAATAAAGATATTTGTATTTGTACTTCCCCATACTTATATGAACAATCTTTCTTCCTTGTTTTCTGTTATCATATAAATACACGTACTTTTTAATAGCTTTATCTAACAAATGCGAAAGCGAAACTTGTTTTACTAAAGAAAGAGGACATTAGTACCAGACAAACACATCAATTACTTAGTTGTACATACTACGAGTAAAGTGGCTGTCTCTTCTTAGAACTCCCGAGGGGCAATATATTTCTTTACGGAATACAAGACAAAATACATGTAATACATGGATGTCTCACTTAACAGAATAAATGAATACGTTTGTAATCAAATAAAATTAGCTGATTTTGACAAAAAACAATATATGAACTTGTTTCGGTATTAAGTACATCGTTAGTAAGAAATGTATTTGTTTTCAGTACTATTAATGGTTATTATTTAAATAACTATAGTTTTCTTGACATTCGAATTAATTTTCAAACACAAATCAGCCATGAACTGAAATTATAGAGAACCATATAGAAATTAGTTTAAGAGAAAGTAGAAAATTGAAAATAGAAATTGTTTCGACACTATTATAATATATTCAATCCTTTCTTTCATTATTTTTTTTATTTTTAGACAAAAATCGACCATGTTTCGTTGTACTAAAATAAGGTTTTATTTCCAAAGCCTGCATTACTCGTGTCTCATGTTTGCTGACAGCGAGCGTTCATACCCCGGTCTTTGAGTGCATTGTGTAGATGTGTACCGAGCGGCGTCAGGTGGATTTACTCACTGCATCGCAAATAACCGTTGTTTAACCGTGTCGTACAACGCAGAGGGAAACCACAGAATCGATGATTGATTTCAATGGAAATACGAAATATACAAAATGCGATTTTGGGTATACTGTGTTTGCCAATTTTACAGTATGTGGACGTAAAAATTTTTCGTTGTTTTAGAGTTCCGTACCCAAAGGGTAACAACGGGATCCTATTATTAAGACTTCACTGTCTACCCGTCCGTCTGTCTTTCACCAGGCTGTATCTTAAGAACCACGGTAGCTAGACAGTTCAAATTTTTACTAATTATGAATTTCTGTTGCCGTATATTTAAGAGGGGTCCCTTAAAATGATTTATTTGCCCTTTTTTGTTTCATATCAATGATGGAAAAATGTAGGCACTTTAAATGTCCACAAAATAGTCAGTAATATGTATTGAAATTAAAATAAAATAAATATTTAAGGAGGGCTCGCATACAAAAAACGCAAATGTTTGACTATTTTTGTCCGATATGAATTTAACTATTTTATGGTACGGGATCCTTCGTGCGCGTGTCTGACTCGAGAACTCGTGGCTAGATTAGATGCCACAAACACATCTACCTAAAAAGCACTTTTTAGTGGCCGGGCTGTAAGCTATTGGCCACAGCAAACGGCGGCGCGATTCGCGGCGCGGTGTGAGGCGCGGCACGCGGAAGGCGGTGAAAACAAATGGTAGACAACATATGAAGTATGCCACAGCTACCGGCGGGCGTCGCGTTTAGCGGCGACCGGCGAGCGGCGCGCAGTGGCTACGGGCGGCAGCGGGGTGAGCGCGTCAAACAAATATACTAGCGAGTATCGAGGCGGCCACAGCTACGAGCGGCGCGCGCGGCGGCGTTGGTGGACGGGCTCAGGCACCGCGCGACCGAAACAAATAATTTTGTTTTTACCGCGCGTTGAAATTATAAAAATGGATATGGAACAATTTATTAGTGAAATACTAAGTAGACCAGCAATATGGATGTCAAAACATCCACATAAAAAATATCGACAAATTATAAAAAAAATGTGGGACGAAATAACTATCAATTAAATAAAAAAATAACTCTATAGTAACTTAGACAGTCGGGACCCATTATTGTAGTTTGAGCCGTTCTAGATTTTAATGGGTCCCGACTGTCAAGTTACTATAGACTTAATTTTTTATTTAATCACCTTGATAGTTATTCTTCATACTTCCAGATTACATAACTTGTGTTTTTTTCTTTTCAGTTTAACTTTTATTAGGTACGTCGTTTGGTTTACCTTTTACGCAGTCGGGTTTTTTTAATTTTTTTAATAAAAATTTTTTACCGTGCTATTTAAGACAGGGGGCATTTTTTTAAATTTTAAATTATTTAAAAGGTAATTGAAAAGTTTTGCCGTTCACTAAATACGTCCACCGCTGACGCCGCCGTGGTCGCTGCTAGTGTAGCCATAGCTGTGGCATTCCTCCGCGAAACGCGCCGCTCATCGCGCCTCACGACTCACCGCGCCCCACACCGCCAATAGCTGTGGCCGAGCCGTAACGACTACGCGGCAGCCGGACCACATCGGTATCTACTGTTGGGGTGCTGAGAATGTTTTGGAATATAAACTTATTCATAAGAGCCATAGGGTTTAATTTCAATAGAGATTTTAAGAGTAATTCAATATGATTTAATCACAGGCGCACACGCGGTACTTACACGGCTGGGACGTTTCTTAATCTTATCACTAATACAAAATTTGTCTCCCTTCAAGTCGTAATTAATCAAAGGCTATTGTTTCTAACATTGTATGTCTGTGTAATTGATTGCGCGCTGTCGACCGAAAACAAGATTAATAGCAGGGAAAGCAGGTCGTTGCCATGGCAACCGGCTAATTTGGCAACCTACAACCTAAATCTTCTTGGCTTTATTACAAATGCAAATAGAAAATCTGGTTAATTTTTTTTATTTTTGTGAGTGAAACTTCTTCACTGGTAAATCTGTTTTTAAGTAAACGCGTGAAAAAGTGACTTTTAACGCTTCATATTAACAAATATAAAGTGCCTATAGATTTAGTAAATAAACACGGCTTATCGTTACTGTCAAAGCGTGATTCTGTCCTTTTCTCTGCCTTTTGAATGTTTACATTTTATTATACTCTTTGTTAGTATCAATGGATGCTTAACGATTTTAGATACGAACTGAGACTTAGTATTTTAGTTTTAACCACAGATATACATTAGCGTAGATAACGCAAATGTATGTACTGCGCGTGTCCGTAAACCCCGACCAAACGTCGGTGTTGGCCGCTGCTAACTAGCCTGCACGCGTCCGAACGGCTGCAAGAACCAAAAAAAAATGCCTCGTTGTGTGATAATTAATAATAATAATATCCTCAGACATTCACACCTATCAACTAGTCCCATTTTAAGCAACTAAATGCTGCTTGTGTTACGGATACTAGATGACGGACAAATTATATTTAATAGATAAATACATATTATTATTTAGAATATACATAGTATAATATATATAATTAACATCTAAGACTGGAGAACAAATGTCTGAAAACTCATCACCCAAACACTTTGCCTCCACTGGGGATCGAACCCAGGACCTCTCGAGATGGCGACGCCTTGAGACCGGCGTGCAGACCACTTGACCACGGAGGTCGTCAATTGGCGGACGAGCATCTGTGGAATCGGTATTTTTCAATCAGTTTAAATCTCCTGTCTCAAAACTATGGCTGTGCCTTCACCGTGAACGTTAAAAAGTTGACACGCTTGGTTTCAATACAAAGTTATACTTACCTTATCTATGTAAATGTATATCTGTGGTTTTAACTCCACAGTGAGCAGTTCTAAAGTTTTAATGATAAATTATTTTCAGACGGAGTGTCGGACATAATTTTAGATGTTGTGATTATGTCCACATAGGCATTGGCCATATAAAAAATCATGAATAAATTTAGTCTTTCACTAAACGTCCTAATTTGAAACATTAACATCTAACCGAACTAAGCTAGCGACAGCAACTTTCAAAGGCACCTCGGCTATCTCGTCTCGGCCTCAGTCACTCCGACAGTTTCTAATAAATCTTTATATTTATTCCTACTGTTAACCGTATCTGGATGCGCAGACGCCGTATCTCGGCAGCAGCCGCCCTAATCGGCCATCAACACGCCAGAACACATACTAATTAATAGCTATCGTTATTGCACGCGCCACGGATCTTAGCACGAGTGGCCAGCGATTGTTTTTATTACTTCACACCTTTATTATGCTTTCTTATAGTCTACACCGAGTATTTTCCATTTTTAACACACTTCCCGATTTTCTAGAGCTCTGAAAGTTAAAATTAAATTAAAAAAATATTTTTACTGTTGGAGTATACATATAAAATAATAAATTACCTAAATATAATGAAACTTTTTTTAATTTGTTGAGCTCTAAAATTTCAAGTCTATTTTTTTAAGGTTAGATATGCTTCATCTCAAAAAAGTATAGCCTTTTAAAATAGTTATTTATATATATAATGTATTTTGTGATTTTTATTATTGCAAATAAGTCTGGTAAACGGTTTCTGTTCTTCTTGTAACAAGACAAGCATAACTCGTGTAATGTAAAGGAAACACATTGTATACGGTATTTTGCCTAAATCAAGAAATGTTTTGTACACAATAAGAAATTTTCGTGCGCTTTTGTGTAATATAACATTTTCCTGTGCTTTAAATAATTATATTTTATCTTTCAGTATTGTTGTTGTTGATACAGATGTTGGAGTCGTTATAAAACATTGTTCTCACTTTGAAGATAGTGTTACTGCAACGCAACAATCTCCAGTTTCACGGAAAAGTTTCTGGATTTGTTTCATTTGATAAAGTAGGCAAGGCGTAAATGATATCCTTAGTGAGTTTTGTAATAGGTAAACAATAGATACTCTCCGAACACTCCCCAAAAACGTAGTGTAGGACGCCCTACGACAAGATGGGATGACCATATTAAGTTGGTTAGTTAAGGTTGGTTGCATGAGATGCGGCCGCGGATCGAGATCGATGGCGTACATTAGGGTAAACCAATATTCACAAATTGCCTAATATAATGTTGAGATACGAGATTACAATAGCATCGGTTTTACATATCAGCCGAAATGTTTTTTTGATTTTGGCCATCCCGCTCCCGCTTATGACTCGCGCTGTGACAAGACGCTTGTGATCATAACCAAACAACAGTAATATCGCGACGTGCTTACCGAGATTGTAGCTCAGAGTCGTGTTAATTAATGTTAATTGGGCTTACTCTAGAGTAATTACTTGTTACACAATTAATATTGTATTTGTCTTCATAATATTCACTCTAATTTTAGATTTAGTTCGTGAGTAAAAATAATATACATCTTGTCGTGTTGATTAGCGACATAGATTATAAATAACACAGTGTAAACAAAAATTTAATAATTTTATGGTTTTGAATAATGTTATGATTTTTTATTTACAAACATGATAATACAGACGGCACTTATTGTATTTTTAAATTCACAATTTAATTTTTGCTAATTTAGAATAACTTTTAATAATTAATTTTATAAATAGAACATAATTAGGATGAATGAAATAGCTGTTTAGAATGAAGCAGAAGTAAGCTATACCTAGCTTTGCTTTGTGTGAGTGAGCATGATGGCTGATAAAAAAAGATTGCATCCAAAATGGTACCTAATTCTCACTAGTTCTAATGCATATTGTCTCATGGAACTACTGACACATGGGATAAAAGTGTATTAGAACCCTTTATCCTCAATATCTACAATGCCAATTAACTACGTTTAGTTTAATAAGTTTAGCTGATATAGCAACTAGCACACAGCGTAACCAGTAGAAATTGCCAGCACAGGAAAAGTCGGAGAAACTAGCCAGCAATGGGACTGTACAAATTAAAAATACTACCTAAGAGAGTTAATAGACACAAATAATTAATAATTACGATACAAGCTACTCACTGAGGTGTTTTAAAGTTTTTCGCTCATGTTTATAATTAGGAAATGCTACGTTACATAATTTTATTATCACAAAAGGCTTTTAGCACCTGGCAAGCGCATTTACTCTAACTCATAGACATAATATGTGCTACAACACACCACAGCTAGTATATATAGGCATACGTTTGCACATTGTTACAGATATATCATCAAACTATCACGACAGACTAACGAAATTAAGGGGTGAGTTGGTGTTAGTCGGTGTCGTACGTCCGTACCCCGCACCAACCGTCCTGCTTGTATCAAAGCCTCAAATATTTCATTAACTGCTTGTATTTGTTCACCCTCATCTTCGAAGTCTTAAACCTTATTTCAAATAACATAGGGATCATTTTCGCCTCTTTGCTTGCTCCGATTTATAAGGTACTATCTACTATATGTAACATGTACAATTTTTACGTTTAGACTCGTTCTAGTATGTGCTGATCATGTCACAATAATTTTATTTCTGATCCTTTCATACTCTGTCATTTGTTTAGTTAGTTTATGTCGTGTAGGGTACAACTTGAATTTTCAATAGTTACAGTAATTTTATAAAATAATTTCCTATTTTGATAAAAACCTACATATCTGCTTCGCTACTTCACCGAAGCGTCTGTACTTTTATATTTTTAATACTATAGGTCAATTATGTCGATTTATTATATAATTTGGTATAAAATCAATTAAAAATTTTAATGACAATGAAATAAACAAACATAAAATAAAAATCAGCAAACTAATGCGCTCTTGTGATAAATGTTTACAATAAGTACAATGCATCAATAAAAAATATTTGCAAAAATTTTAAGTTGGTACGGACACTTTATTTATTGGGTCTTTTCAATGTGTTTGTGTTGCCTTTACATTTTAAGCATGTGTCTATTTAATAAGCATGTGTGTGCATACTTACTCGGCAATGTCCCTAGTATCATAGATAAATTAAAGTATATATAGATCGCTATTGGGTATAGACATACATGGGTTTTTAATTAGTCTAAAACTTATTATTGTTGCTTGTACCCTTCGTTTGACTTATGTATACTAAAATACGCTGGTGATGCCCTCGGTGTTGCAGGCGTCCATAGGCTACGGCGACCACTGCCACACTGGTGGTAATTAAAAACCCATGTATGGGAACAGCGATCTATACTACTTAATGTATCTATGCTAGTATGTTGTTATACTGACTCGAGCAAGGTAGAGCTTCAAATATTTAAATTATTGTAAGATATAAGTCGTAAAAAGTTTTGGAAAGCTCTTCGTTAGTTTACCAACTTAGAATTACTGTGTTAACTAGAATTTTATAAATATGCTAAGATTAATTTTGATAAAATCAGATCAAATCAGATCCGCGTACCAAAAACCTCGATAAGGGCTGTGTCCAACTGGGGGCATATTAAAGCTGATTGATGATGACACGACAAAATGTGTTCTTTTTTTGTTTGACACTTGTGACTTTGACACAAGTGTCAAATAAAAATAAATACAGTCTATACTCAATTTTCTCTAAATTTAAACTGTCTTAGCATATTTATAAATCTTATGCTTAATTATAGCGAAAGTTGTTTATATAAATATCTCAAAACATTAAATTCTCTGATAATCCATTAACCTAAACGTAACTCACAAAGTGACTAAACTCGTAATAATAGGTTGGGGAAAAAGTTTCTTCGCATTTTTTAAGAAAATTCAAAACATTTTTTAATATAGTTTATTTACATTTAACTAAAGTATGTAGGTACCATTTTGTTCGATAACTTTTTGCCATCTTGTAGGTAGGGACATGATCCCATTGCTATAGAAATTTTGGGACTTCTGGTCAAAATACCGCGACAAGTGGTTTTGGCACGTCCTCTCGTGATGTTAACCTGACACTGCCTAAAGAATTCTGAAGAGACCGAAACAGGTGGAAATCTGAAGGTGCAAGGTCAGGACTATACGGCGGATGCATAAACACCTCCCAGCCAAACTCTCTTAATTTTTGCTGAGTGGCTAAATATGTGTGAGGTCTAGCGTTATCATGATGAAAAACCACACCCCTTCTGTTGATTAATTCCGGCCGCTTTCTCTCAACTTCTTGCTTTAATCTCATCAGTTGTTCGCAGTAGAGTTCAGAATCGATGGTCCTGCCTGGTGGTAACAGCTCATAATGAATAATGCCCTTCCAATCCCACCACACACACAGCATCACCTTGTTGCGAGTGAACCCGGGTTTCGCCACAGTCTGTGAAGCCTGACCGGCCTTTGACCACGACCTTTTTCGCACGTTCTTGTCGTACGTGATCCACTTTTCATCACCAGTTATCAGCTTCTTCAAAAATGGTTCGGTTTCATTACGTCGTAATAAAGAATCACAAATGAGTACACGGTTCATTAGGTTTCTTTCAGTGAGCTCGTGAGGTACCAAAATGTCGAGCTTTTTTGTGTACCCAGTTTTTTTTCAAATGCGCCAAAACTGTTTTGTGGTCAATTCCCAGTTCTTCAGCTACGTCGTAACTACTGACATGCCGATCTTGCTCCACTTTTTCAAAAATGGCATCCATTTTATATGTAATAGGGCGACTAGAGCGACGTGCATCTTTGACATCAAAATTTCCGGATTGAAAACGCTTAAACCAAATTTGTGCTACTCTCACAGACACTGCACTAGGTCCATAAACATGGCAAATTTTTTTCGCGGCTTGCGTTGCATTTTTACCTTTTTTGTAGTAACATTTTAAAATGTATCGAATTTCTTCATTAGATTCACTCATCTTGGCGGTACGAAAAACAAATGAAAATCACACATTTTCCTAATTTGAATTTGGAATTATGTTCTTTAAAATTTAAACTTTCAATGATACCAAAACCAGCCAGATAAAAATAGTATAGCCAAAGAGATTTTATTACAAGTTTATACATACTATAATGCGAAAAGACTTTTTCCCCAACCTAATATAAACACCAAGTCTACGTTTATTAAACGACCTGACGTATTTCAGAGCGAGAAACCAGAGACGTGAAGGCTCTTTGCTTATTATGTTGACCAAATTTTGTTAATTCGCACCCTCTGAGCCCTGAATCATACGATAATAACCTGCTTTCCGATTTCGCTGCTGAATTCAACACCTCCCCCACCCCTCCTCCTCCTCTAAAACGGGAGTTCTCCGTCCTACAGGCAAGCTGCCAACTTAGCAATCAGGACATACGGTCCAATTATCCAACCAATCGATTAAATTTGCACATCGTAACGATATCCGAGTTATAACTTGGTAAAATTGCTAGCAAAAATAGCACCCTATAATTAGCAGACCAAAGTCGATATTGCTAACGATTATTTTTGCTCTGCCTGTGAAAATGAAAAAGGCGAATAGAGTTAATTATATACACAATATGTTCCTTCATTGGGGGTATTATTTCGATGTAGATCGAGCAACCTTATATTACATGTTTCGTGTCGACGTTATAAGAATATCCTAAAATAAGGCAATCGTAATCTTCGTCAATCACAGAAAGTTGTAAAATAAGTCCGTACAAATCCCTCATAGTGTAATTAAAAATAAATAACGTAACATATTTCTAAAAAAATGGTTATGATGTTCAAGGCTTCAAAGAAATTTTTTATTAAATCCTTAATTGGCATGACTTTATTACCGTCCGTAGGCTCGTGGCGCCACGCCACCGCGTCGCCATCGAGGGAACTTAAATAGACTACGACGCTACGTAGGAGTGCTACGTCGTAGCAAGGGCATCGTAGTACTACATGCGTAGCATCTGTTACGAGATTTCGTAGTTCCAGGATTTATAAGTTTTCTGCTGATAAATATTTCTTTTGTTGATAGGTAATTAAAAAATTTTTTTTTTTAGTTTACCTTAAATATTTTGCTATAAAGGTTATCTGTCCCGTCATGTTATAGCTTGTGGAATTATCATACATAACATATCAACTTATATAACAATAGAAAACAGGAACTAAGCGTACGACAACAGATAGCAAACATTATCATATACACAGTAGACACTCAATTCAAAGAAGGTAGTGGGCGGTACCGTCAGAAGTTTCAAAAGTTTCTTCTTAAACACAAACAAAGAAACAACTTCCTCACTCACCAAAGAGTTTTATCGTGATTTCCACTTCACATATTTTATAATAGTTTTTTCTCAATTTTTGTGCATGCTAATCAATCTTTTTGTACAATAAAGTCGAATCTCCTTAAAACGCCCGTCGTTCTATGACAAATATTTTCTAATGACAACAAATGAAGTTTTATCGTAAATTCAGTAGTTATAAAATATTTTGCTTATTTTTTATACGATACCAAGGAAAATAATCTAATACGTAATGCAAAAAAAAATCAATTATAGATTCTTTATTTTTATCAAACAAGTATATTAGAACCAACAAATTAATATCAGCAACATACGTCCTTGTTCGCTGCAGACGGTACTCGTGTACCCTAGCGGTCACGTGCCGCCACACAATGCATGTAGGCCGCACACAACATAGCTACAATCGATCTACCCGCTTTTACACCAAAGAATAATGACGTATTGAAATCCCTTCTTGGCTGCTACGTTTTCTTTGTTGGGCCCTTGTTGACTAGAAATCCGTACATACCTTAGAGAACCTATTTTACTGATTTCAATTTCAATAGAATCATAATACGTCAATTCATAAGCAGGTTTTTCTTGTAACAAAGTTTAATAATATTTTTTTTCCACGGGACTTAATTTGAATCCCTGTATTGTGTATTGTATGTATTTATAAATTTTAATAATAGTGTCTGTATCTAAAATAATTAATCGTTATAAATCAAACAGATTTCGATTGCGAAAAAACTAATATCATTTTTATTTCCTTTGATATAATTTAAAAAAAACTTTTGGCCAACACAGGTGAAATAGAATGGTAGCTGGAATCGACAGAGCCACTTGCATTCGAGTGACTCTCCCGGCAAGGGCCGTTGACTACAAGTGGCGGCGCTCGTCCACTTGTTGCCGTGAATCAATACGGTTCACTTATGTATCTGTAGACTGTTATAAACAGTAACTACTAATGATTTTGTTCACTAATTATCCGCGTAACAATGTTGTAACTTTAATTACGTACAAAATGATTAACGAAGGCTACATGGCGAAATGACGATAACGTATATTTTTATCCAATTCTGCGAAAAAGGTTTGTAGGCAAAATATTTTTGCCTTTGTTAGTACGATAATTTATTACGATAAGGGTGTCCTTTTAAACATAGAAGGTTTTATGTTTTTCAAGAGTTAACAGTGTTAGCAAAGAATTAACACGATTTGTAGTATTTAGTAGCGTCATGAGTTATAAAATCATTGGCTTGTACGGAAGATCAGCGTCACGAGGATGCTGATTTACCCTTCTGTGACCCTTTTTGTATTTTATATATATATGTTGATAAGTAAATTTTCACAGATTAAAAACATTCCTCTCTTTATAATTACCTGAATATAATCTGAAGAAGTTGTTATAACCGATTTGTTTGTGCCTCCAGAATCACCTGCTTGCACCTTCCACTGCAGTCCAAGTGGATCCACGTGGGCACGGAGCGAGGCAACGTCCACGTCGTCAACATCGAGACGTTCGCGCTCAGCGGATATGTCATCAACTGGAATAAAGCCATTGAAGTGTAAGTAACTTTGGATATTATAGTTATTATAAATGATAGACGGAGTTGAACCGTTTGATTTTTCCTTATGATTTCTATTCTTCTTCTTCTATGGAAAACCAACTGAAAAATACTTACATACATACATATAAGCACCACAAAAGCAGTCCATTGCCATAATCCACGCTTCACCAAGCAGTAACTGCAATCAGCGTGAAAGGTTGTGAGCCCGTCGCCGCTATAAGCTATTGGATGGTTGTGCAGTTCTTAGTCCATTAGTCGCCTTTTACGACACCTAAGGGAAGAGATGGATTGGTAGTGTTCTTTTAATGAGCTGCTACCACACGGCGCGGCGGCGGAAAAATATGAAATATAAATATAAAACACGCCAACTTTTTGCTGGTGATCCATGTCGGTTGCCAACAATGGTCAGCTCAACATTTACTTGATTGAGATAAGAACTATCTATTAAATGAATATTAAGGAAATGAGTAGATACAAAACATAGAACGCAACAGTGATGTGTTGTGTTCGCTTGAAAAATTGTGTTTAACTGAAGCAACAATGATACATTTTCAGAGGAGAAATATTGCCATCTTGTAATTTATAAATTGTGTTAATAATATTTTTATGAAATATCTACTATACATAGAATACTTTATGGACTCTTGTTTATAAAAATGTTTTTATCTGAACTAGTTCGCTGACTGAGATGAACCTTATATTGTCTATACACGACCGCGGCGTCCCTCCAGGAAACTATGCAAGATCAAATTAGGAGCTAATTAATTGCCAGCCGGATTAATTAAGGAGCTGGTTTTGTTAGTTGGAAGCCCTTTATGTTAATCTACAGGGTGCTCCAGATTTACTGATGGCCTTAACAAGGTTTGTGGCCACGTGTTTTGAGATAGAATTCAAGACCCTTACGAATTAATACGAGAATAGAGTCACTTTGAGCAATACGACGTAAGTGGGTCACACACAAGTAGAATCAAACTATGACATACATACACTTACTGTCATACCTACTGTTTGAACTGAATCAAATGTAATATTAATTTAACTAGTCAAGGGACACAAAACGAGTCACAATATAAACATCTATTGTTTGCGTACACCGGTGTTCGCAGTGCCCGCCAAGGAGTTGATATTTGGGAACTGTTTGGATTTGTGGTATTGGTTTTTCAATTAGAAGCTTTTCTATTAGAAATCTGTTAACTAACTAGTAATTCCAAACCGTAATCCTCAAAATTACTGCTAATTATTACTCTATTAAAAATTACTCCGAAATAACACCATTATCGAAATGTGTATGGAAAAGTCTTTCAATAATTTATAAAATTTAAAAATAAAATTTACACACTTCAATAAAGCTTTTTAATATAATTCAAAATATCTTACATACGGTTTCACGCGATCTGTAAAGTAAAGGAACCATTATTAAGTTTCTAGTCTTCGGGACTACAGATAGGATGAAAACTTTTTTCATTAACGAAATATACTTGGGAATTTTGAAAGAATGTTTGTAATATTTCTCATATTATACAGTATAGATACCATGGAGAGCAACAAAATGTAATTATGCCAAATTTCAATGTGGATTTACCATTAATCCAAAATGTCAAATTGTGTTTTTTTTTGTTGATTGTTGATGACCATGGATTCAGAGTCCTTCAATTGTATACACTGTGTGTAGTTTAGTCTTCAATAGCATTAAGTCCTCATTTGCATTGAAATGCAATAATTAAATTGAAATATATTTTAATGCATCCTGGGAGAGTTTGGCGCTTCCACTTTGATGAGGTGGATTACCACGATTAAAAACTCATCAATTTTCACACCACTTGACGCTTATTTCAGTGATCCTCCATATCGCACATAATCACAGACACTTATTACACAAAACTACACTGATTTTACATAACATTATACACTCCGAAACAATATTACAATCATCGATATAAAAATCACAGCCGCCATAGTCAAATTCCGTCAAAGACTGTAAACCGTATAATTGTGTATTATGTTCGAAGTACACATTATATTGTTTTAACATACAAAATATAAGGAAACTCCGAACTTTTAATATAATCACAAATCGAGGAAAATAAGGAAATAATCAACAAGTAAAAATATGATTAAATTTATGAACATTTGTGAATATGAATCATAAATTATGGCTTTGATGTGATTTCTGGCGACCTCCCTAGTCGAGTGGTCTGTACGCAGTCTCAAGGCGTCGCCATCTCGAGAGATTCTAGGTTCACTCCCCTTTGGGGGCTGAGTTCTTAAATTGTTTGTGAGATGAATTCAGGAATTTATTCTCCAGTCTTGGATGTTTATATATGTATTGTATAATTTCTGAATCTTTATATGTATTTATTTATTAAATATATTTATCCGTCATATAGTATCCGTAACACAAGCAGCATTAGTTGCTTAAAATAGGGCTAGTTGATAGGTGAATGTTCTAAAAATATATATTTATTTATTTTATTTATTTAAATAAAAATCCTGCTGTTTTTTCAAACTTTCAAGAGGCTACCAAAGCAGACTCTATATTTTTATTTCACCTTCTGCGTATGTTTTTTTTGATATGTAGGCCTTATAAAATCTAATGTTTGCTCTGGTAAACGAAACAAAATCTCTAGTTATTTACAAAGATGTGAGTTTTATAACTATTCATATAAACGTGGTTCCAACGCATCAGTTTTGCCATCGCCGCGTCTCGTGAAACAAAGGCTTGATCTTGGAGCTCGTAAAATACCCGGGTTCGCTACTGGCATCAGGGCTGTCACGAATATTTTTTATATTTATTTTTGTGAGAAGGTACCAAGATGGCTTTTACTCTGTATTTTCTTGGATACGAGATTTGGAGTTATAAACAAGGTGTTCGTGAGCAACTCTTGAAGATTGGAGTTAATACTCTCGTATTATAGTGTTAGCAGCTGCAAAAGGATAAAAAAAACATTTTTTTCATATTATTTAAATCTTGAATCCAATGTTCGTTTGTTCAATACCCCTCAATATTTTCAGCTGTTTTACCTAATCTACCTAATCAATATTTTCAGCTGTTTTAGTTGCGTTAAGAATGATAATTTCTATGGGAAGCGTGATTTCAACTACTTTCGGCTAGGAAGCGCCCCTAGCAGAAAGTAGTAGAAATCACGCTCACTTTTCCCATAAAAATGACATTCTTAACACAACTAAAAAAGATGAGTTTTTATGAATGAAAACTTGCACTAGGTGTACAGATTATGAATGTTGCTCAATTTTATGAATGTCAAAAGATTTAACAAAGTGTTTGAAAGCGAAAAATGCCTGTAAACGTTTACTGTAATAAGATTTAGAGGAATCATTGAAGATTCAGTAGAAATAATCTCAATGGGAGAAGAGACGACAGATCACAGACTGAGATGAACAGTCAAGAAACTCAGCACGTTTTCCTTATAGTAAAAAACGTAAAAATGTTGCCTTCATTTTAATAATGTACTTACCACAGAAAATATGTTCCTTTATTTAGTTCACAAATCAGATCGTCTACAAAACGATAATCAAGAAACTTTCTCAATATCAAACTTTACAGTATCATGTGAATATTCATTCCGATTTACTTCGTCCGCAGTGTAATATATTATTGGTTTCGCGGAATATTGTAGGAGTATATTTTATTGGGCAATAAAGCTGAGTGTACATGTAAACAGTGAATGCAAATACGTGTCGTTTGCAATACAATTCGAATATTCCCAATGGCGCTTCAGGCTTGTATCTTCGCTACAAACAGTGGCGCATTGTTTTACATTTTTGCTTACATGTTTACAATTATAATTCGAATTTTAAAGGCATTGAGGCTTTTTGTAGATACCTACCTACTTCAATGTGGGTTTTTGATACTTCTACCTAGCCTTCCTAGGAATATTGTGTAACATATTCACGCCTCTTGTGATATGTTATGTTCAATGTCTCTTGTTGAGTAGAGGAGAAAATCGTTAACATGGCACCATTATTTACCTTAGGTACACATAAAGACTGAAAAATAAAAAGCTCTAGAACAACAACAAAAAAAATAACTGTATACTAACTCGTAGTTTCCCGTATCTTTATTCGCTTTTAAGTAATTTTGTCTCATTCAATGTGATTTTTCTGACCTATAACTTTTTCTTGATGCAATTACAATCATCCACTAAAGAAGAACAAAATTTAAACTTCATTCTATTATCTTATTCGACATTTTCCTTAGCAGTACTAAATTGCTCAACATTTTTTTTTATCTTTTATGTTTTTCTTGATGACCTGTTCAATAATTACATATCACCTCATCGCGACTCTTTTACTAAAAGGGTAGGCAGAGGTTTAATTAACAATAAAGCTGACTTTCGCATTTATAATTATACAAATTAGGTTACTACTAATTTAGATCTATATTGTCATTAATAATACTGGCACATTAAAATTTTAATTAGAATTTATTCATTAGAGTTGGCTATGAATTCGAATTTCAAATTCGTTCTATTTTAATTGAATGCACTGAACAATTAATTTCGTATGCAGTTTATTGTTTGTTGCTCGATGTTTAGATTTCAACATTATAATTAATTTTTTTTCGTGTATTAACAGAAAGGTTACCTAATTATGGCATTTTTGTGACCTTTTGGAAGCAATGCAAGGCAAAAAATACCCAAATGGCATGAACAGAGAACAATTTCTAGTTCGAAAGTCTCCATTCTAGAAATTTTGATTTGAAAATGTTACCTAGATACTGAGGTTGACAACGACGAATTAAAAGTAATTTTGGAAGGAAAGCTAATGATAGGCAATCTACAGCAGAGCTAGCAGCTACACTCGTTGTACGGCTCTAAACAATGTTAAACTGCCTGCGTCTAATTGGTGAATTTAAATGCTATTTATTAAAATCTTAGGGTTAAATAATAAATCTAGCGGTCATTATGGCTTTTGTGGTTTAAAAAACAATATCTGTGTTTTTCAAACTAACGCCACTCATATATAATTAGTGATAGAGAAAATTAATAACAAGCTAATGCAAAAGTATGTAAAAATCATTTAAAAAAAATATAATATTTTATTAAACTTGTCATTGGATCACAATTCATCGCACACACAAAAGTAATTTAAAGATTCGATGAATAAATTAGATAAATAGTCTGAAGTTAAAAGCATCGTTTTATTATACGGTACAAAATTCTGTAATGTGCAAAAGTTATATCAAGTTTTACTTACAACCTTCTTCGATTTAACTGCTACGTGATACCTAACTCTTCTGCAACAAATTGTGCTATACAACTATTGAATAAATATCTACGGTGGAAATCTTGTTCACGTCTGCGAATAGCAGTGAACCATGTTTTATCTATTATACGCGAAGCCCCATTTGGATAGAGGTAAGTTTACCTCTTTATTAGAACTACACATAGGTAAAATTAAAAGCTAATGTTTGTTAAGAACTTGACCTTGTTTTATAGAATAATTGCCTTAGATAATAGAAGATAACGTTTACTTGCTCGAAAAGTGGGACAAAAGGTGTTACATACATGTGGGAAGGCAGTGCAGTAAAACTCAGGGATTCTTTAAACAAACTCGTTTATTTTAAAATTATAAATACTTCTTGGCACACACGTCTTTACACACTCTTTTCTTCCGCACGACAACCTCTTCCTTCTCTTTCACTCCCCTTTTATATCTCGCTCAGTCATACGTCATCCGCTATGTTCTTTCACTAATCGCCTAATATTCCATCTTTACTGATTTACATTCCCACATACATTTTTAAGGCGCACTCAATTCACCAGATGCTGACAAACACATTTACTTAGTTTTTAATGCACAGTGGAAACCAAGTTTTGTTGTCAAAAATGTTGTCAAAAGGTAATTGAGACACGAAGTCTCACTAACCTTTCCAATCAAGTTAATTCCACTTCTCTTTAAACGCAATCGATAATAATGTTCTCAATGGCAATTTTTTATTATAATTATGAATAGAGAGATATTGATCAGAGTTACAAAAGCCAGATACAAAATAGGTAGATTGACTACTCCAGCTCAAAGTCATCGTGTTGAAAGATGCAACCTTGCTGCTGGGTATAGGCCCAGGCAATGTGACATTTATAGGAAAACAATGATGATTAATACTTTTAAAAGGCATAGATCACCTTTCACCGATATTCAATTCATATAGGTGCCTAAACCAAGAGATAAAAGCCCATATCTCCCAGTCACGTGTTCTGTGCGACGAATAAAGTTTTACGAGTAACGTGCCATGCCGCCTATAAACACCCCTCCAAAAGTTATATAGGTGCGCTATTGCTATTACAGGATTTGGTACTTTAAAACCTTTGTTGAAAAGTATAGCACGGTTTTTTGCTATATCAAAATGTAGCTAGGTAAAAAATCCCGTTTTATTTAGTTCGGCAAAATAATTATTAGGGGTAGCAAAATAGTTATTTGGCCAGAAAAATAAATTGGTCAGCAGAATAATTATTCGGTCAGCAAGAAAATTATTTGGTCACCAAAATAATTATATGATCAGCAGAATATTTAGTTCGGTAGCAATATAATTATTTGGGCAGCAATATATATGTTACCGAAAATGTATAAAATCTAGGAAAACGATCAAGGAAGGATAAATTCCAAGGAAATTTATAGATATTAAGGTTAATGTATTTTTTATGACCCTAAAAAAATATTTGTGTCATCAAAACAAATATTAAACAATTTGGCAGCATGGAAAACATTTGAGTAGCTGCCCAATTACTTATTTTGCTGACAAATTAGAAACATCTACTAAGTACCCATAAGTTGCTGCCAATTAGTTATTATGCTGATAAATTTTGAAATATAAGTTACTGACCAATAAGTTATTTTAGCTAACCGTTTATATAACTCTCAAATAATTTTAACCATACTTACACATTACTAGATGTAATATTAGTATCAGGTCGATCTCTGCACACATTTTAACATATATTTTTTTTAATTAATGTGGTAGTTAAGACAGCAACAAACATCAAAATTAAGGTAGGTATTTAAAAAAAATGCCTAATTTTGTTTTGTAGCATCTCATACGCTGAAAACTACTGAATGGAATTGAATACAAATATTTGTTCTTATCATAATCCCTAGTACATAATGATCCCTACTATGCATTTGTTACAAATATTTCTAAAGAGTAATCGTAATTTAAAAATTATTGTATTTCCCGTTATATTACAATGAAATGTTGAAACTCTAACATAACCTGTCAATGGTTAAAAAACCATACATAATAGAAACATCTATTGCTTGCGAGCACCGGTGTTCGCGCGGACCCTCAAGGCGTTAAATTAACGTAAACGTCAAACCAAAACTAAATTCATTACTCATTACAATCTTCCTCTACCAGTGATTAAAGACCCACCTGGAAACCAAACCACCAATTCCAACCCAAACGTTAGTGATATTTATTGGGGCATGAATCATTGGCCCATTACAGACCCCGGTCACGTGAATACGACTCAAGAATCTTCTTAACTGCTCAAGTTAAGCTCGTATTTGTTTTAATTTTCTCTGTACTGCTCCACTAATTAATACTCCTTGCGTGGTATAAAATTCATTACGCTTGTTCAGTAAAAATTCTGTTCTGTGCTAAAGTATTTACCATCAACCACAATTTTAAAATGAACGTTGCGAAAAGTTCGAAGCGAAGATACATATTTCATTATAAGAGGATTTAAACTTTAATTTTAATAAACTAAGTTGAGAATAATTTTGTTTTTCTTTGAATCTTATACGTACAAGTTTCTAAATGATAAATTTTAGCTTACTAACTAACTTTTAACTAACTTTCTTTGATAACTTTTAGCTATAAGCAACATGAATGTAAAGCCTTGAATCACATTAAAATTTTGAGTAAAAAGGATAATTTATCAAAGTTATACATCTTGAAAAATATAATTATGACAGTGTTAGTAATGTTAATGTACGTGAAATACAAAATTTTTCAGAAAAAATTTTAATTTCTAACCTTTTTACTGTAGCTTTGATCCTTCATATTTATAAATAAACCGCACAAGTCGTGAGCACGTATATAGTAAAAAAATTCTTCATTGCTTGTCGCACAATGCCGTCATAAATTTGAACGACATGTTCACAAAGAGTTCAGAGCAGCCACTGTAAATCTACACCACACCTGCCATCGCGACTGATGCTTACTCATGAATCAATTTTGAATGAAATCAAGTAATTCAATTTGTTTTCATTTTAAACCCCTATCAGAAACTAATAAAATGTCCCCTAGAATCTATTCTTACATGGACTACATATATTGTTATATGGTTTTTCTATCGTCGACAGCCTGACTTATGTGTTTCCCAGGCTACAGGCCGTAAAGTGATAATTGTTGTTTATCTGTGGTAACGTTAATACTGTACGTCTTTCTTCCTATGCACTGTTTTCCGTTGACGACTGAAAAGTGAAATATTCAAATGTTTTTTGTAAGCTTTAAGGGGTATGATTTTTATAATAATTACCCTGGTCATTATGTACATAAAGTAATTAATTCAATTTAATAAAATTTTGAGCCATGTGGTATGGGGGCTCCGAGCCTAAAAGTGATTTAAGCAAGTCATATCTGGGGTAGTCTAAATGAGTCGTCTATGAGATGCATCTAGGTTGAACTACTAGCCAGCTTCAAACTTAAACAGACTGTTACATGAATAAAAAGATAATGTTCTAAGTTTTGACCGCTTTCCGAGACGTACATACACATCAGCAAAGCTGGCGCGACCACAGAAATATTATTACGATAAAAAATTTAAGATGGTTGCTTTAACTAAGTGTGATAGCGGCTCATTAAAAGAATACTACCAACCCATCTCTTCCCTTGGGTGTGGTAATAGGCGACTAATGGACTTAGAACTGCATAACTATCCAATAGCTTATAGCGGCGAGAGACTCACCACCCGTCACGCTGAGTGCAGTTACTGCTTGATGAAACGCGGACTATGGCATTGGACTGCTTTGTGGTGCTTTTGCCTAGTCTCTGACTAACCCTTAGGGGATAGTAGTTGTGATTTTATGTATGTAATTAAATTTTTATCCTATAATATTAGGTCCTTACCTATGAAATTGGTGTTTTGTATGGAGATTTTGGGGATGTCTGCATTTTACATACTAACATTTTATCAGTTTTCTTCACAACGACAAATCCAGAGATAATAATATTTGGCATGTATCATTAGACAAGCTTTAGCAATATGTGTGTGGACATGCTTGATAAAAATTATTAATCGTTTTTATGTTAATGCAAATCCAATGATGTATTCGGGAGGCAGTTAAAAATAATTGTCTTTGTGTCTAATTTTTACACAATTAAACTTACAAAAAATTATCAAATTAAATAATACGAGCTCAAATATATGGTCTATTTTTAGAAGAGGCAATTATTTTATAAGAATGTTCTGAAACTTAATAGTTACGGACAAATTGCTAAGATAGAATAAAAACACCAATTTCATAGGTAAGGACCCAATAAATAAGTGAGAAATTAATGTGATGATGTGTGTGTGATGTGTTTTTGAATATGAGAGTGGATGGTAATGCAGGGAGAGAAAGGCCGAAGAAAAGATGCATAGATTGTGTGAATGAGGAATGGCTAGGGTGGGTGTGAATGTTGATATGACGTGGAACAGAGGAGAATAGAAGATGATGACACGTTGGGTCTAACCCAAATGAAATTGGGAAAAGAGCAGGCAAATGATGATGAATATACAAGTGAGAACTATGAAATTGTGTTAAAAAGTGAGGTTTATCTAAATGTTTGCATAAAGAAAACTTATTTCAATAAACCCCTTAAAATTTTGTAACTTGTTGCTATTAAGTACACGTATTATGATAAAAGATATCTTATAAACTAATTTAAATTTGATATTAATCTAAATGTAATCACAAACTGGAATAAACAAGACAGGCAATTTTAATACAAGCTAAGTAATCTGTTTTTTATCATAAAGGACAGATCTTTGATGTTATTTTTTCAGGCGACAGTAAAAGTATCATAACATGAGCTTAAATAAAGCTGAAACATCTTGTAAAATAAGGAAAGATGGGAAATACCACAATGATGCGGAATATTTTAACGTGGTATTTTGTTCCTTGGGGAGTGACAGCCCTACCGGGTGACAGTGCCGGCTATGGCGTGTGTATAGTATAAAATAATTGGTAAATAACTCACTCAGATTTCACCGAATTAAATAAATGATGATAATAAACTTTATTTGAGAAAAGAGCATATAGTTGTAACTGAGCATATAGGTTTTTATATAGGTTTTGATGATGGAAGCAAAATCTGAGCAACTTTCGCCTTGGATGGGCTAAATTTTATGATCCCGAATTCCTCCTTTCTTCTAAAGCTAACTGGTGAGACTGGTGAGAAATGCAATACATTTTGTTATAATAATAAAAGTAAAATAATAAAGTCGTTTTGCGAGTTTATACTTGCATAAAAACATGAATAAACTATTTTTACTTTTATTTAATAATGCAAAGGTTGCTACAGCCCTAGCGTGCGTCGTGTGTTTTTACGAGGGCGCCAGGATAGCTGGCGTCATTGGCTCCGCTCAAAATTTAGGTCCCCGTTAGCGCGAATACCCGCCTCTTTCAGCTTTTCTGCTCGTCACCCACAAGATGCATTTACCGTTTTCACTTTTATACGTAGTGCGGGCTTCATCTATTTTCTAGTATCTATTTTGTGAAATTTTGCTTTGATTCCAAACAAATAAACCATACATATAAAACGATTCTAAAGAATTTGTATATAGATTCTTAAGGAATTCAACGACAAGGTTAAATCAAGTATTAGTTATTATTATGATAATCAATCTTGGAGGAGGACCTCGGTGGCGTAGTGGTCAGTGCGCTTTGGCTTCGATCGAAAACAAAGCTACTCTCGCCATGGTCAGGCCGTGGATGGGTGACCAAGATTTGTGATCTCGAGCTCCTCCGTGCTTCGGAAGGCACGTTAAGCCGTTGGTCCCATTCGCATTTGTGACCGTTTCTACCCACTAACCCACATTGGGCCAGCGTGGTGGCCCAATGCGGTGGTGTTACGGCCCATACTCCTCATGTGTTTCTCCATGAGGAAGGCCTGTCCCAGCAGTGGGACGTATATAGGCTGATGACGAATGATAATCAATATTAATTACTCAATACTCAATCATTTATTGCATTTCGTAGTACAAAGTGTGTGTACAAAGACTTGCAAAATATAATTTGGATCACCATGAACCCTGTCATGAACGTGACATGAATACAATGGAGATGACCTCTCCATTGTTGTTGTGCCAGGTAATAGTTTGTAATTACATTTATGTGAGAGCTACAGGATTTTTACGTTTACTCCAAATTAGATAAGTTAAAATTAAATATAAAACACTAGACTTGTTTACATTTAGATATATTTGTTTATAAATGATGACTAAAGTAAATATATTCTCTCTTACAATCCATATAAATCGGACGCACACGGAGATATAATCAAATATTAAACAAGGAGAGTAGCCTTGAACCCTTTCGAAATCATACAAACATATGAGTCAAAATATCCAGCTGGGACCTGTATTTTCTGGCAGTTGAAGACTGCGAAAACCCGTAAATTTGGTAATTGTGTATTTTTTTTCGACTTTGGTAGTACAGCATAACATAAAAGTATTGAAATTTTGTAACTACCTAGAGTTCTTATCAACGTTTTATGTCTTTTATTTTGATGCATATCTAAATAATATACATTAAAATCTTCCGAATAATACTTCAGCTGGCTTTAAACTTTCTATTAAACTCGTATCTAAGCATCGACATCTAATTCATTATTATTGCCATGAAATAATCACTAGCTTTTAAATTGAATAATAACCTTTAAGACGTAGGACTACTTGAAACTTGATAATAAAGTTATGTGCCCAATATTAAACATTCCGCTCAAATATCCTTTGCTGTATCAAATGAATTGTATCCCTATACAATACATTTCAAATACCAAACTGGACTCCAAGTTTAATTAGATTTGGAAAGATTGACTTACATAAATTTAAATTAAGTGATATTTTTTTATTATAAAAGTGCTGATTTAATTTTTGCTTTTTTTGCTGTATTAGGATCTATTCCACATAAATCCGTTTTATTTATCAAAGAGAGGTATATTATAAAACAGATCTATTTATATACAATTTTGTTCCAAAAATAGAAGATCTTCTTTTATAAAATGAACCGAAGTAAATCATCGACTTACAAGCAAAACATTATTTGTACTTGAGTAACGCTAATGCTCACTTTACAAAATAAACAAAGATCTTAATTGACGAGTCTACAGCTTCAGGCATGCGTCGCCGCCGCTGTTATTGTAAACGCTAAACCCACAGACAATAACGGTCGTTATAACACGCCCGCGGGTGCGTACGAGTACCAGCCCTGTTATATGGCGTTCAGTTCTCAATTCAAATAACGCGCGCTTATTGGTGCTACCTAACGAATTTCCGCCAATGGTGGTGTGTTTACAATTAAAATGCCTAGGGTTGACGCCTTGCCATTGTTAAACAAATACTATAAATTACTTTTGCGTACTAATGATATCCGGCAACGCGACGTGAAACGCAAATAATGGAAAAGTTCCACACAGAAGGATTCGTTTGTTCGGAAAGCTCCGAATGAGCAACGCAAATTAAATAGAAATGAGAGTTTGCAAAGAATATATTTAAAGGATCCAGTGAGATCTCTTGAATAAACTCTCGAGCTAAGTGAGGCGCACGAAATGAACGGTAGGCTTAACTTATTTGTAACTTTTGTGTACAGAGGTCTAAACATTGTGGAGTTTAATAGGTAAGGAGACATTTTTGCTTAAGAGTTTATCTTTACAACTAAACATTACTAAGGGCTTGTAAAAAGTTTAATAATATGCCTAATGAAAATTCAGTAGTAAATTAAAGACGCTCATACGTTCACTTGATAAAAGCATAGAAATATTTCATCGCGACGTCGTTCGCGAGGCTATTGATTTAACGACGATAAAAGTTTACAAAAAGTTTTGTGTTTGTTAGTACTGCATTGATTTTTTACAAAGTGCTCATCATTACATTCATCACCTCTCATTAGCAAAATGTTGATTATTAATAGTTGGACCAAAACCTCTATGAAAATAATGAAAATAATATTTCTTGTCAGTGTCATCTGATTAATTGTTGGTGATAAATCTCTGTTGTTGTGTCATTATTTTATATTAAATTAAATAATATTTTTACGGCATATATCACATAATACTCGGTCGAGCAGATATTAATAACTACGGTTACACCCGCGTGTTACCCGTTCCCATGGAAATATCGGGATAAAAAGCCTATGTCCTGTCTCAGGCTCTAGACTATCTGTGTACCAAATTTCAATTGAATCGGTTCAGTAGTTTTGTCGTGAGAGCAAGACAGACAGAGTTACATTCACATTTATAACATGTACTTGAAGCATTGAAACAACCCATTAAACTATAGAAATGACATAACTAAACTCTCTTCCGCAATTATGATCATTAATTTTTTTTAAGTAAATAGGTAACAAACTAAAAAGGACAGTTGTTTAAAAAGAATTGCCAATCAGATTTCACACTTCACGATTGATCCAATCATAGAAATAAGCTGGGTTGGTTGTCAGCACAAACAATGTGTTAAAAGGATACCGATAAGCGCAGCTCGGGCGGCGCAAGCGACAGGCGACGGAAGCGCATTGTGTCGCTCGCTTATCGCGCGTATTCAACGCGTCGACAATGTTCGCTTCGACACCCTGCTTTGATGCGCAACTACTGATTGTATCGCTGGTCACTTTTTCTCTTATCTTAAACTATTTTGATTGGGCGTCTATTTATTTATTGTCTCTGTTTTAGATACGATTTCGTTTTATAGCGTTAAATTTTACTAGAATGATTTCTGAAAATAAATTGGAGCAAAATTATAGTACTCATAGTATCATCTTCATGTAAATTTATTGGGTCCTTACCTATGAAATTGGTGTTTTTTTTCTCTCTTAGTATTTTGTCTGTAACTATTAAGATTCAGAGTATTCCTAAAAAATAATTACCTCGTCTAAAAATAGACTATATTTTTGAGCTCTTTTGATTTGTTTTGATAATTTTTTGTAAGTTTAATTGTGTTAAAATTGGACACGGAGACAACTCTTTTTAAGTGCCTCCCGAATACGTCATTTTATTTGCATTCACTTAAAAACGATAAATATTTTTATGAAGTGTGATATTACACATATTACTAAAGCTTGTCTAATGATAGATGCCAAATATTATTATCTTTGGATTTGTCGTTGTGAAGAAAACTGAAAAAAATTTAGTATGGAAAATGCAGAATTCCCCAAAATCTCCACACAAAACACCAATTTCATAGGTAAGGACCTAATATTACTAAATGGATAATAGAGCATCAAAGTCATCAGTATTTTGATATTCCTGTATGATTATATATGTACACGCATCATGTTAAAACTAACAACTACCTACATGAAATTAAATGCAGACTGATGGAATGCAGATTTCACCGATTTTTCGCTAGAGGTCCTACGTTAAATATGGACTTCAGTTTCCTGCATGATTGTGAACTCCACGACTGCAAAGTCGCGACCAAAACGTACCTATTCGTTCTTAGCTTTAACAAAAAACATTTACAATTATTCCAAAATTGTAAAAGCCGAACATCACTAGTTGAACACTTCGTCTAATACAAGACCCAAACTCAACCAAATATGTAAGCTAGACATTCAACGGAACCTGAGAAGATCCAATTTGAAAGCCGCCGCAAACACTAGATTTCACCAGCGCCCGGTCAAACAAAGCTTGCCGAATAATCTCGGGCCAGTTGTGAAAGTGGGGGGCAGACCCCACCCCGATTAATCAACCCTCTAACGCTAACGCCTGTTTGCTTTCATAACTAAACTCAAGAAAGACAATGGCGTTTTTTGCGACTATTATTCGACTTAGTCACTGTCTAAAACAAGATTTCATCTGGTTCTAACTTGAAGATGAATTGTTCAATGAATCTTGGCTACTATATTATGTGGACTTAACAGAACATTTTAAACCATATCTTTTGCTTGATGACTTTTAATTAAATATCGGCCTCCTCGGTTTTCAGGTTGTATTTTTCAACTGTGTTAGCTCATCTTTCGCAAAACAGTGTATCTACATGTTTTCTCCTCTCTCTCTTCAGCCTATATACGTCACACTGTTGGGCACAGGCCTTCCAGGGAGAAACACATGAGGAGTATGGCCGTAACACCACCACACTGGCCCAATGAGGGTTGGACATATTTTTTATTTTGCACAATATTTAGGTTAATACAATAATATTCACATCACGTGAATAAACAGGAACAACATGCCGAAAGGATTTAATGAAATCGGTGAAAATTCAGAAAGTTTCAACAAAATGTAATACGTTTATAGCATTTTGAAACAATCTCAATTTCGGCCAGAGTAGATCGGCACAATTTTTCGCTTTCCATTCTTTGAAAAACAAATTTTAAAAAACCTAAACATATTGTTCCTACTACCTACTGAATGTATTTATTACCAACTGACACCATATGTATGGTGTCTTCGTAAGGACGAATGTGGACAATGTGGAGCCTAAGCTAATTCTTATTTTTTTTACACATGCCAGGTAAGTTCTAATCCTTATTCTATTGTTGTAATAAAATTAAATATATACATAAAAGTTTTTGATGGTTCGGCAGCGCGCGAGTGATACTCCTTGTGTTGCAAGCGTCCATAGGCTACGGTAACGGCTTCCGATCTGGTGGGCCGTATGCTTGATTGCCACCTTAGTGGTATAAAAAAAAACACTAATGATAAACAGCGCGATCTACGATTGTCAGAACATTTACTACGTAGTTAGAAAAAGACAAATATGTATGGAGATAGATAATAGAATATATATAGAGTATAGAGTCAACTTGAGAGTTCTTTGTATTTGAAAAGCACGTCATTTTGTTCAGTAAATGCAAAAGTGGAGTATAATCTTATTAGTTTAATGGGTAATCTTTTCCCCTTGAATCTCGTATCACTGTAGACAAAAATAATAAATATTTTCATTTGGTAAATTCCGATGGAAAGCCTGTATCTAGTAGCTTCCTTTTCTTATATTACTTTTTTCCAATATTAACGTTCGCATCGAATAATAAGACTCTTTGTCAAAGGAAAAGTTACTTTTTAATCTCTGCAAAGATAAAAATAAACTTTAATACCGTTTTTAGCAAAATTGCTGAACACAAAGACGTATCCTACAATTTTTGTATTCTTCCCTGCCGTTAACATGCCGTTGAAGATCAAAAGCGTAATGGAAAGACAAACTGATTCTGTTCGGAGCTCTGTCACCGATAGCGCACTTAATCTGGCCAAGAGGGGGAAGTTGGGAAGGGGGGATTCCGTCACGACGTTGCAACAAGTGGCGCCGCGGCGTCAGGGATGACACGTTAACAGACCAACCAACATAAATTATACCCAAAAATATTGAATTTCCGGGATGACATGGTGACTTTTTTAACATTTCTGTCCTATGACAATTATTGTCTCATAGTTTATCAATAACTCTATGTAAAACCCAAACTAACATCTCCCAATATCCCATTTTTTCTATTTTGAGTATGGCCGATGTCTGTCCATTACAGTCTTACAGAAATTGAAATAAATCTAACATACAACATACCCCATATTTGGTATTTTTCATTTTATTTTTGTAACCTTTAGTACGAAATAACTACTGCATGGAAATGAATGCAGGTTTCACTAATATTTTGCTACAAGTATAGTATTTTTTATTTTAATAGAGTCCCATGCACGCAAATAAAATCACGGACAAAGCAAGCCAAAAATTTTACTGGTTTTATACCTCGTCCTCAGCTTATATACGTCCCACTGCTGGGACACGCCTTCCTCATGGAGAAATACATGAGGAGTATGGGCTGTAACACACCACGCTGGCCCAATGTGGGTTGGTGGGTAGAAACGGGACGGGACCAACGGTTTAACGTGCCTTCCGAAGCACGGAGGAGCTCGAGATCACAAAGTTTTGGTCACCCATCCACGACCTGACCATGGCGAAGGTAGCTTTGTTTTCGAGTCGAAAGCCAAAGCGTACTAACCACTACGCCGCTACCGAGCGTTTTACCGAGGTTTTATGCAATTTATTCGATTCGTAATGGTTGGCAACCCTACGTCATATCTTGTCACGGCATGGACAGAGCGTGTCTGAAACTGGGGCGTGCGGAGTTCCGCCTGTCGCCGGTGGTGCCTTGAACGCTCGCACAATAGCCACGACCTATGAAGCTTCACCGAACCTGTATGTAATGAAAATGAGAAAAACATGATAAAGTAAAACCTCATGATGAAGTAAACTTTTATGCGTTATTGTTGCATCTATTGTACTAGTTATTATGTTCTGCCACTGTCGGTGTCTGGTCAACTCATGCTTGCCTAATTTACAGAAATAGCCTATAATCAATGAAATTTGCTTCGGGACTGTTCCGCATGGCGAGTAGTGAAGAAACATATTGATTGTAATGTAGATACTACTTTTTTGGTTTATACTTCATACTGTATATGTTTATAATGAACAATGAATGTGGTAAACTGCAGAATATTACTAAGGTTAGATATCTATCTTCTTTTTTATATTTACTTCTTAAGACTTCAATGAGGTTTAGTTTATGACATATTTATATCAATGCTGATGTAAAGGTACAAACTTGCACATTTTCTTGTCCGCGCCATTCAGAACAAGGCCCTCAGGTCTCCTGGTAGTTTTTGTGAACGGTTGGCGTAGTTATTCTCTTCCACAAAAAAAAAAAGCATGCGAAAAGACGCATCCAAATTGTATAAATTATTTTTTGCTTAGTTTAGTTTCCTAACGAAAAATATTTCATATTATTTTAAATTGAATTATCAACTTTAATAAATAACTCTTTATACTCTTTATCTTTATATTCCTTCATACAAAAATGTTTCTTATTTACGTTCAATTCAGTGATAATTAACAACAGAGATTGACGTGTGCTAATGGATTTTGGTCACGCATATTTGTTAATTACTTTGTTTATTCATACACGAGGTTTTTTATAATAGACTAGGTTTTGCCGATGATTTCATTCAGGATTTAGATTCATAGATTGAAATAGACTAATTCATTTTACCATCGATCCATGTCATCGATCGACTATCGATTGATTGTTCTAAGGATGTTAGACCTCTGGCAATGCATCAGTAGAAACTGCATTTAAATTCATTCAGTAGTTTTTAGAATATGTCTGTACCAACTTAGAGACAGGCACAATTTTTTTCTTGCTTTTGTTAATTATCCATAGGCTTCCCTTATTCTTATTACTTATTAGTTTTACTTTTAGTTTAATATTTATGAAGTACAGACATCTATGTATCGATTATCTATTGTTTGCAAAACCTTGAACTTTTTTGTGTTTTAATATTTATGTTATCTTATAATAGGTTGGGGAAAAAGTTTCTTCGCATTTTTTAAAAAAATTCAAAAAAATTTTTAATATAGTTTGTTCACATTTAACTAAAGTATGTAGGTACCATTTTGTTCGATAACTTTTTGCCATCTTGTAGGTAGGGACATGATCCCATTGCTATAGAAATTTTGGGACTTCTGGTCAAAATACCGCGACAAGTGGTTTTGGCACGTCCTCTCGTGATGTTAACCTGACACTGCCTAAAGAATTCTGAAGAGACCGAAACAGGTGGAAATCTGAAGGTGCAAGGTCAGGACTATACGGCGGATGCATAAACACCTCCCAGCCAAACTCTCTTAATTTTTGCTGAGTGGCTAAATATGTGTGAGGTCTAGCGTTATCATGATGAAAAACCACACCCCTTCTGTTGATTAATTCCGGCCGCTTTCTCTCAACTTCTTGCTTTAATCTCATCAGTTGTTCGCAGTAGAGTTCAGAATCGATGGTCCTGCCTGGTGGTAACAGCTCATAATGAATAATGCCCTTCCAATCCCACCACACACACAGCATCACCTTGTTGCGAGTCAACCCGGGTTTCGCCACAGTCTGTGAAGCCTGACCGGCCTTTGACCACGACCTTTTTCGCACGTTCTTGTCGTACGTGATCCACTTTTCATCACCAGTTATCAGCTTCTTCAAAAATGGTTCGGTTTCATTACGTCGTAATAAAGAATCACAAATGAGTACACGGTTCATTAGGTTTCTTTCAGTGAGCTCGTGAGGTACCCAAATGTCGAGCTTTTTTGTGTACCCAGTTTTTTTTCAAATGCGCCAAAACTGTTTTGTGGTCAATTCCCAGTTCTTCAGCTACGTCGTAACTACTGACATGCCGATCTTGCTCCACTTTTTCAAAAATGGCATCCATTTTATCTGTAATAGGGCGACCAGAGCGACGTGCATCTTTGACATCAAAATTTCCGGATTGAAAACGCTTAAACCAAATTTGTGCTACTCTCACAGACACTGCACTAGGTCCATAAACATCGCAAATTTTTTTCGCGGCTTGCGTTGCATTTTTACCTTTTTTGTAGTAAAATTTTAAAATGTATCGAATTTCTTCATTAGATTCACTCATCTTGGCGGTACGAAAAACAAATGAAAATCACACATTTTCCTAATTTGAATTTGGAATTATGTTCTTTAAAATTTAAACTTTCAATGATACCAAAACCAGCCAGATACAAATAGTATAGCCAAAGAGATTTTATTACAAGTTTATACATACTATAATGCGAAAAGACTTTTTCCCCAACCTAATATATTCAATTATTTGTCCATCATCGTCAAACTTAAAAGTTATCTCATCGTTTCATTTTAATGTTAATTTAATATGGCATCAAGAAGACTCGCTTTAGAAGTTATTCAGACGAAAGGCTTAGATAACTATGCCAACTTAACAGAGGCTTTCGAGCAAATTAAATATGATTTTCAGATTATATTGTCATATTGTAGGCAAAAGTTTGCTTGATGGATCAAAAAGACCTTTGCAAATGAATGAGCTGATTTATATTTTAGTTTACTCACTGCCCTTAGGTGGAATCTATTAGGGTAGTGTATATTTTCACTAGGCATATCTATACTCGTAGAATACGTATCTGACAAACCTTATATACCTATATGCCCACAACATTTCACTATGTATAGTGTTAACCTAATGAATTGTAGTTCTAAGTTAGTCGTACTACTAATTATGATTGGTTCATACTTCCTACCAACTAAAAAACTGAAAAAGCTAATCAAATTCCAACTTATTACTGCTTGTTACTTATTATCGCATTTCATTGTTTCAGGACGAGACAAAATCATCCCGGCGCTGTGGTTGAAATATGTGATAATCCACTAGACGCTAGTAAGGTAAGTCTACTACATGCAGTAACATTTATTAATTTATTTATTTAAGCTTTCATGTCCATTACAAAAAGAAAATGTACACATGGCGGACTTAACAACTAATATCGCTCTCTAACAGTCAACCATCAGGCAAAGCAGAGATCTGGTAGCGGCTTAATAAAATTAACATATGCATCAATTAAATATTAAATAAAATTACATGTTACTAGATAAATACGCAATATATAACTACATAAATAGTTGAATAAATAATAATATATAAGTATACATAAATACATACATAATAAGATGATGATTCGTTATGTAGAAACAGATAAACTAGCATTATACATGTTAAAGAAGTAATCACGAACTTTTGATCTGAAACTAAACTTAGAAGTAGCAGTTCTAATATAATAGGGTAGGGAATTCCAAAGCTCGATCGCTTGTCCAGTGAATGAGTCAGACATAAAACCTGAATGTTGAGAAGGCACAGAGAGAGTAAGTAATCTTGAGAATCGGAGATTTCGGTTGCTGACATCAGTGTTAAAATGAAATTTAGACTTCAGGTAGTCGGGAGAACTGGGATCAAACAAAATAAGAGAGCACAAAGTATCCTGACGTTCCTACGATATCTTATATCTAACATACTCGTATTTATTTTATTTTGGTATGTTTTTAATTTTTTATACTAATAAGTGGTTAATAAAGCAAACATCATCGTTACCAATCTACATTAGGCCAGCTTTAATTAAACTTCCGTGTAGACAAGCCTGTGCCCAGCATTGGGACAGTATAATAATATTTCCATAATATTCCAATATTCGCCAATTTTTATGGTAAAAGAAAGCTTTCTAATATGGTTCCCTCTTTATTAAACACAATTCGTAACGATGTTAAGACCCAAATCAATATTAAAAATACTTAATTTAAATTAAGAAACTATTGTATAAATATTATTTCTGAGCAATAGATTAATGCACACTAAAATATTTCACGAAATTATTATAACATGATGTATATGGTACAGCAGGTAACTATAGTGGAAATATACCTCACCTTTTTGTTCATGCACTGGCGTACAGTTTGCTTCGCTCAAATAACTTGACTTTATGTCTTCTACCTTCCCCAAAAGTTACATTATGCCGAGTTTTTAACTGTTATTATCTTCACATTGAAATGTTTTTTACTTGTAGATGGCAATAACAGCAACAATCGGTAATGACCTTTCCGATGTACTAAATAAATCTATTTAGGTTTCATGTACATTGTAATGATTATCTGTGAAACTGTAACTATATCTTTTTCATTAAATAAAATAAATAAATAAAAATTTATAGGCGACGAAATGAAGGCAGTGATAGCCGAGACACTATGCGTATAAAAAACTTAAACAAATTTTTATATTGTTCCAGCTTTTAGTGGCGTTTGAAACCGGGCTAGTAGTAGTATGGGACCTGCGCGCGCGGCAGGCCGAGTGGCGCGGATCGCTCGGCGGCGGCTTGCCGGCGGAGGGCGTGCGCGCCGCCGCGTGGCAGCACGACGGCAAGTTCATGACGGCGCACCACGACGGCGCGCTGGCCACCTGGAGCACGCGCTCGCCCAGGCCCGCCTCCATCTCCTACCCGCACGGTAGGTACTTGTATAGCTGTAGCGTTTGAGACTAGAGTAGTAGGTATAGGACCTGCGCGCCTGGTAGCACGAACGGCAAGTCCATGACGACGCGCTCACTATTTTTACATCTATGTCCTGACAACTACTATATTCCTTTTTTACGAATACTAGGCGACCTCGCAGTGAATTATTTTACTTTGTAAAAGAATACTAAGGCATACATAGGTACCTACGAGTATATGATCAAGTTTCAGAATTTCACAAAAGCGACCCATTCACCGGAATCCTTACATAGTCTCCTACCCTTATTCTATTTTATCCTTACTCTCCTTCTTATTTTAAAAGTTATTTTCGCTTTTCTCGCTGCATTCTCTCGCAAAATCATCTTTCTACGGAAAATTCGATGCTGGAGATTCCCTTGCATTCCGTAAGATTCCACAGAAAGTCTTTTACAGAGCTGCTCAGTAATAGTCATAAAATAAGATGAGCGCAAATTTTGTACATTCTTGCTCACATGGTACCGTATCATTTTCTATGTATATTTGTGAATCACTATATGAATTAGTAGAACAGTTCTATTGCTTTATAGTAGCGTAATTTTTTTCTTGTAACTATAGCTCAGAACAACCTTAGAAAGTATATGGATGTATGTTAACGTGTTTACGTTAACTTATACTTTTACCGACAGAAAGGACTTTTTAGATAAAATCTTCAATTTCAAATCAATTCATCACACAAAGGGGCAGAAAACTAACAGAAATATCCCAAAGCATTCCTTGAATGGTTTCGTAATTCACCGATGCTTACTTCCAAATGCCTTCAAATACCTCGATCCAGTGTTCGCGGGAATTTATACAGTTTTCTTTGAGGTACAAGTTGAAGCAATTTGAATTATTCATCAAAGAAGTTTGTTGAATGTTCCTTATCTTTATTTTCAGCGAAAGCCAACAAAGAAGGCAAATTGGAGCCGTGTAAGCCTATTCTTAGGCTCGAGTGGAAGACCTCGAGGACGGGGTGAGTACACTGCGACCTAGTAAAACAATATGGATCCAATCTTTGATATGGCCATAATCATGAAGTAAACAAACTCAACAAATATATTTCTTTGGTATTATCGAGCAATTAACAACGGAATAAAGACGTGCGGCCGTGCGTGTAGTCATGCTTGTGACTGTACTATCTTCACGTGGATTGGAGCATTTTCGTTTAATGACGTCTACATTAAATTACTTTCGACTTAAGCATAACATCTTGTCATTAGCATATTGTTGTTTTACCTACCTACCTATTAAATAAGTATGGCTACTTTTTTCATCAAGTAAAAATCTTTGTTGACGTAAAACCACATCGCTTTCTTTTTTTTTTTTTGTAAAATTCTCCCGTAGGGAAGGCAAAGGGAACGAAGCCCATACAACCATGTCTGCAGTATATATACATATATATATCTTCAGTAGTTTGCATTGAAATGCTAGTGTAATGCATTTCAATGCATCTTGGGAGAGTTTGGCGTCAAACGATCGATGGCAGACACTGTGGTGCTACTTGGATGAGGTGGATTACCACGATAAAAAACTCATCACTTTTCACACCACTTGACGTTTATTTCGATAATCCTCCACATTGCACATCATCACAGACACTTATTACACAAAACTACACTGATTTTACGTAACAATATCCGCTCCGTACAATATTATAATCATCGTAATAAAAATCACGTCCGCCATAGTTGAATGCCGCCAAAAAAAAAACTCATCGCTTTCTTTTTATAAGTTTAAAAATCTAGGTAAAGGAAATATTTATCAAAGTCCTTAGAAGGTATGAAAACACGTTATGAGTCTTACAGACAAAGCGCACAGCTTTACGACATAATGGAATGGCGTGCTCCGGGCATTAGCCCAAATGGCGAATTTAGGCAAATAACAACAGCTTGGCAGCGACTGCCGCCGCAGGCGTTCGAGCATCGCTGTATAAGAGGACTTATATCTTTATTAAAGTACATTATTTTGTGCCAGTTGATATTATGACTCCCTTTCACACGAATATTACATTAATAGTCACATAAACTTAAAATGAACACACGCTTATAGACATCACTTTTAAATACTTTATTAATAATGTAGGTAGTTATTTGCTATTATACGTGCAATACAAGTCTTCGTTCTGTTTCCAAAAATTGATGCACAGTAACAACTCACGAAAAAGACTTATCACAATGAAGAATCTCCATAAGTTCACGAACCTAACTACTTAGAGCATTTAATTAAGTATTCCTTACAAGATTGCTACTTTTATTTTTCCAGTGAAAGCCTGGTGATCTTCTCAGGCGGGCTGCCCACGGACAAGGCGGGTCGCACGCATAGCATTACAGTACTCAACGGCAAAAGCACTACAGTGCTCGAGATGGAACATAGTGTTGTAGACTTCGTCACGCTTTGCGAAACACCTCACACAGCAGGTCAGCTTGCATATTTTTATAAGCATTTGTAATAGATTTTGTAATGTATATCAAATATAGTTATTGTCTATAAACCTCTCACCGATAAAAACATTCAAAAATAATAGAGGTTAGTTGCCTGGAAGCTAGTATTAAAATTCTTTCACTAGTATTAAATAGTTAACGTCCAAATACTAACGTGACCAGATCACTCTTAGGTTATACATTTTTTTAATATTATTAGATTAGGGAAAGGCTAAAATCTTGTTCGTGATTTTTATTCATTTAAAATAATATTCTCATCTTCTTAATATGCTTACCTCTCATTCCAGATTACCAAGAGCCATACGCGATCGTGGTGCTCCTCCAGAACGACCTCGTAGTGATAGACCTCCAGTCGCCGGGCTACCCGTGCTTCGAGAACCCGTATCCCATGGACATCCACGAGTCGCCCGTCACCTGCTGCTCCTACTTCGCTGACTGCCCTTCGGACTTGGTCAGTTCTTAAGCTTACTTTAAATTTTCTCTACAGTTTTTTGGAGCAAATAGATTTAAAAATTATTATTTTAGAAGATAATTCAGAAATTCATGCTTTCTTTATTTAGTTAAAATATCATCATCACCGACCAATTTTCACTCTTTAATACACACCACCGCTCTCGGTCTTCGGCCATACTCATCTTGCCCGCTCCAGCCAAAAGGGCTTTCCTCACTACATTTCTCAAGTCTCGGTCTTCGCGAACCAGTTCAAATCTTCAATTTATTTCCAACTACACAGGATAAGTTTATCAGAAGATTGCCTCTAACAACCACATTACACTTCGAAAATGCAAATTTTGGACCAACGTTAAATTTGGAATCCAAATTTGGCAAACCGTAGATGGCTCTCTTATACACTATGGTTAAGATAGTAGCCGTGTCATTCCAGATTCCCGCGTTCTACTCGGTGGGGCGGCAGGGCAACAAGCGCGCGTGCGGCTTCAGCGAGCGGCTGTGGCCCGTCGACGGCGGCGAGTGGGCGCCCGCGTCCTGCTCATACAGTGAGATCATCCTTACTGGGCAAGTACACACAGATATTACATCACTCTGACAGTAAACTAACGTGTGAAGTCACGCATTGGACTTTATTAGTTTCTTATTACTCTGACCAGCACCAGCTCATCAGCTGCAATCGGAGTGGAAGGGTTGCGTGCCTTGCATGCGTGCGTGGGTTAAGGAACGAGTTACTAGAGATTACCAAATTGTTTTCATGTCACTATCGAAACCAAAGCATACGAAACCAAGACCGAGCACCTTGTATTGTTTTATTCCTTTGAGTTTTTGTCATAAATATTTATCGCCTTGCTTCGCTGCTTTTGGTCAGATATTGAGCTGTGATAAAACGATGCGAGACTCCTTGCTCATGTCCTCTTTTCGAAAGAATTCTATAGCATATAATCTAAACATTGTTTCATCTATTTTCCAGGCATGCAGATGGTAGTGTAAAATTTTGGGATGCTAGTGCCGGGACCTTACAAATTTTGTACAAATTAAAATGTTCTAAAGGTAAGAAACAAACCTAACACTAACATAAACTGTTTACTTTACTACTAACATATACTTAAATAAGCCTTAAGGCCCCGTTCTGGACGACGACGAGTGGCGCGGCTGGAGCGGGTGCCGATGCGCGTGCTTTGATCAAAGCGTGTAAATTTGTATGGAGCCGACCGAATCGCCCGCACCGCCCTTGTCCAAAGCGATGCCATATACTCTTTATTATAATAATTATGATGTTTCAGTATTCGAGCGGAGACAAGGAGCCAGTGGTTCCGGCGCGAGCTGGGACGATGAAGCCGCATTAGCCATTCAGCAATTAGCGCTGTGCGCTGAGTCGCGGCGGCTGGCCGTGGCGCTGCCGCACGGACACGTCATACTGTTCAAATTCCGCAAAACGGAAACATGTGCGGAAACACACGTGAGTATTTTTCCAAAGATTTATTATTATTATTTATTTATTTATCAGAAACAAACAGACACATACATAGTTGTATAAAAATACATTTTACATAAAGACCTCGAGTTTCCTACATTTGTACAATTGTCTAAGCAATACAAAAAACAATACAAAGATACATCTCACATTGCTGTAGTAATCTTTTTGAGATAACCGCTGTGGCGTCCGCTCTATTTTATTGTAGACCTTCTAAAAATATTATATAGGGATTATATCCACAGATTGAGATAGACCTACCAATCTTAGTCTGGTAAAGCAACCACTGTAATTTTACTTTAATTATTTAAAGAAAAACTAAGGTCTACAACGGAATTTTTGTACCGCATTTGCGTTTGATGCAAAAAACTGCTTTCCTAGGAACAAACAATACGAACGGACTTTGATTTTCGGAGTAGCTCTTCTGGTTACTTAGCAACAATTATATTTTAATTATTTGAAAATGTTGTTTATATTTATATTACGTATCTCTGATTCTTTCAGGTAATAGAAATTCCAATTATATCAGAAATCTTAGAAGAAGAAACGTCACCAGAAGTAGAAAGTGGTAGATCAATGTCATTTAGTAGAGGAGCAGAGGGATCAGAAGGAGAAAGTCGGAGAGTGAGTAGTTTTTCTGCTGTTTTTCGTTGTGCAACCATATCACGTAATTTTATTGCTGCTAAGAATGTTTTTCTAAAATCTGAATAACTATCACAGTAAATGTTTTATAAAGTTTTAAGAGTTTCTTCCTAGAAAAGTTTCTTAACTCTGATCTGGACAAAAATCCTCGCGCTTGTTCGAGCCTTCCTTAGCCACAATTCACATCATTATGTTGATGGAATTGCTTTTTCTTAAAAGAGTTAGAATACCAAAAAGATCGTGATCAATTTTATGTTCATTTTGTAACATTCAATACATTTGAATACTTTAAGGAAGGATTTAAGGATTCTTTCGGATACTTTTGAATTCTTTCGGATACTGTCGGAATCTTTCCGATACTTTCGGATACATTAGGATACTTGCGGATACTTTTGGCTACCTTCAGATTCCTTAAGACCGAACTGCGAGAAGCGTTCCTTAAGACCACATTTAGCCATACAAAAATTGGGTTTGGTCAGATGGAAAATCGTGAAAGAGTAGTAACAAGTGGCTAGCTCATCGCCTACACGATCACAGACCCAGTACCCAATACGCCCTTAGTCGCCTTTTACGACATGCTAGGCAAGAAAAGCAGTTGGTACATTCTTTTTGATGAAGTTTTCGATGAACTGAAATTCGATAAAAAGAAATTGTGTGTTCTTATAGCCACGCCTATTTCGCTTTATGCTTTGGTGGTACGCTAGTATTTCAATCAAATCAGTGAATTGCGCGGGATGTTCGGTCTGAACCGACTCAATTACGATTGAGGTCTCAAAATTCAATCCAAATAATTTGTAGGTAAGCTGAACATTGAAAGTGCTAAGGAGGGTGGTGGTTTGACGTTTCAGTCAGGGGTGTGGTCGGGCAGCGTGTCGGGGTCGGCGGGGGCGGGCGGGGCGGCGGCGGCGGCGGGCAGCGTGGCGGCGGGCGCCGGCGCCCTGCGCGTGCGCGGCGGCGTCGGCACCGGCGGCGTGCGGCGCGCGCCCGGCTTCCAGCCCGCACTCGTGGCGCTGCAGGCCGGCGCGCCGCACGCCATCGCCGCGCTCACCATCAACTCCTCCTACGGCCTGTGAGTACACACACACACACACACACACACACACACACACACACACACACGCGCGCAAGCTTCCAGCCCGCGCTCGTGGCGCTGCAGGCCGGCGCGCCGCACGCCATCGCCGCGCTCACCATCAACTCCTCCTACGGCCTGTGAGTACACACACACACACGCGCGCGCAAGCTTCCAGCCCGCGCTCGTGGCGCTGCAGGCCGGCGCGCCGCACGCCATCGCCGCGCTCACCATCAACTCCTCCTACGGCCTGTGTGTACACACACGCGCGCGCACGCTTCCAGCCCGTGCTCGTGGCGCTGCAGGCCGGCACACACACACACACACACCACATGCGCGCGCTTATGTCACGGGTTGGCAAAATACCATGTGGTCCGGGTATGTGCAACTACAGTGAATTATGTAATAACTATGAATGCTCTGGCAGCATGGCGTGGGGCGGCGAACGCGGCGTGGTAGTAGCGGACGTGTGGCGGCGCGTCATACTAACCGCGCTCCCCGCGCAAGCGCTGTACGCGCGCAGCGGCGAACGCCAGCGATCGCCCAGTATCGACCAGGTACACACACACACACTACTCACACATTTTATAAATTAGCACACTCCACACAAACATGACATGTTGCGTCGACCCCAAGTAACATTTGGACCAGGGAGGAGACACGATTACATTGACAACTGTAATACATTGGTAATTCGAAAAGAATTACGTACGTATAAACAGAATCCGCTATAATCTTATTTGCTACCACACTTAGATTACAGCGGATTCTGTTAATTCTTATATTTTTCAATTCCAATAATGTGCATCGTACACAGAATTCGCTGTGATCGTGCTAGGTACCACACCTAGAGTGATTACAGCGAAATTTGTGTTACAATACACATTATTGGAACTAAAATTTATCTATAAGCTAAATACGCGATAACCAATTTTAATTAAAATTGAAACACCATGTTAACAGAATCCGCTGTAATCTTACTACCGGTAAAATACACATTATTGAAATTGAAGACCTAAACAAAATTCTTAATATTCTTTCTTACTACCGCTACGATACAATATTTAGATAGAACCGCGATGTACATCGCGTACATACCTACCTATCTAAACAGAATCCGTGGTAATCCTAACGATTCACAATTAGAATCAAAATAAGTTAATGCGATGCGTTACAGTTATAATTCCAGCAATTCATGAGAACTAGGGGTAGTCTACTGGCAATTAGGCATTGATGTTTTGGGTATCGCGAAAACTATGGTTCCTATATACGTAAAGTAGGTACCCTTCTATAGGTCAAAAGATTTACTTGATATTTGTAACCGACTGACAACTTGCATTTATAAAAACTTGCATATTAAATTCATTTAGTCAGGCTACTCGCGTTGATTTGCCAAAATAAAAATTACGATTTCGCAATAAAGACTTCTTACAATTTCGCGTTAAAACTTTCGAAGAATATACCCGAGTCTGACACAAGTTCACTCGACATAGAAAAGCTCGCACACCACACGATCGTCCACGCGGACTCGCGGAGCCGGGTGAGTACGAGGGTCGCGGACGGGACTCTATCCCAAGTTTTGTTTTTAGTTTGCTATTTTATTTCATTACATTTGAGTTGCAACAGGGCCCGCCCCGAGTCGATCCCGATATCGCTTCGACACAGACACTAGCCCGGCCAGACCCCGTAGATCCCGGCATGGCATCGTTAGCTATCGTCCCCCCATCCCTCCCCGACCGGTGGTGGGCGCGCCGCCCGACCGCGTCTGATGTTTTCCATGTGTGAAGCTGGAGGAGCCGCCGCCCGCCGCCAGCCCGCCCGAGCCCGAGCCGCGGCCCGAAGCCGGCGCACGCCGCAAGTCCGCCTCCTGGAAGACCTTCAACCTCAAGAGGCAGCTGTCTAAAGTCGATCTCAAATTGAAGGCGGCGTTCGCGGCGCCCGCCGAGGGCGCCGCCGCGGGCTCCGGCGCCGGCCCCGAGGCCGAGCCCGAGGACGCGTCGCCGCGGCCCGCGCCCGACGACTCCAGCGACGACGAGGAGCGGCCCGACGCCTTCGAGCGCATGCACCAGGAGCTGCGCGAGCGGCGCGCCGCCGACGTGTACGACCGCATGCACCGCGAGCTGCACGAGCGCTGGCGGGAGCGGGAGCGGGAGGAGGAGGATCGGCCGGAGGAGGAGGGCCGGCCGCAGCCGCCGCCGCGCCGCCGCCGCGACAAGCCCAGTAAGCAGGAGCGCCGCCGCGCGCCGCCGCCCTCGCTGGCCGGTTCGCTGATGCGCCGCTTCAGTAAGTACCTCCTCTCTCGCGTCGTCCGCCGGGTCTCGCGAGTCGCCGTCGTAGCGCTAGCCAGTTGTTTGTTACATAGAGTAGCGGTCGGTTTTATAGGATTGGAATGGTAATGGTTTGGCGATTTTTTTTATATAACGCTCCCGGTACCTTTGCTCCTTTTTGAGATTCCGGCTAGACAGGTAGCACTAGAGGTGATGGTAGCTAGAATTTTTTATTCGACTAACTCGATTTTACGACTATAGGCGACCTGGGCGATGACGATTTCGTGATCGACGATTACCTATTTTTTAATCCGTAGATGTGACTGGCCGGGGACAGCTCGACTCGCCCCCGGTCCCGCTTCCCGCTTTTTGTGATATTTGGCTTATTTATTTTATGTTTGTACCCTGTGAGTCCCACGATAAACCGAGATATACTAAACATGCTACTAATAATAAGTAATTAATATGTACATATAATATACTCGAGTGCGTGACGAGCGCACGCGGCGCGATATCCGGCGCCATTCATGTGTTTTATTTTTTTTATTCCGAAGGACAAGGACTCATCGGACGAGGACTCTAACTGCCTAAAATACCTATTCGCCGACTTCCTCGGTAATTGAACAAGTTTGTTCGTATGCATAGTAGGAAATAGGTGATCTCTGTGTTGTCGATGTCCGTTATGAGAGAATTTAGAGCGAGTAAGCTAAGGGTATTGGGCTCAGTAGCTGGTACTAGATGCACCCATGGTAGCTGTGACTTGCTTGCAGGGCGCCTGGCGGCCAGCCTGTGCCGCGCCGGCCGCGCGCCCGCAGGTACTACGGCCTTGCGCACACTTTATATTGTACTATATACGGTCATAATACGGGTACAGGGTGTCACGGACTTCTAACCAATTTAACCTCGATCACTGAGCTTCACGTGTTAATTTATAATTAATTAAAACTTATACACCCAATGGTCACTTTTTTCTCCCTGATAACGTTCAATAATGTAACAAAAACACTACAATTCAATATCTCACTGAATGAATCCGTTACACGCTGTAAGCATCTATATCCCGTTAACATTCATCTCCATCGTGAACATGGTTGGGTGTGGGTGTAAGCAGTAAGCATCGGGGTGACTAACTCGCTAGCGGGCTCGAGCCAGAGATCAGGGTGGGTGGGGCAGACGGCGGCGGTGGTGCAGCAGGTGTGTGTGTTGTAGATGAACGGGCCGGGCGGCGGGGCAGGCGGGGGCAGCGGGGGCGGCGTGGGTGGCGGGGGTGGCGGGGGCGGCGGCGGGGGCGGGGCGGCGGCGGGCCCGCGCGTGCGCCGCTCGCGCTCGCAAGGTACCCGCAAACTGCACAAGTGCCTGTCCACGGCCTCCGACGTGTACGCCGCGCCCCCCGCCCCGCACTCTCTGCTGACGACGCGCCAGTATTGCAGTTTTGGTAGTACAGTCACCTTGTCCGACGTTACTCTCGGCCTAATCTTCTTCCGTTCTGAAACAGTCGCAGTTTCCTCGTCTTTGGTTTTCTTTTTATTTTTGATTTATGTCGTTCGTCTGAGAAAGTATCCGCTTTCCCACAGTACGTAATCGTGTTGATCTAGTCTTCATTAGGTACATATAAAAATGTTTAGCTCGAGTGAAAAATATTTTAATAGCATTCGATATAAATAACGTATACAAGTATATTCTTGAATTATTACTTATAATAAATGAAATATTTTATGTGCCTATCTATCTATGTATTAAATTTTTCAAATAATATTAAGTAATAAACATTATAGTTTTTGTACGGTTGTACATACATTACAAATTCTGAAGAAAAAAAAATTATGACACTGAACAAACTTGTGTAACCTATTACTTTATAAAATTGACAATGAATTATCCATATAACTTTCAGACGAACTCTTCTCCTTGTAACATTTTTTGATTTCTTTTCATTTTCCATAATTACTCTTTATTTTTACTACCTACACTCACTGTTATACTTCCTTCATTTCTACTACTTACAGGCACCCACTTACTTTACTGGAGTTGAAAATATATTATGGATTACCTAAACAAATTGATATTGGTCAATATTCGTCAGAAGGTATAAAAATGCATCAATGATAATATCATTGTAACATTTTTACACGAAAATATTGAATTTTCTTTCCTTATTTTCAACTCCGCATACAATATTACCTAAATTGTTTGAAAATTGGTTACTAAGGACCAAAATGTATCATTCTAAAAAAATCATTAAAATATTTTCTAAATTGTGAAAAGAACTGGACTAATACTTGTCTAAATTTGCTTACCACGCTCAACATTTAATTGAATCAAATCTAATGGATGAATCAAGTATCATTTGCTGTTATAATTTGCCGCAGAGCATGCGTCGATATATTGTTGTTCTGTTTATTCATTTGATCAATTTCCAATTTCAGATCGGAATCATTTACTAGGTAATCATTGGAATATACCTCACTGTAACAATTTTATTTTCTAGTTGTTCAAGCCGAGTAGTGTTTTCGTTTTTGTTATTCATTACCGATTTTTTGTATGAGAACCTTCTAAATGGTGTACTATGTATGAGCGTGTGGTCTTGAGCGTGGACCTTGCTGTACGATGACGCCCGCGCGCCGCCGGCCGCGCCCGACAGCCGCCGACAGCGCCCGACGGTGCCCGACCCCGCACGACGCTGCGCGCCGGCCGGCGACGCGCGCCGCATCTCACCACCCATGGGATCTTGCTTGTAACATATTGTGGTTTTATTTGTCGGTACAGAACCAACTATTCCGCAGTCTCTCGCATCTATGGAGTACTTACACATTATGCAACCCAACGGTATCCAAACATTGCATCCGATTTTTACTTTTTACTGATTATTCCTATTTTATTTATATTTTTGGTAGCTAGCCTTAGGGCCTCGGGCCCGACCACACACACCGTAGTTACGTACCCGTTAGTCGAGATTGTGGCTGTGACTGTTTTGTCATGTTCTCCTCTACCTCACGACACTTCGATTGCACAGTTTGAAAGAGTTAAAAGTGGCATGTATTTTAGTTTAAGTAAAAGGTGACTTACTACTCAAAACTATCTCTATCTAATTATAATCTATGGATATTCAATGTTGCGAGAAATACATATATGTATTCCTGATTGATTGTTACATGTGCATAATTGAGCGAGGCTTTCCATATTGTATCAGTCAAACACTCGACCTTACATACCATGTATTGTATTGTATTATTCTTTCCTGTATTTGTTTTGATATTGAGTATAGTTTATTATTCACAAGCGATCACTTTATTAAGTTTATTTGCCTGTCTGCAACGTTGATCGTTTAACGCCGAGTTCGCCGAGGCAGCGCCTCGCTCGGCCTCGCCGTACCTAACCTCGTTATTCTGATGTTGATGCTGTTGAGTACATGATTGTTATGTTTCTTTTCTAGCTCAACCACAATGCAAAAAGTTTATATGGCTCGTTTTTGGCTGCCTCTATATTCGGCTGTCATTATGTCTATGTATGCTTTAATACTCTCTTATTCGCACTAGTTGCATGCCCAGCTGCACCGCCCGCTCCATGTAGACGTTGTACTGCCTTGACTGTCTGTCCGTCCTCAGTGGCTGCGCGTGAGAGATGCGATATAACCGGACAACCTCGTCGCGCTTCGGTAGAAATGCCTGCTATCTAGACAGTGATGCTTCCTAGTTGAATTACGTAGCAGGGCACCCTTGCAGGCCGCTAGTGTGGGCTGATGGCGCCCGCTTAAGCCCATCGATCAACACATCATCATCTCATCATTTATCATCCTTTTTTTTTGCTCATCCGACAGTGGTTTTTTAAATTTACTCTTCGCTTTCAATCGCCTACCATTATGTAGACCTGCTCATATCCATCGAAATATCTTTAAATGTAAGAAATGTTAATGATGAATGTCTTAATATGTGATAACATGAAGGGGTGCTTTAGCCGCTCTCATCCGGTGCTACTTTATGTAAAAATGAAGCAGTAACCATCATGTAAATTGGTACCGGTATTAATTTAGAGGTCTAGTAACGGGACTGACGTTGTGCAAATAAGCTGAGATTGGACGGGCATGCAATCGTCACATTACACGTCTCCTTGGCATGAACCTTTTCTGACTTTACTTTTTTATCAAAATTTTATATCCAACACCTTTTGAGAGTAAGTGGATGATTTCAGCTAATTTCACAACTGCACTGATAACACTAATTTCGTGGGCTACGGCTAGCTTTAGTTTGCTAATACTTTACCTATGTAGACTAGTTGAAACGCAATTGGTGGCAGGTTCAATGTTCAAAAGATTCAAATATCCAGTCTTTAATAATAGTTTTGCTGACTCGCCAATTGTGTCTTAAAATCCCTTACTACCTCTGATGGTGGAGGTGGTAGGGGATTTGCGCCCTCGCTAGAGGGAGAGGATAACCGGGTTGTGTTATACTCCGCCGGCCGGGCAGACAAGCTGGACAGCTCGTTCTCGCGCTCGCGCTCCAGCAGCATGTCCAGCCTCGAGAACATCTCGCAGGAGGGCATCCAGTGCCTCGCCTTCGCTGACAGCTATACGAAAAAGTCAGGTATGTATTCAAAGTACCTACCTATATCTTTTTACCTATTATGAATTCTGATACGAGAAGAAAGCATTCAATGTTGAGCGGAGGAATAGATGTGATAACGCTGACCATTAAATGGGAAAAGGGCAGGAACAAGAGAATTGTTATCTATTTTATTTTACATGTTAGATCATCATCAGGCAACTACCTAAGATACCTTTAATAATGCATCTGCTAGCAATTTCTACAGAAATCAATTTCCACTGATTGTCTTTCCCTTCAAATCGGAATAGAGTAAAGCCCTTTCCTCGCCGGTTCGGAACATTATCGGTTGTGTACAAAACCGATAATGTGACTGATTCTATAGAGATTTCTTATCACCCTCCAAAGCATCTGTAGGTACAGAAAGTAGGTCTGTAAGTAATCGCACTGAATCGTTGTGAAGGGCATCTAGTGCAAGCATTGCTGCTAGAGATATACTTATATAGTTTTTGTTTTGTCTTGTGCACTGGTGTCGCTTCTCTCATAACACGAGAGACACACCTATGACGGGTTGGCTGAAAGACTCTAATAGAAATAAGTCATCCCTTGCATACTTTTGTTTTTTATGTTTGTATTTTTGTTTTCTGTGTAATAAAGGGTTTATTATTATTATAACTACGTCGAAGACTTAGTATAGTCTCATCTGTTAAAAATAATCTTTTATAAAAAAGAGGTGTTACATATGTTATTTTAATGTCCAGACCCGACGACGTTACTCCCCACGCTGTGGATAGGCACGACGCTGGGCTCCGTGCTGACCATGATGATCAGCCTCCCAGAGACGGAGCTGCGGCACACGCAGCCAGTCGTCGTCTCCACCACAGGTAAGGACCCGACATTTTTGGGATCGATTTAGTCACCTCCAGATAGTCAAAAGATATAATCAAACTTGGAACAAACTTCGTATGGAATTACCTGTTAGTAAATTTTTCAGGATTCTCCATATCCGGTGGAGGTGAATCTGGCCGTCAATCTTCGATATCATCTGCTTGATAATAACAAAATTATTCCCCTTTGCAGGTGGACCCATATTTAGGTTAAAAGGCTCAATACTGACGATGTCATTTCTCGACTGCAACGGTGCTCTAATTCCTTACTCTTATGAAAGTTGGAAAGATGATAGTAAAGATGTAAGTAATAACGCATTATGATTTTCTTTTCACTTAATTGCTCATGACGCTTTCATTTCCCATGTTACTCTTAGTAATCATCATCATTATGTGAATGCGATGCTCAAAAAAATAAACGACTACGAATTCTAGGGGCGGCTTATCCCAAACCTGAGAAATTTATAGGCATGCTCCCAGCCAACATCATAACATTCATCCAGGACATTTTGGGTGATGGCAGGGAGGGATGAATAGGAAAGGAAAAGTACAAAAGATCCCATAGGGTCGAAGTGCCCTGAGTTATCTCAGCCTCATCACACAATAGAATAGTAATCATCATTATCACCTCCACAGCCTTCACTCTAACGATTACTCCCACGATATACTACAATGACCATGACCATAACCATCACTACACGGCGCCACCTCCACTTCGCACATTTTTTATTTAATTACTCACTCATGTTGTTAAGTACATTATTACTCACAATAATTCTGACATTAAAATAATAAAAAAAGTGTATTATATTTGTAAATGGCCCCGAGTAAAAGTATAAATGAAGTGTACCTCGTCCCAGACGCGAGAGCGGCGCGAGCGCACGCCGACGAAGCAAGGGTCGTCGAGCAGCGGCAGCCGCATGAGCCCGACGCCGGGCGGTGAGACGCCGGGCGGCGGCGACCGCCAGTTCGTTGTCGTCGCCTCCGAGAAGCAGGCGCGCGTCGTCGCGCTGCCCAGCCAGAACTGCGTCTACCGACAGCAGATCGTCGACACTGACTTTGTTGTTAAGGCTGAGATCGTCAGTCTAAAAGGTAAGTTAGCGAGCGAGAATGCCGAGTACACTGTTCCCAATTCTCAACGAATTCAAAAACTCTTCTCCCTATTCGAACAAAAAGTGGTATAGAGATTCCGTGATTGATTTGTTTTCCGACGTTGAGAATAGAGGCCATGTCTCGACTCGCCGCTTTCGGCTTCAAACCTCTACTGCTGGTTCTGGCCGAATCTACAAATCTATTGCGCGCCTTTCACTTCCAGATAGTGTATGTCTCGTCAATTACCTGTCGACCGGCCACCTGGTCGCGTACAGTCTGCCCTCCCTGCGGCCACTCGTAGACGTTGACTTCCTTCCTCTCTCAGAGCTTAGGTGAGTTCCCGCTTTCGTTACCGCTCCGATCCTTTGGTATTGCCCGACGTGAACACGACCTCGTCGTGTTGGCGGCGGGCGGGCAACGGCCACGCCCGATAGACTGTCCCGTGACACACCGATCACTTTAGACGACTCTATGCACCAAATGAAGGCACTAAATGATAAACGGCTTGTTTTTTCTAGATATTTTAGTCATTATTTAAGCTTTGCAGTTTTGTCGGTAATGCTATATTTTAAGCTCAAATTAATTCGTCATTCTCTGGTTTTTACATTTACATTACATACCAATCACCTTCAGAATACCATTTTTTATTGATGATCATTGCTACTTTATCATTTGGGAGCCTCACGACAGACTTCTTGTACAGAATCGATGTTAGCGACGATGTTTAACTTGTTTGGTGCAAGACCGCGTAGCGTCGCATCGCATCTCATTATTCGCTCCCACTTTATACTTTATATATTTATACTTTATACTCGCTAGCGAATGTAAACGAGTGGTTTTGTACCAAACAAGCGACACGGTGTCATCTTCTCCTTCAAGATGTGAAGCACTCTGCTGCTAGCGGCTACCGAGCAACTTCCGTTCACATAGTAGTCAAAATTTTGCAATTCTTTCGAGCACCACCTGTGCTTCCGATATTTGGCACTATTTCTATTTTTAAGTTGAAGATTATAATTAATTGGACATTGCCGACACCACTCGAACACACCTCGCCCGGTCGTCCTTCACCGACCGTTGGAAATACACCGTACCAATTTTTTACTGATTTATATATGCTCCGGTGCTAGAGGAATGATTTACCTATGGATGTACATACACTAACCCTTAGGCACTACCGGCTCGTTTCTGAACCCGCGATCGCTGAATGCTCCTGGCGTTAGTCATTTTGCGCCATGCTAACGTCGTCCTATAGTGAGATAGTAACCTGCATCTCCCGTACATCTGTATGTAACCATCGCCACGCCGCGGCCCCGGCGATCGCCGTCGAGGCCGCGGCGCGCTCACAACGCATACTGAAACTTGTCTGTGTTCCTGGTAGCTTCCAGACACAGTCCAAACAGAGGGGTATCGTAGACCCAATGCTCTCCATTTGGGGCCAGCAACTCATTGTAAACGAGGACACGGACCAGTAAGTCAACGTCCAGCAGAGACATGCGTTAGCCATGTACCGTCACTTGTATGTGGAGTTTCACTCCGGCCTCTGTTGCGCTAGACTTGTTCATGTAACGTTCACTCGCTTCAGACCCCTCCCTGTTTTGTCTACTGTACTTTGTACCGTAGTCTGTTCCGAACAAATCATCGGCATTCAGCACTGACCACCTGAAAAATAGTACCGTGCAGTTAAGATGAATATAATATTGTGTACGTCCGCTACATGTGTTGATGATTTGTTACGAACCATTCCAGCTGCTTGCAATACTGCTTAACTTAGTTCCCCTACTGTCCGATGAAACTTGTGCGTCACACATCATACGAACACACGTCACAGTCTCAGTACACACACCTCTACTGTCCAGTCTTGACTTGCCGACTCGTTTCTTTGCTCTACTGTCCTTCTTTCTCTCGCTTTTAGCATGACAGCTTCAACTTTATGCATGACGACTTTTCCTCTACTTGGTTTCCGTTCATTGTTTAGAGGATATGACTGTACGTTTTTCAAGTAAATTTACGTCATGTTCATAGTAAATGTTAGCGCTTACATGTTAGATTATTAATTTTGTCTCATAGTACTCATGAAGGACCTGAAGGATTACAAGGTGAGACCTTTCACAGCCACTATCTTATTATTACAATGTAATGAGATTAGTTTTGAATAAGTCTTTAAATTATTTATGTAATTAATTACAAGTGCAGATTACGAATTGAAACAAAAGTGATGCTGCCGTAATAACCACAAGAGTTTAATTTAAATTAGATAATTCGGTACCAAGTGTAAATAATGCGTGTAATTAGCTAAAAACAATAATATTGCAAATAAATAATAGAGCCACATCATTATTTATCATAAAATGACTAACAGCCTTGTTAATAAACATGAATGCACACTTAATTATGTAAACTGACTAGTTTTATCCACTTTTCCTTATTTTCAAAAGATGTTATATACAGCGGGTAAGAGTGAATTAGCGTAGTGCGCTGCAGGCCATGTGAGAGTTGCTACTAGCGCCACGTGCGTGCGCGCAGAGAGTGAGTGCGAGTGGTGTTGCAGGATAGCGCGGACGTTTTGCTTCAGCAACCGCGGCCACGGCCTCTACCTGGCCTCGCCCACTGAAATACAGAAGTTCACAATCGACGCAGAGTTTTGGTAAGATTTTTTATCAAATTAAATTTAGTTTTTTTTTTTGTTGTTGTTGTTTTTTTTTTGTTTTTGTTGGATACGAATTTTTAGTTTGTTCTCCTAGCAATAGTTATAATACCTGCGTACCCATTATTTTAATTAGTTTATTCACAACAAATTCTTGTACTCAAAATGAATTTTATGTAGGTAAATCCTGAATGATACAAAGATAAAAGAAGAGATGAAGTGAAAGAAAATACTTTGATGCAATGCAAACGAGTGACTAGAAGGAATGAAATAGAACGCCTGATAGTCACATGGATAGGAATATGACGATTTTTTTTTTAAACATAATGATCGCTAAGTAATCAAAAATACCTTACGAGTAGAAAAAAGTAATACAGAAATCTGTTTCCGTATGAAAAATAAATAAAACATGGAATTTTCACGCTATTGCCTATATTACGTATTCACATTTGAAAGTAGCGAGAAGTAGGTTTTTTTTAATAGCTAATGATTCTGTCGTAACAGTCAACAGCTGAACGAGATGCTGGGCGAGCTGTTTCTGGCGCGCGACATGCCCGAGCCGCCCAAGGAGAGCTTCTTCCGCGGACTCTTCGGCGGCGGCTCACGCCCGCTCGACAGGGAAGAGCTGTGTACGTGTATATTACCTATATTCTATAATTTCATATTTATCTTAAGCAACAACTTTCTTTATTCAATACCCCATTGGGGGAGATAAACCATGGACTTTATCAAAAGAAAGTCAAGCGCACAGCGCGGTAAGAGCAGTCGCAGGAACAGCGCGCATCCCTCGTGTTTCGGCCACAATAACCCAGACGTTGGTGTTGCCATGAAGATTTATTAGCATTCAATACTGGCCGATTCCGCAACTATTCTATTCTGCGCCTGTTAAGTACTTCGGAGAGTAAATATTGGATCACCCCAGCCATCCAAACTCCGCCAGGAATTCGCCCAGCGCCTTCACGTTGTCGAGGGCTTTGCGATGCCCGATGATGTACTTCTTTGTTATTTAACCTGAAATTTATTTTACATAATACTTCCTTTTGTAAACTGTTATACTTATGTATGTCAGACTTCAAAATACAGAAACTCTTAAATTCTCTTTCTTCAAAAATCATGCACTTTATACTGAACGTGGTAAGGTTGTGAATATTTACTGCTTTGTCGTCTGTTAATGTATTGACTACTCTCCATTAGCAGCTCCCCTCACAGCGCTTCGCTGCCAGGCAAGTAGCCTCGTTAAGCTCTGGTAGAAATGTATGTTGTCGTTCCAGTCGGCGAGAGCAGCGGCAAGCCGAACCGCGCGGTGGCGAAGCACGTGCCGGGCGCCAACGAGCGGCTGGAGGCGCTGGGCGTGCGCGCGTCCACGGCGTCGTCGGAGGTGTCGCGCGCGCACCAGCTGGTGCTGGAGCGCGGCGACAAGCTGACGCAGCTCGAGGACCGCACCGAGCGCATGCACTCGCAGGCCTCCGAGTTCTCCTCCTCCGCGCACCAGCTCATGCTCAAGTACAAGGACAAGAAGTGGTACCAGCTGTGAGGCAGGCGCGCGCCGCCCGGGACTCTCTGCGCCGCCGCCGCATGAAGTATTGAGTGGTCGGAAACTTGAGCGTTGGATGACAATAATTTTTGTTACTACCCGCCGGCGCGGTCCGCCGCCGCCGGCGCTATCGAGCAATACTGAGTGCGGGCCGATCGGTGTCGTGTCGGTGTCGCTAGCTGTGACGATCGGTGTATAGACTACTCTTTGTACGACTCTCTCGTGTATGACGTCGGCTTATCGGATAGGACCTCGCGGGGAGCTCGCCGCGGCGCCCGCACGCCGCAGTCGTCGCAGTCGCGCGTCGCATGTCGCGGCGACTCGTCGCAGTCGCGCGTCGCATGTCGCGGCGACTCGTCGCAGTCGCGCGTCGCATGTCGCGGCGACTCGTCGCAGTCGCGCGTCGCATGTCGCGGCGACTCGTCGCAGTCGCGCGGCGGCGTGCGTCGGCCCGCGGCGCGGTGTCCCGGCGCTTCCTCGCTCGCCTTACTTAGCTTCTAATTTTATACTCTTCTATAGAGATGCTAGTTCTGTTTAATTGTACGTATACTTAGTTAGCGGTAACTTCTGCTGTATATTATCATCGGATGCCAAAGGTTTATACTGTTTTAATGCTGTCTTATAGATATCTACCTACTTGCATACTTGTTACTTGTTGAGATTCGTTATCATATTTTAATTTAGATCAATAGTTCAGGTAAGATATTCGCGCAGGCTCGCCTGCCGCAGTCCCGTAAACGACGGACCTTCGACCGACTAACGTGGTGTTCTAACATATATATCATTAGCGGATTTTAACGCGCGTTTTAACCAGATTATTTTACGATGGTGTGTTACCGACTTTAGCAGAAGAAGATATTTTAATATTGGTGTTTTTGCGGTGAGCGCCGGCCCGCTCCGCCGCGTCCGGACGCATATCAGAATATATCAAACTACTGTGTACCTACTAGAGTGGATCTATCACTAGCTCATATAGTTTTGAGACGCAATAGCGTTTTCTACCTAAAGACGTTAAGAGAAATAGGATTTTTCATTTGGATATCACCGTAATTAAGACGCCATCGAGTACTGTTTCAGTAGCGTTCGCTTCGGTCCTCGGCCGAGCATCCAATGTTTTGTATTAGTTATATTTTTAAATGGAAATGTACGCATAAAGTATTGTTGTTTACTTAATGAATAACATAGTCTATCAGATATTTATTTATAATGGTGGTCGGTGGGACTCGCCTAGACACTGCACCAACCGACACTTAATGGAGGTATAGTATTATATATTGTTGATTTATATCAGCTCATTATTCTTGTATTTAAGTGTTACCTACTTGTGGTTATTTGGTGGGGTGTCTACTTGCCGCCCTTTGCGTCTACAAATGAGTTTAGATGACATTTTGTTTCGGTACTTCTGAAGTAGTTGTGTGTTAGATATCTCGTCTAGTTTGTGGTCGCAGAGCGCGCCGACCGCCGCTCCAACCGTGTACTGTGAATAGAACAAGTTAAGTTTATTCGATTCTATTGATTGTTGTTAGAACTGTCGCGTTATACGTTCATTTACGCAGTACGCAAGCAGTCGTTCCATTTCAAACGCTAATTATTCATTTGGAAATTATGGGACTAAATTAATAATAAGAATTGTAAATAAATAATAAAAAACTTGTGGCAAATTATTACTTGTTAATCTGTAATAATCGTAGTTCATTTCAATATTATTTTGTATGGATTAGACGACTGTCTCTTTTTTAATCGTTCGGAAATGAGGAAATTATTAAACTATTAACTATACATATTGTATATAAAGGATGCTGTTGAATTATATTGATTATTTAGTTTGGTAGATGATTATAGTCATTATATATAAATAAATTATGAGAATAAAATTATATCAAAATATTAAACTTGTCCTTTTTTATCATTTTATTTCTATTGACCTTAGAAAATTTTGCGGAATGAAGAACGTACCAAGCTACCATAACTATGTTTATATGTATTGCATAGTATTAATTTAAATTAAGAAAAGTATATTGACCATAAAACAGTAGTTGATATTATTAACTCCGAAACTACAAAATAAAACACATTGATATTGAGCAACTTTTTTAATAAAAACTTTTTAACTATGATATAATATAAATACAATAGAATACATTACGAGCATTTATTATGTCTCGGGCGTATCGGGGCGGCGGGGGAGGGGAGCGATACTGGGTGAGTGAGTTACTGAAGCCGCCTCGCCCCGCGCCCGGAAGGCACAGTTCTCGTTCGAGGGCCGACCGCCCCGCACAGCTACGCTGCTAATTATTTACAAAGAAAACGAAGACATTTTTCTGCAAGGACACTACCAGGCGCACTAATAGTGCCGTTTGCGATTAGCGACTACCAAACCTAATTTGCATTAGATTGTCAATATAGGAAAATTACAAGATACGTCGACACAAATGTCGGATAAATACTCACACGTACACCTGGTGTCGGAGTGACACTAGCGCCATCTTTTGGATTTGCTATAATTGTCATATCCGGTTCCGGTCATCTATAGCGTGTTTTTCGATAAAATTTAAAGAGTGATGGGTAAAAATTAGTTGAGTGAAGTCATAGTTGGAGAGCTGTTCGTTTGTATAGCTGTGTGGCGTTAAGTTGTTTACTTACTATCAAAGATGCCTATTTGTACGTGGGTCCGAGCGATGTAGATATTTGACGACCTCTGTCATCCATCTCCGACAACAGTAGTTGTAAAGTCATATTTCCGACTATAGAAGCGGTATATGAGTTAGCTTCAATTTTGTAATAAAACGTTGAATGCTTAGCTTGCCCTTATTTCATTTTTAATTTTTTTTTAATAAACATTATAAATCTGAACTTGTCTTTGTTAAAGTACAATTTAATACAATATAAACTTAGTATCGTCGTTAATTGCAAACGTGCTAATGGTGGAGCGGCGGGTAGAGCCCTTGACAAAGAATGAACGAAGCGACTCGCGTCCGATTCACTGCACGCGCTGTAGCCTTATTCAGTAGCATTTAGAAGCTATAAACTCTTACATCTCTATCTCATACCAGTGAGTAGTGACATATACATAGAACATTTTGTTAAACTGTTCCTGAATAAGGATACTGGCGTTTATCACAAACATTCAAAGCAAATTTAAATTACTGTTGTACTTCAATGAAATAGATACAGTTACCTGCATTCAAATGTTTGTGTTACATTTGGGTGCTTTATGAACATATTGTAAGTTTCCAGCCATTTATAGTAACGACCACAATAACAGTTACATTTAAATAATTACACTTTTAGGCCCGCTTGCAGGAAATTTAAAACTAGTTTAAAACTCGGTTTTGTCATTTTTTGACATTTCAGCCATATAAGAATTGACAAAAAATTACTTGTAGTTTTAAATCTCGATTTAAATTTCCTGCAAGACGCCCCTAATGCAACTTATAAGTTTACATAGAAATCTTAGCGTATGAGAACTAGTTGACTGTGCACAGTATAGAATAACGCCCTTCCGTATTTTTTGTTAAAGTAATTTGAGAGATTCATTTTTTATGTATTCAGTGAGGATTGAAACATTATGCTCTGACAAATTAATTTAGCTGAAAAATATTTCGGTAGGTTTAGTCCCGAATTCAATATTTGTATCGAAATTGGTATTATCCTTAATCTTTGCCACAATCAAAATTATGAGTCTTTGATTAACCAAGCTAATCGCGTTCTAGGATATAAAGACATCATCATCATCACGCCTCATTCCCCGAAGGGGTAGGCAGAGGTGTTAAACACCCACATAAGGCTAGGTATGTTAGGTCTCCATGTAGCAGGTGGCGATCCTGTTGCCATGCACCGGGCTCAATGTGAGCCAAGCAATATACACAATGAATTTTATATAAGTTTTATTTAAACTCAGTGGTACAGGCGGTGGAATCGAACCCACGGCCTCTCGAACGAGTAGTGCCCCGTCCGTCCCAACTCGGTTACCGCTGCCTTTTTTTATGATATAAAGAGTCTGTTACGAATTGCTGAATTCGAGAATAAACCTTCAAGCATAGATCTACCCGGCCAGCCGGAGCGGCGCAGACGTCGACGAGCGACACTAAACAGTTGCAAAAGCGATAACATCGAGGACGGTCGCGTTCAGCCCAAGGTATGAATTAGTCTGACGCGTAATGTAAGTAGATATATCACAAAATGTCACCTGTATACACAATCGTTTGGAAGATTAGAAAGCAACACTGAACTAGCGTCATAGGATCACATGTACTATCACACTCGACAGATACAAAACGCTAATATATTTTACTATTACACTTCATTATCATAATATTAATATCCATTATGTTGTAAATATATACAGTACTAATGGACAGAAAGCGGGTCAATTTGATCACATAATTAAAAAAGCATGTTAAAACAAAATTGTTAACTACTTATTAATTAATGATTGATTTTTACAGAAATTTTCATGACATAGAAATGTAAAAAACCAGTATCGAGATGTAAAATGTTATTTTCATGTGAGTTAAATTCATCCATTAACCCGCCAACTAGTCCGTGCTTTTCGCGAAATGTCGTATTGTAAATAACACACAGCATTTAATTATACACTTGGAATTGTATCAAACTGGTAATAAAATAAGGCATTATATACGACACCCCGCTGCGCAGAACAAATACATTTATATAACAATTTTTATATAAAATTTTGGTACTGGAACTTGTACATAGAGATTGTAAGCAGTTACTTAATTATTTACAATAAACAGACGCCGGTACAAGCCGGCCGCATACGACAAATTATATTTATAAAATTTGACAACACCAGATGAATAATTGCACTAATACACAAGTTTCACAGCTTTAAATGCTTCTATGAACTATACATAATACTCATTACAAACGGTCCGTCCAAAAGAGGTTACCATCTGCAGGTTGCTGACCGCACAGCTCTTCGTGCAGTCCCAGCGTATAAGCTAAACAAAACTCTGAATCTGATTATTATGCTACACATTATTAGGATTTTATTTGGTCCATTCAAATAATATTTATGATAAGCAGTTGTTTGAATATTTATATATATTTGTTGAAATATTTACAAAATAACTAAAAACTGCGCGGTCACCAACCAGATACGTCGACAGAGAACAATGCGACTCACGTTGTCGTATGATTGCTCAATCGCACCGCAGTATGCCGACTATTGCACGCTATTTACACGAAACGGAAGGCCTTAGTCACTTAATTTTTCTTTCTAAAATTATTCAATTGACAGAAACAGATATAACATACGCGTCTTTACGATTTAAAACAGATCTCTGTTAAGAAGCTAAGGCCCTCAAAACATTGCCCGCCGCCTACATAGCGACTACTCGAACACGTAGCACCTTACGATGGATGCCGCGCCGACACTGCTTGAAACATTATGCAAGTGTATACGATAATTGACTCTTTTTATTTTAACAAGTTAATATATTGATTTAAGAAAGAAAATTTGTGGATTTGATAGTGAGGCGAAAGTGAAGAAATGTTCCGCTGACCCCAAATAAAACTGAGAACAGGACAAGAGGGAACAAGATACAGGTATAAGAAAAACAAATAGAATTAAGGCGTTGGGAAACATTGCGTATACTACACAACAAAAATTTACGTGTCAACTATCGAATACACTTCAATCTGACCACAAGGCAGATAGCAATTTTAAATGGTTTATGTATTATTTTGAATTTTGTTGCTATTAACCAATACAGCGATAGAAATACGATAACGGCGCGGCGTAAACACAACAATTACATACCGAAATTACATTCATTCACTAAGATACTTTCTAAAAAAACCTCAATGGTTCAAAGTATTCAATCTAAACCTTAATTAACGCGTGAAGTGTTTCTAACGACAATATGGTTTTCGAATTCTGCATATAAAAATTAAGTAGCACTAACAGCTAACTTTGTTCAGCGAAAAATTAAGTTTTTATGCTCGCGTCACTCATTGTACACATATACAAAATTAAAAGTTACGATATGAATAACAATATGTTTAGGGAACATTTGACATGTGAACAACGTCGAACAACCAGATGTCGGACCAGCGGGACTAACTGCACGATTGCACATTCTTTTTATTCATTGCAGCTATGGGACTTTGATAATACACAGAACTATTTGTAATTTAACAAAGTAGATTCAGTAATTAAGATTATACAAGTCCATTCCCTCAGAGTCCCATTTACAGCCAAATACGAATTACATTCGACTTACAGATATAATATTAAAATAATTTTTAAAACGGGGCTTTTAAATTCTATTTAAGTTTAAACAAAATCATTTGGCACTCACCATCACAAGGGAAATTAACAAAGATTCAAACTTGAACGACAGCTCAATACCTACAAGGAGAGTGCGCAGTTTTGTAACAAGACAAACTATCCAATTTGTCAACAATTTAAAATAAATAAATTTTATTTGACAGAGAGTATACTAATAATACTATAGAACTGAATCATGATGGATGGAAGGTCGATACTTCCACGATCTCAGCTCTCTTTAATATAAGAATCACTTTTCGGTTATTATTTCACTTCTACAGATTTGTTTTACCTTTATAATAAAATAGACGACTTCAGTAAGAATATTCTGGTTATAAACCAGCTTTCTATGTTATAAAAACGGAAACATTAAGAAAACTATGCTAGAGGAAAAACTTTTATTTAAATAACCCCAGCGTGTAGCCGCAACGAAGATATGTCCGTAAAACTAGAACTAGGAGATCTGCAAGATATGCATTATATACTATTACTACGTACAAAACTGAACGTACGCAACTTTTTTATCATAAAACGTATTATTCCTGCAACGTTAGTACAACATCAGTTTCATTCAAGGGAAAACTGCTCTTATAACGAAGTAAAACGTCAGAGATTTGCAGGCCACACGTTTAAAAGCGCAGGAGGTTATTTTGTGGTTGTGTTACGCTCCACCTTTTGAAAAAGATACACAACACTGTTTCGGACTGTTTTAAGGCTGCATATTTTAAGAAATGAAAAGAATCTCAGCTTTACTGATATTAAGATCTAAAAAAATTGAATTTAAACATTATGAGAATGTTAGATTCGAAAATAAATTATAAGTCTGTGTATTAAGGACTTCAGAATTTATTTTGTTTTTAATTATTGTTCTATAATGAAGCATGTATTTTCTCGTAAAGTTTTATTTTAGAGACTACGGCCATCGCTCTTCAATTGTCGAGACTGGCGACAATGAAATAATGTCATAAAATTATTGCGTCGCGAAGTCGGCTACTGCTGATATAGAACATAAGGATGACTATAGATATGTTTACTGATATATTGTCGGATATGGAATCCCAATCTGAAGTTTAAATTAGCCTAACAGCGTAAAAGTGCTCTTATATCACTCTGAAACGGCCCAAAATTTTATCGTTTGAATCAATTTACACGAGAAGTTAATATTTACGAAAAATAATTATGCCTTCTATTATTACGATGACTCATCAGTAACGATGGCATTATAGCTAGTTTGTTGTTATAAATTTCTAATGATCAAAAAACATGCAGCGGAAGCCGCGTCTACAACAGACTACAAAAAGATAATGTTCCGCATGAACAGCTAATTAAACACCAAACAATCAGTCACACAGCTACTGAACCACTTAATAAGTAGTAACCAACTGAATAAGAAACACGTAAATATCACATTAAAAAAATTATCCGTAGTATCCATTTACGTATTGATACGAAATTTCATTTCTATATAAAATAAGCCAATGGCTTTATGAATATTCTATTTAAGAACCAAAATTATTTTCACACCGAATAGCTTGTACACTTCTGCCATAATAAAAGTACACGTAACTGAGATAATCAACAACTTATATCTTAAGTGCAGCAAGTTAAGTTAAGTTAAGTCGTGCCTAACTTACGCTATACACCGACCTGACCACGTAACAATATACAACACTACGCGTTTATTGTATTACATAACGACTACGTTACTTCATAAATAAGGGTCATTTCGTCAGATATAATTCACAGTTCGCAATCACTAGTCACTGTTTGAAGTACCTATATATTGGTATCATTTGTAAACGCTTTGTACTTACTTTTAAGGCAAAGAAAAGGTATCGTGATATAAAACTGATAACAGTTGCACTAAATAGTGAGACCGCACCAATAATAGCAACGGCGCTACCAGAATGCGGTCTAATATTCTTAATATAAAAAAATCTATGAGAAATATCACGCTGATCAAACAATGATACTAAGTTCCTTACAATTCAAATATACACACATACAATTCTCATTTTATTTTTTATTACGCCCACTATGTTCAGTTTTGTGTAAGGTTTTTTAAAGCTGAAATAACTTTTTTAGTCTTCGTCATAATAATAGAAAATATTTGATTCATATCCAATCATTATGTAAAGACAAAACTAAGTAACTTTGGTAGGTGACTACTTAACCACAAATACGGCGTTTTCTATCTGTGTGATCTTAATGTCCACACCATCACATGGGTTCTACCCAAAGGTCCACAGGTTGTTGTTTATAAAAATTACTTTGAATCCCAACGAGTCGACGACATTAAACATAAAGAAGCATTTCTGTGGACTTTTAGAACAGCCCCACGACATCACAGTTATATAATATAGCGGCACGTCGCCGCGACAGATACAGTATTGCACTCGACAATAAGGAATGAACTAATCGTCTTATATTACACTATTAATTTCGATTATTCCAATAAATTATATGATAATTACTTTAAGTTGGAAATAAAGCTCGAGTTGCGCTAGCAAGGACGACTCGGAGGTAAAGCTCTTTTCGATTAAACGAAACAATAACACTATATTTAACTATGTTACAAATTCTTCAATTCAAATGCTTTAATTATGGCTGCTCTCGAATGCGGTCAAGACATCACATACTTTATAGACACACTATTTCAAAATTATTAATTTAAATATTAATATTCAAATTATGATGATAAGTTTTTTGGGTGTTATAAACGCATTCTGCCGCCATGTATCGCAGTAAGATAAAAATAATGGATCAATGAAATAATTGTTAGTCAAAAAAAAATTTTCGGAAATTGTTTTTATTCATTTTGATTTAAGTAGCGAATGGTCAATCAACTTACTGCTATACAGGGCAAATTGAGAAACTATGATGAACAAACATTCCGTGTGACGCTGTGTGTTAACATTCAAAAATAAAAAAATGTATATGAAGTATAAAGAAGTACAAAATTTTACTTTATGTACAAGGGCAAAAATTTTATTGTTAATATTAATAATCGATACACATACATTTTATTCCATTTAATTTACATTTTTACATATAGAGCGCTAAGCTCTACAAAAATAAGTTTTGAGACATAATAATTTTATTTGGTTATACGACGTTAGTGACATTGCATTATTATATAATCAATTATCGGTATAGGTGGAGACTATGAGAAAATTGTAAAATTACAAATGATTAAAAAAAATCTAAAAATATTGCGGAGATGAAAAAATTATGTTAGCAATCAATGGAATGCCTTTATTTGAAGATGAAACCTATAGAATTAGTATTAAGAAAATATTTTTTAAGGCAACATCAAAAAAGACGCGTGACGTGACAGTGTCATTCTTATTACTAATGCAATAAGGCATATAACCAATAAATTTTAAAATGTTTGTATCGAAATGGTCGGATCATTGCATTTATACTTTCAGAGATAATACGAAATATGGCAATAAGATAATTTGACCTACTTTTAGAGAAGGCCCTCAGCGACACACAGAATGATCTGACAATGATTACAGTTGTGACTATTGGCTTTGCTACACGGAGACCAATCATCTTTGGCCGTCCTCGCTATCTACAGTTCGATGTTCGCTTTCCTTGCTACTTGATACTTCACTTTCCGTCCGTTGCTCAGCTTGGGTTAAATTTTCAACATTTTGACTACATTTATTAGACGTTAAATTTGGTTGGTTATTGCTATCCGAAGTACCGACAGTGTTAGGTGGATCATTCGTAACGGAGCTCACAACATTCTCTGTGGAAGATGGAACATTCGTGCAACCAAAAACATCCGTTAAAAATTCATTGACGTCTGCTTTCAAGCTCTCGGCTACAGCTGAAGTGCTAACTGTATCGGTAGGTTTCTGAGTTTCCAATGTAGGAAATTCAGTAGCGTTGACGTCAGAAACAGTTTGTGTGTTACTGATGTTGTCTAGAGTGTGCGTACTTGTTTCAGCAGGTGGAGGCAGTTGACCGGAGTGTGGCGTTGGCGTTGAAGACGGGGACGTGGGAGGGTCGCAGGGGAATCCGCTCGCCGGCAACGTGTGGGTATTGAGCGGCACTCCGTTGACGATATCAGCTACTGCCTCCGGCGACATCGAGTTCATAGCCGTCAGCAGCTTCGTCGCTAGCTCCACGCTGGAGTCGTCCAGTTTCTGAAGCTCGTTGTCTAAGTGCAGATTGCGCATGTTCTCATCTATGTTCTCTTGGGTTCTACCATCTGCAAATAAAAACGGGAATTTTACTACTATAAGTACATAAGGTGAATTACTTTCCGCATTTCCATTTCAGTTCACAATTTTAGTATTCAAGACTAAGTAAAGTGACCAAAGAAATGAGCAAACTGTTTAATATGACAGGTAACTTGTATGCCCGCGCCAGACACCTGCGCAAAGATTTGCACATATCTTTGCAAGACTACGCAAAGATTTGCGACACTGCCAGACCTGTGTGCCAGACACATGTGGGGCACGGGCTTTTGATACTATTTGCGCACAAAAGTGCGCTTTTCCGTTCTGTGTCGGTTTTTTAGCGCACATCAAAGAGATCACAGTCCAAATGCTTGTGAATCTGCCACACTGCGCGAAGCCCGTCAGTTGCGCGAGCGTCCCCGTGAAGAGCTGCACCTGAGTCGCTGGCCGCCTCGTCCCCGAAGGCCCAGTAGAGCGCGGGCGGCGGGTAGGCCGCGGCCGCCGCGTCGAACTGCGCCCAGCCCTCGCTGTGTGCGTGTGTGTGTGCGTCACCTGAGTCGCTGGCCGCCTCGTCCCCGAAGGCCCAGTAGAGCGCGGGCGGCGGGTAGGCCGCGGCCGCCGCGTCGAACTGCGCCCAGCCCTCGCTGTGTGCGTGTGTGTGTGCGTCACCTGAGTCGCTGGCCGCCTCGTCCCCGAAGGCCCAGTAGAGCGCGGGCGGCGGGTAGGCCGCGGCCGCCGCGTCGAACTGCGCCCAGCCCTCGCTGTGTGCGTGTGTGTGTGCGTCACCTGAGTCGCTGGCCGCCTCGTCCCCGAAGGCCCAGTAGAGCGCGGGCGGCGGGTAGGCCGCGGCCGCCGCGTCGAACTGCGCCCAGCCCTCGCCGCCGCCTGCGCACGCGCCGCCGCCGGAACCAGACCCGGTGGACTCCCACGCTGCCAACAATCAAACAGAATTAAACGCTGACCACGCATACGGAACATCGGTAGATTACCACGGTGATCTCACAACGAGACTGTTTTTACATAAAAACTGTACCTCCGGGGAACCACATGCTAAGAAAAATATCGACCAAACCACGAATTTGGCTAAAAGATGAGACTTAACGGAGAAGTTGTCACAAATTCGTAACAAATTACTCATGAAACTCTATCGTGAAAAATAGTACAACTACGAATACATACGTGATGTCTGCGCGAGCACTTCCTGAGCGCGACGGAGCTCCTCTTCGCTTTCCTCCGAGTCGTCGTCGGCCTCCGGGGAGTCCTCCCACATGCTGAAAATCACATCGAACTATAGACAAGTTTATTAAATACCCAATAAACAACACAGTTAAATTTTTAAGTTGACTACTGTTGACGCCACCTATATGTCGTTTTGCGCCCTCATCATCAGCAGACTTCTGTACATAGGCTTCTCCAAAGATCCTCGTGCCACTCCTCCTGCCAGTCGCACCTCGTCGGTAAACTCGTTTCCATTGCCTTCCAAAGTTAGGCCACCCAGTACGCGGCTGCCACCGGACAAACTTTCTGCCCCAGCGGCCGTTGGTTCAACGAGTAATGTGCCCTGCCCACTGCTATTTAAAGCTCGCAATTCTGTGAACCACGTGTCAGTAACCTTAGTTTTGCGGATATCCTCATTCCTAATTCGATCACACAGAACAATCCAAGCAGCCAAGCGGTTGCCCGTTGGAGACATTTATTTTTTTATTTATTTTGCGACATAAAAAGTTCTTACAATGGTCCACAGAAGACGACAGCTCCTCATCTCTCTCTCATCGCATCTACCAAAGTGCATTGAGTTTAATTACGTACGTTTGTAATAACCAATGATACCAATGTCTATCGTTATTTCTTCAAGAAATAGCTGCATAGAAAAGAGACAGGAAAAGTACGGATTTTTTATAACAGGAACCTATTGCGTCTTTCTGACCACATTTCAGGTTTGATGTCTCAGTGATAAATTCTTTACATATTGGACAATATAATATACAGACAATTCAACATTATAATGGTAATTTAATGAGTACTTACTTGTCACCAAAACGCTGATTCGCCAACTCTAAGAAGTTACTCTCCGCCTGCAACATTATTTCATTCTTATTAAATGTCACAAATATAATCTTATAGCTCAACAACATTGTCCATATTGTGCTTTAAATGTTTCAATAAGTATGAATACAAGAACGACCTTTCGGACTTATTAATTATAGCCTGATTTTCTTATTATTGCAACACTAAAAATACTTTGGGGCCCGTGCTGGTCCGGGACACAAAAAGAATGTACCAACTGCTTTTCTTGCCTAGCATGTCGTAAAAGGCGACTAAGGGCGTATTGGGTACTGGGTCTGTGATTGTGTAGGCGATGAGCTAGCCACTTGTTACTACTCTTTCACGATATTTCATCTGACTAAACCCAATTTTTGTATGGCTAAATGTGGTCTTAAGGAACACAGTGCTCCTTGGACTCTGCCTACCCCTTCGGGGACTACAGGCGTGATTTTATGTATGTATGTAAAAATACTTTTAAAAATTCTTAATCGCATTTGGTCTATGAACTAGCCCCATTTTAACCCCTTGGGAGGCACCGCAAACACCGGTGTTCGCAAACAATACTAGTTAAGCAACTAATGCTGCATGTGTTACGGATACTAGGTGACGGATAAATATATTTCATAGATAAATATTCAGAATTATATATTCTGAATACTTTAATAAACATCAAAGATGAAGAACAATCCCCGAATTCATCACACAAACATATGCCCCCACCGGGGATCGAACCCAGAACCTCCCGAGACGGCGAGGCCTTGAGACTGGCTACTGACCATTCGACCACGGATGTTGTCATAATGCAAAAAACAAAGAAAACGAAATAAAGTGAATTACAGAAGATTATAATGACAAGATCAAAATGAAATTGACGGATAAAATTACTGTTGCTATTAAAATAAATTAGTTCAAGCAATTTTCCGCAACATGATGAGGATTTTATTTTCCAAGCTATTATAAAATACAGTAGAAAGGACAGAGGGGGATAGTATAACATAAAAAGAATTTTAACATTAATTTGTTACCTTGCCCTCATCATCAAAGTCCAAGTCTTCCGGCATTCTCTGGTCATTGGTGCATAGCTACAAAGATACATAATAATTTTTCAAACCTCTAAACAATAAAAACTATTTTTTAAGCAATTGTATTATAAAATTATTACCTCATTGACGTCGTCGTCGGCATTTATATCGTTTGGAATCTGGAACAAATATTGGTTGCTATCACGATTTGAATACTATTAATTAAAATCAGGAAGAATAACATGTTTGACGTAGAACATTATAATAGTGACTATAATGGTCTACGTCGAAAATGTTATTCAAATTCAAAAATTCAAATCAAAGGGATATTTTCAGTTTGAAATATAATTTTGCCAAAGATATTTCAAATAATTTATAGCATTTAATGCTTATGCTATCTTGCGAAATAATAAGTATAACTAACCTCATACACGATCTCTAATGGATTACAACCACCCTGAAACGGAAAATTAATATTACTATTGATCCTGTGTTTGTAATTTAGCAAAAATATACACGTTAAAAATCTAAATTAGATGCTGTTCAAAGAACAAAATCAGAAAACTTATGAATTATTAAAGTTTTAAGGTGAACGTGCGTGTGAGCTAGCGCCGTGTGTCACGAGCAGTGTGTGCGTGTGCGTGTGTCTCACCAGCGGCGTGTCGTGCCGCAGCAGCAGCGGCGCGAGCGCGGCGTCGCGCACTGCGGCCCAGCGCTGCAGCAGCGGCGCGGGCAGCGGCACCGCCGCCTCGTCCACGCACGCGCCCACGCGCCGCAGCATGCCCACCACGTGGCCCATGTACCCGGCGCGCGCGCGCCCCGCCCTGAACCACAACCACACGTTTATACCACCCTTCGCGCATCACCTCGGAGGAGGTCATCGCCCCCCGCCCCCAGTCTCTAAGGGCTCGTTTGAGGAGACGCGGGCGTCAGGCGGCGCCGCCAGAGAAACAAACATACGGCGACGTATTGGTGCGTTCAAGGAGACGCGTTTTCGCAAGCTTTTGTTTGAGTTGTAGCGTCACATACGGCGGGTGATGCCGCGGCAAGCAAGAAGGATTGATTGCTTTTGTGACAGTGTGTCACTGTGGGTCAGTGTGTGGGTCTTCTTTACACATTTTTGGCTTCACGCGCCGCCCGTCTATAAACGTTAAAAACACACGCCGCGCCGCCTGACGCCCCGCGTCTCATTAAACGAGCCCTAAGGCGTCCCATCACCACTAAGGGTTTTTCTCCTTGGCACTCGTTCAGACACATCGAAACCCGCGCGCGCAAAAACGAAAAGAAATAGTAATATTGGGTACATCCAATTTTACCCGATCGGCTCACCTATGGCCAATTTGTGTCTTTATAACATAGGTTCGCCAATAAGTTTGGTGTCGAAGCACTCTAATGGCATCTGAACTGAGAGATTCGTGTGGATCCGTACAGAATTTTATGCTTACGGTTGTTTACCTTCGTAGCAAAACGGCACTCGCTCGAAAGCTTTCGGACTCGACAGAAACAAAGACTGCGTTTGACAGCTTCATTCATATGTATATTTATTATATGCGACAAACAAAATGTTAAATACGTTACACAATTTTTCGAATGTTTACAATCGTGTAACGGTTTTAACAATTTAACAGTACACTGATATACACAGCGGCCTGACATTCTGAGTCTTTCTTCATAGAAATAAGAATCACACCATTAGTTTTAAGACAAGTATAACTTTGGTTCATGTTTTTGCTCAGGTCGATTAGCTTTACAAAAATATAAATCAAAAAGATAAGATGTTATTTAGTAAAAAATCTTACTTGTTGTTTTCGTTCTCCTCGAACACGTCCAGAAGCCTTGTTAATAAATCACATTCCACCAATAGCTGTAAAGAACAATTTTAAGTAAAAGTTAAATGCTGTATAGTTATTTTTGACTTAAAAAAAGTATCTGACAGACCTCAAAGCTCATTTTTTTTACAGCGTAGTTTACGAATCGGACAAATTTTGTTCCATGAGAAAATTGGACGATATTACAATGATGAGTGTCTTTAAATAAATATCCTCAGACATTGATACCTATCAACTAGTTCCATTTTAAGCAACTAAATGCTGCTTGTGTTACGGATACGAGATGACGGACAAATACAATTAATAGATAAATACATATAATTATTGAGAATATACATAATATAATACATATATAATGAACATCCAAGACTGGAGAACAAATGGCTTAAAATTCATCACCCAAACACTTGCCTCCACTGGGGATCGAACCCAGGACGCCTTGAGACCGGCGTACAGACCACTCGGCCACGGAGGTCATCAATCCAACAAGTCTTTACTAACACGTAGTTTTTGGATATATTTCTTATTTAACACAGCGTTAAATAATGGGAATAAATAAATGCAACTGTGTAACTGATATTTCCAAAATTAATGTTTAAAATGTACACACTACAAAAACTATCCATTATTATTGTCGGACAACCATCACTATTTATAAGGAATAATTGAATATCTTTTTTACTGTGAGGGGTTCCTGGACTAGCATATTTCTCCTAGCTTACTACTTTTCTTTAAGTTTAATTTACGTGGTGTAAAAAAGTTGTCTATTTCCAATGATTATGAGAAGTAAGCACCGATGTTTCATTTTATGACGACGGTTGCCAACGCTCTTAATGCTTGGTGATAGAGTTTGAAATCGAGTGATTTAATCGTGAATTATCGCAATACATATGTGTGACTAAATACTCACATGTCGCGCATACTGCGTGCGGTAGACGCGGTTGGAGAGCGCGTGGTTGACGAGCGCGGCCACCTGCGCGTGCAGGAAGTTGTTGTGCTCGTGCGAGAAGAACAGCTCCAGCAGCACGCCCGGCGTGCCTGGGATATGGGGGGGGGGGGCGTTCGTTATAAAGGGTTTATGTTTGTGTTGTGACTGGAATTTGAGTCTTAACCAGTTGGAATACGGTTTAATTTTATTGAAATTTTCATTAAGCAGGGCCTTCACTATCAAGTTTTCTAAGAAAGGGCAAGAAACTTGTAAAGTTTTGACTCATCGTCATTTCCATTGACAAACATTACACGTCGTGATTATATGTATGTCATATAATCACGATGATTATCCCCTAAGGGTTAGTCAGAGACTAGCCATAAGTAGTCCACTGGCATAGTCCGCGCCTCACCAAGCAGTGAAACATTATACAGAGTGATAAATCCAAATGGGTCAGTGAGGAGAAGTCCGAAACTATGAGAGATGGCGAAATCCGTTATATGAAACCATGGCTCCAATTTTATACAACAATAATGGCATTCGTATTTTTTACAACTCTCATACCCAACTGAGAATCGAACCTGCTCAAATTTTTCGTAAGCAATGTTGTAATTATTTTCGTTTTCATTGTTGTCGAGTCTAACACAGGCCTATCATCGAGCCAGCAGTGGGCAAGATCCGTAAATAGAATTTTTCCCATTATGCAAAAAAGGGGGGTAATTATGCTTACCTAGCGTGAGCATAGTCCCGCAGACCTCTTGAACTTCCGACAGAGCCAGATGTGCTAACAACGCCGCCACTTGCACCCTGGCGAGCCCTACTTTAGGCGCTCCGCCCCCGGGGACTTCGCCATCCGGCGCCTGCAGCAGCGCCTGGTGCAGTAGCGGGAGGTGTGGCGCTACGGCTAGTTCCACGCTTGTACGCTCTGATTCGCCTTCACCACCCCTTTAACATAATACGCGAACCTGATTATGGGGCTTTTATCTGTACCTCCGATTTAGTTCTTGATATCTGATATATTAAATTTAAATAAATAAATTATGAATAAAGATTTAATTCAGGTTAGACGAAGAATGAGTACATACTTTGCAAAAACAGCACTCGAGAAAACGTTTTTTCAGAGAATATGGATTTCCCAAAAGCACTTCACAGGTTTCTTTTGTGTGGGCCTATACTAAGTAGTAGGAAAAATGATGATTGTATAATTTTATGAATGGTCTAGCAGTGGGCGTCATCGGCTGATATGATGATAGGTATGTCCTGTACATCTTGTGCGGAGTACTCACAGGATGGGCTCGTGGTCCAGCAGCGCCAGCAGCACGTGCGCGCCGTGCACGAGCGCGTGCTCGCGCGCGTGCGCGGGCGCCGTGAACACGCCTTGCAGCAGCAGTCTCACCGCGTCAGTGCGGAGTACTCACAGGATGGGCTCGTGGTCCAGCAGCGCCAGCAGCACGTGCGCGCCGTGCACGAGCGCGTGCTCGCGCGCGTGCGCGGGCGCCGTGAACACGCCTTGCAGCAGCAGTCTCACCGCGTCAGTGCGGAGTACTCACAGGATGGGCTCGTGGTCCAGCAGCGCCAGCAGCACGTGCGCGCCGTGCACGAGCGCGTGCTCGCGCGCGTGCGCGGGCGCCGTGAACACGCCTTGCAGCAGCAGTCTCACCGCGTCAGTGCGGAGTACTCACAGGATGGGCTCGTGGTCCAGCAGCGCCAGCAGCACGTGCGCGCCGTGCACGAGCGCGTGCTCGCGCGCGTGCGCGGGCGCCGTGAACACGCCTTGCAGCAGCAGTCTCACCGCGTCAGTGCGGAGTACTCACAGGATGGGCTCGTGGTCCAGCAGCGCCAGCAGCACGTGCGCGCCGTGCACGAGCGCGTGCTCGCGCGCGTGCGCGGGCGCCGTGAACACGCCTTGCAGCAGCAGTCTCACCGCGTCAGTGCGGAGTACTCACAGGATGGGCTCGTGGTCCAGCAGCGCCAGCAGCACGTGCGCGCCGTGCACGAGCGCGTGCTCGCGCGCGTGCGCGGGCGCCGTGAACACGCCTTGCAGCAGCAGTCTCACCGCGTCAGTGCGGAGTACTCACAGGATGGGCTCGTGGTCCAGCAGCGCCAGCAGCACGTGCGCGCCGTGCACGAGCGCGTGCTCGCGCGCGTGCGCGGGCGCCGTGAACACGCCTTGCAGCAGCAGTCTCACCGCGTCAGTGCGGAGTACTCACAGGATGGGCTCGTGGTCCAGCAGCGCCAGCAGCACGTGCGCGCCGTGCACGAGCGCGTGCTCGCGCGCGTGCGCGGGCGCCGTGAACACGCCTTGCAGCAGCAGTCTCACCGCGTCAGTGCGGAGTACTCACAGGATGGGCTCGTGGTCCAGCAGCGCCAGCAGCACGTGCGCGCCGTGCACGAGCGCGTGCTCGCGCGCGTGCGCGGGCGCCGTGAACACGCCTTGCAGCAGCAGTCTCACCGCGTCAGTGCGGAGTACTCACAGGATGGGCTCGTGGTCCAGCAGCGCCAGCAGCACGTGCGCGCCGTGCACGAGCGCGTGCTCGCGCGCGTGCGCGGGCGCCGTGAACACGCCTTGCAGCAGCAGTCTCACCGCGTCAGTGCGGAGTACTCACAGGATGGGCTCGTGGTCCAGCAGCGCCAGCAGCACGTGCGCGCCGTGCACGAGCGCGTGCTCGCGCGCGTGCGCGGGCGCCGTGAACACGCCTTGCAGCAGCAGTCTCACCGCGTCAGTGCGGAGTACTCACAGGATGGGCTCGTGGTCCAGCAGCGCCAGCAGCACGTGCGCGCCGTGCACGAGCGCGTGCTCGCGCGCGTGCGCGGGCGCCGTGAACACGCCTTGCAGCAGCAGTCTCACCGCGTCAGTGCGGAGTACTCACAGGATGGGCTCGTGGTCCAGCAGCGCCAGCAGCACGTGCGCGCCGTGCACGAGCGCGTGCTCGCGCGCGTGCGCGGGCGCCGTGAACACGCCTTGCAGCAGCAGTCTCACCGCGTCAGTGCGGAGTACTCACAGGATGGGCTCGTGGTCCAGCAGCGCCAGCAGCACGTGCGCGCCGTGCACGAGCGCGTGCTCGCGCGCGTGCGCGGGCGCCGTGAACACGCCTTGCAGCAGCAGTCTCACCGCGTCGGCGCCTTGTAGCCGCGACACCAACGCCCAGCTAGTGCGCGGCCTACGAAAACGTATTTAAATGGTAAATAAGGCCAGGTCAAATCCATCTCCAGCTGGATGACATGTAGAAAGTTAGTAATGAGAGTAGAGAAACAAAAGATGCCGTCAAGGACTGTACCAAGTGGAGAACTATAATCTCGGTCTAAGCCTAAAAAGGCGTGATTGTATATGCATTATAAAATTCTTATTATGATGTTAATCATGTATAGTTCATCATGAAAACAGACAAAATGGATTTAGGCCGTAAAGTTATTTTAAAATGTAATGATTACCTTGTATTACATCCATCTCCAGCACAGCCACTAAGTATGAGATCACATAACAAGGCGGCGGCGTTGGCAGAGGCGACCGCGGCAATCCTAGCGGCGCGAACGTCGCCATCGACCTCGGAATCCGCCTCCGCTACCGCCTCCGCCGTCGCTGCCACCGGGCTCAATGAAGCCTCCTCTTTTGCTTCTTTTGCCTCTTCCACACTATTGTCTGAGGAATCTGTTCCTAAAAAAGGGAATTTTAATTATTGAAAGACGTTGTAATAATCTAAAGTTTGACATTTATACTATGAAGAAATGTTGCAAAAAAAATTTTTTTTGTATTTTATATTGCTATAAATTAGTACCAAGCAAGATATTTATAAAATTAAAATGCCTTTAAAATACCAAACTCGCAGCATAAATAAATTTAAAAACATGCTACATAAAACACCTGGATATTGCGCTATGTAGGTAAGTGAGAAGCTCTTGTAATGATGTTATATGTCGATATGTCTTTTTCCATACATCGGAAAAGCATAGGCAAATTAATATTTGCGTGAGTTTTGACAAACCTACAATAAAACGTAATGATATTCTGATTAACTCCAAATTTAAACCGTTAGAAATAATTACTTATACCAACAATGTGTTACAACAACAATACAGTATTTTGTTTATAACTGTGTTACAATTAAATGTTTCTCTTTAAGAGGAACCACAATTATCCAATTATGAGTAACAATATAACAGAATATTAATACGTAGGTACAAATAACTCTTTTTACATAAATATTATAAGACATCTGCACTTACATAAAAATTCTGAGATAATTAGGCCGACTTGTGCGATCGAGAGTGAGCACGTGATCTCGGGGCAAATATAGGGGGCAAAACCTGGATTAGACTCTAACTCTCGATCGTGCATGTTAGTGTTCAAAGCAATCATAATTCTCATTACATTTAGCGGCAAATTAAGACAAATTTTGTCGCGTGCTGTCTTGTTGCTAACATTTACAAAACATCTATACTATTATTATATCGAACTAAGAGTTGATTCCGGTTTGGATGTTCATCCACTGATGAACATAGCTTGCTTGTCATAAAGATCTAAACAACGATCGCTCCTGCGCTCAAACCATGCAGCGCCTTCCTGCTACCCTCGGCAGATCGTCGACCCCACCTTGTTGGGAGTCTACATACCAATATATCCGTTGCATTTTAAGTCGAAAACCTGATGAATGTTGGCCGTCGTCGCTGTTCGCCAGGAAAGTTATAGACATGAAAAACCGAGGAAAAGATGGATAGATATTGTGAATAATGAGCGAGTGGTCAATAGCTAGTGATAGGAGTGAGTGGAAGAGGCAAGACTCTATTATAGTTTAAAAAAAATACGCCCTTACAAAGCCGGAACGGTCCCTGTTGCAAAATAAAACATACCTTTAACAGGTTCCTCGTTATAGGTCTGTTCGTTCGCAGCATCAGTGTGGTTGTCGAGGGGCTTCTCGCTGGCCTCGTGCTGCCCCTTCTCGGGCTGGTCCGGCGACGCCTCGGCCTTGCACGGCACCAGCGGCTCGGGCACGTACGTCCCGCAAATTATCTGGATCAGGCATTCTAGGAACTGGTGTTCCTCGAACCACTGAAACACGTTTTATTACTGTAACAAAGAAGTTGCAAAAAATAGCAAAATCTTTAAATTAATTAAAATAAAAGACTCCTACTTATTATAACTCAACAGTATATTAGGTAATGCTTGTAGGCAGAGACATTAACCAACTTTTCGCTATGTTCCAGGCACTGCGTAACAAGGGGGCCTCAAGCCTGTTGCTACATACCGGCCACAGTCTCACAGTCTCACCTACGCGATATTTAGAGCACGCTACTTATGTCCTATTCAAACCAATTGTTTGTAAAGGCAGATTTGGAATCGGAGACTTATTTTACAACAAGTACTGTTTACGGCTGTTTACGACAAGACAAGAACTTAGTGCACAATAATATTAAGAGCATTCATTGTATAAGAGACCCGAAATCAGAATACTATTATTACTCCAATCTGTTTATTTACAAAATAGAAAAGATCGTGAAAATATTCCAAAAGGTACCATAAGTTATTTAAATGGAATGATATGGTAATAATGGTAATAGGTAATTAGTAGATAAACAAGATCATTTCTGGGTAAAGTACATATTTTTAATCGATAGTAGGTAATATATAATTGACATCAGCCAGTCATCGTATGTGCCGATTATAATTTTAATGACAAACGTTTCCAAAGAAAAATCCTAACAAAAGAATAGTTCCATCCATCTGGACAAAGTTTATTAACATATAGAATGTTTGCACCGATAATCAAAGGAGGTTAAATTACTCATAAACACGTGAATTGGATACCAGTTCATAATCTGTAACTAATTTATTGAATACATAGTTAGTAATCAGTGTCATGTGATTCAGATAGTTTCATTGACTATTCATAACACAATAATGAGTAATATAAGTAACTGTCCCAAGTGTTCATTTAGACCTAAATTATATACCTATGCTTGTTGTTATCAAATTACAAATAAAATAAAGAAAAGTATGCGTTTATTTATACGAGATACGAGTACAGTTAAGAAGCCACATTATGTTAATTAGACATATATTGCATAAGTATGCAACAATAGACAATAAAAACAAAGTACTACTGTATATTCGGTTTCTTAATTAATGCATACACATGCTTAATTAGTCTTTGCAATGATTGTTATCAGTATTGAATGATACGTCCGTAAATATGAAGTTAATATTATTATGAAATATATACAAAATGTATTTATCTATAGATATGTCTGAAGATATTTCTCATAATAGCAGATATAAAAAAATTTGTTGGTATTTTTGTCGAGAATATATTCAGGAAGAAATGATTCCAAAAATCAGTAGGCATGGTGGATAACGAAGTTCTCTCTTTTTCTTTTTGCGCACGCAAAACGTGCAAACTAGTATGTTTTAAATGACAAAGGTGGCAATAGTAGATTGTATAACAAGGGAGCAAAGTAGTATTTTTACGGCGAGGGCGCTAGTAATAAAATCCTGAGCGTAGCGAGGGATTCTAACGTAGAACCTTGAGCACAGCGAGGGGAATGAAAGTACATAGCCCCAAGTAAAAAATAGTTTGCTCTAGCGTTATATACTCTACTTATCATCCCCTTTCTATGAAAAAATAAATTAAATACCCTCACTCATTTCACCAATTTAGACAACTTCGTTAATTCCGTAATTTTATAAAAATAATTAATAACATTAATATGATAATTATGTATGTTTCATTAATTTTATCAATATCATTATTTTCATTCATATCATTAATATCATAATTTTATTGAGATAATTAATTTCACTCATAAATTTACTTCATTTTATAGTTATCGCTTACTTACAATTTGCATTCGATTTCTGTAAATGATACATGATTCTGAATTCAAATCTCTTTTCTGCCCGCTAAAAAGTCGTTGTAAAATGTTTGTAACAGAAAAGAGCTATTTGGCTCCCACTCAATGAGCATAACGACACTTTTCGAATAGAAGGGATGAAAACCAAATTACGGTTCGCCTGATGATATTAAGCGGTTAAAATGGCTTTATATGCTCCGTTGGTTAGTACCATAGGTTATAGTTACTTATTATCGCACAAAATCGTGCAAAATGCTGTCATGTCAAAATAACGTTCTTTATTTTTAACTAAAACGAGGACATAGTGCCTACGGTACCTACCAACGGAGCACATAAAGCCATTTTAACCGCTTAGTAGAGATAGGACTCGAATGAGTAGCTGTGTCGCCTCGTATGGCGTAAGATACCTTTGAATATTCCTTGGGGTATTATGTGTAAATGTTTAGTATGTACAATTTATACGCATAAGTATCTATGCTTCGTGCATACCAACTATTAGGTATTTGAATGAGAAGTTAGGGCGCTGCGTCACATTTAGAAATTTATTAGACAGCGTGATTAGTGATTACAATACCGTTACTAGAATAATGCGGCTTTTATTTAAAAGGAGAATACAGGGAACTAATCGCGACCTATTTAGAGGTCACCGATAATAATAATAGGTAGTGGAAGTATGATGCGTCTCACTTCTTCAGCGGTTTTAGAAATTCTTGGTAATCTGGTTAGGATCAAATCCAGATTAATTTATTGTACCTACAAAGCGTTGCTTACGCGCTTGAACGAGTAGGTAAATCTGCTAGAGTTCTTAGTTACGCTATGACAATCTGTTAAGTTTTGTTCTAAGAACTAATATAAGGTAATGTAGAAATAATGTGAATCAATTATAGAAGCATAGATCTTTGTTTTAGTACCAACTAAAAAAGCATAGATCTTTGTTTTAGTACTTTCAAAAAAAGTGAAGACAATAGGTTTTAAATCTTGCTTTAGTTTAAAGGTAAGGATTATAAGCGAAGAGCGAATGATAATGGTTTCTTATAAGACGTAATTTTCTTATGAAATGGTGACAGTCATGCATACAACGCGCCGAATGGTAAGCGGGCCTATTGACGCTCGCAGCACCATAAGTATTAGTTACGTATTTGCATAGCTTTATTAATTATAAATTAGTTGATTTAAAAATCACACTGAATTTTCTTTATGGGGATTCATAAGGCATACAAATAATAAAATTAAATTTTATTATTTGTATGCCTTATGAATCCACTCTATACTTATGACCACTTACCTCCATAATAATTTTGTTGAATAAATCATCAAGTCTTATAAAATACTTGAAGGTATCCGCTATGGCAGATGTTGATATGTGGCGCAGCAGGTTAGGCAGGAAGTCCCGGCGGGACTTGAAGAAATCGAGCACCCGCAGGCACACTATGTGGTATAGGTACCAGTCCTGGGCAAAACAGAGGTTCCTTAGTACTTTAGGGAGCATCATGACTGGCAATTTATTTATATCGGTGCCCTTCCGGGGTCCCGCCCCAGCCTGTAGTGAAAGAGGACTGTGACAGTTGGAAATCATATAGAACATGTAGCTATAGGCATGCTAACATTTTAAGCACAAAAACAACACTCAGTGATCATAGGTCAATGTAGAAAACCCATTAGTGATAATATTCACAGATTAGCAAAAACAACATAAACATTATATAAAAATCCACACACCCACCCCTCTATCCCCAGAGATATAGGCAGAGCTGTTAAAACCCACATTAAAAAAATATTGAGTTAATTAAGCTAAAGTTTTCTTGGTATTATTAACAAAACTGTAAGGAAAAATGCACTTATCAATTATCTATCAGAATTTTTATATAATTAGGCATTGGAATAGTAATCATTCCCTTAAATTTTATTGAATTTAGAATTTTTTTATGATTAGATTCTCAGTTTTTTGTTGTTATTTTTGTGGTATTATATTTTTTATAACCTGGCATGATGCACATGCCTAATTTGCCCTTGAAGATATTTTATTCTTTTAGTTCAATTATCCAAGATACAATGAAATATTACTCAATTTACTACAACTTCGAAAATAATTGCTTTGTTTAATCACTCTAAATTATTTATTAACAATTTAAAAGTGTATCTACCTTCTCTTTCTTCTCCTTTTTAAAGACAATCAATAATAGTTTTTCAACATTGAATAAAGATGAATTAATCATTAACATGCAATGCAAATTAATTGAAAAATAAGCAAAATGCTTTTTATTACATTCCTTGTTACAAAAATTACATGGATTTTACAAGAACTCTACAATATTTATGAGATAGCACATATTCAAATTCAATCAAAAACAAATGAGTTTAATAAGCAGTAAAATTACAATACACTCAAGTTCAATAATGGAAAAAAATTACATGTCTGTTTAATCTACACAAACAAAGATACTTCATCAGCAAAAGCAATCTATTTCAACAAAATGTTACAGCACAGCCAGAAAATTGTCAATAAACTTGAATCCTACCTTATATTTGTCTAAACTTTCATAAAAGTACAAAAAATATTATGGTGTGGTAAAAAATTCATTGGTCAAAACAATATAAGCTAAAATTACCTGTTTGGGTCCTCTCTCAAGAAGCATCTCTACTGTTTTACTAAAGTAGGAGGCTAACAGTGGATTCAATGGTGGATCTTTATTTATGAAGTCACAAAGTCTATTCATCTGCACCACATCCATTGACAAGCGGTCGCTGAGAGTAGACAGGTGGCTTGTGAGCACCTCGCATGCAATACTCGCATGGCGATACTGTGATGTAAGTTCCACATTTTTGGGTGGCTCTTCTGTGATAAGTGTTATTAGTTCAGCCAGAATTTTTGGCTTTGTAAGGCTGAAAGAATACAACATCCCCACATTACATACTATTAGGTGTCATTTTTGTGTCGATATCTCAAAAAAATCTATTTATTAACCTCTTGAGGGTCAGAGTGAATGCTGATGTTCGCAAACAATAGATGATTCTATTATCTGGTTTTCTGACCATTGATTGAAGATTGAAATAAAACCTACTTGAATTAAGTTCATTGTAAAATACAAATTGCATAATGATATATGCCTACTACTTTTGTTATTGCAACTGACTAAGAAATATCTCTAAACAAGGTCACTTTATTTTTTGAATGTGTCAAATACTACTTACAACTGCATCAAAGATTTATTATCCGCCTTGCATTCCTGTAGAATATCATCTGCCTCTAAAACCTGCGTCAGTGTTACATTCTGCAAAGAATAAATAACAAATCCTTATCATAACCCTTGTGATCTTAATATAATTATCAAGCGTAGATAGTTTTGATGTTGGTATGAATAAAATTAAAAGTAGAACGTAAATTATAGGGAAATAATACAAAACCTATTCCAACCAACCACTTAACCATCAAACTTCCAACAAAATACGCACCTCTACTTTGAGAAGAAAATTTAACTCCCTAACTACGATATAATTTGCGCTCCAAAACATAATTTAAAATTAATAAGTACAATCAGTTTTATTATTCTAAATCCATAGAAAACTTTGTTATTTTACAAAATTTTAGCGTTTCAGCGATAAAAAGTGCAACGATCCGTTTTCTTTTTTGACAGTTTGACCACAGGTTAAAAAGAAAATTTACATTGTAGTTGTTCGAGTTGCCATTTTTCAGTTTCCTCAGTGCGTCCGATAGTAACCCTAACGTCCCAAATATTCCACTATTTCCGCTAAAGCTTAGTTTGCCTAGTTCCTATTAAGTCATTGTCTATAGTAATTAGCTAAAATACTACCTACTGCCCAAAATTGCCCAAGATTTGCACTTTGTTTTAGTACGTATAAAAGTGAGTGGTGTGTATAAACTTCTTACTAAACTACACGTTTGACTCTAGAATAAAATACTAGCGTAGCGTAGTCCAAACAAAGCATAAGGGTCCTTCCGGGTGCGACCTATCGAGCCGATATCAACTCCATTAAATTATAATACCTACGTATAAAAAAGTAATGCAGGTTGGATCTTTCATTCGCACATCGATATTATATCTATTACGCTGTTCTTTAATCAATGTTTATACATAAATTCAGAGATTATTTCCGTCAATGGGACATGGTTCACTAAGAACCACACGACTTGTAATACTAGAATGGTTTAGGACTAAGGGTGGTTTCATATTCATAGTCACGCCACGGCGGGCGGCCGGCGCTAATGGCCAAGGCCACAATAGCGCGAGATTTCGATACACGAACGGAGCGTTTTGAACTGCATGACTCGTGCACTCGAAAGCACGCGCGCGCGTAAAACCACCCTTATGGAACCTGGCGGAGTTTTCGGCGGCATTTGATTATGGCGGACGTGATTTTTATTTCCGTGATTTTAATATTGTTTCGGAGTCGATTTTTTTTACATAAAATCAGTGTTATAAGCGTCTATAATGGAGGATCATTGAAATAAGCGATAAGTGGTGTGAAAACTTATTGTGGTAATTCACCTCATCGAAGTAGCACTACAGTGTCTTCCATTGATCATTTGCCGCTAAGCTTTCCCAAGCCGCATTGTAATGTTCTACATTTGCATTTCAATGCAAATACTGAAGACTTAAATATAATAGGGTGACCATCCTGCTGGCTTAGGCCCACTTGCGCGGTCGAGAGTACCAAAAAAAAGGAAGCTGGCGATCATGGCGGTGTTGCCAAGATGTAGAAATAAAAATTGAATACGCAATTTTTGTTAGAGAAACACGCGAAACCAAACAAGACAGAAACTTTTTGAAAATTTTATTTTTTTTGTAATAAAGTCATTGCTAATGCTTCAGCCTCTTGCACTGAAAGTTTGGATGATATATCTTGAATTTTCTTAATTTTGCGCGGAGCTACGCTGTCTTGAGATATACCTTTGTTTTCTATGAGTTTTCTTTTTGTTGGTCTGGAAAATAAAAAAATATTTTTAAAATAGGAAAATATTACAAAAGGTAAATCTGTATTCAAACATAAGTAAAATAATTTACCTATGATACATTTCATTATCTTCTGATTCATCTGAAACCTGATTGTCTTCTGACTCCACAGACCTTTCAGATGTGGACTCGTTGTCACTCTTGTTATTACCATAAATTTTATCAGGATCTGGTAACCATGATAAGTCTGGACCATCTGAATCAGATTGTGAGCCAAAGTCATCTTTTTCTCCATCATCTTCCTTCCTTTTATTTTTCAATTTTCGTTTTTGTTCCTTGTGTTTAGCTTTTACCTTCTCCCTAAAACGTATTTTGTCGTATTTATCTTCTTCTTGTAAAACTTCTTTGGCTTTCTCTATATCTATACCACAAATATTTTCATCATTTAATTGTTTGGCCAAGTCAGATTTTAAATCCCGTTTATCATCTCCTATAGCTTCACCATCTTCTGTGAACTTAACAGTAGTATTCACTTTAATTTTCTTCTTTAGGATCTTCTTTGCAACAGCTGCTTTTGTAAGTGGTTTAGCTTTTTTCTTTGAATTCTTAGGTTCATCATCTACTGGAGCTGTTTCATCTTGTGCACTAGTTTTTTTAACATGTAAGAAGTCATCTTCATCACTATCTTCCTCATTATGGAATTGTAATATTGGTATTTCTTTTTTATTTTTCTGTTGCTTAACTTGTTTAAATTTTTGAATAGATTCTTCCAACTCACCTTCTCCATCAGAGACACTTTGATCAGATCCTTCATCATTATCAACTTTTGCATTTAACTTCTCAACCACACTATCATCTTCTTCGTTTTTATCATATTCTTTTTTATCAGCATTTTCTCTCTGATACTTGTGTGAAAATCTTATCCTTGGAGGTACAATTAATCCTAAAGACCTTGCAAATGCGTCAGTGTCTAACAACTGAACATTAAATACATCCTTATTTTTCATCAAAAATATTGATTTCAAATAATTTACAAAAGCTCTTTGAGCTGTTTGTTTTAGCTCTATATGATCAGAGAGTAGAGCTTCAATTTTCCTTTGTGGTGCTATTACTTTAGAAGGATCTACAGAAATTTTGTTGATAGGTATTTTTCTTTTGATTAAATCCTCTACAATTTTCTCTTCAGAGGGTAATAACATTAGAAGGCCTTCTCCTTTACCAAAAACTCCACGAGCTGTTCTTCCAGCTCTATGTATATATGTATCAACATCTTCTGGACAATCCATTTGTATAACCCAATTAACTCTAGGGAAATCTAAGCCCCGAGATGCCAAGTCAGTAGCAAAGAGAACCACATTTGATTTTCTACAAAATTCATTGTATATTTTCTCTCGTTTTTCTTGATGCAATGAGCCATATAATGCTAGAAGGCTTACACCTGGCCTTAACTTGCTAAACAAGTTGTAGATGTATTTCACTTGCTTACAAGTTGCCATGAAAACTAGGACCTTCTGCTTCAAATGATTTTTAATAAAAGACCATAGTATACCAACTTTTTCATCAATTTCACACACAATGTAACTTTGTTGGAGGGACTCTGGGGTAACAGTAGCAGCCTGTTCATGAGGTGCTACATATGTAGGGAATGAAAGACTTAATCTAGCAAGATCCTTTACAGATTTAGTCTGTGTAGCTGAAAATAATAGAGTTTGCCTTTCAGGTGGCAAGTTTTCTATGATTGCGTTCATAGTAGTTTCAAAGCCCATGTCCAAGCATCGGTCAGCTTCATCTAATACTAAAATCTGCAGATTGTTACAACTGAACAGCGGATTTTCGTCCATATGCTGAAGCAAGCGGCCGGGTGTGCAAATAAGTATATTCATCTGATCCATTCTCTTTCTTTCAAATTTTAGATTTTGGCCCCCGATTATTAAACCAACAGAAAAATCATGATAACAGCCCACTTTTCTTATAGTTTCATATATCTGATATGCTAATTCTCTTGTTGGTGAGATAACTAGAGCACCAACACCATCCAAACGAGTCCATTTTTTACTAAATAAATGCTCAAGTATTGGTATTAGAAATGCCAGAGTTTTCCCTGAACCAGTTCTAGCAGCACCTAAGATATCCTTTCCTTGCAAAGCATAAGATATGGCCTCTTTTTGGATTTCTGTTGGAACTGTGTAATTATTATCTTTAAGCCCTTTTAAGGTCTTTTGTGATAATGGCAAATCTTTAAAAGTTTTTACTTCAGAAGGAACAATCTGTAACAATCAAAACAATTATGACCTCAATTATTAAATGCGACAATCCTATGAATAAAATAATATATAAAAGTCATAATTGTTACCTTTTCATATTGTGCTCGTAAATATTGTATAGCAGCATCTTCTTCTGTGCTAGTCTTTTTACGTGGTTTATATAGATGAAACTTTTTTTTCTTGTTATTACCTTTCCTGATATCTTTAACTTCTTTTTCTTTCATGTTGCAATATTTTTAACAGAACCAACCTAACTTTTATTTACCACGCCTGCTTCAAACTTCACATTTTTACACACAACAAAGCCCCAATGCCAAGTTTTATGTCAGGACTGACTTTGACATTTCTTACCATAGACTATTGTTGTAAAATTCTCCCATGTAGGGAAGGCAAAGGGAACGAAGCCCATACAGAATGTCTTCAGTAGTTGCATTGATATATTACATTTAACATTTCAATGCGTCTTGGGAGAGTTTGGCGTCAAACAATCGATGGCGGGGGTGGGTGGGGGTTTTTGGCGGCATTCAACTATGGCGGACGTGATTTTTATTTCAGTGATTGTAATATTGTTTCGGAGTGGATCTTGTTACGTAAAATCAGTGTAGTTTTATGTAATAAGTGTCAATAATGATGAGCAATGTGGAGGATCATTGAAATAATCGTCAAGGGGTATGAAAAACTATGAGATTTTTATCGTGGTAATCCACCTCATCGAAGTAGCATCACAGTGTCTGCCATCGCTCGTTTGACGCCAAACTCTCTCAAGATGCATTGAAATGCATTACACTAGCATTTCAATGCAAACTACTGAAGAAATAAAATACTGACGACTTGGCTGTATGGGCTTCATTTGCTTTCCCTTTGCCTTCCTAACATGGGAGAATTTTACAAAAAAAAAACAATCGATGGCAGACGCTGTGGTGTTACTTGGATGAGGTGGATTACCACGATAAATATTTTATCATTTCAATGATCCTCCACATTGCTCATCATTATTGACACACAACACACAAATCTACACAGATTTTACGTATCAAGATCCACTCCGAAACAATAATACAATCACTGAAATAAAAATCACGTCCACCATAGTTCAATGGCGCCAAAAACTCCCCATAGACTAGTGCACAGATTAGAGAGAATTATTTAATGAACTATACTGAAAAGAATGAACGAATAAGCATCACCACAATTGAATATTTTTTACCGTAATCTGTAATCTTTATAATTTGTACTTTAATTAAAAATCACAATTTTATTTGAATTAAATAATGTTTGTTTAATAACATAATGTAATGTGTATAATAATTGTGTAATTTAACCTAATTAAATAAATAAAATATCGATACGTAATCGTTTGCACCTAAACAAACATCAAAGTAGTTCGTGACTTGTAAATAAAAGAGCATTTGAATGCCAATAGGGCGCATAAACAGTTGAGTGTAGGTACTGGTTGGACGTGTACATTGGATTTCTCTTTTCGTAATTGAGCTCGAAATAATTTTAATATTTTACCTTTACCTTACCTTTTGTTATTTATTTTAGAATTTAAAGTACAACGTTGGAAGTAGAAAGGTGAGTGCAATATGGATATTTTCTTGTGTATTAGACTAACGTCACAAACACACACCTTATTCCGCATTCGTATAAAAAAACCTTTGTGTCGAGCAGGTGTCGAGTCATTCATTTTTTATCAGCATTGTGATCGTTAGAAGACCACCAAGCATTAGATATTTTGTTTTTAATAACAGTCAGTAAAAATTAAAAGAAATCTTGTATTATTTTAAAATTTAAGATGTAATGTAATTTGCTTTGAAACTATTTTATTATTTTAATCCTAGTCTTGAACATTCATAAAATAATTGTTTTATTTTTTTTTATCCTACATTATCTTTTAAACTTACCCTTACTACATAATTTTGTTTGTAGGCTGTAACAAATAAATATACAATGACATGTACCCTACATAATAAATTTCTTTGATAACAGAAGGACAAAATTTGTTCTTGTTCCTGAATGCTGTTAAAAAGTAATACTTGATGAGTATCAGTTAATTATATGGATGATGTAACAAAAACGGTTCATTCGCAATAGTAATTATGTTTAAGTTAATAATAAAAAAATCATACAGTGATTGTATTACTGGATGTGGGGTAGATATTTAAAATTAATTTATGTTGCATTATGTATTATAGAAACATTTTAATTTTTGTTTTTTATACTTAATAGAAATCAAAAAAATTAAATTATTGTACTACCTATATACAAAGAAATATGTTAAATGTATAAACCTCTACATAGACTAATATTTTTTTATTATAATATTGGTGTCACATGTATGTGCGTGTGTGTGAAAGAAAGTAAAAGAAAAGTACTACTTTTAAACAAAAGTAGAAAAATTTTTCTCCTGTATATGGAAAGGTTGTCAGTTCTCTGCCAATTATATGCTAAACTTGAAAGCATCATGCTCATTCTCAATTGACAGTTTGGTAGTTAGCAGTTATTAAATATTGATGCCCCTGTGTTCGTAGCAGTTCCTCATCACCATGAAGTACCTGGTGGTAGCCATGAGCCTGGTGGCAGCAGCCAGTGCTGTATCATTTTTCGACCTTGTGAAAGAAGAATGGAACGCATATAAGGTAAGAATCTCTGTTTTTTGTCTTTGTTTAGTAAAAATCTCATAGTTTTTATATTACTTATTTTTATTAATTTGGTATATAAAACAGTCATAGCCTCTTATGCCCATGCTTAGCTAAGTGTAGGTATAGGATATAAAATTTAAAATTGAAACTGAGTCATTGAACCATAGTAAATTTCCAGCAAGAAAACTTGAGTAAACAAATATATTCTCATTATTTTTTAATGGCATGACTTTGTACTCCTTACTTCTAATTAATAAAAACAAGGAACTACAACAATAACAGTTTTATATCATGTGACATGGGTTTATCTAAATAAACTAATTATTTGACCCAGTCTTGAGTATGAAGGTCTAATTTTGTTATTGTGATAAAAATTATCAAACTGACTAGTTATTTTAATATTCTCAATATAAACAATTATTAAAGTACAATAAACATACATCAATTTTGAAGTATTTTTAGAAACAAACATTAAAAAGTTTGTGGAATTATGGAAGTGTGATGTTAGATATGTTTGCATCTGATTAAGATGATATGCTTAGCTTTTCCTTTTTTTTTCTTGGAAAATTGCAACATTGCCTTAAATTTTTTAATAATAATATAGATGGAACACAAAAAGCAATATGACAATGAGGTTGAGGACCGGTTTCGAATGAAGATCTATGCTGAGAACAAACACATGATTGCCCGTCACAACCAAAAGTATGAGAAGGGGCAGGTGACCTACAAGCTGAAACAAAACAAATATGGTGACATGCTGCCCCATGAGTTTGTCCACACAATGAATGGATACAACAGGACTGCCAAGTAAGTATCCTCTTTAGTGTACTCAACTTTTTTTTTTAATATGTATTCAAATGAGTACTAAACGCACATTGGCAAGTATAATATGTTAGTGAACTCTTCCTAATTAGATACAACTATTGTCTAGTATCAATGTGATAAGGATATTAAATAAAGTTATAAGGAAATTAGGTATGTAATCATTAGATATAATTATAGAACTGTGATTCTATTTTATTTATTTCTAATTTGTTGATTATGTGTTTAGTATACTTAATTAACAAATTAGACCATCTTTTGATATTAACTATTTTAATAGACAAACACTTAAGTCCAAAGTACACAACTAAACTAGCACTAATTTAGCAGTCTATTTAATATTAATATTCCTTATCAATATTTAAAATGTTAACAATATTGAAACATCATAAACACGCTCTCTTGTACTGCAACTCTGGGATCTCCTTTTTAAACAGGCCCAGGCCTAACATTATTGGTTCAGAAGTAGGTACCTATAAAAAATAGTACTAACTACAACGGAACACAGAGACACACACAGATCAACTGATTCTGACAGTGTCTAATTTTCCAGATAAACTTAAATTGTATGCCTAACGTAATAAGGTTGAAAATCTAATAACCCCTCATGCGGCAGAATCTGTAACGACACCCGTCGCTGTGAGACAAATCGCCTGCATTGCATTGCTGCGATATCGATACGCCCCCCTATAGTATTACTCATTCAATTTATTGTTATTATAATACGTGAACTTTGATTATATCCTTTGTAGATATTATTTTTCCGAGTACACGTCTGGGAACAATGCCCGGCATATAGTTTGCGATTGGATAAACACATGGTGGTAACGAATAAACAGTATAAGGGCTATTAGATTAGATTATTAGATCATTCGAGGGGTGAAAATATGACTAATAAAACCATTTCGTAAAGCTTCTATCAAATGAAATTATATTCAATTAGGTAAAGGAATTTCGCGGTGAACACCAACTCCATAATACGAGTAGGTAGGTATAGTAACAGTCTCAACCGCGTCGGTTTACAGATTTGATTCGAAAAATCACTTCCCGTTGCTCTGATTCTGTGAGAGGTATAGATATTCAGTGATTTGTTGGATTTCGTTTAAGAATACATTTTTTCTAAACGGATTACCATATATAAAGTAGTAGGCCTTCAAGTTGTGCCACCTTCTTGTGTTACCCTTTTCTTGGGCAACCTATAGTTACCTATTATTTTCATGTTTGGATTTAGAATTTGGGCAGTACTTATGTACTTATAACATTAGTAATGTTATCATTTGTTTATGTAATTTAATATGTACTAAAATATTTACGCGTATAAATTATTTATTTTTATATATTATGTTATATAATTATATATTTTTTAGTACACGCGATTCAGTCTACTTCTCAGCATTTCTCTTATAGCAGGTGGGCTGGAATCTTTTAGAAATAAGCCCTACCTTTTGTACTCATCTTTTTATTTTATGAGTTGTATATTCTAAATTTTTATTTAGTGTACAATAAATAGTTTATTAAATAAATAAATTAACAAAGATTTCGTTAATGAATATTATAAACACGTCCGATATGATAATATTCGTACGCATACTGCATTAACTTAGCTCTAATCAAATACCTTTCCAAAAGTTAATTCCCCATACGTTTCCAGGCACAACAGAAACCTGTACAACTTGGGCCACGACTCGGTTCGCCCCGCCACCTTCATCACTCCCGCGCACGTCACCCTGCCCGACCACGTGGACTGGCGCAAGAAGGGCGCCGTCACCGAGGTCAAGGATCAGGGCAAATGCGGCTCTTGCTGGTCATTCAGTTCTGTGAGTATCTTTTGGGTCTTTAAGGGTTAGAGGCTTCGCGCCGTCACCTTTATACCTCGCGCACGTCCACGCAGCACACATGCAGCAGAGAACGAGCATAGATTGATAGCTAATGATTGTATATAGAGGATTAAGAAAATTATTTAGTTTGGTTTGAGATACTTCTTTGGATTCACCGTAGTTCACATATCATCACGCCTTTTTTCTCCGAAGGGGTAGGCATAGGTGTTGTCGCTCACATTTCGCCAGATATGTTAAGTTCCCGTAGTTTAAACTTAATTATGTGCTTTACAAACTAGGAGTAAGTAGAGTCTCTAGTCTTACGGCCCTACGTCGCAGGAGAGAAAATGAAACAGTTTGTCTTTTTCACGCTATGATTTTCAAACTATTTCGCTATAGGTAGCGTTTACTGAACCAAAGATAAAAACCCGCAGATAAAGGTTAAAGCAAAAACGCACATTGACAATATTTATCTAGATATCCGCCTCGCGCATCTGTAGTATTTCCGCAGTGTCAAACGAACAATGGAAATTGGTATTGTGTTAACGGATTAATATATATTTTTCTGTTATTTTTGCAAAATAGCTTTAAAAAGAAATAGCAGAAATATTCGACACTATACAAATAAGTCCAACATTGCGGTGGTGAAGTGGACCGACGATCTGTAGGCCTAGCACGGGACGGACAAGTAAAATTCCTGGGGACTAAATTACTCCTTAGGTACCTCTCGCTTTGACGCGAACGAAGAAGCAAGAGGGAATGTGCAATTTTGTCTTCGGGGGACTTTTTTTCGTCCGTGCCTCCTAGTGAAGTTGACAGGAAGTCGCTGGAAGCATAGGGCCGATTTTTATGGAGATCCTTGTGCGAGGTTTATGTCTAGCAGTGGGAGTCTCTTACATGATAATACGAATTTGATACATACATATAATAACGACTATTATCCTCTAAGGGTTAGTCAGAGACTAGGCAAAAGCACCGCAAAAGCAGTCCACTGCCATAGTCTACGCTTCACCAAGCAGTGACTGCACTGTGCTCAGCGTGATAGGTGCGGTGAGCCCGTTGCCGCTACAAGCTATTAGATGGTTGTGCAGTTCGTTTTAGTCCTGAATGATGATGAAACAAACTAAAACCTTAATGGGTTAAAAGAAGCCGATGGTAAAATAGGGAAAATAGCAACAGCTAACACGGTATCAAGGTCAAGTAGTAATTCAGTTAAGGTAAAATAGCGTGAGGTAGGAGCTAAACAATACATACCTATTTAAACCTAATATACTTGTCGCGACCGTGAACGTCAGTGTAGGTTGATTATTAGTAAAATCATGCGTGAACAAAACAAGTGAGGAATAAAGGTTTACATAGTTCACTCTTATTGTAGAACCAAGACCACTTGAACACCTTTGTTTTGTAAATAAAAAAGAAAATAAGAGAGTCTGTCTTGTTTACTTGCATTGTTATAATATCCTCCTTACCTATGAAATTGCCGTTTTTTTCTCGCTTGGTATTTTGTCTGTAACTTTTAAGTTTCAGAGTTTTCTTAAAAAATATTGACCTCCTCTAAAAATAGACCATATTTTTGAGCTCTTTTGATTTGTTTTGATAATTGGTTGTAAATTTAATCATGTTGAAATTGGACACGAAGACAACTCTTTTTAAGTGCCTCCCGAATACATCATTTAATTTGAATATTTTTTATGAAGTGTGATATTACACATATTGCTTAAGCTTGTCTTATGATACATGCCAAATATTATTAACTTTGGATTTGTCGTTGTGAAGAAAACTGAAAAAATGTTAGTATGGAAAATGCAGAGTTCCCCAAAATCTCCATACAAAACACCAATTTCATAGGTAAGGACCTAATAGTTTTGAATTATTACGCAAATTATTTATGCAGCAGTAGGTTTATATTATAGCTAATTGTTTCTCGAGAAAATTGCAAACTTGTAAACCTACTTATTACCTTTTTTCCTGGATACCTATTGTCTCCCACTGCCCGGTGCATGGCTACAAGCGTGCCCTCTGTTATACGGGACTTAAACGTAGGTATAAGACGAAAAGTGGGTAAATTTCATGTAATGGAAATAAAGTATCTACTTCAGTAAATAACTTATATATTGAAAAATGATTCATCATTACCTAATTGTTTCGACGAATAAAGCTACCATATAACCCAAATTAATCAGCTGTTGTTGCATATTCATAGGTATTATTAACTCAGCCGCGTTAAGTTTGCTATTAATCACCTGGTGGTGCGGAACAACAATATTTTGATTGAATTTTGCATTTGGATGACCCATTGGCCTGCTAACTCATTTTGAACTGTATTTGTTTCTCCCCTAGGCGCTGAAATTGCTTACACATAATTAGGTTTTGGTTTCATTCAACATAAGGTACTTTTCAAACACTTTATAAAGACAAAGCAGCACATTCTTAATCTAAACAAACTTATTTTTATGCTTTCAGGCAGCTATATAAACACTTCCTTTATTATCATATAAGTACTAAAGCATATTATTAAGAGATAGAGATGTCATTACAATCTTTGCAAAATAAAACGGAATAAAACCATAACACATTATGCAGATATTGTGCCAAAATATGAAATTTGTCGGAATCGTGGATAATATGTTGAATGTTAGTATCGCATATTATGAATGCTCATCCGCAGACGATTACAAGAGGCGAATAAGAGATAAAATGTTAGTACTATGCGAAATTGAACCTTATAGCCTTGTTCTACCTACTTTAATAATTTATACACGCAAGACTTTCTCGATATCTAGTTAGAACCAGTTCTTGACAGCTTCTAGACATTAGGTCAAGTTTATTAACCTGCTACAACTCGGTAAATGATGTTTTCATTCCAGTCGTATGAAAACATCGTTCTTGTCGTATGACGGAGTCACAGATAGGCGGATGTTTGAAAAATGTCACGGCGACTTTTGATCACGCCTCTATTCCTGGAAGGGTAGACAGAGTTAATTTTAAAAAAGGGACATCGTTCTTGTCGTATGACAGAGTCACAGAGAAAGCGATGTTTGAAAAATGTCACGGCGACTTTTGATCACGCCTCTATTCCTGGAAGGGTAGACAGTTAATTTAAAAAAGGGGGGGCGAGCCTGTTACCGTGCACTGGGCAGTGTGACGCAAGCGATATCTATACAGACCTACATATAATAAAACTGTAGAGGTCGACTGTCTGAAAAAAATGGTAAAAACTAAATCAGGGGATGTAAAAAGAGAGAAAATACCAAAAAATTATTTTTATTTTATTTTTTGTTTCTCTGTCGGTTTGTCTGCTTGTGCGGGCTAATTTCCGAAATGGCTGGACCGATTTCAACGAAAATTTTCATGGTGATACCTTATATCTCTGGTCAATATTTATTCAAACTCAGTGGTACAGGCGGTGGCATCGATCTGGCTCCCGAGCAGTGTCGTCCATCCTAATTTGGCTATCGCTGATTATAAGAAATTGATAATTGGAGTATTTGTTGAAATTTTTGACTCAGTCATTCCCTCCAACAGACGGGAGCCCTAGAAGGCCAACACTTCCGCAAGACCGGGTACCTGGTGTCCCTCTCTGAGCAGAACCTGATCGACTGCTCCAACAAGTACGGCAACAACGGCTGCAACGGCGGGCTCATGGACTACGCGTTCAAGTACGTGCGCGACAACCGCGGCATCGACACCGAGCAGAGCTACCCCTATGAAGGCATCGATGATAACTGCCGGTGAGTCCTCAACACACTTCTATAATTCTTTTATCCTTTTTTAGTTTAAACTAAAATATCTACCAAGGGCCAGCTTTATGATCCGTTGTAAGTTAAACAAATGGATAGATAGTCATACACCCAATTGCAGAAACGAACTTTAAAATTTAATGTCGGCATTATCTCTAATGCTCCATTAAATTTATTCATTGAAGTGTCAACAGAACACCTTAGCGTAGTTTTTACGTTGCACAAAACGACATTAGCTAGAACTGTTTTGTGTGACAACCTTAAATTTAATAAACTTTAAAGTTTTAATCTCATTAACAAATGTCGTCCTTAAAAAATCTTAGTGCAACTGAGTGATAGTCAATTAGATAATACTCAATTTGTGACGTCAGTTTTACCAATTAAACATTAGCTGTGCAATCTATTCTCAACAACTGCTATTTTCTTTAGTGCAACATTTCATAAGCCTTGTTCGGACTAGCTAGTATTTTAGACGAATGGCTAGTAATTTCGTAGCTGAACGTGTCTGAACTCCAATAATTGTGACGAGTTGTTTAGTAAGGAGTTTAGTCTAGTCAATCCATTTTATTCTATTTTTCTTTAGTCGAGTGGCGAGTAATTCAGTAGCTAAACGTGTCTGAACACAAAAAAAATTGTCGAGTAGTTTAGTAAAGGAGTTTATTGCGAACGATTTCTGGGCGGTAGCGATAGCGAGCCATCTAGCCCACTGACTGTACTAAAACAGTGCGAACGATTTTTGGGCAGTAGCGAGTATTTTAGTTACTAAATTACTCGCCACTATACTAAAATACTAGCGCAGTCCGAACAAGGCTATAGTGGTTAAATGTCTTTCAACTATCTGTAGCTACAACAAATGGGTAGTTTTTAAAATATTCGTCATCAGCCTATATACGTCCCACTGCTGGGACAGGCCGTCCTCATGGAGAAACTTATGAGGAGTATGGGCCGTAACACCACCACGCTGGCCTAATGCGGGTTGGTGGGTAGAAACGGTCACAAATGCGATCGGGATCAACGGCTTAACGTGCCGTCCGAAGCACGGAGGAGCTCGAGATCAGTCTTGGTCACCCATCCACCGCCTGACCATGGCGAAGGTAGCTTTGTTTTCGTTCGAAGCCAAAGCGCACTGACCACTACGCCACCGAGCTCCTCACCGAGCTTTTAAAAAATAGGAACCCGGCATTAGTTCTTTTTAAACATTTGACGATCTTCCCTCTAACCTCGAAATGGTTCTCCCAGCTACAACCCCGACAACTCCGGCGCCGACGACACCGGCTTCGTGGACGTGCCGTCGGGCGACGAGCAGAAGCTGATGGAGGCCGTGGCCACCGTGGGGCCCGTCTCCGTCGCCATCGACGCCTCGCAGGGCTCCTTCCAGTTCTACTCCTCCGGCGTCTACTACGACGAGAACTGCTCCTCCACTAACCTGGATCATGGAGTAAGTGCACTAGTTACTACACAACTGTTGTCTTCGTCGTCTCCAGCTTATTATTTGACCACTACACTCCTAAGGAGGGCACTTGTTCCTTGAATTAAATCTATACCTACGATTAAAAAAAAATCTGAAAATTTTATGAACACGAAAAGTGATGAACTGATTCAATAAATTCTGGTTATTAGTCATATTTTTATATAATCATTATTCGTCGACATTCATAACGTCAGGTCATTACTCATTTTATAAGTAATTGTAGCATGTAGCATGTTTTACTAATTCAGTAAATAATATAAATATTATATGTACCTACATACATTAATTTATATTAACGTTTTAAATTGCGACGAAATCGGCAACATATCAATATGTTTTAATGAGCAAAACAATAACATTGACTAATGTACAAATGTTATCAAAATACAGAAATGAAGTGCAACTCAATATCGCGCGTGATTATATTGCAGTTATCAATTACATGCACACTACTATCGTATAAACAGATAACGCCTGTTTAATTGATAACGTCCAACAAACTTATTAATTACATAATTTCATATTTGTATGTATTTATCGGATCTGAAATTAAAGGTGTATAGTACGTCTCAATCCAAGTTGCCAAGCCAAGGTAAACAAAAAAGTCGACTTACCGAATTTGTTATTCAATAATCACACTTTTTACATGGACATTGGCACGTAAATATAATTAACGGTAACAATTCTTGTCCGTTTCAATTGATTTCAATTACCTATTTATAGTCATCACAAAACATTTTAGAGATGAACCATTACCTTTGTTTTGTTTACCTTTTGGAAACTTGGATTGAGATGTACTATAGATACCATTGGGTACACGGGCTGAAGGCCTAGAAGCCAGGGCCGGTAAAATAAATAATAAAAAAAAACATTGGGTACACATGTCAATAACGTTAAAAAAAATTGAACAAGTGGAACATTTACTACTTACGAACTTTAAAATTTCATTCAATATGATTAATAGTTATACCAAGGTACTAGGTATTATTTCATTACCAATTGAAGGCGTGTTTAGAAATAGAGGGAACGAAAGGTAGCTGTAATCGATGATATGTAATTGTAGCTTTTATATATAGCGCGCGGCGTAACAAGACCCTTAATTAGTACTACTGTAATTCTAAACTTATGATCTACGAGGAAGTTCCCATAGAACAAAATGTAAATAGTAACACCCCTTGCAAGGTATAACGATAGTTACGTAGGCACTTAACCCAAACTATCGCTTTCTGTATCGTATCTAATTTATACTCTGTGGTATCGAGCTAATAATGATGTTGTACAGGTGCTGGTGGTCGGGTACGGAACCGACGAGAAGGGCGGGGACTACTGGCTGGTGAAGAACTCTTGGGGCCGCACGTGGGGCGCCCTGGGCTACATCATGATGGCCCGCAACCGCAACAACAACTGCGGCATCGCCACCGCCGCCTCCTACCCCCTCGTCTAGACCAGCCATAGACAACGCTCACTTGCTTCGTAAAAAAAAATTGTCTCAAAATTTAGAATCCCTTTTTGTTTGTACCGTTTTGTACGTTCAGCAATAAATTAACTTGCCAACGTCAATGATTCTACAAGTATTTTATTTATGTATTTTAATTAGAAAGCAAGTTAAAAAGCTCTTTAGTAAGGCTGTTAGTTAAGCTATGTATTATGAAACTTCATGTTTCGGTAGTGATGCTAAATTCTGCTATTTAACAGCTACGTTGATCGTGAATAGCTTTTTTTATAAGTAGTATGAGTACTGTCATTCCATGACCCCTGTATGCCATCACTCATCGAAGTAATGTAACCTTAGCTGTACACATAAGTCGTGTGATAATAGTGTAATATTGCAAATAAGTGTAACTGTTAAGGATTATGAATAAATCTATATTTTTATTAAAATTGTAAATTTTTTATTATGTTATTTTATCCTAGTCGAAAAATATTAAGGCAGCTACCTACCTACCTATCCACAGATTAGATTTATTCTGAACGCATTAGAATATAGCTTTCTTAGATATTTATCAGGCTATCATTACATCTTAATTCCATCTAAGTAATTACATTATGTATATGTAATATAGTTTTTAGTCCTTCGAGCCGGATTTCATCCAAAACAGGTTGAATGCTCCAAGTAAGCAACCATCATCAACCTTGGACAATGTATAAATATGATGATTTCCGCAGCAAAATAAGCTGAAGCCATATTGCGATATTTTGCCCGCGATTTGCTACGTAATTTTGCGAAAGCCATTGACCATACGATATACCTAATAATAGACTTATAATTGTTATTCTGTCTGCCACTCGGTATCTACGTATGGGCAGATTGCATTCCGTGTTCATATATAGGAAGCACGTGATGAGAAATCGCTGGGTTAGCGACCTGCTAACTGCGACGCAAAAATGCTTAATAGGTATCTACACAATCTAGTTTTAGTAAAATAATTATGTGCTTTAATTTACTTGTTACATATTGCTGTGTTTGAAAAATTACTGAGTAAAATAATATGCATATATATAATAGTAAAATAATAGGTATATATTATTATATTATATCTCTGCTTTGCCTGATGGTTGACTGTTAGAGAGCGATATTAGTCGTTAAGTCCGCCATGTGTAATTTTTTATGGAATGGACATCAAAGCTTAAATAAATAAATAAATATAATTACTTGGAAAAAATTTCATTTCATCAAAACATTGATAACAAACAAAGCGCAAAATTTCTTTGAGGAGTTATGCAGTATTTTCTATCTCGACAAAACGTTACCTACTTGAAATGTACACATACGTATGTAGGTATATCCTTTGTTTGATATGAAGCGTTATAGCTAGGCATACGTAATACGTAACTAACACGTGATACTATTTATTTACATCATAGACACCAACACCAAAACATATTAGTTACGTATGTACATATTTTTCTCATCCTTATCACCAATAGTATTATTCCGATATCAGGTTATAAGTAGTGTTCGTCACCCTCGACCTTAGTAACTCTATTGTGATTCCAGCTCCGTAATCAGCTGTTAACTACGCAGTAATGTCATACAGTTTATTACGAAGCTAATTGATGTAACCAGGAGCCTTTTTTAGTAAGATACCGTTATTGCACAAGTGACATACAACTATATACCTACCTGCTATAGGTAAGGTAGTTATAGTCGAGGAAGTTCACCACTTTTTTAAAAACAACTTTTTACAAACATTATAAAGTGAAAACAGACATTTATAATTTAACTAAAACAAAGGTAGGTTTTTTTTTTTTTTTTTTTTCTGGAATGATAGAACATTGTTACTAATTTCAACGCGGTGCTATTCACTACACTTTGTTGAAAATCCGTTGTAATATTTATTTATTCATTACATTGTAGCGTTTTCAGTGTACAATTTTGATATTATTGTGAAAAGATATACATTTAGATATATATTTTTATATATATATATATTTAAATAAAGTGTAAGAAGTGTAAGTGCAAATGTAAAAGTGACAGCAAAGGTAGGTTAGGTGACAGCTTTGCCGAACGTCCCGATTTTGACAGGACGTCACAATTAACTGAAAATTAAATAACACTAGGTACCAACCCATCTCTGCCCTTGTGTGTCGTAAAAGGCGACTAATGAACTTAGAACTGCACAACCATCCAATAGCTTATAGCGGCGACAAGCTCACCACCTGTCGCGCTGAGTGCAGTCACTGCTTGGTGAAGCGCGGACTATGGCAATGAACATTTGCGGTGGTGTTTTGGCCTAGTCTCTGACTAACACTTAGGTGATAAAAGTCGTGATTATATGTATGCGTGTATATTTTTATGGCAAATTTTTTGTTGTGTTAACGTTTTTTTAAATTTATAATCAGCCTAGGAAATGACTCAACACCACCTGATGGTAAGCAGTAGATAAGTCCATATGCGATGCTAGGGCAGCACCAAAGGATGCAGGCCTAGCGACCTCCACCTGCTGGCTCGTAAAATACCTTTTCACGCCTCTTTTGAAGGAACCCATGCTGAAGATAGGGAACACGAGTGCCGGTAGAAATTTCATGATCTGGATGTAAGAGCAAAGATTCCCTAATTCTTTTAGTACGCGCGGGCAGAGGCAAAAAGGCGGGCGGGGGAGGACGCGGAAGTATTTAAAAACATCTGAACCTGTACTCCAAAAACTAATTCGTGATTCGGACGCGATTCGCAGATACATTAGTGTTCAATTTTAGACAATTGATAAGCAAATAGTGACACGAAACGAAATAGGGCGTCGTCCGATTATCGTATAATTTTTTTGTGGTATAGTCTATCCATTTTGATCTGAAACAAAATGTAAACAAACCATAAAAAGGGTTATTTATGAAGTCGTTACTCATTGTCGAAAGGTTTTATCAAAAACATACGATTATTTAATATTTAATTATTACAAACTTTTTAAATAATGTAAATTAAGTAATTACTTGTCACCTTCAATAATTTTTGGTATTTTTACTTCAATGTTATATTTTTAACGTAATTACTTCATTACACAAATAAAATAATGTTTATTTTCAATGACGATATTGGTATATTAAATACGCCTACTCCTTTTAAATTTTTTGTATAAAAAATTAGATCCCATATTATTTTTGTCCCAGAATTGGATAAAAAGTTTGAGAACCACAAATTCTTTGTTTACATTTTGTCTCAGATCAAAATGGATAGAGTATAGATCTTGATCTAAACTAAATAATTAAATCTAGCAACAATGGTAGGTTTTGAAACAGATATTAAATCGGAGGTCGAAGCCATTTGATTATTAATTATGGTGGGAAATGAACACAAATACCAATCATTAAACTGGTCTATTGCGCGCCAATATTTGTCATCCCCACCAAGTATCGTAGCAAGTGAACAACGTTTTAGTGGGACTGGTCTGATACGACCCGCAAGTTGCCTACCATCGTGCTTTCTACTATTCGGAGAAAAAGATTGCAGACGAGTATTTACTATGTATGATAAGACGTGAATTGGTAAAGATGAAAGACATGCTTTGTTAAAAGTACGGCAAGTAGAAAAAAAGGTCCAGATCACCTAAATATGTACAAGATATGATATTAAGTAGTACCTTCCTAAGTGGGTAAATATTATATTTACCTCATATTGATTGTTATAGTACCTACTTAGTAGTAGTCACAGCTCGTTAGCAGTAACTATTCAATTTCCCCAATTTTTTAACTTTATGCAAAATGAGTTACGGTTGAAAATGGAATGACTGTTACTCTGGATCAAAACACAAATCTGCATGGCTTTTTCGCTAACTAACCTCACTTAGAGAATAAGAAATATTTATTTTGTCATGAAACTATTTGTGCGTATCCAAATCGTCATTTAAATTTCTATCTTGTAAATGAATAGTGTCTTGTTATATCGTAATTGGGACTAACGCCCTACATTACTACGCTTAATCTAATTAATTTATTGGTAACAGTCACAAAGTAGCACTCTAAACATTCATGAAAAAACTCAAGTTGAATAAAATCTAAGCCATTCTTATCAAACAATCCTATTTCAATGATTAGTGTAGAAAATGAAACAATGACTGACAGAGACATCGTTTATATTGTAAAAACAAAACTATACACACTTATTATTACAACTATTATTTACACATTACCTATGATACATCTATAAACCACTCAAGATATGGGATTATACAGTACTATAAAAAATAATAACAATTATGTATTTTAAAATGAAATCATCAATTATTGTAATACCGCCGCCTAAAGACAGTATTATGTACAAAAATCACGAACCTATCAAATTAATGCAATATAATTTACTGCATTGGTATTTTTTTATATTATCTGATCAAAACACCATTATTTTGAACGTTTATTTACTCTTAATATCTGAGCTTCTTTTAATAAGTGCCCAAAGGCGAGAATAACTTATTATTATTTCGGCATAAGCCTTTTACACTAATTTTATATATTTTATGTACATTAACCTGATAATCTTAAAATAATGAAGAGATATTCTTATAATATAATGTTATAATTCTAGGAGGTTTATACCAACCGACATTATCCTAGAACACAGATACCATGTTATAGCAGCAGATTCAAAGTTCAAATTCATTAATTGATTTATCTTAATCAACCAGATTCTGAGTATAAACCTCTATGATAAAAGAATATTATTTTATAATTACCTGTTTTAATATACAGTCAACTGCAATAAAATGTAGCCACTTCTGTTCTTATTAGGATGCAATAAGGTGCATATTTGAATGAGATTGTGTACATATTAGTGCTCGTGACTGTATGTATGTTATTGTGTTTATTATTGCAACTATTGGATAGGTACAGTCACGTGAACTATATAAATTTTTTACCGAAACTGCAGTGCGAGCATAGAATTCGCCATAAAGTATTCGTCCCTTTCACTTCTTAGTATTATCGAATTTATCGACAATTGTCGATCTTAGACATCAAATTTTGCTTATCGAAAGTTCTATGCTCGTAGCGCTGTTATTCTATTTAAAGCAAATTTTAAGTGGCCAACATACGTCTCTAAAATCAGGGGCAATATCGGGGCAGTTTGTGATGGGGATAAATCGCCCTTTAAATCGGCTTAGTCTACACACAAAAAATCGTTACGATTTGCACGCATCGTTATCCTTCACACGATGCGATCTAGGAAGCGATTTATGGCGCTCCCCAAACTGCCCCGATATTGCCTCTGATTTTCTGTGACAAGAATGACTTTGACAGAATACATATAAGCGAGAGACACAAAAAAGATTAATAGTTTTTATAGGGAACGGGAGATGAAAATGAAAAGTGTTTATTTACTTTCACGTGACTGTACCGCTTAGAAATGTATCTTATTAAAAATATAGATTATGGAGTCACAAGAAATATTAATCTTTTGACGATAAGTGTGACCCTTTGACCACGGCTCTGAGAAGTACCGAGTTCAAACAGACAAAGTCGTATTCCTCACCTACTTATGTTATCAATCATAAGACAGATCGTTTGGCACAAAACGGCACCATTTTGAGCCTCTATTCCACACACTTATACCTAACTCACTGTAGTTATATGTACAAAATCTACAAGTGGTGCTTATGGTATATAAATAGATCTAACCAAATTATTTTACAGATTAATTACCGCGTAGGTAATAACCGGAGCAACAAAAGATAATCCAACTACCAAAGTTATAAATTCAAAGTAATTTATTTAGATTACTACTTTAAAAAGTATTGAATAATCAAAATGTCATCAACAACTTTTAGAGTCAAGTAAAATCAACAACTGGTCAGACTACTGTAACTCCTCAATAACTTATGTCTAAAGCATTAAGGATGAAAATCGATTGAGGAATTTCGATTGTTTTGTAAAGTTATGTTCTGTTGGTAATTTTGATCAAACATATACTTAGTACATTTATTTGTTATTGCGCATATTGGCACAATTTATCGAACATAAATAATATTTATTTGTTAATACACCAAATGTTCTAAATTAACATCAAATAATGTTATGCAATTACCGTATTAATCACGCATCAAATTGTCACTGGTTCGAGATACAAACATTAAACTATAATACATTTTAGGTTCTTACTCGATTGTTACAGAGATAGAAACCACGACGACTAGCAAAATATACTTAATTAAATACTTAAAGGAATTATAATTAAAATACATGATTGTATTCAGTATGAGTAACTTTAAAAGACAAGAGTGAGTGATGTATGCAACTAAATTAGTACACTTAACCAATTGTGAATACTGTTTTTTTATATCACTTTTACAATCAAAATTAGTTTTTATAACACATTATTATTTTGAACGGTATGAGGTAAACGCAGTTGTTACCGCGGTAGTAAGAAATCTGCAGGTATTACCCAGGTAAGTAATATTACCTGCGTTTACCTTAGCATTGGTTACACTGATTTGGGTAGGTGTGACAGATTTTTTCTGTTGACAGTTTATCGAATCTAGTCAAATCTAAAAAAACCAAATGGCTGTTGACGTTACCGATTTTTTTTTTGGTAAAAATAACACAACCTATTTTTTTACTATACTGAATACAGTCAAGCTTGTAGACCTAGCGCCGGAGAAATAAAGTCCCCAGAGACAAAATCTTTGTTCACATCAAAGCGTGAGGCGGCAAGCAATTTTGTCTCCGAGAAATTTTTCCCTTCGTTCCGTGCTAGGCCTTCTGGAGTGTGTCGTGGGGAGACGACTATTTCTTTTTGGGTTTCTTGGGGTTGCGCGAGCGGCTCTTGGCCTTGCAGAGCGGGCAGATGGGCGCGTTGCGGTGGATCTGCTGGTGGCACGACAGGCACGACTTCATCGGTGGCGGTTGTTGCCTGAAGTAGACTTACGAGGTTACTAACGTAGTATCATCACGCCTTTAGCCCCTAGGAGGGTAGGCGTTATAGGTATCCAGGAAATATATCTACATCTACCTATAGGTACAGAATATCATTCGGTAAAAATTATCGCATAAAGCAGAGCCTGTTGAGACATGCTACTGTGGGCTACATCCACATAATCTTCAAACATAATATATTAGTATATACTGTACAGTATAAGATCAATACATATAATAAAACTGAAAGAGTTGAATGTATATACATAGAAAAAAATGCTTAAAACCAAGACAGGGGGATGTAAAAACACCATAGCAACCGCGGACAAAGTCGCGGGCACCAGCTAGTATTCAATAATATGTAATGTACAAACTAATCTAATTTATATACAAATTATTTACATCTATCTATAAACTAAATACATTAATGTATTAAGAATATATTTAATATAAACGTATTAGTATATATTTAGATGTAAATAAAGTACAGTTTAAATTAATTTAATATGTATGAAGATAATGTGGAAGTAGCCCACACTAAAAATGCATGGAGTCCTAATTTAAGGTAACTTTCAGTTGAAATTTATTTGTGTCAGTTTATGACTAAATAGTGTGAACACCGTGCAAGCTATTTTAGTTCTTATCACATGTTAGTATGAATCGACTTTTGAATGTGACTCTACTTGCCAACAGGAAAATCATCCTAAGAGACCGTTTACAAAATTGCAGCATAAAACACACTTAATTGCCATAATTGTTTTATCGACGCTGATTGCTATTTCTTGCAGAATGAGTAAGTACTAGAAATGACAGAAATAATCAAAAACTTTTTAGTGAGAGTTCATGTAGACTATACAAGATTGTGATGATAAGTAGAATAGAAAATTGTATTGTCTATACTTCAATGAAATTAAAACGTATATTGTTTAAATATTTTTATAAGTGCTGTGCGTGAGGAGTGCCCTAGCTATGAGCGAGCGCTACGGTAACAGCTGACGGGGCGGGCCAGGCCATATGCTTATTTATTTATTTAGCAGTATATTGTACCAATCTCTTCCCTTGGGTGTCGTAAAAGGCACGTATGTACTTAGAACTGCACAGCCATCTAATAGCTTATAGCGGCGACGGGCTCACCACCTGTCACGCTGAGTGCAGTCACTGCTTGGTGATGCGCGGACTATGGCAATGGACTGCTTTTGCGGTTAGGCTAATAGTTCTTATTTCATTTGTCGTCTTTTACGACACTCAATGGAAGATATGGCAAAACAATAACCTAAACAACATGAATTCCAATAATTTGGGGAACTACTAAATAAATAAGACATACTCATTCCCAAATAACTGGTGAGTTATCTGTTAATAAAAAGGTGATAACTGGTTTCCAAGTACTGAGCAGATAAACTGTATTTTACGAGAAGCGGTTGGTATATATCAATATAAGACAGTTATTGTTCATGCTTTAAATTAAGAAACCTGAATCAGTAACAAGTTTTCATAATATTTATGAAAAATGAGAATATTTTTCGTAAATATTAATTTTTCTCATGAAACCATGAAATGAAAGTTTTAATAGAAGAAAACTTTAGTAGTCTTAGTCTATCACATAACAAGTTACACACATTTACGTTAACGCAGCATCAAACATAAAATAATAATAAAAAACCAATATTAAAATTAAAACAAAGAACCTAAAATAAATTAATAGTTTTTGAACAATGGACGCTGTTGTTATATAAAAAAGTGTCCAATGAACAAAAATAAGGCTCTTATTTCATAACTATAGTCATAACCACAATCTTTTCATTTGACATACAAGCATCGGGTTTCAATATTTTATTAACAGATTGAGAATCATTAATCTTAGATTGGTTGCTAAGCCCATCTACTCTACAATATAACCACTAGCTTTTGCCCGCGACTTCGTCCGCGTAGAATACTTTAGAGATAGTGTGATGTACCCACCAACCTGCATTGGGCCAGCGTGGTGGTGTTACATTGGGCCAGCGTGGTGGTGTGGTGGAGGAAGGCCTGTCCCAGCAGTGGGACGTATATAGGCTAATGACCATGGTATATACCCTATAGCTTTCCTCAATAAATAGATATTCAATACTGAAATATTTTTTTCAAATTGGAACAGTAGCCTCAATTGGTGGAATTGAAAATTTACTCCTACTCTATTATTAGAATCAAAGTTCATAGTGGCGTAATTTGTCCTTCATATTTCTGGGAGGCGTTATTTTTTTTTAAATTCACCCGCATGGCACCCGTTCCCATGGGAATGTCGGGATAAAAGGTAGCCTATGTCCTTTCTCAGGCTCTAGCTAGACTATCTGTGTACCAAATTTCGGTTAAATTGGTTCAGTAGTTTTCACGTGAAAGCGAGACAGACAGAGCTACTTTCGCATTTATGTAAAAAGAGGGAAAACACCAAAAAAAGATGATATTTTTTTAAATTTTTTGTTTTTCTGTAAGTTTGTCTGTTTGTATGGGCTAATCTCCGAAATGGCTAGACCGATTTCAATGAAATTTTGCATTTTTTTTTAAATTGGGATAGCACATTAAGCCGTTGGTCCCGGTCGCTATTGCAACTGTCATTATACAGCAATTATCATTGGACCAATTTCCAATATTTTTGCCATTCTCAATCTGTGTGTCTCTGATCTGTTTGTGTATCTGTTTCTGTTTGAATGCGCGCGCATTCACATATTGAAAACCGACCATTATCACCGTATGTCAAGTAAAAAGAGGGTGTAATCTAGACTACAGTTACCAAACGTAATCGACATAGGATCGGGTATAGGAGAGGAGTAAAGTAACGTAATAGAACATAAAGAAGCGAACCTCAGCGAGACGGTAATGAAATCTTGGTCGAGAGCAGACCTGAACGCGGGCGGCGGCGGCGGCGGCTTGCGCGGCGCCGGCGCCAGGAACGCGGCGGGCCGGCTCGCCGCCGCGCTCAGCGGGGGGAAGCGGCTACGGCACAAGTATCATTACATTATAAATACTATATAAGTATAATATCCTCCTATATTTGTCCGTCATCTGGTTTCCATAACACAGGCATTAGATGTCTAGTATGGGCCAGTTGATAGGTGTGAATGTCTGAAGATATTTATTTTATTTATAATACTCTTTATTGCAATTGAACAATTTTACAACTTCATGGTAAAAACAATGTTTGCAAGGGAGGACTTATTCACTAATTGGAATGTCTTCCAGTCAACCCATTAACGACAGTAATAGCAGTTATAAGTAGGCGACGAAAATGCAACAAGAATACACACACATACATTAACTTATAAATAAATAAAATAAATATCCTCAGACATTCTAACCGCCTCTCTGGTCTAGTGGTTCACACCACCGGGTGTTGATCGGGAGGTCCGGGTTCGATTCCCCATGGGGGCGGAAGTTTTTCTGCTCGGTTTGGTTGGTGGTAGGGCTTCCAAGCCCGCCTGGCTAGCTACTACCGTCTTACTTAAATCTGTCGCCATAATAACAATAATAATAGCTAGTTCCTCTGTTGTTGAGGATTACAGGTGAAGCTGGCTTCCACCTTCGGCCTTATCGTCACTTACCATCAGGTGAGATAAGCTTACCTGTCATATGTAAAAAAAAAAAAAATTCACACTTATCAACTAATCCCATTGTAGGCAACTAAATGCTGCTTGTGTTATGGATACCAGATGATGGACAAATATATTTAATAGATAAATATCCTGAATATATATAAATATGTATAAACAATAATAAACGTCCAAGACTGGAGAAGTAATGTCTGAAAATTTATCACTTCCGGTCGCTATTGCGACTGTTTCTACCCACCAACCCATACTCCTCATGTGTTTCTCCATTTGGAACGCCTGTGCCCAGCAGTGGGACGTATATAGGCCATTGTCATTTATTTCAGGGTATTTCATTTCTTTTACGTTATTTATGTGCATTAGAATTCTTTGAATGTTAACATTATGTAGAAGTAACAGAATGATATGATTCTATAAAATTTTTGGGCGTCCCTACAGCAGGTATTTATGTTTCTGGTCAGGCTATAAATTACTCCTGATTTTCACAGCTGATACTATGGATACTGGTGATGTCTGTATGATGTCATGGCGTACAATCCACATTAGTTTTAATTACACCATTAATTTTATAACTTTAACTTCCCAAAGATTTAAAGAAAATTCTGTTAAACACCTTTGTATATTGTAGTTTATTCACTAAGGCGAATTCAACCAAAAGTCCACAAGTAAAACATATATGAGTACTAACTCAGGTGTGATAGGACTTCCCTCCTCCTCATGCAGGTCGGGCAGCCGGTCCAGCCCGAGGCACTGACGCCGCAGCAAGTCTACCTCTGCCTTCAACGGTCGGTAGTCTTCATGCAACCGAGACGCATTTGATAGTTTACGGGTCATACTCTCTTCTGTTTGCTTTATCACTGTCTCCATCTGGAAATTTATGATTAAATTTACTTTATTTTCAAAAACCAATTGTAACTATTACTTACTTGGAAAATGAACAGCCACATATCTTGTATGTATTAAATTAAATAGTGAAATTTTCAATTTTTAATTCTTACACATGGCAACTATTAATTTCTCCCAGGGCAACTTCACGTGCAAGGGACATGATGTTTGCATGATTATTGCAAGATTATTGCATGCATGATTATTTGCATGCATTCTTAGTGCATCGCCGGTGCGTATTTTAGGGTAAAATTTCACCAGATTTGCGTTGGCAGCGCGTTACAGATGCGTATTACGCGCGTTAAATGTCACATGAAAGTATTTTTTATGCATTATGTCAGATATTAATTTTGTAGGATTTTGTTTTCATGCTAAAATGACTGAATTACAATCACATAGCAGAACATTCTAAACCAATATTATTATCTTTATATACATGAACCACCATTCTCTAATGTAAGTAAAAATAGTCCTTCCACAACTAAGGTAAATAAACAGATAGAATGCTTCCACCAGTCTGCCAACAATAGCAACTCCTTGAACAAACAAACAATCTGCATGCCCAAGCTCTTATTAGATATTTATAGGGTTGTTAAGTGGTACAGATGATCAATTGAACATATTGTAACAAGAATGAGTATACTGACTAATCAAATAGATTAGATCTGAATATAATTCTGACATTATATAATTAAAATGTAGTTTATGCATAATATTTTCATTCAATGTTTTAATTTTCTTATTGTATTTGGGGTTATTCCTGTCATAATTAGTTTATAAAAATTTGCCTTATTTTCAAATAGCAGGCTTCAGAAATATTATTATTATTATTATTAATTGACAGGCTGGCAGTTGAAACAACTGATAGTCGCCTGTATCCTGTTATTCTTTTGCGTGTTTATCTAGTCTGTTTTTAAATTGGTTGACAGTTTCTGCTGATATTATTTCTGCTGGCAATTCATTCCATGCCTCGACAACTTGATTCCCAGAAAAGTTCCTAAAAGTAACTAAATAAATAGTAAATAGTAATCGTAAATAGTAATCTAAAACCTTTAAAAACATTTTAAATTCATTATTACTATTTTGATGCATAGATTTATTTATGGATCATAGAATCAAATCAAGGAATAAGAAAACTTAACATCCTTGACACGCATATAAAAAGAAGAACAGAAATCATTAACATGATATTTTGGTAAAAAATTTAATAAGTAATCTTTTCAATATCCTTAGCATTGAGAATCTGCATAATTTGTTAATGTATATTATACTAACAGCATTAATATCAGCATGAATTTGCCGCAACTCCTCAACATGGCTCATTTTTTCTTGCTGTAATAATTCCATCTCTCGCTTGTACTGTGCGAGGCACCGGCTCTCTTGGTCCCCACTCCGAACTTCATTTAGGATGCTCCTTTTTAACCTCTCCAGTGTAATCGTCTTATTTCTTGAAACACACAGTATTATATTAATCGTCGTAGGGTTAATTTATTTATTTATTTATACTTTATTGTACATACAACATAAATATAGAAACAAAAAATTATAAAATTTAGTCTATCAACAGAATTTATAAAGTTAAAATGTTAATGATTTTGGATTTATATAGTGAAATAAACATGTAATAAAAAATATTGCATATAACCCATATCAGTATAAAGTTATTGGAAAGGCTTGGATATATAGACGATAACATGAGAATATGAAAAATTTCGTCTCAAGTGTTTATTGATCCGAGTCTACAGGTGCGATGTAAATGCTTTTTGAACTATTTTTATAACAAATATTTGAAACACCTTATTTCCTTCATAGCTTCTAACTTGTGATATATTTCGCGCTCGTTTTCTGCGGTCATTTCTTGTATACTTTCTTAGAACAAATTAGATTTTATAAAAAAAATTTAACGAAAACAGCAAAAATAATCCGCGGACTCCATTCACAATTCTTTTTTACTCTGTACATAGACAATATTTTAGTGTTGTACGCAAATTGGTCTCTATATCCCACAGAACGAAGCGGAGCTTTATCCATAGATAAAACTATTCAATTACAAAAACTTGTTTTCCGCTGGGACAACGCGCACCAAGATTTAAAATTTGTGAAGCTTACTCTAAATAATAAACTGCGAATATATGTTATTTAATTTTCTTTTAATGCTGTATAACCCACGGAAATAAGCTAATATGCGCATTATTAATTATTCAGATAGCTGCTCGATTAAGTTTTTAAAGGAGAATCATTTATTTTTATTTTCGTTCTTACATTATAAAATTGACTTATACTTTTTCTATAAGTTTTCGTCATCAAATGCCTCAGAGTAAACAGAACTGGAGTAGCCTTTGTCTAACATTCCCCTCTGCCAAATGCACAAGCATCGGATGCTTGCACGTTTAATAAAACTAGTTGAGCCGCCATTTTGACAGCCATAACATTGTAAACGTTGCGGCGAACAGAGCTCCCGCAAAAATGCCTGCCGGTGCTGTTTTTTGTTGTAAAAATAAATAGAAAACATCGAGTATGCTAAAAGATGGTGTCACCTTTTATTTGTATTTAAAATTTTTAAGATTTCATGATTATTTACTTCATTATTTCATGTTTTAGAATTCTACGATTTCAAATTTCGAACGCTAGTCTCGTGGGGAGTGCGGCTGTGACGTTGTCAAAACGCACACCCCACGTGACTATTTTAAGCGTGTGTGTGCGTGAAATTTAAATTTGTGTGTCGAATTATGCATGTGTGCATTTGTAAAAACGGCTGGCTTTGAGTGTAGTGGTAACCTCACCCCCCGCAAGAAATGGCAGAAAAAAATGTTTGAGAAATTGACTAATGGCTACTCCAGTTCTGTTTACTCTGAGTCAAATGCCTAAAGTAATAAAAGCGAACTAGAAGATACAGAGTTTCATCATTTATGCCTGATATATGATTAAGCTTTTTATCTTTTTGTTCCTGAAATTATTGTGGACTGTAAATGATATTTTAGTTATGTTAAAATCAAATATAAATACAAATACTACACCATCCAAGATTTTCCCATACAAATTAAGCGTAATATAATATTTTCTGTGGCTTTACGTACTATAATCCTTTACATATTACTGAAAAAACAACTTAAAAAGCAAAAATAAAATGGCTGCTTGACCATCGATAGCGGCTTGCTGTCAAAATAATAAATTTCTACTAACGCGTATGCAATTATATTTGAATAAAAAGCGTTTCACATGCTTATTTTTATCGTCATAACAGAATAACTTTATGAAGATCGCTTGAGATTAAAAATATGTTAAGCAAAGGTCGTTTACACCTTTGCGCGTAGTGCATAGTGTCGTGGAAATGCACACTATTTAAAACGATCATTATTAGGTGTTTACATCACAAGCCAAGATGAGTGACGACGGGAGTGAAGATTCGGGACCACGGCCGAAAAGAAAGATAAAACGAGTGGTCGTGATGTCATCAAGTTCTGGCTCAGACAGTGATGAGAGCATTACTGTCAGTGGGACACGTAGAAAGAGGATGAGGGTAAGAACTTGACGATCAAAGCTTTGATTGTTGACAAATAAGTGTTTCAGATGATAATGCATTAACGTGTATTGCAGGTGGTTAGCGATGGCGATAGTGAAAGTAGTGGTAGTTCAGTGATATGTGCTGGAACACGCCGCAAACGTACATTGCCTAAGCTGAAGGATTCTGATGGAGATAGCGACACTTCGGGGTGGGCGACGGACCATTCAGATGCTCCCAAGCCCGCTCCTGCATCTGCTGCCGCCAAAGCAACCTCTGGCTTTGCATCAGACAGTTCAGAAGGCAATTCTGATAAATGTTCAATTTGCCTCATGCGTTTTACATCTCAAGAAGTAGGGACACCACAAAATTGTGAACATATTTTCTGCTTGGACTGTATCACAGAGTGGTCCAAGAATGTGAACACATGTCCTGTGGACAGAATAACTTTTAACTCAATTGTGGTGAGAGCTTGTGCTGGTGGACGCGTGTTGCGTACAGAACCGGTAAAGGTTGTAGAGCGCCGTCCTTCTGTTGATATATTAGTAGTGGAGGATCCTACAGTGTGTGAGGTGAGGTGCACAACTCATGAATATTAGTTTACAGATAAATTCTTAAAGCATTTTTGGTTTTTTAATCCTTAGCATGATATGAAGTAATATATGTTTTTGATTATCCAGATCTGTGGCAGCTCAGACAATGAGGAATGCATGTTGCTGTGTGATGGATGTGATCTTGGTTTCCACATGCAATGCCTCACACCACCACTTACAGAGGTTATTACTAACAATCTTTTCTTTCTGATAGTATATGATGAATTTTAAAGTAATTTTATTTTATTGTAAATGTGGCAAAATTTCTAGTTAATTCAATATTTTTTTCAAGATTTAAGCTTATAGCTAGTAAAAGTATGAACTAAAATGTTTAAGTTCCTATATTATAATTAAAACATTCTCATATGAACTTGAACTTTTTGCCATTTAAAAACTTTTTTTTATTATGTTACATACTGTAACTGCTTAACAGCTGTGAAAAGTTAGTATCAATTAGGATATTAAAAAATAAAAATTTATTATAATTGTTTCTTGTTTATGTAATTTCATAAATTAGAACCAATCTGATATTTCAAAAGATCACCAGTAAAATAAAAAAACTTTACAATTAAGTACATAAGAACTTTTAAGTTTAACTTGATTATCTGAAATTCATATTTAGCACAAAACAAAGTACATTTGATCCAGCAGTTTAAAAATTATCTTATATTTATTGTGAGAAATTTGACTAATATGATTTATTAATACATATCATAATTTATTAATAATAAAATTGTTTCAGATTCCTATTGATCAGTGGCTTTGTCCAAATTGTGACAATATTTTAGATGTTATTCACCTATCAGAAGTGGAAGACTTGTTCTCAGGCTATATTGATATAGAGCCTTTGGGTCCCAGGTCTGTACCCCTTAGAGAACCCAGGAACGTTAGAAGATCATCTAGACATCAAAATGTAGATGAGCCCTCCACCTCAACTGGCCGGCGGGCTAGTGGTGGTAATGTTGATAGTGTCCCAACTACATCGCGTGGCAGACAGACAAGCCATAGAGGTAATACACGCAACAGCACAACCAGAAGACGAACCACAGGTACTCAAAGAAGGAAACAGAACAGAAGAAGAACAAAAACAGTAATTATAGAATATGAAGTACAGGAAAATGGCAAATTTCCAGTCACTAAGACTGTTAAAAGAAAAATTAAAAAACGAAGGGTGGGTGTAGTTTTATTTTTCACAATTTTATGAATAAATATGTTGTTATTAATTATAATAACGAATTGTTATAGGTCAAAAAGCGCCAACCACAAACAGCAGCTAGAAGATCGCATGTTCGCGCAAGCGTTCGCGCTAAACTCGCAACTTTGAAATCAGATCCAAGACAAGCTATGAGGGAGGTTTCAACCGCCAGTCGTGGCGTACAACAGTTGTCTATGAGTCGCATGCGCGCAGGGATCCCAGCGCTCAGCCTGCTCGGCAATCCCCACGACCTTGACTACTTCTCTGGGGACGAGCACGACGTCTCTGAAGGCGGCACTGCTGTTGCAATGCGCCCCACATCTAGCATCATCAGTGCTTACAGACAGGTGAGTCTATCTAGTGGTACTCTCCATTATGAATAAAAACTTCATAAAATGAGAATCACACTTCATAATACCTGTCAAGAGAGCCATATTTTCTGTATTCTAAAATTTTTTATCAATTCACAGGCGAGAAGAAAAATGATCTCAATACCGTCGCCACCCCATGCTTCTGCTGCGCCCGACGTGCTCTCGGACATCCTAGAGAGTCAGACGCTGCTTCACTCTAGGAATTCCGTAGTAGAAATATCGGTCGACGGAAACGTGAATATCAAACTCCAGACTAAAAAAGGCCAGGCCAATAAAGAACGACCGCCGACGAAAATAGATTCACAAGAGAAGGAGAGGATCGACTTGAATAAGGCGCAGGAAGACGTCTCTAGAAAGGCGCCGTCTTATCCGGGGCAGTCTCGCGGCGGCGGAGGCTGGGGCGGCGGCTACCGCGGCACGTACCACCGCGACAACTCCGGCGGCCCCTACCGCGGCGGCTACGAGCAAGCGCCCGCGTCCAACAACGCCACGAACAACCTGCCGTCCTACGGCAGCAACGGCGCTCGTCGCGACGACGAAGACTACGGCGGCTACGGGCGCCGGCCGTACAACCCGCCCGACGCCGGCTACGACCGGCGGCGCAGCGCGCCCGAGGCGGAGCGCGCGCGGCGGGGGGGGGACGCGCGGCCCGGGCCCGCCTGGCAGCCCTACGCCGGCCCGCGCCCCGCGCGCGCCTCCTACCCCGACAACCCGCTGGACATGCGCATCGGCCCCCCCGCGCCGCGCCTGCAGCACCCCTACCGCCCCGACAAACCGTACCGACCTCTCCCAGAACCTCCCGTTTTCAATTTTAATAAGACGCAGGACGTTGATCGTTCCGAGGATGAGGTTGACGATTCGGGTCTCGTCATTGACACGGAAAAGTATGATCCTATGGAACCGACGAACGACGATAGTGGAGATGAAGGATCGTCGGCCGCACCCGTCCCTGCTGCAGACTCTGTTCCTGCGCCCACCGCGTCTCCCGCGCCCCCCGCGCCGGCCTGCGGCCCGCCGCCCCCACCACCGGCTCCCCCGGCGATGCTGCAAACCATCATCGCGGGGTTAGAACCGAGCGCTTTGAATGTGCCGGCTGCAGTATTAGACAGTGCCGTGCGACAAGTACTGAACGAGCATCGCGCGCTCATTACGCCTTCGTCAGCACGCATTAGCGACGATGACGAGGATGGAGATTGCCCCAATTTCTCTATCTATTCGGCGACCAGCGTGCATATAGCGAGCGACGGCGGCGCTTTAGGCGATGCTCCGCTGCCGCCTCCGGCTGATGACTTGGCCGACCTGGTGCAGGAGGACGACGCGCCCGAGCCTGCGGCCGAAGCGCCCCCCGCGCCGAGCCCCGTCGATGAAGCCAAACGGAAAATTGAGGATGAGTATAAAGAGCGCGTGTCTAAAAGATGTCCGATCACAACCAATCCTCGCAATCCGATTAAGATCAAACTGAACACTCACTCGCTCATAAAGCGTCAAGTGACGCTCTATGACGAGGAAGAGGAGGACGAGGAACCGGCTGCTGAAGACGAGCCTTCTGATAGCACACAGCCGACCAACAACACCCAACCCGTCGCTAAGGAATCCACGGTAGAGGAAAGCCCACCAATTAGTAAGGAAGTAGAGACACCTAAAGAAGAAATTGAACCCTCACCGGAGATAGAATCCAAGGAAGAGGCTTCCGAAGACATATCGGATAAAGACTCAGAACCGCCGCCCTTTGCGCAAGATGGCAAAGATGAATCGACCCCACCACCTTCAGAAATTCATAAAAATATTGGCGATAAAGGAGAAGATGGGAGTGAGGACAATTCTCCTTTGTTGGAGCAAGCTACTTCGCCAGTTGAGGATGCGGAGGAAGACGACGAAGTCGAGGAGAGTCCGGCCACTGCGGCTGCGAACGCCGACTCCGAGCAAGATCCGGACGAGGGCGATGACAAATTAGATAATGAGGATGACGACGACTCTAACGACGCAGAATCAGAGACAGAGGTGCCAGTGAGCCCGCAAGGTCAGGAGGATAAGGGTGAAGAGGAGGGAATCGAGAAGATGACTGAATCGATTAGCGAAACCGAGGACGAGCGTAGCTACACACCTTGCCTCGATGAAAACAAATCGAAGGATACTTCACTCGAGACAGAAAAGGACAAAGGTATAGAGGGGCTCGATACCGAAATGATATCCGAAGACGAAGGTAACGGACTATTCTCTGAGGAGGAGCGGCCTCGGTCGCGCGCCGGACCCGCCGAAGACGGCGAAATACTCGACCGCCGCCGCGAGAAGGAGAAGGAGAAGGACGACACTAAGAAGAAGAAGAAGAAAGATTCCAAACGCGACTCTAAACGGGAGGCGAAGGAGAAAACCAAGAACAAAACGAAGAAGAGCGAGGTCGGCTTCAAGAAACTCAGCAAGAACGGGAAAGAACGCAACTATAGAGAGCGCGACAGAGATCGCGAGCGGCGCGACTCGAGCGACGGGGCCGAAAAGAAGAGGCGGCGCAAGGAGAAACGGAAGGACCTCGAGCGCTACGACGTGCGCACGGTAGTGTCGGAGAAGCGGCGCAAAGTCAAGGACGCGTTCGGCAGAGACGTGTCCCCGCGGCTGCGGTCCGCGTCGCCCGCGTCGCCGCCGCGCCGCCGCCGCTCGCCGACGCCCGCGCGCCGCCGCTCGCCGTCCCTCGCGCGCCGCTCGCCCTCGCGCCCCGCGCCCTCCCCGTCGCCGGCCCGCCGCTCGCCGACGCCGCGCTCCGCCTCCTCGCCGTCCCCGCGCCGACGTCGCCGCTCCGCGGAGCGGCCCCGGCGCCGGCGCTCAGCCGAGCGCGCCCGCAAGCGACGCCGCTCCCCCGAGCGGACGCCTAGCCCGCGCGCCAAGTCCAAGGGCAAGCGGCGCCGCCGAGCGCGGTCGGCGCGACGCCCGGAGCCGCGGCGCAAGTCCCCCAAGGCGCGTCGCCGGCGCCGCAGCGCCGCGCGGTCGCCGGGCTCGGGCCCCGCGGTGGCGCCCGCGCCCGCGCCCGCCGCGGCCGCGTGGTCGCCGCCCTCCGTGGACTCGCGGCTGCTGTCGCCGCGCACGCCGCCGCCGGAGCCGCCGCCCGAGGTGCGCGTGCGCCGACGCTCGCGCCCGAGGCACAAGCGCGCCCGCGACGCCACCGGCCCCTCCAAAGAGGTGTTCACGTCCGGGGACAACATCCTCGTGAGCGTCAGCTTCAAGGAGCAGGAGCGGACGGGCTCGCCGGATCGACGCGAGCGCAGGGAGCGCCGCCGCGAGCGACGCCGGCGCAAACGGCTGGCGGACGCGGAGACGGACACGGCGCGGCCGGTGGCCATCATCGACCTGGAGCGGTCGCCGTTCCGCGAGCTGACGCCGAGCCCGCGCAACGTGATCGTGCTGAGCGACAGCGAGCAAGGTCCGGTGGAGGCGGCGCCGGCGCCGGCGGCCGCGGCGGCCGAGCCCCCCGCGGCGGCGGCGGCGCCCCCCGCGGCCCCCAGCCCGCCCCCCGCGGAGGGCTCGCGCGGGCCGGCCACGCCGCCGGAGCCGCCGAGCTCGCCCGACGCCTACGACCCGTTCGAGCCGACGCGCTCGGCGTCCGCGTCGCCGTCGCCGGCGCGCGACGCCTCGCCGCCGCGCCCCTCCATCACGCTCGAGACCGCACAGAAGACTAACCTGTCGGCCGACGACGTCATAGATCGCCGCCCGCTCTCGCCTATGGAGAAGGTTAGTTCAACTGTTTGTTTATTTAAGATGGATGAGAGAGTCGAGATATTATTATGTTGAAATACTGAAGTTCGCACAGGCAACGCTCGTAACTATTTTCTTGTTTTTTCCTCAAATAAAATTTCATTTTACATTCTTATTTTTATGTGAAAGGAAACAATATTTATCAACTGTTGACCACAATCTGAGCCACTGCTGAGACGAGGTCTGCGATGGAGCGAGCTAAAAAAAATTGTTTTATTATTTCGTCCTCTCCACCAGCAATGTTTGTCTCGTAGGTGATGGCGCTGCTGCAGTCGACGCGCGACGTGTCCCCCGAGCCGCCGCCGGCGGGCGCGTGCGCGGCGGCGGCGCAGTCCCCCCCCGCGGCGCCCCCGCCCGCCGGCGCGGTGGCGCCCACGCCGCGCATCGTGCTGCCCGACGCGCCGCGCCCGCAGCCGCCCAAGTTGTTCCTGGCCAAGCCCTCGCCCATCAAGTCCGACCCGATCAAACCGCTGCAGTCCGCTAAGGTAACACGACGATCTATTCTGGTCAGAGTACGCTCCCTTTCCAAGATGAAATTGATCAGCCAGGCGCCATGATCCGCGCTGAGAATCTTGCAGCTTGACGCTCTTTACAGGGCTAGCGAGCAGACGAGTCACCTGATGTTAAGCAACTACCGCCGCCCATCGACACTCGCGACACCGCTGGGGTCACAAGTGCGTTGCCGGCCTTTTAAATGGAAATACGCCCTTTTCTTGAAGGCTCTTCTCGACGTTATCAAACTTCGGCTGTTTCGTTTATATGGACGCTTGGCTCTCTCGCTGCGGAGCGTGCGGACTCGACGTCATTGACTAGTTATCTCTTCTGTTGCATCTAAAAACTACGGTTGACACTCATCAACCGTTTGTTAATCCACCTTTCGGTCTGGCAAGACATGGAGCGGCAATGAATTCTCATTTGATATCACCCTGAAAACATTCCTGACCGCCCGTGTCGAACAACTAAATAAGAGAATCATTCCACATCCATCTCCATAATAATAGGTTGGGGAAAAAGTTTCTTCGCATTTTTTAAGAAAATTCAAAACATTTTTTAATATTGTTTATTTACATTTAACTAAAGTATGTAGGTACCATTTTGTTCGATAACTTTTTGCCATCTTATAGGTAGGGACATGATCCCATTGCTATAGAAATTTTGGGACTTCTGGTAAAAACACCGCGACAAGTGGTTTTGGCAGTCCTCTCGTGATGTTAACCTGACACTGCCTAAAGAATTCTGAAGAGACCGAAACAGGTGGAAATCTGAAGGTGCAAGGTCAGGACTATACGGCGGATGCATTAACACCTCCCAGCCAAACTCTCTTAATTTTTGCTGAGTGGCTAAAGATGTGTGAGGTCTAGCGTTATCATGATGAAAAACCTCACCCCTTCTGTTGATTAATTCCGGCCGCTTTCTCTCAACTTCTTGCTTTAATCTCATCAGTTGTTCGCAGTAGAGTTCAGAATCGATGGTCCTGCCTGGTGGTAACAGCTCATAATGAATAATGCCCTTCCAATCCCACCACACACACAGCATCACCTTGTTGCGAGTTAACCCGGGTTTCGCCACAGTCTGTGAAGCCTGACCGGCCTTTGACCACGACCTTTTTCACACGTTCTTGTCGTACGTGATCCACTTTTCATCACCAGTTATCAGCTTCTTCAAAAATGGTTCGGTTTCATTACGTCGTAATAAAGAATCACAAATGAGTACACGGTTCATTAGGGGTAGTTAGGGGTAGTGAGCTCGTGAGGTACCCAAATGTCGAGCTTTTTTGTGTACCCAGTTTTTTTCAAATGCGCCAAAACTGTTTTGTGGTCAATTCCCAGTTGTTCAGCTACGTCGTAACTACTGACATGCCGATCTTGCTCCACTTTTTCAAAAATGGCATCCATTTTATATGTAATAGGGCGACCAGAGCGACGTGCATCTTTGACATCAAAATTTCCGGATTGAAAACGCTTAAACCAAATTTGTGCTACTCTCACAGACACTGCACTAGGTCCATAAACATCGCAAATTTTTTTCGCGGCTTGCGTTGCATTTTTAACTTTTTTGTAGTAAAATTTTAAAATGTATCGAATTTCTTCATTAGATTCACTCATCTTGGCGGTACGAAAAACAAATGAAAATCACACATTTTCCTAATTTGAATTTGGAATTATGTTCTTTAAAATTTAAACTTTCAATGATACCAAAACCAGCCAGATACAAATGGTATAGCCAAAGAGATTTTATTACAAGTTATACATACTATAATGCGAAAAGACTTTTTCCCCAACCTAATAAGACACACTATGAATGAGTTCGGTATTTGTGTGGGCACAGCCGCCGGCGGGCCCGCCGCGTCCCGACTCGCCGTACTCGCCGGGCTCGTCGGAGTTCGGCGAGCTGTTCGAGCCGCCGGGCCGCCGCCGCGACGTGTTCGACGCGCTGCTGGACCGCCGCCGTCCGCGCAAGCACCACCTCGCCAAGGTGCCCGTCAAGCTCAAGAAGAAAGGTAAACTGCACCACTCAACATTACCCTTTTTAAATTTCCGTTTCATTTTTTGTTCAAATAAATAAATATCTTCAAACATTCACACCTATCAACTAGCCCCGTTTTAAGCAATTAATGCTGCTTGTGTTACGGACACTAGATGACGGATAAATATATTTTATAGATGAATACACATAAATATCCTGAATATATAAAAATATATATATAAACATCCAAGACTGGAGAACGAATGTCTGAAAATTCAACACCCAAACATTTGTCCCCACCGGGATCGAACCCTGAGCCTCTCGAGATGACGCCTTGAGACCGGCATACAGACCACTCGACCACGGAGGTCGTCAAATAAATTATTACTATTCCATTCTACACTTTATTAAACGTGGACTTTAAAATTATACAAAGACAGCGTCGGTTATATAACTTTAGTCCATATTTTGTAATTAGGCCATTTTCGTCGTGCGTGCGGTAAACGTGTATCGGGGTTCTTGTAGGTAATGGATGCTGAAACAATTTATCACTCGCCATCGCCAGGGAATTCATCCTCACACGTTAGAACCACAATGGTCGCGTACCGTGCGTTTTAGGAGGAATTTCCTTCCTCGTACGCTTAGGCTGTGGAATGAACTCCCTGGTGAGGCTTTCCCAAGAGACTACAGCATGGAGTCCTTCAAAAAGGGCGTGAAAAGGTTTTTTAAGGGTCGGCAACGCGCTGGTGATGCCCTCGGTGTTGCAGGCGTCCATAGGCTACGGTGACCACTGCCCATCTGTGTGGGCCGTATGCTTGTTTGCTACCCTGGTAGTATAAAAAAAAAAAAAAAAAAAAATCACTTTTATCATCAGCACAATCGAGTCTTCGTGCGCTTCGATCTCCTCCAGCGTGCGCCATAAAGTAACCTATTAATGTTTTATAATATAGAATTGCCTTAAAAGTTAACGGATTCTGTACAGGTAGCCTACTCTTGAACGTAAATTTCTCCATTAAAACCCAATAATACCATAATCCAATACATGTTGTGCTGACCCCACCTAGAGTGGGAAAAGGGCATAAAGAAGAAAAGAATACTATCCAATACCTCAAAATACCGAGACGAAAGAGGCGGTTTTAGAGTACCGATTTTAGCGAAACCCAATGTTATTGAAGTCACTCAATATCCGCACAATTAGAATCCATTTATGGCCCTAGTGTTGCAACTGAAGAGTAAGAAACATCACGATCTTATGCCGATCGAACGGTATTGCGGTCGAGAGTAGGCTAGCAGACTTCCTTGATTAAACCCCAATCTTCACTCATCAGGTAAAACGCAAGTGGGCGTGAAAATAGACGATGATAATCTCAAGATACTGGACGACCTGCCCAGCTCCGCTGTCGAGATGCAAGTCAAGAGCAAGGTTAGTACTCATCGCTCGCTGATCATATTATTCGTTAAAATCCACTAATAACCTCGTTTTTAAAACCGCTTTTGTTCAAGGCTGGGTAACTCTATTTTTGTTCTACTCTTTAAAACTTAATTTCAGTTTGAAAAAAGTGATTGGAAGAAGTGTTGGAATAGTAAATATATATTATTCAATACTGCTAGTTTATTTTTAATTTTTTGTACATGTTCTGTACTTATGTATAGATATATTATTCAATACTGCTAGTTTTTTTATAGTATAGTGTAAAAATGTTGGCGAACCAAATAAATAAATAAATAATTTTACTGTGCTTCTCTGCATCTGCATGTGTGATTCAATATTTAACTTGAGATATCAGTTTTAATTAGCTTGTTAAAACAAGCTAATATTCAGAGGCATGATCAGTAATATATGAGGACAGAAAAACTGTACTTGCCAAAAAAACGCAGTAACTCCTAATTTTAAAAAGAATAGGCTTAATTGGCATCTCTTAAAGTGTGGCAGTGAGTGTGTGTGCAGTTAATTCTGGATAATTTCTTAAAAAACTAGCAGAATTTTATCAACCATTAACATAGTTTGCATGAAAGTGTTATTGAAATCAGAGTCCTAACTGCACAGTTTTAGGGTTTGATGTTGTGTGTCGTGATAAGTAAATAATACGGAGACGTGAAGCAGCAGGTTCGGTTGCAGTTCCTGAAGAAGCTGAACCGGCAAGAGCGCGTGGTGGACGAGGTGAAGCTGGTGCTGAAGCCGCACTACAACAAGAAGCACGTCACCAAGGACGAGTACAAGGACATCCTGCGCCGCGCCGTGCCCAAGGTAACTTGCTCAACAAACACCACTGCTGGACATAGACCTGACAACTGACGCTGGGCTGAAACCGTGTGCCGTGCGTATTTACACACATGTTGTATTGGCCAAGTTGTCAAGTAATAGTGCAGATAACATTTTTAAGACTTTTCTGCAATAAATCCCTTCGGACCTCCCTCATCGTACATGGGTTCTTTCAAGAGAGGTGTGAAAGGCCACTCAATACGACAGAGTGGAAGTGACTCGGTCTACTGACTCTTCTACTTGGTGTGCTTTTTATGAAAAAAAAAATTCACGAAAAAATATTTCTTGGCTAATTCCTTCATTCGTAATGTAAAAAAAACCTAGTGACCTTCTAATTGTTTTTTCCAGATCTGTCACAACAAGTCGGGCGAGATCAACCCGACGAAGATCCAGGCACTCGTGGAGGCGTACGTCAAGAAGTTCAGGAAAAAACACAAGCTTGGGCTCGCGTAGCCGCTGTAACATACACTAGCCACTATCAGATTACTGTAATTATAATTTATGTACTGACAATGTATTTTACTTAAAAACTTAATTTATATCGATTATATTCAACAAATCGTCATTTAGATTTTAGAAGTTCTTCGACAGTTCTCGAATTAGTCATGGTGAAACTTTATGATGCCTGGCTTTTAACAGTTGTTTTTATTGATAAACTAGTACTAAGTGATAATTCAATTCTTGTTTTAGATAATCGATTGTGTTAAACTCAGTACGTTTGCAAATTTATATAATGTATTTAGTAAAATTTTAAATACATAGTATTTATTTATTGTATAAATCTTATAATAGTATATATAGCATAATTCTAGAGAATCGCAGGATTTATAAAATAAAACGATTGCTCCGGTCAATCTGGATGCATGAGCAATAACTTAAAAAATAAAAATAGCCTGTTTTATAATAATAGTACATTTCCTGTTGAGTGAGAGTTATCACTGCCATGCGTTGGTAGCGCCAAGAATCACAATTTTTCAATCATGATAAAAATTTTAGTTAAATATGGAGAACAAATGTATTTTAAGAAATAAAAATGTTCTAAATAAGCTCCATCTTTTTTAAAGTTTTAATAATTTTGACAATCCATTGTATTAGAAATCCCATAATTCCACTTAATACCACACGACTATATAAAAAGTCATCGTCATTAAAGAATAATCAGTTTTTTTCAGCCCTTTGGCAAGCATAAACAAATATCGCTGTAAGTATTTGGCTTGTGTTTATTTTGCGGACCTAATTATAATGACTTCAATGTCCATGGTTGACGAGATGTGAGGCAGAAATAAAGTTTTAATTAGTTTTAAACTGTATTGCAATTGAGCAAGGTTCCAATTCAGGTAGCTATATTCAGCTACTGTCTTACATAGTACTATTTAACAATAATAGTCTTCATTGTTTTGATGGGTTATATCTATCACAGAGTCCGCATGATCTGAGATAATATATCTTTTCATATTTAATTAAAACCGGTTAAACCGGTCGTAAAAAATACAAAATCACAGTTTGTCTAGTTCGCGATTGGTCAAATAAAAATACAAAATATTTCTTTTATTTCCTTTATTTTTCTTTTTTTCTAATGGACTGATTATTTACTGTATTTTGTATCATAGTGGTCATTATGTTGCTGTATTTTAGGTTTCTTCGAAAAACAAAAGTACAAAGACATCTTTTTCTTTGATTTTTTATCCCTTTGACAAATAGTGAATATGACAAACTGCGATTTTTACACCTGTCGGGTCAAAACGTTATGTGCGATTGCTATAAATGACTTTATGGTGTGTGGAACTTGTAGAAAATGCGCTAAGTAAATATGCACATGGAAAATTTTCAGGATTATTAAAAGTGAGTGGGAAAAAGTATATTTTTTTTGTTTCAAAAGGACGTAAAAATGTTTAAAAAAAATATTTTGAACTTTTGTGACCTGTATTATGTTTACAAAATAAAACCACTTCTTTAAACTTTAATTTTATTGCTCAAAGTAGTAACAAACAGTAAAAACTTCAGTAAACTAAACCTGTCATGGAATTAAATCATTATCCTTTGATCTACAAAATTAATTGACTGTTGATAAAATCACAAAAATAAGGATTACATTTCTATAGCCAACAGCCTCTTTGGTTCCCAAAATATACAATACAAAAGTGTTATTGTTTAGTACAAATACAATACAATGAGTGACGAAACGTAAGGAATCATTACTAAATTATATACTATTCGCAAAAAAGCGAATATTTAAATTAACTACTATTTGATATGACTGATACACAGAAAGGAACATATTATGAAAATAAAATTCATGTTGCATCACGCCTGTTCGCACCACAAGATAAATCGCTGAAAAATTTAGTATAACACTATAATAGCTGGTAGCAAGCGACCTACCTACTATCTTAAATCTAATATCAAATCCCAAGCTATGCTACGAAAACCCTGAGTATAAGATAGAGTACTAAAGATATTTCACGTAAAATGATCCTTGTGACAGATGTCAAATTCATATAAATTTTGAGTAAGTCTCATTAAAGCGCCTCGTCCACGGAATGAGAATACCTAGACAGTTTGGAGACAAATCTATACTCTTATTTCTTCATAAAGAAATTAGAGTGCAGTATTTTGCACTATCGCATGGTAACTGGTTCATACACGACGCTACTTGTACCATGCACGTGTTGTGCTAACCTCGTCTTTTCTTTCTCTCTTTATTTCTTAAGGATTTGTCTTTGCAGATACTGACTTAGTACGAAATAACAGAACAATTGATGTAAACTATGCTAGGCATCTATTGGCAATATGACAGATAAGGACATGTGGGTAGATAATTCGAAAACTTATCGCCTTCCGAGAACGTTTTTACATTGGTCTACGTAGACTGCAGTGACGCTTGTTAGCTCGTGTAGTGTAGTCTCGTTAACTGTTGTAGATTGCCTTATGACACTCGCTTTTGGATATTTTAATCTATCCTGGACGATGCGCTTTACGCGAGACGAATTGTTTCCTGCTGTCACAGAACAAAGTAAAAAAGGGTATATATACTAAATAATTCAGCTTTTACTCGCTCAGACGGAGAGCGCGAACCCGAGGCGTTTGTTGGCGACGTCGAACTCGGTGTAGTACTTGCCGATAAACACGTCGCCGAGGATCCACAGCGGGCCGTTGGGCGGCGGGATGTCCAGACCCATGAAGCCAGACAGACACACCGTCTTGCCGAATTGGGACACCTGATGAAAAATAACCCCATTTACGGCGGACTCAGAAATTTCAACTCCAAATTAAAAAATTGAATCCGAGTGCACAGCGCTGTATTATGATTAAATTGTGTGATAACAAATTAGCGGCGTGGCTCAAACTGTTTATCTTACCAGTTTTGTCAGCAAAATCACAACACCACGTTTGACTGATAGTTTTGCTAACATATTTTATTCTAAAATTGGTATTGCGGTTTTGCAGACCCCGCTTTAGATATACCAAAACAGTTTTTTTTAAACTAGCCAGAGGAAAATAGAATTTTCAGTAAGTTTACTCACCCTGAGTACATAGTCAATGCCTTCCAAAGTGAAGGTCTGGCCAGCAATGGTGAAGTGCACGGGCGGCAGGTGCGGGATGAGCGAGCAGTCGAACACGTACTGGCCGAACGCGATGGGGGACGCGCCCAGCGCCTGGTTCAGGGCCGACACCTCGGCCACCGGGCCCCCGATCAGGGAGGTGCCCGTGTCTGCGATGGCTTCGCACCCCTTCGTATACATACATACATAAGTAGCCCTTTTCCCACACGGGTACATATAGGTACAGTCAGCGTCAAATAGTGACACTCAGGGTGTTCAATTAGAAACTAGTGTTAAATAAAATAGACACTATCAAAGTGCTTCCATATAATATATAAGGAAACTCTTTTGTGGTAATAACAATATGGGAACTTTATTTGTACCGATATTATTGACTTTGGTAGTGTCTATTTTATTTAACACCTGAGTGTCACCAACTATTTGACGCTGACTGTACATACAATAGGTGTTATTTAAACGGTTAGCAAAATATTCTAATTTTGGTCAGCAAAAAAATACAATTGGTCAGCTAAAATAACTAATTGGTCAGCAAATAAAAATTAATTGGGCATCTAAACATCTATTGTTTGCAAACACCGGTGTTCGCGGGAGTTTACTATTATTTTGTGTTCACACAATATTTAAAGTCACATTACTTAATAGATAATAATAAGAATATACTACACCAAACATTTCTACAATACAGAACTTTATTTATAGGAAAAAATAGATACATAAGTCATAACGATTGAAAATTATTCTCAACACCGCGTTTACGCGAATAGTTCGAATTACTCATCTGACCTTTGAATGTGCGTCATATATCTTGTATATTTTTTGTTTTGTAACAGTAGTGGAGCTACAGTACCGCGTTGCATGTTTGTTAATAAGCGAATATGTACTCTATTTATTAGACAGTAAATTTCAAGCTCCTTGCATTCACCTTACAAATGTTTGTAGCGTTGAACTCGATGAGTGAGTCATAATATTGGCGTGAGGACTAATAATGACATTTCACAATGTAGCAAATAATTTTGTCTTTGACTTCAGTGCCGAATAATAGAGCTCGTTTTACTCTTAGAGCAGGCAAAAAAAATGGACCAAGAAGTCTCCTGTCAACATTCAGAATTAGAATCTGCAAGCTTTTTTGAGTTCAAAACTGTTTATAGAATGCGGTCCTCATATTTTGCACACTCAATATCCTATACCGCCAGTTCTATCTAACGAAATGGTTCGTGACGACTGACGAACGTTGACATCGACACGAAGTTATTTGTAATAATATTTACAAGAAGTCTAATTATAATTATTTTTTTTTTATTTTAAGGCAGCAATGGCAGAGTTAGGTAAACGGCGATTCCCGTGCAAAGGGTAGCTGGTTCATATCCGACCTATACTACTGAGTACTGGAAAAGGGCAGGAAAAAGTGAACCGAATCAAAGACTGTCGCTTTGTTGACGGGCTAACTGTTTGTCTCAGACGGCCTTTACAGTCTCACCAGATCCTATGCTGGTGACCACCTCTTAAAGAGGTGCTCGGAGGAGCTCGGTGGCGTAGTAGTTAGTACGCTTTGGCTTTCGATATCAAAAACAAAGCTACCTTCGGCATGGTCAGGTCTTGGATGGGTACCAAAACATTGTGATCTCGAACTCCTCCGAGCTTCGGGAGCTTGTACCCACAACCCGCATTGGGCCAGGGAGGTGGTGTTACGGCCTATACTCCTCATGTATTTCCATGAGGAATGTATCCCGCAGCGGGATATTTATCGGCCGAGTACGACGAGCACTACCTCTGGAGGGTATCTATCTGGTAGACATTACCACCATTACCATTCTGGTCGGTCCTAGGGTGTCTCGCGTTAATGCGACCTCCGTGGTCGAGTGGTCTGTATGCCGGTCTCAAGGCGTCGCCATCCCGAGAGGTTCTGGGTTCAATCCCGGTAGGGGAAAATGTTTGGGTGATGATTTTTCAGGCATTTGTTATGCAGTCTTGGATGTTTATATATATTTATCCGTCATCTAGTGTCCGTAACACAAGCAGCATTAGTTGCTTAAAATGTGGCTAGTTGATAGGTGTGATGTTTTAATAAAATAAAATACTCACGTTAGCGCAGAACTTGTGTCCCCCAGTGGTGGTGACGGCGTCCATGTGGAACTGCCAGTAGGCGGCGCGGCGCACGGGCACGTACGTGAAGTTGCCGCGGTAGTGCGCCGGGTCCGACCCGCCCAGGATTATCTCCCCGCCCTGCGCTGCCCCCGGATCTCTGTGGCGAGGAACACTTACCTTATAAGGCACATACCTTCAAAGTTCGTCCAGTTACTAATCCGATATGGGTTAAGATAAATCATTCAGGTAAGTTTTAACTTGGAACTCTACACATAAAAATGTCTACACATCTATGCATTCATCAAAACAAACTGTGGAGTTCGAATGTCTGTACATAGAAAAAAAACTTAAATAAGGGGGTTGTAAAAATTTTGCATGGTGATACCTTATATCTCTAGTCAACATCTTAGATTTTTATTTCGGAAAATTAAAGGGTTCCCGTTGGATAGTTCAAATACCAGTAACCGGCAGTTAACCGCGGACTAAGTCGCAGGCAACAGCTAGTTATTACCTATTGAGGTAGAAAGAGAAGATTGGCTTCACGAGTCCCTGCGCCACCATGTTGTCGAACACTGGCGTCACGCCATCCACGGAGATGCTACATAAAAAACGACATTATGAGTTAATACCTATAGACAGACAAAGGTGTTCGTCACCAGTCATACTGCTTGGCACAAAGTTTAATACATGGAGAAACACATGAGATTATGGGCCAAATACGACATTGTTGGCCGACAATCAGCATTATCCGCCAGCATTGTGGTGTAAACCAACGGCCCATTACATTATTGGTTTTATATCTCTCATTGATTTTTTTTATAAATTTAGGTAGCAAAAGGTGTAAATAAAATTATGGAAGCCTGAACGTTAAGCATGAGGTGTTCCATATAACTTAAACATGGAACATGAATAGGAACTATTACTCTTGAACGTTTAATATAAATATTTATTTGTAAAAATTGCGTGACAATGATTGTATGGAAGAATAGATAGGTTGTAAACATAAATTTGGAATATCGATTCAAAAGATGAATCTTTCACATTCCTTGCAAGCAAGAATTTGTAACTCTTTCTGTACACTTAGTTAAATTAAATGTAAAGATTTTTTTGGAACATTCAATTGTAAAGTTATCTTTGACGACGACTGTACATTTTCGATTCACTAAGGAACAGGTATTCCTACCTGCTAAATCCCATGCCGAGGATGCCGTCGAACTTAGCGGCTACGAAGGCCAGTCCCGGCTCCGACATGGCTTCCGCGAAGGTCTGCTGTTGCACCGTAAGACCGCCCACCTAAATAAAAACAAATTATGTTTGATCCAATACTTGGATTATCTTTTTATATGTAATTTAGTTTAATAAGGAGGTTACATACATACATAAAATCACGCCTGTAATCCCCGAAGGGGTAGGCAGAGTCAAAGGAGCGCTGTGTTCCTTAAGACCACATTTAGCCATACAAAAATTGGGTTTGGTCAGATTAAAAATCGTGCAAGTGTAGTAACAAGTGGCTAGCTCATCACCTACACAATCACAAACCCAGTACCCAATACGCCCTTAGTCGCCTTTTACGACATGCTAGGCAAGAAAATCAGTTGGTACATTCATTTTGTATCCCGGACCAACACGGGACACAAAAAGGAAGGAGGTTATAAAGGTATTTTAGTCAAGTTCATAAATAGATTAGTATATATGGAAAATAACAAATTTTCGAATAAACTGGGTTTTTAATGTGAATAAAACAAGTCATATAAGTGAAAAAAAACGATAACATTGCAGTTTCTATGTTGAACATTTTATGTTTCAACATTACAACCAAATTAATGGCCTGTTAAGACAATATTTACCGTTTTACAAGCACCACTTACTTTTATGTGCATACTTAAGAATAAATGTTGATATGAGTTCTATTTTGCACTTAATAAAAATCACCATGTAAGTAAATGAAATTTTAAACTTTATTAAAAAAAGGCTTCAGTAACTTACAGAGACATCATCAGTGGAGAGGAAGCCAGAGAGGCTGCCTGAGCCGTAGTGGATGGCGAACTCGGTGCCATTCTCGCGGTATGACTTCGACTTCGAACTGTCGTACTTGTTATGCAGTACTGGGGGTATACATCATATTATAAAGATGTAGTATATGAGGTAATGTATAGCATATATTTATGATACAGTACTACCTAATTGTTAACAAGCTTTCTTGTTTTGTCGACAGTCTTTCTTGTTCTTTTTACTTATATAGGTATACATACATACATAAAATCACGTCTGTAATCCTCGAAGGGGTCAGAAGGCAGAGTCCAAGGAGCACTGTGTTCCTTAAGACCACATTTAGCCATACAAAAGTTCACTTATATATATATCTAAATAAATTGACTTAGCTAATATCAAAATTAGCTATAACGCATAAATCGATTAAAATTTAAATGAATATGAAAAAATTACATAAACTGCAATAAAACTTGCGCCAATGAGACTGTCGGACCTTATCAAGTCATTATTGTTTAGTGTGAAATAAATTATAACTGACCTACATACTTCTTAGAAATGGCTATGCTTACATCAATATTTTTCATGGGTTTTTATTTTGAAAGGGGCTAATTCTGATAATGTTATCATATACATTGTTACATTGGATATGAGTACTTTTATTAAGATAAACTATGTTCTGAGGCTAAAACATTGTACATTATATAATAATATTTGTAAAGTTCATTGTACTGTTTGACTTGTTTGTTGGGGCTTGTATGAATTGAGAGAAAGCCTAGTGTGAATAAGTTTGTTCCTAAATAGAACATTTTAGCATGTTCTTGAACAAGGAATAATAGTGGATGGATATTTATAGAAACAACTGTCGCCAATAATATATTAAGTTAAAAAAAGGGTGTTATTTAAACAGTTAGCAAAATATTAGAATTATGGTCAGCAAAAAAAAATGGGCAAGTAAAGCAACTTATTGGGCAGCAACTGATATCTTTTTTCTGCTGCCAAATTGTATCATATGAATTCATATGTCAACCGAATATATTTTTTACGGGGTAAAAAAAACTAACATTTCCTAGGAATAGATCCTTGATACTTCATTGATCCTTTTCCTAGATTTTATACATTTCCGGTAATATATAAACTGTTGCCCATATAATTATTTTATATACAGGTTAAAAATAAGTATAAAAGAAGGTCTGTCGCCAACATGGCGCGCGCCAGTGCAAAGTACCAATCTTTGGGAGGCGACAGCATTCCGAGCAAATGGCAGTGAAAGGGGTCTATGTGCCCTGGTCGGTTATTAAGGGCACCACTTTACGCAAGGGTCTCTTTAGCAGCCCCTTGGCCATAAACATACCAGACAAAAAAAAGTAAGAAAACTCAAATGAGCAATGCGCGGCCTTATCGCTAAGAGCGATGTTTTCAAGAAAACCTTAGGATGGACAGGAAATAAGATCATCAAGAAAGGAAGGTAATTTGCACGCACAAATAATTTTTTGCTGACCAACTAATTATATTGTTTACAAAATATTTGTTTGCTACCCAAATGATTTTTGGACTGACTTTTATTGCTGATCAAATAATTATATGGCAGCCCATTTTATTACTTCCCTAAAAAACATTAATATTTATGTAAAAGAAACCAATAATTTCATAGGGATCATAGAGTTATGTTATAGAGTATACATACAGCAAGCAATGTTGGTATAGTGGCACTTCTTGGAGGGAATCCACAGGTTGGAGGAGCCAGTGTCAAAGACCACCTTGAATGTCTGTGGTGGGTTGCCAATGCTTATTGGTCCGTAGTATTGGGCCTGGGAACAAATGGACCATTAAATAATAATGCATGTTTTCTAGGTTTAAACTTTTTCATTTATCACAAGGTATTTTTTGTTTTGTTTGATGAATTACATCATTCACTGAAATAGATCACCTGTAAACCCTATAAACTCAACACAATAAAAGCTAGTTATGGTTTTTAAGATGTTGTATAAGGACTTAAGAACATTTTACATGTAGTATAAAGATTAAAAATAAGGACCAAATAAAATATGATAGATAGATAGTGTCAATAATGATATGATAAAAAAGAAAGTTTTTTGGTGATATTACAAATTATGTTGCACAACCATAACTAGAATTATTATATTAACAGAAGAGGAGAAAGAGAGAAGATTATTTTAGATTCTTCTTCTTTAAAAGTTTTTCGCTTCTCGTTTAAACAAATTCTGCCAGTGTCACATAGTTCGAATATAAATAGATTCATAGCAATGAATCTATTTATATTATTAGAGGCTTTTACCAAATCATAATTGATTGTTAAGATAGGAACATTGTCTACATTAAAGTAATCTCACTAGTTCATTGATTGGTAATTCTATTACTTTATAGTACCAAGTGAAACTATTACTGATGTACATGAAAAATGTGTGAATAAATGACAACTTTGTCATTTATATGAATAGGTTTTCCTTGATTTCAAAAAAGGAATATCACCCATACTAATTAAATAACGATACAACCAGAATATTAATTATTCACTATGTTTGCATAATAACCAAACATGGAATACAGTTATAAATATTACATGTTGTGGAGATAAGGGATACAGAGGCAGGTTATCATCCTGTAACTGCAAACAATGACCTCACATTTCGTTTAAACAAAGATATTTCTACAAACAATACAGATAAAAACAATTTTTAGTAGATAAGTATTAGACAAAACTACTAGGCTAAGTGGAACTTATTAATTAGTTTTTTAATCTTGTTATCCTCTGGACTGACAATAATCCTGATAAAGATGAGACCCAACACAATTGCTTTTATATTATGTGTTCAAACATATCAGATGATGAGTTATATACAATAAAAGCAATATCAATTGGAATAAACTTACATCAAGATAATTGGAGAGTGGTTCTGGCGCCGGTCCACTGACTTCGTACTTCATACGGTACACCTGAAGCTCCGTGCCCACCTCGTGAAAGTGGCTACGTACCGTCTGCATGCGATATAAGGGCACCCTGCCAATATACAATGTTAGAAATACTTATTACGCGATTACACTCTAGGTTATGGGGTCGTAATTTTTATGGATAGAATAAAATATCATACCTTAATAATTCCCCACTGCACCCGGCAGTGAGGGCCAGGAAAAATAATAAAAATCTCTCCATTGCTGTTATTGTTTCCGAGGGTGAACTATGTTCAAAACAAAACTTAAAAATTAAATTAACGCCAATACGAACTAGTCACACACACAAACTGAATCCTACCACCAAATAATAATAATATTATTATTTGGGCAATCTATCTATTCGTCCGCAGCGAAAAATAAATGCCGAATGACTAATCAAATTACTAAAGTAGAAAAAAATCATGACAAATGAAATGACATGAAGTCAACAACGCCGGTGAGGAAATGTCAAAGTCAAGTTCCGTTCCGCTCTGCCATCTAGTAATGACACTCGGTACTAATTACTTTCGCCGTAGCAGAGTCACAGAGTCACGGATTTACGAAACCTATACATATCTCTCTAATCTGTGACCTATACGAGAGATAATCTGTGAGTCAGACACATTTTTTTTTAATGGCCAGCACGGCTTGTGCAACCACAGAACAATAAAAAAGGTTAGAATGATAAAGTGGGCGTGGTTCACGAGCCGCTCATATGAGCAAATGGGCATATGAACGTCAAATTGCTCGCAGTGTATTGCACAATGGCGTAGCTGTCAGACGTATATTCGGTGCAGTACAAAACCCAAAAAGATGCCGAGTTGTGCTATTATTTCGTGCCGTTTGCGATGTGAAAAGGTGAATCTGGAAAAAGGAGGAATTTCATTTCACCGGTAAGTAATAATATTTGGAAATAACTAAATATGGAGGCATAATCAATCACGAAAATAATTCGTACCAAATTCTGTGCAATCATAGGGCTTGCATGTTATCGATAGTTTTATCGATAGAGTTTTTTTGTTCCTTGTGCTCAGACATTATGATGTGGTAATTTACATGGATATAATATCAAATCTAAGTTTTAAATATCTATTTAATTTTTAAATAAGACATAAATATTCTGTTTATAAAGATTTACATATTTCAGATTTTCCTACAAATCCGGATATAAAAGAAAAATGGATATCCGCAACTGGCAGGAAAGATCAATGGTTTCCTACTAAAAGCAGTTGCATTTGCTCGTAGCATTTTACGGAAGATGACTTCCTACAAGTTTTAAAAAAAAGGCATTTGAAATCTTCTGCAGTACCTCACATAGATATTTGCGTACAGGTAATGTTATGAATATTTTATCTGTCTACAGTGAAAACAAAATATTATTATAAAATTATACATTTGTCTTGTTCGAGAATCGAACCCGTGATGTCTGCCACAGAAGGCAGTTATCCTTACCCTTGCGCCAAATCAGTCGTTTCGATTATACAGGGTAGAAATATTGCGCATGTGATTGAGTGACGATTGAATAAAATTAGAAGGGACTTTAATTTGTTGATTATTTTCTATTTTTTTTTTTATCTAAAAAGAAATTTATTTCATGATGTCAAATATCTCATAAGCGAGAATTTTGAAATCATTAACTTTTGTTTGCAGGAAAATCAAGTTCGCCTTCCTGTTCAAATGCCAGTTCACAAAGAAAGCGAAAACTCAAAATTATAATAGGCAATAAAGACAGTGCCCTCCGAGCATAGCCCTTTCCATAGATCGCTGTACGACTTTAAACTGGTGGACTAGTCGAGCAGTGAGTGTCCACGTCTAAGCACCGTAGGTCATGACCGGGAGGACGCACTGGTCGAAGACTTTCGATATAAGACATTGAGGGATGGGTGACGAGAAAGATGTGATTAACCAGTATTAATGTTAATTAATTAAAAAGTGTATTTTTTTGTTGGTAACCGCTGTTTCTTTTCTGAGAACAACCCCAGCTCATAACATTACCAATTATTTTATTTATTATTCACTGGTGGAAAACTGGCAAGGCAGTTTTTTCTTTATTGTTGTTCTCATTGCCAAGCCAACTATAGCGATAGTGTATCTTTTGTTATAGTCAGTGACCTATTCCTAGAAACATCCACCTGAAACTGTTACCTCTTGTCTTTATAGTATTTATTTAGTAGAAAACTAAATCACAGACTACAAAATATTTATCTTCATTAAATTTGTATAGTATTGAAATTGGTTGGAATTTCTTTAGGAGCCCTTGAGGGGAGGTACCTTAAATAAATAAAATATTTTAATTTCCACAATGGAAACGAACTTTTATTTTAAAAAGAAGCAACTGCATTCTCATTTTTCTCAAATAAAGTTTACCCAAACCGGGAATCGAACCAGCTAAAAAATTTTTAGTTATTTTTTTATTCTATTAACCAATACAATGTGAAACACTCGTATTACATACAAAATATCCATCTCTACTTCTGCATTCCACCGTCTGCTACAGATCTTCCAAATATGCCAGGAAAAAAAAAATTAATGTAACGTTTCATTATGTCTTACATGCGTAAGACCTAATGTTTCATAGAGAAATAGTATTTTTAGCCATAACTAAATCAATTGGTGAAATAAAATAAATATCCTCAGACATTCACACCTATCAACTAGTCCCATTTTAAGCAACTAAATGCTGCTTGTGTAGCGACCAAAACCACCACGAAATAGAATTATTTGGGGTGGTTTGATTCCCTGTTTGGGTAAGCTTTTTTGAAAAAAGTGTGAAAACAGTTTTGTTTCTATTTGAAAATAAAAGTGTGTTTCCTTTGTGGAGATAAAAAAAACTCCAACCTGTATATTAATATTCTCCTTAATTACGAAGTTGGATAAATAAATAAAATACATAATTTTATTACTTAATACTTGAATAATACTTGATTATCGACATCATCAAATTGTGCACTACACTAGTCCAGTGCTGTCATGATAGTGTACATGTTTTTCCACAATAATTCGAAAAAGATATTTAACGTGTCTCATTATACGTATTATAGATTATAATATTTAAAAACGTATTTCAAATGATTGTATATAAATTATCTTACCAGTCCGTGCTTAAACTGTAAAATTTCGAAGTAACAAAATGCATTGTGCCAACATAAATGGTACCGTACAACAGCTGGTAACACATACCTGTGTATTGCAGTAAAATAACCCTTATTATTTAGGTGCAATTCGCTACTTTTGCTTGAATTTTTTTAGCCAATGAATACATTGCGCTCCTTGTGTGTTGAATAACTATTAATTCTTGTATGTGTGAGAACTGGCTCGCGCGGTCCTAGTACTAATGTGGATGCGTTATCATTCTAACCTTTTTTATTGTTCTGTGTGTGCAACAGCCAAAGCAAAAGGTAGGGAAAAGAGTTAGAGGAAAAGGAATTTTTGAAAATACGGAAGATCAGAAAAGTAGGTGTCGTCAAGCTTAAACGCCTTAGGTTCGTTATTTGCATTTTAATGACGACAAAGACGTGTTTGTGTGTGGCCCATAGAGTGAGGATCGTTTCATCTTATAACGATTAGTATAACTTTGGTACTAATCTAATTTTGACTACTTATAGGCCCTTTCTAACCTATATGTCTTTACAAGGAGAACCCTAAGTTCCCCAGGAAAGCCTCCTCCACCCCTTATAGCTTTCCCCTTTCCATCCGTTTCTATTTCTTATTCTTTCTTACTCTTCTGTTTATTACTTATTAACATCCTCACTCTTTGTTATGGCCGTTATTACAAATATTTACATAAGCTCTTACCTAGTGTACGGTTCTCACGTGCGTTCACCTATCACTGTCCATGACCCCCGCCAAAACGCCGTCTTCTTTTCTGCTGAATTTACCTTTTCGAAACAAGAGGTAAAATCATAATTTTTAAAACAGTGCGAGAGACCATGACAGCTGATGTCCGCCAGTACCAACATAGCGAAAAAAAATGCGTTTCGTTTCACCCACCTTTTTATTAATGTTGAGGATCGCGTTCCTTCGCGACACTCCCGGCGGCCCAAAGAACTACCGCAAGTTGACGCGTCCATTCAGCTATTTTTTCTCTAGCTTTGATGGCCGCATCTCTTTTACCGCGTGTTTCTAGATTTCTTTCTACAGTCTCAACGTGGGAATTATTGTTACACAAATCGGAACTTATTTGCTCATTCGAAACTGGAGAATCAAGGCTTGTTAACTGAGGAATGAGTGGAGTTCTCTTATCTTGTATCTCTCTTTCTTCAGGCACACTGACTCGTAGATGCAAATCATCTAGTTCATTTTCCAGGATATTTTCATCTGTACCTGGCACAGAGTCTCGCACAACTTGGTTATTTGATCTGACTTCTATGTTTTCTTCCGGAATCGGTACTTCTTCGACTTCCAAAGGATACAAATGACCTATAGAACGTACTAGCTCAGAATCACCAACCCTCACTTTAGCAACCCTGCATTCTCCATCAGACCCTTTAATTAAAGACACAATTTTACCAACTTTCCACATGTCTCTATTTTTTGACTCTCCTTTTATTTGGACTACATCACCCAAAACAGGAGGCTGCTTTGACTTTATTCTAGGTTGTCGGACACAATTTCTAGACCTTTCCCGCAGACCCTGAAGGTACTGGTTAATAAACATTTTCTTATATTCGCCTACAACCATATTTCCTCTTCGCCAACCTTCTATAATAGCATGTTTTGTTATTGTGGCATTTCTACAATCAGCTGTTGATGGTTCTGTTACAATACATTTTCCCATACTTAAAAAGTCCATTGGTTTCAGGATATAGTCTTGATCTGAACCTACATATGTTAGAGGTCTTGTATTAATCACTGCTTCTACTTCTTTGATGATAGTTGACAATTGGCTATCTGTTAGAAAATGTTTATTTAAGGTTCTTTTGAGGCAATGCTTAACAAGACCAATCAAGCGTTCATAAAATCCTCCATGCCATGGAGCCAATTGTGGGATGAATCTCCACTTTATTTTATTCTTTATACAATATGCATTCTCCAAAATTTCTGCAGACAGTTTGAACTGGAGAGCATTATCTGACACAATCAGATCTGGTACTCCCCTTGTAGCAATGAATCTTCGCAATGCTTGCAAACATACTTCTGCAGTGAGATCTGCCACCACTTCGATATGGACAGCTCGAATTGCTAGGCATGTCATAAGGCATACCCATCGTTTCTCTTTTCCACTATTGGATCTAACATACAGAGGTCCACAGTAATCAATTCCTGTATATTTGAATGGAGCACTGTAGTTTACCCTTTCTGGTGGTAAATCAGGCGTTGGTGGTAGACTATACGGACCTCCTCCATGCTTAACACACCTTTGACATTTCTGAATAACCTTTTGGACTTGAGCTCTGCCCTTAGGTACCCAATAGTGTTGACGCAAAATACTAAGTGTGTGCGATACACCAACATGATAGTTCTTTTCATGTATGTCTTGAATTAGTTGTTTAGTAAAGTCACAATCTGTGGGAATAAGAACTGGATGTTTTGCGTCATATTCCCATATAGTATGAGCCATTCTGCCTTGACATCTTAAAAGACCATCTACGTCCAAAAAAAGTCCTAGATTACGACATAGATTTGTCTGCTTGCCTTGTACTTCTTCAGGGAAATGCTGCGCTTGTAGCTTTCTAATTACAATCACTTCACTTGTTACATTATCATCTTCTGCACAGGGAATATTTGGAATATTTGCACATACCTCCTGATCCTCCTCGAATTCATGTGTATCTTGTCTATCTTGTCTATCTGGGAAAACTGTTACCAGAGACTCCCCGGCGACACAAAAGGTGGCAGCTTCTGCTATACTTGGCCAACAGTTAACATCTTTCAATAGGAAGTGAGGACCATGAAACCATAATTGTTCTTGACTATCCCATCTTTCTGGTCTCGTTGCAATATCTGCTGGGTTCTCATTTGTATTTACATATCGCCACTCAGTGTTTTTGTTTTGTTTTATTTCAATAACTCTTCTGGATACAAATGGATGTAGTAACTTATTAGATTTCATCCAACACAAAACAATGGTGCTGTCAGTCCAAAGGTACTGCTTTAGTATTGGTAGACCCAAAGCGTTTTTTACATATACTAGTAGGCGACTTCCAATGGTATAACCTAAAAGTTCCAGTCTGGGTATCTTGAGATTTTCCTTTTGTCGTATTGGTGTTACACGTGATTTTGACATAATGAATATTGTCTTGATAACATTATATCTTATAATTCGTATATAGGTTACTGCAGCATAAGCTTTCTCTGAGGCATCAGTGAAACAATGCAATTCAAATTTAGTGTTTTCATCAAACTTTATGTTGCAACCAAGGTAACGTGGAATTCTAATATTTTTTACGAGTTTTAAATTTTTCATTATGTTTGATAATTTTTCCATAATTTCTGTAGATAATTGAGTATTCCAATCTATCTTATTTAACCACAGTTCTTGTAAAAGCAACTTTGCTGGCAATATTAGTGGCGAGATAAATCCACAAGGGTCAAAAAAGGAAGCAATGGTTCTTAACACTTCTCTTTTATTTTTAATGGTATCTATGTATTCATTGGAAAACATATTCTCTCTAAGTTTGATTTCCATTGTATCTTCTTCTACGTGCCATAATAAGCCTAATACTTTTACTGTTTTTGAGTGTTCTGCTTGAAATTGTTTTGGAATAGAATTAATAAATTCATTATCATTGGAAATCCAATCTCGGAGGTTCATTGATATTTCTTCAAATGCGCCTTTTATTTCCCGATACAATATTTTTGCTGCACCCGTAGATGAAGTTCCAGTTACTAGGTTGTCAACATAGCATTTATCTGCCATAGCTTTTAGAAGGTTATGATTCTTCTTTGACAAGTGATGTCTGATTGTAGCTGTTAGAAGAAATGGGCTTGAAATTATTCCGAACGGTACCCGGCAGAACCTGAGATAAAGAATATTATCAGCAGCAAAACCCTTTGATATATCTTTCAACCATAAAAATCTTGTAACATCGCGATCATCTTTCTGCAAGCCAATCTGAAGAAAGGCCTTCTCAACATCTGCTGTAATTGCGACTTTGTTAGTGCGAAAACTTAAGAGTAATGCAGTTAAATCCTCTACCATGGATGGTCCTCTATACAAACATTCATTTAAACTTTTTTGCATCTTAGTTTTAGCTGAAGCATCATACACAATACGACTATTCTTTCCTTCTTGCCTTACACTATGATGTGGCAAATAGTGTACAGGTCTCGATCCAATTACCTCTTCAGAAGGTGGCACTACTTCTATAATGCCAGCCTTCATTTGCTCTTGCAGTATGGAATCATACTCTATTAATGCAACTTTATCCAGTCGTTTAATAAGATTTGACAAACGTCCTATAGCCAGCCCAAAATTAGTGCAGAGTTCAGGAGGGTATTGAATCCATGGCCATTTTACTTCATAACGCTGACCTTCATACTTGACAGTTTCATTAAAATGTTGGATGGCTTCCTCTTCTCGGGTGACTTTTGTAGAGTCATTGATGCCAATGCTTTCAAGAGACCATAAGAATCTCATATCAATGTCCCGAAGTGGTAGATCTGGCTCAACATAATAGGGAACATGAGATTCATCACATCTGCAAAAGGTCAAAACAGACAATACATCATTTTTATCACCTTTTGAGTTGTTTGAAACACCAGTAATCACCCATCCAAAATCAGAATCAATTATATAAAGATTTTCATTAATTTCTATTTTTTCCGTTCGCATAAATGTAAAATAATAGTCATTCCCTATCAACAAATCTATTCTTCCACCTACAGAGCCATCATCAGCTGCAATATCCATCAAACTATCCAACTTAACAGTAGGTGGTTTTATCTTACCTATTATATGAGATATTATATTGACTCTTAATTTTCTCTGAATACCTCGTTTAGTGTTAATAAGTATTTCTGCCGAAGGACTTAATGTTTCTTTTGCTTTATTTGACCCAAACGTAAATATCATTAATATTTCTTCATTATCTGCAATCAAACTTAAATTTTCTGCTGCTTGAGTGGTAATATAGCTTCTTTGACTTCCACTATCCAGCAGTATTCTACAAATTATTTCCTTGTTTTGAGCCTTCACTCTTGCTGTGGCCGTCTGTAAAATGGTACATTTATTATCTATTCTTGAAAGTCCATATGTTTTAAACTTGTTAACTTTAATATGCTTACCTATTTTCTGTGGACACAGCGCTTGATTATGGATTCCCTTACAATAAAAACAGTTCCTCTTAATTCTGCAGTTCTTAATGTTATGTCCTTCTTTGAAACAACGATAACATTTTTTGCCCAATATCTTCTTTCTCTCCGCTATAGTTCTTACTTCTGAACAATCGCTATTATAGTGGGTACCATTACAGAATATACAAGTAAATTTCATTCGTTTCTGTGAATGATGAGTAGATGTATAGAAATTCTTTCGTTTCCTTGACATTTCACTGTATCTGTTTTTATTGAATTTGATATTATTTTTGACAGAACTTATCGTTGAAAGAGCTTCAGTTGTTACTGGTTGATTTATAAGCAAATCTTGAGAATTTGACTGTGTTTTCATTGATTTCTCCATTGATGAGATAATGTGCTCCAGATTTAATCTTAATGAACCTACGGAGTTATCTTTGGTCATCAAATTATTTTCATATATCACTTTCTCGGGGAATTTTCCTAACAGAGTCACTCTGAAATGATTCCCATCAGTTTGTTCACCCAGAGAGTTTAAAATGCGTAAATGGCGTTCAATTAGGTTTAATGTGTTCCTACAATCAACAGATGAATCTGTTGCTTTAGGTATTTTTAGTAAAGCTTCATAATGTGCATCAATTAATGCATCTTTATTCCCATACCTTTTCTGGAGAGTTTCATAAGCAATGTTATAGTTGGAATTAGTAATTGCTAAGCCTTCAACAGTCTCCAATGCTAAACCCTCTAAAGAACTTATTAAGTATGATAACTTATCTGCGTTACTTATGTTCCTTTTATGTATAGTAGTTTCAAATCGATCCCAAAATTCATGCCATTTAAGTATATCTCCTGAAAATGTTGGTAATTGTAATTTTGGAAGTTTACAATGATTAGACTCAGTGTGTGCCTTCTTTCTATCCTCCTTTTCTAGAAAGCTGGATGTGGTGATGCTAGCTTCGATATTTGATAAAATGTCCTCCGCCGCCAGTTGTGCCCTAGTTCCTCTGGTAATCAATTCTATTGAGCATTCGTTTATATACTTGTGTATCTCTGAGTTTACTGTTTCCACTGAATTCTTTAACAAAAACTTTGTTCTTATAAAATCTTGTAAGTTTGTAGGTTCCGTCTCTGCGCGTTGACATAGCTGACGAGCATCTTGTTCTACCTTCTCAAGACGTTCAAACAGTAACGTCAGCCTTGCTTCCATAATTAAATTTTATATCTGGTCAATCTATCCTGTAATTACACCATATTTTTTATCAGATTACATTCCGTTTATTAAATGGATCCATGTCTTAATAACTTTTATATAATTTTTTTATGATTTAGAGTAGGTAGTTAAGTGCTAAAGTAGATGCTTTTAAATTTGTAAACTGATATGATTTTCGTTTGTCATCTCTAGACTAAACAACTTGTAAACCCAATTAACATGTTATTAACTTTACATACTATTATATCAAACGTAGCATCTTTGCAATGATCGAAAATAAAATTTTAAAAACTTTTAACGAAGAAAATTTGTAGCCGCCATTTATGTTAGTAAAATAAACAAATTTCACTATTTACTTACCTATTAAAGATTGCGTACGATTCGTTCAATTTTACTTTAATTTTATTTTTTGTCTTTTACTGTTAAGCTTATACATAATACACTTTAACAACACTTCAAACCTTTCGATATTCAAATAATGCGTTAGAGTTATTGAAAAGAAAAACTTCAGTTTATCACAAGGTTCGCTAGTGGCGCTAGTGTCACCATCGCCAATGGCCGACCGCCAGGAATACCAACCATAGAATACCAACCTCTGACGAATTCGTTCGAAAACCGATACGAATTTAGTTGGACTCTTGTACATAAAATATAAAAAAAAAATATCATAAAACATAATTTAGTAATAAAACAAGACGATTTTAATTTCAATATATTTTAATCACCATAAAGATGTTAGCTAGAAAAAAAAAGAAACTACTCGAATTTTATCTGTATTTATAAACACAATCGAAACAAATCAGATAAATAAATGTCTGGAAAGCACGTTGACCTATAAATTTTACGAGGAGCACCGGGTCTTCCTTTCTACTTTCTATAAGACCAACATCAAGATTGATTTTATTATTACACTTATTTGTTTTAAACAATCGAACATGCATCGGGTATCTGAGGAGAAAACTGACAATCATATTCTCAGTCCAGCCCATTCTCTCTGGGTGACTCACTTCTCAATTCCCATTTCTACACCGGGGCAATATGTTTATTTTGGGTCAGTTAGTCCTTTTCATTCTAATTGATTTCTGAAGCGACTAACCTAAACCACCATTCCCCAGCAATATTCTAATGCCATGAACGATAACATCTAGCGAGTCGCACGGATCTTTCTCACTAGCAGCCATGTATACAGATTTTCTTAGAATTCTTAACCACCGCACTATGCAGTGCCGGCAGAACTTTCATTCGGTTGCTAGAGTGATCGCGTCCTTTCTACTCGCCTAGACCATTCTATTGTTTATCTGAACTAGTCGGTCAACCTAGTGCTCTATCCCAGCACCTCCACCATTTTGTCGTCAAGCTTAAACGCCTTAGGTTCGTTATTTGCATTTTAATGACGACAAAGACGTGTTTGTGTGTGGCCCATAGAGTGAGGATCGTTTCATCTTATAACGATTAGTATAACTTTGGTACTAATCTAATTTTGACTACTTATAGGCCCTTTCTAACCTATATGTCTTTACAAGGAGAACCCTAAGTTCCCCAGGAAAGCCTCCTCTTTATCTGAACTAGTCGGTCAACCTAGTGCTCTATCCCAGCACCTCCACCATTTTGTCGTCAAGCTTAAACGCCTTAGGTTCGTTATTTGCATTTTAATGACGACAAAGACGTGTTTGTGTGTGGCCCATAGAGTGAGGATCGTTTCATCTTATAACGATTAGTATAACTTTGGTACTAATCTAATTTTGACTACTTATAGGCCCTTTCTAACCTATATGTCTTTACAAGGAGAACCCTAAGTTCCCCAGGAAAGCCTCCTCCACCCCTTATAGCTTTCCCCTTTCCATCCGTTTCTATTTCTTATTCTTTCTTACTCTTCTGTTTATTACTTATTAACATCCTCACTCTTTGTTATGGCCGTTATTACAAATATTTACATAAGCTCTTACCTAGTGTACGGTTCTCACGTGCGTTCACCTATCACTGTCCATGTCCCCCGCCAAAACGCCGTCTTCTTTTCTGCTGAATTTACCTTTTCGAAACAAGAGGTAAAATCATAATTTTTAAAACAGTGCGAGAGACCATGACAGCTGATGTCCGCCAGTACCAACATAGCGAAAAAAAATGCGTTTCGTTTCACTCACCTTTTTATTAATGTTGAGGATCGCGTTCCTTCGCGACAGTAGGTGTATAGGAAAAACAAGGCATGAAGGAAAAATTTAATAAAATATAAATTATAGTTTTATATTGTTTGCAATAATAAACTTACATAAAATTAAATATATTTGTATATTATTAGTGTAACAGGACCGGAATGGAAGTAGAGAGAGGAACTCTAGCTGTACAAAGGGAATGGAATAAAGAGGAGGAATCATTAAAGGCACAAGCAAAGAAAATATGGTTGATGTCACCCTCATCATCACCACATTCACAAGAATCATTATTTAAAATTTTAGTCAATTTATTGGTCAATTTATTGTTTAAAAGCAGGTACTTCACTTAGAAACATATTCAAAAAAATTAATATTCTGACTGTTCCTTCCCAGTATATTTACAACTGCATCCTTTTTGTGAGAAGTAATATTAATTCTCTTTTAAAGAACAGTGACATTCACAATAGGAATACACGAAATAAGGGAAAGCTTCTTCTGCCGTCCTACAGGCTGCAGAAAATCAATAGTTCATTTGTGGGCCTTAGTATACGCTACTTTAACAAGATCCCTAGTGAAATTGTCGAATTGCCTTTGCACAGATTCAAGACATATATTAAAACTAAATTAATGTCTAAAGGTTACTATACCGTCAATGATTACCTAGAAGACAAAAATGCGTGGCAATAATTGTAATGTAGATACTATTTTTTAGATTATAATTTAGACTATCACCTTACATGTTTGTAATGAAAAATGTGGTAAACTGCAGAATATTACTCAAATTAGATATCTATCTTTTTATTTTTAAACTTCAATGACGTTGTAGTTTATGACATTTTTTAAATGTTGCTATGTAAAGGGAGGGTAGAAACTTGCTGAGTTTCTTGCCCGTTCTTCTCAGAACAAGGCCTCCTGGTAGTTTTGTGAACGGATGGCGTAATTTTTCTTTTTCACGAAATATTGTAAAATGTTTATGACATTCATAAGCATGCGCTAAGACGCATCTAAACTGAATAAATGCTTTTGATTTTTTTGATTTTGATTTTTAAGTCTGCCTAAATGAGCCTGAGACAGCAAGTGTGGCCCAGCCTCATGCAGGATATAATTGTAGAGCATCGTTTACCAAGCTTCATTACAGTAAACCAAGGTTTTACAGGAATAATATTTAACTTTTTTACTTTGGCAGCGATTATTTGAACCCTATGTTGATTAATAGGTATATGAGAAGAAGGAATAGAATGACTGATGAGAAGGGCTATCCCACCATATCCGTCAGATCTTTCTTCTCTATAAAAAACAAATCCAGGTATTTTGAAATTGTTATTAGGCTTTAACCACGTCTCTTGAAGAAAAATGGCAAAAGGACAAAACTTATTAATTAAGTAAATAAAATAATTCTGATTTTCTTATATTCACACTACGACAGTTCCACTGAATGGTTATTGAGATATCCACTGTGGAGGATTGAGATACTATTATTAATTACTTTATCAAGAGCAACGTTGGACGGTTATGGAGTCAGAGACATGTGCACAAAGATTTGCACATGTGAGGCACGGGCTTTTGATACTATTTGCGCGATTGATGTATATTTGCGCACATTATGTGTGCTTTGCCGGCTTTTGCCGTTCCGTGTCGGTTTTTTAGCGCACATCAAAGAGATCACAGTTCAAATGTTTCTGCCACACTGCGCGAAAAAATTTCACGCACAAATAATTTAAGCCAGCTTCGTCGACTAAATCGTCGTCCATGTTCTGTGAAGTCTATCTGAAAACTGTGCCCAGACTCCATACAAACATTGGCATTGTCCTTAGCAGAATCGGGGTCCTGATAATGTTGAAGACGCGCCGAATAGATTGATCTTTACTCTCTCTCGACGGCCCATACAATACCATCGGGGCCCTTTTTTTTTTTTTTTCTCGAGGACAAAATCCATTTAAGGACCTACCAACCGTTGGCGAGGCGGAAGGCGTGTGTGGGACTCGCTCGGCGGCGGCCGAGAATACCCACTAAAACTCCCCGATATACCTCCTTGCCCTTCCGTGGGAGCGACCCGGGGTCTGCCGAAGCAATTCTCCGAGCCGGTCCCAGGGCTTCCCGACCTAGACAGACATTAGGTCGGGGTTTGCGCCAATGGGGGATTCCCGGGTATATTCGGGAGATCCCCAGACGTGGCAGCCGGTGGAATGCGTGCGTGGAAGCCATCCAACGCACGCGGCCGCTCGCGGGGCAGGTAGAAGGAGGGACTTATGGCGCCCGCCTTCTCCTGCCCACCCGTCTACGCCGGAGAGGAGCGGCTAGAGCATCCTCCTCCCGCTCCCTCTCCGCTGCCTCCTTCTGCAAGAGCACTTTCTCGCAGAAGGAGGCGGCAGCCTCCCATACTCTCTTGCTGCCCACCATGGCCGTGACCAGGGTAGGCAGCGAGAGGTATCCCCCGCCAAGCACCGCGCAAAGTTCGCGGCGCTCCCGTCGCCACCATCGGGGCCCTAGTAGAAGTGGACGACGCGACCAATATATCAGCCAAGCGCCGTGAACATTCTGTATATCCTTACGCTCTGAATACATGGGACAATAAAACAAAAAATCAAATTAGAACACACTTAATATTTATTTTTTGAATGTCGTAAATAATGTATTTTTTTCAAAATAATTTATATAATGATTTAAATAAACTCTATACAAAAAAAAACAAATATTACACCAGAAATGCCTCTTTACGTAAAAAGAGTTATGTAGCTGTTGGCTAAAAATATAGAAAAATAAGAATTTACCAATAAATATAATTATTGATTTTAATCGAAACTTATTATTTCCCAAATCACTAATATAATAATAAGTGCGTACGCTCTTTAGTAACCATTATATCGCAAACTCGTTGCAATATGACTTAGACGACTAGTAATACTAATAATGTTGCGCACTCCACACTGTGATTTTCGTAAGGCACAGGTATAAAAACACTGAAATTGTTATACTTAGTAAAATAAAAATTTTCGCTAATTTGTACATTGCCTTATCAACTCACCAATGTAAGGGACGGTTTAAAAAGTATCTAATATTGTGGGGTAAAATTAATATAGTCAAGTTACCAGGCTTTTTTGCATTGTGCAGTAATTATTGTGCTGAATGTTTATGGGAAGATTAAAGATCACAAATCACAAAATTTGAAAGATTTTGACCCCAAAGTACAGATAAAATAAGTAGTATGACGAGGATTCTGTAGCAAAAAACAAAAAATTCCCGCCGATTCTAAAATGGAAGGATCATAGCCGGTGGAAAGATATAATCTCTGTCTGCCCCTGTGGAAAAATGCGTGACTTTATGTATGTATGTTATTCTAAAATCAGTTCCCATGGTTTTGACCTGATTGTTTCTATTATGATAAATTATACAACAACACAGTACGCGGCCAGCTATGGGGCTAGCGCAGGACTGAATGGTGTTTTGGATACTTGTGGAAGGGTACATGCCATCTCACGGCTGGTATAATGATGGTATATTACAGAACACAAATGAGATTCAACCTTAACACAATGACAATAAGTCCAAGAAGAAATGGGCGTCCATTTTTAGCGCTACAGCCTAAAATATGAATTATAGAACATTGTTTAGCGATTACACACACAATGAAGCTTCCAACGATAGTTTAATATCAAAAAGCATACGAAATGAAATTCGAAATGAGTAATTTCCCTATATTATCTATTGGATATTAAATACAATTTTAATGAAAATATACATGATGACATGTTTTCTGTTGCGAATTATACAATCGCTATAAATTGTTTTATGCAAAATAAGGGATTTATTTAAATTCATTTAAGAGATCGCGTTTAAATAGAGTAGTTAATTAAGTAAGGCTCTACTCAATTAAGGGTACCCCAATAGAAAGAATTATAATGTATTAGTTGCCATACAGAAAGAAGAGCATATAATGACATATTATTACTCCCCATTTTTCATCTTTAATAAGCTTATAGTAGTAGTTAACTGTGGTGATAATATAAAAATAAATATTAAAATTGTGTGGCTACTTATGAAGCACTGACAATTGTTAAACATTACTCTGAAAAAATAATTTTCATATTTATTATGTTTCTTACATCTAAATAAATAAACCAGATGTCAGACATCTAGTTTGTTTCTTTTAAACCATAAGTGTTTATTGTAACCATTACTTCTAAATACAATCTGAAAATATTTTAAAATGGATTGATTTAGATTCACAGTGAGAGTGCGCAAAGAAGTATTATTTAAAACAAATACAATTATTGTTTAACTCTAACAATGGAACCCAAAAGTACTTACATAACAAATATGTACATATTTTTTTCTATACAGTAAAACTTTTCTTATACAAATAAATTTTTTCATCCTATATTTACAATATATCTTTTCATCTCTATATACAATCTGTAAGTCATTTAATAAAAAAAGAAAATACAATTTAAAAAAAGATTTAAAGACTTATTTATCATTATTATTAGTACAATGTGACCATTTTTACCTTGTATTACACAAGTACCTCTTATTTGGTGCGATATGTTAGCTTCACTCGGAGCTTAGAGTCAATACATCTGTAATGTTCACTCACGTTTTATTGTACAAATCACAACCCACTACTAATAGCACTTTGTTCACAGTTTGGCACTGTCTAAGTTTGTCTACTGTGGGAATGTTGGTTCCAGTGATTCACCACTAGATGGCGCGTCTCACCGAATGAACTCGGCGTCGGCGGCGGCGCAGTAGCGACGCGCGTCGTTCGACAGGAACCGTACTGAGAACGAATTCACAGTCAGGGGCGCGCCTTGTATTATTTCTACGTTGCCCGCGTTCGCCTGCCAAGACAATGTAAAAAGCATTAAAATATTGAAAGAGATATATGTAGCAAAATATGCTTTATGTTTTCATAAAAATTTCTCAAATGTTTGTAGAAGATGCCAGTTTGTAAATAAGCTATCATACTGTAAATAAAGAAAATTATATTACCTCAAAGAACTATATTCTTTGATTGTATATGCATTAGTATAATTAAGGACATACAATTTTAAAATAAGCAGAATATATAAATGTGAAATTTAACTAAAAATTTGTTTAGGTACTGACAAGGAATAACGAAGCGAGGAAGAGGGCCGGCAGATCGGTGTGATCTCCAGCGGCTTGGAACAGCTGGTCACAGGGCATTGGGGGCGGAGTCCCCGGGGCGGAGTCGTCAGAGTGGGGGAGCCGTGATAGTAAACGCCCTGCTAACTCCCGCACGTCGGGAGCGCGGGCTTCACGCTCTGCCGCGCGGGAAACTACGTTGGCTTGCCACGACCACCATGGGTTCTGGAACACAAACAGAAATCACTAAGCAAAAATGCATCTATAAATTTTTGCATCTATACATTATAACTCTCTGTAGAGGTATCACATGTTCTAGGCAAATGTAGCCACTTCCATGGTGTTATATAGCTTCAGTGTAATAGTTGGGTACTATTATTTGGTACGAAACTGCAGCTCTGGAGGTTTAAATTGAAATGTGCCTATATACACCATACCTTCATTTGTTTAAAGTCTATTTTTTTATTAACAAAAAATATCCAGCTAAAAGCCTAGAAGCCAGGGCCGGTTAAATAAAAAAAAAAAAAAAAAGTATTCGACAGTTTGAAATGTCAATTAGCGATAAATAATTTGACATATCTTTGGCTAAATGATGAAGCAACTAATGCTGCTTGTATTACGGACACTTGATGACGGATAAATATATTTAATGGATAAATACATATAAATATTCTGAATATATATAAACATCCAAGACTCTCAGGACAAATGCTTGAAAATTCATCACACAAACATTTGCCCCCACCGGGGATCGAACCCAGAACCTCTCGAGATGGCGACGCCTTGATACCGGCGTACAGACCACTCGGCCACGGAGGTCGTCTAAATAATAAAGATTTATTATTTTATTATTATTGCAAACTGAACATTTACCTTGGAAAAATTAAAAAATGTATTTGGTTTTAGATTTTAACATTAATAGCCTAACAAACTTGGATATTTAAGTCACTGACGCTAAATGACATTTCAAAATGTCAAATCACTTTGACTAATTAAAAAATGGACTATAGATTTTTTTTTAATACACAATGAACTTCAAATTATGCGGATTTACGTCACCCAGTGGCGGCGGCTTCAATAAAGGCAAGTGCAGCATTTGTTAAACAATACATTTTTGGAGGTCGGTTATAATACATACGTTGTTATCAGTGATAGAGCTGCACGCAGGCGTTGGCAGGGTTGTGTCATCGACGCGGGACCCATCAGAATCTCCGAGCGAGCTTTGTTCGAAGAATCCGTCGTCGTCGCTGTCGCCGTCGAGGGTAGTTATCGCCGTCGCCGTGGACGTCGCTGCCACAGTTGCGCGAGCCGCTTCTACTTCTTTACAGCTCCAGCCAGCAAATCCTAACAATTAACAATAAGAAAAAATCAAGTCAAAACGTTTATACTCTTTCACAAGTTTGCGTTGGTATATCAAGAGATCTTTATGTAAGTTGAATGAAAAATTTTTCATATGAATATGGATGGACTTTGAATAAGAAAAAAACAAGCAAATAATAATGAAATTGACAGATATGAAATTATACATGAATCACTAACCTCCAGCATCTAATTCTGAACTTTCAAACCCTCGAAAATCTGTAACAAATATTTGATTACATTGAATACCAAAAAATAGTTGGGCGATATGGTTTTGCAGTGAAGGAATAGGTCACTATAATTCTGTCACCATGTTTCTGCATCTGCACCGGGACCCGATAACGTCATATCGGCGATGCTAACGTTACCACGATAGTGCGAGCGTAGGGAGTTCTTCAAAAGTTAGAGGAAGGAGGAATATTTAAACTAATTTTTAATATTTTGACTAATTTTTGGCTATCTGATATCTATGGGTATGTGGAATGTTGTCCCGGAAAGTCCGGTTGACTCCGGTTTGGGATCCCTGTTCGCATGTGTTTGTTTCAGAATCGAATTGAACCCTATCTAACCCGGGCTGTTTTTTTTTGGTACGAGATACCGGATACTTGTCCGATACATATAGGCATAAATTGTTATTTACCTGCTCGTAGCACCTTTGACTGCGCCCGCAATCGCTTCCGCTCCCGTAGTATATGCGCGCGTCGCATCGCCACTATACTGGCCGTCCACGGTGCGCATGCCGTGAATTCTTGTTGTTTCGCCAATCGCCGTGCCATTTCTGATAGCATACATAATAAAACATTTTACATGGAAGATTATTATAAAAAAAGTTTACCAAAACCCTTAGAGATATTAATATTGGCATGTGACAATAATGGTTAATATAAAAAACGAGTGTGTGTTAGTTTTTGACCAGTAATTTAACCTGTGAAAAGAAGAAGGAATAAACACAATAATATGTATTTGTAAGACAAAATTGACCACAGATCCAATGGTTTCTGTGACTGGAATTAAAAGTCAATTTAAATAAACAACTTCAAACATTCACACCTATCAACTAGCCCCATTTTAAGCAACTAATGCAGGAACTAATTTATTATTATTTGAGATTCTTATAACCTGGTTGAGTTTTAGTTACTGGTAAGTACTGGTACATCTGCAAGCTGTGTATAGAAAAGTTTAGTAGAAAAAAAATTCGTTCTCAGCTAAAATACATCCTACTGATGGGCACAGGCCTTCCTCGTGTAGAAACACATGAAGAGTATAAACGGTTGCAACAGTGACCAGGACCAACAGCATAACGTGCTTTCCGAAGCACGGAGGGGTTTGAGAGCACAAAGTTTGGTCACCCATCCAAGGGCAGACCATGGGAAAGGTAGCTTTGTTTTCGATATCGAACGCCAAACCATACTAAAAACTACACCACTAAGCTCCTCAAAACAATTATTGGCTCATCATTGATTTTCCACTTAACTTTACTGTTTATATGTGTTCCATGATGAATAAATAAATAAAATAAAATAAACTTTGGTTGTGAGTATAAGAAGAATGCTTATGTATGTTTTGAAATCACTATAATGATTTTTAACACTAGCAGTAGATTAAAAATAAAATTGGGACCTCTTTAATTAAATGTCATTATATTACAAAAATATAATGTATGTCATTATCAATGTCCAACGAAGGTCTAAATTATTTATTTTGAACGCTTCTCGTTTTCTATTAAATAATAAAAACACTATTACTCTAATAACAAAACCTGATAGATAACTAACCTTTACTGATGACAATTTTAAAGCTTCCACCAACAAGGTCGTCTATCTTGACGTCGCTTTTCCTTTTTCTTTCTTTTTTGGGTACAAGTAGGGGTAATGGGGTACTTGTGTGTAAAGGGTGCGAAGGAAGGCCCAAAAGGCGTTCGGGGGAAGGCGAGTGGTCTCTGTCGGGCTCAAGGTCGGGGTCCGGAGCCCTACTTATTGGTGGAAGTGCGGGAGGCGCGGCCGCTTGTAACGCCGCCTGTAGCTCCATAAGCGGTAAGGGACGGAGAGCTGCGCCACCCTCACACTGCTCTAATTCGTCTACCAGCATACCACCCTGTAAATAAACACATAATGATAAAATGTACGAAGAGATTTCTAAACTGTTCAATTTTCGATAAAGTGTCACACATGTTAATATGATGTTGGTAACAAAATTTTACTTTGGCATCAAAATATTTTTTATAGGTTTATGTGACTTGTTTTCAATACTTTTTCTACATAAAAATTTATTAAAATCAGACATTTTTAAAAAGAAACGCTGTATTATCATATCATCTATTCAAGATATATGCTTGTACAGTTTTATTTTTAGTAGCACTATGTCAACATTCTAATGACATCAATGTCTTACATATTATAATACCAAAGTAAAGGATATAATTACCTGTAACCGCCATGCGACGTGGAAATCAGCGAGAATTCCGACTGGTTCACCCTCGTAGTCTACAAGTGGATGGTCTGAAGCGGTCAGTGCTCGGGGCTCCAACTCGATATAGGCTCGCGGTAACGTTGGTGGTGGACGCGCTCTCCCCGGTTCTCTTGTTGTGTTGTTACTAGTTTCCAACTCTATCGTACTGAACCCGTTTGACACTGACAGTCGCCGCTTACGCCGAGACCCACCAGGGGTCCTTGCTTCTACCTCCTCATCTGCTTCGCCACGAGTGAGCTCTCTGCGAACAAAACATCGTAATCAGTACTAATATCTTTTGGTGGCTTGCTTCTTGATGGTTTTGAGAAAAGCGCGTTTACATTAAGTAATTCAAGTTTTTTTCTTATTAGACAATCAAATTTCTAGTGCAATAAATTTTCCGATAGGAATCATTTTATTATTTGCTCTTTCTTGTATAAAACAACAATTTTCTTTAAAAAGCAGTTTCAAGTATAATTTAAATTGATAGGCCAAATTAAATGAGGTGATATCCCCTTTAATTATATTCTACAACTAGTTATAGCTTCGAAACTATTGCAAATTCGCGATTTTAAATTTATTCCTGATTTGTACATCCAATCTGTAATCATAAAAAATTATCATTACTCCTCTATCTCCGCCTTCGGCCTACCCCTTGGTAGGCAAAGGTGTGAACACCCACAATTTGCCTGACCTGATGTAATGGGGGGCGTGCCTGTAGCCATGCACTGGGAAAAAGCGACATTTTCAACAACAATCGTGTTATAAATATTGAAGGACAACTGACTGTGTGCTATTTTGTAGTTCTTCACTGACGCTAAGCACATGTTGGTAGAGGAAGTCCACCTTACGACCGTATACACTGGCCGAGTGCTGCAGCACCAAGGCGAGCTCCGCAAAGTTGGGCGCCGCGTCGTCTGGCAACGGGCTGCCTGCCTCGCTGGCCTCCAGCGCGTGCAGACCCGCCTCCGTCAGGTACTCCTCCAACAACTAGCACAGATAACATACATTCATTACAATAAATAATATTACCTTTTTAGTTACATTTATAAACATATCATGACTCCTTTATCCCTGGTAGCCAGGGGTGTTAACATCCACATTTCACCTGATATATTGAAGTCCCCATAAATTGCTTAATGTGCCTTCTGAAGCATGGGTAAGTTTGAGATCCCAAAGTTTTGGTCAACCATCCAAGCTTTATGTCAATATCAAATCAAAAGTGTTCTGAACATTATGCCATTGAGCTCCTCAAGCACTTATATTCACAATTAACTGTACTTAAACATTTAATATTTTAATATTGTCTATAAATATTAATGCAATATCATTAAGTAGGTAGAGCTATTTAGGTTCATTGACTGCAATCATTGATATTAATATAGATATTCCTCAGGATTCCGATTAATACTCCGGGATTCTATTATTATAATTATTTTTATCAATAAGCATAAAAAATGGTATTTTTTTTAATTCAATATGTAAATTATTTTTTACACATGTGGATAACTTTGTTCAAGATTTTATTGTAGTTAAATGCAAATAGTTTGTTCGTTTCAATCATATTTCGATTTTTGAGTATAAATATAAGAAATTGTTAATATCCATATTAATCTATTTTATGGCAAGTACATAAAATAGCTCTACCTATTCCGATCACTGATTATTATAGTTTTTGCTCAACCATTAATATTCTTAGTCTTAAAATAAATCTGCTTTCCATTAAGAACCAAAGCCATATGCAAATTTTCATTATCACTACAGTTCAAGCAAAATTTCAAGGATGTTCTTAGTAATTGTGTGCATTCATATGATTTTCAAAGATGAGTAAATTTTGTTCCAAATGTGTTTCATAACAAAACTTTGAGTAAAGAAATTTTGACTTTCAAAACTTCCTTTTATCTTATACACCTTTATTGACTGAATCAACACTTATAGATAGGTATATACAGCTGTAAATCTTATTTGCACATAGTTAAACACATTATGCACACACAACCGGCCTGTGTGAGGTTATTGACTCCTGAATGTTTAGTCTATTTAAATACTTTTTTAAAATATGCATATAATATATATCTTTTGTAAAATATGCATATAATAAATAATATAATAATATACTTAAAAAATATATTTTTAAATTATTCAGACAGTAATAACTTTTTTTTGTTAAATATGCAAATGCATGTCCTATATTTATCATTAAAAATTTTAAATTTACATCACTTAGTATAATCATATACATGGTAGTCAGAAGAAGACTGAAAGCTAAAAAAACTTGTTTAGGCTTCTAGTTATCTAGAACAAATTCAAACTGATACTGCGTATGTATATTTGGATTAAAATGGTGAGTGTGAAATTCGGACCAGGCATCAGTTAAGCTGTTGTCAGGCATCAAAAGGTTCACCTTTTCTCATCCAGATGAAGAGGATGAAATTCAAATTCAAAATAGTTTAAAACAAAAAATTATATTCATTTCATAAAAATAAAAAATGTACTTTTATATCCATAACATTCATGTTTCACTCGGAATAGGAAACAAATGGCTATGAGAATACCAATATTTGGATGTTATAATATGTATTTAACTGTTATTTTTTATAGTCCCAAATGATTTCGCCCCAGGTTTCAAAGGCATTTAACAATATCAGACAAAATGATCAAATCAAATATAAAAATAGTAAAGTTTACAAATCTTGTATGAAATTTAAAGTTGTTTTTAAGATTTATAAGCCCTAAGGTGTATTAAAATAAACAAAATATTTCCTTATAACATTTTTCAGAAGACTTCCTCTAAATTACAGTATAAGAATACTTAGTTTGTTTGTTATAATGCATTACATATCAATATGCATAATGAATAACACCCAAACAGTATGTATGTAGTTAACAACAAAGTACAAAATGAAAAACTAATAAAATTATGTAAAGACCATTACTTTAATGGAATGTTTGTAAGCTCTATCCTAGTTTTGAGGTTATAACAAAATATTTATGAACTGAATTTGGTACATAGAAAGCATGACCTTACTTTTGAATTGTTGTGGTAATTTTATATATTGGCAATCTTAGAATGTAATAATCTAACTATTGGCGTACAATTATGATTAAGACAGTTCATAATTGTAATGATTGATTATGTTGGAACACAGCATTGTTTGAGTGGGAGTCAGAGGAAGACGCTTACCGCGCTGAGGTCCGTATCGAAGCTTCGGCGGACGTCGCTGATGGGCTTCATCAGCTCCGCCACAATTTCTTCCAGTCTCTGTGAATTCATGCTCCACCTTTTTTCGCGACGGGATAATTCTCCGCTCCTGAAAATAGCGTCCTCTTAATAATAACATCACTGCAGAGAGACGCGGGCACAACTGAACTGATCAACTGAAGCCGTCTGAAGCTGTAGCATTATATACAGTGGCGCGAAACTTTCTGTCAGCGACCCAATTTTAATTTTTGGGATAATTTTATCAGATTTTAAGTGTACTATTTACGAATTCTCTGTCAAAACAATACCTTGGTCCAAATAGGAGCTCGGCATCCATTTTATAAACATATAATCGCGTTAGAAGGAAAAACGTAATAACAACGGTGGCCATTTATTTATGTTTTTGTGGGAGACAAACCATGTTCGCTGTCAAGTGTTGAAATTTGTTCGCGAACGAACGCTCCACGAGCCAAGCGTTCGCGTTCAAGATGGTTCGCATTCGCATCAGTTCGCATTGGTTCGCATCGCATCTCCATTCAATAGAAGTTTTGAAATAAACTTTCATTGTATTTTTCATAATAAGATAAAGGCAAATTATTAAAAATGGCTAAATCAAAATTATAATTATATATATAAATATAATTTTTAAAAATTAAGATTTACAAAGTAAAAAATCCACTCATTAGATTTGGACTACAACAACAACAACAATAATTGTATATCTGTCCTTCTCATCCCCTTGAAGTTAAAGTGAAGTTAAAGAAAGATAGTTACACATTTTGGTTTAGTTTGGTTTAGTTTGTGCCACGGAATCGGCCCTAATGTCTATGACAAGAACTTTCTTAGTATTTTTTTGTATCTTTTAATAAATATTAATGAATAAAGTTGTGGATAAAATCCAAATAAAATCAACCTGGATTCTCTGAAAATGAATTTTTTTTATGGGAACGGCAAAGGGAACTGAGCTCATAACAGCCATGTTTTTCATTATAATCTATTGTAATGCATTTCAATGCATCTTGGGAGAGTTTGGCGTAAAAAATCGACGGCAGACACCGTGGTGCTACTTCGATGAGGTGGATTACCGCGATAAAAATTTCATCGTTTTTCACACCACCTGACGCTTATTTCAATGATCTTCCAACCAACACAGACATGTATTACACAAAACTACTCTGAATAAATACCACAAGATCCACTCCGAAACAATATTATCATAGTTGAATGCCGCCAAAAACTCCATGAAACGAAATGCAAGTTAAATTTTTTTATTATTGTCATAGACAATATTTTAACAAAAGCCAGATTCTCGTTCACTTTGCACGGATGATGCAATGCAAGAATTTTGTACTTTATGATGGATGCCCAACTCCCATACAATAACATGAGGCAATGTTCTGTCTCGATCAGTAGGTGTTCCCTCTCATTCTACCACTATTTATGAATGAAGGCTATCCGTGGGATAACCTCTTCCTCTCTTTCTATCCATAGTTTCTGTCTAACCTGTCATATTTACGCCATTTTGACGCCTAGACTGAAAACTGTTAAAATTTTATGTAATTTATTATTTTAAATAAAAAATTATAAAACTGGTGATGATGTGCTTTGTTTTATGTTGTGTAAGTTAGTGGTATCCTGGATGTACCTTATCATTTCACAGGTGAGTCAATAATCACATATTAAATGAGTTTGAGAATTTTGTGTATTTTTGTGGGACGTCATTAGTTGTAATAGAAAGCTTTACTACGAGATGTCAAAGTCATTCCTTAGAGTGATAGAATGAGAAGGAACACCTACTGATCGAGACAAAACATTGCCTCATGCTATTGTATGGGAGTTTGGCATCCATCATAAAGTACAAAATTCTTGGGTGTGTCTCTTGGCGCCAGAGAACTGTCACTGCTTGACGCAGAGTCTTGACATGCCTGATGACATGCTTTCAGTTGTTTCCGCTGTTTTAAGACAAAGAACAATAGCAACGTCGCATGCTTTTGGATGAAATAATGATAAATAATTTTACTTATCCTGCATCCATAGACTGAGAAAGGTATTTGAGAAAGATATGCAGCAAGATATTTTTTAACTTGCATTATAAAAATTTATATTAAGATTATATCACTCAAATTGAACATAATCATGTCTGGATATTAATATATCAAATATACAATAAATAAATCAAAATAGCGCATAAATATTGCGATTTTTTATTATTTTTATTTTTCCTTACCGCGACTCGAACTCAAAATTATCGAATCTGACGATTCAGTACTGTATATCGATTTAAAAAACCTCTTTTTTATACCGGAATTGAATTGAAATCGAATCTTCAATTAGTTGATCGTAGTTCGCCACCCCTATTTCTTTTTATAGTCTGTGATTGTATGTAACATGGCGGGGTGGGAGTTTTTGGCGGCATTCAACTATGGCGGACGTGATTTTTATTTCGATGATTGTAATATTGTACGGAGTGGATATTGTTACGTAAAATCAGTGTAGTTTTGTGTAATAAGTGTCTGTGATGATGTGCAATATGGAGGATTATCGAAATAAACGTCAAGTGGTGTGAAAAGTGATGAGTTTTTTATCGTGGTAATCCACCTCATCCAAGTAGCACCACAGTGTCTGCCATCGATCGTTTGACGCCAAACTCTCGCAAGATGCATTGAAATGCATTACACTAGCATTTCAATGCAAACTATGAAGAAATATATACTGAAGACTTGGCTGTATGGGCTTAGTTCCCTTTGCCTTCCCTACATGGGAGAATTTTACAACACATGGCGGGGTGTTGCATGTTTCTGTCAGTCTTATATTAATAAACAAAAACTGTATTTTGATAATTTTACAAGTGATTGGTGTTGTAAAAAGATCAACAAGATATTAATAGTATTAATCAAACCCTTAGATCTATAAAAATGGGAATGTCAAGGTGTTATTCATTGATGAAATGCTTACTGATTCTTTTTAACATTATATTTTTGGTAAGATCTTATTGAATATTAAAATCACCTTCTGAATGAAGTTTTAGAGAATAATAAAATAAACATTTATGCTAACGTTCTAAGTTTAAGGATTAAGATGGACTGTTACATCTGTTTTACCTATAATTGTATCCACATCACCCAATGGGTAATAAGAGAATTTATTTGAATTTGAATGTTATATACCTTAGTAAAGTACAAGTACATCTTTTGAATAATTATCTTATTACTTTCAGAATTTATTTTCATTGACATACATTGGTAATGTCATCAAAATGTAACTTTCATTTTATAATATCAATTCATTCCATCTTCAGCATTTAGTGTGGTATATGATGCATATCCTAAGAAAAAGTATATCCTTTGTGTGTGTATAGTGTAGTAAGAGAGAGGTCTTACTCCACTGAAAACTGCCAATTACCAGATTAAATTTGTGTATTACCATGCTGATAAAAAATATTGTGTTTCTGATGCACGTCAGCATACATTTACAAAGTACAGTCCTATTACCATATAAAATGTTGGCAACTTGAGATTTTTGCCACTGCCACACCAAAAAAGCTCTAGGTATACGTAATTGCCTTTAGTTTTATGTATATTTTATAAGATCACAATATTTTATGTATAATCATTAAAAAGAAACTAGAAACTGACATGGTATTGACTCATTACTGTAGATTGTTGTGTATCTGGTAACACTAAACAAAATGTACCTTATATGACTAACCACAATCACAATCTAATAAGGTTTTGAAACCTGACATTGCTGCCATTAATACATTGTTAAAAAAATCTGTGCTGTGTGCCTTTGTCTCTTTTGAGAAAAAACATATACATAAGTTACATAAAATTTTTTTGAGTGTTTCCCATTCACCCGATTCTAATTGAAATATGTGCAATATGTTTTGTTGAAACTCAATAATAATTTGTTTCCAATGAGACACACATCAAAATAGTATCATTCTTGTAATTGTTTTTTTGTTGGTTTTATCACCTCTGCCTACAACTTTGGGGATAAAGGTGTGATGATATGTTTGTTGTTTATTATTTTAGACAGCTATCAAAATTTAATTTTTTTTTTCAGTGTGTGGGGAGTGGAGCATGTGGCTTCGCGGCGTGGGCGCTGTGGGAGGGAGGAGCGGGGGAGAGTGCGGCGGGGAGAGCGGGGTTATGCGCGTTGGGTGCTTGGGGTGGAGCTTTGGCATTAGCAGCGTTGGGGGCACTGTGCGGGGCTGCGAGGGACTCTGGCGCGTTGCTAGCCGCGGCCGTGGCATTATTGGCTGCCACGGCGGCGGCAGAGGCGGCGGCGGCGTGGTGGGGCGCCGCGCACGTGCCGCAGCTGCGGGTGGCGCTGCTGCAGCGGCTCGAGCGCACCGTGCGACACGACTACGGCGTGCTGCCGGCGCGCACGCATCTTATCGACGCCATTCAGCAAGGGGTGCGTGTTCTTAACTGTGCTTATCTTATAGCAGTGTAGAATTTTACATTTGTGTTGGAAATGGTTAATATAAATTTTGTATTTAACAATTTACTCATTACTCCCATTGAAGGATGTATCACAAATGAGTAGATAAGTTAAGAATATTAGTTAACAGATATTTGAACCAACTAGCTGCATCTAAACTCTTGATTAAACAGGGTCACAGACCGCCACATCAAGCTTGCCTTGCAAAATAGAACCAATTTACAGACATTTGTACTGTTCTAGTGTTTTTTGGCACTGACATTTCACAAAACAAAAATTATATTCTGCTTTATTTTGCCTTTTGGCAAGCTAGTTTTGACCTTTTTGTCTTTGAATCATCTACATCATCATCATCATCATCATATTTACTAGATCATCCATTATGTCCAGCCTGGATATAATGGAAGATTTAGTGAATTAAGATCACGGATCGTCGGATGTTGTACACTATTAAAAATGTTTGTTGCAGTTGGAGTGCTGTGGTGCTAACGACGCTCGCGACTGGCAGAGCTCGGCGTGGGCGCGCACGATCAGCGAGGGGTCAATGGCCGGCGGGGCGCCGCCCGCCCTCGACCTGTCCGTGTCCGCGCCGCCGCAGCACTACTGGGTGCCTGCCTCCTGCTGCCTCGTACGTATACTAGCCAGCATGGCAGCGAGGGGTCAATGGCCGGCGGATCACCAGAAAATTTACCATTCAACCCAGAGCTTGACTTGCATTGTTAGATTGCCTTGGGTCTCTTTCATTGAAGAGGCAGCAATAAAACTCTAGTAACGGGATATATAATTATTTAACAGATTTTTGTCTACATATTTACAGGAGCGACAAGAGAAAATTAGAATGCGTGACACCGACACAGTGTGTTCTTGAAATCTGGTGTGCCCAGTTTGACAGCATGTAGTTTCAACCCGTAATGTGGACACTCTGTATAGAACAGAAAGACATATAATAACATAACATTCAGTTAGGAAATTGCAGTGCCAAGTCATCACTGTTAATGAAAATATGGTCAGATGATTTGGAGAGGTCGCCTACAGCCAAGAGACGTCTACTACACGGCATAGGGCGCCCGCATCCAGCGACTGCAATATTGCGTACGTGGCCGCCACTTTTCGCTCCAACGGCAATTCTACGAGCAATGTGCCTTGCCTACTGCCACTTAAGGTTTGCAAGTCTGTGGGCTATGTCGGTGACCTTAGTTAGTTCTCCTGCAGATCTGCTAATTCGATTATCAGAAACGAGGATATCTGCATTGCCCTTTTAGTGACCTTGAGCTTTCTTATGAAACCTATTGTTTACTGTATATGTACAGGAACCAGACTCAGTCTCCTGTGAATCCTCCCGCCGCGTAGCAGCGGCGGCGGGCGGTGCCGCAGGGCTTCACCCGGCCGCGTGCGGAGGCCGAGTGCTGGACGCGCTGACCGCAGGCGCCAGGGCTCCGCTGGCGGCCGCGGTCGCGCTGTTTGCCGCGCATCTCGTGGCCACAGGGCTGGCATTAGCTCTGGCGCTCGCAGCGCCACACCACAGGTACAAGGCGTAAAGTGGTACAGTTTCTAACACCGTTCGCCGAATGTTACGGTTCGCAGATAAACGTTTTCCCTAAAAATCGGATCATATCAAAGTACAGTTCAGGTTAGATTTTACAAATAAAGACAGATTCATGTATACAGTCACCTACAATAAAGTTTATACAATAATGTTCTTACAGTGACGCAATAAGGATCATATTTGAATGAGATTGCATACATGTTAGAGCTCATCACTGTACATCCTGCAGGCGGGTATCCAAATTTTAAATGACAAACAGCTCATCATTAATTTGCGTTATTCCAGAATTATTTTATACTGTACAGCAATGATAATGATCCATTTTGCCAGCCAGGTACAGATGTTGGATCAGCTGTGTATTACTTATAAAGAAAAATATTATGCTTACGCCAAGCGACACTCATTAATATCTCCTTTGACCACATACATGTTGATCTTACAGCGCTGATGATCACGTGACTATAAAACTTAAGTAATTCTTTTGTAACCTTCGTAGTATTAGGTTGAGACAGCTTGAACCAGTAACATCAGAGCGCGGATTAGTTGAAAATGGATATTTCGGCGAAACGTTATATTCGGCAAACAGTGTTTTGGTAATGCATTATATGTTCAGCTTGAGTTGTCATCCCAAATAATTATAATAATATCACTGTTATTTTTTCTATAAATAAATAGAAACAAAAATCTACAATATAAATCGATATTGGAGGCTTTAAAGTTTCCAATCTAGTAATTAAATAAAATAACATGACAACATTGGTTACTAAATATAACATTTGAGATAAAAATTGTAACTATGAGCAGCTTGTTCTTCTAATATACAGGATTATTTTTAATTAATCAACAACCTCCCAATTATGGGTCGCAATTATAGTCAACACCATAATAAGAACATTTGTTCTACGACTTTTGATAATTGACACATTTAACATTCATACAAAAATAAATATCAATTTCTGAATATTCTTAACTCTGTGCAACACGCGCGCGAGCGCCGCGCGTGTCGCCCGTGGTATGAACGGAACCATAGACTTACTAATGTCACGACAGTACATTGTACGAGGGCGGCACTGAAAATTTCGGTAATCAAAGAAGTGACACAACATCACAATTTAAAAATGTATTTATTGCTTTTCGAAATATTCTCCGCGAAATTTGACACATTTTTCCATACGATGGAACCAATCATTGAAGCAACCATTCCATTCTACAGTTGGGGTCTCCAAAATGGCCGTTTTGTAGGCGTCCATAGCTTCTTCAGGTGATGAAAATCTGTGACCACGCAATTTATTATTTATTTTAGGGAATGTATAGAAATCATTAGGGCTTAGGTCGGGGCTGTACGGCCGATGGTCTAATCATTCTATGTTTTCTTGCTCTAAAATCTCTTTTGTTCTGTGCGCGGTGTGAGAACTCGCATTGTCGTGATGGAGGATGATGCGGCGGTTGCAGTTCTCTTTACGGAGTTCAGAAACGACCTGTGGCAAACAAATGCTAGCATATCATTCTGCATTAACCGTTGTATGTCCCTCAAGAGGAATAGTCGTAACATGGCCGGTTTTGGAGACAAACGTGGCCACCATTTTTTTTGCAACACTCCGTGAACGAACAATTTTTGTTGGCTTTAACTTATTTTCGAACACCCAAACTCGCGACTGGTTTTTTGTTTCGGGTTCGTACGCGTATATCCAGGATTCGTCACTTGATACGATGTTGTATACAGCATTTGAGGATCTTGCGTGGAATCTTTCGAGAGTTCTGACGCACCAAGTAACGCGAGCCGCTTTTTGCTCTTCACAGAGCGAATGCGGTATCCATCGGGAAAACAACTTTTTTACACCTAATTGTTCATGCAAGATTATTTTTATTTGACTCATGCCAATGTCTGAAGTTGCCTGAATTTCGCGGTATGTCACATGTCGATCTTCCTCAATCAGCTTACGCACAGCATCAACGTTTTCTTGGGTGACTGCAGTTTTTGGACGACCTGGACGGGGATCATCACTGAGCCTGACACGTCAACTTTGAAATTCAGCAAACCAGCGATAAATTGTGGTTTTGGATGGGGCTTCATCACTAAATGCAGAAATCATCAGGTCAACACACTGTTTTTGTGTCATCATCGCTCTTGAATTTTCCCAAGTCAATTCCATTTTCTCAACGACTTAACAAGTTTGACAAAACCGAATAAATGGTATTCGATTTTTAAAACCAAGGAGTTTTCAATTAAAAAGATTTTAATATGACAGGAACAGTGGAAATATTCCATTCCCGATACTTTTAGTGCAGCCCTCGTGAGCTCATAAAATCATTTTCAATTAATGTACGAGTATATTGAGTCATGGTAAAACCCATAGAATAAATATTGTAAAGATTTTAGCGACCTAGTTTTGCGAAGTGGTAGATTTATTCAAAATAATCCTGTATAAATAGGCTGACAGTGCACAGTGCATACCAGTTTAGAGACCTAAGGCGTAAGGATTTTACAATGTTGAACTATATTATATGTATCAGTAACGTCTGTTCCGTGTTACACTTACCGTTCGAATTAAGAAGGGATTAAAATTTATTACAACTTGCGCACTGTAGAGATTAGCAGACAAAAAATGTTTATTTTTATTTTCTGCACACTATTGTGTACATGAAAATATAAGTTCGACCCCCATTGTTGAGGCAATACATTTTATAGGAATATAAAACCATAAATATACACACAAGTAGTACATAGTTGTATTTTAAATAGTAAAGTACTTATAATTTTATGTTTTTAGTGCCATATGATTCTCCATAAGCTCTCTATAAATAATAAATTCTCTAATTGTTTAAAAGTAATAAACAAAAAATAAAATAATATATTCATTATGACTGGAGAAGCTAATTCTACAGTAGACTAATAATCTGAAGTTACACCAAAAGATAAAATTAACCTGCTTGAATAAAGAAAATCTAAGTAACGTAAGTATACCAATTTACCTACTTAACATTCCCCACGTATTTGCGACTGATTTTATTTATATGATTTATTGAATTATATTTTTGGGGCATAATTTCATTAAGACTGAGTATGGAACATGATATTAGGCAGACTTTTATACAAATCTCTATAAAAAATGCAGTCTACATTGTCAATGTGTTGACAGAATCTTTTTTATCTACGTTAACTTTGTCAAATGTGAATTCTTAAATTTATAATAACTGTATGTTGAATGAGTATTTGTACTTTCAAAATACTAAAAATAAATATACATAAATACTAGGCTAAGATAGTAACGTAACCAAATGTGTGCTAGCTATAAGAGTATATTGATATTCATATATTACTATAATTTATTGAACAGGCAAGTGCATACTATTCTATTATTCATATTAATTGATTATTATACTTGTGTTCTCTTATAAGATGGTCATGTCATATCAAACCTTGTTAGTTCATTTCATATCATCAAATTTATTATCTTTTGTAATAAATAAAGTTCTTTGTTCACTAATAATGGTGTATTTAAAAAGTCTTATGTAAAATTATATTATTTTGAAAATATGTAATACTAATACATAACTGACGAATTTATAATAACTATGGCGAAACGCCTGTTATAATACCATATTTATGGAATATTTATATTATATCAAGTAAATAAATTAAAGTTTTCTATGGTTAAAGTATTTCAATTTAAATTTATATATATAAACCACTTCGATATTTTTATTGTATTTAATTTAACTATGATTTTGATATCACCATAAACTGTTCATTTTGTACTTAGATACTTACAATAATACACTTGCCTTACACCGAATTTTTTATACAATATGATATTTAATATTAATGTGACGTCATAATTAATAGTATTAACTTGAACCGGGTATAAGAACTCGCTTGTTAAAGAGTCGTAGATAGTAAGCTTTATATTATGTACTTATTGTTTCTGTTTCATTGTCTATGAGTGTGTTGTGCTAATGTACTAACCAAAGATTCGCGGTTGAGTGACCGCCACAATGTTTTCTGCGTATGTTTTTTTTCATTGAATACTTTTTTCGGTTATGGTGTCCAAGTTGCCAGTCTCTATGACGTTATTGAATGGAAAATGTAATTAATTAATAATAATTAATAGAATAGCATAGATTAATTTCAAAATGTTTACAAATTGAGGACAGTTTCACTATCTCTGGACATGATAAATTTTTGATAAAACTGCCGGATATTTGAATATAAATCTTGTTGTTAATTTACTTTAATAATTAAAAAACCGGCACTTATTCTTGTTTGAAAATTTATTGCAAGTCTACGATGTTATCGTTTTTTTTCTATAAGTAACATAATCTGGATTTTTCGGCTGTTTATTTATATTAGGCAGCTATTTTTTAAGGCAGCTGTTGACTCTGTCTCAGCGACTGCGCACCATTGGCCCATCACCGTAGCCATATTAACATGTACAACAATAATCAAATTTGAGACTGATTTACTTTACACTTTATTTTACGTTATTTACATTCATAACTAACACATAATATTGTAATCGAGTACAAATTTTTTAGTGATAAGTTATTTTGGAAGTGTTTATTGTTGCTTTAACATTTATGATATTTCCTTTTCGACTGATTCTTTTTTAATAAGTTGTAGAACTGACGCCGGCTGCTATTATGTTATATTAAAGGTCACAAATGCAAGCTTTATTCCCTTTTTTGCTTTGTAATCCTAGTCGTATTACACCACATTGTTCAGTGATAAGGTCTGTCGGCGATAGATTAGTTGATGTGCTTTGTATTACTTAGTAACTAACCTAAGTGCGTAAGCGCCGCGACCGTCAGCAGGCTAACATATTAATTTGGGATTCATATGTTTGGTATACCACATGTATTCCATTAATATCACGAACGTAGCAAAAAGGCCTTTGATCCTTTTTTTAATGTGTGAGGCGTGTCTGACTGCGCAGGCGCCGCGCGGTGCCATGTGTAGTTTAGTGTAGGCCCGTTATTGTCGGTCACAAATTTATTTATCATGTTTTACACACTAATAAATGTACCTTATTGTAATTATATGTGTTTTATTATACATCACGTACAAATTATAATTTTTTGATTATCTATACCTACTGTTTTGTGAGTCTGAGATAAAGTTAACGAAATGTAATAGATTTGAACCTTAATACGTTGGGCGTAAGGTACAAATTCACGACCTCCGTGGCCAAGCTGTTTGCATACGCTGGTTTCAAGGTGTAGTCATCTCAAGAGGTTTCGGTTAGAATCCCGGGCGTTGTAGGTATCTTTGTGATAAATACTAGCACTTTTTTAATAATGATAAAATAAAATATACAATGTACCCAGTTATTTATGTATAAACGTAGGTAACAAATGCCTTGCTAAGGTACAAGATATGCAAACTGTTTAAAACACTGTAAATTACAATACTTATAGACATTTGGCGGTACACCGGGAAGTGCATCAAACTCTCATTTGCATTGCGTGCGCGAGCGCACTGCATGAGGCAATTTTGTGTGGGCGATTCACATCGGAGATAATTATAGAAAATATTGACAGTTTAAAAAGAAGCACAATTTAATGGACAAAACTTAATGAGCTAAGCAAGAACTTCAGATTTCTCGGACTTATAGTCATTGCTATCAATGATTTTAGATAGGTATAATTATTGTATTGAATAAAATTGATTGGTACTGTGTGATTGTGTCATATTTATAATGATGATTGATTTTGCTTTTGTTACAAAGCGTCTTCGTTCATACGCTTCGGGTTAGACGTTGATTGGGTGCTGAAAATATGTATGCGACTTGATTTTTTATTAATTCAATAAGCAGGTCAGAATCCGACAGTTAGTAAGTGGAAACATTTACCTTTTTTTTTACGAGGAGAAATCCATTTACGGACCGTACCTACCGGTGGCTAGCCGGTAGGCGTGTGTGGGACTCACCTGCCATATTGGCACTACCCATTAAAACTCCCTGATATACCCGTTCCTGCCCTTCTGTGGGAGCGACCCGGGGTCTGCCGGAGCAACTCTCCGAGCCGTTCCCAGGGCTTCTCGACCTAGACGGACACTAGGTCGGGGTTTGCGCCAGTGGGAGATTTTCCGGGCATCTTCGGAAAATCTCCAGACGTGGCAGCCGGTGATACGCGTGCGTGGAAGCCATCCGACGCACGCAGCTGCTAGAATACATGAGATGAATTTCTTTCAACTTCTTACTACTAGGTACGGTGTATAGTCAAATTTTTTTTAAACATTTTTATCAAATTTCTACCTTATTTCATGAGTAATACAGGGCAAAAGTTCTTGAGCAAAACCAGTTCGACTGTACGTTGTTATGTCGACCTGTGATTCTGTGATGTGCAGTCATCAGCAAAAATTTGTACCCATTTAAGTACTTTGTCGTTATAATGTTTCAGTCACTAGGCACTAGTGGTGTCAAAACGACAATGTACTAAAATGGTGACAAATGTTTGTCCGTGACTGTACTTAGGTACCTATGATATAAGTACCCAATTCTAAGCCCGAACACGGTACACAGCAATGCAAGCTTTGCTTCTTGTTTAAGTTAAGAATTATAAGTAGGTAGGTATTTGCTGTAGTCTTATAAAAAGTGTAAAGGTTAAGGTTTTACCAAATTACTTGGAAGTTAAGTCCGATAGTTTTTAGAAATTACAAATGCTTAACCATACCTTTAAGTATGATAGATGTCATGCGTAGACATGCAAAGAGGCGCGTCCATCGTAATTGCCTTTCATTGGCATCCGAGTTCCTAATTGACGAGAACGAAGCGGTTGCGGCGGTCGACCATCGATATACAATAAAGACGCCGACAATTGGAACTAGGAGACGTCCGCTATGTACTTACTTACTCCTTACGTCTTAGCAATTGTCAACCATAATACCATTCCATAAAACCCGTATTGACAACGTTCTTCCAAGATTGGCCAAATTAAAACAAGGTCATTCGATGGTCTGACAGTCTCGGGAGGAATCTTTAAGTAGACTTAATTTGATTAGCGATTTTATTGCTGGGATGACTTGTTCAGTAATTTATTCCCTGATGTAACTAACCTAATGACTTAGGCATAATTTTGTGTTTCATAACTACAAAATATTTGGAGTGGAACTTTGACCGTGACTTTTAACAGTGAGCATTTATGTTTTTTCATGAATTGTGATGGTACGCAAAGAGAATATAATCACTACGTTTTAATGGTACCTGTCAGCACGCCAGACAGCACAAACTTATAAAAATCTCCAATGATTTTCACCCAAAAAATGTGTGGCTTATAGAATAAATTGTTGGGAAAATTTACAGTCTGAGTTTGTCTTCACTTTTTTATCGACGATTTTTTGTACCCACTCACAAAAAATATCTTTTTTCCCAACTGAATGAGATCATCAGAGCGCCAGGCCGCTTGGCAAAAAGTTTCCCCTATCCATTGCTCGAGCAATTCGTGGTTCAAACGTACGTATTAAATCACACACAATGTAGACAAAGTTTTCGAACCTACCTACGTATTCATTTAGTTATTTATATCTCAATTACTTGACTTAAAGTTGGGTCTACACAAACTGGCAGGATGTCATAAATTCAAAATAGTACTCATGTGTGTACTACGTAAACAAAGAGTAGAGTTTACTAGCTTACAAAGGGATGGGCGTCCAGAGCAGGTGCGAGCAAGGGTCGGGACTCGGGAGCCGGGAGGCGGCGGGGCGCGGCCGCTCGCATCACCCGCTCAGTGCCTTAGCAGGCGCGCCCGCGAGTGGACGTGTATCGCCATGTTGCCTGAACACGCCTGACACGATCACACGACCCGACGCGAGACCCGACACCGGCAACATGGCCTGCCTTCGGGAAGTCTGCACCGCAGACAAGATCTTCGTCTTCATCAACATCGCTTTTGCTGTGAGTATCTGTGCTTTCAACCCAAAATGCCACTATACGTAATGATGCTGAAATATTCACTCTTGAACATTTTATTTGAACCGATTTCTATTAAATTTTCCATTGGATACAGTTAATATTATTTCATAACTTGCAATTCTCATGAATAATAGATAAATCACTTGAGATTTATTATTTATAGAAATGACGTTTGTTTACAAGTGATAACAATAAAAACAATAACACGCGTGATTGAGATTAAAATAATCTTGTGAATGGAAGAGTAGAAAAGAAACACCGAAAGAATTTTTTACCAAGTTTTAAAATTTATTCCGTAAGTGTTATGGGAACCCTCCATACTAGATACGAGAAGGGTGAGCTACCTGCTTAAGAAGTTTCGCAAACCATGGATCTTCTGTTTATAATCTTTCATAACTATGATATAACTTTATAATACCTCTCATTTCAATAACATTATAGTTCACTGCCCCTATGCAATCATTAATTAATCGAAACAAAATTGAATTGCCTTAATTTTAACGCATTGTTTTGTCGTAGGTATGTTCTTAAAATTTATTAGCATCTACCTGCAAAATCTGCATTAGTCATGGGATATTCACATAATTTGAGATAACTCTTGGAGTTTTAAATCGGCACGTCACTTATTGTTATTAGTCATTCATGCGTTAGTTACTTTCCTTGTAATATTGACGTAACTTCCAAATTTATGAATGGAGATTTTATCAAGCCAAATAGGTATCTAATTCATACTAATAAAACGCAATTTTTTCATTTAAATAAATTATGCACCAATAAAATTTAGTCTACATTTAATTTTGTGGTCATCATGATTATAAATAAAACAAACTTTAGAGGCTGTATGTCTAGATAAGATGTCGAAGTCTTATCAAGTTTTTGGTTGTGTGAAATTCTAAACTAAGACTAATAAAAAACATTAAGTACTAATAATAATTAAATACAGCAGTCATAAGATATCAAGTGTAAGCTTTAAAAGAGTTCGTATTTATCCAACGACACGGAATGCATTCTTGGAACCGGGTCCAAAGAGGCATTGTTTGGTGTCTCGACTGTGCTCCAAAGGTTCGTTACTAACAACAGTTTTTGTGGTCGCACTCCACTGAGCACGTTCAAGGCTTTAGTTTAAGGTCCACTTACAAATTATACATCATAAATAACCTTCTCCAAACTGTAGTTTTCTCGCGGTTAGAATATCGTGCCTAAGAATTTGTATTTTTGAAGATGACTCACTGAATTGAGTGCTTTTTGTGCAATTGCATCATTATTTGGAGGACTATTATGATCTGATATACGTTTCGTGTTACTGTGTGCATTAGTTCCACGATTTCAGTATTATAGATGTTTTATAATTTTTTTACTTTAAAAATATAAAAAATAAATTGCTTATCTACGAATTCACTGTCTATGTACTTAAAATTCAATCAATTTATATTTCACCGTGACTTCAATCTTGTGATTATTATTTTTCTTACCTTCTAAACCCATTCAACAGGTCTGCTTCTTTAGGTTTGATAACATTTTATTAAATCTTTAATAATGATTACGATAATAAGGCTCGGCTTAGTATCGTATTAAATAATGTGTATGTGAAAGCTTTAAGAGATATAATATCTTTACTTTGAGTATGTTGCTAATAAATTATCATGTACGTATTACTTGAAAGCTTGGTTATATTAAAATTATTTAAACGATTATAAAAAATGTGTTAACAGACTTCTTTCGATTTGTTCAGTCGTGGTTAGCGGTAGATAAAAAATCCGGTTCTTGGTGGCGAGGGCGCAAAACGTCTCTACATCGGAGGCCAACCTCCGATGTAGAGACGTCTTGACGCGCGCAGCCCATCGCATCCAACTCCGCATAAACGAAATATCGAGATCCAAGAGAATTTACAGAAATTTTACCATGTTCGATTCCCGGCTAGATAAGAGAGTTGAAAAAAAATGGCATTTTTATTCTACTTACCAGAAATTGAAGACATGGTTCCTACAAACAGATTCCGCTAGTTCATAGTTTCTGACTCCTCCCTACTGACTGACCCACTTGGATTGATTCCTTATCTATATATTCCATGCCTCTAGAGTAAGCATTATTCAGTGCGTTACATCTTGTATTTATCCGCAAATTTTATTGTTCAATCACAATGCTTCATTGCAATTATTTATCGATAGTTTTTTCTATGTTAATTATGCATATTACCATTTGATTATTAGGCATCTCATTAGCATACGAATCTACCTATAAAATTAGCATTGCAAGGGATTCCAATTGTATCCGTAAATATATGGAACGCTATTTACGTCTTTTCCCTAAATTAACTACGTATGGACTAGGGCGACCCCCGTGTAAACAACATTGCGCTGTAATCAATTCAAGGAATACTTATATCGTTCTATTTGAACAAACAACGCGGGTGCTGGCAAATTTCTGTCCATGAGTAATATACTCGTAACAATAATATAATTCGTAATATTTGCATAGGGTGAATTCGACCAAATCTTGACTAGCGACACTGCAGTGCGAGCATAGAACTTCGACAGTCGCCATATTTGATCGACAAAAGCATCCGTCCTTTTCACTCCTTAGGGTTATCTGTCAAATTTATCGAATTTTTCGACAATTGTCGATCCTAGACGTCAAATTAGGCTTATCGAAAATTCTATGCTCGCAGCGCTGGTGCGGTAATACCGTAAATGCTTAGCTTAGCTGTCAAATGCGTACACGGCCAAAAATCTGCCGTTTGAATTCGCCCTTAGAGCAGTAAGTTAGCATTAAGTGTACACAGAGCGAATGCTTGCTTGCAATCGCCCAATTAAGTAGGTAGTGCATTGAAAATAAAACTGTAATCGCATAGAGGTTGACTGACAACTAGAGTAAGCTAAGCTTTCTTTAATTAGCTTGAGTGTCCGGGTGCTTGCCTCCTTTTCAAGATTTACTTACATAAATGTTCTTTGAATTACGGGTATTTTTTATTAAGCTTCCTATAAGTAACGTATAAAGTGTGTTAACAAATGCAGCTGAAGAAGAAAGCGATAACGTATGATGATATAGAAATCAGTCTCAATATTGATAAAGATAAAAGTGATAAACTGTAAAAACGATATTTTATAAAATTTCACTTGCTAAAGTTTAAATACCTATCTATATTTATCTTTCGACGTAAGCTTTTTCCTCATTTTTTAGAAGCCTTGATCGGTTTTTCGGACATGTTGGCTCCATCTAACCCCAATCTTATTTTCTTTTCCAACCTTTTTGGACTAGATATAATAATATTACCTAAAGTTTACTTTACTTCAAACTATATAAACTAAAACTAAGCTTATTAGAGGTAATATCGCATTCTAAAATGCAAGAAACAAAAAATCTATGTAACTTCAAAGTTTGACACAACGAAATTTCTACTAAAGTTCAGCAATTATGCTGGATGTAGAGCAGCAGTTAAGTCAATATTATGTGAACATAGCTATATATAAAAGCTGGTCTGACCACCTTCACCTTACTGGCAGTAACTTACGTTACCTGTTACATCTATTATATAGGAACCCATGTTCTAGGGGATGTGCCAGTAACAAGAATTATGCTCTGAATGTAGTACAATATGACCTGATAAACCTCTTTGTGACGACAATGTCATTGTTAACCGAAACGTAGTTAAAATAATCTCCTACAATCACGAAATCTAAATAATACCTGAAATCTGTGGGTTCAAAAATGTTGCGTGAGAATGCAATTACCTTTACCTTCACCATAATCACTAAAAAGATTGAAAATAATTGTAAAACTCAACTAGAATTAGAATATGTACGTACTTAGAATGGATATTTTTATAGATATCTCAGAGATAGATATCTATCATTTGAAGTTTATCAAGGTTTTGATGGTATGTCATCTTATTTAAGGTTTATTGTGATTGTAATATGCATCAGCCTAAGTATAAAATAAATGCAATGGAATCAACGCTACTAGACTTATTTTACCTAACTTTCTCAATGTGTTTCTAAGGGAAAAAATTAGGCAGATTAATTTAAATTTTACTTAATTTTAATCAAGGACAAGTAAAACTTAAGAACAACGTGTGAAAAATCGTAAAAAATTAAATACAAATTTAAATCAAGATTTTGACCTCAAATTATTCGCGCTGATCTGCTCACGTTGCATGCTCTTAACTCACGGAACAGAAAAAAAGAGTGGAAGTGCTATGTGACAAATTTAGTAGGGAACCGTTGTCGCCAAACTCACACAAATAAGCCTGTAATCATATTCTACACTACATACAAACAATACGATTGATTGGTCCATGTTCATTTTAGTAAAAAAAGATTAAAGTCACTGGTCCTACATCGAATAACGTACCTTCATCCATATATATAAGATTTAATTTGTACTATACAAGGAACGTAATTATGAGCGTTTTTACCCTTAATACAATTGTAGAGAAATTTGCGCTACCTGACCATAGATGGCGCTGTTATCTGTTGGAGCAGTTATAGACCTTTATACAGAAATAATAAGGTTGACATTAGTATCATATATACAATTCTACTCCTACTCGACCCGTGCAGCCGCATTAATTGTAGCAGCACAAAATCGATATCGATAGATTTCATCTGTACTAAAATTATAAATAAATTCGATAGTAACCATTTATGTATTTATTTAGTTATTATACGATTTTGTATTAAGAAAGCAGAATAATTTTAAAATAAATAAGTATATATAAATAATAAATAGATAAATGACTACGTTTCTAACATCGAATACTAAAGAACGTTTAGCTGGAAATAAATTATATTCGAATATTAAAATGTTGTTAATTCACATAGTTTTCAAGGACAACGAGAGCGACTGCGGCTAAAAATGGGTTAAAATATAATAATATTTTAAGACAATGTTAATAGTACAACTGGTATTTTTTTGTTCTTCATAGTATACTACACTGCTACTACAAGACTAGCAAGTAATACGGGAAGGAAGTTTTGCCCTTGGTATTACTGGTAGTACCACAGGCAAATAATGATCAATAAAACATTGATCATTATTTTCTGCTTTCTTTTAAAATTAGGTTAGAAAAATAAAATAAGAAACGTATTTTTAAAATTATTTTATTGTCCTTGAAACAAAACGTATTTGTTAAAAAATTGACGTTTTGAAAGTTTTATTTTTAATTTTAATAAATGATGTATGCGTACATTTATGTATTTTTCAAGAATGGCTTTCATCAAGTCAGTGACATGATTAGACGCAGGAAATTCACCTAATTGATGAAAGGCAATGTCATTAAATAAAGGGGTTCCCACAAACTTTCGCATTATGTGTGCTATAGCTACTTCCTTTCTAAATACTCCTTTATCAGTATTTTTCAAAAATTTTTCGGCTGTTTCACAAATTTTTACTACATCTGGGGATGGATATAGCAATCCCCCTCTATCTCTTGCAATGATAAACTTGTGGAAGCTTTGAAAGTGATGTGTCACTAATGCACTAACACATATGTCACAGTTTACCTTTTTCATCAATATTCTGACAATATATCCAGCTATATGGCCCATTGCCTGAATACTGAAGTCAGAAATGTGTCCTCCTAACTCTTCTATTTCTGTTTCTCCTTCATTTTCATCATGCTGAGAAATATCTTGAGCTCCGCTTACACTTCTATTTATTCTTTCTACTGCTGACGAACAGTTCAGGATTGATATATGTTCCAATGCCACACAATTTCCTTTGTTCGTGTCCTTTAATTGTACATGAGTTAATATTTTTTTATATGCAGACACAAATTGCCTGGAAGTAGGATTATTATTTGATCCACCCTGTGACCTTATGTTGCAGAATAGTAACTCAATGTGATCTTGACTTAACTTATAAAATGGTAAATATAGCAGTTTTTTAGTTACTATTAAGCTTGAATATAAATGTTCTAAGGCTTTGATACACCCTAAAAATCCTAAAAACCCAGTTTTTCTTCGACTGTTAATTAGTAGTGTGCCGCTCTCAATTCTTAAATTTCTTATATATTCAGATGCTTCACCTAAAAACTCAAAAATTTGGTTTGCATTTTTCTCATTCAAAGCTTTTTTGAAGCCGTATAAATGCAAATTTTTGGAGTTGAATATGTCAAACAAATTATTGCAAATAATCAAAAATTTCTCTGTGGGCTCGCTGTCATAAAAGGAACTTATTCCTGATTGCCTGCAATATTTAATAGCCTCCGCGACACTCACACTAAAAAGTTGTGTCGCTAATTTGACTTTCATTCGTTCATTTTGGAAGTTAATGTGACGATCTCTTAATTTATTTGACAGATGAAAAGTTTCGTCATTTTGAACAGTGTTAAGTTGAACAAGATGTTGCCATTTAATTTTATTTCCATCCTTATCTATAAGAATTTTATAACCTTCGAAAGTATTTCGAAATAATTTGATCATGTGACAAGGATCTAAGACAGCCACAATTGGATCTTTGGTAATAGGATGTTCAAACTTAACACTTTCTTGTTGGAAAGAGCAACCTAGATACGTCGACATGGCGACATTTGCCGCACAACCATCAAAAGTGAGAGCAACTATCGTTACGCCCGCATTATATAATAATTCTAAGCAGAGTTTAACAAGATCAGCGCGCTGTTGTCCACTTACACCATCTACCAAAAAAAAACCAACTGGAACTTTAAAATTGCTGTTTATAGCTGTAACTAAAAATACCAGTGCTTCTTTTGCCTCTGCTAAGTGGTCCCCAGCATCTACTTCTGTGCCCATATCGACATATCCATGAAATTTCTGCCCATCCCATTCAATACGGCGACGAATACTCATTTCATCTAAAACTAACGTGGCAAGTATGGAGTGTGTGGACGTATCAGATTTCTTTTTTAAGGCAATGAATGACTCCTTTGTAAATCCGGGCTCCCCGCCGATTTTCGAATACCAATTCTTTAAGGTTCGGGTATGTGGTAAGCTTGTGTGGAATGTTTTACGCACGTAATCATACGCTTTGGGCGAGTAGTAATGTAATGTCAAGGCAAAGCTGCGAAGTGCTGGAGAATACTTTTTTCTTGATATGACACCTGATTCAGCGTTTCTAACTTCCCTGGTGACCAATTCTTGGACCTGTTACACACACATACATATAAATTTATAAAGATCTATTATTTTTTTAAATAATAAATTTAGATTATATATTATCTGACAAAGAAATTAATAAAAACAAACCTCTAAATTAGTATTTTTGAGACATTCCAAGTTTTCCTTTGCCATGCAATACTTTTCTTCCAATTTTTTCAGTATTTCATCTATACTATTTATTTTCTTTTTCAGCGCTCGATTGATTGTTTGCAGTCGTTTTATTTTTAGGTCTTGCTTTTTAATTTTGTTTTTGCAAAATCTTAGGCGCCCTTTTAGTATCCTTTTTCTAGGAGACGAACACGTAGAATCGGAGGAATGGGCATGCACAGGATTGACATGCTTTACCCCTTCAACATTGCATGTGCTCATCAATTGTTCATCCAGACGACTCTTTTTTGTTGGTGGACTCAAGTCAAAGCTCCTCGAATCACCTTGTGTTTTTGAACATCCAGCAGATATATCAATATTTTGCTGCTAAAATCAAAATAAAAAATATTCAAAAATTAATCATTAATTTAAACTTATTGAGTTGCATGATTGTCAAACTTCGTTTTTTTTACAATTTATATTTACATGGGTAATAATAACTTACTTTATTAAAAAACTTCACAATTTTCAATGTTGGAAGCGCTGTAGGTTTTATGTATCTACATCCTTTATTGGAAATTAAAAAATTTTCATCCGTGAAATGCTCAGAGCATATTGTACTCAATTTCGTTGGCATCCAATCAACTCTTCCAGTTGCATCTATCCATTTCTCTTTGCAAGTAGGATCTTTGGGAAACCTAAAAATTTTATTTTGCGTTAAATGAAATGAATCGATAAAATTAATAAATCATTTGGCTACATCACTAATTGAGTAGCGATGAACTTTCGAGAAGCATAATGTTCAATACAGTTATGAGAAATGGACTTTATTTGAATGGAATAAGTTTGGTTTTCGCTAGTTTTCTATGAAATTATTTATAAATTCATATTTTTAGGAATATGCACAAAATATTACTTACCGATGGTACGAAACACCTCCATTTTTAAGATTCTTTCTCCTACTATCATTCTTACACTCTAAAATGGAACAATACGGCATAGCTGCGAAAATGTATTGTATGACACGAACGACCGACTTGACGCGATGTCAGAACACGACTAGAGTGAAGTAAGCGTAACTGTGCTTACTTGTGGCAGGCGCACCACGCCTACTTTGCACTTCCACTCTTTTTTTCTGTTCCGTGTCTTAACTGAATATTTCATTAAATTGTCAATGACTTCATCATGGCATTCGATATGAAATACAGTAATTCTGTATATACCGCTCTGTATATGCATGCTCCGATACGTGATAAATTATCCGCGGCCACATTTTATCATACTTATATGTTATAATTACGAACGTGACTCCTGCGAGTAGCACATTATTGATATAATTTGTATTAGCAACCGATAATACGCATGTTTCTAGGACACATTATGACTTGTAATTAAATAACTCAACGAGAATGCTTCAGTGTGACTTGGTATTATCATAATAATATCGCCTTTATGGTAAAGCGGATCGGGTTCGGCTGTCCATAGTCTACGAAAGATAAAACTCACACTCAAACCTTTTATTCGAATCATCTTACAACTTACAATAATTGTGAACGTCAAAAATAATTATGCCAACCGATCATTAGTTTCCTTGAAGGCCTTGTTCTGAGAAGACGGAGCAGAAACTAATTTTACTTAAATGTTTCATTTTTTTTCATTTAATTGGCAGTCAAAAGCTACAACGCTAAAAATGTTAATATCATTTTTAGTATAAACTTTGCTATAATATGAATTCGTTTATAAGTATTTTTATTTTTTATATCAAACAGCTGTCTATTGCACGCGCATTTATGAACCTTGTGGTTCCCTATCTATTTGCATAAAATTTTAACCATATTATGAATTGGCATAATGGAATCTAGCTAGACGCATAATTAATTTTTAACCTACGCATAATTATTATATTATATTATTATATAATATTATATTATGGATAATCATTTTAATAGAATTTTATGCATAATTATTTATGCATAATTACAAATGGCATAACCATCTTAAGGCATAATTAACTATTCGCATAAAATTTTAGAAATTATTATCCCTAAAAAAATATCGATTCTGGTGATTTGCCGGCCGCTACCGCGGTACGCTCGCTTTGCTCGCTTGGCTCGCGCGTTGAGGGCACAGTTCTTCACTCCTCCTCGCTTCGCTCGTCATCGTACTTAACCTGTTAATCGACTTTACATTGTGCCAAAAGAAAATTATCCTTAAGTTATATTATGACAAAAACATTATGGCAAAATCATATGCTAAAGTATATTATGAGTAAACATTATGCCAAAAAAGGATCCTTAAAAACCTTCTACTTCTTAAAGACTTCATTGTAACTAAATCCGTTTCGTAGTTTACTAAGGTTAATTACATAGAGAACTATATTATGTCAACACACAAAAGCATCTAAAATTACAGTCCTTTTGCAATGTTGTTTCGACGCTATGTTTGGTGTTCCAACTGGTTTTGTTTGCTCTCGTCTGCGGAAGTCCTAAGTTATTGTGAAGACGCGGAAATGTTTTATTTATTTCTACCCTCTTATGGAGTAGTAGTTTATGCGATATTAGACTATTATGGATAATCATTTAAAATTCCTTTTTTATTGTAGCTAAGAAAATGTTAATTGCATGAGCTCAGTCGCGTAACGTAAGTCGATCGTCTTTGTCATATTTCTCACTATTAGCATTGTTACGTGGGTTGATACGAGCAAGTTTGTTTTGTATGAGTAAGATCACTGAGCATGTAATCCTTGTCAATATCTGTCCTATTTCCAATATCATACGTGCATTCTCGGAAACATACTCAATTAAACAGTGCTGTACATATCTTTGTACATAATACAAAAGGCTTGTACTTCCCTATTCAAGTATGTGATATTGGTATTATCAAGTACCTACGTAAGAATGTGACGTTATACTTTGCGCCCTTTTACGGGGTAGACTACAACTTTATAGGAAAAGGCCCCCGTAAAACTCTTTTTATTTGTTCGACACGAAATATTGCTATATTCTTATCCCTTATAATTTACATAATTTGTCTATGAAACAAATATAATATTTCAATTAGAGTTCTCCGTAGATAGATGTGAGCGAAAATGTAAAAATAAACAATAATTTAGTATTTCTCTCAGCAGAATAGTTTATGCTGCTAATAGTTTTCTTAAAAGAGCATGCACATTTGTAGACAACAAGCTATGTCCCTTGGATTTGTTCTCATACTCGTCTCTTGCCTCATTTAAGAAAAATGTAATAAGTTTTCTTAAGAATCAATAATTAATGTAGTTTTGCATACTCTGTAAAATATCATATAAAATTGCTTAGACAATTGTACAAATGTAGGAAACTCGAGGTCTTCATGTAAAATGTATTTTTATACAACTATGTATGTGACTGTTTGTTTCTGATAAATAAATATATGAACCGTCTTATCTACTACAAAAATCTTATCAGTCATTCGTGAGATTTTTAATGCATGTCTTATCGAATTAAATGATGAAATAAACGTATAGTAACGAGTATACAACATCTGTTACAAGATTACTCAATACTTGATATTGAAGCTGCACACTTTAGTGACGTCATTTTGACCCATTGTATATTTCATCTGTTATTTCGAGCCCAGTGACACGTGAACGCGGTCAATTCGTCCCTTTTCACGACGATCGCTGACTGCGCCTGAGCCAATGACTACATTTCCCTTAATGATCACATAAATAGTTGTTGATTCCGAGTAACTGCTCTATATTCTGCTTCACCGCAAACACATTTTTTCCATCTACTCGTATAATAATATATACTAGTAGTTTGGACTTAATTATCCTTATAAATTCCTAAAGGGAATTCCGTACATTTTCGTGCGTTTGCAACTGTTTCACTTCTAAGCCCCCGCGGAAAGTTTTCATTGTGAGAAAGTTAAATTTTTCACAAAGAAAACTTTCTAGTGTGATTTAAGTTGGGAAAAGAAATATAAAGAAAAGTTTGTCAATGCAAATAAGTTAACGTTAGCTTTCATAAAATCTCTTCGCGTTTCATTTTCACAAATCTGACAATAGATGCTCGTTTTCCTTAGTTTATAAGCGGTATCAAACAGTAACTCTGACAATCATCTTCCCCTTTTCTGTAAAATTATTTCGTCTCTTACCCGAGCAGAAATGAATCTTCATTATATTTCCAGATTTTTGTTACATCTTACAATACTGTGCACACAAGGAAAGAAATGAATGGATGTGGATTGATTGCTCTAAAGCTAGCCACACACTCACAATAATATTATCAATGAAAAATTTACAATAACGTTACACAATGTATAGGTGCCGCATAGGTACTACACAAGACTGGCCACACATCTATACAAATAACAAAACTAGAGGTCGAATGTCTGTACATAGAAAAAAATGCTTAATATCAAGTCAGGGGGATATAAAAAGAGGGAAAACACCATTTATTTTTTATTTTTTGTTTCTCTGTCTATTTGTCTGTTTGTACGGGCTAATCTCCGAAATGGCTGCACCGATTTCAATTAAATTTTGCATAGTGATACCTTATTTGTCCTGGTCATCTTCTTAGATACTTTTTTCCGGAAAATTCAAGGGTTCCCGTGGGCTAGTTAAAAAACCATAGTAACCGCAGACAAATTCGCGGGAAGCAGCTTGTAGGTACGCAATAATATTGTCAATATCCAATTTATTGACACTATTGTGTGTGTGTGGCGAGCCTAACTCTGGCTAATCAATCTCTTTGAGGAAACCGAATAGATTATCGAAGTGTATGTGACGCAACTGCACAAATTCGGGCTTTGTTAACACATTGAGCTAACGACGTTCACCTCACCACGCTAATCGCAGAACTACTGAGAATTACGATATGTTTGCTCTCTAATTATTTGCGGCACAAGGCCGGTACAAATTTGGGTAATACTAATATAGCATTTTATAATAATAGAACTTATATTATAATGTTTAGACAGGTTGTCTAAGAAATATCCTTGGTGTGAAGGTCTTTATTTTTCAACTAGCTGTTGCCCGCGACTTCCCACGGGAACCCCTTAATTTTCCGGAATAACAAGTATCTATGATATTGACCAGGAATATAAGGTATCAACATGCAAAATTTCATTGAAATCAGTCCAGCCATTTCGGAGATTAGCCCATACAAACGGACAAACAAAAAATAAAAAATAATAATTTTTGGTATGTTCCCTCTTTTTACACAAGGGAGTGTATGACTTTATTTTTAGCATTTTTTATCTATGTACAGACATTTGACCTCTACATTCTTATTACATGTGTAGATATTATTCTTGAAAGTTTAAAATTTTGGGGAACACCCGTATATTTTACAAACAATGGTTTAATTATTTTATCTACCTGTACTTATTTGAATATTATTGTATTTAACTCATCAATAGTATTATTGTATTTTATAGTAGTGTAAAAACATCTCGTTTTTCTTTCATTCTAAATATTTGATTAAAAAAATAACCTATATTTTTTACACGTAAAGCTATAGGTAGTCTTTTTACCGTTACGTTCTATCCCATGGGCATATGACATATTTCTGGCTTTATTAGTTCATGTTCTGCGGTTTATGACCGTACTATGCGAACAAAGCTTTTGTTAGTCATGTCATAAAATTGCAACAGGCCGAAGGTCTGTGCTTTATAGATAATGAAAAAATAATAATGTGAAGCTATAAGACCAACAGTACGATTCAACTTTTACTTGCGTTCAAAATGTCAATTCCTATGGGAATCGTGATTTCAACTACTTTCCGCTAGAGGCGCTTATCAGGTTTCCAATAGAAATTGACCTTCTTAACTTCAAACAGTTAAGTTTTGAATAACTTACACTAGGGGTGCAGAAGTAATTAGTATTTTTAGAAATTCGCCTGTCTGTCTGTGTGTCAGCTATGCCTCACAAATGCGCGAATATTGCATGTATTTAAGTAGGTATGTATCTAATGCTTAAGCACGTATTAGGCAAAAGCTCTGCACATTTGAGTGCAGTTTTCACTAACGATTTATTGTTACAGAGAGACCTAACTTAAAATAGACAGACCATTTGGTTTGTCTAGGTCACGTACTAAATCCAGCAACAATTTAGTTTATTATTTAGATCCTCCTCCTCAGCTATACGTCCTGCTGCTGGCCTTTCTCATGGAGAAACACATGAGGAGTATGGGCCGTAACACCACCACGCTGGCCCAGTGCGGGTTGGTGGGTAGAAACGGTTTCAAAAGCGACCGGGACCAACGGCTTAACGTGCATTCCGAAGCACGAAGGAGTTCCAGATCACTAAGTTTTGGTCACCCATCCAAGGAATAACCATGGCCAAGGTATCGGTATCGAAAGCCAAAGCGTACTAACCACTACGCCAACGAGCTTCTCCCTCCTCGATAAATTAGAGTTTTAGGTATTCGCACTTAGTCATGTTTTGAAACCGGTTTCTAACAGCTATAAGGATTATCAATAAATATATGTTACAGTTGAGGGTATAACACAAACAGAGTCGTTTATATTAAAATAATTAGCTGTACTATCTACACTGAATTAAAAAATTCAATCTTGCCTCCTCAAGATTTTTTTTGAGAATTGTTCCTTTGGATGATTTTTATGAGAATTCAATACTTTATATTGAGATTATTGATAAATATTGAATAACAATGTTTGTTATTATATGTACATATAAAACCTGAATAATATTCTCGTATGACCGGTATAACTAGATAGTTGAAATAGCAAATATAGCTTAGCGAGTTCTGATTAAACCGTTAGTTATCTGACGGCGTAGTTCGACGGCGACGACGTCTCTTTGTTTGGTGAAATATCCTTAAAGAGCAAAGTCTAAAATATTTATTAAATTTAATAATCATTGTCAGTGTAATTGTGTAACAATAACATAAGGTTTATATTTACCTATATATACCAGTTGCTTCCCGCGATTTCACTCACGGTACCCGTTCCCTTGGGAATACCGGGATAAAAAGCCTAAGTCCTTTCTCAGGCTCTAGACTATGTGTGTACCAAATTTTAATTATATCGGTTGAGTAGTTTTGACGTGAAAGCCAGACAGACAGACACAGAAAGACAAAGCTACATTCGAATTTATAATATAAGTATGGATTATCTATATGAGACTAATATATAATATAGCCTTGTGCTGAGCTGAGAATTTGGAATGCATCATTCAGCGAGGATTCTTTCTAAAGCGAGTACTCCTTTCTCCCTTTACACAAAATAATAATCTCACGAAAGAATTGGTGAGCATGCCTATTACTATTACTATGCTATTTAGCATGCCCTTATCTTAGAGTTTCTTATTTCTGGCTGGATCCGTAATCTCCACATTTCGCTCAATCAGGGCTTTGCAAACTTTCGTCTGCTTCTAAATACTCATCAATATTAATCGCAGTGAGTGCGCGCGGCGGTTTGATCGATGCCTTTGGTGTACCGGTTACTTCTGGAGAAACTATGATAGCCTTATAGGCTTGTACGGTCACGACTCACGAGCACAAACATTTTAGTACTTTGTCATTCCAAGGTTTTTAAAAAATATTTGCTGCAGCGGTGTAGTCACTAGTGATGTGAAAACGACAAAGTACTAAAATACTAAAATGGTGACATCTTTGTGCTTGTGACTCTATGGGTGCATCAATTAAGAGGCTACTCACGTCTGCATACGTGAGAACACTTGTAGCTATGTATTAGTATTACACTTGATTGTATCGACTTGACATTTCTGAGGTCAGCAACCGATGGTCAATTTTGTACGGTATTTTTGTTTAATTAATATTCATCAACACATATTTCTCTATTCCCGTGTACTCGAATGATAGCAGTCGAAGAAGTTCGCGGTCGAAATGCAGACTTTATTTGGAAAGCGTTATGTGTTTAAAAAAGCTATAAAGTTACAGCAGTCATTTATAATTTCAATAAAATTACCTGTCATCTCATCGTTATCCCCGAAGGACGTGTTATAAATAGTGGCTTCACGCGGTTTCACCCATGGAAATATTGGGATAAAAAGTAGTCGATGTCCTTTTTTAGGCTCTAGAATATCTGTGTCAATCTTAGATTAATTGGTTCAGCAGTATGTATCTATTATTATTCTATATTTTATGATATAATCTTTTTTCTCTATGTTCTTCTCAAATACAGCTTCCAAAACTCTCTAAGTTCGTCCGTCAACTTGATCGCTACGTGAATGTGATATTTCACTGCCAAATCCTATCAATAGATCAAAGGGGTCTTGTTCTTTATTAATAGCATGTTCAAAGGAATATATATATATATATATATATATATATATATATATATATATATATATATATATATATATATATATATATATATATATACCTGAGTAGTACCTACAGTGGCACGTGGAAACGCTCAGTGTCGTGGTCACGGTCAGCAGATATTTTTAAATGTTTTTTCTCCAGTGATTACTTAAAACGGGTTTTAATGGTCATGGTATTAGAGACAAACACAAATATTGGAATTTTTAATATGAGAGAATAAAATTTTGAGAGGTGCATGATGATACATTTAGTTTTGTACGATTAATATTAATTAAGTACCAGAAAATAAACCAAATATTTCAAATTTCGTGATTTAAAATTTTTTTCGATTTTTTCGAAGCATTTAAAAAATAATGCGATGGATAAATTCATTTTACGAATAAAATATCTGTTATTCATATTTTTCTTCTAGAAAAATCTGTTGAACATACTTTTTTGTGTACAAACACTTACAAATATAAAAATTCTACTGGTCGAACGCGATCTTCCTCAATTTTACCCATAACAGGTTTATAAAATCATATAATTTGACGATCTTATGCATATTTATAACAAATACGAGTTCTTTAAACAATACTCTTGAGCTCCGATCAAATTTTACATTATATCAGCGATAACATAACATATCATCACACCTCTTTCCCCGAAGGGGTAGGCAGAGGTGTTAAACACCCACTCGATACCAGCCATATATCAGCGATTCTGCGCACAAATAGCATCAAAGAAAATGGAAAACTTTCGAAGTAAGTTTTTACGATGCGATGGGCGTATCTTAAGATGACAAAAACTTGGATGGTCTTCCGGATTCCTAATTGAAAAGTGCTCTTCATATGGTAGTTAGGTACTTAGCTCGAAAGCCAGGTTATTAAGCAGGCTAAATACAGGTATATACTATTGTCAGATACCTGTCAGGTAGAGCGTGTAGGGATGCTGCACCACTGTAGGTTTCCTTTATGAAATTGACAAACATTTTCGTTTATAGTCGGAATGTTTGATCGCAAACTTGTGATGCCGATATATTAGGTCCTTACTAATAATATTTGGCATGTATCATTAGACAAGCTTTAGCAATATGTGTGCGAACACGCTTGATAAAAATTATTCATAGTTTTTATGTTAATGCAAATCAAATGATGTATTCGGGAGGTAGATAAAAATAATTGTCTTTGTGTCTAATTTTAACACAAACTTACAAAAAATTTTTAAATTAAATAATACGAGCTCAAATATTCGGTTGGGGAAAAAGTCTTTTCGCATTATAGTATGTATAAACTTGTAATAAAATCTCTTTGGCTATACTATTTGTATCTGGCTGGTTTTGGTATCATTGAAAGTTTAAATTTTAAAGAACATAATTCCAAATTCAAATTAGGAAAATGTGTGATTTTCATTTGTTTTTCGTACCTCCAAGATGAGTGAATCAAATGAAGGAATTCGATACATTTTAAAATTTTACTACAAAAAAGGTAAAAATGCAACGCAAGCCGCGAAAAAAATTTGCGATGTTTATGGACCTAGTGCAGTGTCTGTGAGAGTAGCACAAATTTGGTTTAAGCGTTTTCAATCCGGAAATTTTGATGTCAAAGATACACGTCGCTCTGGTCGCCCTATTACAGATAAAATGGATGCCATTTTTGAAAAAGTGGAGCAAGATCGGCATGTCAGTAGTTACGACGTAGCTGAAGAACTGGGAATTGACCACCAAACAGTTATGGCGCATTTGAAAAAAACTGGGTACACAAAAAAGCTCGACATTTGGGTACCTCACGAGCTCACTGAAAGAAACCTAATGAACCGTGTACTCATTTGTGATTCTTTATTACGACGTAATGAAATCGAACCATTTTTGAAGAAGCTGATAACTGGTGATGAAAAGTGGATCACGTACGACAAGAACGTGCGAAAAAGGTCGTGGGCAAAGGCCGGTCAGGCTTCACAAACTGTGGCGAAACCCGGGTTAACTCGCAACAAGGTGATGCTGTGTGTGTGGTGGGATTGGAAGGGCATTATTCATTATGAGCTGTTACCACCAGGCAGGACCATCGATTCTGAACTCTACAACTGATGAGATTAAAGCAAGAAGTTGAGAGAAAGCGGCCGGAATTAATCAACAGAAGGGGTGTGGTTTTTCATCATGATAACGCTAGACCTCACACATCTTTAGCCACTCAGCAAAAATTAAGAGAGTTTGGCTGGGAGGTGTTAATGCATCCGCCGTATAGTCCTGACCTTGCACCGTCAGATTTCCACCTGTTTCGGTCTCTTCAGAATTCTTTAGGCAGTGTCAGGTTAACATCACGAGAGGACTGCCAAAACCACTTGTCGCGGTATTTTGACCAGAAGTCCCAAAATTTCTATAGCAATGGGATCATGTCCCTACCTACAAGATGGCAAAAAGTTATCGAACAAAATGGTACCTACATACTTTAGTTCAATGTATATAAACTATATTAAAAAATGTTTTGAATTTTCTTAAAAAATGCGAAGAAACTTTTTCCCCAACCTATTATATGGTCTATTTTTAGAAGAGGCAATTATTTTATAAGAATGTTCTGAAACTTAATGGTTACGGACAAATTGCTAAGACAGAATGAAAACACCAATTTCATAGGTAAGCACCCAATATTAAAATAGACACCGTTAAATATGTGTATTTCAATTTGGTTTGCTCTAGCAACGATTTTCTGAACTATCAAAGTGATTGCGTCTAAATTTACTACAAGTCAAACTATCGTCCAACTAAAGTCGAAAGTGAATTTAGGGCCTGTCATATGCTAACATGAAGACAACGTGATTCGTCAGAACTCTTTCTTATTATGCAATCTAGAGCATGACGCCAAGGAGCGCAGGCGCAGGACGGACTCCCGGTCGTCGACCCGCGACCCTGACACGCACAATCATCTCAACCGAACATTCTTTAAACTGCATACTTCTTAAATTGACATCCCCCTTCTCCCCCCCTCTTCAATACATGCACCAATACGGCCAGCGGCAGCCTACGCTTCAATTTATACGTACTCTCATTGTGATGATCATGGTGTATCTCGCTCACAATTTTTATACATGAAATTATAAAACTGTACCGATAATCGAAATAATCAGATATACTTTGTCCGTTTGTTATGCATACTATATAACGGAAAATCAATTTTATTTTATTAAGTAATAAATTTTACATTATAAGTAAATAATTGAAAATAAACATAAGTAATAAAAATACAAACAACCACGTGAACAATTTTGTAGCATCGTGTTCCTTTGTTTTATAATTAAGCAACGGATCCTTCCAAGACTCGAACCCAAAACGTCTGATATTGTTGGTAGCTTTCTGATTTTGACCAACAATATACCTTGTATCAACGACATAATATCCTTTAAAGCTTTGTCAGACTAAGTTCCAACTGTGAGTCATAGCTAATGATGAGGTTTAAATGAATGTAAAAACTTTAGTTGATAACAGTACCTTTGTACTGGTAGATAGGTACATTCGTGCTCTAATTCTGGTCATTGTCCGATGATCAATCATCAGTGTTCCTCAGTTTCGGCGATGTTAGCACACATGGTGTGAGTCACTAACGCCCCCACAGCGACTCGCTGTCTGCGATCAAAGCGGGTTATGCAAGCTAGGGTATACCCGACAGGTTTGCCTAACACGATATAAAATTATAATGCGTTTTCTTAATATGAAGTAGGTATCAAAAAATCTTTGGATGGGTAGACCTAATGATAGGTGAACGAGGACATAGCTATCAATCAGATCAGCTAGGAATGGCGTTACCATCACCTAAATTGCAGACACGGAAAACACGATGAAAATACTAAACACTAATAAGATATAACCTAAATATGGTTTTTCACTCGAACACCACTGAAAAAAATCTGTTTGCAACAAAAATTAAGACATCTTTATTTTTTTTTGACAGCAGAAAGGTCCTTGCTGATCTAAACTATGACAAATCCGGGGAAAGTCGGAAGGATGGCAACCCTTGCTTGGAAGGACATTTGATATTGTGATGAAAGTGGATGGCAGCTGAGCCCTAAATTCTTAATTTTGGGAATATGAAAGTCGCCATCTTAAATTTTTTAACATATTTTGACTGCTAAAAGCTAAATACTCTTATCGCTTGTTTCGTTGCTGATATGGTCACAGTAAAGGAAATCTTGAGTTGAATTCAGCGGTAGTGCGCTCTGGGGAAATATACTGCCATTAGAGATCTCTGCAAACACCTATGCCTACTCCCTCGCGGCTATAGACGACAAGACTCTTATTCAAAATAAAAAAAATACACATAAAATCAATCACTACTATTATCCCCTTGGGGTTAGTCAGACACTAGGCAAAAGGACTGCAAAAACAGTCCACTGCCATAGTCCGCGCATCACCAAGCAGTGGCTGCACATGTGGTTCAGCGTGACAGGTGGTGAGCCCGTCGCCGCTATAAGCTATTGGATGGTTGTGCAGTTCTATCTAAGTCCATTAGTCGCCTTTAACGACACCCAATGAAAGAGATCGGTTGGTATTCGCTGGTGGTTATGTAGAGAATGATATTAGTTGTTAAGTCAGCCATATGTATTCGTTGATGTTTCAATAAAATAAATAACCAACCCCAAACTAACTTATCTACCGACAATGCTAATGCAAACAGCAAATTAACTCAATCCCTAGCCCAATTCAATTGAAATCCTTCACAAAAAAAAATTTCAATGTCGTGGAATGTCAATTCTCAATCATTGTGTCCAATTGACTGTAGGTAGTATAATCAATAATCATTCAAAGTAATAAATAAATCAAAGTGGGTATTCATAAATGAGGCCATGTGCTTTATATCTGAATTAGGTACGTGTTAAAAGTTATCTCTATATTTTGATGAAACAGTTTAATTTACGCAGAATCATGATTTCATTAAGTAATTACAGCATTGTTACATAAAATATATACAAAGTTAGCTGATGTCTTTTTTGAGAATGTAGTTCTCAGTCGACGATTACAGATGTTTTAAGATGCACTATGTTAATAAAAGCAATTAAGTTAAAGCAGTCATTTAAGTATAATTTTAATAAAATGTTTAATATTGATCTATTTTTGTATTAATTTACTAAACTAAACTATTAACTTACATTTTTAAATAACGTTTCTTATGAAGCTCTACCGATCGACTATCTATGTATAGTTTCTGAACAATTATTATGTCTTTCATTACTTACATTTTATCGTAACTGTAGTATAGCCATGCATTAGTACTATTGCTCATATCAGCGTAAAAGGGCATCAGCGTAAAAGATTATAAAAATTAATTTAGTTCGTTGAATGGGTGTAACTGGTTATGAGTTGAGTGTCATGGCGACGGTCAAGTTTGTAGGCACAATGCACCCGCGCGATCCTCCACCAATTGTAGGTACACTTCATCTCACAAGAGCTATTCATCGCTCGTTACCGCGTTCCGGTTTTAGACACTTATGTTCTATAGAAAGCCTAGAGTTTCGGCGCCTGTGAGAAAATAATAGCAGTCACACTCGCCCTCGATACATTTCTGTGGCGCTTGAATAAAACCTAGTGGTAATGAGCGCTGTACACGCAGGAAAATCTTAAATGTAGTTTAAAAATAGATTTTGATATTTCTTTCTGGTAAATTAAATCAAAACCTTATTATAACTAGGTTAAGGGCCTTTTTCACAATCCATAAGTAAAGTTGTAATTAGGCTACTTAGAACATAACTGATGTAAACACCCATCTTGCGTTACACAATCTCTGAGTAAGGCTAAACAGCTAATTATCTGTGAAAAGTACAGCACGCTATTGGAGGGATATAATTAAGAAGTTGATTATTTGTCAAGTAAGAACATAATATGACGTAAACATTATATGTTCTGACTGAAAAATAAAGGGATAAAACATGTTTTGTTGCAATTTTGACTAAAACATTAGTCAAATTCTGGATTATACATGTTTTGTTCCAAAAATGAAATAAATGAAAAGAATAGGAACGGGTAACGTCATTTTAAAGTGGAATCATCTACTTTTGAAGAACTTATGAGTTTATTTAATTTTTCTCTGGTGTTATTATCAAGTATTGGTCCAATTTAATTTTCGCTGCGACTTCATTTCAATGTTACCAACTAAAAAAAATCAGTAATGTCGAAAGTGGAATAGTCAACAGTAAGTAACTAATGGTGATATTTGTAACAGCAGTAAACAAAGTAAACATTTTTTTTAAACATTTAGCTCTTTATGGAGAGCGTATAAAATGAAATGGTAAAATCAAAATGCAGCTCTACCACGTTGAACAATTACCTTTAGCTGACCTATTGACCTGTCACATAGTTTGTAGTCATAACAGGTAATGGAAAATATAATTATATTCAAATCAAGTAGTATACTGAACCTTTTAACTTCTAGCAACGTTCTAATACCCGTTAATAATATTGGTGAAAACTGCATCCGCATCTAAGCGTTAAGTTTTGTGAGATGTGCGTGTAAGTTAAATACAGTAAATTTTAAAATCTAATGTTTCCTATAAATAAGCTTCTGTTGTTAATAGATAAAGACGTTAGTATTTTCGTATTTATAATTTACCATCGTGTTACTATTTCATTGTATATGTAGAAGATGGTAATCCTTTCTGTTTTCGCATTAAAGTTGTAGAGTCCTAATTAAACTGACTGATCAGGGTGACAGTGTTTTTTAGTATTTGATGCTGGGTCAAGCGGCGTGCGGGTCGCACCGTGTCTGTGCTAATTCGGGCGCGACACCACGATCGATGGGATTGAGATCATGCATGTCATGACCCACTTGACGAATTTATATCAAACTTATGGTACTTTATGACTTAATCGTAGACATAGATTGTATAATGTTCTATTATGTAGTTCTTTACATCTTTTTAGCAGTAAAGTACAGTCAGCAGAACATCAGACTACCCAAAAGTGTCAATATTCTTTAATCGATTTTAAACCTTGACACTATAGACTTAAATACAATTGTGAATCTGGCCAGCTGATGTGTATATGCGTAAAAATGTTTCAGATAGTTGATCATTCATTTTATACCTACATACATACCTATCATATGTATGCATATGATTGATTTTGATGGAAATTTTAATATGTGGCAATGAGAAGATATAAATTGATGAGCATAATTTAACCTAGCTGGAATAGCTAATTAACTTCAACTAGCAATAAAAATTAGGTTTATTAATTGAGATTTAGCTCATAATATTGACAACTTTTTGAAATTCTTTATTGCTAATATGAAATAGTCCTTAATTGTTAGCGTCTTTATTGTCATTCCTGTGGTCTATTTGTAGTTAGTACCTTCTTAACTAAACAATAGAGAACATGACCCTCAGTGTCCACAAAAGTACAATACATAGTTAACAATAAGCTCGTGTACTTGTAAGTAATGCATTAGCTGGGCAATTAAAAAATTAGGTCAGAAATAATTATGCGGATAAGCTTGTCATGTTAAACACACAAAGGTTTATAAGAGTTTGTCAACATGCTCGTGGTTAGTAAATAACTTAGAGATTAGGTATTATCAGTTAAAGACGACTTACACTTTAATTATATTATCATCAGTGAGTAATCGTAATCCTAATCATGCACTTAATTGCCAGATTTCATTGTAACATATAAACATATGTCAGTAGTATAATTATTTATATTTTCAAACGGATTCAATATATTTGGGCAGTTTTTAATCATCTTTAATACAAACCTTAGAACAAAATGCGGACGAGTACTCATATTTTAAAATGTGTCCCAATAATTGGGTTTAAGTGGCTATCCCAAATATTTAGTCGTTGAAAACGCAACCTATGTCGACATTTTTTACTTCTACCATTGATTGTGCATATATTTTTATTTTCATATTAATTTTGCATTTATTTGGAGAGTGTCTATCGATTAGCTCTTCTGCATTATGTACAGTCAACTCCAAAAATATGTAACCACTATTGACAGTAACATTACTGTTAGAAGGAAATAAAGATTGCCACCCCTAAAATGTATTTTTTAAAACATATTTTTTTACTCGACTGTACAAATCATATTATCTATGGCAAATGAATTTTGTTTTGAAATTACCTACCTAAGATGGAATGGAATTTAGGTACTTATTAAAAGACTTCACTTGACTATATTGGTATTATCAATATTATGGTTGTTACTCGTATTATCAATTTTAACTGAAAGACCTAATTGTATCCGCTCTCCACGGTGACTTCATTACCTAAGCTTGAATTATCAAATATCATTAAATACGGTCATTTTGTATGTCAGTTACTATGCGCACTGTCCTCAAAGTCGAACCTCCGGCCATTATAGTTAATGGCATTCCGATGTTCAAAGCATGCGTTGTTAGATCGGGTCACTAAGTTATTAGCGAACAAGAAGACTTGTTGATATAATATACATAATTTTTTACATAATAGTAATACTGTTCAAATAATTCTGTTTTGAAAACTCGTTTTTGTGTCGAGTATTTTTACGAGGCTTCGGAATTCGGAACGACCCTCACTCACCTCGTTCTTTGTACCGTTTGTCAACTGTTTAGAATAATAAGTAAAGTATTTGTTTTTAAAATCTGTTATGTTGTTACTAACTTAAATTTCCAAACCTGTATATATTGCCTTGGTAAAACATCGATAGAATATAACAACACAAAAAACAACAAATCATCACGCCTTTTTCCCCGAAGAGGTAGGCAGAGGTGTTAATACCCACATATTTAATTAAAATTTGATTAATTTAGATATTAACAGTACATCGTGTAACTTTTCAATCTCAATTAGGTACTAATACTATATGATTGCTGGTCATTTTACCGTTATTCTTTTTCAGTGCAGGCTGTTCAGTTGTGGAATGCGTTGCCTATTAATATTAGGTCCTTACCTATGAAATTGGTATTTTTATTCTGTCTTAGTATTTTGTCTGTAACTATTAAGATTCAGAGTATTCCTAAAAAATAATTACCTCGTCCCTCACTTTCTCATGGATATTTTTCCTCTCCATCTTAAGGTTGCCTGGGAGAGATCGCTCTATGCGATAAGGCCGCCCTTTGTACAACCCACAGAGGTTTATATTTACTTTTATGTACTTCGTTTTTGTGCAATAAAGTGTTAATCTATCTATTTAATTCGTAGTTCTTCAGCTACGTCGTAACTACTGACATGCCGATCTTGCTCCGCTTTTTCAAAAATGGCATCCATTTTATCTGTAATAGGGCGACCAGAGTGACGTGCATCTTTGACATCAAAATTTCCGGATTGAAAACGCTTAAACCAAATTTGTGCTACTCTCACAGACACTGCACTAGGTCCATAAACATCGCAAATTTTTTTCGCGGCTTGCGTTGCATTTTTACCTTTTTTGTAGTAAAATTTTAAAATGTATCGAATTTCTTCATTAGATTCACTCATCTTGGTGGTACGAAAAACAAATGAAAATCACACATTTTCCTAATTTGAATTTGGAATTATGTTCTTTAAAATTTAAACTTTCAATGATACCAAAACCAGCCAGATACAAATAGTATAGCCAAAGAGATTTTATTACAAGTTTATACATACTATAATGCGAAAAGACTTTTTCCCCAACCTAATATCTTTTAAGTGATTGATTTTTATAGTATAGTTAGAGTGTGTGTCAGATGTTAACGTGACATTCGTTTTCGGTATTCCACTAGGTATCGTTTCTTATCCACCATTGTTTTGCTTGGTTTGTTTTATACCACAAGACAGTACAGGCTAACGATCCGTGCGATAATAAATTGTTTTCATTCAATTTTGTTGACTTGTTCCGTTTACTAGATGAAAAAAAATTGGGCCTCTAACAGCATTCAATTTCAGTAGATTTCGTGTGTAGTTACAAATATATCATAGCTAAAATAGACAACAAAACATATCTTCATGTCTGTATCCTTGAAGGCTGGTCAATGATTAGTACCCTGTAAAGATAACATACTTCTATGTAACATATCTTATGTAACATTATAGAGCTTGAGTAGCCCCCGTGTAATTCCCGGGGGTCAGGCCTGGGAGGATTTTTAGTTGGGAACGCGTTAAGATAGATTTTACCGGAGTCCTTATATCCGTAGCATCATATTACTGGGATAATACGTAACACATTTTACCTTTTGGCAACATAATTTATAGGGAGAACAGACAGACGAGAAAAAATAAAAACCTGTTGATTTTGCTTCTTTTATTGTAAGAAAGAAAGATTTACATACACCAAAACAAGCCATTTATGAGACAAACTAATATGAATCTAATTATTTATAAATAGTACAAGCATTGGCGTGTCAATTTTATTTTTGTATCTTTGTATTTAGGGAATTTCGATTCTGTGATTTGAAATTAGGATTTTCATTTTTTAGATGTACAGCGGCGCATTGCTGGCAACGGCAGCACGACTGGCGTGGGACCCGAGCACTTACACGTGGTTCCGGTACCTGTGCGCGGCGCAGTACCGCGTGTCGGCTGCCTACGTGTTGGCCGCCGGGCTGTGGCTGGCCGCGCTCGTGTACCTCGCCGTGGCCGCCGCGCACCGCACCGCTGCCCGCTGCCTCCGCCTGGTAAGTGCCGGTCCTGTGCACGGCGCAGTACCGCGTGTCGGCTGCCTACGTGTTGGCCGCCGGGCTGTGGCTGGCCGCGCTCGTGTACCTCGCCGTGGCCACCGTGCACCGCACCGCTGCCCGCTGCCTCCGCCTGGTAAGTGCCGGTCCTGTGCACGGCGCAGTACCGCGTGTCGGCTGCTTCGTGTTGGCCGCCGGGCACAGCACGGGGCAGCGGTGGCCCGCTGTCTCCGCCTAGTAAGTGCTGGTCCTGTGCGCGGCGCAGTACCGGCTGTCGGCCGTATCTCTCTAATCTGTGGATTTGAGGCTACTGTAGACTACACCGCTGCCGCTGGCACGTCTTAGCAAATTATCCAAGAAAACTTATTTCAAAAAATGTTTTCTTTTGTTACCTGTTCCATTTGTCATATTTTTAAAAATATTAACCATTCAGCTCCCGGCAGCGAGACACTATAAAAAATATATTTCTTGGTATGCCAGAATGCGCTCCGAGATACGAAGGTTTAATCAACATAACATATTATCTCGCCTCTTTCCCGAAGGGGTAGGCAGAGGTGTCAAACACCCGCATTTCGCCAGATATGTTAGGTCCCCATGTAACAGGTGGCGAGCCTGTTGCCATGCACCGGGCACAATGTGAGGCAAGCGATATTCACAATGCACTGTACATAAGTTTTATTCAAACTCAGTGGTATAGGCGGTGGGATCGAACCCGCGTTTCCCGCGGCCTCTCGAACGTGTAGTGCCCCGTCCGTCCCAACTCGGCTACTGCTGCCTCAAGGGTTAATCAACTGAACATATTTATTATAGAAGCTTGTGTACGGCAAAGCATTGCCAAATCACTCCAATAATCAAGGACGTTAGGATTTTTTTATAGGACTACAGAGTCAGACAGAGTGTAATTTCTTAACTTGACAATTATTTCCGGCTTATTTCAAGCCAGACAATTCGTTGAATTTAGTTAAGACTAATGATGTTCCAGATGTCCTTAATAAGCTTAAACTTTTTGATCACAGAAAAATTAATTAAGCAAACCGCTAATGAAACAAGCTTGTTCCAGACAAATAGGACTTTTAATAAGCACCACTAATTGGGGACGTCGGGACAAAAATATCCAAAGACTGCACGTTCCATTTCATTGTACCTACCGAAACGCAGACACAATTAGAATTATATTGATGTAGTTATTCGATATCGTGATACTTTTATACTGATTTTGAAAAAAAAGTTGTACCTACAGCTTATAACCAATTGCTTGCTTGTATTTCTTGCAAAATTTTATTCTTACATATCCTCACAAGTAAATGTCACGTAATGCCACAAACTCCGCTTTACTATTAGATCGTGTAATATTAAGGATGACAAAAATACCAGAAGTTTGATATAATTTAACTAGTCAACGGGTACAAAACGAGACACAATAGAAACTTCTGTTGTTTGCGAATCTATTGGATCGCGGTGCCTGCCATGGAGTTAACCTTAGTCTTCCTACCTTTTAAAAATATATTTGTTTACTCATAGGGTAAGTTTTCATTTTAAAATAAAATTTTAAAATATATACTAAAAAAGTTGAGTTTTGTGTTTCTATTTACTTACAAATAGACAAAACTCAACTTTTTTAGTTGCGATAAGAATGACAATTTCTATAGTTAGTAAAGCGATACTCGTAAGCGCCCCAAGCTGAAAGAATTTGAAATAACGTTTTCCATAGAAATTGACATTAGCAACGCAACTAAAAAAGTTGAGTTTTGTGTTTCTATTTGTTAGTAAATAGAAACACAAAACTCAACTTTTTTAGTCTATAGAGTATATGTTGTTTATATCGTGCCAAACGTGGTTTACGTGACGTCATTATCAAGTTAGTAGAAAAAAAACATTCAGGCCGATAAAGTTTGCCGTTAGCTGGTTAGTCATAGGGATTAAGGGATAAAAGGATTATAAATTATTATTTTAGAGATTGACATATTATTTAATTAGATATTTTAGATTACATTTCGCTAAAATTACCTGTAAAGGATGTTATAGTTCAAAACTGATGATCGGTGTCCCTGTCTTTCTCTAAACAACTGAAAGTTACTCATTGAAAGTGTCAGGGTTAATTTTGAAGCGTTTCCAAAAGTAAAGGTGTAGTCCAATTCTATAAACATGCATAATCTACATACATTATGATATATATATATATATTTTTTTTTTTTTTTTTTTGTAAAATTCTCCCGTAGGGAAGGCAAAGGGACCGAAGCCCATACAGCCATGTCTGCAATATATATATCTTCAATAGTTTGCATTGAAATGCTAGTGTAATGCATTTCAATGCATCTTGGGAGAGTTTGGCGTCAAACGATCGATGGCAGACACTGTGGTGCTACTTGGATGAGGTGGATTACCACGATAAAAAACTCATCACTTTTCACACCACTTGACGTTTATTTCGATAATCCTCCATATTGCACATCATCACAGACACTTATTACACAAAACTACACTGATTTTACGTAACAATAACCACTCCGTACAATATTACAATCATCGAAATAAAAATCACGTCCGCCATAGTTGAATGCCGCCAAAAACTCTATATATTTTTTTTTACCTTTTGTGACCTCACGGCACAGATAATTCATAGACCATTACGGCCGACCGCATTCTTGCCTGTCAAGCAAAAACAAAAATTTAAAATATATTGTGTTATAGGCCTCAAAATTTTTTTATTTTTTTTATGGTGGTGGTTAACATAAAGGATTAATGAATGATTTGGGGCCTAATAAAAAAAGGGTCAACTAGCCAACACGTTATACTTACATTTACATTTACAAATTACTTTCTGAAATGAAATGTTTTCTGAAATGGAAAAAAATATTGTGGTGTCTTTGCAAATCACGATGCAAAAGAATTAAGAAAAAGAAAAAAGCTCTTTGTGGAATGTAGAGCAAGATAAAGTACGGAAGCCCTTGTTTTATCGAGATCCTCGGGGATCAGCGGCGAAGCGGCGCGCTCGATAAGGTTCGAGATGATTTACACACAAGTAGGCTTTGTCTTTTACAAGCCTTTACTCTTGCCTTTGCTTGGTTCAGCTGCTTCATCGCCCAAGGCTTTTGGAGTAACTTTTTAAAATTATTGATTTGTAGTTTGACTTAGCACCTCTCATTTGTGTGTACTAGGGTATCTAGGCGGGTGAAGATGCCTTTGTTACTTACTGATTTAGTTTTTTGATTATTCCAGTACGCGGCCGGGGTGGCGTGCCTGGCTGTGAGCGAAGTGGCGTACGGTGCTTGGATGGCGGCGTCGCTGGCGGTGTGGTGGCGCGAGGCGCCGCAGGCGGAGCTCGCGCGGCGCGGCATGGACCTCGTGCACGACCTCAAGCCCGCGCTGCTCGCGCTGGAGCGGTACCGGGACATCGCGCGCCCCGTCTATCACATGATCGAGGTGTGTACAACTTTGAAGGCGCTCGCTTCAGGATGGCGGCGTCGCTGGCGGTGTGGTCGATATACACTTCCCTCTCTCTTTGAAACCTGGTCCTGCGCAGGATTATTTTAGGACAGGCAGATATTCTATTAGGTTCTTACCTATGAAATTGATGTTTTGTATGGAGATTTTGGGGAATTCTGCATTTTCCATACTAAAATGTTTTCAGTTTTCTTCACAACGACAAATCCAAAGATTATTAGACAAGCTTTATCATTCTATCATTAGACAAGCTTTAGTAATATGTGTAATATCACACTTCATAAAAATTATTTATCGTTTTTAAGTGAATGCAAATAAAATGATGTATTCGGGAGGCACTTAAAAAGAGTTGTCTCCGTGTCCAATTTTAACACAATTAAACTTACAACAAATTATCAAAACAAATCAAAAGAGCTCAAAAATATAGTCTATTTTTAGACGAGGTAATTATTTTTTAGGAATACTCTGAATCTTAATAGTTACAGATAAAATACTAAGAGAGAGAAAAAACACCAATTTCATAGGTTTTATTTATTTACCCAATATTTACCCAATATTTAATTACCCAATATTTTTGGCATTCGGGAATGTTTTAATATTCTCGTTTAGTTTTAAAATGAATTTAAACCAAAAAATAAAATTGGTACATTTGAACATTTTATAAGTAAACATTTAAAATTTTTAATTACATTTGAATCAACAAAGCCCTTGGCCGATTGTACGCCGGTTCCAAGATGTCGGTATCTCTGTGGGTCTGGAGAATCACTGATGAGTATGCTCCTCCAATGCTTTGTTTTCATTACCACCACCGCCACACACTCATCAATAAGTGCAAATTATAAATAGAAAGAATTCGACCTATGCATCCTAGTAGGTATAAGTATCCGTTTCCCTAGCTAGATCTTTAATAGAAGATTTACATGGCTCTTGGGTCAAGGCTACGTATTTATTTATAACTAGTTTTTGCCCGCAACTTCGTCCGCGTATAATAGTAGATATTGTGATAGTATGTAGCCCATGGCCTTCCTCAATAAATAGGCTATTCAACACTGAAAGATTTTTTCAAATTGGAACAGTAGTCTCAATTGGTGGAATTGAAAATTTACTCCTGCTCTATTATTAGAAGAGAAGTTCCAATGAGGTCTAAAAGGTATGTCCCATGTCCTTTCTCAGTCTCTAGACTATCTGTGTACCAAATTTTGGTTGAATTGGTTAAATATTTTTGACGTGACAGCGTGACAGACAAACAGACAGAGTTACTTTCGCTTTTATAATATTAGTATGTATTGTTTTTTGTTTGTTTTGTCCTGGTGGGCTGAAACATGATATATTATAACAATAATAACATAATATATCATCACGCATCTCTCCCCGAAGGGGCAGGCAAAAGTTTTAAGACCCACATAAATATAAATATATAGAAATAGTGAAAATTTTTAACGCTATTAAATTAATCATTTTGTTTGCTTATAGTTTTCAAGAATTACTCAGTTATATCAATTTCTAGGCATTTCATTGTTATGTATATTGTAATGTATTATTCTCAAAATCGAAGTGACGAATCGATAAGAACCAACAACCATTCCATGAAGGTGTTATCAGTTTACTGCCTTACAGCATTATAAGAAGATAATCGATAAGATAGTGAGAGTTTCCTTGCAATTTTACACTCATTTAAAGAGAAAAATATTCGTATTACCTACTAAGAATGTATTTTTGCTGAAGAGTTCGGTGGCATTGTGGTTATTCTTCAGCCCAGTCCCCCTGCTGGGCATAGGCGTTCCTCATGGAGAAACATGAGGAGTATGGGCCGTAACACCACCAGTGTGGGTTCGTGGGTAGAAACGGTTGCAATAGCGACCGGGACTAAAGGCTTAAAGTGCCGAAGTACGGAGGTTCAAGATCACAAAGTTTTGGTCAGCCATCAAGGCCTGACCATGGCGAATGTAGCTTTGTTTTTCAATGTGTATTTGCGTTTCAGGAAGTTGAACGTGCGGCGCCGAACAACGCATTCGTGATCATTGTATTCGGCATTGTAGGGGCCGTGTTGCAGGTAAATAAATACAACATACACAAACATACATGTAATCACGGCTATTATCCCCTAAGAGTTAGTCAGAGACTAGGCAAAGGCAACGCAAAAGCGATCCATTGCCATAGTCCGCTCTTCACCAAGCGGTGTCAGCACTCAGCGTTACAGTTTTAAGTCCATTAGTCTCCTTTCACGAGCCGCTTTTAATGAGCCGCTACCACACATAAATATAGCCGCGCTCTACATAAATATGTAGAGCCGTGTCGTAGCGGCTAGCGACAAAACTAGCAAATATTAGTAATTTAAAGAGCTTTTTTAAAAATATTTGTCAGTATTAACTGATTTTAATCTTATACAAATAGTTGCTTAGATATCCTGTCATGATCCAACTTACTAATCTAGTGCCCAGCGAAAAGCTATTGAAAACACTGTTAAACCCTACTGAAGAATTGGCCAGGTGGCGCTGCGTTATGTTTTGCGTTCACACTCATGACCGGATCCGAGAATTCTTACAAGTCCATTAGATGGCGCTACTGGTTATTTAACTATAATATCCATCTTTACCCGTATATTTTATGATGTAATGTGTTTTAAATATAACAGTGTATGACCATAGCTGCCTCTCCCCTTCGGCGATGATAATATGTTGGCGGAGGCAAATGTGTTTTCATCCAAAATTTCGCCTAATATGTTTTCTGGTTCTCAATGTACTATCTGCTGCCGATCTTCTGGAGCACCTAAGTATGTTAAAAAATCATCCTCCTTATCGCCTTGTGTAGGTGGCAGCATTCGTGATGTCTTGCCGGTTGGCGCGGCGAGCGTCTCTCGGCGAAGAGCCATTTGTGCCGCCAGGCGCGCCGCTCCAGGAAAAGAAGTGCGCGTGCATCGCCGTCGATGAAGACAGCGACACTGGCGCCGGTGACCCGCCACCGGGCTGGCGCAAGCGCGCCAACCTCGGCATGTACACAATACTCGACAAGATTTTCTAGCAGGTAACGTTGTAAAAAAATATCGTCAGCCTATACCTTTACAATCTTTAGGAGCTCGGTGGTGTAGTGCTTCATATGCTTTGATTTCGATATCGAAAAAAATGTTTTGGCCAAGGTCAGTCAGATGGGTGATTAAAACCTTGTGATCTTGACTTTCGCTTGGGAAGGCACGTTAAGGCGTTGGTCACGGTCATTATTGCAACCGTTTTACATACCAAGCCGCATTGGACTAGCGTGGTGGTGTTACGACCCATTCTCCTTATGTGTTTCTCCAAGCTAGACAGCGCCCTCTAGAACTAACATGTTATCTAGTATTCACAATGTTTCTACCATTTTAGGTTATCATGCAATGTTGCTATACTATATTGTTTTTCTAATAGTACGTGAACGTTCTTCTGGCTTATCCTTGTCTACCTTTCACTTATCATTTTTAATTAAACAATGTTATGCCAGGACGCGGAGGCTGTGGAGCCTCATTCGTCGTCACCTAAAACAAAAGGGACGCGTGGGCGGCGGCGCCGGCGACGGCGGGGGGCGCAGCGCGTGCCCGCACTGCCGCCATTGCCCCCCGCACCCCCGCCCCCACTACTACGAGACCTGCGCTGGGACGCCGTGCACGCGCAGTTCCGAGCACGCGCGCCCACGCCCACAGCTCCCCCCGCACCCTCGCCAGCGATCATAATATTACACGCCGATATCTAAGCTAAAACTTGCTGTGGAAATGGGGAGCGGGGGCTAATGCCCGCCCTCCGTGCCACCCCAGGTTTTGCGCTAGGACGCCGTGCACGCGCAGTTTCGCTAGCGCGCCCCCACGCCCACAGTGCTCCTTGCGCACCCGCCAACAAACATAATTTTACACGCCAATATTTAAACTGGCCATGGAAATCAGGCGTGGCAGGGGCTAATGCTTGCCCCCCGAGACACCTCTCCCCTCTCCGGGGAGCATCTGCATGGAAACTCCAGTATAGTGAACGCCAAATTAAAGCTACCCAAAACTGTTAAATTTTCATAGACAACGGAGACTATAGAGTTCAGTTTCGATTGAAGAATTTTAACAGAGTATTCTCGCGCATTTTAAAGCGCCATCGTTAACAGTCATAATTTTACTCACCGACAAATAAATGCCAACGCTTGCCGTGGATTCCTTTAGGGTTTGGCTGCACTGCGGTATTTCACTGCAATATTATAAGCACTAACTGAAACATTTTAAACAGTGTAAACATAAACATCAGTGTACATTTTATAATGTAATTAGAAGGGGAAGGAGAAATATTTGCTTTTACTATTTATTTGGGCGCTTTGAAATATCGCAGTGCGAATACAGCCATAAGGACTCCAACCGATCCGATTTTGTTTCGATTTTCTATAATTGTAGATATATGGGTCAATGCGATACCACTACTTTTATCTAAACTCAGTCTTGTATAATGCACTTGAGTTTTCTGTCGTGTTTTATCTGATTGCTTTTTTATCTTCTTCGTGTCGACTCTAGCTAGTACAGTGCTAAATGAATCAGTTTTTTTTCCATGAAACTCTTTACTACCTATACCTATTTAAACGATATACTACGACGACGATATATTAGTGATCTGGCACCCAACATGGGGCAAACAACACGTTGGGCGCCAGCTATAAGTATCATTAGCTTTTTAAGTAAAAGAATCAAATACGGTATTGTGTGTTAAAAATTGTTTGGATCATACAATCATGTGTGTTAGAATGAATCTCGGGGGTAAATAGAAACCAGTAAATTCCATGTAGAATTTAATATTAGAAAGTAAGTATCAGGGGTTCTTCCCATAACTTTGTTATACTTTGGACGTGTGGAATATTAGACTCGTGAGTTATTTAAGTATTTAATGGAATTATTAATTCGTTTAGATGCCAATGCCAGCGTACGTAAATATTTTATGATAATAATTAGGTGTGCGGGGCTTTGTTGGCGGGCCCGCATCGGTGACGACTTCAACGACATTCCTATAAAACTTTTATACATATTTCTCTTGTAACACTTACGTACGAATTATACTTAAGTAGATATATTATTTAGAATCTTTTTATATACATGTGTTGTGTCAATCTTGTGAATATTTCCAAATAATCGAGTGCAGCGGTAGTTCGAGTACAGTTATTTATTAAATTCCTATTGTATTTGTTAAAACGATAACAGACTGCCATATTATTAATTAAGTAGGTAATTGTAGAAATGTTTGAAATTGAAATTAATGGTTATATAGAGTAGTACCTACGTGTAACGTAAGCTCATATCATGTCTTCTTTGAACCGTTGTTGTGTAGTTGTCGAGTAAAGCTCGTTAATAGTTTAGAAGGTAATTTTAAATTCTCGTATGTATCGACTCCTCTTGCCTTGTAGCGGACGATGAGAGATCCATGGTGCTATTCTTTGACAACCACTTAGAGCTGCGTTCGACTGATGTGATTACAATTTGCTGTGATTTGCTTTAAATTTCACATACGAGCGATGATGCTCGTTCCGCGTAGTTAGAGGGTTAACCTTGTAAAGTGCCTGTTAGACTACACAAAAACCAGCGCGCGATTTTTAGACTTAGGTATTCTTATTGAGTCTGACAATCACGTGGTGATAATTATGTAGTCTAAAAGGCACCTTTAGCCCGTGGTCACTTCCAGTAACGGTTGTTTCGCTGTATTCAGGTGCCAAATAATTAGTGTTGTAAGGGCTCCGGCCACACGCGTACCGGCGCGCGCCGGCACTAGACAATAAGATACGCACAAGCGGCCGCGATCATGTTAAACTATACACAATAATTATGTATGTTAGCGAGTAAGGTTAAAAGCAATAAAGATTTATTTTTTATTCATTGTTTTATTTATGTTCTTACGATTCCAATAACCTCTCAATGAAAATAAACGAGATACAGGCGTTCGCATGACTCTCAAGGTCAGGATTGTCTGGTGTAGAATAAATTAAATAATAAATTCATTTAGTGGTTAATCAGACTTTGAAAAATATACCTTATCCTAGAGCAAAGCTTTCGTTCTCTTGCTTTAACGACTCTGCATTTGGACACAAGAGTTGCAAGATACAACGCTATTGCTAGGTATTTTGCATCTCTTTTGTCCAAATGCAGAGTCGTTAAAGCAAGAGAACGAAAGCTTTGCTATAAGATAATTTTCTCTCTGCGACTACCTTATCAAACGTATACAGATAATTACAAGTTATCGAATGGTTTTAAAAATTCTTATTTTGCATACTTTTTAACAACATAATGATTATGGCAAAGTCGTAGAGCATAAATTAGTTTAATTGTTAATTTACAGATTGTTATAAAAGGATATACGAGTATGCTGTTTCTGTTACACTGTATGCAAATTTAAATAAAAATTACACAAAACTATCTTTTATTACCTACATTAAAATAATGCTTTAAGATACGACGACGTTCTCTTTGTAAGTAATTATGTGTAATGTTTAAATATTAACTTACACTTATCAGCCTGACCTTTTTTATTTTTTATGTAAAATTTGATTAAAAGCAGATAGAAGCGTGATAAGATAGCGTTCCCTATAGTTAGGCAGTGGCGGTCGCGACCGATAGGTGATAAGTCTGCGCGTACTAAAAATAATTAGTTGTGTCATTAGTGAAGTTCAGCGTTTTGTTCTTGTTTTGTAGTAGTGTTTTCTTGTGATTTGTGATCATGTGAAGTGTATATTTGGATATGGCAAGCGGGTGCTGTGCTAAAGTCGCCGGCCGACTGCTGGCGCACGTCAATCTCACGCTTGTGGTAAGTCATTTATTGTAGGTAAATAAATATTCTGATAATTATCAATTATGTAGCCCAAATATTTTTTTTTCATCCAACTTAAAACTATTTTACAGGAACTAAGCCAATACAATAGTTAAGTGATCACTATTATTTAGCACAAGAACACAAAATGAACCTCTATTAAGGTAGAAGACTGTTTAAATTATTGTCTCCAATAAACACACTTAGACCATGACCTAGACTTTCTTATAACATAAGGTATATAATGTTATTCTTGTGAATTCACTCAATTAACTAGTCAACGAGCACAAAACGAGACACAATATAAACTTATATTGTTTGCGAACGCCGGTGATCGCGGTGCCCGCCAAGCGGTTAAGCATCATTGCTGCAATAATGCATTAAATTAAGCTTTAATGGTGCGTACACATATTCAAAATAGAGTACATGTTTTCATAGAATAGCAAATTTCAATTGTTCGTAGAATAGTTTTTAAATTATCGCGTCATATAGGTACCTGCGCCTGCGCATGTTCCTGAAGGCAGAGGTGTTGACATTAGGTCCCCACCCATTGATATGTTGAAAGAAATCATTACTCATCAGGGGGCGACGCACCGCAATATTTTTATTACAATTAAAATAATAGAAACTGATAAAAATAGTTTTTTTATTATAAATACCTATATGTCTATTAGGCTAAACAAATATAAGTAAGTAAAAATATAATTAAATAAACATACCTATAAACTAACATGACTAGTAGAAAACATTCATACAAACTATACTAACCGAGATTCGAACCCAGAACTTTCTTTGTGGGTGGAGGCCCAACTCACACGACCATACGGTCGTCATAAGCATTGATATCTGCTGTGAATATCTATACAAATCTGATAACATTTCGGTAAAATATCAGAACAATATTTTCATTTTTCTTGGCCTTTTTTTTCACGTTCCTGTCCATAGTCTATGCTTGATTTAAGATCAATTCTCTATGGACTTTGTAGAAACAAATCGATTAGTCAACGGTGGATTCAATCAACCGTAGATAATGAAAAAGGGGTTTTGTAAAGTTCATTGTTACCAAAGTTTATCATGAACGTAGGTAATTGCAATCTGGTTGTTATTGTAATGCAATTAAAATAAAATGATAGCGTTTTAATTAAGACATACGACATACTAAAATAATCTAGGTTAGGTTAGCTGGGCTGGGCAGCATTTCACAAGCTTCGTGAAGTTTTCTCGTCACCCATCCCTCAATGTCTCAGTCAAAAGTCTTCGACTGTGCGTCCTCTTACTCATGACCTACCTACGGTGCCGATACGTGGACACTTATGGCTCAACTAGTCCTCCAGTTCAAATAAATAAATAAAAATGTATTTATTGCGGATACGTCCAGAGGGTTAGTTCAAAGACGTTCAGAGAGCTAAAGAAACGGTTATGCTCGGCGTATCTCTAAAAGATTGCATCAGGAATTATGTGATCCGACAGAGAACTTAAATCACCGACATAGCCTACCGGATTAGCAAACTGAAGAGGTAGTGGGCTGGTCATATTAGTCGTAGAACTGATTGCCGTTGGGGTCGTGAGTGGAGACCGCGACTCGGTAAACGCAGTGTGGGACGCCCTATGACAAGATAGGATGACGATATTCGTGGGTTGGCTGGAGTGGGCTGGATGAGAACTGCCGAAGATGGCGGAGGCGTGCATTAGTGGAGGCCTGTGTCCAGCAGTAGACGGGAGTAGGCTGATGATGACTATAATGACATATCTAAGTAACTACCTGTCTACCTACTAAGACGTAGGGAATTACTTCCCAGTGTGATTATATCAAGAGAGGATATAATATCAGGCGGCTTACCATGACTTAAAAGCATTACAGTAGTAAATTTTTTAATAGGTAAAAAAATTCTGATATATATATTATGGAGAAAAGCCTAAAAAAGTCTATAGTTAACAACGGTGCAGTGTCGTTTGACACATGCTTTGAAAACGATTCAGATCACGACGGCATTTTGAATTAAAGTTTAATTAAGATAGTAAGACATTAATTTAATCAATCGAAATTTTGCAATGAAGACCATTCACTTTATGATTCATTATTATTAATTAATAATTTACACATCTAAATGTTTTTTCGTTGTTGTTGCGCAAAATGGTGCCGTTTTTTACATCTAGTTTTTTATCTGATGTATAATTTTAATTTAGTTACATTTTGTGCGATAACAATATCAGATTTACCCTTTAGAATCGTGAAAGGTTTTAATAAAATTGCAGTTTCCAAATTCAAGTGTAATCGAGCAATAAGCAATAGGATTATAGAGTTAATTTTATAAATTCGCTAAAATATTGGGCAGTTCAATTACTGGATCATTAAAATAAAACTTCTCTACGCTATGTATATAGCACTTATTTAGTAAAAAAAATTAAAAAAAACCGACTCCAATAAATCCAAAACAAAAAAGCACTAAAAAGTTAAAATACAATTTCTGTCTTCGTAAATAAGTAACTCGTTTTTGGCACAATTCTATACAGAAAAACCTCTGAATGGTCAGAAAACCAGACTCAATATGGAAACATATATGGTAAGAGAACCGAAGACGGCAATCGTCAATAGACACGTATACCATCCGACGCTTTTTAACACACTTGCGAATAAAATAATACTACCCCCTTTTCGAAAAGAGGATGAAATGTACGAAATGTATTGAAATATATTCGAAAGATACCTAGTCTCCGAAAATATCCTAAAGTATTCTATAATAATTGATCATGATCTTTTTGATATCAAAACTTTTTTAAGAAGAAGCAACTTAATCTACATAAAAAAATCTATAACTCACTAGTGAATAATAATAATGAAAAAGACAGTGTGAATAACTTGTATTATTATATGCCTTATATTATTATATGCATTATATGTGTTGAAAAATATATATATTTTTTACATAATTATTCAAGAAGTATGATAATCCTCACGAATTATTCAGGATAACTCCAAAACTACTCGTCAGTTCGTAATCAAATTTAAATGAGAAAAAAACACGAGAACCATCAATCACCTTTCAATTTAATAAAGAATTATCGAAATCGCTGTATAAACATGTGAGTTATGATTATGAGTTCACACATACAAAAAAAAACAGTCAAATTGAGAAACACCTCCTACTTTTTTGAAGTCTGTTAAAAATATAGGAATTTATGATATTAAAGTGAATAGAAATAAGTAGAAAGTGTATAGAATAGGCTTTTCAACGACGACGACGCATGAAAAATACTAACTACTTTTAGTGCATTACAGAAACTAAGTCAAACCGCGATGTGATTAAGGTCGCTGTTGGTTCTCTGCAACTCGAATGATTCAAATTAAAAAATAATTTCATCATGTATAAAACAATGATACCTACACTTATGACAAGCCAAAACATAACATTGAGTTTCTTTCGGCACTTCTTCTCAACAGGCTATTCACGTCGAAGTGCTAGTAGGAAAAAAAATATTGATGTGCAAAAGTATTTCATGTAAATCAAATTGCAGAATAAATAATTTAATTAAATTTCACATATCATTTCCTAAAAATTGTTTATATTTGCCATTACATTTTTTCTGTCTGTTCACTATCGCCAGACCTTGTATGCAGGTATGAAAGTCTGAAGAAGCTCATGGTTGGCACACTTACACTTATCATTTACGTAAATGTTTGAATCATAGTCAATCTACTTAATTATTTTTAGTAGGTATCTTCGAATGCAGAGATAAAAAAAACAATATTTAAAATTAGTTTCTTTATATCTTTTTCTTACTGCGCCTATACTAGCCACTACGATAGGTTAGGTCTCGTTCGTGGCAGGCTAAGGGTCACAATGATTATTTTCCTCTATCAACCATTTCGAGAAACTTTAACAGAAAATGAAATAAAAACAAACCGTTATTTTTTCTAATCCTTAAATCGAAGTATGTACCAGACAAAACAAGTCCCAGCTTCAACCGTCAGTTATAGTATCTTATCTGTCTAAGATAAGCCTCGTTTGTAATGATAAGTTCAACTTGGTTACCTCGTTTACATTCAGTGCTGGTCCTACTGCCCAGTCCTGTCCAGCTCATCATATTTCCCAAAAATATTGTCGTACAAGGCGCAAAATGTTGGGGTTGTGCGGTAGGTAGTAGATACCTACACGATGTTGATAGATGCTTTTTTGTACATACATGACGTTATGTCGTACTCCCATATCGATAGACAGAGATTACTTCTTATCACTTGCAACGATCCTAACTAAAAAGACACCTTTAAATACCTACAGTGAGCAGATTTCTTGTTTGCCTCCTGCGATGAATTCAATAGAAATAGTGGAAGAGACGAGATGATATTTAATTTTGTTAAATTTAAAAGCAAACAAATTTTCATATTTATCACGCCAATCACCCACACATTGCCAGTAATTTGTTGGTCCCAAGTAAAAAAGGGCAAGCCTATTTCCATTGGGCGCAAAAGAAATTCCATCCAACCACTCTTTAATTCACACCAAAATACATACTAACAGTCACCTGCGGTTCGACTGTCAGCGAGGTAGAAGTAGTTTATGTATTTTAAGATACTCTACTTGATTTTGTATGTATTTTTCCAGTTGTTCAGCGGTGCAGGGCTAGCAGCGGCGGCTCGTCTCAAATGGGACCCCAGCCTGTACGTGGCGTTGCGGGAGCTCGCGCCAATGGAGTACGCGGCCATCACAGTGTTCGTCTTTAGCGGCGCGCTTGTCACGCTTGTGCTAGCACACCTCGCGCTTCTTGCACTTTCGTCGATCAAGCACTTCAGGTTGCGAAGAGCGGCGCTTATATTGGTAGGTACCTGTTACTTTTTTACTACCAGGTACTTATATTTTGTTTGCTGTTTTAAATTACCTGCAAGTAGATATCGTGCACTGTGTAATAATTTAATAAAACGTTCATTATACCGACACATTGTCAGTAGTTTCAATTTCAACCACCAGAACAGATGTTACATATACCTACATACCACTATCTGCAGTCCGACCTAGGGTAAGCACTGTACCAGTGGCCGTAATTTTACAAAGTAATATCTTTTTTTCTACCAAGAGCAAAACTCAAATAATTTTTTATGTCAGATTGTTCCTGGTTTTAATATTAATTATATTATTAATAAATAAATGGGTACAATATCACATCTTATGGCGTTTTGTGCATTAGTTACTTACCTTATTGGGACAAATCTGTCGGATACTGGAAGAAATGGGTGACTCTCAATATAAATATTTTTTATATTTTTGTACCATTGTAGTTATTAAGGTTTTTTATGTCGATAAAATTTTATTTTTAGTACGCTGGCCTAACAGCGGTGCAGATCGTCGTGGAGGTGGTGGCCGGCGCGTGGGGCTACGTGCGCATACGCAACTTCCTGGACACGCACGCCGCCGAGCAGATAGCGGCGATCATGACGGCGCACGAGCACCTGATGGCCGCGATACAGGTGCTCGGGCGGTGGTACCCACTGCCGGACAAAGTGCACTCTATCGTTAAGGTATATTTTTCTTTATTTAATATTATTCCTGCAATCTGTATTGTATTGTATATACATTCGGCTGGATGTTAAGAACTTAAAATCAGACGTGTTTGGAGCGAAATCCATTGATTTGCCAACTCAACCTTCATACAATGTAGGATCCACATTATTCTAGTAAGTCCTGCGGTGCACGCCTTTTTAGTCTCTTAAAGGTTGTACCGGGTTCTTTTTCCATTAGGTTCCGTGCCAGTGAGTTGGGGTGTTTTTGCATTCGTTTGCGGTACGATTGCAGTGTGTCAGCTGCCACGCTTTTTACAGTTTTGATCTTTAGGTCCCGGTGAAGGTTGTCGTTTTTGATGTACCATGGAGCATTAGTAATCATGCGAAGTATTTTGGATTGGAAGCGTTGCAGTATTTCAAGATTGGAATTTGATGCTGTGCCCCATAATTGCACTCCGTATGACCATATAGGTTTTAGTATAGCCTTGTATAGTAGAAGTTTATTATCTAAAGATAGTTGTGAGTTCCGATTCAGGAGCCAGAACATCTTTCGCAATTGTTGGCTGAGTGCTTCATAATGATATGCTTGGTCCAAGTTAGACGTCTGTCTAGATTTATTCCCAGGTATCTAACGCTGTTTGACTGAGGTATTCTTACATGATTTAGTTCAACTTCTGGACATGTGTCGCGTCACAAAGTGAAAGTTACGTGGACAGACTTCATTTCGTTTGCTTTAATCTTCCAATCCCTTAACCATACTCATATTTTATTAAGGCTTTCTTGTAGTTTAAGGGACGCCTCAGATGCGTTTCCAGCCACCGCTAGTATAGCGGTGTCGTCTGCATATGTGCCATTGTCTGTGTTTGGGAGGTCATGTGTAAAGATCAAATATAACAGAGGCCCCATAATATTACCCTGAGGGACACCTGCTCTAATCTTATATAGATTTGATGTACTTTCTCAATGTTTTACGTAGAAATATCTCTCCTCGAGGTATGATTTTACAAAGTTGAAATAGTTGATGGGTAAGTAACTGAGCACTTAGTAGAGGAGTCCTTCGTGGCACACTCTATCAAAGGCTTGTGATATGTCCAGAAATACTGCTGAGATGTATTTTTTTTCTTCTATAGTGTTGTTTATATGTTCAACTATTCTATGTACTTGCTCTATCGTACCGTGACCTTGTCTAAATCCGAATTGATGATCAGGGATTAAACAGACTTCAGATATTTTGATCATGAGCCTCTTGATGAACAATTTTTCAGGGAAGGGGAAGGGGCAAAAGACTAATAGGACGATAGGATTTTACATCTGTGTGATCTTTACCTGGCTTCGGTACGAGAATTATTTCTGCCACCTTCCACTGAGGTGGAATAAAACTCCTCCAGAGTATGGAGTTGTATATTTGAGTCAAGAAATGTATTCCCTTGGCTGGTAGCTCTCTCAGAATTTTAGACGTAATGAGATCATAACCGGGCGCTTTGTGAATTTTTAAGCTTTTAATAGTCGTCATTATTTCAGCTTTAGTAAATTTTTTAATAGGTAGATCCAATTGTTGTGGTAGATTTAAGAGATTTGATACTCTTTCGTCTATAGTTGAAATGTGTCCCCCGTGTGGTGAAAATACTTGCGATAAGTGTTTTGCGAAGGTGACACTTTTATCATGTTCACTTTTAGCCCAGCTGCCGTCATCTTTTTTTATTGGTGATTGGTGAATTATTGGTCTTTTCAGTCTCTTAGTCGCTTTCCAGAGAGAATAGTCTGTGGCTTGGGTGATATCAAGGTTTTGTAAATATATTTCTATGTCCCTATTTCTGTAGTGTATCAGAGCTTTCTTTAATTGTGAAGCAAGTTTGTTGAATTTTGTTTTGTCTTGTGGGTACTTTGAGCACTGCCATGCTTTTCGGGCTTGTCGCTTTTTTTTAACAATTCAGGAACATGTTTTGGTTAGAAATACTTATCGACTTGATGTTCAATTCTATTTGGAGTAGATGCCCATGCTGCCTGCTGTACAGTACTATTGAATTGTTCCACTGCTTGTGTGATTTCGGCCTCAGTTGTGAGTGGTATTTTGCAGTCAAGAGAGTCCTCTTCTAGCTCTCTAAAGAGTTTGTTTTTTTTTGTATGGAGCTTGCAACTTTCAGTATGTCGCGCAGGTTTGCAGGTTAATATCACTATTACTGATCCGAGTTCAAATCATAGCAAGAGTGGCTTTTCAAGTTAAGGCTTGGTACTCCTTTCGTGACTACAAAATCTACCAAATCTGGTTTCTTACTTGTATCAGAAGGCCAGTAGGTTGGTTCTCCGGAAGACGAAACCCCAAGTTGTAATTTCTCGATCGATTTCAGCAATTCCCATCCCTTGGTTGTAATTAGTCTCGAACCCCATTTGGTGTGCTTTGCGTTATAGTCTCCAGCAGCTATAAACTTTTGTCCAAGTGTTAGAAAGAAGGTGGAATAATCGCTTTCTTTTAGTCTATGTTCTGGCGGCATGTATAATGCTGTTATGTTTAATTGATCTCGCGAGTCAGTGATCATTATGGAAGTTGCTTGAATCTCGTTTGTACAGTATGACTTCGCTACCTGATGTTTGATTTTGTTTTTAATTAAGATGGCTGAACCACCATGAGCTTTGCCATCCGGGTGCATAGTATGATGTAACACACACTTCTAATAAGTGTTGTGACATGCCATTTGCTTTCCATATGACTAATTTGAGTTTATTGTATTTTAACACACTACGGACATGAAAGTTGTAAGTAGGTTTGTCATGGTTGTTAGTTGGTTCATGATTTGTCTGAACATGTTCATCATTTGCTTCATCTCACTTGAATCATTGCATGAATCTTGTGTGTTTGAATCAGTTGTCTTAGTAGGTTTGCCTTTAAGAATATCTGCATAGGTGGATTCTTACCTTTTTAGTCCCGATAACGTAGTATTAGGTGATTTTTTTAAGTGTTCATGAGTCGCATTTGTTCTAGTACGAAGTGGCGGGTATTTGCGTTTCTGTAGATCTTTGTAGACGCTGCAGCCCTTGTTATTGGCCGGATGATTTCCACCGCATAGAACGCATTGAACTGTGTCAGATCGTTCCTTACGTGAGCAGTCTTTGGAAGCGTGGTTTCCAGCACATTTTATGCATTTGGGCTTGCGATGGCAGTACGTTTTTGTATGCCCATAGTTTTGACAATTCGCGCACTGAGGGATATTTCTAATTGGTTTCGGTAGCTCAAAGACTATACGACCATTAGCAGGCTTTTAATATCATATATTTGTTTGTTGTTTGTATTTGGGGATAGCTCTACTATGAACATGTTTAATGGTACCTTTGTATTTCTTTGCTTTATATTCCAGATGTTTACTGTTTCATGTCCTAGGTCTAGCTCAAAGCTCCTTTAATTTCTTCCAGATCAGTGGAAGAATGCATTTTTTTCAGGACGGGTGGTCCTGAACGTTCTTGTTTGGATTTGTATGTATAATAATTTGTACCTTTAGCGTCCAGCTGTTCGAATACTTCTCTAAAGACTTCAGGAGTTGAAGTAAGGATCTTTACTCTATTACCATTTAGTATTTTAAGCTCGTATTTGTGATTTGCGTGTTGATCTAGAAGATTTTTTAACAGGGTAAAATTTTCAACGCCATCCACAAATTATGGGGGGAGTCTTAGGAGCTTTCGCAGTTGGTACTGCAGTTGGTACTGCGGTAATTCGTCTTCAGTGTCTACATTTAATACCTCAAATGAATTTGATGTTGGTACTGGCTGACCTAGCCAGTAATCGTAGAGTTTGCTCTGTTAGATCTAATTAGGCATTGCACATGATGCGCCGTTCTCGGGAACGTTTCCAAATTCCCCAGATATTTAATTCGTTCCGAGCAGGAGGTTAAATATTATTTATCAGTTAAAATTTTATCAATTCAAATATATTTAATCAATTTAATCAATGTACTTAATGTATCGCTTGATATGTGTATTTTAACGTTTTTTGCAATAATAGATTACATTTTTAAAATACAGGAATTTTCCCTGTTAACATTCCCAAATTCCCAGGGAACTTTCTTTTATTCCTGGGAACGTTCCAGGAACTAGACCCGTTTTCATTTTAATCATCTTGTAAAATAACTTCATTTATTTATAAATGTAGACAGTGTTTATAAAAAGATTATAGTTTACCTTGTTGAAAACTAGTGGTTTAATTTACTTAAACTACTTAAGAATAAAGCAAATCTTGCCCCAAGATAAATATGTTTGTCGACATGTGACGACTCTACTGCATTACGACTCGCAGGTTAAAAAATATCATATAGCGATGTTTATTCCATTTAGGAGGCCGAAAAGGATGTCCCGGTTAACGGCTACGTAGCCGGCGGCTCAGCAGCGGCTCTCCTGCTGCTGCAGGTGTCGGCAGTGTTGCTGGCGCTGCTTGCGGCAGTCGCGCAGCCGGCCCACAAGTACTCGGTCAGCGGCAGGCGCGGCAGTCGCAGCACGCTGAATAGTAACGCCAGCAGCTATATGCCCAACTCACGATTACGCCTTACTTACGAGCAGAAGTAAGTTAACCAATATTTATGATTATTACTTAAAATAAAGGCAGTGGTAGCGGAGTTGGGACGGACGGGGCACTACTCCTTCGAGAGGCCGCAAATATCTCTTGACTCACTTTGTGCCCGGTGCATGGCAACAAGCCTGTTGCTACATGGAGACTTAACATATCTGTCGAAATGTTGGTATTAACACCTCGGCCTCAACTGCCCGTGCTTCTGCCTAGCCATCGGGAAAACGTACCAGTAAAGTAAGATCCAGTGCAGACTAGATACTTTTGAATCGACTGATAGTTTAGGGGCTGTTATTCAGTATGAAAGTGCGCACATAACACAGATTTGGTATTAGCCGACTAAAATGGATTGGGCTTCACGATTCCTTTTAACCACATCCAATCCGACTGTTTAGTCGGGTTTAGGTCGGGCTAGATAATGTGCACGCTCAAAGTCCAACCAGTCGAGTTGGCCAAACCAAACTATCGACTGATAAGTGTAGTTTTCGCTGGATCTTAGATATAGCTCATTGCTATAGATATGGCACATTGCTAGCAGAACTAACGGCCGTTGGGCCGGAAAGGTTCTCAAAAGTCTGTCGGTAAAAAATATCGGGCATTTATTCGGGCCTGGGGTAGCACCTCAGAATTCTTAATTCTGAGGGTACCTAGCATCTCCAATTTTGCAGTAACACATATTTTTATCCCAATTCTCATATTTCGGTATTTTAGTATCCAAGGGTGAAATTCATATCATTTTTATTGTGCGCAGAGAGGAGGATAAGAACGAGAGAGCCCCATTGAAGACTGCCTATAGGAACGGTCGCTTAGTTATATTGTAGTACTGTTGGAAGGACCTCAGACTTATTTCTTCATCAAAAATTTATACGTCTTTGTTATATTGCGATGGTGGTTTTCTTAAACAATGTTAAGTTCTCTTAATCAGTGGGGAAAATATTGTGATATCAACTTCTAACGTGCTCCAGAAGTCAATGTCTTAGACAACCTATGTCGAAATAAATAAAATGACAGCTATTATATATTTCTAATATTTACAAATGTTACTTATGTTGTCACATAACATCAAGTTAAAGTCTCCGATCGAAGACGAACGCGCGCGCATTATACACACTCCTACACACTTTGTAACCTAAATTATGTTGTGCCTCTTGACGGAAGATCCATTGTAAGACTAACTATGTGGGAGAAAACTATTGAATCTATTGATTTTATTATTATTGTAATTAATAAAAAGTTTATTACGAGTGACATTTCTGAGAGTACGAAATTCAATTTCAGTCAGTATTCTCAAATTCAATCGATAAGTACTTATATTAATATTTGACGTATGTTGTATTGATACGATTGCTCCAGAATTGCTCCAGGTCTAAACAGTCATACCTACATAGCGTATAGACGGTACTATCAACCTAATTGGCCTAGTGTTTGTGTCGTGGAGTGGTGTAACAGCCCGTATTTCTGAGTTCTGGCTTCTCAGCCACCCAGCGGATCGAAGAAACAAAAATCCTTAATTATTGAGTACCTAACTACCTTTTATGTGACTAAGGGCGAATTCGACCAAATTTCGATTAGCTATACTGGTGTAGCAATACAAAAAATACTTTAACTGTCAAATGTGTACACAGGCAAAAATCCATCATTACAGCGGATTCGACCAATATGAAATTTAAGCATTTATTGGTGGTCGAATTCGTCCTAAGACGCTATAGGACACATTGCATGTGGTGACTTTCTGTGTAACATTGATATTTTTTGTTGTTGAAAGCTATAATACCTAGTTTGTAGTAAAAAAAAATACTTTTTATATTTGCGCTAAGTTTAATATATAGCAGTTTATTTCTAGCCTTAATATATTATAATAGTTTAAGACCAAAGTATGTTTATTATTGCAAAGGCAGTGAAACGCTGCGGTTTTTCTAATTTACATTATATTATTTCTATAAAATTTTTCGGACCGAGGAGATTTAGAAAATTTTTATTTCTTTAACGTGATTAGAAAATAAAAATATGTTTCATGCAACTGTAAGCTTAGCCATAATAATTACAAAATAAATAAATTTTAATATTAATAGGTTGGGGAAAAAGTTTCTTCGCATTTTTTTAGAAAATTCAAAACATTTTTTAATATAGTTTACTTACATTTAACTAAAGTATGTAGGTACCATTTTGTTCGATAACTTTTTGCCATCTTGTAGGTAGGGACATGATCCCATTGCTATAGAAATTTTGGGACTTCTGGTCAAAATACCGCGACAAATGGTTTTGGCAGTCCTCTCGTGATGTTAACCTGACACTGCCTAAAGAATTCTGAAGAGACCGAAACAGGTGGAAATCTGAAGGTGCAAGGTCAGGACTATACGGCGGATGCATTAACACCTCCCAGCCAAACTCTCTTAATTTTTGCTGAGTGGCTAAAGATGTGTGAGGTCTAGCGTTATCATGATGAAAAACCACACCCCTTCTGTTGATTAATTGCGGCCGCTTTCTCTCAACTTCTTGCTTTAATCTCATCAGTTGTTCGCAGTAGAGTTCAGAATCGATGGTCCTGCCTGGTGGTAACAGCTCATAATGAATAATGCCCTTCCAATCCCACCACACACACAGCATCACCTTGTTGCGAGTTAACCCGGGTTTCGCTACAGTCTGTAAAGCCTGACCGGCCTTTGACCACGACCTTTTTCGCACGTTCTTGTCGTACGTGATCCACTTTTCATCACCAGTTATCAGCTTCTTCAAAAATGGTTCGGTTTCATTACGTCGTAATAAAGAATCACAAATGAGTACACGGTTCATTAGGTTTCTTTCAGTGAGCTCGTGAGGTACCCAAATGTCGAGCTTTTTTGTGAACCTAGTTTTTTTCAAATGCGCCAAAACTGTTTTGTGGTCAATTCCCAGTTCTTCAGCTACTTCGTAACTACTGACATGCCGATCTTGCTCCACTTTTTCAAAAATGGCATCCATTTTATCTGTAATAGGGCGACCAGAGCGACGTGCATCTTTGACATCAAAATTTCCGGATTGAAAACGCTTAAACCAAATTTGTGCTACTCTCGCAGACACTGCACTAGGTCCATAAACATCGCAAATTTTTTTCGCGGCTTGCGTTGCATTTTTACCTTTTTTGTAGTAAAATTTTAAAATGTATCGAATTTCTTCATTAGATTCACTCACAGAACAATAAAAAAGGTTAGAATGATAAAGTGGGCGTGGTTGACGAGCCGCTCATATGAGCAAACGGGCATATGAACGTCAAAAGTGCTCGCAGTGTATTGCACAATGGCGTAGCTGTCAGACGTGTATTCGGCGCAGTACAAAACCCAAAAAGATGCCGAGTTGTGCTATTATTTCGTGCCTTTTGCGAAGTGAAAAGGTGAATCTGGAAAAAGGAGGAATTATATTTCATCGGTAAGTAATAATATTTGGAAATAACTGAATATGGAAGCATAATCAATCACGAAAATAATTCGTACCAAATTCTGTGCAATCATAGGGCTTGCATGTTATCGATAGTTTTATCGATAGAGTTTTTTTGTTCCTTGTGCTCAGACATTATGATGTGGTAATTTATATGGACATAATATCAAATCTAAGTTTTAAATATCTCTTTAATTTTTAAATAAGACATAAATATTCTGTTTATAAAGATTTACATATTTCAGTTTTCCTACAAATCCGGATATAAAAGAAAAATGGATATCCGCAACTGGCAGGAAAGATCAATGGTTTCCTACTAAAAGCAGTAGCATTTACTCGTAGCATTTTACGGAAGATGACTTCCTACAAGTTTCAAAAAAGGCATTTGAAATCTTCTGCAGTACCTCACATAGATATTTGCGTACAGGTAATGTTATGAATATTTTATCTGTCTACAGTGAAAACAAAATATTATTATAAAATTATACATTTGTCTTGTTCGGGAATCGAACCCGTGATGTCTGCCACAGAAGGCAGTTATCCTTACCCTTGCGCCAAATCAGTCGTTTCGATTATACAGGGTAGAAATATTGCGCATGTGATTGAGTGACGATTGAATAAAATTAGTAGGGACTTTAATTTGTTGATTATTTTCTATTTTTTTTTTATCTAAAAAGAAATTTATTTCATGATGTCAAATATCTCATAAGCGAGAGTTTTGAAATCATTTACTTTTGTTTGCAGGAAAATCAAGTTCGCCTTCCTGTTCAAATGCCAGTTCACAAAGAAAGCGAAAACTCAAAATTATAATAGGCAATAAAGACAGTTCCCTCCGAGCATAGCCCATTCCATAGTTCGCTGGGCGACTTTAAACTGGTGGACTAGTCGAGCAGTGAGTGTCCACGTCTTAGCACCGTAGGTCAGGACCGGGAGGACGCACTAGTCGAAGACTTTCGACTTTATTTGATAGACTTAAGACATTGAGGGATGGGTGACGAGAAAAAATGTGATCAACCAGTATTAATGTTAATTAATTAAAAAGTGTATGTTGGTAACCGCTGTTTCTTTACTGAGAGCAACCCCAGCTTATAACATTACCAATTATTTTATTTATTATTCACTGGTGGAAAACTGGCAAGGCAGTTTTTTCTTTATTGTTGTTCTCATTGCCAAGCCAACTATAGCGATAGTGTATCTTTTGTTATAGTCAGTGACCTATTCCTAGAAACATCCACCTGAGACTGTTACCTCTTGTCTTTTTAGTATTTATTCAGTAGAAAACTAAATCACAGACTACAAAATATTTATCTTCATTAAATTTGTATAGTATTGAAATTGGTTGGAATTTCTTTAGGAGCCCAAGAGGGGATGTACATTAAATAAATAAAATATTTTAATTTCCACAAAGGAAACGAACTTTTATTTTAAAAAGAAGCAACTGCATTCTCATTTTTCTCAAATAAAATTTACCCAAACCGGGAATAGAACCAGCTAAAAATTTTTTAGTTATTTTTTTATTCTATTAACCAATACAATGTGAAACACTCGTATTTCATACAAGATATCCATCTCTACTTCTGCATTCCACCGGCTGCTACAGATTTTCCAAATGTGCCCGGAAAAAATAAATTAATGTACGGTTTCATTATGTCTTACATGCGTAAGACCTAATGTTTCATAGAGAAATAGTATTTTTAGCCATAACTAAATCAATTAGTGAAATAAAATAAATATCCTCAGACATTCACACCTATCAACTAGTCCCATTTTAAGCAACTAAATGCTGCTTGTGTAGCGACCAAAACCACCACGAAATAGAATTATTTGAGGTGGTTTGATTCCCTGTTTGGGTAAGCTTTTTGAAAAAGTGTGAAATCAGTTTTGTTTCTATTTGATAATAGTGTGTTTCCTTTGTGGAGTTAAAAAAACCAACCTGTATATTAATATTCTCCTTAATTACGAAGTTGGATATATAAATAAAATACATAATTTTGTTACTTAATACTTGAATAATACTTGATTATCGACATCAAATTGTGCACTACACTAGTCCAGTGCTGTCATGATAGTGTACATGTTTTTCCACAATAATTCGAAAAAGATATTTAACGTGTATCATTATACGTATTATAGATTATAATATTTAAAAACGTATTTCAAATGATTGTATATAAATGATCTTACCAGTCCGTGCTTGAACTGTAAAATTTCGAAGTAACAAAATGCATTGTGCCAACATAAATGGTACCGTACAACAGCTGGTAACACATACCTGTGTATTGCAGTAAAATAACCCTTATTATTTAGGTGCAATTCGCTACTTTTGCTTGAATTTTTTTAGCCAATGAATACATTGCGCTCTCTGTGTGTTGAATAACTATTAATTCTTGTATGTGTGAGAACTGGCTCGCGCGGTCCTAGTACTAATGTGGATGCGTTATCATTCTAACCTTTTTTATTGTTCTGTGGATTCACTCATCTTGGCGGTACGAAAAAAAAATGAAAATCACACATTTTCCTAATTTGAATTTGGAATTATGTTCTTTAAAATTTAAACTTTCAATGATACCAAAACCAGCCAGATACAAATAGTATAGCCAAAGAGATTTTATTACAAGTTTATACATACTATAATGCGAAAAGACTTTTTCCCCGACCTAATATGTTACATTGTTTTGATTCATGTGTCTACGGACACGGTGCTACGTGATGGCTACACGCATGTGTAGTCACCTCACGCCGTAGCAAATATGCTACGAATTTAGTCGTAGTCATGTAAAGTAGTTTTTTATACAGTTACATAGATTGAAAGTAACTTGTTTTCAATTTTTTTTTCAGTATTATGAAAGTTTTCAAACAGTATTTGATATAGTTATTACCCATAACACACACAAATAGGATGATTGTCATCGATTTTTAACTTTAGCGAAATCCAGGTGCTGTTATATTTATTTTTTAATACTTACAGCCAAAAAGTAAAAAAAAGAGATGCTAGTCTATAATAATGATTTTGTATAAGCAATGCAATAAAATAATAGTTTGTTAATTTTTAATTTAGAATAAGAATTTTGTATCGAAGGTGTAGTTTCTAAGTTTTGTAAATGACAAACAAATTATATCACAATTAAATATTACAAAAGTTCAAAATCTTTTTAAATCATTATAGTAGTGACATATTAAATGAGACACATTTGACCATTTCCCCTTTTGGTATTTAAAAATGAAGCCAATAATTAAATAATGAAAGGTTTAAAGAAAACACACGAAATAGATTAGTTCAACATTTATTATACATTTGAAATAGAAGGTGTAGCCACCGGAGTAGGGTCGCGCAGGTGTCCGGGGTGGGAGAGGGCCTATCTACTCGTACTCATACAGACTGTGCAAAAATATATAACTGGTGCCGCGGCCGCCCGGCCCGCGCGCCCGCGTCTAACAACTCGTATAGTACACCTATATTTATAGAATATATTATAATGTATATGTATAATCCAACAAAATATAGAGGTACAAGCGGCGCGCAGCGCGGGCGCGGCCGCGCGCTCGCCTTTAATGCTTCTTACATGCGAGCGGTGCGTCGCTAACGGCAGAGGCAACGGCAACCGACACGCTGACTGCATCCTTCGACGCAGTCGGTGTGTTATTGGCTGCAGTCGGAATGACGGCGAGTCGACGGGGCGGCCACAGTTGCCACTGCCGGTAGCGACGCCACCGCTCGTGTTTAAGAACTCTTATACTCACTGCTGTCACACCTCGACTAAACCTACAAACATCCATCTAATGGTCGTAGTCGATTAACTCTTCAAACAATAATCTCTGAGCACAATCGCGAATTGTGATTTTCATACCATTGCGAATTATAGTCGAGGGGTGACCACATGTGAGGCAATATCGCATTTGCAATTTTCTCCTTTATTTTGTGCCAAAGTTCGGACGCTTTGTACGTTGCAATTTGATAACGACGATGTACCTAGCCATCTGACTCGTCCTGTCACTCTACATTTTTTTTAATTTCCGCATACTCGCGTATTTATATTTTCCGGATAATAATACAGTGATAGAGATTTTCACTCACAATTAATCTAGAAGAATATAGTCGTTTGAAATATACAAATAGTGCTTCTACTCTAATACAATGAAAGCGTCCGAGGTTCAGCGAATAGATTAGGTACATCTAGTTACATAGTAATTCATAATTAATTAATAATTAGTTTCGAGGCCAGCGCAGACATAAACCTCTTTGTGGACTCGTCGGTCGCGAGGCACGCGCGCATTCTGCCGTTAGCGGCGTGCCGTTAATGTGTAAATGCACTAGTCTAGTGCACTCAGCGCACGCCGCGGTACCCTCGCCGAGCTCATTACGATCTATCTACAATAAATCCTCTACGTGATCACACAATATGATATGACATCTCATTTCATAAATTCACATAATACATAGATAATATTCACATATTTCATATAATAACATCCATTTAGCGACAAACTGATAATCGTCAGTAGAAACATACAGCATAAACACACATTCGAGTAAGATTGAAGCACCGCAAATGAAACTGACGTAACGTAAGTATAACACTGTATAATCTTATTTACAACAATAACAACGGCTGCCTCGTGCACAGCGGCAACAGCGATCATTATGTACACGAAAGCAACATAAAATTAACTGGAAACCAGATTTAACGTTGGACCCACCCGACGTCAATTGTGTACTATGTTTTGCGGCTCAGAACACTATGACAGAGTACGAGTACATATTTAAGGCAGTCTTCCTGAATATCGTTGTCGTCTTAATTTCTGAGTTTGTTTATGAGCTTACTGTCTTACATATGTTTACTCTGTGGTCGTGGTACCGTTCATTACAAAATGAAATATTAATACACTGGTAAAGTAGGAAGAAGACACGTGCAGCTGTGCAGAGCAGTTTTGAGCTACACAATTTAATCTCATCGTATTATAAGTACCTACGTTTATCGCCCTTAATTCTTAACAACGTAAATATTTTTCTAAACGATTTCAATCAATAGATTTTGTTTAATAAATGAAGTCACTTGTAATTGAGACGTGTCAGAAGCTCTAACGTCTTTAGAAATAACAATTACAAACATAATATTTTTAGTGATAGTTATATGTATCATACGTTAAAGTACGCACGCACATATAGCAAACACATTCCGTCACACAGGCCTCGTAAGGGGCGAACTTTGTGATATTTAATTTTAGTGCTTTAACACGCGAACGGCACGTAGCTAACGGCATAGGCAACTGTAGCTCACGAGTACTCACCACACGTTGACTGGGACTGCTGTAGTTGCTTGTCGACGAATGCCGTTGCCTCTACCGTTAGTGTAGCGCCGTTCGTGTCTAACAACTCTTAGGCGCGTATTAGAAAATCAAACACAACGTATCTCATCTGGAGTATAGTTGAATGGGATGATGCTATTCATTCAATACCGTCATTACTTTTTAACAGTGATCAAGCAGCTGATCTACACTTTCTTTTTTTAGGACTTATCCTTAGATATGCCAGTCATGTAGTGTAGATCGGAATCAGGGTAGAAGAATATCTACATTTGAGTTTGCTTCTGTAATACGTGCCTCAGTAGTAGACCTGAGACCCTGTGATGTAGCAGTATGGCGTGGTCGCTTATCTGTAGGCGGGCGGCTGCTGCTCGGCCAGGAACGGATTGGCGTTGGGCGGCCGCGGCGCCGGCGCAGCGCCCGGCACGCTCAGGCTGTCCGCTCCGCTGTAACTCTGCAACAAATATAGGTACAAGTTGGCAAAATTAACACATTACAGAGATAAATAATAAAAAAAAACATCGGTGGAACGACTGGAATGGTAACCTTAAAATCATCATGTCAATATTGTTTGCGTACTTGCTTTAGAGCTTTACATAATATTAATGAGTAAAATAAAATATGTTTAATCCACGGTGTTTTATTATATCTTCTGTCCGAACAAATCCTGAAAAAAAAATATTTTTTATAGTAGAGGTGGCAAACGAGCAGGCATTAAGTGGCCACCTGATGGTATGTGATCACCGCCGCCCATGGATATTTGCAACACCAGGGGTGTCACTCATGTGTTGCCGGCATTTTAGATGGGATGGGATTACAAAATTAATATTATTTATAGACATTTTTATTTATACATACATACATTCACGCCTCTACAGATCTCCACTTACTACGAGCAAGCTTGCTTGCTAATTATTAATGATTTTTTCCAATAGGTTACGCTATCCGTACGTTACCAGGAATAAGTAGATCGCTTTAGGTAGGCGATAAAACCATTATTTGTACGACACATTCAAAGTTATCGTTTTACAAGCTTTGATTCATTGTAAAAATGTTTTTTTATTGTGCAATGAAGTATCGATATATTCTATATTGACCAAGCGGTGTAATAATTTATTGATACTGTAAAAAACTTGCATGAACGAATATTTCTTTAATGCACAAAACTCTAACCTGTGTAGCTCCATAAGAATCGTGGTGTGCGAGATCAGCCAAGCGCGTGGAGGACAGCGCGCGAGGCAGCGGGTTGGACGGCACGCCGTGCGGCGCGAGCACGCCCGCCTCCGCCACCGCGCGCGCCTCCTCGTCCGCGCCTTCCACGCACGCCTCCGGCTCCCCGTCGCGGAAGTTGACGAAGGCGAAGGCGGCCAGCGCGACGGCGCACAGCAACCCGTAGCCCGCGAAGGTGCGCGTGGTGCCCCAGCGGGCGACCGCCACGCCGCCGAGTACCGCGCCGCAGCCGCGACCGAGTCCGTGGTGTAGACCTGATTACAATATATGAATAAACATCACATAATATCTTCATGCCTATATCCGCATAGGCGTATGGTTGAAAGGTATTTAACCCCCTCTTTAACAAAGGGTGAGTGGTTGCGCGTGAGCGATTAAATGCAATAATTATTATTTGCGTTCCGCATTAATTTTGTTCCGGTTTGGGTTTCATGGGTAGAACTGGCTCCATCTATGTTCCTTTGACGGAATCGCTGCATCGACAACAATGGGCAAGAGATGCATCTCAAGATGGTGCTGATTGACAGAGCGGTACGGATATCCGTTCCCGCCATTGAACGAGTCTGTTCTCATCTCCCGTAGAGTAACGCACGCAACACACTGCAATCCACTACGTGATTCGCCGCTTTTTATAACTTCTTCAACCAACAACGCTTCATTAGGAATATTTAACCCGCTTACTATAAACTCAAGTGATCGTGATAGTGACATATCTAAAATCTCTGCACGAATTCGAACGGCAGCTCCCACCATGGTTGTTCTACGAGATGGACAGGAACACGTACCTTGCAACACGCCTTGCGCGGAAGAACGCAGGCGCGGTGGGGTGCCGTGGGCAATGTAGGAGCAGCAAGCGGCCCACACTGCCGCGTGAGTCACGCCCTGCACGAACTCGAACGGCAGCACCCACCACGGGTTGGTCAGCCACGAGATGTACAGGAATCGCAGCACGTTACCAGCCAAACCCAAGCATAATACCTGACATACACGTTAATCTTAGTATATATCATCTTTTACTACTATAGAGTAAGTAAATCTATATAAAAATATAAGAAATTTGATAATTTAAGATTATTTTGCGGATTCTTACGATTAGGTAAACATTTAAGAAATATATTGTGATTTAAAAAAGTGAGCGTTATTAAATTTATTATTGTAAATAACAATAATACCTTATGACTCTAAATGAGTCATAAGGTATAAAAATAGTTTTTCATCCCTTCTATTCGAAAAGTTCTACTTCTATGCTCCTTGATAAGTGGGAACAAAGTATCTCTTTTCTTATAAGAACTCTTTTAGCGAGCCGAAAAGAGATTTGAAATTAGAACATGTGTCATTCATAGAAATCGAATACAGAAATAGAAATTATTGAAATAGAATCCCTCCCTGCACTCGGGATTCTATTCTAGAATCCTTCGCTTCGCACGTGATTTAAACTAACGCCCTCGCTGTAAAAATACTACTTTTCTCCCTTGTTGTACCTACAATCTTCTAAAGTATTATGGAATAACACATAGGCAGAGACCGAAGCATTTACGTAAAACGCGGTAAAAAGGGATGTACGAGTATATTTTGATTAGGTATTTAACTACCTTGACGTGTCCAAGCTGCGTAATAAGCTTGAAACTGAAAAAGTATGCGAAGATCTCGGAAATGTGGTTGATGACGGACGCCACGCCGAAAAGCGTTGGAGAGCCATCGATGTCCTGAAAGAATTATTGATTCAAAAATATTGTATTTGTGAAAGTATTTTATAACAATAAGGTACAGTCGAGGACGATCGCTGTTGATTATAGAGTTTTATAGGACGCAATATTTAAAAATATTACAAAGTTTATGCAGTCAATACTTTATGTAGTATACAATAATAAATAAATTAAATAATATATCTTCAAACATTCACTGTTGGCGCAGGTTCGTGAAATGATAACAAAAGACTAGAGTACAAACTTGGTGTATTCGCTGTGAATACTATTACAAATTATAGTTTAGAAATTTAAACAAATTAAGACGTGTTTTGTGACAGCGGCCTTCCGCACCGACCGTCGCTCGAGGAATGTGTTTGTGAAGTAGGCGCGAGACGTTAGCTGCGGATCGCGTCTGGACGGTGTTCACGCCGTGGAGATGCTCAGCACTATGACGCGTTAACAGACTGCCCCCCTTGGATCAGGCTGGTCCTGATTCAATGTCAGTGGTAGAGGGCAGAGTCTATTATAAGCTCGACGAAGTGTTCCTGCTGTGGTGAGGACGTCAGCGACACGATTGATGCCATCACTGCCTGGGTGAACTGCGGTGACACGACCGAGCAGCCATCTGTTCGGTGGCAGGCGGTCGTCCTTCACCAGCACCATCTCTCCCAGCTGCGGATGCTCTCCCTGCGTGCGCCATTTGCTTCGAGTCTGGAGTTCTGAAATATACTCCTTATAATATCTATTCCAAAAGTGAGCCTTTAGCTGCTGTGTTCTCTCAAATCTGGAGAGTGTCGAGAGCTGGCGATCTTGTACCTGGGGAGCAGGGGACATAATGAGTGTTCGCCCAATTAAAAAATGTGCAGGAGTAAGTGGGACTAGATCTGAAGGATCTGATGATAGAGGAGTGAGAGGCCTAGAGTTTAGTATTCCCTCTATCTGAACCAATACAGTATTCATGCCTTCATAATCTAAGCTAGCCATACATAGAATTCTCTTTAAATGATGTTTAACCGACTTGACGGAACCTTCTGCTAAACCATTGAAATTAGGACTGTAAGCTGGGGAAAATTTGAAATTAATTTCGTTTTCAGCTGAATAAGAAATTATATCTTTACAGTTTTCTTTTAGAAATTTAGACAATTCATTACGTGCTCCTACGTAGTTTGTGCCATTATCGGAGTATATGGTAACTGGCTTACCTCTGCGGGCAATGAATCGGTTCAGAGCAGTGATAAAACCTTGGGACGTCAGGCCAGTGACGAGCTCCAGGTGCACCGCTCGTGTAGCCAAACATACAAATACAACTATATATGATTTAATGAATCGAGAACCTCTACCCTTTCTGTTCGATATCATAATAGGTCCAGCGTAGTCAGTAGCCGTGTGTGTGAATGGATACTCAGCGTGCAACCTCTCCTCGGGAAGAGGACTCATAATTGGCTGGTATGGTTTTCCTGAGAACCGAAGACAGATTAAGCATTCTTTTGTTACCTTCCGGCAAAGGTTGCGACCGCCTATTATCCAAAATTTGTGACGTAGTGAGGATAATAAAAGTTGTGGCCCTGCATGTAGTAAAATTGTGTGATAGTGCTGTACTATTTTTTTTGTTATGTGATGTGATGCGTGTAATAGTATAGGATGTTTCGTGTTGTAATCATAGTTTGTATTTGTTAATCGACCTCCTACCCTAATAAGCTTTTCATTGTCAACAAATGGATTTAAGTGTAAAAGCTTATCCTTAGCTGAAAGTTTGTCTGTACAAAGGAGGTAGTACTGTTTACTAAAAGTATCCATTTGTACCCTTTTACATAAAAAGATTAATGCTCTTCTTAATTCAAATATACTGAGTGGGCCAATTCGTTTCTTAATTTTATTTTGAATATTATACTTAAATCTATATAAATAAGCTACAATGCGTTGGATTTTGTTAAAATTTGAAAATCGTGAAGTAAAATCAATGTCCTGCTGATTGGCTGATGCAGAAAAGTGACACTGTGATTTTAATTCAGGCAATGTAGAAATATCTATGTCTTGCGGTTGTGAAGGCCATTGAAAATGATGTTGATGTAAAAATTCTGGTCCTTCCCACCACAAAGATGACATTTTTAGCTGTGATGCGTTAAGCCCCCTAGACCCGATATCGGCGGGGTTCATATCTGTGGGAACGTAAGACCATGCGTCTGGGTTAGAATTATTTTTAATCTCTACTATTCTATTGTATACAAATTGTTTCAATTGCTTTGTACAGGTTTTAATCCAGCCTAGTACGATTGTTGAGTCACACCAGAAATGTTTTGAATTAACCTTTGTAGTTATGGAACTTAAAACCTTTTTCATTAATTGAGTAGCTAAGAGACTGCCACATAATTCCAGTTTTGGTATTGTTAATTTGTGTTTTAGTGGCGCCACCTTGCTTTTTGCCATAAGTAAATGAACATTTACGTTATTGTCATTTGATATCGCGCGTACATACACACATGCTGAATATGCCTTTACTGAGGCATCGCTGAATGCGTGTAGTTGAACTGTAACATAATTATTGCATAGTACTCTGCGAGGAATTTCAATTTTAGAGATATCTGGTAAGTTTTTTATGAACTGATTCCACTGTGACTCAACTTCGACCGGCAACTGGCTGTCCCATGTGACATTATTTGCCCATAAAAACTGTAGAATTAATTTTGCCTGTAACATGCATGGATTAATTAAACCTAACGGATCAAATACCCTGGCGATTGTGGACAAAATTGTACGTTTTGTTTTTTGGGTTTGTTCTGTATCTGGGAATGAAAATAGTAATGTGTCTGTTTTACAGCCCCATAGTAAACCTAATGTTTTTACATATTCATCTTCTGATAAATTTAACAAGTTATCACCTTTGTTTACATCTTTTAGTATATGAGCTAACATTGATGGCTTATTGGACCGCCACTTACGTAAATGAAAACAAGCGTTTTTAAGCTCTTGGATGACGCCTTTACATGTGGTGATGAGTGTTTCTTCATTATCATTTCCAGTGACATAATCGTCAACATAGAAATCGTGTATAATCGAACGGCTCACGTTTTCATCATGAGAACAATCTAAACCTAACTGTATTAAGCACCTAGTTGCCAAAAAAGGTGCAGACGCAGTACCGTAGGTGACAGTGTTAAGCTTGTATTGTGTTATTGGATCTGTTGGATTGGCCCGCCATAAAATTTGTTGCAAACTTCGTTGATCGTGTGTTACATATATTTGTCTATACATTTTTTCGATATCCGAAGTAACAACAAATCTATGCTGTCGAAATCGAATTAAAATGCTTATTAAATCATCCTGGACTGTCGGGCCTACGTATTGAATATCGTTAAATGATTTTCCTGTACTAGTGACGGCAGATCCGTCAAATACAGTTCGTAATTTTGTTGTGAGCCTACCCTCACGTAGAATACCATGGTGAGGTAGGAAATAGGACACACTGTCATTTCTTGTGTTTAAGTTTTTTGACATATGGCCCAAATTCAAATACTCATTTAAAAAAGTCGTATATTCTTCTTTAAATTTAGGATTACGCTTAAATTTGCGTTCTAATGAATAAAGTCTATTTAAAGCTAATTCCTTGGACTCGCCTAGACAGTCAGGAGATTCTTTCAATGGAATAGTAACAATAAAATTGCCATCTGGGTGGCGTGTTGTTGTTGAGTTAAAAATTTGTTCACACTCACTCTCGCCCTTAGTGTGCGTTGATTGAGCGGTGGCAACAGATTCATATTCAAAATAATTGTTTAGTTTTTGATCGAGAATATCGTTTGTTAAATGGCAGTGGACTGTATAGGATTGCTTTGTGTATTTTTTGTAAGGAAATTGAATGGAACCAGAGACGAGCCAACCTAATTTTGTTTCAACTAGGATTGGTTTGTGCTTGCCTAAGGATATTTGATTATTAGATAGTACCTCCCAAAAGAGGTTAGCTCCCAACAACATCTGCACTTCTGACGGTTTGAAAAAAGATGGGTCCGCAAGGTGGATGTGAGAGGGTATATGGAATGAATTGCAATTGATTGGTATGGTCGGTATCAACTGGGTGATATGCGGTACGACAAAACAATTGACGTCCGTTGAGTATGCTTTGTTATAGAGTGAGGAAATAGTGATGTCACATCTTTTTGTAATTTTCGAGGTTTGTCCATTTAGACCTTGGACAGATATAAAAGTGGAATAACTGGGTATCCCTAATTGGTTTTTTAAATCTTCTGTAATGAAGCTAGAAGTACTACCATTGTCTAGTAGTGTTCGAATTTTGTGGAAATTACCAAATTGGTCTTGAATTGAAATTATTGCAGTAGATAGAAGAACCTGGCTAAAATGTGTTGAAGCTAGAGTTATGGGTTTGTCAGGTTTAGATTGGTCCTGAACGTTTGGCAATACAACACAGTCAACTTTAGGGGATTGACTAGCCTGTGGTTCCGTGTAATGTGTTGTAGGATGTAACAAAGTATTGTGACGTTTTGTACACAAGCGGCATGAGCTTAGCCTACAATGTTGTTCGTCATGCCCTGATCGCAAACAATTTGAACAAAGCTTTAACTGTTTTATTTTTTCTATGCGAGATTCAACTGGTAATGCCTTAAATTTAGAGCAATGATATATTGAATGAAATTGTTTGCACACAGGACATTTGTATTGTGTTTGTTTTTGAGCATCGTTCACTATTAATGCCCTGGGACGATTGTGCGTGACATCACTATGTCTACGAAATTTGTTATGTGCTTGAGCCTCCATGGTTTCTAATATGTCGGCTCGATTTTTTAAAAACTGGATAAAATCATTAAGCGTGGGAATGGTTTTAATATGATTACGCTCTGTTTCCCAGTCGCGCATTGAAACCAAATCAAGTTTAGTAGTCATCATATGTATAATCAAAATGTCCCAGTGTTCAGTTGGTAACTTTAATGTTTTTAATGCCCTTAAATTTTTTGTAACCCAATCTATCATGTTGCGCAAGGCCTTAGCAGACTCTTGGGTGATGGGCTGTAAGTTGAACAAAGCTTGAATATGATTATTTACTAAAATGCGATCATTGTGAAACCGATCACACAGCAAATCCCATGCTACATTATAATTTGCTGAGGAAAATTCTAATGACTTAATTATTAGTGACGCACTGTCCTTCAGGGAGTTTCTCAAATAGTGAAATTTGTGTATGTTTGGTATGGATGTATTGTCATGTACTAGTGATTTATATGTGTCGTGAAATTCTAGCCATTCATGATATCGGCCAGAGAAGGTGGGTAAATGTATGGTCGGAAGTTTTATGTTTGGCCCACCTTGGAATGCAGCATCACCTGATCTCACCACCGACCCGCAGTCGTTGCCGGCAGAGGTAGCCCCAACAGCCGCAGTGTGCTTGTTGAGCAGATCCTGCGCAGCAGCCATGACGCTGAAGTAGCTACTTTCAAAACTAGAACGCTCCGCAAACTCCTCATCTGGAATTTCCGTTATGTTTTCTATATTATTCTGAATGGTATCAAAATCATTGTATAAATCTTGTAATTTGTCATGGCGTATGACTAACTCTTGAGTCTGTAAGTTATTTAAATCTTTGCTAGGTAGCAATGTATCAAGAAAAGTTCGAAAGATTGTTAGTTTTGCCTTAACGCTCGCTCGTGATCTTTTTAAAGTTTTTAAATCCATTTTTTAAGTGCAAAGCAAATGTAAAAAAAAAGAAAAATTGAGCGCAATGAAACTTGAAATGGTGTGCAATTGCAGTGAAAGCAAATTTATGGATGAAGTAAAAACGAAAGTAACCTAAAATTACCCACAGCTGTAAAAATTAAAAAATTATTCAACAAATATTTTAAATTTGAATTCGAAAATTTAGTGGAAATAAGGAATGTTGGTACTTAAATTAATGTGAAGCGTGAGAAAAGCAGAAGATTCAGTGAAGCAAGCACGGTGCTAAGCCATGCCGCGCACTGCAGTACACGAGTGTACCGCGTGGTCCGCTCGGTCACGTAGGCACCGGCCAGCCGCTCGCTCACGGCGCAAGCGACTCGAACTTTCTGGAATGTTGAATTCGAATTAAAGAAAATTGGCTCAAACGAAGGCAATACACCCTTCTTTGCCTCTGAATATAGTTCAAATTAATTAAAAACAAGTAAATGGGTGTTTTTTTTTTTTTACTACTAAAATTATGAAGTTAATTTGACCACGTTTGGTAAAAATAAAAATTGGAGCGAACACACAAAATACCACTGGCAAACCCCTATTCTTGGTTTTGTTTGACTGCCTGATCAGATGATGCTCGAAATGTTCCTCGATTTTCTATGATTCTTGAGTTTGACTCGTCTTGAATTCGTTGGAATGCGACCACGCCCAAACGATTCTTTTTCTTCTGGCTTCGAATCGAATCCGGCTCGAAACTGTTGGCGCAGGTTCGTGAAATGATAACAAAAGACTAGAGTACAAACTTGGTGTATTCGCTGTGAATACTATTACAAATTATAGTTTAGAAATTTAAATAAATTAAGACGTGTTTTGTGACAGCGGCCTTCCGCACCGACCGTCGCTCGAGGAATGTGTTTGTGAAGTAGGCGCGAGACGTTAGCTGCGGATCGCGTCTGGACGGTGTTCACGCCGTGGAGATGCTCAGCACTATGACGCGTTAACATTCACACCTATCAACTATCCCCATTTTAAGCCACTAATGCTGCTTGTATTACGGACACTAGATGACGAATAAATATATTTAATAGATAAAGACATATAAATACCTTGAATATATATATAAACATCCAAGACCGGAGCACAAATTCCTGAAAATTCATCACCATTTCACACATTCACATTTGCCCCAACGGGGATCGAACCCAGAACCTCTCGAGATGGCGACGCCTTGAGACCGGCGCACAGACCATTCTACCACGGAGGTCGTCAAAAATTAAACATAATAATAATCTATTTCTCACGATGATTATTAATTAATATAAAAATTCTACTCGTATTGACTTTGCATGCATAAGTTTTGAAATAAAGTTTCAAACTGGTATTTAAAAAATCAGTACATAATGGAAAAGTACAGATTTTTTAAAAAATCAGTACTTTTCCAATAAGAACTGATTTTATAAATACCAGTGCCTACTAATATTTGACAAAAATTAAAAGAGATACTATTGAGGACCTTAGCAAACAATTAGGTAAAAACTCGGGTATAAAAATAAAAGTAGGCAGGTATACCTGAAGATGCCAAAAGAGGAAGGTGAAGATGAGGCCGATGCCAAAGCCCATGAACCAGGCCACCAGCAGGAAGGAGGCCGCCTTCACGTTCTGGAACTGGCGCAGCACCGTCACCCACTCCGGCATCTCGCGGGTCGTTTGGGCGAACACCTGCAATCGTACACATTTACGATCACCTATAGTTACTTATATACTTCTATGTTTAATATGTATGAGGAACTTGGTGACTTAGTGATTAGTGCGCTTTAGCTTTCGTGATCGAAAACGACCATCGTCAGGTCGTCGATGGGTGACCGAAACTTTGTGATCTCGAACTCCTCCGTGCTTCGGAAGGCACGTTAAGCCATTGGTCTCGGTTGCTATTGAAGCCGTTTCTACCCACCAAGGGCCAGCGTGGTGGTGTTACGGCCTATACCCCTCATGTGCTTTATTCTATGAGGAAGACCTCTGCCCAGCAGTGAGACGTATATAGGCGGAGGACAATGACAACAATACTTCTATGATGTGTGAAAGTGTTCAACAATATTCCAAAAGAATTCCAAAGAAAGGACAACATAAATAAGTTTAGAAACACGTTAAAAAAATATTTAATAAACAAATGCTATTACTCGCTGTCAGAGTTTTTTCAGGAATAATTCTAATAAAACGGTGATTATGTTAATAATTGTGTTCAGTGTAATTTTGTTTGGAATGTTAATTTAATTATTATTATTATCTGTGAATAAGTCTAATATTTCAGTGCCCTTACATGGGTTCATGTTTGAGTCATAAAATAATGTATTTCAATATCTGTAAACACAACATGAAGGCAATAAACGAATTTCATTTGATTTGATTTTGATTTGATGATGTAACTATATATGTCATCTGATAATATATATAAGTAACAGGTGAAATGTGGAAAGTAACTCCACTCGCTACCGCTTCGGGGATAGTAATGTGATGATATGATCTGTTATGTATGATAGTAGCAAAACGAAGCACACTTTTACTCTATGTTTATCAATATTTTAGTCCGTAAGTTACAGGTTTTTTTTTGTGAAACAATAATTGATGAAAAACAAGACCCCTTCACCTAGAAATCTCTTGAAAAGCGAACGTCTGAAAAAGAATTCTATTTTCAAACGTCCACTTATTATTTGAAACTAGCTTTTGCTCGCGACTTGGTCCGCGTAGAATACTTACCTTGAGGTAGTGTGATGGTATGTAGCCTCTACCCACTAGCTTCTTAATAAATAGGCTATTCAACACTGAAAGATTTTTTCAAATTGGAACAGTAGCCTCTTAACTCTGTGAGTAGCCTCAATTGGTGGAATCGAAAATTTACTCCTACTCTATTATTAGAAGCAAAGTTCATAGTGACGTAAATTTGTCCTTAATTTTTCTGTGAGGCATTTTTTTTAACATTCACTCGCATGGCATTCGTACCCATGGGAATATCGGGATAAAAGGTAGCCTTTGTCCTTTCTCAGGCTCTAGACTGTGTAGGTACCAAATTTCGGTTAAATTGGTTCAGTAGTTTTGACGTGAAAGCTAGACATATGGACAGACAGAGTAACTTTCGCATTTATAATATTAGTATGGATTAGAAGTCACATTCGACCGCACACCATTTTAAATGTGCATTTTAATGGTCAGTCCCGTAGATTTTATTTATAAAGCAAAAAAAATCTGTTGTATTTTGAATGACTGCAACTGCTCAGCCATGTCGTTGCTGCAGCCGCTTTTCGTGAGACAGTTCCGCAGCAGGTTGAGGCGCAATGTGCAGTCATGAAACGAGTCTTCGTTCTTTACCTTCGCGTGCTGCATAGGCTGCGGTGGCGGCGGCGCACTGGTGTCGAGCCCGGGCAGCTGCAACTGCTCAGCCAGTTGCAGCTGCAGCCGCTTTTCGTGAGACAGTTTCGCAGCAGGTTGAGGCGCAATGTGCAGTCATGAAACGAGTCTTCATTCTTTACCTTCGCGTGCTGCATAGGCTGCGGTGGCGGCGGCGCGCTGGTGTCGAGCCCGGGCAGCTGCAACTGCTCAGCCAGTTGCTGCTGCAGCCGCTCCTCGTGAGTCAGTTCCGCAGCTGGTTGAGGCGCGGCGGCTCCCTCCACTTCACCGCTTACGAACTCGTACTTGAACTTTATCTGTAATATTTTCCATGTAAAAGTAGTAAAAGTTTTCAAATACGCTGTTGAAATGGAAAACTGATTTTTTTTATGTCCTTTGGAGATACGGCCTTCCTGACTAGTGGTAAGCAATCATTGTAGTAGCCTTTCTTTAGACGTTTGCAACACTGAGACACTGAGACTCTTGCGCTGCCAATTCCTTTCTAATCCCTATCTACCCCTTGGCGCTTTTATTTGTTAACCGTTTATTTATAGTATTCACAGTATTTGTATTGTACGCACGCACATAAAAATACATTATAATTAGAAAGGCTGCATGAGTTACATGTTTTTAGGCCTACTACAAAAAATTGTGTTATTTGACTGTAGACATTCATGATATTTTCATTTATATGTTATTTGGCAATGTAGTTTTACCTGAGAAGCAGTGAGAAGAGCAGCGCCCATTAGCACTGAGAAAGTAGCGAAGCAGATAGTGTAGTTCTTTTCGTAGCGTTGTGGGCCACCGCAAGGATGAGAGCTAAATGCTGTGCTGTGGTCCAGCGCAATACCCACGAAGAACATCGCCAGACCCCAACCGAGCGAACCAAACATACGCTGATGCCCGTACCTGCAATGGCGACATGTAATGAGCAGGTGATCTAGAGCTAGGACCAATTGTACAGACTATAGGTTCATAAAGAGATAAGTTACCTGTCGGCATCTTCTCCAAGCAAAGTAATGACCGCTGAATCGGCAAGCGTAATGGCAGGCGCGCTAAAGAACTCTCCGATAACGACCAGTAGAAGCAGCAGGAAGAACGTCTTTTGAATGTCAGGAGTACGGTACACAATATAAGAGTGCAGTGGTGTAACCCAGTCGCTTTGTGTTTCCGGCTTGTAGTCCAAAGCGTCGTCGACTGGCAAAGGAGATCCTTCCCGGCCGGCACCGGCGGGGCCGCGGAACGAGCGTATAGCAGCTGGCCATTCCTCATCATAGTCGGGGGCTACCAGTCTGAATGCAGTTCCGTTAATAGGCTGCACGCATCCTACAGCTGTTGGTTGGACCCAGCTGAGAGGCAGCGTGAACACTACCCAGGCACCCAAAGATGCCAGGAGTAGCGTGCGTCCTTTTTGCCAGCGATCGGCCAGGCTTCCCCAAAATGGTGCTGATAGGAACTCCACAAAGGGTCGTGTGCCGATGAGCAGCCCGCATTGGCCGGCATTCATACCCATCTGCTTGAAGTACACGCCCATGAGAGGGAACAAAGAGCCGAACGCCGAGTAGAAGAAGAAATAGAAGGTCTTGACAGTGAGTAGCTCGGGGTCCACCGCGCCTGCGCCGCACATCAGCTCCAGCAGGTCGCTGCGCCCACGCACCTTGTGCGTCGCTTCCTTTGGCGCCGGATACCTGTGACAAACAATTTGTTTGTAAAACATTTGAAGATCAGGGTTAATATATGTAATTGGTGATGAAAACGAAAACTGTAAGTTAGATGTTACAAAAACTTCGTAAAAAAATATAATTTCTCACCTTGAACTATTATTATTGTGTTAAATATTTGTAAAGTATACCTATACTTTAAAACTATTGTACAACTTAGGAAGTCTTTAGGTCATTTACGGAGCATAAACAGCGTAACTATTGACTAATGTTTCTTTGTAAGTAACTGACTATATTTATGTTGCATAATGTTCTGTTACGAATTTAAAACATTTTATAGAAAGATTTTTTATTTTCATAGTTCATTAGGTAACACAATTATTGGGCAAAAATGATAACAAAACACTATCTAAAAAATTCTTAAAAACTAGTCAGCAAACTCTTTCAGTAGTTGCGGGTTAGATCCCACCGCCCCTGGACCACTGAGTTTGAATAAAATTGTGCCTCAAATTGTGCCCGGTGCATGGCAACAGGCTCGCCACCTGTTACATGGGGAACTATCTTGTTATTAAGTATTTGGCGACATGTGGGTGATAACACCTCGGCCTACCCTTTCGGGAAATGATATGTTTAATGTAAAATAAAATCCCATTATGGTTTAAAATAAACAGTAATGATCAAAGAGAACAAAGAACAGACGCAATTTCGTGTATTGGATTTTTGCTTTTCGGGAGTAAGTGACTCTTCAGAACTGTTTAGGAAAACTTTTACGCTTACAGGTGTGGTGATATAAGGTGTTGTAGGATTTCACATGATAAGATAAATTAATATCACCACGCACCTTTTTCTTTAGATGTTTGAAAACATGACACATTTGCAGACATGGAATTATAATTATATCGGTGGGTTGAACTGTAAATTTTCTATCGCTACCTAATGTCTCCTACAACGAGAGTGCATCTGAAAACACCATCTTGTTTTAATGAAAAATTAGACGTCTTTTTTTAGAATCAAAAGATCCGTTCGAAAGGATCAGTAAACAATTTTATTTAAATCATAATGTTAAAATAAAGTCTTCTCGTCAATTAAAAATAAAATTCTGTATGTTGGATTTGGATTCTTAATAATGACAACGAATATTTCCGTTCTTAAATCTGTATTGAATTTTCTTTATTTAAATAATGTTTTTTAAGACGTTCACATTTTGATCTTTATGTTTTCTAAGTTTACAGATTATGTGCAATAAAATATCTAAGTGGCTTAGCAGAACGGGACAGTCTAAAGTGCAAGGGCTGGTCGCCTGGTCGTATTGATCGATTTATTTGGACGTAACTGCCTAACCAGTCGTCTATTTAAAAATGAGCTTTTTATTTAGAATCGACGTCAAATGATATATTTTATCAGCTAATTGCCGATAAAATGAAAAGGAGTAGCCTATCGATTTACAAACGGTCACCCGTGACACTTATTTATCAACATCGCCGCGCAGCTCATATCTGTAATGATTTCTTATTTTTTCATAATGTCATGTCTATCATGGAGAGATGTGAGATTTTAGAGGGTAGGTGAGCGTAATGATCGCGCACCTGGAGGTATCCACTTCGCCATACTCGTCGGGGTTGACGAGGGGGCGCGGGGCCGACGGCGCCGGCGGGCCTCCGTGCGGCGGCTCCATGCTGCGGCGGCGGACTGACGCCCGGCCCGCCCCGGCTCGATACCGCGCGCCGACGCCGCACGCACGCGCCGAGCGCGCCTGCTCCTCAACACTAGGGTTACCAAATGATAATTTGACATAGAAACCCAGATGGGGATGGGGGTCTAAAACGAGTATTTTTTGTATAACAGGAGGACATTCAAAAGTCTTTTTCCTTAGGACATTTCAGAGACACCAAATGATGCTGAAGACCTGCGGCATCCTCTGGTGTAAGGACATTTTCGCTCCTGTCCGCTTTAACGATATTTAGCCTGTGCTTTTTGTCTTTCACGAGATCTAGATTGAGGCATCTTTATCCGACGTAATCGTAATGTCTAATATGGCCAAACCATTGGAGACGACTTTCCTTCAGCGTAGTGGACATTGAAAAGTAAACGATTTTTTATAATACTCAACTGTTTTAATATCTAGCTAAGTTGCCAATTTTCGCAAGAACGTCTTGGTTTTTCAACAAATAATTAATTGTGGAAGTGTTAAGTATTAAAAGGACTTACAGTAGGTAAGAGAGGTCTGGAGGACAAAACGTAAAAAAGTAGGACATGCCCTCCTTTTTGATGCCATCTGGCCACCCTGCTCACACCTGACACACTGTTCCAGAAGGACCACTCTAGTACCATTTCTTATTTTGATCTTTAACTGCTACTGGGTCATATTTTTTTAATTCACCCTTTGAGCTGCGTTTCTGCACTAAATCATTTGTTGGCTGATTTACGTCACTTCCTCGTCGCAAGCAATAAGCCTTCGAAAGAATGTAATTACTGATTCTTGTTTTTTACGCTTAGCCTGTCTCATTTATAAATAAAACCATTTCGCATATTCTGTAGATATATCTTGTTCATAAAGTAATTCAGATTGAGCGTCATGCAAATAAATGTTGAGTCGTTTTTGGTTTGGTTTTAATGAAATTGATTAATGAGGAGCCACATATTTAGACACTTAGGCCCAATTGCACGATCGATAGTTAGCGCCTTACCCAGGGTTTGGCCATATATTTGCCCCAGGGTTAGGTGCTAACTCCCGACCGCGCAATTAGGCCTTACCGTCTTACCACAAATTAAACAGGCGTTGAACGCGTACTAGTGTTTAGTTTAACAAGTGATAGACAACTGTTCAATTTGTCTTTTGTGGTAAGACGGTTATTCTTGCGAACACCGGTATTCGCAAGAATAAATGTTTCTATAATGTTTGGCGTACTGACCAAATAAGAGGCTACTAAGTACCCATAGGTATAACGGGGTCGAGAGATCACTAATAACTAACAAACACAAAATCTTGATTTACCTACTGAATTCATTTCAATAATTACGGATTTCAGGATGCGGAACATATGCCGCATCCCATTATTATATTGTTCTTAGCAAAGTTGTACAGATTCAGTATATATACCGTAAAATAGTAAATGACGTTAGTTTATAATCTATCTGGCGAGATTGTAAACTGTCGAAGGATTATGAACTATAACATCAAAGTGAAACTGTTGAATCACAATCTTACAATAGTCAAATTGTCAACTGTCCAAAGGCTGTCCCTGATTGGTCGGCCTTACAGTATACCGTTCTATGTTCATAGAATTATTAATAAAACACAGTTGTCACAAATATTGTTTTTATGGGTCATAAAAAATACCTTAACCGAATATCTATCATAATACATTTCCACACGAAATCAATTTATAATCACCAAAACACATTCGACAACAAAGGAATTAACAAACAAATATGGCGGCGCGGGCATATGTCATTCAACTAATCAGCGCGCGAGGTACGTTCCGTTTTACAATTTGACGGTTTCGCTCATATATTATATATATGAGCGAAATATAATTATATTTTTCAACACACTTCCTTATAAAGTGGCTCTAAACCCATGGCAATTAGGCACATAATGACACCTATAATCAAACTGTGACTTTTTCATTACTATTATTCACGAGTGAGTAATAGTTTTTTTTAATATTATTGGTTGAGTTACGGTTACATTTGCGCTAAAAAGCTATCCGCGAAAAGCCCAAAAAAAAGCAACCTCATTTTTTAGTCTATGGCCGATGCGCGCGCATAGGAAAACTAATTAATTTTTCCCGCCATTACAAAATTTATTAGTCTATGGCCGATGCGCGCGCATAGGAAAACTGATTAATTTTTCCCGCCATTACGAAACATTTTTCACAACTCGTCTCGTTTTCTCTTTTGAAGTTATTTAGTTAGTTATTAATTAAGATGTCTGCAAATACAATTTATGAAGAAAATGATTTATGTTGTACACCGCCCGATATAAGATGTGAAGCCCAGAACGTTATGGAAAGTTTACTACCAGAAAACTCAAAGGAAAAATATCTATTATTCAGAAGTGTGTTGAAAAACGTTGTATGATACACGTGTGTATTGATGATTACCGTCCTCGGCTCCTTAAGACCCTCGCCTGACGGCTCGGGCCTCAATGTGCCTCAGCGGTAATCACCAACATTACACACTTGTACCATAATGTACTAATAATCTATCGAAGAATAATGCATTAAATTGTAAGCAATATGTTATGGTTCACAATCTTTCGACAGTTCACAATCTCGCGAGATAAAATATAATCTGACGTTTTTTACAATTTTACGGTGGCATATATAAACTGTTTATCACAAGCTATAAGTATATCTCGTAGCGCAGCAGCTACGCCGTAGCAATGTTACTCAACGCGCACAGAAATAGCCTCCTCCTCAAACATGTCTTTTGTGATTAAAATAAATCATGAAATTATTGAATGTGTAGATTCCACAGTGTTTTTAGGTATTACATTGGATTCAAGATTACAGTGGTATCCTCATATTTCTTCCCTCTCTGGAAGACTCAGCTCCGCGGCTTATGCTGTAAAAATATCAGATCCTTATGTGATGTGGATACTGCAAGACTTGTTTACTTTAGTTATTTACACAGTATTATGTCATATGGTTTACTGTTGTGGGGGACAGCAGCTGATATTAAAGATATATTTATTTTGCAAAAAAGGGCTGTGCGTGCTGTCTACCAACTTAAGGCACGTGGCTCACTAAGAGATCTGTTTAAAGAAATTAACATATTAACTGTTGCATCCCAATATATCTTTGATAATATTTTATATGTTCAGAAATATTTACACATTTTTAAAAAAAAATGTGATGTTCATAATGTCAACACTAGGAATAAAAATAAACTCGCTGTTCCAAACTATAGACTTCATAAGACAAGTCGGTCATTTATGGGGAAATGTATACACATTTATAATAAAATACCACCAAATTTAAATGAACGCCTTTACACAAATTCAAACTGTGTCAAACAAAATTTTATAAAAAAGGGTTACTATACAGTTCAGGAATATTTGGACGATAAAAATGCGTGGACAGATTGACACGTCTTTATGTTACTTATTGTGCTGACTCGTAATGTGGGATGTTGCCAGTCGCTTTTTCATTAATTAGTTTTTATCTTAATTGCTTAGCGAATTTCAACATCGTTCATTGTTTCAAGTGCTCATATATTCTTCCTGATTATAATGCTAAAAATCTATGTTGATAATATCTATGTTCACCCACTTGATTGTACTAGCCTAACATTTATAAAAAACAAGAATTGTAAAAAATGTGAAAAAAAAGAGCAACCCTCGAGTTTCTGGCTCGCTCTTCTCGGGGATGTCTGCGTTCCGAGCGAGTGGTAGATTCACTTATTCATAAATTGACGTTTTTAAGTGTTTGTATATCAAGCCTATAAAATAAAGATATTTTTGATTTTGATTTGATTTTGATTTTGTCAATATTTTTTGTTTTGTTTTAACGTAAACGTAACGTAACGTGTGTTATTTGGGCCTTACTATAAGATCTTGCCCGATACTGCCTCTAAATCTGCTTATTACACCATTATTTTATATTATTACAAAAAAAATTTGGGGTGCTCAGTATCAACTACTGATCATAATTGTATGGTCAAAAGAAAAAAAATCGAAGTCACATAATTTTCCATTAAAATACGCATTTTTTGGTAAACACTTAATTGAATCAATGAGTACCCGAGTAACACCCTTCAATAATAAGCGTAGTGTATTAATTTGCGTATTCGAAACCGCCTCGAAACTTCATTGCTAAATCCCCCTCCCCACCGACAGACCCGCACCCACCCCTGTCATGTCATTTCTTTCGGGTATTCAATTTGAAACGGTCCTTAAATAGTCGTCTACTATGATGCTGACTTATGTATGTAAAACTTATGTACAGTTCATTGTGAATATCGCTTGCCTCACATTGTGCATGGCAACAGGCTTGCCACCTGTTACATGAGAACTTAACATATCTGACGAAACATAAGTAGAAAAGAGGCGTGATGTCTTATGTTATGTTGTAACTTTTTAAATACGCCAAAACTACTTTTTGATTTTATTACTCATTTTTGAAGTATTATGCCGTTCGTTTGCGGTTAACTAAAGTTAAAGAGTTTTTGTCCTAAACCCAGTGTAAGTATGAATAAAGTAACTAGATTTTTCAGTTTGCATTTTTATTTTATTCCTTTCGAATGTTGTTTAATTCGAGATTCTTTAAACTTAACAAAAATACAAGTTGTCTATTTTTATTCATAGCAAGTACGAGCGAGAAAGCACGCGGTCGCGAGAGTGAGTGACAAGTATCATTGACTGAATTTGACGGATATAATTTTGAATGGATTTAAAACTATGTGCATAAATAATGCGGAATAATTACAAACGCTAATAACTTTGCTGTTTTTTTAAATAAAAAAACTTATGACTACACAAATATGAACAGTAGTTGGTACAGAATACCCTATTCTTTTTTTGTATACTAATTAAAAACTAATGGTGTATATTAATTTCGACCAAAGAAGCGATGGATTGAATGCGTGAAGAATGATATGAGGATAAAAGAAGTGGATGCTGAGCTGACGAGTGACAGAGGAGAATGGAAGAAGAAGACATGTTGTGCCGACCCCATCTAGAGTGGGAAAAGGGCAAGAAGAAGAAGAAGAAGAAGAAGAAGGTGTATATCAATTTCCCGAAGAAGAAGAAGAAGGTAATAAGTTACGAGCCTGTTGCAATGTACTGGGCCAACGTGAAGCAAGCGATATGCATAATCAACTTTACTTATGTAAAAGCAAGGAATGGAAATGGAATGAATGCAAAATAAATAGAAATGTTTTATTTCGATATTATATAACACATTCTTTGGTTTGGATTCTTGGGTTTCGATTATTATATAACACAGGAACTTTCACAATGGTGGACCATGACCTTGGATGGGTGACCAAAACTTTGTGAGCTCGAGTTCTATGCTACGGAATATATACCAATAGCAGAGGCGCATTTACTGGTGTTAAAACATATTCCTCCTGGTCCTCTGAGAATGAGTGAGGCGGATTTAGAAACAATCTTTTTTTGCGGATTACAATAATTATCAACCGCCTCTCTGGTCTAGTGGTTGACACCACCGTGGTCCGGAGTTCGATTGCCCACGGGGGCAGGGGCTCTTCTGCTCGGTTTGGTTGGTTAGGGCTTCCGTCGTTACCGTCGCAATAATAACAATGTTATAAGCATTTGTTGTGTTCCGGCAATCAGAGATAAGATAGCCAGTTGCTCAGCTGTTGAGGATTGCATGTGAAGTTCGCTTCCACCTTCGGCCTTATCGTCACATACTACCATCAGGGGAGATGAAGGCCAAGAGCTTACCTGTCATATTTAAAAAAAGGTATAAAATAAAACGCAGTAAATTCTAAACAGTATTTATTTTAACGTCGATTTTATCTGCACTTTTTTAATACCAATCAAACTAACTTGACTAAAATAATAACATACATTGTATCTATTTTTCACTATAAAGTTCGAGAGTTCTATATGGCCATTGCCGCGGCACGACCGCCGCGGCCCCACCGCCTTTGGACTTTGGTAGAATATAATAAATTATCTATAAGTTTTTAATTATTTGCTGTTGTTTATTATTACGTTCTAATCTGGTGTACAGAATAAAGAGTTATCTATCGATCTATAACAAAGCAATAACAATTAATGTAACTATACAATCTAATAACACTTGCAAATTATTTAATTTCTTATTCTAAAGGTAAAATGCATTCTTAACTAACTTAACTAAAATAGACCTTTATGGGCCTTGATGCTCACACGACTAAACGTCCTGTTTCAAATGTGCAAGAATCCTAACAGTTCACGTGTCCGAAAAGAGACACAATAGAGAAATTACTATTAATCGTCATCTAGATCCACAAACTATTAATCGTCATCTATATCCATCTATATCCACATTGTGCCCGCGTGGTGGCGTTAAGGCCCATAGTCCTCGTGTGTAGGAAGGCCTAGCAATGGGACGGATATAGGCTGCTAACGCGACCGCTATATTATGGTCATTCGAGCGGCTAATGTTCGTGATGCTCGTGGGTTGGATGCTCATGATGTTCGTGAGCGTGACCGTGAGGCGAGGAGGAGCGGCGGTGGTCCCTCGAGCGGTGCGAGGCGTGGCGCGCCAGCCGCATGCTCGCGGCGTGCATGGACGACCGGCGGCGGGCGCGCGGCGCGCCCAAGGCCGCTGCGCCCGCGCCTCCCGACTGCATCGACATCGAGCGGAGACGCTCCTCCTCCGCTACCTCCTCCTCCTCCGAGCGAGGCGGCGATATCGACGGGGACTCCTCTATCAGCGGACCCTTCACAAAGATAATGTTATTATGACACCGTTCATAGAATTTTACAACAAAATTCAATGTATTAAGAGTAATTGCATTTCTTGTCAAAAAAAAATTATTTCTTTAGTATTTAATGCTTTTTGAACAAAGGTAATTTGTAAACATCTTCTTTTCTTTAATCTAGATCAATAGAAGATTATGCTCACATCGATCAGCTAGCCTAAAGTTAGCAATTTTTGCACTTATGTTATGGAAACTAGAAATATACTACAGATACATTGAAGAAAATAGTTATAAGCACTCAAGCATCTGCTCCTACCGGGAGTCCATCTCGGGACACCTTGCAACCTACCAGACACACTGCCACAGGGGAAAAAATACAACAAGCTAAATAAACTTCCCGTAGAACATTCAATCAAGGTGCAGCACCTGTAGAGGCTTGACGGAGCGATGGAAGCTGAAGACGAAGCGCAGTTCAGTCCAGAAGCGGCGGCCGTAGGGCACGGTCGGGTCCCGCGGGTGGCGCGCCGCCGCCAGCGCCAGGTCCGCTAGTGACAGCACCACGCCCAGCGCGCACCCCACCACTAGCACCAGGAACAGACCGAGGAAGCTCGCCATGGACAGCTCCGTGCTCTCGCGCTCTTCCACTTCCTAACACAGTTTTTTTTATACCACCAGTGTGGCAAACAAGCGTACGGCCCACACACCCAGGCAGTGGTCACCGTAGCCTATCGTCATCAGCCTATATACGTCCCACTGCTGGGACAGGCCTTCCTCATGAACAAACACATGAGGAGTATGGGCCGTAACACCACCACGCTGGCCCAATGCGGGTTGCCATGGCCCACCGTAGCCTATGGACGCCTGCAACACCGAGGGCATCTTTCGATGGCCCTTTTTGAAGGATTAAACATCATAATAGAAGATGGACGAGTTTTTTGACCATAACACTCACGAGAGTTTCTCCATGCTTGGAAAGTATACTCCTGGTACCCACCAAAGTCAGCAGTACAGTATTGGCAATATGCCCATTTTTCCTTGAAGGACTGTCATCAGTGAGACGTATATGACTGATAATCTAATAAGAATAGGTTAAATGTTAATGACTTAATTATATTAAACTCTTTATTGTACCAATAAACATAAATACAGATCATAATAAAAAAAGGATGCAAAGGAGGACTTATCTCTAATAGAGATCTCTGCCAGCCAACCCATCACAGGTGTGTGAGATTTAGTTATGAAAGGGAAGATACACCAGTGCAAAGAGAAATTTTTGAAAAATTCAAATACAAAAAAAAAAAATACGAGATGAAATACGAGATTTTAAATCAAGTTACCGATAATTGACTCTGATTGATCATAATTTTAAATGGAAAGTCATGCAGATATGAACAAAATGTCGAACCGATATTAGAGACGAAATAACTAAGCCATGATATACGGACAAGAAAAATGAGTAAGAATTTATCTATGCAAAGGTCAATAAATTACGTTTGATACAAGGTTGAAGATACCAATAATGTCTCAAGTTTACTGTTTCAGCTTTAGAATTATGACCTTGCAGGCTCCGCCGCCGTGTTTCTCGTTCCACCACTTGTGCTTCATCTCCCGGAGGATGCCTGCCTCCTGGAGGTTCAGCAACGCCAGGTTCATCTGATGCCGGTACGGTGAATCTGTGTCAATACATGTGTCAATTCTATCATAAAACCCTTAAAAATGGCATGAGATTATACCAATAAAAACAAATTATTTCGTACTTTTCTTCATTGCGATTCCGTATCCCTTGCTGTCCAGCGGATCACCGACCTGTAATGTTGATAATGCTATAAACCTAATGCTACACATGAAGCAATAATATTAGGTCCTTACCTATGAAATTGGTGTTTTGTATGGAGATTTTGGGTATGTCTGCATTTTACATACTAACATTTTATCAGTTTTCTTCACAACGACAAATCCAAAGATAATAATATATGGCATCTGTCATTAGACAAGCTTTAGTAATATGTGTAATATCACACTTCATAAAAATTATTTATCATTTTTAAGTGAATGCAAAAAAATGATGTTATCGGGAGGCACTTAAAAAGAGTTGTCTCCGTGTCCAATTTTAACACAATTAAACTTACAACAAATTATCAAAACAAATCAAAAGAGCTCAAAAATATAGTCTATTTTTAGACGAGGTAATTATTTTTTAGGAATACTCTGAATCTTAATTGTTACAGACAAAATACTAAGACAGAATAAAAACACCAATTTCATAGGTAAGGACCCAATAATTAATGTATTCTGATAGATGTTAGGTTTTATGTTATTTTTATGACCCTTAAAAATAATATTCGAGTTAATAATCGGTTTGTTTAATTAAATTGAGTGGGCATTATAAATATTGTTAATAAGGGTAAAAAAATAATAACAATTTGGCCGCAAAGAAAACATTTGAGTTGTTGCCCAATTAGTTATTTTGCTGACCGTTTAAATAACACCCTTTTTCAATTACACATACTTATTAATTTGAAATCCTACCAAACAAAATTCTTATGATGTAGAATACAGAACGATAATATAATTGCTTATAGAATACCTTAGTCACCTCGCAGTTCCGTTCTATGGTATACTCTATGCTGGTAGACTCCATAAAGAACGCGTAGTTTTCTGTCATCACCCTGCGGAAAAATAGGTAGTTGACAAAAGCTCACATTAAATAAAAAAAATTTAAACGAATGTAACATTCCTTACTTGTGTATCCCGATATCGTTGGTTTCTGGCATTTCTTGCTGCCGCATCTTCTCAAACATGTCTTGGTACAGCTTATTCTGAGAATGCTGCATCAAACATCAAAATTAAATACAATGTCATTTACATAGTGTGGTAACGTTTGCACTGTGAAGGTACGTACTATGCAGGTACTATGTATATACACATATCTTAAAAATAATAATAGAGTAAAACTCTAATTGGTACACTTAGTCAAGAACAAAGGCAAGGAAAAATAGGAGAAATCAGTTTAGTTAATTTATATAAGATTTCAAAATTCAAAATCAGCTACGGTATTCCCTGGAACTGATTCCCTGTGATTTTTTTCTGTTCTCAAAGTGGAGGAAGTCCGTGAAAAGATGACGCTACGCCACGATTGCAGAGATAAAGATAAAGACTGCATCGAAAGGTGGAGCTAAACAAGATCACAACTTTATTTTCAAGTTCTTCAAGGATTGGAAAAAAAAACTATCGTTTCATTATATCAGATGGGAATTACTTTAAATGGGACAAAATAAATTTTCATTAATAAATAAATACTTTTTCAGAAACTTCGCGATTCTTTTTGAACAGACTCTGTAGTATATGGCTGCGTGAGGATGTTTGTACTGGTGATGATAGCAAACCGCTGGGCACAGGCCTTCATACATGGAGAAACACAAGAATATTATGAAGCGTAACACTAGTACACTGACCCAATGTGGATTCTGTATAATTTTTTTATCACTTTTGCGAAAAAAGGTTTTGTTATCAACCTCAAAAAACGTGTAAGTAGATCCTCCGGCCTTGGCGCCGTAGGTGATGCCAATTTCATTGTCAGCCAGCTCCTGGACGTCGTGGATCAGTTCAGTGGAGGTCTTCTCGGCCAGCAGTGTGGCCAGGTTGGCCGTGTAGGAGCTAGTGATGACCAGCGCGAACAGCCACCAAACACTGGCTACAGCACGAGTCCCGTACGCTCTGAGAAACAACAAACATTACAGTGAATCGATACATCCACATGTATCTTGTACCTACGTAGCATGGTGTTATTGGTGTTGGAGATGTAAATCTACATATTGACCAGAATATATAGCTACACATGACCAGAATAGCTATAAAAAATACTTAATTGTTTACCTCATTAAAGAGGATTCATTCATTCATTGCTCGGATATGAGTGTCTGGAATAATATGACGAGTTATACAAGACAATGGAAGAGGGAGGAGGAGAGAGGCCATGTTGCCCCAATTCCAAATAAAATAGAGCAGGGCGTTGTTGATGGAAGGAATGATAATGTACTAACACAGGAGCAATTTCAGATCCTTGTAGGAGCATAGCGCCCAGGTTGAACCATAGGGCGTTGGCAAGCGTGAACTGATTTTCGAGTGCCGGCGGGTCCTCAATGCAAGGGTAGGGATTTTGCCACTCCTCCGGACAGAGACGTCCCACCACGTAGAGCAGCAGTGATGTACCCAAGTACGCTAAGCCAAGGCACAGCCACACCTGCAAGTTACAGATTATCCTTTATTATTTATTATTCTTCCATATTAGAAAAATGATCCAAAAGACTGGTTTTTTTCGGTGAAATTATAAACAAAAGAAATCTTACCCCATTTGAAAATGGCAGTAGAAAAGCAAACACCTCTGGTTCCGGCGGCTTGGGCGTACGGAAAAGAATGCTGATCCCAAGGTTCATGAATGTAGTAGTGAAGTCCACCGCTTTCTCCCTCTCAGCTGTGATGGTTAGGTCTGTTATCGCAAAATCTATTTCCTGGAATGTCAGGTAGGTCGTTATTAGTGGAATCGATCAAGACTGTGGAAGTATTAGATAAAGGGCGTATTAACCAATAAAAGGAACGAAGGATACCTACATTTCAAAAGTGAAATAAGAAGCAAGTAAGGTAATTTTAACGTGAATATGAATGTTCAAGTGAACCAGTTAAGAAACGATAAAATAGAGAGATATTAAGAACTCAATAGTGACATTACGACATTACATTTACTCAATAGTGACATGGAGTGTAGAAAACGCATTCCAAAAAATATTATTGGAAATTAGTTAGGACGGTCTGGACGAAGTTATCCTGTGGGGATGCCTATTTTATCTATCTACGAGTATTTATCCTATAATGAGCGTCTGCCGGCTGAAATAATATTGATATGTAATGCTAGTTATTTAAATCTACAATGATGGTTCAGAGCTTAAAATGGATTAATATTGGGTCCTTACCTATGAAATTGGTGTTTTTCTTCTCTCTTAGTATTTTGTTCGTAACTATTAAGTTTCAGAGTATTCTTAAAAAATAATTACCTCCTCTAAAAATAGACCATATTTTCGAACTCTTTTGATTTGTTTTGATAATTCGTTGTAAGTTTAATTGTGTTAAAATTAGACACGGAGACAACTCTTTTTAAGTGCCTCCCGAATACATCATTTTATTTGCATTCACTTAAAAACGATAAATAATTTTTATGAAGTGTGATATTACACATATTACCAAAGCTTGTCTAATGATACATGCCAAATATTATTATCTTTGGATTTGTCGTTGTGAAGAAAACTGAAAAAATGTTAGTATGGAAGATGCAGAGTTCCCCAAAATCTCTATACAAAACGCCAATTTCATATGTAAGGACCTAGTATATAAAATAAGATAAGACAAGCTGACCGGATCGTCCATCAAGCGGCGCATCATGCCGTTCCACTGCTGCGTGTTGTTGTTGAAGGTTCCGTACGCGCCGTCCGCCTGCTCCACGAACGTGTAATTGAAGTTGAGCAGATTCGATAACCTTTCTATTAGTTCTATACAAAACCCTAAAAGAATAATAGTACATATACAAGTGTTATTAAAAGGTTTTGTATTCGAAATTGAAATTACGGTGTAATTTAATGTTATGTGTACCTTCGTAACGATCATTGCCAGACAACCGTTCGGATGATTCTTGTCTCATAACGTAAGGTTTGCTCTGAAATAGAAAAATTAAAATTATCGTAATGGAACTCAAATTGAAAAAAATTAAATGTTATTGTAAAGTTATCAGGGAGGCCTCTGCTGTTGAGAAAGATGGCTCTTAACGATAAGGTCACCCATTGTCCACGTGTGTGTTTATTTCTTCAACCGTTTACACCTAATCACTTGCACTTAATCGATTGCACAATGCTTTTTTACTGTAATATTGTGATGTGAGAATAATTAAGGATACGAAAAATTTTTGAATGATTTACGTGTATTATAAAGAGATGAAAGATAGGTAAAGACAATGAAAGAATGTGCCTCGCTTGAGATGCTATGCGTCATTCGTTATAAAAATAAAGCCCGTATATGACCATCTGTCTATGAAATTGGTGCCATAGAGAGCGCGGCACCCACACGCCCGCCAGCTCCAGCGATGAGCCCAATGGCACAAGCTGACGGTTACCATTGCAATGATGACGGTAAAGGTGCGGTTGGTCATGGAGCCCAGTGGCGGCGGCGGCACGGGCCGGGGGCGTCGCCGCCACGCCAGCCCCGAGCGCGGCGCCCACACGCCCGCCAGATCCAGGAAACCACCACGCACCAGCTGCAATAAATAAATAAATAAAATAAAAATAAGAATTAACATATGTCGCAGCATTATAAATATATCTGTCATATAGATATAGCAATCCCCACCTGTGGTAACCCTATTCCAAGGTCGTACCAAGGAAGGAAGGGGGGAGGGGTCGCCATCCCCTGGAAATCTCGCAAAAAAATTCACTAACTCCTAATCACTAGTCATAAGTGTAAATGACGCCTCTCTTTTGAATAATATTTATATAACTACATAAAAGTCGGATCATTTGCAGCAATAAAAACTAAAATGAGGTCTAGTGTGTAGTTGCCCTACACACTAGACCTCATTTTAGTTTTTATTAATAATAGTTTATTTAACCTTTCTTTTTATTACATACGACAGGTAAGCTCTTGACCTTCATCTCACCTGATGGTAAGTGACGATAAGGCCAAAGGTGGAAGTTTCACCTGTAATCCTCAACAACTGAGGAACTGGCTATCTTACCTCTGATTGCCGGAACACAACAATGATTAAAACATTGTTATTATGGCGACAAATTTAAGACGGTGGAAGCTAGCCAGGCGTGCTTAGAAGCCCTACCACAAGCCTACCACCAACCTAAGCAAATTCAAAATAACTGACGCACTGACGCAAATTGACATTTCAAATTGTCAAATCATTTTAATTAAAAAATGGACTATAGGCTGATGATTACGAATTCGAAAAGAGACCTCAACGATGCGCAGGTGCATAGCTCGTCGCGCCCCATCGGCTTCCCAAGTGCCAGACCCGGGCCACTGCTCCGAGCGCACGTAGTTCAGCAGCGTATCAGCGTGGAAGGCGCCGCGACCGCGCGCGCAGTCCCCGCCTGCCGCCGCCGGCAATCCCAGCCGCTGCGCTGCCTCAGACACCAGCATCGCAGCCTCGTACACCAGTAGCAAGGCTACCGGAGGCGCGGCTGCTACAAGCGCCGCTTCGGCCGCGTCACCCAACCGCTGCTCGTAGGCTTCGCGCCATGCTTCTATTTTTTGGACTATCTCCGGTGCCTATTAAAACACAATTAAATACTCGTGTTTAATCTACTTAACCATACGCATAATCCGATAAAGGCACAGAAATCCATTTAACCATATCATATAATTCACATACACAGCATATTTGTACAACCTTATCTACTTACCTAGTAAAAAGCAGAAGTACCTATACCATGTGGTACCATGGTGGTACCTCGAATAATAGTATGTATTGCTAAACTTTTATAACCATTTTTACCGACCTACTCGCTTTGGACCAGCAGCGTGGTTTTACGGTTAACAGACGGTGGAGGCGGCGGGGTGCGGCATACTCCTGATGTGTTTTTCCGTTAAGGCCGTTTAAGGGCTGATGATAAAGAAACACGAAGGAAGACGTATCTAGCCTCTATACCTCAAGGTCGTATAGCTGAAAGGTGGTGATATTAGCGCCTCCATGGCTGTAGTTAGCCAGCTGTTGCGTGTGTAAGTCCAGCGTGAGCATCACGTAGCTGTGGCGCGTGCCCAGTAGGCCCACGCGTTGTGCAACTTCCAGCACGCGCGCGCCGCATTCTGCTGAGCACCACACTATGAAGTTCGTCACTCCTGACTTCTTTAGCACCAGCAGTAGGTTTCTATATAACAAGAATACATTTTGGTCAGAATCAATCATCAACAGTCGAGGGACGCCGACTGCTAGGCAGAGGTCTCGCCCTACGGTTATCCTTGACATAACAACATTAATTTGCACCAAGCGGGGAGCCAGGGCATTGTGAATATTGTGACGGTATATGATCGGCAGGGTTTATCACGTGCCGGGGAATCTGAATTTGGACCCGTAAGGACTCCTTACACAATGTCAAAAATAATATCATGAGATAACTACACCCAAGCTAGGTAAAACTAAGTATGTGTCGATGAGTCACTAATGACCTTAGCAGCGCATGGTCGCGTAGCTGCGGCAGCCTGCGCGGCAGCAACGTGAGGCTCTCGCCGTCGGGCGCGAGCATGGCCGCGCCGCGCGCGCTGCCCTCGTGCAGCAACACTGCGCTGTTCCAGCCTTTGGCCACACACAGCTCGATGCATGCCTGTCAATATTACCTTTTTATTATTATTGCTATCATTTTTAATACCTCACATAAGGGTCGACAGTAGGTGGTTTTCGAAGGAAGCGGGTTAGGATACACACTCCTACAATGTGTCCAAACCATCACCTCATTCACAAATTAGTTGAAAAAGTCAAATAAGTAGATACTAATATTGTATTTAATTTATATATGAATCAAACGTTCATAAACGTTTCATCAGTTTAGGAACACACAATAAAAGCAAAGGCAATAAATAACTTTCTGTAGCATAAATTTTTAAATGACATATTTTTATTTATATTTATATTTACATTTCCAATAAGTATATTTTTATTATTATTTACTTAAAATGTTGATAATTAAGTACCTCTGCCAAAACATCCGGATGAGGATACAGTGCAAGCGCTTCCCAAGTCGCATGTGCAACGTCCGGGTCTAGCAGCAGCAGCGGTAAGCCGGCGCGAGCTGCCGCGGCCGCAGCAAGCGCGCCCGCGCGACCGCCGCCAGTTGCCGCCGCCGCGGCTTCCGCCTCCGCTTGCGCGCATACGTGCGCGGGGACCGCGAGAGGCTCGCGCGGTTCGACAGCTGCCACAAGCGCGGCGTTCGGACCTAATGCCGCTTCTACAGCTGCCGCCAGCTGCATCGCGCGTGCCGGCGTCTCCTCTACCACGCCTAGGGTAGACGGTGTGTAAAATATTAATTAGATTTTGGATGACATCTATCTTTATTTTTTCCCATATATAACTATTACTAATGTGTCACCAAATTGCGTTGAAAAGCTGCGCGTTCAAAATCGTATACGGTCAGCACACACAGCCCCACTCACTGCTTACTAACCTAGTCTTAATTATCAGAAAATACGAACTCAATTTCAAATGCGAAATGTAGTGTGTAAAATCTACGATGGTAGTGTTAAGATCTTATAATCTCTTATTATATCTGACCCTCAGCCCGCAAATACTCTTAAAAGTTAAAATCGTTTGTTGGTATTATTATACATATTAATGTCAAATAAAATATCACATAATAAAATAGCTAAAGTACTCTGACTATTACTTAAATTGGGAATCGGACAGGGAAATGATGATCCTAGCAATTATTTTCATTCTGTGTCTTCCTCATTTCTTAAGTAAGAAATAAAAATTTCTATGTGCAGTTTCTAGACAGCCGAAAATTTCTTACGCACCGTTTGCTCTGTAAATATTTTTGTTATTGTTCACCCGCTGTAACATTGTGACAAATAGAAACAAATACCAAACCGATTTTTAGATTACATTTAGCGCGATTCTATCTGAAGCGTGTATAGACCAAATCAGATGCTTAAACGAATGTTGTGAGGTTTATAGGTACTGACCAATACGCAGGTCCTGCGCGTTAGCGGCATGCGCCATCACGATAGCGAGCACGAGCCGCCACATCGCGCCCGTCGCTGTCACTGCTCGTGCGCCCGCGTCTCTCCGGGAGCTATTCTGGGACTGGGGCATGCGTCGCGTGGGCACGCGACGCCGCCACCGTCTGGAGAGCTTTTAACGCTATGTTTATTATGTTTGCATTCTACTGTTTAGGGGATCAGTAATGTTGACTGTGTAATTATTTCTGCTAGTCATTTCTGTGCATCGTTCTAATATTTTTATAGCGTGTAATATTTATCTATTGAAAGTTCTCAGCGTGAAAATGCTGTGGTAATGTATCTGGTAGCGCATGTCGATGATGGAAGAGAACGATGAGTACGTCAGCCACTTCCGTGTCGTCGTCGGTATCTGTGTCGAGAGCGGGTGCACGAGTCACGCGTGCGCACGGACCCGCCGCTATGCATTGGTTGTTACCGTCTACATCTACTTGACATGTGACGTCACGCCGTTCTGTAGGTCAAACAAATTGAAAATGGTTCATGTACTGTGAAATTAATTAAACTAGTTATTTATTTAGCAATACAAATCAAACCTATAGTTCTCGCTGGACTTAAAGAGTCGGCTGGAGTACTAGAGCCGATTCCAGGACGATACTTTCCCAAGTGGCAGCGGATGGAGGTGGCGGTGAGAAAGTGTGCCCGCGTGTTGCGTTCTGGGCGTCGCGCACACACCCACACTCGCGGACCTAGTGACAGCGCCACACATGCGCCAGCAGACAGCGACACACATGCGCACAGCGCCGCTGTACGCGCCTCAGTGGCTGCGTACAGCGGGAAAAACGCTGCCCACGCTACTCCTGTTGCGTAAGCCGCAGCACCGACGAATTTGGTCTCGTTGAAGTTATGAGGTAGACGCCGCGTCCGCACCGCCAATGCCACGCAGGAAGCCAGCAGTGCAAGCGCTGGTGCCAGAGGAATTAGCTGTGCAGCTGCAAGCTCCCCGCCGCACACCAGCACAGAGCGCGCACGGCCCGGGTGCTCTAGATGCGGAGCCGGTGGCCAGCGTAACGCACTCCATAGCGCCGTCGCTGCACCCGGCGCACTCAACGTTGCCCATGCCCAAACTTGAGCGCGTGATGACAGCATCCGTGGTCGCGCTGTTGGCCGACGTTCTGCCGCCGCCACTAGCCTTGCAACGCGAACTGTACGCGCGAATATAGCAGCATATACTCCCGCCAGTGCCGGTGCTGCAAGACGAACGGCTGCACACGCTGCCGCAGTGGGACGCACTGCCGCCGCCAATGCCGCGCCATGGCACGCCGCCGCCGCACAAAGCAGTAACGCGCAGAGCTCTCTAGAGGCGGATTTCACCACGGGCGTTGATCTATATTTCCAAAAAGTGATAGAGCAGGTAGCTACCGCCACGAGACCTGCGCTTCCGGAGCCGATAGCCACTGACCGTGCCCACCGTCCCTCTCCACCCCATTCGATTGGGGATGGAAGACATTCTGAAAACCAAATGTATTTAATTGTAAATATTTTATATAGGTAAGTATCTATACACTATATACCTAGTAGGTATAAAGACGGGTTTAATATGCCGATTTTTATATACCGTTACAAATTAAAAAGACGAGAATACTTTTTCGTTACTTATGTTCCAAAAATGCTTGATAGTAATTATAAGTGATTTATCCTAAGGGTTCAGGATTTTGTCTGTTTTTCAACATCTCTGTGCGCCACAATAAAGCCCATTGTGGCTCTATTGTGCATACAGACTGGTGAAAAGTAACATGCAATGTAATGCTGGTAAGCTGGTTTCTTCTTCTTTGATACAAAAACGCACGCGTTTTTAACTGAATGACAGGGAATTGATGCCACTAACTCGTGTAAATGTAAGCGCGTGCGATTGGCCTGCCTCCGGCGTGACAATAAAACCACCCTAACAGTCTACCTTTCATTGCATGTGGGCGCATATCACGCACGTCCAGCAGCATGTGCCGCCGCGCGCCCACCGTCTTACGCCGCACGGCTCTAAAGGGTACGGCACTATGACTTTCAGCAACCTTTCCTATGTGCATCAGGGCGGTGCCCGGGTGGGCACAGCCGACAGCCGACGGGAGGCGGCGCGGTGACGGCGAGGGGCGCGCACGTCACGCACGTCCAGCAACACGTGCCGCCACGCGCCCACTGTCCCGCACCACACGGCTCCGAGCACGCCGCGCGCACGCCCGCAGCGCGGCTGACACATTTAATAAAATATCTAGTCATTATGTTGAAAACTTTGCGCACGGGGGTTTACTAAAACAATCAGCAAAATTATCATCACAGCAGGTTGCAGGTTGCCATTCACTGATTTTTTAATACCTAGCAAATAAAATAACTCATTACCTAATAGTGGTAGGCAAGTAAACCAGCTTGTTGATAGATGTCTAATCATCTCTCTTTTGAAAGAACACTTGTTGATCGAAGTAAATTCAGGCATTCCAATGCTCTGGGAGAGCGTTAAAGCAGAGGTTTTTGCGAGGAGTGTAATTGCTACCAAAATATTTTCTGAAACGTCTGGTTAGGCCTTCCCAACAGAGGGCATTCCCTAATGAATAAAGAAGATTCATTAGAGCAACATTTACCGTGCAGCAGCCGCCACCCCGCCCCGCAGCCGCAGCGAGCCGCCGCGCCAGCGGCCCACGCGCACGTAGCGCCAGCCACCGGCCTTGTCCGATACCAGGTTCATCACGTCGTATTCGCTTAATCTGTTCTCAAATAAATATTTAGTTGAAGTTAAATTGTTAGATTTTCCGGAAAAATAAGGCAAGATGAAGGCACATGAACGGTGCCCCACGTTGGGCGCCAATGTTACGTGTTTTTTCATTTTTTTAATAAAGATATAAAGAAAAGTATATTCGAATACTAGACATAACAAAGAGGACAAAATCCCGCTATTTTGTCTTTGTTATTAATGTGGTTGGTAAAAATGTAAAATAAAATAAATTTGTACGATAACGTTCGTCTGCGGTTTATCTTTTTATGCATAAAATGGATAATCATTATACTTACTCGGGTGGCGGATCGCCGTTTTCATCAAAAGCCACTAGACCACCATCAGGTGCGCGGAATCGCACCTGCGACAGGTACCGACGATAGAGAGTGACATTGAACGGCAGCATGGCGGCGCACAGCCCGCGGTCACCGCCCGCGCCGCACACGGCTGTACGCATCGCGTGCAGTGCGTGCGCCAGTGCGTACACGCCTCGCACTACCAACGCCAGCTTCGGCTCTTGCGTGAATCCCACACTTAATGACTCATTCCCTGTGTACATATACATACACATGAAAAATTAACGAAATGACAGAATAATCTTTTTATTCTGAATTAACATGTTACCTGTACATTGCGATTTTCCCGCAGGCGGATTCTCCAAAAGGGAACAATTAAATTTTTGTTCCCAAAATTCCTGCAATTCAAATCAAAAGCTATAGCCATAGGCGATTAAATATTGAGAAATTTTACTGTTCAATGTCTATAGTTTCAATTAATTTTGAAAAATACTACCTTGAACCAGGGATTCCTGTGGTTAGTGTGTGGCTTAAGTGAATGGTAATAGGCGTCAAAGTGTCTAAGGTAAGGCGATCGGATGCGAAGGGTAAGCGAGTGTAGTGCAACAGGTTCCAATCCGGCGACCACATCGCGGCGGTCCGCCCAGCCGTCGCTCGCCACCAGCCGCAGCGGCGTCACCGTGCCCGCAGTGCCGGCCGCCGCGGCCGCTGCCTGCCCGGCGAGCACTGCGCGCGCTGTGCGACCCTCACACCTGATGATTGTATAGTCCTATTCAGTTTCGGTGTTGGCGTATTATTTTATTTATGTGGGAAAACAAACAGTCATATACAATCCAGGAGTCCCGCAAGGATCACTATTAGGCCCCCTGTTATTTACAATTTTTATAAATGATATAAAATCATGCTTCATCAATAGTGAAATCTTACTATATGCGGATGACATGAAAATACTTCTTCCAATAGAGAATGAGTCAGATTGCATAAAACTTCAGGGAGACTTAGACAGATTCCAAACCTACTGTTTGCAAAACAAACTGGATATAAATGTCTCAAAATGTTTCATCTGTTCTTTTAGCAGAAAGACTACTACTTATTCTTTTGCATATACTTTAGTTAATCAATCTCTGAAACGAACTAGCACAGTAAAAGATTTAGGTGTCATATTTGACTCAAAGCTTATATTTGATAGTCATATAGATTCGATTGTCTCAAAAGCCACTAAAAGCCTTGGTTTTGTTTTACGTATGTCATCTGAGTTCCACGATATTAAGACCATGAAAATGTTATACTGTACTTTCGTGCGTAGCCACCTAGAGTATGCCTCGCAGGTTTGGAACCCACTGTATAGTTGTTATGTGCAACGGATGGAAGCCATACAGAAAAAATTTCTTCGTCACTTACAGTTTAGATGCCGTAGATTGTTTAAGACTTATGAGAAACGATGTCAACATTTTCATATCTTACCTTTACATAAGCGACGTGAAATGACTGATATGGCCTTTATCCTTAAAATATTCCAAGGTTATATTGATTCACCGGAATTATTAAGTAAATTTAACATTTATACACCTGGGAAAGCAACGCGACGTACTGGTTTACTGAGTGTACCATTTGCATCAACTAATTACCGCCAAAATTCATTTGTAATAAGATCCTCAATAACATATAATAATATTAGCAGCAACCTAGATATCGACTTATCTTGCACTTCTGTCTCAAAATTCAAAAAAATGTACAATGATTCTTTTTTTAGTTAATTTATTTATACTCTTGCAGCATTTGGCACCTAAATTTTATATCTATTTATTTTAAACATATGTGAAAACTTGTAATTGGCTTTAGTTTACTCATTTACTACTATTCGCACTCTGTATTAGCTGTAAGTTTTCCTCAGAAATATAAAATAAAATAAATAAATAAATAAAATAAATAAATATAAAAGTAATATAAAAGTAAACGACCTACAGATCCATTATAAAACATTATGTTATGTATGTTCTAAGAAACTTCAAAGTTATGGTACCAGGATCCTTTTTTTCTGAAAAGAACGAGCAATACATCTGAAAGTTTTCCTTAGGAAGCGGCGTGCATTCATGAGGAGTGTTACGAGACCAGCAGACGGCGACGCGTGGACCCGTAGCGAGGCGGCGCAGCGCGGCAGCCACGTCCCGCGGGGAAGGCGCGGCTCGCAGCGCCTCCTCACGCGCTACACACACGCCGCCGCGAGCTGCTTCTTCTCGGAAGGCGGCCATGCCGCTCTGCCCATAGCTCTCTACACAGGCACACAGTAGACCATTACACTCTCGTCTCTAGTACTCTTAAACGTGATAAATATCGTAAATGGGAAAAAAAACATACATACAATCACGCCTTTAATCCCCGAAGGGGTAGACAGAGTCCAAGGACCACTGTGTTCCTTAATACCACATTTAGCCATACATACATAAAATAGGGTAAGTCAGATGAAAGAATCGTGAAAGAGTAGTAATAAGTGACTAGCTCATCGCCTACACAATCACAGACTCAGTACCCAATACGCCCTTAGTCGCCTTTTACAACATGCTAGGCAAGAAAAGCAGTTGGTACATTCTTTTTGTGTCCCGGACCAACATGGGATTAAATAATGCGGGTAAAAACATATGCGTTTTATTTGTGGTGGTTGTGGACCAATTTAAACTAGAACTAGCTGGCTTTCTAAAAGTAAGAGGTTTCTTGTTTTCAATCGCTCACCGTCGGTGTGTATGGCATGCACATAGGTCCAGTTGTGAGCACGCAGTAGCGCTACCATGAGACGTGCCTGATGCAGGTCTGACGGTACAACGCGGAAGAATGTGGAGAACCTCGCCCTGTCTGATAGCTCTCGGGACGTTGCTGAATATGATACCTGAAACACCTATGTTTATTATATTTTTATTGAAAAATAAAGTATTTGAACTCAATCTTGCCTGATGGAAATGAAGCGACTATAATACTCGTATGGCTTTAAGTGAAGCCCGCAAACTCAAATCCGCCAATTCCGAACACACATATATACATACATATAATCACGACGATATGACACTTTTATCTCCTAAGGGTAAGTCAGACACTAGGCAAAAGCACCGCAAAAGCAGTCCACTGCGATGTGCTTTACCAAGCAGACACGGCGGTGAACAAGAAATACTGTGCCAAAATTTTCCAAAGATTGCTAATCATACCTACCGTTTTTGGAGGTACATACATAATATTATTTGCATAAAAAAAATACACCGTTCGTTATCTACTGGCCTGGCCTCATTAAGGTAATGAGAAGGCCAGGCAAAAAGAAATCTTACACTCTTCACCTGAGGTATAGAGAAGAGCTGCAGCAAGTTTTGCACTTGCACGGCGGCCGAGCTGGCCCCCGGCCCGAGCACCCCCACGAGCGGAGCCCGCCCACTGCCGCTCGCTCGGCTCGCTGTTTCACTTGCTCCTCGTTCCTGACACAATTTAGATAGAGCACATACTGAATCATACTAGACCATGCGAACTCATAGCAGCAAGGAATTTCCTAGCGCGTATAAACATATAGTGGCATAACTGTGATGTTGGCCGTTACGTGGAAGTGAGCTGAATGCACCAAAGTTATATGCCGCTAGTTAAGTTGTACGCCACTGATGGAGGATGAGCTCTCTGCGGAGGTTTTGTAACAAAAGAACAGCCAATCGTTTTTTTTTTATTTAACCAAAACACTTAATTCAACAAACAATGACAATTAGCTCATTTCTCTTTTTAATAAGTTTTATATTTTGAATCGCACTTTGTTTATTTTACTTTTCTTGTATTTTTAAAAGCACAGTGTTTCAAAGCACATTATTTAGTACCTTCGCTCGGACGCCAGATCCCTGACAGACGTAGACGGTACATTTCGAAAATGATCAATGTGGATCATGCGTAATATTGGTGTGAAGTTTCTGGTTTTCAATCGCTCACCGTCGGTGTGTATGGCATGCACATAGGTCCAGTTTAGGACCTAAAAATGCATTTGCCATAGCCCAATCTTTATTTCATGATAAAAATAAATTAAAAACCTTTTTTTTTATTAATTTATTTCAGCCATTATTAGGGCTACACTTCAGTCAACACACTTTTGGTCCTGTGTATCGCGAATGTTTTTTCCTCAGTTGACAATATTGTTTTAGGTAAGTCAGTGACCTTCAGCTTGTTTTCGAGTAAACCGACATTATAGCGCCTGCGACCAATTAGCAGCCGTCACACCGCTTGATGGAGTGCAATGTCTAGAGCGCCTGTGAGAAACTAAGCCGCATTTCTAGGAAAATATCACCATCTGCGTAGGGTGTCTATAGTCAGAAAACCAGATACAATAGAAACATCTATTGTTTACGAACACCGGCATTCGCGCTGAACCTGAACCTGTGTTAAAAAAACAGTAATAAAATGTTCGCGCCGGTCAAATCTAAAAAAAATAAAAGAATAAGATTTAAGTCTTTATTGAAGTTAACAAGCTAACCTTAGTGCAGCTGGCAGAAGAGCCCACTGATGGCGGATCAGGACCAGGAGCTATAGCATCGCGAACGAGGTGGATCGTCTGACGTAGAGCGGTGGGCGGCGCCCAACACGAGTCCCGTAAATCAGCGCTCAGCCTCAATCCCGGCAATAAGGCACCATCCGCAGCTATAGCATCCAGAGCTCGCAACGTCGCCTCCACTCGCTGTATGCCGTAATGCTCGCGTACCAGACCACACTGCGCTCCTGCCACCGCTGCTACTGGCGCCCCGTGAACCGCAAAAAGCGCTCCAAATCTCACTTCTCCTTCTCCTGAAGTTGCCCACACCATACTTGCCAGCAGCGTTGCTAGCACTGCGATTTGTACTGCCATATCGCTTCACAGACGCTACGCGACTACTTTATTTATATACCGATAGGTACCTTAAGACCGAGTGATACTGCGCGTTCCACGTTTTAACATTTTTAATAAAATATAGTTTATATTTGGCGCCAGACTCTTCCAAGCTTTCATTAATTCTCGCGACACTCGTAATATAATGGAATATCACGAAAAACTAAACCCTGAAAACGTGGCTGTATGAAGTAGACCTCTTGCATAGTATCTCTACGTCTGTGTAATGTACGCTCGAAAACCTCTCGAAAACACAGATCAATCTCTATGCAATTTTTGGCGGCATTCAACTATGGCGGACGTGATTTTTATTTCAGTGATTGTAATATTGTTTCGGAGTGGATCTTGTTGCGTAAAATCAGTGTAGTTTTGTGTAATAAGTGTCAATCATGATGAGCATGTCATATGGAGGATCATTGAAATAATCGTCAAGTGGTGTGAAAAACGATGAGATTTTTATCGTGGTAATCCACCTCATAGAAGTAACACCACAGTGTATGCCATCGATAGTTTGAAGCCAAACTCTCCCAAGATGCATTGAAATGAAATACACTTGCATTTCAATGCAAACATTGAAGACATTAAAATACCGAAGACTTGGCTGTATGGGCTCCGTTCCCTTTGCCTTCCCTACATGTGTGGCTTAAAAGGTCCCGCAACCAGAGCCGTAAAACTGAATATAAAAAAAAATTAAGAAAAAAAATCGAAACCTTTGGATTATTACATTATTAGCTAATGGCTCAGAGTCAGAACTGGAGTAGCCATTAGTCAATTTCTCAAACATTTTTTTCTGCAATTTCTTGCGGGGGGTGAGGTCACCACTACACTCAAAGCCAGCCGTTTTTACAAATGCACACATGCATAATTCGACACACAAATTTAAATTTCACGCACACACACGCTTAAAATAGTCACGTGGGGTGTGCGTTTTGACAACGTCACAGCCGCACTCCCCACGAGACTAGCGTTCGAAATTTGAAATCGTAGAATTCTAAAACATGAAATAATTAAGTAAATAATCATGAAATCTTAAAAATTATATTTACAAATAAAAGGTGACACCATCTTTTAGCATACTCGATGTTTTCTTTTTATTTTAACAACAAAAAACAGCACAGGCAGGTATTTTTGCGGGAGCTCTGTTCGCCGCAACGTTTACAATGTTATGGCTGTCAAAATGGCGGTTCAACTAGTTTTATTAAACGTGCAAGCATCCGATTCTTGTGCAATTGGCAGAGGGGAATGTTAGACAAAGGCTACTCCAGTTCTGTTTACTCTGAGGCTAATGGTTAATAATTTGAATTATTAGCCAGTAGCTAATGATCCAAAGATTGGCATTTATTTTTGAATATGATTTTATTAATTATTTACGTATTTTGTAAAAAAAATATTAATAGTGTAATAGGCTAGTTGGCTAGTACAAGGGGTCAAAATATACCAAATTCAATAAATATAATTATGACATGTTTTATCAATACTTTTTTTCATCTGCCAAAAACGCTATCCACCATGATAAGTAACGCGTCGTGTAAACAAACAATTACTTCTCTGTGACGCATGGTCAAAATCCGCCAGATCTCGCCATGCCAGTCGCACGCAACCAATCAAGCATGACTGTTGGCTGTGTCAACCAATGAGTGTCAGCCTGTGTCACGCATCGTGACCTTACGGCACAGATAATTCATAGATCATTATGACCGAAGGCGTTTTTGACAGTTAAGCAAAAACGTACCCAATTTAAAATTAATTGTGTTAGAGGCTTAGAATAGGCCTCAAAAAAATATATATTATTTTTACAGTTTACAGTAATGATTCATTAATCATTTGGGGCCCAATAAAAAAAAGTCAACTAGCCTTTTGAAAAATAGAAACTGTCTCTGTGAAATAATATCTTAATCAAGTTTATAAACGTACTCTGAACTTTTCATTGGCACTTGGTAATTTTTAACGTCGCAATACGATGACAATTGGCTTGAGAACTTTAGCTAAGTTAGCCGTGCCGGTTGCTAGCAATTTATTTTGTTTCACTCGCGTTAATTTAAGTTCTGTGTAAGTTTAGTTAAAACTTTTATTGTTCTAATTACGCAACAACTTGTAACTATTTACCTGTCATGTGTCATAATCTTACAATCTGAATTAACGTTTAGATTGCCCGGCTGATTCACCCGGTCAATTATCTTTTACTATTGATTAAAGATTCTTGTCGTGAATTTTCCAGAACAATGGCTACTGCTTCAAATCCTGATTACAAAAAAGCTGAGTCTATTTACGAATTTACTGTGAAAAATATCAAAGGAGAAGATGTGAAGCTTGATGTTTACAAGGGACATGTCTGCATTATCGTCAATGTTGCATCGCAATGCGGCTTAACGGCGAATAATTACAAGCAACTCAATGAGTTATACGATCAATATGCTGAGAGCAAAGGTTAGTCAGTTGTTAAAAACAATTTTATAAATCTAATTTTAGAAAAACATACTTATTTAATTGTTTTGATTACAATCAACAGGTCTACGCATCCTTGCATTCCCCTGCAATCAATTTGCAGGCCAGGAACCAGGAGATTCAGAGCAAATTACTTGCTTCATAGCAGACCGCAAAGTCAAATTTGATATGTTTGAAAAGATGGATGTCAATGGTGACTCAGCAAACCCACTATGGAAGTTCTTGAAAGTAAGATTAGATTCTTGTTGATATCTTTATCTTATAGGGAGTAAGATTTGATTAGACCAAAGTATTTCGGATAATTTCAATAATGCCTTAAATATTTTATAGTAAAATGTTATCTTTACATACATACAAATTGCCCATATTTAAAAGAAAATCTCTGTAGGTATTGGAATTAACTATTCAAGGGGCTCAAAACGAGACTCAATAAAAACATCTATTGTTTGCCAACACTAGTGTTTCGCGGTGCCCTCCAAGGGGTTAAATAACACAATTGCAAGGTTTTTTACATCATGAAGGACCTGAAATTAAATCATAATATAAAACAATAATAATAATTACAATAAATTTTATTCATATTTCCACAGCACAAGCAAGGAGGCACTCTGGGAAGCTTTATCAAATGGAATTTCACCAAGTTCATCATTAACAAAGATGGTGTTCCAGTTGAGAGACACGGACCAAACACTGAACCGTTGGATCTTGTTAAATCTCTTGAGAAATACTGGTAAATCATGTAATATGTTGGAATAAAAAATATTTATTTTTATATTGTATAAGTACAATTATTGTCTTAGTGGTGGCTGTTAGCACAACACAATACTTCTTCTTCAAATTATACTAAGTACCTAATTGTTATAATTTATGGGCACATCTTTAGCTGTCATTCAATGTTGATTTGTATTTTAATGTTTTTGTTTGCTACCCTGTAAAACTTAAACAAAATACACTGCATTCCTCAATATATTGAACAAGATAACTAGTCCTAGTGATATTACCAGAGGGGGTTAATTAATAGATTTTTTATTATTAAAGAAGTAGAATAATAATTATTTCTAACATCACTTAAGGTGCAGTAAGAAAATAGTGTCTGATGTTATTAAATTAAAAAAGACTGGGACTAATTTATATAGGGCTGCTTAACATGAACATATAATTATGTGCATAATCCATGGTTTGGGATAATTTGTATAGTGGTAAATGACTCATATTATAATACAAGAAATCAATAATATCAAAGTGTGACCTTGACATTATTGAGTTGTACAGTCATACTGTAGTACTCTCACAGTGAGTTGCATTTTTCTATTTATGTAAGTGTGTTTTATTTGTTGCTTTCGAATATTTTAATAAATGTCACAGTTTTGTTACTCAAATTGGACTTTTATTTATATTTTATGAATGATATTTATCAGTTCTCCTAGATAAGTCACACTATACTAATAGCTTCCTTAGATTAGGTCAAGCATCAGCAGCATTATGAAATTCTACCATATTTTGATTACCAACTTATCATAGACTCTCTCAAGATGCATTTAAATGTGTTTTATACACATGCATTTAAATGCAAGACTGAAGATTACATGATAATAAAGACTAGTTTGGACGTTTAGTTGCCCTTGTCTTTTCGCTAAGTTAAAAAGGGAACATACAAAAAATTTGGCTGTATATAATAGATCCTTTGCTTCCTTTATAATAAGAGAATTTTAAAACAACAAAAAAAGTTGCCAGACTTTGGCTTGACTCTTCTACCAATGCTACCAACAAGAAGATTTTGATTAAAAAGTGACAAAAAATAGCTTCCGGTAGTAGGGTGATTAACATTTTGGCCAATCACAAGCCGCGTTTTAAAATTTATTCTATAGCGTAGCGTCTTTGAGTTTGACGCTTGGCTTCGCTGTCGTTCGTTGATGTTGGTGTGTGTGGTGTGTTTTGTTGTGGCTTCTCTATCAAAAATTGTTGCACGAAGTTATAATTTATTTTGTGCGTTATTTAAATTATAGTTGTGCAGTGGTAAACAAATTCAAGGAGCATTGACAAGTAATACATATGGTCCCGCCGTGACAGCATCTTGAGAAAGTAATTATCTCACGTGTGGTAGTGTTAATTTTAGCTACAAGAAACAGAATACTAACTAGGCATTGTGTAACTTTATTGCAGAATGTCTACGAGAAGCGGTCGCGTAAGAGCCAGTGCAATAGAGGCTAGTCCTCCGCGTACTAGAAAAGGTATATCTCCGCCTCGGTCTCCCGCCAGAACGCGAAAAACTTCACCGGCGCCTAAAACTTCTCCGGGGCGGAAAAGTCCTGGCACGCGTCCGTCGCGCAAATCTCCATCACGGAAGTCTCCGAGTCGTAAGCCAGCATCTAAATACCCAGCACGAAAATCGCCCTCGAGGACAACCAAGGAAACTATAGAAAATAGTAAACAAAAAACTCCAGTCAAACGAGCCGCAATCAAAACTGACCTGACTATTAAGTTGACCGATTTCACCACACAGCCAGATATATTCAAAAACACACGATCTAAACGACCTGATTATTCTATCAAAGATGTCACCAGTACTACTACAGAAGATGAATTTACTATACTCAATAAGGTTAATGGCTTGGACTATAATGATGATTATGTGTTAAGGAACCGCAAAAGTGTGGAAGAGATATTCCCTCGTAGGTCTAGCCGGCTGAAAGAATTTGTTGAAAGTGTGCCTGATATTAGACGGAGTCTCAGTAAATCACTCAGCAAGTCAGTAAGTAAGTCAGTGAGCCAGTCTTTAGATACATTTTCAGATGAGGAAAATTCTGAGGAAGAACATAAAGATAAATATCCTGTGACCAGAAAACTAGCAACTCCACTGCGAGGCAGTGAGAGTAAACTTGTTCTAACAGGAAGTAAATGGGAGTTTGGAGGGAGGATTGGGTCCGCATTATTGATCTTCTTAATACCACTGACCGTATATGCAATTTTAATCTCGTGTAAAAAGTCATGCTCTTCAAAAACATTACTAGACTTGTCCTCATACAAATCTCTTGCCTCTTGGTTCAGTTTGCCAGTTCTGGCAGCAGTTACAGGTCAATATGTCTTACAAGCATTATTTGCAATTGTGCCAGTGTGTGGAACAAAAGCTGACCGAATGGATGAAACAGGCACCAAATTCTGTTTTAATGCTTTTTTTGCAAGCTTCATCACCATCAATTTGATCTTTGCATTGGATTTCTTGAATGTTTTTGACAAAGAAATACTAATTCAAAATTACATTCAAACATCTGTAATCTGTTACATTTTTGCTGTCATCCTGAGTATTATTTTGTTTGTGAAGAGTTCGAAAATAGACAGCAGTGAATGGAATCTATATGGAAACAGTGGCTATGCCTTATATGACTTTTTTATGGGAAGAGAAATACACCCTTTTATTAGGAAGCTAGATATAAAAATATGGATTTCAAGAATTTCTAACATTACCACTGTAAGTATTATAAACTGAAGTTTACATTGTTAAAACTTAAATAATTTTTTTTACTGATCAATTTATGAAAATGGTGCCTTATTGTATTGTAGCCACTACATTAACAAATGAAAGTAAGATATAAAATTTTTGTTTCCAGCTTATTTTGACTGCCCTCATCTTCAGACATGGACTGGACCTTGGCAACTCGGAACTTGGAGATTTATCATTGAATACCACAAAAGATTTTGTGAGCAAGATCACTTATAAGCCAACAATCCTGATATTTTCCACAATGCAACTGACTTACATTCTGAATTTCATTATGAAGGAAAATAAGGTCACCACAACATTTTTCTGGCATTCTGAAGGCGTAGGGTACCTCCAAACTGTATCCAGCGCTTTCTATCCATTCTACTTCACAACTATATCTAAATTTGTGGCAGATACTCAATTGGCATTGTCAACTAACATTTTAATTATCGCTTGTGTACTCTATATGCTGGGATTCTTGATAATGCTTATTAGTAATAACATTAAACATGAATTCCGAAAAAATCCACTGCATCCCAGTTTGTCAAGTAAGTTCATAAGTTCATGTATTTAATGTATTTTTATTTTATAGTTATAAAATCAAGTACTATTCTATGCAATATAATTAATAATACAAATACTTAATGTGACAGGAAAAGTTGAAATCAATTATGTAATTATTATTGTGCATTTTACTTTTTTTCGCTTTTGGGTTACTATGCCTATTATAATGAATGACTAATTTCAAATATTATTAATTTTTATTTGTAGTAATATTTAATGTTTCATGTATTTGATATATGCCTACTAAACCTAGTTTTCGTTTTCAGATCTGGATTCAATGCCCACTTTCCATGGAAAGAAACTGCTTGTGTCAAGTTTGTGGCGAATTTTGCGACATCCGAACTATTTGGGGGATATTCTGATACATATTGCTTTGGCTCTTCCTGGCATTGTTTCCAAACAATACATAGCGACGGCCCCAGCCTTCATTACCATATTTATGCTACTGCATCGCTCGTGGCGGGACCATGCTAGATGCAATCGGCGCTACGGAGCTGCTTGGAGCAGATACTGCAAAAGAGTACCTTCAGTCTTAATACCTAAGGTTCTATAACCCATGACTTATAATATTCAAGAACAGTTTACCTAATAACATTTTGGTAAAGTGAGTTTTAATATTCTTGAGGATATACTAGATTTATAATGTACATATCAATTATGTATGTGTCATGTTCATATTGGAGATATATTATTTTTATTAATAAAAGATCTCGATAGTAATAATGGATCTTTATTGAATGTTACATAGTATTATGTAATTAATTAGATATAATACGAGATTAACCATGTTTGCCATACAGACCACCGAACATTTTGACCACAAAATTAGCTCTCTTAAATTATTAATATTTTGATTTAGATAAAAATTTTATTTTTTTTAGTAATTGGAATCTAGTAGTCCTCTTAATTTAACTACTATTGTAGTGTTTTATTTAGGGTTTTATGTAGTATTACGAATAGACAAAATTATAAATTGGGACTTAACTAAATACAAGTTTGATAATTAGACTTGTATATTTAAAAAATAAAATGAAATTACTTTTTTATAAAATGTCTTGTAATGGTAATATTTTTATTATTCATATACATAGAAAGATAGTTTAATGTATAGTCCAATAGTAATAATGTGTGACTACAATATTAAAGCTTGAAAAGCACAAATTACCTTCTGTTTAAAATACCTATTTTTTAGATGTGTGGAGACTGCTCAAAGGTTAGATAAAATTTTCTACTAGTAATAATTCTAGATTAAATCTTGGATTTTAAATCAAGTACACTTATCAATAACAAATGGATCAAATTATGTATTTGTGTAACATTTTTAGTTCATTTAGGTGAATATTCTAATTTTGAGGCAAGATGTACACGTTAGTTTGTAGTTTTTTTTTACGATGGAATGTCACAACTTTTGTTTTAATATTAATGTTTTGTACAAATATATCTTAGATGTATTTCTTATGCACGAATATATTCTTCTAAAATTGCAGCATTTTTGCCATTGGTCTATTTTTATCTACACATCAATTTTATTATTTACAAAATAATATATAAATAAAAATCGTTTATTACCAATAATGCTACATAATTTTACAACACTTAAAAATGGTAGTCTAAACGGAAAGACTGAGAAAATTTTACATGTAAAGTTATTATACATATTTATGTAAATCTTATTTACTTTACTCAACTAGTGCATAATTAATACGGAAAATTTGTTTATATGTATTGTCTTTTCACTTGAGAATATAGTAGAATTTGAGTAAATAAATTTTGACTGTATGTGATTATTTAATTTTTAATTATACATCTCACCATATATCTTGGCTGGTCGTGTTTCGTTTATTTTAAATTACCTTTATATTGAAAATGAAGTTTATGTTAACATTTAAGAAAGAGAGGATCCCTTAATCCACATGCACAATCTACTGGCACTTCTTATTATTTAATTATATAATAATTTACTGTTAAAATAGACAGGAATGTGAAAGGAAAGAATGAGTATAATAGGTAGGACTTATTTCTGAAACAAATTCGTCCAACACATGCGACAGCAGAAGCCCGTCTTGAATAAACGCCACTAATAATAAGACTGGTTATTTTAATCACTTTATTTTTCTATAAAATACACATACGATTTGTAAATAAACAATTCGATATTCATTTATCTAATGTACAGTTTCGTTTCTGACAATAATTACTTACATCCACTCTAAATAATTTTATTGTTAGATTATAAACAAATTGACGCTGATATACAGCACGGCAATAACATCTTTGAATTAAAATAAATTGTTTAATACTTACATTGGACATGTCATTTATTTAAAAATGTATATTTGTGATTTTAGAATTTCATCATGGCAGAAATGATTTGAAATGTAAAACGACTGATATGTAGTTCTTTTCCAGAAACCTAAATAGATATATATTTTTAAATATATAATAAGATTCTGTTTGTTAGGTAGGTATGTCTGTAATAAAGAGAATGCATTTGTTACTTATCCTTTTTTTGGAATACTTTCGTAGTATTTGAAAAACAGTAGTATGATTTTTTTTTCCATGTGATGGTAACTAAATCTTAAATTATTAGTAATGAAGAACTTTATTTCGCTTTTCATAAAGCGCAATGGCTTTTATGTGCTAAAATATGAATTTAAACATTTATATTGTAATAAAAAGCAAAGGTGATTTGTATTTTTGAATAGATAGGCGTAAATCCGACCAGTCTAGGTCATATATGTTTTATTAGGTAACTTTTCTGTCGAGTTTCCTTAAATTTTCAACCTTAATTCATTACACATAAAGTTCAAAAATGTATGAGGAAATTCAACAGTTTGCGGATGTCTGTACAGTCACGTGAAAATATAATATATTTTGAAACCAGTGGAACTTCATTGCATTAGTTCCACAAGTAATTTGCTGATAATGTGTTTATTTTTGCACATCACAATAATAATATATATACTAGTTATACTGAATAGGATATTTAATAGCTACCTATGTTTCTCATTAGCAATTGTCTGGCAGTCTGTTTCCCACAAACACAACGCTGTTTTTGTAGATACAAAGATTGATTCCTCGCTTCTAATTACTATTCATTAGTTTTTCCCGTTTCATCATTCAGTGAAATGAAAAATATTAATACTCTTCGAATTTACGCCCATCGAAGTCTGGCTATCAACATGACAATTTCAATGTAAGATCAACGTCCTATAGGACAAAACAGTCTACTCTAAATTAACTAACATCAAGTACCTGTAGATTTTATACTAATACATACAATAGATCTTAGGACACAATCGATATCCATAAATTGTCTAATAGGCCTATTACAAACGTTGAAAAAGTGGGAAACCCAAGAAAACAACATGCGTTAAGTGTTTTATACACAACTTAAACATTAACAAATTTTGACAAACTGGGTTTACTCTTATGGTTTACAGGATTTTGGCACTGGATTTTTTCTTAGACACTGATTGATAAAGATTCATCAAGACAAAGTAAATGTTAAGCCACACAATCAAATCCACTTACTGGCGCGAAAACTATACAATGACATAATGATTCACACTTTCATAGCACGTCAATTCCTAAATTTATCTAATCTCATCATAAGACTTTAATTTTCAATTACTTAGCTACGCCAAAATATCTATAGCTGTTCACACAGGCTTCTGCCATATAAATAATTATCCATTTAGGTAATAAAACTCGAAATTTAATATAAAATATAAGTAGACATGCAACAAAATCTGCTTAGGAGGTGCGAGTTACTATGAACATCTTAAAATATACCCGTCAATGTGGAATAACAAACTGTTGGATAAGTTTGGGGACCACAAACTCATTATGTAGGTATAGGAAGACACAAGTACATACATAAATTTCTTATCTATGTAAGCTCGACCAATGATGCTTAAAGATTTACAACAAAATATTTTGTGTGGTTAAAATGTAAATACACGAAACAAGTTCTAAATTCTGTTTGAGAACAATATTTACTTTGAAATAACATTTGACATTCAGGTTTAATAAATATATTTTAGTTCCATTAATCACATTGATTCATAAACTGCAAGGTATTATTGTTTCGTGCTAGTTTTGAACATCTCTCCACATTGGATAATAATTAATATGCCATCTATTTATTTGGTTCCATTTAACATTCACTATGAAAATATACACATTTAAATCTATGTTAACTTTTATATACAATCATATTTACATTTTTATATCTTAGAAAATATTTCCATTTTATTGAATAAAATCCTACAGGTAAATAGATTGAAATATGGTGTGACATATGTGTATTAAGATATAAATAGGAATCTACTTTTTGCCTATAAAAATATTGAATTTAGTTGTATGGAAATAAAGTGATATATGTTTTGCGACACATACCATACGATAGATTTTTCAAATTATTGTCATCATGAAAAAAGGCAAACTAATGACGATAATAGATACACATTATATAAATTTTAGCGACCAGGATTGTTTAGAAGTCATCTAGATCGTGCTTGTAACATATGGCAGTGTTGCGACCTGTCTTATTGTATGGATCAGCTGAACTGGATGCCTTAGGCCTTTGTGAACATACTGTACCTAAATACACAAAAAAATCTAAAACATACTTAGAATGGGCAATGACGAAGATATCTGAAATTTATGTCTTAAATTATTCTAAACATTTGATATAACTATAAACACTCTAAAACAAATGTTATTCTCTAAACATCTATTAAAAATGGCCGGAACGATTAAAAAGAAGAGAAAATACTTGGATTGTAGTGGAGTTTTACCTATACTTAGTGCAGTAGTATTTAATTCTGGAACAAAATAAATTTTTGATAAAAGAAATGTGACAAAGAGAAAAAAGGTTTTACATTATTATGTTAGAAAGTAGATTCATGTCTGTTTAGTGATGTAAATATATGTAACTTATAGATAATAGTGAAAATAGTATTATCTATTTCGCAGGGTTTGATATCAAGCAATGCCATTGACTTTCTATATTTTCTGTATATTGAATATACGAAAAAGCTTACACGAAGTGGAAACTACAAAATCCGATAGTATTTTTATTTAAGTTAGTAGGTAGTGTTACCTACTACAGCTTTGCTCCAGCGACTTTGCTCCACAGTAATCTTAAAATACGTAATATAATAGGTATGTCTAGTCAAGATTTATTAAAATTTAATTAAAACACCCACTCTAGATAGAAAAAATAATGTAGGTACCTAAGTTAGCACGGAATAAAATGATCATAGAATTTAATATCTGCTACCTATCTACTCATCAGATGCAAGTAAGAACTCTTGTTACACAAATTTAACCTAATCTTACAACGGTAATTCATTCCCTCATCAATTCAGAACCCAAGCGTTGGCTCATTATCGGATTTATTTATTCTCCTAATAATCATACTTGGTGCCCAGTTCCATCGTAAAATTTAATATCGTAACAATATCGAGGGTAGATATCAAACCTTTTACAATACTTCTCAATTGAAAGCAGATAATAATACCTGGTATTCTGACACTCGTCCGACGCAAATTTGATCTCATGGAGTTCTTGTCATGTAAATAGATATTGTGCCTACTTAAAAGGGAAGTTTTCGCCATTTTATACTGATACTTCCTCTAAACAAATTAACGCAACATCTTTAAACGGGACTAACTCTATTCCACGATATGGAGGTAGTTTTGTGTCAGAAAACGCGATCAATACAGATTTTCAACAGGCATTTTGCTATCAAACGTCAGAAGTAAAGGCGATACATGCAAGTTTATAGTGTCTTAATTATAGGTATAGATAATTTTACGATGGGGCGCGGCGTGCCATGGGAAGAGCGCGCGCGCCAGAAGCAGGCCGTCAGAAATTGCTATCGAAAACACCCATTGACCGGGAGATCTCTTCATCCCGCAAACAGCAGTCCAGGAATTCATCTATGGTCAACACTCCGTCGCGATTGAGGTCCATCTTCTGAAACGAAATTAAATATAGCTTTAATTACGTCACTATACCGGGTGATCAATCCAAATGGGTCAGTGGGGAGAAATTTGAAACTATGACAGATTATTTTATCATTTGTGGTAGTCGGGGCTGTTTTGCATCACTGCGACCTAATAAGATCTATTGTGACCAGCCTCCTATGTAAGTTCTATTTAGGCCCATAGTGGCTCCATCAACTGGGCACTGTCAAAGATAAGATGTTCCCAGTTTGGATTGTTTTTATTTCATCTGGGTCAAGGGTGTGTTTCCCCAGGCGTATGCTTCTTTTGTGAATCAGCGGTTCACAGTAGCAGAAGAGGTGCATTGGTGTTTAACGGTCTTGTTCGCAGAATCTGCAAATGTAGGTGTCCTTTAGTTTCATGCTGTAAAGGTGTCTGTTAATTTGCAGTGACCAAGTTAAACAGACACCGAACTATGACAGATAGTGAAATCCGTTCTTAAGAACCATGAACCACTGCATTTCATCTTGTGCTTCTCCATGTAGGAAGGTGTGGAGAACCTTCATGGAGAAGAATTGCAGTGGGTGCCAAGTTGGTCAAATATAGATTGGTGGGTTGCAACACTTGCAATATCAGCCGGGACCAAAGGCCTACCCCACCTTCCTATGTTTGGAGAAACTGGAGATGAAAAAGTTTTGCTCACGGTATACGGTCAACGGTATACCATGGCAGTTTTAAATATCGAAACCGAAGTGTGGCGTGTCGTACTGCCAATATTTCCTCAAAAAGAATAGGAACTCATTTAGATGTAGGTATGTTCAATAAATTTAGGTACCTTGGTTTTTCACCGTGAATTCCTTTGACAACGAAATTTGGACAGTAAGTACATATTACATACCTGAAAGAGCCTCTCGACCTTCTCCCGCACCACGTCGTCGTCCACCATGGGGTCCGCGATCTTGCCCATAAGGTCGTAAATCGCAGACACGATTTCAGTCATTTCTTCCTTAGTTATATAGCCATCTCCGTTGATGTCGTAAAGAGTAAACGTCCATCGTAACTTCTCTTCAAGCGTACCTCGCGATAATATCGATAAACCCGTTACAAATTCCTGTAAAACAAACAGCTAATTATAATCTAATTATCGCAAAATTTATCATTTTTGTAGTTTGTAGGTAAAGTATGGGATGGGTTATCTGACTCGCAAATTTTTGAATTAGATATTTCGAGTACCTACCTACTTAGATCTATTATAGGTACTAAGAAAACATTGAAAACCATTCGTGGAAAATATTATCTTCTCGAAGGACCAACTTGAACTATTGGTTTGGTCTTGAACTATTGGTGGTGGTTTGGTTGGTTTGATTATTCGTGTAAGTAGGTACATTAAAAACATTATGACAACCTAACAATAATTTTCTAGTGTGAAGCGTACATACGAACGGTAATCTTTATGTTTACTATATTAGGTACTTATTTAGTAAGGGTAAGCAATATCTAAGCCCGATGTGCAGTCAACTGAATGGAAGTAACGTTACTATAACACGGAAGAGTTTGTTATGAACTAAATTCAAAGAAATAGCTACCTCAAAACTTAATAATCCACTTCTATCTTGGTCCAGAGTATTGAAAACGTAGTGAGCATACTGAGCGGTGTTTGCTGTGGACAAAATTTTTCCAATTATTTGATAAGTAGGTAGAATATGAGTCTAAAATCGAATCGTGATTTAAATAATTTACTAGTAATACTTCCAGCACCTAGATTTGAATATTTTAGTTAAAATCAATTCCCAGGAGCTGGAGACATTACCAAAATCTATTCTGCTGGCATGCCGGGATGCCATTGGTACACGAAGGGTCGAGCCATTTCCGAATAATTCAGAGCTTTAGATATTTTAACAAATAATAATGTTTAGCTAGAATCCGACGACCGAGGACCTCCGTAGTCGAGTGGTCTGTATGCCGGTCTCAAGCAAGGCGCCGCCATCTCGAGAGGGTTCTCGAGAGGAAGGGTCTTGGGTTCGATCCCCAGTGGAGGCAAGTGTTTGGGTGATGAACTTTCAGAAATTTGTTCTCCAGTCTTGGATGTTCATTATATATGTATAATATTATATATATTCTGAATAATTATGTGTATTTATCTATTAAATATATTTGTCCGTCATCTAGTATCCGTAACACAAGCAGCATTTAGTTGCTTAAAATGGGACTAGTTGATAGGTGTGAATGTCTGAGGATATTTATTTCCATAGCAAAAATTGATGCTGTCACTGTGTAACTTTATTATTTGTCTTGCCGTTCCCAATTTTATTTGCGGTCGGTGAAACATTTCATCTTCCAATCTCTCCTATCTTTCTCTTCCGATACGCCCATTCCCTTTATGTCGATAAGTTTCCTGGATACATGATCACTCTAAACTTGACTAAGTATAGGTATAATATGTTTATCTTGAATTGTTGTTTACCTACAAAAGAAAAATTCATTAAAATTAAAATTCATAGATTGGTTATCTATGAATTTTGGACCAATTTTTAGAATACCTATCTCACTTAGACAAATTCATACTTACCAGTAAGAAAACAAAAAATTTCTTATAATTTTTGGTAATTACATAATAATAGACATATTATTATTAATTTCACAACCTATCCAAAACAGGGAAAGTGTTAACTACTCATACTAAAATTTCAGCTTTTCCATGGCATAGTGTTAAATTCTCACGAGTTTGTAACAATTGATTTTATTTAAGACAAATTAAAATATTTAATTGTTTATCCTATTTGAGATTGCAACGTAATATGATTACCGATTGGTTGTTATTTAGACGGTTAGGAAAATGCCTATTCGAATTTGGTCAGCAAAAAAATACAATTGATCAGCTAAAATAACTAATTGGGCAGCAAATATTTCTAAATTGGTCAGTAATTTCTAATTTGTCAGCAAAATAACTAGATAATTGGGCTTCATCAACTCAAGTGTTTTTTCTGCTGCCTTATTATTGGATGGCTATATTATTTTGCTGCCCAAATAAATATATTTCTGACAAAATTTGTTTGCTGTCCAAATGATTTTTTGGCTGACCTTTTTGTTTGCTGACCAAATAATTAATTAATTCCCATTATTATTTATTGTGAAATACTACTTTTATTTTGATTACATCATATTATATCATTGCATGACAGACAGGCTCAAAAACTACATTTTAATTGCAAAATAATTATTAATTAAAGTAATACAATTATTGACAATTTTATTACAAATTATATGTATAGATAGGGATTATAGAAAAAGGTGAAAAGTAAAAAACGCGAATAATTATTATTACATTTACTTTATTTCAGAAGATAGGTACATTAGTGGTTACAGACCTTGATAATTGGAATGGACTGTCGTCCAATAAATTACACATCTTACCACATTCAGAAAATATGAAACGCCTTAGTACCTCAGCATCAAAAAATACTGGCTGTCAACTAAAAATTATCACAATGGAATTCTTTTTGCATATTTTACTTTTATTTGGCTTACCATATTTTCCTTCCCTAGCTCAGTCGAAAATTTCAGGACACGCAATGGGTAACCAATCACTGAGTGTCCTTAAAGTTTCACTGATAGCTTGCAATTACCAACATCATTAATAATTAACTTAAATGTAAAATGTTTGAGATGGGCACACCACAGTGATCTTCCCCATGGAAATGGACAGTTCCTTATCTTAAAATTACACTAAAAGCACTCCTCCAGTTTGCTGCTGGTACACTTCTATTGTGTCTCCTTCTTCCATTTCCAGTGATGTTGGTGTGTCATTTTCATTGATAGGCTGCCCGTCAAATCTGAATCGTACTACTTGCATTGATAGACCCTGCAACAAATAGTACAGACACATAAATAAGTGTGTGCTTACTGCATTTGCAGTCCTATATTACATTGTTGTCGATTGAATTTTCATTATAGAAAGGAACTATTTTTTTAATTAAATAAGCTATGAGAGTGAAGGAAGTAATTTTACGCCAACCCGAAATAGAATTGGGAACAGGATAGGAAAAAGAAGCTATCTGTTGTGTCATAGCGGCTTATTAGAAGAATACTAACAACTCATCTCTTCCCTTGGGTGTCATAAAAGGCGACAAATGGACTAAGAACTGCACAACCAATGTTGCAGTTACTGCTTGGTGAAGACTATGGCGATGGACTGCTATTACAGTGCTTTTGCCTAGTCTCTGACTAAACCTTAGGGGATAATAGTCATGATTATATGTATGTAATAAAAAACAAAAAGTGAGGATAAGACTTAAATTATACAATAACTTTGGCAGTGATGCTTTTATCAATAACCAAATAGTTGTAAAATTGAATAAACAAATAAATGTATCAACTAAATATAGTTATCATCTTATGAGCTTTGAACTAACATTGTTATGTTTTTAAGCAAGGGTTTAACTTAAATAGCATTAATTGAATGAATAGCATTAATGAATAAGGGTGTAAATAAGGGTTTAAGCAGGAAGTAGATTAATAATCCACAAATCATTGTCTTGTTATCTTCAATAAATAAGAAGTTTCAAACAGAAATGGGTATTTTACATTTATATCAAGATTATCTTTTTTGCTGTTCTTGTAAATCATGTTGGAAAATTCAATGCTCTTTACACTAAGGGTTTTTAATTAATATCTGGAAATTTTACCATTTGATTTGTATAGTTACATTTTTTTATATTGGTAGGTAAATCATAAAACTTATTTGATGGGTAAGGTTTCAAATTATGATATATACGACATATCTATTACGTACATGATTTGGTCTATAGTTAAAAGAATCACATTTAATCATAGAACTGTCTAGATCAACTACAAAGCTTCAAAAAGCTTAGATATTTTACAATGGGAGATTTATACGCAAACATAATTAGGATTTAAAAAAATGTATAAACTTTAAACTAAGGACCATATGTGTTCAATAGCAGAAATATAGACCAAATTGGCTTACCGCTCTATCACAATAAGCATTCATCAGCTTCCTCAAAGGTGTGTGTTTCTTTATTTTGAACTGCACAATAGCGTTATCCTGACCTAGTACTTTTAAGTTGATGTGTTCGCTTTCACCCTGAAAAGGACAATAAAGGTACGTTTAGAAAATCACGTTTATGTCATCAATAGGAACTTGTAAGAGCGACTAACCACATTTGAAGCGATCGCCATGTCAGTTCACTAGAAGTTTACACTGTTATTACATCAATATACATACCTTTTTCTCGTCAGACATTTTGAAGAAGCTTTACTTTATATAATTTCTAACACAAATAAAAGAATTTGTGGAAAAGTCCTATAATTTTATGACAAAAGACGCACTAATGACAGATTCGCAGTCCGGTGGCGTGGTAATGGCGTCCGGCGATCATGGCTTGGGGAGGAAACAGCTCAATGCTACCAACATATGCGCAGTAAAAGCGATGAATATTGCCGCGCTTCTGCGCACTACTGTCAAGTCCGCGTTTAGTTTTCTCAGTACACATAATTGATATATTATAAATTTAGCAAATAAAAGAATTTGAAATGATAAACATCTGTGACATTAAAAGATTTATATAGTAGGAGATGGCTTTAGCTTAAACCACAAAGATTGCGTTTAATATGTTAAGATGCGTTTCATTATTACACTATGACAAAGCCAAATTGATTTTGACAAGTACTGTGAGTCATTGGCACCATCATTTAAAAATATTATGGCAAGTCATTGAAATAACAACAAAAACTTAAATTAAATAATTTAATTAAAAAAGGTATTCCAGTGATTGAAAAACACTTGGGGAGATTATGTTAAACATTAAGAAAACGTTCATTGATTTATAGCCAACCTAAGAAAAAAGCTATAACCGTTTTTAGTGATGCGAAAATCGATATTTTAACGGAAGTTCATAGTGATGTGCAATTACGTCCAATAGGCTAGTTGACTCATATCAAAAGTAATGAAAATAATGTTTAATTCACATAGTATTTAGTACAAGGGTCCAAAACATACCAAGTTCAATAAATATTATATGGGATATTATTATGAGATTCAATGGCAAATCAAACATGTCTTATTTTTACTTTTCTTTCATCTGCCAAAAACGTTATTTACCATGTTCATGAAATTACTACGCATCAAGCATGTCTGTCAGCCATGTCAGCATGTGTCACGCATGCGTATTGTTTGTTTTCCAAAATCGTGACTTCACGGCACAGATAATTCATACACCATCATGACTGACAGCGTTTTTAACTTTTAAGAAAAAATGTATGGTATAATTTAATATTTATTGTGTAATAGGCCTCAAAAAAAATATAATTATGATTTTTTATCAGTAATGAATCATTTCGGGCCCATTAAAAAGGGGTTATCTAGCCTACTACACGTGCCACGCCCACACCAAAGTGTGGGTAGCATAAATTAATTAACTTTCACCAAATCGCTCAAAAGCTGATTTGAACAAACCAAACAATCGATCTCCAATCGATACAGCGCTACGAGCATAGAACTTTCGATACATAAGCCAAATTTGACGTTTTAGATAGACAATTGTCGAAAAATTTGACAGATAACTCTAAAGAGTGAAAAGGACGGATGCTTTTGTCGATCAAATATGGCGACTGTCGAAGTTCTATGCACGCGCCGCTGACTAGTCTACAATTTTGTATTTAGGATCACCATTATGTCTCACATGACAATTAACGGTGTATTGACTCAAAATTAATAGCTGTTATACGACCACCACCGGGTCAGTGTGGTGGGAAACGGCCAATCACAATCAATCCCAAAATATCTCAGAATGTAAAACCCCAAGTGCTTGAAGAGTAATTCTAAAGACAGCTTTACGCGACGTCAAGCACACCTGTCGCTCAGGCTTCTGACCCTAGAGCCAAGAGCCCTTGGCAGACTGTCAGAACTTTACCGGAGATATCCCCGACGTCAGCTCTTACGGGATTAGATTGGCTCTCAAACAGCTTAAGAACAACAAGGTACTGGGTGATAATGGAGTTATAGCAGACCTTCTATAAGCAGGAGGAATAAGAGTGGTCTCGAAAACTCTTCAGAGGTTATTTAACTCGATCAATCTGAAAATTGTTTCAACGCGGTGTGGGACAGTGCGTCATTTCGCCGCGAGTGATCAAAGGAGGACGGGTTTGAGCTTTCGGAATGGTGAGGTCTAGGCATCAATACGAGGGGAATACACGAGTCACCTTCGTTTTGTTGTTTCGTGATATCGTAGTCATAGCTGGTAATGCAAAGGAAAGACTATGCTTGGACTTTCTTTGCGTGATCGAATTAGAAATGATGAGATCCGCAGAAGAATTAAGGTCACCGACAAAGCTCACATAAATGCGAGCCTTGAGAGCAGTGGGCAGGCCATGTTGCTCCTAAAACTAATGCCTGTTGGGGCGGAAAGGCGGCGTACTTGGAGGTGGACGTCCTTCCACGAAGTGGACCAATGATCTCATGAAGCTCGCGGGAAATTACTGGACGCAGGCAGCGCAGAAACGATAATTGTGGAGATCCTAGGGGTAGGCTCATGTCTAGCAGTTGGAGTATCTAGGCTGACACTGTTGAACCATATTCTAAAGTAGCTATTTAAATAATTTCAAGCAATAACTAGTGACGATTAGTATAATTACAGAGTTGCGAAATAAAGATATTTTATTTCATTTTGACGACCTATTAAACAAACATTCTGCTTCATTTTAAACATGCTAAATTCAAACAACATTTCTTCGCGAAGGCAATATAGTTTTAACTCAAAGTGGGTATGTACTATGTAATATAGCTTCTAAGCCGGTAAATATTAGATTCTAAATTTCTAAGTGCTTATTTTAACTGTGTAACAAGAAGAAGAATGCATCTTTACCGTGATGTAATAATTAAGATTTCCGATTGATTTTGTTGATGATGATTTTTTAAAACTTTAAAACGCTATCTCGAGATAACGTTTTTTAAGATAATACACTATATTTATTCTTATGTGCAATGTATATGTTACCGTAAAACCTCGAACTACTGTAAATCCTAATATTTTCCAGCGAAACCAAAGATCCAAAAAGGTTTGCGATTTGAACTTTTACCACCATTCACTTGGTAAATCTTAGGATTTACATTAAAGGCACGGTAAATTTAAAAAAAAATCACGTCATAACTAAGTTATTGGAAATTAATACTGATAAATCATAAATAAAATTGAGGTTTTAGTTCTTTTTCGATAGAGCCAACTTGCTGATGTGTCAGAAATATTGCAACGTGTCTTAAAAAAATTAAATAAATTTTGATATTATAGGCTTAAATGCCTTGATCTTCACAATGAAACCTTAAATATTGTACTTAATGAGTTTTTAAATATTACTAGATAGCTATACTATAATATTATAGCACTATTTCATTAAGCTATACTATGAGTACAATATTACTATTTCAAAAAGAGAAAGAGAGCGATTGATTGCAGATGCTGATTGTATTTGAATAAAACAGGTTTCTTTCGGAAGTATCGTAGTGCGAATTTTTAGGATACAAACTTAATTTAGGAAGTCAAAAACTTATTCGACAGTTAGGTAAATTGCCTGAAACGTTTTTTTATGCCCATGGTGACTGTGTCCTAATAATAGGTGCTTCAGTTGTGAATAATCGGTGTCGCTTCCCGATATAAATTTCCCCCAAATTAAAATTCGATACGTGTCTCGGTTATTGGATGAGAAAGATAAATTTGTATCGATTTTAAAGACGCTTAAATATTTATGTCATTTTGTTTCGCATCAATTTTTCCTTGCATTTGTTTAGCAAGTTTGACTTTTTTTTCTGATGTGATTGGTTATTTCTTTTACTGTACAGCAAAGAAAAAGGGTCGGTTAGAAACTCCTTAATATCTAAAAGTACTTGCCTAGCTTTATAAATTAAGGTTGAGATGTCGCATAAAATGACATAATTGACATATTCGTAAAAAAACTAAAAATGTAAAATAATGGTCGTTTATCAATTTCATTAATTTCCCTTTTAGTTTGAGTGAAAACTGCCGTATGAAATAATATTATAAAACATATCCAGTCATTTTTGGTAATTGTATAAAAAACTAAAAATGTTAAATAATAAAATGATAATTTCAATTTAAATAATATTTTTTTATCGAAAAGTTCTATTTGATACATAATTTAAAACGACCATTATTTTCAATTGCCTTATTTATACAATTGCCAAAAATGGATGGAAATGTTATTTGACGCGGCATTATGTACCTACTCTTGAAGTAAGGATTGGTAGTATTCTTTATTTCATTATTATTCTTTATTTTATTTATTTTTATTTCATAATGTCTTTTGATGGAGATTTATCACGGAAAAAATTTACCAAACTGAAGACCACTGAATGCCCTTAAAAATATTACAGTATCGGATCTCTTCCATATGGTTTTCCTAAAGCCTTCTCCTGTATTTTTTATTTGCTAGAATGGTTAGGCACACAAGGATCTAACGGATAATGGGTACTTAAAATCCTTTATAATTTTTTAAGTGCCATATTTAGTAATATCTAATTAAAAACTGAATTGAAAATACAAATAACAAAGTTGCAAATTGTCTGACGATATTTTGCTGCTAGCAGTACAATCTGTACAATACAAATCCCCAGTGATTTTTACAAACGAGCGAGAAAAGCGCTTTCAACCGCTGCAGCTTTTACAGCCACTTAGAGTGCCAAGGTAAGATGCAGTTTCCCGCGAGATGGATAATGAAACGAGTCCCTCCAAGTTGTTATAAAGCTTGACTTTGCAACATTTTAGTATGTTTGCAAGATTTGATATGCATTATGCTCTACATTGCAGTTTTTTTTATAAATGTTACCTGATGTGGTAACAATGTAGGTAAAAACTGCCGATTGCCGCCCATTGCCTGTACTTTTTCTTCTTACTTTCATTTATTATACACTGTGACTTCCAGCGGTTTCACCCAAGTGGTACCTGTTCCCATGGGAATATCGGGATAAAAAGTCCTTTTAATTATGACATAAAAGCGAGACAGACAAACGGACAGAGTTACTTTCGCATTTATAATATTTGTATGGATATAAGTTTGTATAATTTGTAAATTGTGTTGATACAAGATAAAAATAAATATACATACATGCATATAATCACGACTATTATTCCCTAAGGGTTAGTCAGAGACTAGGTAAAAGCACCGCAAAAGCAGTCCACTACCATAGTCCGCGCTTCACCAAGCAGTGACTGCAAGCACGACACCCAAGGGAAGAGATGAGTTGGATGGTTGGACCACGCGACAGACGATGACATAAATAAAGCCAGTATTTTAGGTTTTTTCATAAAACGAAAAAAAATCTTATTATATTTTTTGTGAAATACACGAAAGTCCAAGAACCAATTAACATTTTAATGTCTTATTAGCGTAGGTACTATATTGTGACTGGAGGTTTTTCTTTTGGGGTTCCATAAGTGGATTCTGAGTTTGTTCATTTAAAGAAAAGTTTAATGAAACGAACACATTACGCCACTTTTCGGTTATAGACTTTTGTGAAGAGGTGCATGCAAAGAGTTTGGATTTTTGTTGGAACGTTTTTAAACATTCTAAAGTTTATAGAAACCTTAAAAATTTTAAATGTTTATATATTTTTTTCACTCTAGCACAAATCTCACGAACACAAATGACTTAGAATTTGAATCCTCTGAGCTCAAGTCCGATTCGCTCCTGTCCGTTTTTAAATATTCCGTGGCTTCGTTAACGTTTATACCTTTGCATTTATTCGAATTTCGAATTTCTTCCATCCACATTCGTTTTTATTTGAATTTTCGTAGGCAATTCAGTCAGCGGTAGATTGCAAGCTCTCAAATTATTACGAATAGCTCTTGATTTTCGTTTTCCTTTACTTTTTCATTAATAATGGAATTTTAATGCCTGTGAAGTCTTGTTTGTTTGTGATCGCATCCAAACTGCAAAGTAAAACTCATATAATATTTTAATTTATAATACTTTAATTAAGTAGCGAAAATACTTTTTTATATAATAAGGTTTTTCTTGAAAGATACGAACAAGTACCTTTGCGTATCCATAGGCTGAGTCGATGTCGAACTACCATGAAATATGCCTGAAGCGTTTATAATACATTTTCAAGATTGAGCTATTAAATACTGTAATTATATGTAATGTAGCACTTTAGGCTTTCAACGTAAGCGCATTGGATTCATCAATGAGTTCGTAGTAATTATTGACTCCATGTTCTCATTCGAAGACGTGGATTTATATAACGATAAGAAATTGTGGCATAAGAAATTGACGAACATTTCTAAAATTTTGATATTCACATCGCTATACATTTGTTCCCGAACTCTTTGTGTATTTCATATTATTTCGCGTTGTTTGAAGCTGTTGTTATTTTGAACATTCCATTTAGGTATTTTATGTGCACTTTTATCATTCGTAATTTTATTTTTGCGACAAATATGGTAAACGCATTCTTTTGTTAGGATCATTTATTTCGCTTATTACTGATCTCTCAAATAACACCCCTATCACCTTAATAATAAAATGTATTTTATATTGACCACAGAGCCTTGACTCGTGGACATTTCGGGCCATGTAAAGCAGCCAATAACCCTCTGTCCCACGGCTCCACCCGGGACCACTAAACCTGATGGGTTTATATGATTATGTGATGAGTTTTTCATGTTCCCATTTTATTCTTTTAGGGCGGCCTTTCTTTTATTAACGTTGAGAACCCAAAGACCTTCCCTGTGGCAATTCGTTTCCACGTGAAAAAATCAGATATAGCTCATTTTATGCAGGGAAAGTTACATCATAATTGTTTATGAAACTTACTTCACAATTTATAAACATTTAGGTACCAAAAATAGTATACATTTCAAAATAGCTATAAAGTACGTCATAAACATTCTGCATGCTTCTATCCCCAAAGGGGTTAGCAGAGATGTTTGAGTTTCCATGTTACACTTGGTGAACCTGTTGCCATGCACCGGACACAATGAAAGGCAAACGATATTCAAAATCAACTGTACTAAAGTTTGTAAAAAATTTAGTGGTACAGGCGGCGAGATCGTACCGGTAACCTCTAGGGCTAGTAGTGTGGTCCATCTTAACTTGGCTATCTAAGCCGTTTACGTATTACAAAGCGTCCTGGGCCCTGATCGCGCTGAATAAAAACGTATTTCTACTCCACGCGGCGACACGAGGGTGCGTGGGTACGGTCAGGATCGATTAATAAAATACGGAGAATACCTACGTGCGGTTTTTATATTTGAACGGAAAAAGTAAATTTTTCACAACATCAATTGAGAAATTACCTTTGACCTCCCTTAAAAAACAAAAAACAAGCATGGCCTGCATGAGTAACAATATTTTTTTTATTTTAATATGGCCACCATGAAGGCCATACAGTACCGAGAGTATGAAGTGTGTTTGGGCTAACGTTTTCGGCTATGATTTGGCTGTGGTAAATACTTTCATAATCAGCGCAATTGGGGCCTAGAAAATATTTAACTTTCCAGGATATAATCACTAGCTCATACACGCCCAACTGGTACCTATATTAAGATAGGTTGTATGTAGTTACTATATAAATTCTGATTATTTCAATGTTAAACGAATAACTAATGTCAATTTCCTCCGATTGAAAGCTTACATTTTTTAGACCAAGGAGGATTTGTGACCGACTTTGCTCATTCTGTATTCTTAATTGCTTTTTCTTAAAGCTTGTAATAACTAAAATAAGGTAAAAATCTGGTCACAAGGTGCTTCTGCAGCATTTTATAGGGAAATTAATTTATGGAAATTAAAGCTAAAGCTGTTTTTGGAAGAGCTTTAATTAATTTCGTTAATGTTGCTTAGGTCAGCAAGGTTGATATTATATTTAGAAGTGTTTCATGGAAGATCAAATTAGAGGAGATTCCTGTTATCCATATCTATTAAAAGAGTAGAATTTAAGGAAATTTGGGAAGGTCAGTGAGAAACTTGGGGCAAAAGGAAAAACATATAAAAAAGATAGAAATATACTAAAAACAGAGTTTTTATTAAAGTAGCTCGGCTCTCAGTAATTCTTGCTTAAGTTCCTCGTGGAAGGTTGAGAGATATCAATATGTTACTTATCTACTGTAAAATATATTCTAGAATCTACGGGTTAGAAGATCTCAGTTATAAATCTTTTCTCTCAGTTATAATGCGGCCACAACTTATCAACAGTTATGTTACATTTTATACATAATTATTAATAATATGGTTAATAATAAAACTCACCTTTCGTTGTCTCTCCGATTCGCCAATCTCGTGAGAAGGGTTAATAAAAGTCTTTTTTGTTTGAATATATTTATTTATTGACGAGTCGTTGTTCTAATTGAAGTTTCGTGTAAAAAGTTTCATAAAGTTTTTATTATTTCTTAATAATATTTAATATTATAATAATATTGGAGCAGACGTAGACTTCTTGACTGAAAAATGTGGCCGCTATTATGATTTATTAATTAATACAATAATAACAGCACAGCATAGTGTTTATTAGAGATTCTTTGGTCTGCGCGTACACTGTATAGTACAATCACACTGTATAGTAGGTACAGTGTGATTGTGTTTTTATAAACACAAAAAATTGAGTAATTGAATCGTTCCTGTAGAATAATAATTCTTATTTATAAAATTTGCATATCTATTCTGAGTTGGCCCGAAGAGGCTTTAAATAATTTAAGGATCAATCACCCTTAAGAACAGGGTGGATCGCTATGAAATTACTCAATGTTAAGAACACAATGAAATACCTTAAATGGCTAAATTACTACCCTTCGTTAGTAGGAAATTAAGACCATCCATCTTTCTTACTTTACCTTGAGAAGCAATTACGTGTAGTAAAGACTATGTGTATCTACCTAATAAGACTATGTGTATCTAATCTTTATGAAGGTAGCTTTGGTAGCGTATCTGGGTTATTCCTGCTCGCCATCCTTTTCTCTGTTCCAGCAATTTTCCTAAAAATAATCACTCGTCACCCCCCCTACTTTTGCGTTTTGAAAGCAAGTTTATTAGTTTTTAACTGTTCTACGATCACTTATGTGCTCGCTCGTAGGTTTTTAAATACAGATGCCTGTGGCGTAAACGTAAAGATAGGTAAAATTTTACAAATAAAATTGTTTGAAACCTTCGTTATGAGAGCCATGTAAATATTTGTTGAAGGTAACGGGCAACGAATTAGGGATAATAGTGACGAGCAGTATTTTCTACATTATACTAACCTCCTTGCGGGAAAAACTGGGAGTATATAATCTTAAAGGTATCCTCCCGCACCACGCCGGTGGGGCACTCGGCCTTGAACCCTCGGTACAGGCGCTTGAGCTCGGGCTCGGAGAACCTGGTGACCCGGCGCAGGGCCGCGATGGAGTCGGGCCGGTACCGCGGCAGCTGCTCACCCAACTCCTCGAGTTCGGAATCTAGAAGTTAAAGAAATAAGAATTAAATAGTTTTATGCATAAAGGTTTTATGCGGTTATTGAAATTCAAATGTTGAGTTCTAAATTTTTTCTTCATAAAGGTCCATTAATATTCTATAATTTTATTTCAATTCTTCACGTATACCATCATCATCAGTTCAAACTAGTCCAAATCAATAAAAGATGTTTTCTCCTTCTTCCCGCCCTTTTCCCACTTCTTCATCTATCTCCAACACACAGAACAAAAATGAATCATTAGTCGATAGAAAAATTTTAATGAATTGAAATAGCTAAAGGGCGCAGAAAAAGGAACGGTACCTAACTGTTGGCAATAATTTTACTTCATCAATAAATAATTAATGATGTGAAGTTACTATGTTTAACATACATGAATATTATCACGCCTATATTCCCGAATGTTTTCCAGTCATTGGTCCCATGGAATAGGAGCAAGCTTATTTCCGTTACTATAGAAAATCCATAACCACTCTGTAATTCAAACGAAAATTCCAACATTCCAGTATTACATACCACTAAATAGAAATAATGTAGTCCGATGCATTTACTATCTTATCAAAATCTAAAACGACAGTAAAGTTTAATACACCCATAATCTCAAGAGATTTCCAGTATTTGGACACACGAATCCCGGACTACCGCTGCAAATACGAAACGCGCACGTGAATTCACAAGTAAGCATTTGATAGGCGAACTGGGATTTGTTTGTTTTGTTTATGTGAAACGCTACAAGCCTTTTGTATTTATGAGACAGAACCACAAGCGATTTAGAACTTTAATCACTGTTCTACTTGTACAATATTACAAAATATACCTTCTGTAGTTTAGTAATTATATATTTTTAATATTATGAAGGTAATGTGCTTCCCTCGTTTCAGCCTTGACGGAATTTTGATTATAATTAAGAGTAAATTCTAAAGGTTTCTCAACCTATTTTTCTTTGCTCATCAAGCGCCAAGAGAAACATTTTGGAAATTTATTATGTTAATTAATTTATTCCCAAATGAAGTTTTGTATTTTTTAATAACTTCGTAACAGAAATTCCTATAAACCTAGGAGTATATTGAGATTTTTTTCTGCTACGCTCCACTTATTGAAGTATGCAACTTGCATAGAATATATGGAAGTCGCGTAAAATGAATCCTGAACACGTAGTGGTGCTAAATTATGAAAGATCTGGATGATAGCTCTAACTGCCAAATCGTGACCATCTCGAAATTAAATAAATATGGAGAAAATTACTTTAGAAGAAATAAAACTACAATCTTTTAAAGTAAAGCAATAATCTCTCTATTATTTCTCACTTAATTAAACAAACATACATACAATCACGGCTGCAATCCCCGTTGGGGTAGGCAGAGCCCAAGAAACATTGTGTTCCTTAAGACCACATTTTGCCATACAAAAATTGGGTTTGCCTAGCATGTCTTTTACGACATGCTAGGCAAGAAAGGCAGTTGGTACATTCTTTTTGTGTCCCGGACCATCACGGGACTAAATTAAAGCTACTTCAAAATAATAACAACTATTCACATCTCAGCATTTAAAGTTTTTAAACATTTACATGTACTTTATTCGAGATTATTTACAATGCGCCATATGAACCGTACCGTATACCGTTTATGGACTTTTCTGAAGCTTGAAGTGGCCTATGGTTGATGTTGATGGTTAATGGTCACCCGGCACGTATATTGTTATGCTTTTTCTCTAATTAGTTCTCTCATTGAATTATCTGAAGAAAACTATACTAAAAAAAATACCAAAATTAAAGTTTTCTTGAATTAATTCAATAATTGAGGAGAGATGATTCATAATTCGCTATATGAGCGTCAGTAAAGATCAGGGAGCGTTTATGGGCATTTGTGAAGCTTGAAGTGTCATAAACGCATGGTAGATATTCATGGGCTACTGCCACCCAAGCGCTTATTATTATGCTTAAAATTATTGATTCCTTTACTGATTAAATAGTTATCCAACCAAAGCAGAAGTTTGAGCGGATTTAAAAATGCGCCTTATGAGCGTCGTTGGAGATCTCGGAGAGGGTATGGTATTTATTGCGCTTGAAGTGTCAGAATCGTATGGTAGATATTCATGGGTGGTTGTGACCCGGGGCACGTAAGGCACGGGCTGTCACCCGATAATATCTGTGCCGGGACGAGCCCCGGATTACCGTAACGGCACGTGATCATTTAAGAACACAGGTGACGTCTGCGTCACGTTTCTTTATTATTTACGGTTAAGAGTTAGTAGATATATTCATATTCATTTCTTTGCGTATTAAGTGTACATTTTGGTCTTAAAGTTTCTTAGATACTTACAACTTAGGGCGTCTTGCAGGAAATTAAAATCGAGATTTAAAACTAGATTTAGTGATTTTTTGACATTTTAGCCATAGCAAAATTGTCAAAAACTGACAAAATCGAGACTTAAACAAGGTTTTAAATTTCCTGCCAGTGGCCCTAATGACCCAGGTAATGGGTTTGGGAAATTAGGGTTGTGGTGGAAGTGATTATGAGGAAGATTCGGAGGAAGAGGAATTGTTAAGCACACATTTTGGGGATACGGATGAAGATGAATATATTTTTTTGGGAGGATGCGGATGATTAAGTGGAAGAAGAAGCGGATGAAGAAGCAGAACAGGAAGAGGATGAGGAGGAGGATTTTGTGTGTTCAACACACAAAATTTCATCAATATCGGTCCAGTCTTTTAGGAGGAGTATAGTGACATACACTCTCACATAAGCTTCGATCGAAAACGAAGCTACCTTCGCCATGGTCAGGCCGTTGATGGGTGACCAAGACTTTGTGATCTCGAGCTCCTCCGTGCTTCGGAAGGCACGTTAAGCCGTTGGTCCCGGTTGCATTTTGTGACCGTTTCTACCCACCAACCCGCATTGGGCCAGCGTGGCGGTGTTACGGCCCATACTCCTCATGTGTTTCTCCATGAGGAAGGCCTGTCTCAGCAGTGGGACGTATATAGGCTGATGACGAAGGTAACGGTTGAGGAACTCAAAATATTACGGAACTTCCACATTATGAGGAAGCGGAAGAGGAATCCTCAGCACCTTATAGCAAATGTACAGAAGGTAGACATTAATCATTCTATGTTTATACAATCTAGTTTTTTTGCAATAATAAAAATAATAGCCACATATAATATGATGTAGTATGTTTTAGTACTTTAGTGAAATAAAATATGTTTCAAAACAATTTTTACTTTTATTGCACTGATCGTTAATGCTTTCTTCACTCTGCATTCTAGTTGTCTAGTAGAGAATATCTTCAGTTACGCAATATATCCGCCATAAAATGATAAATAAATAATATTACATTATTAAGTACATCAATAATTTCTAATGCTAAGTACGTTGCTGTTGAGCACAGATATTTTTTTGGCATCGTTCCAATCAAAGGTGAAAAGTTATGAGCTCCCTATACTCGTGTGTTGGCAGGTGCGGCCAATAAGATTTCTTTGCTCACTTTTCGCTCGGTTTCAATTGTGATTGGATTTCAGGCTTTAGATGTCTTCATATACTCTGTTCCATTTCTATTAAGCTTGGTTGGCTCTCATAAAATCACAAAAAAGTTCACTCATAAGTTAATTCATAACTTCCCGGAGATTTTTTACTTACTAAAATTTGAACTTGACACTTGAACTTGAACTTTCTTTTTATGTAAACACGGGGCAATCCACAGATCACTGAGAGCCGCTTCGGGCAATCGGACAGACGGCTCACCTGACGGTAAGTGATTACTGCCGCCCATAGACATCTACAACACCAGAGGAGTTGGAGATGCGTTGACCCTTAAGGAGGGAATACGCTTTTTAAAACAAAGAATGATTGCTTTCATATAGTTATAATAATATATTTAAAAAAAATGTATCTTAGTGTAGTCAGGTCATTTATTTCGTGCACGGAAATAATTTAGGTTGTTCAATTAATTCTTCCCTTAAAAACTTGTTGCTCGCAACCAAAATAATAAAAGCTACAAGAGAGCGTGCTAAATTACACACATACACGAAGGTTGGGTCTGTACCAAGTAATTCATACAGTAGTCCAATGCCTTTTTTAACTAATGGATTTCACAAAGTCCCCATACCTACTGCCTTTCGCAAACAGTCCTCTCCATTATTAAGCTCTGCTTTTACTTTATCGTATTTCTGTGCACTATTTTATTTCTTGATGATTACAGGCGTGATTTTATGTATGTATGTATGTTTAATTTATGGATTAATTTATGGTCATGTAATGAGAAGGGAGAATGATCATGTCACCAGGAAAGTTATGGACTTAAAAGTGGATGGGCGTGTAGGGAGAGGAAGACCAAAGGAAAAATGGATGGATTGTGTGAATGATGATATGGTGAAGAGAAGAGAGAACAGAGTGGAAGAGGAAGACATGTTGCACCGACCCCAAATAGAATTGGGAACAGGGCAGGAAAAAGAAGAAGAAGATGTATGTAGGTTTAATGCTTCTGTAAATATTAAATTTCTTTGTAAAATAAGTAAAGTTAGAAAATGTTTTCTAACTTTACTAATTTTATGAAAAAATTCTGATTTAAATCAATTTTATTAACCATGGCCGGTAATTCCTTTATTCATAATTATTTCCCTGTACTGTCTGGTTAGTTAGAAGATAATTTTACCACTTCAGTACTTAGATTTTTAAAACCAATTTGATTGTTTTCAACGTAATCATTCTTCTTAATAGAACTTTACAGTTTAATGTAGTAAGCGACTCTTACTACATTAAACTGTAAAGTTCTATTAAGCGACATTTTATTTATTTATTTAGATATACAAGTTATTTATCAGTATCCTATACAAACAGTCTGTACTATGAAACTATTAGGACAAGCTAAATATATCAACGTGAGGTTTATCAAATTTAGTATATCCCGGTATATGAGGTCGGGCAATGTTTGATTTTATTAATTTATATTTAGTACATTTACGTTGGGACTTTGTTTCTATTAGTGGTTAATTTTAATAAGTCCCGAAGCTTGTTCTCGAGGGCATTTTCTGAAGCCTGTTAGTTGTTAATTAAATATATTTCCTGAGTGACGCTGAAATATTATCTCTACATTGTGAACGGTTTGAATAAACAATAAGTTGTTGAAATATACTCTAATTACTGCTGACTAAGGACTTGTTTTGTAGTAAAATGGTTACGTTTGATAAAATTACAGAAATGTATGGACATTATGTTTTAGTTTCATCTATAGTCTATCCATTTTGATCTGAGACAAAATGTAAACAAACCATAAAAATGGTTCTTTATGATGTCGTTACTCATTGTCGAAAGTTTTTATCAAAAACATACGACTATTTAATATTTTATTATTACAAACATCTTAAATAATGTAAATTAAGTAATTACTTGCCACCTTCAATAATTTTTGGTATTTTTACTTCAATGTTATATTTTTAACGTAATTTTTGATTACTAAATTAATCGTTGCTACTAAAAAAGACCTAAAACGAATAGTATTTTCAAACTTTTATTCTGTGTAAAGAATACTTCCAAAAGAAGATTAACAATCATAACATGTTCATGACACCTTGAATCTACTTTGAATTTAATTGATATATAATATTTAGTATCATTTGGATGATAGCAATGATAGCTTGTTTTTTAAGAACACTTAACATACCTACTTAATCGTAAAACATTACTTCATTACACAAATAAAATAATGTTTATTTTCAATGACGATATTGGTATATTAAGTACGCCTACTCCTTTTAAGTTTTTTTATAAAAAATTAGATCCCATATTATTTTTGTACCAGAATTGGATAAAAAGTTTGAGAACCACAAATTCTTTTTTTACTTTTTGTCTCTGATCAAAATGGATAGAGTATAGCTTGTGTTGGAAGGTAATCTGCGAAATACTATATAAAAACTGTGTTATTCATAAAAAATATTAAAGGCAATAAACCTATTTTAGTTAAAAAGTGATTTGTTACTTTCTTTCTAATTTAGATTTGTGTTTGAAAGAAGATATCAAAAAACTCTATAACTAAAATAGGTTTATTAATACTTTATTATTTTTTATGAATAACGCGGAAAGTTAACAAGAATTAAGTTTATTTCAACATCTTGCAAACTTTAATACGAGCATATCTTTAGACGACAATATACTTGTTTGCTAATCTGCGTTGGGACATCGTGGTGGTGTTATGGCCTGTACTTCTCATGTGTTTCTCCACGTAGGAAGACCTGCGCCCAGGTAGGACATTATACAGGCTGGTGGGGAGACTTGTTTAAGTATACTTTACTAAAATACATAGTCTTCAGCCTATATTCGTCTCACTACTGGGACAGGCCTTCCTCATGGAGAAACACATACGGAGTATGGGCCGTAAAACCACCACGCTGGCCCAATGCGGGTTGGTGGGTAGAAACGGTCACAAATGCTACCGGGACCAACGGCTTAACGTGCCTTCCGAAGCACGGAGAAGCTCGAGATCACAAAGTCTTGGTCACCCATCCACGGCCTGACCATGGCGAAGGTCAAGGTTTTCGACCGAAGCCAAAGGGCACTGACCACTACGCCACCGAGCTCCTCCTCCTCCTCCGAAAATACATAGTGCAATGTATGATTAGGTAAAAAAATACGTGAATCGACACCAATACCCAGCTATTCCTTTCTAATATCGAAACTGATTTCCAAATAGAGATATTCGAGATCTTGAAGAATCACCTAGAAAAAGAAGGAAAATTTATCGTTATGAGGGTCCCAACCGCGTCGGTCGTCCGAAGAAGGGGATGGGAGTAATAAATTTCTCGTTATCAGTCCTAATTGCAACCGAACCGGAATGTGAATTCAAGGCAAATTTGGAGGCGGCAATTAGTCTTTAGAAGCCGAATTGCTGACGATTTGTCGCCAACATCCGTGGGATTCATTATGAATTGTAACGGCTGAACCGTGTACTTAGTTCGTGTACAACTTTTCTTGCTTTATTTTTACTGTTTCCAGGATTTTGGGTCTATTTGCATATCGTTCAAGGCATGTGCCTACTACAGAACCTAACTATTGGCAAAGTTATAGTTTTGTTCAGTTTTACAATACTTTACTTTTTACAAAAGGATTGTCAACTGTTGTAAGGAGAGCTCGGCGGCGTACATACTAGCTCAAATAAGGGTACTAGCACAAAAAGATACGAGAAACTCGAAATCACAGTTTTGGTCCCCCATCAATTGACAGACAATGGCGAAAGGAGCTTTGTTTTCAATATCAAAAAGTGTAAGTATAACCACTGCGCTGAGATTTTCAAAGAATGGAAATTTCAAGATTCCCAAGTCATATAATTAGTGATGACAACTTCTGTTTTTTTTCCAAAGAGTTTCCGCGTCTGTCACTTTAGCTTCGCATTATTTAATGTCGCGAACACCCGGCCACAACTCAGCGTTTGAGTGAGAAATACCCCACGAGAAAAAGTCGCAGCGCTACAAATGACACTAGACGAGCTAATGGTGCTGCTGCGATTAGCGAGGAGCATTGCAAGCCCATCAAGTTTATTTGTTGTCGATTGCTCGGTTTGTATGCTTGTGGCGAGAGCTTGGAATGTATTTTCCAATCTTTTCTTTTCTTCTTTTAAAAGAATACTACTTACCCATCTTTTCCTTGGGGTGTCGTGAAAGACGACTAATGGACTTAGAACTGCACTACCATCCAATAGCTCACAGCGTCGACGGGGTCACCACCTGTCACGCCGAGCACATTTGATGCGCGCTCTATGGCAGTGGGCTTATGCGGTGCTTTTGCCTAATCTCTGATAAACACTTAGGGAATAATTCTTCTAGAGCATAGTGTATTCACCTACAATTTTTAAAAACACTATTCCAAATAGTATTTTTTGGAATGAAGTATAAATTTTAAGTAGGAAGGCCAGTTTGTTGATATATTTATTTTTCTTTCCTATAAAGAACGAAACACTCGAATATGGGCCATACATCCCGATATACACTGATTGCGGACTGATGAATGGGGAATGGTAGCTAAAGCCAAGACTAAAATATTAACATATTCCTTGAAGTACACTGGAATATGGATATCGGAACCAACCTCCGATAAAAGCAGTGGTTAGTAAAAATCACAAGCTTGACTGAAATAAAAATCAAGAAAATTGTCAAAAGAATTGTGTTATTTCTCAGTTGTTCCAAAAAGCATTAAATCCGTATAAAAGTTTAATGTTTAGTCTCTACTTGGATTCAAAAGGCGTCTCTTCTCTCAGAGTCGAGGGGCTGCAGATAGGCAATTTACCACTCAACACGAGTGCGGCATCAGCACTTTGTTGGCACTATTTCAAAATACATCATTTGTTCGAGAAGGGACTGGAATACACAAATATGCAGTAGCAAGTACATAGAGATTATATTGTTGGTTAAATTTTATTTGACTAAAAAAGAAGCGAAGAAATTGGAGTACCACAAACATTTTACGAAGTTACGTGAGGTCGGGGCGCGGACGCAAGGACCATTTTGTGACCATCATGTCTATAGAACTTAAACTGAGTAACTTATACAATTCAGCATATTAAAAGTAACTTATGGTTCAAACAAGCAATGTCTAGTAAAAATTTCAGTTCGTCAAATGGTTCATGTACAATATTTTTTTGTGCCTTCCGAAGAACGGAGGAACTCGAGATCACAAAGTTTCGGTCACCCATTCACGGCCTGACCATGGCGAAGGTAGCTTTGTTTTCGATCGAAAGCCAAAGGTTACTAACCACTACGCCACCGAGCTGCTCATACCATGCATGTTATTTTCACTATTTATACATGTAGGTTTTAATTGCAAATCGCGACTAGAGGCCTATCGTCGGTCATAATTAATATTGTCAAAGACGGAGCAACGCCGGAGGTTAGTAAGAGTTAAAAGGTAGATAATCATTTATTTAATAGGATAAAGTATTACATACATAATGTTGATGGTAATTCAATATTGGAACACATATTCTACCGTTATGCACGGCATAGAAAAATTTGCTTAATGAACATAGTCTCATTAATCAAAAGAGTGTTTGATTGTTTGGAAGACACAGGTCAGTTTCAGGTCTGTGTCGATAAATGATAACCGTTTGTAACATCAGTCCATTGTTCTATTGTTCTCCAACTGAAAGCGCGAGGCACAAGAACTACGACCTCTCTGATGAATGTAAGGCAAGCTTCGATATATTGAAGAGGAGGTTAAGTCTAACACTATAACTAACTTCCAACAATTTATATTAGGAGAGATTTCAAGAATATAGAGCGTACAGTCTCAAGCATTGTAGCAATTTTAGAACTTTGTCAGTTAGGGTGGTTTCAGAGGTAGGCTGGCCATGCGCGTGCGCTTACAGTTACAAGAGATACCTAACATCGTTTCACAGCGATACGTGTGCACGCACGCGCTTTACTTTAATATTTATGGAAATCTCAGCGCTTTTGGCCAGTGTACCTATAAACCTCCCTAAGACATCACTAGTATCTAATGCCACTACAGTAAACATTTTACTAAAAACCTTAAAATGACAAAGTACTAAAGTACATTATTATGAATCTCTGCCTACCATCGGGAAAAAGGGTAGATAGTGTGTACAAAATGACAAAGTTCTAAAATGGGTACATCTTTTCGCTTATGACTGTATTATGACATTTTTAGCATCAGCAAACTTAATTGTGTCCATAAATTACTGAACAGTACCTTATTAGATTCAGGAGTTCTTTGGAGTTAATTTAAGGTGGCAATATTTCAATAAGAATGAGAAATCATTTAGGAGGATTATTGGAGATTATTGCAAAGTTTCTTAACGTCTTCGTAAAAAAGTCCTCATGGTTGGACAGGGACAGCATCAAAACTCAAAACGCTAAAACTCAGTTGATCTCCACTCATTTATCACACACGAATGCTCGCTAAGTAAATCAATTTCACGGCAATATTCTCATAAATCCAAAAGGAATTGGTTCGTGAAAGTCGATTATCGATTTCGGTACACTCGCGGGGATGGAAATATAATCTATCCCCGCTAATTACTCGGAAAGGGATGGATTGTACCCTTTCTAATGATTAATCACAATGCGTTAGAAGCATTCTCCATGACCGCTCATTTGGTGCGCAACAAAAAGTATTAGAAACAAGAACACAACATTCATATAAAGTTACTTCTGTTAATGGGCATTGTCTCATTTTTTTTAATTGTTATAAAATGAAAACCATTTCGAGGGATAAGGTTGCTGATCGTAGCCTATTAGTTAGAATGCGAAAATAATCATGGATTATTAATATTTTAGCCTTTAAATGAATAACCTTCATTTGCCCTTCAAATGACGTCACTGTTGGCTGAATATCAGTAATGTGTTTGCTATGACAGCAATGACAGAAATGACATTTACAAACACAAGTGTCATAAGTCACAAACAACAAATTATAACCTTACATTGTAAGGTAAATATGATTTGTTCTCATTGTTTTAATAAACAAACGTTTAATAATAATGGAATATAGAAAGTGCTTTGTTCCTACCTGTAAGGTAATTATTACCAATGTAAGTTAATGATGAACCAAGAACTAGAACTCATAGCGTCGGCTTCACTTCGTAAAATTGCTCAAGATGCAAGCGAAGACTGTTCAGAATTGAACAAATTACTTGAACAACCTACAAGCAGTAGCAGACCATTTGATTGAAAAGAAAACGTGAGGAAATAGTAATGCCCAGTACTTCTGCGTGTCCTACCATGTCCACAAAGGTAAAGTATATTTTACTGAGAAAAACAATGCTAAAGAAACAGTATAATTAATAGTCGCGAAGATATATTTATATCTCTATATTATTGATAAATAACATTAACGTTTGTTTTACAGATGAATGTTGCAACACAGTATGAAATAAAAATGGTGCATAAGAGCACTAACTATATAAGTAGAAAACGGCTAACTAATATTGCTACAGTGGAAGTGATATCTTCACAAGACACATCATCTGTGACCACTCCTTTGTTTGGATGTACAACAGAGACTGAGGAATCTATCTACAGTGCATGAATCAACTAAGAGTACCTTCCCGTCTAGAAAAATTATGTTAGACACAGTATTTAAGAAACCAAAAATGTATTTAGGATGTTCATGTAGAGAGTTATTAGACGTGTAAGAGAGTATGCTTTATTTAAACCTCGCTATGTAGTGAACTATCTGTTTGTACCATATTTGGACGAAATAGTCATGATAGTAAGTGGACTAATCAATTTCAAGGAGAAATAATAAAAAGTTATTGAGTAAAAAATTTTTTATTAACACACTTTCTTTTTTCTCTTTCTAGATAGAAAATATTTTAAATGATGTTTATTTTTTAACACTATCAAGTAATTCAAAAAATAAATAATAATATGTAGGCTTCATTGTAATCCACCCAAACAATATGGATGTTCTTGGTGGTTTCAAATAAAGGATCAGAAACACAAAATAACCCCTCATTTTTATTACAAGTCATCATTTAACACATGACTTGTGTTCTAATTTATCCGTTATTTCCTCATTTTTCATGTATGTGCTAACAACTTTCTCTGAAGCTATTCTGTACTGTTCACTTCAAGTTTTTGGCTCCTCTTATTTCAGCAAGGTTATGTTGGTTATTTGTAGACATATATTCCAAAATCATAACATTCTCTACTTTCGGCCGATTCCGTGAGTCCGCTTTGACAAAATTATTTCATGACATAGTAGTTTTTTTACGAAATAATAAGAAAACTGTTAATTCGCGTCGCTTGTGGTATTTTTACAGTAAAAAATTAAAGGAATGAGTGACACATGAGTGTTGACATTTGTTTGACGGCATTCTTTTTTCCCTTGAAGCAAAGGTGTTACACAATGTTACGCCAACAGTGACGTCATCGCAACAAAACGATCACGTTTTTTCAAAATTCCGTATAAAAGTTATTACTTTAAAAATAACGAAAATATTGAAATTAGTTTCTCAAATTGATCTATTTTATCCATTTCAACTATAAAAACAGCATGTCGAAAATATTAGACAATCCCCATTGTGTAGCTTTTAGAACCAGTTTCGAAGCCAGACCATGTAATTTATCCGGAAATTAATTATTGCGCACAGTTTCGTAGTTATTTGTAATGACTCAATTTTATACGTGGGGTAATAAACATGATGTTTAAAAAAAGCGCTCCCAAAACCCACAAGTGAAGCGAAATAAAACTTAATTTTAAAAACGATTTGAACCTGGCATTCGTATTGGAAAATATAAACCATTGTGGTTATGTTTTTATTATTCTTATCAAAAGATTCGTCATAATAATACTCGTCCCTAAAAGAATAGGTTCACTAAAAGAATCACCTAATAATAAGGTAATATTTTTAATTAATTTCAGTTCAGATTCCAATTTTATTCAGAATTTCAGTATTTTGTCCTCATTCACAAATTTAAATTTGAATAAGAAATATTTGTTTCTTCATAAATAACGAGCTTCCGATTCGTGTTTGCCTACATTTTAAAGCGCCATAAGACATGCAAATGTTTAACTTTTATTCGATTCGCTTGAAATTCAAATCTGCTTTCGTAGTAAGTATATTACAAAAATAAGACACAAATTCAACACTAGCTGTTGCCCGCGACTTTTTCTGCGGTTGCTATGGTTTTTTAACTATCCCACGGGAACCCTTTAATTTTCCGGAATAAAAAGTATCTAAGATGTTGACCAGGGATATAAGGTATAACCATGCAAAATTTCATTGAAATCGGTCCAGCCATTTCGCAGATTAGCCCGTACAAACAGACGAACGGACAGAAAAAAAAATTACAAAAAGTTTTTTTTTTTCCCTCTTTTTTTATCCACCTGTATTGAGTTTAAGCATTTTTTTCTGTGTACAGACATTCGAACTCTATAATTTCATTATATGTTCCTATAAATTAAATATCTTTACGGCGTACAGAGTAAGGAGTTTGAAGAGTATTGAAGACCCACTTAGGGGTGCGATTTTTTTAGCCACTACAAATTGTCATTTAGATATTAATTTGTAAAATAAACCTATATTAAGCCCTATACTCTCGTCCTAAGCCTATATACGTCCCACTGCCGGGCACAGGCCTTCCTCATGTAGAAACACATGAGGAGTATGGGCCGTAACACCGCCACGCTGGCCCAAAGCGTGTTGGTGGGTAGAAACGGTTGCAATAGCGACCGGGACCAACGGCTTAACGTGCCTTCCGAAGCACGAAGAAGTATTGGTCACCCATCCACGATCTGACGAAGGTAGCTTTGTTTTCGATATCGAAAGCCAAAGCCACTACGCCATCGAGCCTTTTTTTAGAAGATTAATGCATTTACGGATCGCACCTACCGCTGGCTAAACGGTAGGCGTGTGTGGGCCCCTTTATTCTAAACTGTTGGAAACTAAACGAATCACGGAATCTCTATATCTGTCACTTTTTATTGCGGCGAATTAGAGCGAGACGGGACGTGACTTTACGAATCGAATCCGTGAACCGAAAGTTTAGGATAAGGGGGCAGAAACGCCGTCACTGCCCACTAATACTCCCCAATATACTATTACCTAAACACGCGTGTATAACAATTCCCTCTTCGACTCTTACCGCAGTATTTCCGATTAGTTCTGCGGCTGTGGTTGCATTGTGTGAAGTTCTCGCCCGTTTTTGAAATATTCGTCCGTTTTATCAAAAGAATGAGTTAATGCGACTCTGTGCCAGTAGATTTATGAGCTTGAGACAGTAGGTTTTTGTAAGCGAAGAAATATTTAATGCATCTTCTTTTGAAAAGAATATGAGTTAAACTTGTATCGAGTGTTGGGAGAACAACGAAATAAAGTTTGCAAAATTCATTTTCCTCGAGTTGTATTTTGGTGTCATTAGTGTTAGTAGTTTATCTTGTTATCCAGTTGCTGAAATTCGACTGTAATTAATTACGAATGCGCATCTCTGTATTTTTATTCATAACAAATAAATTAACAATATTACAATACGTGATATAATTTGACGGAGATTGCTTTTGCTTCAATGATTTCAATTACTTAAATCTCATAAGTATGCCTGCCCTCGACAGAAAAAAATTCCCACAGATACCATAACGAGTGGTCAACATCAACGAATGATTGTCCTTGACAAGTAAAAATATTGCAGGCAGTGAAATGGAAAATGTTCACGAATTGGTGCGAGTTGACCCGGGCCCACTGCGGGCCGCGTGTGGAGCCTTGCCAGAACCACGGACATAAATAGAAAGTTTACACACGCTTTTCTAGTTAAAAGATACGAGTTTTAAGACTTGAATATCCTGTACAATTTAATGCAATTTTTATTTTTTATGTAAACATCTACATTTGGTACATTTTTTTTAATTATGTTGACAGGCTCGCATACAGCATTTTTTATGGTAAATAGTTACATAACTTTAGGAGGGTTGCAATTCCAGGGGTATTTTTTTTATACCACTAGGGTGGCAAACAAGATGCCCACACAGATGGGCAGTGGTCACCGTAGCCTATAGACGCCTGCAACACCGAGGGCATCACCAGCGCGTTGCCGCCGACCCTTAAAAAACCTTTTCACGCCCTTTTTGAAGGACTCCATGCTGTAGTCTCTTGGGAAAGCCTCACCAAGAAGTTCATTCCACAGCCTAAGCGTACGAGGAAGGATTTTTTTATTAAAAAGCTTTAACAAATGACTCAACAGCTCCTGATGGTAAGCGGTAATAGCTGTATCTCACGAACATTACTGGAAATGCAATTAACCAATAATAATAGGTGAATCAAGGAAGCCTTTGCTATTAAAAAATTCAAGACAGCTAAAGTACTATAGTGTTTTATATCCTATCGGAATTGTATAATAATTTAATTTCATTTCTACTTGTGGTCAAAAAGTTTGGTCACCCATCCATGTCAATCATAGTGAAATTTCCTTCGCTTCCAATTTCTATTTTACCTGCAATTAGTAAAATCTTTGAAAAAATTATATTTAATCAGTTGCTATTACATTTTAACGTAGGCAAATTATTACATGAAAAGCAATTTGGTTTCGCTAAAAATAGATGTACTACGGATGCGGGCGTCGCACTCATCAAACATATATTTGACGCATGGGAGAACAAACAAGATGCAATAGGTATTTTCTGTGATCTTTCAAAAGAGTTTGATTGTGTGGATCACCAAATTTTGTTAGTAAAATTGAAACATTATGGAGCTTCGGAAACTGCTATACGCCTTATACAATCATATCTTACGGATCGAATACAAAAAGATAACATAAATGGTACAAATTCTTCCGGCGTGCCTCTGCATATGGGAGTGCCCCAGGGCTCTATATTGGGCCCCTTATTATTCTTAATATATATTAATGATTTGCCTTACTTTGCTAAAGACCTCTGTGAGATAGTTTTTTTTGCTGATGACACTTCTTTGATTTTCAAAACTGATAGACGCAATAACGTATCTGACGAAGTAAACAATGCTCTCTCGCAAGTCTTGCATTGGTTCAATATTAATAACCTTGCACTTAATTCTAAGAAAACAAAATGTATTAAATTTTGCATGCCTAACGTAAAGCAGATCGATACTCAAATTTGTATAAAGGAGGAACGTATAGAAATAATTAAGTCTACAACTTTTTCTTGGAATTACTGTGGACTCTAAACTGCATTGGGGTCCACATATTACGGCTCTAGCGGGAGGACTAAGTTCAGCTGCGCATGCAGTTAGAAAAATAAGACAGCTCACTGATGTTGAAACGGCGAGATTAGTTTATTTTAGCTATTTTCACAGCGTAATGTCGTATGGTCTATTGTTGTGGGGCTCCACTGCTGACATTCAGACTATCTTTGTACTTCAAAAGAGAGCCATTCGTGCCATATACAACCTTAGACCACGTGACTCGCTCAAGGAATTATTTAAGGAAATTGATATATTAACTGTGGTGTCTCAATACATCTTTGATTGTATTATGTATGTACGTGAACACTGTGATACTTTCCCTAACTGACTGCCATAGCCTCAACACCAGAAAAAATGTTTTATAGGAATCAGCATAAGAATGTATAATAGGCTGCCACAAAGTTTTATTGACTTGCCCCTGCATAAATTTAAGTCAACTGTTAAAAGCTGTTTAATGAAAAAGGGGTATTATAAGATAGGAGATTATTTTATATATAAAAGTTCGTGGCTACTATAATTTGCTCCTCTGCACATACTTATTTTACAATATTTGAAATGTTCTAAATACCTTTTGTTATTATGGCTGTTTAAAAAAGGCTAACTGTTGAGATTCTTGCGGGGACCTCATCTTAACAGGCCATTCACGTCGAAGTGCTAGTAGGAAAAAAATATTGACGTGCAAAAGTATTTCATGTAAAGTTAAAAAACGTTACGTTGAGTTGAGTTAAAAACGTTATGTTGTGTGTTGTGTGCAGAATAAATGATTTCATTTCATTTCATTTCGCTTCAATACCGAAACCAAGGCATACAAATCACTATGCTACCGAGCTCCTCGTGACAGTATTTAAGTGCATTTTATCGACTTTTCCCATCTCAAGTCTAAATGGAATGGGCCGTTATTTTCTAATCTGGGTCGTTGTCTATTTTTAACATCGTCAGCACATAGCTCTGGATATCGTAAAATTTGAATTTATGGAGTGATCAAGAGAGCACGGCAAATATCGAGCTTACCCTTGGGATTATTTTTATCTTCTGGATGTGTTGTAAAAACATGTTTTCTTTATTACCTAAGATGGACATTAAAACTTTTTGTGGGTCTCCAATCGCTCTAATGTAGGTAGGTGTAGGTATTTTAACATCAAAAAAATTACTGCAAGCAATAAAGAATTAAATTGAACCTAAATTATTATTTTGAACTGAATCGAGTTCAAAATAAGATTCCGTGTGTACTAGTTTACTAATAGCGTGCTTGAGCATCCAAATGTCAGCGAAGCAGGACAAAGCACCAGGAAATTACTTTTTCCTGACTCGCACTGTGTATGTGGAACGCCACAGCGAAGTAGGAAAAAGAACGACGAACGAGAAATCTACGAAGAAATCCTACTTCGCTGTAGGATTACAAGGATTACAAGACAATGATAATAATTTATGTGTTTACTTGACCTGGGGTCTAGGTGGCCCACGAAAAGAAGTAAAGAGCTAATGCTCACAGGCCGCACCTTCGCTCTAACCAGGCGAAAAAGGCCGCGCTAGCGCTAGCTTTATTTTGTGTGCATTTACTAGCTTGGGTATATATCTGGTTTAAGTATTTACAGCTTGTTTATATTTACAAGACAATGATAATACATTTATTATGGCACTTTAGTCTAATCTAACAATAAGAAAGACGGAGAGTTTGTTGAAAAGAAAATTTTCAGCAGGTGTTGAGTTGAGTCTCGTCGAAAAAACCAAATCAGTTTTTTATCAGCCAAAGAAGTAGCTTTTTGTTCCTGGAACAGATTGCCATGATTCAGAATAGAACAAAAAAAATCTTTAGTCCAATTTGATGCAAGCGAGCTGGGACGGACGAGGCACTACTCATTCAAGAGGCCGCGGGAATCGCGGGTTCGATCCCACCTCCTGTACCACTGAGATTGAATGAAACTTATGTATACTTTGTGTTGTTTTGTGAATATCGCTTGCTTCATATTGTGCCCGGTGCATGGCAACAGGCTCGCCACCTGTTCCATGGGAACATATCTGGCGAAATATGTTTAACACCTCTTCGGGAAAGAGGCGTAATGATATGTTTTGTTATGTTATGCGACTTATGCTGGTCTTTACATTATAGTATAAGAATGTCGTGTATTTATTAATGATCAAAGCACACGCGTGTCATATGACATTTTTCAGCACATTTTCGATTTTTGATAATAAATTACAACATGTAATGTTTGACGACCACCTCCGTGGTGGAGTAGTCTGTACGCCGGTCTCAAGGGGTCGCCATCTCGAGAGGTTCTGGGTTCGATCCCCGGTGGGGGCAAATGTTTGTGTGATGAATACAGGCATTTATTCTTCAGTATTGGATGTTTATATATGTATTGTATAATTTCTGAGTATTCATATGTATGTATCTATTATATATCTAGTATCCGTAACACAAGCAGCATTTGTTGCTTAAAATAGGGTAAGTTTATTAGTGTGAATGTCTGACGATATTTATTTATTATAACTATTTATTAATGTAAATTAGAACTAAATTTAACCTAGTTAAAAGGAAAAACACAAACATGGGTTGTATTAATTACAGTCACAGCCGAAATTCTTTGTTTTTTGGGATTTTAGTCTGGCTTTTACAAAATATATATGAGTATCAAATAAACCTCTAACACCAGTTATAAAAGAATTAGACATAAATAACTTTTACAGGCCCATGTTCATTACGAATACGTTAAGCCAGTGCTGCCAACATTGCGGCATTTAACGAGAATTGTAGAATAAATCTCCATTCCGGACATGGCTATGAAAAATGTTTATTTAATTAAGGCTATTAAAAAGAAACTGGAAAGATTGCTTCGGTTGTGTGAACTGTGTTGGTGATATTTGGCCGGCAGCCATGGGAAAAGCTACTCTGGGAGTAGAAAATTCGTATTCTTTTCGTTGATCGAAGTTTTCAGATAAATTCGACTTCTATTCAGAATGTGTGAAACACAGAGATATCTAGACGGCCGGGAGATTGCATTCGACGACACGTTTGCCTGAGCCGATTACCCGATATGAGATTTGGACGAAATTGAATTTCGCAGTCTTTCGCGATCATTCCGCAGCCTGAAGTCGGCGCTTCGGAATTAAATAATTAAAAAATATGATGCTATGGTGTATGTATGTATGTTATACGTTCACTTATACAGTTTATACTTGTATAAGTGAACGTACAACAATTTTTAATTCAAACTTATCGATGTATTTAAGAACTAGCGATCCCGCACCGGCTGCGCACGAGTGCAATAATATATTATTACACATATAAATCTTCCCCTTGAATCGTACTATCTATTAAAATAACCTCATTGAAATCTGTTGGAGAGTTCTGAAGATCTAAGCATACTTACATACGGACAGATAGACAAACAAACAGCTTGCATGGTAAAATTTTTGAAAAGAAAAGATAGGTCTAAAGGAATTCCACGATTTTTCAGAGAAACCATGTTGTGATGGCGTACCTTTTTATCATGCTCATATTATTTTACTGCTGCATGAAAGATTGGACACGAACCTTAAAAAATATTTATTACGCGAAGAAATAATAAATGTTATTTCGTCATAAGTGTAACTACTTGTTACCTAAATGATTAAATAAAGAATTTCATTTGCTATATTTCTGTAGTTATCGGCGATAAAAATATTAAAAAGGATGTTCATCCAGTTACAATAACTTTGGATTAGTATGGATATGGTTGATCTGTTGTGCATTGTACAAAGCTCGAAATCTAGCATAGAACCCGAACACAGTATCTGCGACCAGTTTGAGTGATTTGGCTAACTTTGCTCATAAATAAACCATAGTCCGATTCGGATACCTTTGAATGAATTTGGTGATAGATTTATGCGGTTTGTGCAGATCCGCTCTTGGAGAGTTATTGCTTATTTTTTACTTATTCTCATCCATCTAGGATGAGAATAAGTAGAAAATAAGCAAATAAGCCTTCTTCTGTATTTAAACCGTCCATTATCATGTCAGTTAGTGCAATAAATTTAAATTTATTTATTTAAAAGTGTTGCATTAGTATTATACCTCAAGATGTTAGGCGTGCATAACTATGTTAGAAACTTTAAAATTACATTTGATATTAATAAAAAGTAAATATCCAGTTTAAAATCAATTCAACAACATTACGGAAACATCTTTAACTCTGAAACTAAAAAGGCGTCTTTTAGGCAAAATAATATATTAAGGCAATAATTAAACACGAAATCACACATTTACATCTCACTTCCCAGTCGTCATCCGTCACCGTCTGTCCGCGTCAGTTTAGTCCATGGTTGCTCGGCCAGCTACTAAAAAGTCCGTAACAAACTCGTTTCTGATATAATGATAACAACCATTCTTTTAACTCACAAGAAATATGTCGCTGATATCTGTATACAACGCGGTTAAAAACAAATGCCTGTAAAGTGTAGGGCAATAGCCTTGGCGAAGTCGGAAGAAGGATAATCCAAAGTACACTCGAAAATTCGCGAGTGGAAAACTGTGTAGCAAAATCCGAGCTCAAATTTTGCATCAACAAAATTTAGCTTCATGCTTAAGGTTAAACGTTGCTTTTATGTACGGAAATGCACCACATCCCCTTAATAATGGTAAGCTGCCAAGCGATAAGAATAAATAAACAACCTGAAAAAAATTCCCTTCGCGCGCTTGCGTTCCCGAAAATTGCTCGGATTTCGCCTGACCATAGCGCTGATCTCTTAAAATATTATCCGCATTCCTTATAACTTTTAATTAAGCTTTCGTACCGATATAGAAAAGCTAAGTGGAAAATTTGGTTGAAGCATCGTATTTGGAATCAATAAATTTAAAGAATCATAATAGAATAGTACCTACTATTAAAAATATAATTTAAAATTGATTAACTGAACTTTGAACACAGGTAAGATGGTTGTGATTGAACCGTGATTGAACCGATTGAGGTTACTAAAAACTTCAGTAATTCTAAAATTTTACAAAGTTGTTGTGTATCACCTTATTGAAATCATGTGCAGGTAAAATTACCTGCTTTACAATTCCAACAAATATATTGAAGCCCACACAGAGAAAGCAGATATAGCATATTATTAACACGCAGGTATTAGTTAAAATGGTACCACCACCATGTTATTGCTTTTAGCAGCTGAATGCAGACTCTGCCCCAATGTTCGAAAAGAAGAGGTAGATTTTTTTTTTTAATTTATTTCCACATACAAATTAAAATACATTCCAAAATTTTCTTTTTCCCCACATGAAAACCTTTATGATTTATCTGTGTGGGGAGTCACTCTCATACAGTTCATACGAGATAACGTCCGTAACGTCGTTCTTCGTTCGTTCTTACGTTCTTAGATAATCGTATAAAGTAGCCAACAGCAAGGATCTTGTTATGTATAGTAAAATGATTATCCTAAAGCAGGAGGTAATGTTTGTGGGATTTAATACAGAACCTCTCATTTCCCAAATCGTCTTTAAGATCCATTTAAGACAGGACGTTTTTTCAAAGCGATAATAAGGTTTTCGGACTGTAGGCTAATTACCCAGCTTTGTTTGTATAAATGACTAGGCTTTTTCTTAAACCTTATCTTTTATATAACCTGAAAAGAATAAAGACTTTGTACAGAAACAGATTATTCTTTCTGCAAAGAATATTTTCGTTTTCAACACATTACATGCCCGTGTATCTTGTTAGTTAGGGTAGCGAAAGGTTCAAAATAACGGCCACGAAACGACCATTTTTTACGCGCTCTCTAGATTTTCACTTTAATCACCGAATTTAAACAAAACATAAATAAGTACAGTAAGAGGAGCTCGGTAGCGTAGTGGTTAGTATGCTTTGGCTTTCTATTGAAAAAAAAGCTTCCTTCGCCATGGTCAGGCCTTGGATGGGTGACCAAAACTTTGTGATCTCCTCCGTGCTTCTCCTCCGGAAGACACGATAAGACGTTGGTCCCGGTCGCTATTGCGACAGTTTCTACCCACCACCCCGCATTGGGCCAGCGTGGTGGTGTTACGGTTCGTACTCCTCATGTGTTTGTCCATGAGGAAGGCCTTTGCCCAGCAGTGGGAAGTGTATAGGCTGAGGACAACAAGTACAGTTTGTTCTGAATGGAGTCATGTAGTAGCGGCTCGTTAAAAGAACACTACCAAAGCATCTCTTCCCTTGGGTGTCTTAAAAGACGACTAATGGACTAAGAACTGCACAACCATCCAATAGCTTATAGCGGCGACGGGCTCACCACCTGTCACGCTGAGTGCAGTCACCGCTTGGTGAAGCGCGGGCTATGGCAGTGGACTGCTTTTGCGGTGCTTTGGCCTAGTCTCTAACTAACCCTTAGGGGATAATAGTCGTGATTATATGTATGTATGTATGTTTTTCTGATTATCAAAGAAGTTCCTTTCTTTGCTTGTTTCTATAGAATTTGTTCAAATATTGTGTTTAAAAATGATATTTTTCAAGTAAACGCGGCCTTATCCGAGTTGCACATGTTGTTCGCAATATGTATTAAAGGTGCTATACTTGAGAACATTTTCGACCACAACGAAACCTGGATATCAGCCAAGTTAAAGCTGAAAGTTTACGAAGTAGATTTTAGGCCATTTTATGTTCGTTTTAGAAGATATTCAGTATAAATAATTATTAAGGTTTCCTAAAATAATAGGTCTTTAACTATGAAATTGCCGATTTTTTTTACTCTTAGTATTTTGTCTGAAACTATTAAGTTTCAGAGTATTCTTAAAAAATAATTACCTCATCTAAAAAAAGATTATATTTTTGAGCTCTTTTGATTTGTTTTGATAATTTGTTGTAAGTTTAATTGTGTTAAAATTGGACAACTCTTTTTAAGTGCCTCCCGAATACATCATTTTATTTGCTTTTACTTAAAAACGAGAAATAGTTTTTATGAAGTGTGATATCACACATTTATTGCTAAAGCTTCTCTAATGATACATGCCAAATATTATTATCTTTGGATTTGTCGTTGTGAAGAAAACTGAAAAAAATTTAGTATGGAAAATCCAGAGTTCCCCAAAATCTCCATACAAAACGGCAATTTCATAGATAAAGACCTATTACTTATATTTAAGGAAATAAAAAAGAAAAAAGAAAAGAGCGTGTTCCCACTTCAAATGCCGGCAATGCACTTATGACTCTTTTGGTGTTGCGGGTGTGCGTGGGCGGCGTTAATTGCTTACCATCGGGTGATCCGTCTTCTCATTTGCTCCCTATCCCATAAAAAAATATTTCCACTCACACCAATTAGTCCAGCCCAAAATAAGCACTCTTGTGTAATGGGATCGTTGTATTACAAAACTTAGTTACGTAAGTATATTTGAATAGAAACGACTGAATGTAATATAATAAGCAGCACATAAAATATTCCATTTATTTTTTTACAAACATGAAAATGTCAAGAGTAGAAGAAAAATATTAACGTTAAGCAACAAATTGACGGTGTCTGGACGATGATATGATGACACGATACGAAGATATGTTGACAGCCATCCTATAAGAGTTCTAGTATTATCTTTGTAAGTAAAATATCATACACATCTTACTTTATGAAAATTCGTGATATTTAAACTTTTGTCGTTAGCTGGTAATGATGGAAGTTTTTGATTGTTATGAACTTAATATTTTGCACTCAAAAAAAATTATTTTGTTATACGACAAAGAAAATACATTCACATATTAAGCATTATTTTGTCCCCAATTCTATGGGGGTTAAATAGAAGTATGCTTAACAGATATGCATCAATATTAGCAAACCTATCAAAGCAATTTTTTTCAACTCTCTCTGTTTAAAAAAATATCTTAGTCTATTTTTATTACTCCTAAGATGCATAGAAGCATGGATTTCCCTACCTTTCCCATAACCATTTTTCGCTTCTACAAGATTGGTTAATTAAAAAGAGGCGTAAAAAGGAGTCTTACGGAAAAGCAAGGTGAAGGCGTGTTTTTTTTTTAGTGTCCCGTATATGAACTTGCATCTGAAGGATAGAAAAGCAAGGAATGGTAATTATTGCCGACACGTTCTACGTGTTGTTATATCTAAGCTTCACTCAAATTTGTAATAACATAAGTTGTGGTCGCATATTTATTCGAAATCCAGCAGTTTGTTATTCTTACTACTTGTATCCACAATACACCGGCGCGTTATTGTCGCGAGATATTCCTTTCGCGTTTGGTACATTTTCCATAGAAATAGTGTAAGCCCTCCCTTTGTCGTGAGAGAAAAGTTCCAGTATAATGGAAGGTTATTGTATAGAATTTCCTTTAACAATTTTGTTTGTCACAACTATCGGTGAAATTACAGTTCAACTATTTTAAAACTTTAAAAAAACCTTTTTCTTGCAATGTACAAAATATTTTTTTTTTGCTGATATTTCTTCCTAAATGTGCTATTAATTTTTATATAAGTCTATAAATACATACCTAACATAACGCAGACAGTTACAAGTAAATAACACTCCTAATGCACCTACCCAGTCAAAATAGAATGTATTATAAAGCTGTAGAATAAAACAGCCACAAGAACTACAAGACTCAGATATGAAAAAAAAAACATGTTCGCAGCTGCTCTTATGCGACGAAATTCAAGCGGTGGCTAAAAGCGGTTCAAATTAAAAAACTTCGTTGGACAAAAGCGCAAAGTGAGGACAAAACAATAGCTGTGCGGTTAAAGGACTTTATCGTGTTAAAATATACTGATTAAACAGGATAGTACTGGAAACGGGAGCAATCAGGACTAACCCAAACGAATAGTCCGTTTGTTCATCGTTTGGTCGATGCGCGTCATAAATTGAAATAAATCATATTTCTGCTTTATTAAGTACGTACTTCTATGTCTGCGGCGTCGCTCGCGTGGAATTTGTATTACCGATCCCTAGGGAATGGTGCGTTTTCCCGGATAAACCCTATGCTCTATTTTGCAGCTTTACATGCAAATAATGAAGTCAGCTTCATTTATTTTAAGGCAAATTTTTAATAAATTAACACATAAGACTATTTGGTGAGAAGCCTCTTAGTTAAGGTCTTTAAAACTACGTTCATATTCCGTCAAATAAGCTCGGGTTCTTAATGAAAAAGGTCGAAAGCCCAAATTGTGACACATGTTGCACAAATTTTGAGCAACATTTGCTGACGGAGTGTGTCCGTTATCGACAGGCCAGGGAGGTTCTGTTGGCGAGTTTCTGATTGAACAGACAAGATGTAGGATACATTAATAAAATACTCTTGTATCCTAATTTACCGGAGGCAGAGAAGCTGTTCAGACTGGTGCTCGCCAGCTCCGCTACCCAGACTTCATAGTATGTAAGTTGTTTTAATGTTTGTGACAAAATTAAGGTAAGGGTACAATGGAACTGACATCTATTGAACGTAAAAGTTCCTTTATTAAAATAAGATTAAAAAAACTACGTTCAACAACGCTGGACGTTGTGTAAAAGATATTTTGAAAAAAAAGGCTAAATGATAAATGAATCTAATTTTGGTCGTAAGATAAGCAACAAATTTATGGCCCATTTATTTTCTCAGTAGACAAATCTTGTTATCCAAACAATCGAACCCAATCGTAATTTGATTTTTACGGTATCACATTCAAATAAAAAATATCTTCCACAGATTTGGTGACGGCATAATAATTTGTTACGCACTAGACGTATTTTTGCCGGGATCAGTATTACTTTATTATCTTCGTGAATCTGGCAGCGCAGCCAGGCGAAACATTATTGGGCAAGGAGAAAAATTCTTTTTTGTCTACGTTTAGGCATATTTAAGCTTTTTAGAATCACACTTTCGTAAATTTTATATACTTTAGGGGACAGCTGACGATTACGCCATGCTTAGAGTCAGACGTGTTAGAATTAAAAAACAATTTAATGATAATGAAAACGGCCTCTTTAAACATTGTCAAGTCATACCAGTTCACACTAAAGTACAGTTTTATTACTAAAAGAACATTTATTCAACGTGTCTATAAAAAATATTAATATTTAATGAAAACGTTCCTATTCAATCGAAGCAGCAGCAATTATGTAATGAAATACAATAAAACTTAAACATTAAAAATATTAGCAATACCTCAGTGCTACTGTTTTTAGGAGCTAATAATTTTTAGTAGTTTTAATAAAAATAAGTATGTAGCTTCTGAGCTTTACTTATTTTATTTCAATAAAGGCAATTTTACGCATATTTAAAATTACTCTTGCAGTGTTCACAATCCATACTAATATTATAAATACGAAAGTAACTCTCTGTCTGTCTATGGGACTTTTTTTACGTCAAAACTACTGAACCGATTTCATTTAAATTTGGCACACAGATACTCTAGAGTCCTTTAATTGATCCGATAATAAAAGGTTTTATTAATATCAAAGAGTAAAAGTAATAAAAACTCGTAACATCGTTTAGTTCGTCCCTAATGCAGGCTAAAATTAATTCTGGCACAAAGTAAAATCGTAAAACAAAGTAAAATTCAAATTAGTAGAAGAGCGATATAAAGTGGTGACAGTAAAGCGATTCGCCTCTCGCCGATAACATGACGAGTGACGGCGGCGGAGCACGCGAGCTTCTATAGAACTGTATCTATTGAGTTCGTTTGCTTTACAAAAAAATCTATAGAAACTTGGGCACAATTTAATCAGGGATTGCGAATGATTAAAACAGTGACTACGATTTTATGCTTAGGTACTTTTTGATAGTTTTTTTTACTAATTACAGTTTGCTGTTGAATTACTGTGTTTGTCTACGTGTTGGCTTGTATATTGCCACTTGACATGAATAGAATTTTTAAAACATACGCTTAACTAGTATTTTACTACTAGAGTGTAGATTAATTGAGTATGTAGCCAAAGGCAAAAGCTACAACTATATTGTAAGTAATAGTTTAGTAATAGCGAGTGGGAGAGCGTGATGGTGGACACAGAAGCCAATTGAAGGTAACAGGGATTTAATAATAATAAGAATATACAAGAACGACAGAACAAAACAGTGATAAAAAGAAGAGCAATGCAACGATAGGAGAACACACGCTGTTGAAGAAGAAGACATGTCAAGAAGTATTAAATTATAAAGAACAAAGTTCAAAGCCCGTGCCGTGGAGTCTTAGTGTGACATCAAAAGTAGTGGTAACCCTATTTTTAAACCGCACGTATCAATATAAAACTGTCTGGCGTTTGTTCTCGACATTCACAGGCCAATAAAGTACCATGCACCACCGATGCATTTGCCATATCTTCATACGGATATAGCTCGAGTTAAACGGCGACTTGTCTGATGACCTTCGCTTGGAGTATGTGTATGTGTCGTTTGAAATTACTGCGACTTCCATTTGGGGTTCTATTTCTAGCCAGTATCTATTGTAGTTATAGTTTGTTAGTAGGTATTTCTTATCAAAAAAAAGTAACAATGGTTGGCTGACCAAATTTTGTGATGGAGATTATTGATGTGCGTGTGCTTGTCTGTGTGCGCGTGTGTGTGTTTTTTGTATTTTTTGTCTCTACTATTTACAATGTCCTTAGGTATTTGATTGATTTTATTACGGTAAATAGTGGGTAATTAATAATATAAATTAGGAAGTTCTCTATGATCTCAGTGATGGAAAATTTAAAGGAAATAAACTGATAATGTCATAAATTCATTCGACCCCTAAACGTATAGTAAGTATGAACAGAAAACGGTTTCCCCGCTTTATGGCTCGTGAAAATAATGTGAGCTACCCCATATCACAACCGAGATCTCATAAAAGGAGTATTAAATCGCGAACATGGATTCTGAATTGCGATATTATTCGTGGTTTGTATTAATTAAATGAAGCTAGCTTTGCCTCTTTGATGGAAAGATTTGCTTGGAGATTGTGCTAGAAAAATGTTTAATCAGTGTTATTATTAGAAAGGTACAGGCGTGTTCGGGGAATCGTTTTGATACGCCTGAAACACAATTATTTCCATGAGGAAAAATTTTCATATCCTATATTTACTTTCTATGAAAATGTAGTTCTTAAAACTGTCCTAATTTGCCCTTAACGTGATCGTAAACGAACAAATTTACGCCTGAGTGCGACCTGAATCAGTTGAAGACCATAAAACACTTGAAAAGAGATTAGTTTACAATCTGATTTTGTTAAAATATGCCAGTTAGTTTATTCTGAACTGTGGGTTCACGGATTCGATTCGGAAAGTGACGTCTGTTTCGCTCAATAAAAGGAGACGGTATAGAGCTCCGTTCATTCGTTTGTTACCGATAGTTGAGCCTGCTGTTGAGTTGCGAAGCCTGGGATGAATATTTCATTATTTTGGTTATTGGTATGATTACTATAGAAAATTATTACAATGGTTTTGTATTATGATAATAATTTAAATAAGTAAGATTAAACGTTAATTGAATCCTTTTGTCTTTGTAGGCATCATGACAGTAACACTACAAATACTGTATGAATTTTATATAAACTTTTCAAGCTGTTAGCTATTAGTTGATGAAATCAGTAAAATTAAAGGATAATATTTCAAAGATAAATAATGAGCAACTTATTATAGAGTTTATGACATTATCATGTATTTTACTTTGACAAAGATGGTATAATTTTACGTGCCTTTTTGGGAGTATTATTGTTCCTTTTATTACCACAGTAATGTAATATCACAATTATGACTACAAATGGAAATCGCAGTGACTCGAAGCGCCCATATTGTTTATGGGTTTTGTTTTCTATAGAGGTGCTCGTTGCATGGTTTATGTGTCAATAAAAGTTAGGGATAAGGAGTGTAGAATGATATATAATGTCTCAAGTTCTCCTTTCAGCGCACAGGGATTCACATAACTTTCTTTCTCGTTCCGAGATATAAATTCTCAGATTTCAGTAAAATTTAATATCGCTTGCATTTAATAATTTATTTCTAAGGGCGTCTTGCAGGAAATTTAAAACCCGATTTTGTCTTTTTTGACATTTTAGCCATACTAGAACTGACAAAAAATTGCCTAAGACATATTTTACGCTTTACGCTTATTTTTCCTGCTTTCTTACGCCATTACAGTTTGAAGTTCATTATGTAGAAACGTATTTCTGTCAGTAAAGGTGCTAAAAATTCTTAATTGTCTAAGGGCGAATTCGACCAAATTGAGATTAGTAACACGGGAATAGTAATATCAAACTGACCTGAAACGATTGGTCGAATCTGCCTTGTGTCAAACGAAACATTGACACATTCGTGCGCGAAAAACTGAGTACTCCATTAAAATAATATTACTCGCGTGTCACCAAACATGAAAAAACTAGGATAGCTAATCGGCTCCGCCTTTAGGGTAGATTCGACCAATCGTGTGAACTCAGATTGGTATTACTATTCCCGTGTTACTAATCTCAATTTGGTCGAATTCGCCCTAAATGGTCTAACGGTAATAAATTGAGGTGAGTGATATGTAAGTCTTACAGGTTATCAATTAGTAAAACGGGGTTTCATCACCCGCTATGCTCTACAGGCTAAGTGATCTCTTAGCATCAAACCTTACAAATTTCCCTCGCCTCCGAATTCTTAGAAATTGTCCCAATAACGCTGACACGCGGAGTTTGTAGATCTCACAAAGCATTTTTTATCGCTCGTGCTTGATAATAACATGTCAGAGTGTAGCTTTTTACCAACCTGGCTACTCTTTATGGGTTTCCCGTCAAAATAGGCTGCTAACAATCTCGCAAATGTACAGAATAAACCAATAAGTTAAACACTCAAACAATGGCGTTCAAGCAGATTATGTTGAATTTAACCCCAAATTTATTACACTCTGTGTCAAAACCAAATAAAGTTAATGTTAAAGGGCGTAAACCGCTCAAAATAATAGGTTGGGAAAAACTCTTTTCATATCCCCATCTATACATAATAATTTAATAAAACTGTAGAGGTCGAATGCCTGTACAATCGAAGAAATAGATTTCCGACCCACCATAATGTCATTTTTCCGTAGCATTTAAATGCAAGCAAAATTCAAATGTATACAGGTTTCCTTGGAAACGTACGTAAAAACGTCCTAAGTGCAATAGACAGCGGTGTAGGTTTCTTCCGAATTCTTTAAGTAGAGAAAACTCAGCAGAGATGCGAATGTTGCGATGTATGTGTGGAGTCACAAGAATGGACAAGATCAGGAAAGAGTATATTATAAGAAGTTTGAAAGTAGCGCTAGTAACAGAAAAGATAAGGAGCAATAGGTTAGCGTGGTATGGACATGTGATGAGGAGGGATGAATGTCATATTACAAGAAGGATGCTGAGCATGGATGTGGACGGACCTAGAGTGAGAGGAAGACCAAAGAAGCGATGGATTGAATGCGTGAAGAATGATATGAGGATAAAAGAGTTGCATGCTGAGCTGACCAGTGACAGAGGAGAATGGAAGAAGAAGACATGTTGTGCTGACCCCTCCTTGAGTGGGAAAAGGGCAAGAAGAAGAAGAAGATGGCTGTCAGAACTACTTGTCGCACCTTTTTGGAAAAAAATCCAAAGTTTATACAGCACCGAGATTATGTCACTACCTAAAAGAAGGCAACAAGTTATCGAACAAAATGGTACATACATATATTATTATCATTCAATGTAAATAAGCTTTTAAAAAATAGCCTAGAACTTGTCTATAAAATACGAAAATCTTGTCCTTTTAACAAACATATTTTAACACCTTGCAATATTTTTATACGTCCCACTGCTGGGCATAGGCCTTCCTAATAGAAAACACATGAGGAGTATGGGGCGTAACACCACCACGCTGGCCCAATGCGGGTTGGTGGGTAGAAACAGTTGCAATAGCGACTGGGACCAACGGCTGAACGTGCCATCTTAAGGAGGAGATCGAGATCACAAAGTTTTGGTCACCCATCCAAGGCCTCACCATAACGGAGGTAGTTATGTTTTGGATATCGAAAGCCAAAGCGCACTTACCACTGCGCCACCGAGCTTCTCAGATTGTTATTTCAAGTGAATGTTCTTCACAATATTTCAGTCGGGTTAAAGAAAAAGTGTTTGCAAGTTCTTCAATAAAATTGTATATTGGACGAGTGAAAGGTACCTGTTTTGTGCATTCACATCAATATCCGCCTACATGAGCGGTCGGAGTGGTGCCACTACAGTTTCGGTATAAGATTACTTTTATTTTACGGTTACTTTTGTGAGATTTATTCTTCTTATAAAGTTGGCAAGACTGTGTGCATTTCATCAAAATATATTAATTTTTTTTTTTAAATACACCAGTTTAACCATCACACCAAAATGGAGTATACCTCTGTTGCCTGTCTTCTCGGGGACAGTTAACTTTGTTTTTTTTAATGAAATACTGTTTATTTCATTTACAAACTCTTTCCTTACAATATTGTGTGGTAACATTCCTGGTTCCTGGTAATTAGGAAGTTACCGCTCTTCCATTTCACTATCTTGTTAATATTTTTTGGTAGCACCCTCGTTTCTTGATATCTATGAGACCTTTTATATCAAGGAACGAGACTGTACTGTTTGAGGTAGGCTATATTTCATTATAATTCTGTTCGTCCGTCCGTCTCTCGCTCTCGTTCGTCCGTCTTCAGCCTATACACAGACATCAACAGAATCTATTTTGAGAGACTTCCCGCCAAATTTGATGTCAAAATAACCACAATACGACACTTTCAAACACATAGTACCTTATACCACAGTAAGACATTGGCATTTTGGTATTAAGTGTGAACTATCGATGTAGACGAGTTATTAATATTAATGATGGCAACACTGATTATCAGATTTTATTAGATTTTTATTTTATTTTAATGACAATTCATAGTTTTTTAAATGAAGAAATAAAAATTTTGTCATTTCCTACGATGTTTAAAAAAACAAATAAAAAATATATAAATTTATTTTTTATTTAGGACCTTTAAATTGCCTATAATTCTTTCATTTAAGTAGGAAATTCTTCATAGATATTAAGATATTTGATTTTATATAAATATCTATAGATTTTGTTGATGTGTCTCACTGCTGGGCACAGGCATTCTTCACGAAGAAAAAAATGATGAGTATGGGCCGTAACACCACCACGCTGACCCAATGCGGGTTGGTGGGTAGGAACGGTTGCAATAGTGACCAGTAGCAACGGCTTAACGTGTCTTTCGAAGCACGGAAGAGTTCAAGATCGTAATGTTTTGGACATCTATCCAAGGCCTGACCATGGTGAAGGTATCTTTGTTTCAGATATCGAAAGCCAAAGCGTCTTAATCACGACGCCACGAACTTCTGATAATTCTCTACAATACACAACAAAGAATTAGTATAGCTTCATAGAAAAATATCCCAGATATGTATTTACTTTCATTAATAAAAATGTCTCTTATACTGTTCTCAATGAAATCAACAGAGGTATATAAATATAAACCAAATGTCGTATATGTAAATAATAATGGGAACATTTCAATGTCGTGTGTTATTCTTGTATTCCCAATTGGAATCGTAGAAATATAAAATTCTATGTCTCGTGCCCCAGTGGATCGACCAAATTATGAAAATATTCATAGCCACGCACACTGAATTTACATTTACGTCGTCGAAGCTTGATGTTTCGGTTAGCTTACTGTTTACATCAACAGTTTCATATGAATATCACTCCTTATTTTCTTCTTAAAGGAAAACGTAAGGCTTATTTTCGGAATTTATATTAAAGTGATAAATAACGTTAGAAATAATACTATTGGGTCCTTACCATTGAAATTGGCGTTTTTATTCTGTCTTAGCAATTTGTCCGTAACTATTAAGTTTCAGAACATTCTTATAAAATAATTGCCTCTTCTAAAAATAGACCACATATTTGAGCTCGTATAATTTAATTTGATAATTTTTTGTAAGTTTAATTGTGTTAAAATTAGACACAAAGACAATCATTTTTAACTGCCTCCCGAATACATCATTTGATTTGCATTAACATAAAAACGATGAATAATTTTTATCAAGCGTGTTCACACACATATTGCTAAAGCTTGTCTAATGATACATGCCAAATATTATTATCTCTGGATTTGTCGTTGTGAAGAAAACTGATAAAATGTTAGTATGTAAAATGCAGACAACCCCAAAATCTCCATACAAAACACCAATTTCATAGGTAAGGACCTAATATAATACAAATTTACTCATTTAAATCATGAATTTATACGAAACCTAAACGGCTTACGGTCGCACGTCATTTAACCTAATGTTCATTATCGAATTTAAAAATCGTCTTTATGAGTATTGAAATAAGTGTTTTTTAATTTTTCTAAGTAACCATTAAAGTTAACGAAAGACTGAGTGCGGCAGTGAGTCAGATTCAAATTGGCAAAATTAAGGGTTCTTAAGTTAAATATCTTTGTTTAGGCAAAGAATGAGATGTAAGCTGCTTATCCTTTGAAGTATTGCGTCGTTTCTTCTTAAATTTACAAAGCTTTACATCCATCTACGAGTATACTATACTCGGAATACATATTATAAAGTTGAAGAGGTTGTTTGTTGGTTGAACGCGCTAATCTCTGGAACAGTAGTTCCAAGTAGTATTTTTTTTTTAAATCTTTCAGTGTTAGATAGCCCATTTATTATGAAAAGCTATAAGCTATATAATATCACAAAGTAACTATTCCATGTGGACGAATTCGCGGGTAAAGCTAGTTTTAATAAAAAATATTTTCCGCAATGGAAAGTAGGTAAAGTTAAACGTATTATAATTAAAACGTAAAGCCTTAAAGTAGATTAGGTACGTCGATCCTAATTAATAGTGTTTTTTTTGCACCGTGAGTGACTTACCGGCTTAGCTGGCCACAAAAAATAGTAGTGAGTATGAATAATTATTTAAGTATCAACAAATGATTCACAAAGAAGATTCACAAAAGAAGCAGACACCTGGGGAAACACACCCTTGACCCAGATGAAATAAAAACAAACCAAACTGGGAACATCTTATCTTTCTTAGACAGTGCCCAGTTGATGGAGCTACTGTAGGGCCTAAATAGAACTTACATAGGAGGCTGGTCACAATAGATCTTATTAGGTCGCAGTGATGCGAAACAGCCCTGACTACCACATAGTTTATTTTCATGTTTTAGAATAGTTGTTAAATTAAGTTTCTCTAATTCTTATCAATGGGCAATCAGAATACTCAACTTGATAACTAATCAAGATAAGTTTTTCTCTCATTCTATACGAGTTATAACTTTCCGGAGACACACAGTAATGGAGAGCATTGAGCTAAAGGAATCCAAAGAGCAGAGAGGCACTCAGCCGCCTCTTCACCCCTCCTGAACCCTCGGGAGCCGGCTGCACTTACTTTGGTGCTTTCTTTTGATGGAAGTCTACACAGATTACTTACTAAAACGGGTTATTTGCTTATGTACCTAGACAGTTTTAATAATTTTTATAGGGGAAGTATTTTAGGAAAGTAACTAGTTGGTTTTAAATTTTGTAGGTAAAGAAAAAGCTTGTTGGCATATAGTGATTAGTACGTTTTGACTTTCGATACCGAAAATAAAGCTACCTTCGCCATGGTCAGGCCTTGGATAGGTGACCAAATTTTGTGATCTCGAACTCCTCCATGCTTCAGAAGGCTCGTTAGGCCGTTGGTCCCGGTCGCTATTGAAACCATTTCTACCAAGCAACAACACATTGGGCCAGCGTGGTGGTGTTACGACCCATACTCCTCATGTGTTTTTTTCCATAAGGAAGGTCTGTTCAGCTGTGAAAAGCCCCAAAAATTAAGGTTTCGCTATTTCTTCACATTTTTGTAGATGATTTTAATAATAGGTCAACGAACTCTGTCTGGAAGTAACTGTAAGCTACAATTATATTTTAAAGAAACGTCATATTCTGTAAAAAAGAAATAGTGCAAATCAGAAACAAAATCATTGAAATAAAAAGTACCTTAAAGTACGTATTCCTGTAGTACGTTCTAAATCATCCCCATTTTTATTAAGAGAAATTCTTTGGCAAGCCGCTCAAGTTTTTTTTGTTAAGGCAATGAAAAGCGAATACCGGTTTTCAATAACACATCGAAACGCTTGGCTTTGTTATTTCGGTATGAATGGGAAAAAGTATTTGTATTTTTCGAAAATGTATGAATCAAATCGAAACACTAAAGTGGACAGTGTTAAAGTAATCATTTCTTGAACTTTAGGTTACAGTGTAACATTGTTAATTAAATTCTTTCCATATTATGAATTTTAATTCTCATCACGCGTGTAATTAAGAAGGTGCGCACCTTCTTCAGCCGTAAGATGCTTCAGCAGATGCGTAAGATAATGCATGTGATATTTTGCTTTTTACAAGCTTTTCTTTAACTTGCAATGTATGTTTGTGTGTACAGTAATAGTAGTAGTTATAGAGATCTACACTAAAACTATTACTGTTAACTTATAACGTCATTTCAAATTTAACACATTTGACACAATTTATATGTTATAAAAGCTTCTCGCGAAATTTAAGTACTCGTATTTACTTTCTTAATTTTAAAAATTTAATTGGCAGCAATTAAATACGAATAAATAAAATATAAATTGTGTCAAATGTGTTAAATTTAAAATGACGTTATAAGTTAACAATAAAAGTTTTAGTGTAAAAGTTTATTATTTTCTTTTTAGCGCATTTAAATAAAAGCTTGTTTTTAAAGTTTTTTTTATTTGAATTTTTTTAAGGATAAGTTTATCATAAATGTGCGTGTTAGAAAACAAACTGAACATCGCAAATGGCTGCTGTGACCTTGACTACAAGTGTGTCTCGTGTATTTTAAAGACGGTCAAAAATATGAGTATACACTGAACACTCGAAATTCTTTTCAGGCCCCCAACATAAAAGCGTGACGTGATATACTTTCCTAATCAAATAGGGCCTGTACAAGGACCGACTATAAAACAGTGTTTTACGGCTTATTTCACACTTGTGTGGGGCCAGATCAGGTAATAAAATAAATGTCAATAAGACCGACGAGTGTTTTTGGATTTATGGATTTCGCACGAAAACTCACGTAGGGAATTTGCTTTGAAATCTGTCGCATTTGCTTAACGCCCTGTACAAATGAAACGATTTATCACGTGTCGTAAAGTAAAACAACCTTGAATGTATTATGCGATACGTCTAACGTCGTGATTAGAGGATTTGTACGAGTTGTAACATATTTACATACTTAATAGGTGACAAATTCAACAGTGAGGCCAATTACTTTTAGTCAAAAATCTCTGACAGAGGGAGGTACGGTAAATCTGCGTGGGTACCTCAATATAAGGTACTTTTTTCTGCAAAACAAATGTTTTATAGCTGTGTTCCAGTTAGAAGGGTAGGTATGATAGGTAGCTAAACAGTGTGCGAGGAAATAGACCAACAAGATTACGCTATTTGACGACTTCCGTGGTCCAGTGGTCTGTATGACGGTCTCAAGGCGTCGCCATCTCTAGAGGTTCGGGGTTCTCCAGTGGAGGCAAATGTTTGGGTGATAAATTCAGGCATTTGTTATCCAGTCTTGGATGTTTAAAAGATTTGTAGGAAACTAGTGGACTGTATTGCTAGAAATTAAAATAAACTGATTTTTGCACAAAAAGATGTATTCGCCAATAATGAAAAAAAGAGACGTCATATCAAAAACATCTATCAAATATTAAAAAAGAATATAAAATTATAAGTAAAACCTTTAAAGAGGTCGGATTCCCAACAAGGTTATTTACATGTATTTATCTATTAAATACATTTATTCATCATCTAGTGTCCGTAACATAAGCAGCATTTGTTGCTTAAAATGGGGCTAGTTGATAGGTGTGAATGTTTTCAATTTTAGATTAGATTTTGCGAATCGCGAGAAGCCAAGCAATCCAATTCGTCTAATGTCATCGCACACCGTTTAGCTACCTTGCACATGTAACGGGAAACGGACCCTAAGATAGGTAGTGCAAGAAGTGGGCGCTGTGACTTTACATTACAAAATAACACAGATAGAGACGAATAAGTTTAAATTAAAATGTACATGTTAATTGACCCCTGTACCATGACGGTGTCTCGTGTCACGTGCAAAAGTGGCTGTCATTTAGAGACATGCTTCATCCGTCGCTATTGTCGACACGCGCGGGCCCGACAGGTGACGCGGACATGTGACGGGCGTCTGTTACAAATGGACCATCGCGAACGAAATCAAAGCTAGGAAGCGATTGGTGTTATAATACTAGCTACGGGGTACCATCAAATTTAAACGTACTTTTCTCACCACCTACACTATTATGTTTCATTAATATGCACCTCTCCTACACAATCGTCACAACCAGCGTCCCATATCTGGGATGGGGCTTTCTTATATGGAAAAATACGTGAGGAGTATGAGTCGTTTTCGGTTTGATACTTTTTTTTCCTCTATTCACAATCACAATCATAGAAATTCACAAATATGCCTTTTAAATCATAAAGAAGTGGATATACAAAGATTTTTTTCACTTAGCTAACCACGGTGTCTCACCCGGTAGTCTGAAAGCCGTCAGACACCACAAATACATAAGCAATTCCTCCATTGTCATGTATATATAATTTGCAAACGTGACCATACACGAATATCTTAATTATTATATCAAGTTTCAAAATTAATTTGCGTTGCTAAAAATAGATATGCGATGCTTGCTCAAGACTAAAGACTCAAACGAGAATGTAAGGCTTATGTTGCATGCTTAAAATAGAGGAATAGTTGTCTAGTGTATGTTCATAGGTGGGCGAGGAGTACTCTGATGTTTGAACAACGGATTGGGTGTTTGATGGTAACGAGTCTGTAAACATGTCAAGTATAATCGATAGAAATATTATTATGATACTGTCCTTTCGAAAAAATCTGGGTGCGATTGAAACTTTTGCTTTTTGCTATTTCGTAATTATCTGTAAACAATACAATTTATTTTGCAAAAAATCAAAGCAACTATAGTTTTTATAATATTAGGTCCTTACCTATGAAATTTGTGTTTTGTATGGAGATTTTGGGGATGTCTGCATTTTACATACAAACATTTTATCAGTTTTCTTCACAACGACAAATCCAGAGATAATAATATTTATCATTAGACATGTATCATTGGACAAGCTTTAGCAATATGTGTGAGAACACGCTTGATAAAAACTATTCATCGTTTTTATGTTAATGCAAATCAAATTCAAATTTCAAATACAAAAAATTATAAAATTAAATAATACGAGCTCAAATATTTGGTCTATTTTTAGAAGAGGCAATTATTTTATACAATGTTCTGAAACTTAATAGTTACAGACAAATTGCTAAGACAGAATAAAAACACCAATTTCATAGGTAAGGACCCAATATTTATTGCAAATATCATATCGAGTAGGGGAAGCGAAAGTTGTGTGTCAAGATCTTAGTAAGTGAAGATCGGTAACGCCTACCCCGCCACCGGGAACACAGCGTGATTGTATATTATGTCTATTTACATTATTTTTTTTTAATTTTAAATAAGCAAGGCCGGTATAAGGTAAACGCTGGTCAATAAAACACACTTTATACACTCCCCGGTTGCTCGAAATGTAAACACTTTTGTATTTGGAACGAAGAAAAGGGATTGAGTTGAGCCACTACAATCATAACTGTACAGTCCAGTTTAAGTTCTAAGTAGTGGAAAACACTTGGTAGCAATCCTGGCAGGTATACAATGTCCAAAGTCCTCGGAACGGGCTCAGACAGGCACTCCAAGAAGACGACAGTGTGACGACTTTCATGTATGGAGAAATATTTTTCTGGCCGAGTTTTCCACAAATATACCAAATTTTTCATCCACACGTTCGTTTCAAATAATTCAAATATTTAGGTACTCTTTCATTATGATGTTGTACCATAGTTAATTATATAATTATTAGTTACATTTCTATTGTCAATTCAAAACACATTTCATAAACTTATTAAGTGGATTTGGACCTGTCAATTGAATTTCCTACGAAAGCAGTCACTATGACTACAGTTGGGAGACAAGGGATGACAGTCTTGTGACATGTTTTGATGCTATATTCACGGAGTTTTGGACTCAAATTGTATGAGAATTGATATCTGTACCGATAAAATGTACCGAAGTACGTTCAATATAATATAATCATAATGTACGTTATGTCACATGCTTACATATCAACCAAGAAAAGTATTCTAAGTTACCGTTGTTTATCTCATCTCATGAAATTTAAAAATAAATGTGTTTTTGCCCACAATTTCAATACCGGAAATATAAGAAACTTATTTATATTTTACATGGTTCTCCATGTGAAAAATTTCTTAACTAACATTATAACATGAGTGTAGATAAAAATATTAATATATTCCTATTACATAAATATAGCGAACGCGACAATGTGCGCTGCAATCAACAACCAATGTTCACATTCTGTTAGTAGTAATAGCAATAATAATTCAACAATAATCTACAATCAGGCTGAAATGGGCGAGAGATTATTATGCAAATCAATCGCTCTGATAGCGAGCGAAATGGAAATCATACTGGAATTAGCACTAACATATAGTAGTAATGCAACAACGTCATAGCATAATTTAATTTAATCTATATTTATAATTCGATATAGAAAAAAAACGGTTTTAGAATATTCGTATCATGATCTTATAATGCATGAAATTTAGATCAGTTCGCCCCACGTTGGGCGCCAGTGTGACGATAGAAATGCCGATGTAAAATAAAAACTGCTTGATGATGTCCCTTATATTATATTCTAGAACTTAAGGCACAACTGGAATAATTTATAAAAAAGGTAAATATCACAAATCACTGAACTTAACACTTACAGATTATTATAAAAGGTACAGCACCATACTGAAATTTACAATTTGAATAATTAAAAAATGTATTTGGTTTCAGATTGTAACCACATATATTGGATAGCATATTTAACATTAGATAATTCGAAATCGCTGACGCTAAATGACATTTAGAACTGTCAAATCACTTTGATTAATAAAAAAATAGACTATAGAGTTTACCCCGAACACCCAAACTTGATTACGTGTGTATTTTACGCCAATTTTTTGTAATAAACCAACAATAGTATGGCAATTTTCCTTCCAACGCTATTTCGTGAAGATAAAAACTATGTATTTGTTAGAATGAAGACATTGCGCTAACAATAACTGAACTGTTTTTACAGGAAATTAAACTTGTAATTGCGTAGAACATTGAGGTCTTTCAAGTTAAACTAGCTTTTAAACTCTCAAATGGACAATTTGAATTAAATGTTCGCCGTTGGTTTGGTGCGTGACAACCTCATTCGCAACAGGTCGCTGCGATCTTAATTACTTTCGGATATTTCATTTTTCCGATTGGGGTCATAGGTACCTTAAAATCATATAATAAAACTGTAGAGTTCGAATGTCTGTACATAGAAAAAAAAAACAAAAAAAAACATTTTTTTGTTTCTCTGTCTGTTTGTACAAGCTTATCTCCGATATGGCATCTCCTTCAATGACATTTTGCATGGCGAAACCTTATATTCCTGGTCTTCTTAGATACTTTTTATTCGGGAAAATTTAAGGGTTCCCATGAAATAGTAAAAAAACCATAATAACTGCGAACGAAGTCGCGGGCAACAGCTAGTTGCAAACGATCTCTGTCCACGAAGAGAAAATTTGTGATAGAAAATTTTAGAGCACGTTTCTTTTTGATGTCATTTAATTTGTTGACTCCGTAATAATTGTAGTTATCATAAAGTCACGATATTTCTAACACCATATCATCACCACATTTTGTACACCTGTATTATTTTTTAACTCTCCATCGACAGGTTGTCTGGAAAAGATTGCTACTTAGCGATGAGACCGCCAGTTGTCACTTACTTTTAAGAAAGATTACTGTATAGACTCCTTTCTGGTGTACACAGTAAAGAGTTTTCTATATATCCTATCGTCAACAATAATTTAAAAACACAAACAAATTGACAACACAAAGAAAAAAAACGTTTTATAAAATTACTTTGAATGAAATAAAACATGGCAATGGGTTTTTAGTAATATTCATCAATTAATATTATATTCTATTGTTTAAGCTGCAATTGGTTTCTTTGTGAAAACTATGTCAAAAGGTAACAAAACGACACACAGACTAACTATCAAGACTTGTAAGTCAATTATAAATTAGATTCCCTTAGGCTCCAGCCGAGTCAGGCCTGCCTATTGTCTCTTCAAAGAACTAGTTCGAAAACTGAATGTAAATGAATATTGAAACGAAGAGAATGCGCTGCGCTCGGGCGATATATGGAATGCAGCTGCACGTTGTGGAATCATTCATTGTACGGTATTCAAATAAATGATAATAATATATTCAATTTGAATCATAAAAAAGAATCATAATAATTGTAGACTATTGTAAACCAACACAAATTGTCAATATTTTTTTTAATATAGCGTTTAAGCAACGCGAGTCCCTCAATCGGTAGCATTCATAGTATGACCCAGATATAAAAAAATATTAATGTTTCCGACATAATATACATTACCATTACATTTTGATACTTGAATTACAGAATATTTCTAACTACATATTATCGTGACAAATTTTCTAGAATATCTGGTTTTTATTACTAGTTATAACTACCTAAGATGAGTTCATGGGTTCCCGGTGATCATTTTGGAATGTTCCTAGTATTATTTGTCGTTAATACGCGAGAATAGCTTAAATAAACTAAAAACTATTAGGATGAGCTATGCTTCAGTGTTTTATACTATGTCGAAATGTAATGCAAATAATGAATTTATTATACTATAAACTATAAGCGAATATTATAAGAAACATAATATTTAGCTGCCTGTATGTAGCATGATATGATGGAATGATAGTATCGTTTTTTATAATAAAAACTGTCTGAAACACCTCAGAAAAAATAAATTACGTCTTTTACAGTTGGTAGCAATAAACTGTTGTATATTGTGTTTTAGCGGTCATTTTAATTGATACTAAAACTATCTTTTGTTTCGTGATAGGACTGACATGTGTGGCAAAAGTCGTTAAATAAAATAGTAAAAAAATGTTTTGTTTCCATTTTGTGCTTATAAAGTTTAATGCAGTCTCTTGGTACATAATCTACAGCAATGATAAAAGCGTAGTCGACTCGACTGAACAATCAGGTAAGCGGAGTATTCAGGTTCCAAGTCTCCTGCCAAACGAGCTGTGATGTGACACAGGCGCGGAAAACACTCACTCTGTATCTCTTTGACGAGCATTCGTGACGAAACCTTGTCTAACTATTGTTATTTCATTAGCTTGTAGGCCTATAAGTTTCATTATAATACTAAATCCGCAACCAAAAATAAAATCACTCAAAAGTCACAAATAATTCCTCCTTACGTAAGTACTTTGCTGTTGGTACAATTGGAACATAAATTAGTCTCCAGCTCAGAGTTATAACTTCCATCGCCAGATCACCACAGTGAAATGATGACAACTAAATTCAAATATGTGATGGTAAATAGCTACAAATATATAATAATATGGAGCGCGTTAAGGCTTGCCTATTAATCGGATATTATCTCAATTTCATCTTCAGATTGGTGAAAATATGATCGCCTCAGAAGTATTATATCCCTAACTGATGAAGATTGTTCACCAATTTGACGAAGAAATTGCCGGGCATGCAGAGAAAAACTTAAATCTAAATACGCATTATTCAGGATAACTTCAAAACTACTCGTCAGGTCAGATCGTGATTAAATTTAAATGGGACCATCACCTTTCAATAAAAATTATCGAAATCGGTTCATAAACATAAGAGTTATGAGGTAACACATACAAAAAAAAATATACATTCGCATTGAGAACCTTCTCCTTTTTTTGAAGTCGGTAAAAAATGGCACTAACAATCTATCTATATCTATCTATATGTTATATCTATCTAACAATAAAACGTTAGGGGGGTCATTGTCATAACCGCATAAGATTCTGTTATAGGCGGATTTTTTCCAGTAGAGATATTGGGTCCTTACCTATGAAATTTGTGTTTTTTTTCTCTCTTAGTATTTTGTCTGTAACTATTCAGATTCAGAGTATGCCTAAAAATAATTACCTCGTCTAAAAATAGACTATATTTTTGAGCTCTTTTGATTTGTTTTGATAATTTGTTGTAAGTTTAATTGTGTTAAAATTGGACACGGAGACAACTCTTTTTAAGTGCCTCCCGAATACATCATTTTATTTGCATTCACTTAAAAACGATAAATAATTTTTATGAAGTGTGATATTACACATATTACTAAAGCTTGTCTAATGATACATGCCAAATATTATTATCTCTGGATTTGTTGTTGTGAAGAAAACTGATAAAATGTTAGTATGGAAAATGCAGAATTCCCCATATCTCCATACAAAACACCAATTTCATAGGTAAGAACCAAATTATAAAAAAAACGCATTGAAATCAAGACACATTTTGCATGTTGAAGTTGTGTTATTAAAAGATACATCTATTCGGTGGACTGTATTTACTTTCACTTGATTTAGTTTTATCGGTGCCTTTGGCTAGTCTCTGACTTACCCTTAGTAGGGGATAATAGTCGTGATTATATATGTGAGTATGTATTGTTTTACATACATCCGTCTATGTGTCTAGGATATTGGTAAAGTTTGACAATGTTTGTCAAAACTTCCAGTTTCAACGGTACAGCGTATTGTTTCAAACTTGGACAGAGCTGTAACGAATGTCATGATGGAACTGTGACCTAAAAGGGAAGTTATCCTAATTTTATCATGGTTTTCGTTACGGACGATGGCAAATTATCAGAGAAACCTTTATCGTCGAAAGTCGCCACAATTTGTCGTAATCATTAATATTTTTAACCTACTTATTTTTAAGAATATAATCCTTAATTACGTTAAAAATTATAATGTTAAAGAAAAAAAGCGAAGTAAAAAGAGTGTACTTGGCAACAGATCAACACTATTTAGGATTTTTGCCTGCCTGGGTCTCGTTCTGTTTGTACGCTCAACACGCAAAAAGTACAGTACGGATTTGAATGCAGTTTCCATTGCAGTCTAGCCAAAGGTGTGAAATATAGCCAATTAAACGAAGGAAAATATGTTGTGATGTTAATATCTAATTCAAAAAGAATGTACCAACTGCTTTTCTTACCTAGCATGTCGTAAAAGGCGACTAAGGGCGTATTGGGTACTGGGTAAGCGATGAGTTAGCCACTTGTTACTACTCTTTCACGATTTTTCACCTAACCAAACCCAATTTTTGTATGGCTAGATGTGTTCTTAAGGATCACAGTGCTCCTTGGACTCTGCCTACCCCTTCGGGGATTACTAGCGTGATTTTATGTATTTAATATCTAATTGCAGTTTAAGATTTATCTTAACCAATATTTTACAAAAACCATAGCAAATTACGCCTCATAATAAGTAGGAGAGTTCTTTTGCGGTTAGAGCTACGGCCGGAACGTGGAACACCACTACGCTGGCAATAGCGACCGGGACCAATGGCTTAACGTGCCTTCCGAAGTACGGAGGAGTTCGAGATCTCAAAGTTTTGGTCACCCATCTACGGCCTGACCATGGTGAAGATAGATTTGACTAAGCTACTGAGCTCCTCAAGCGAATAAGTTTCCTGGAATAATAAAAATATAATAATAATAATAAGGTCGTAAGGCCGAGGATAAATAAAAAAATACAAAAATAATAATAATAATAAAATTTCCATATTTGATTTTGACAAAATTCATTGTAATTCATATTCTGTCGTACTATATTCAATTTGTCCAAATTCAACTTTGAATTTTGTCAGTTCATAGAGATATACTCGTTATTACTTTATTGTTAAGGCTTTCATACTAGCTGCAGATCCAAAATTCGGGCATACAAAGTCGTGGGTAAAGTTACTTTTTGACTAAAAGTTTAGTTTTCAGTGCTTGAATTGTGATGTGACAAATTTTGGACCGGGCTCCTACGTTCCCGGAAAGGGAAGCTACGTCAGTTCCAATTGCCATCCTAACGTTAGTCTCTATCAATCTCATCCACTGCATTGCGCTAGTGAAAAGGTGTAGTTTTTCAAGAAAATTCTTTAGGATGCCTAATGCGAATGACTAAACAGCGCCAAGTTTCTTGTTGCAAAAAATTTTGGCGATTATGTTTTTTTTATTGTATTTATTCAGTAATGAAATCAATACTGATGGGTCCAAATCAAGTTATGCTTATTCAGCTGAAATTGAGGATGAAGTAAGAAAAACCGACATAATTATAAAAATCTTTAAAAATAATTGATATAATGGGACACAAAAATAATGTATCAACTGCTTTTCTTGCCTAGCATGTCGTAAACGGCGACTAATGGCATATTGGGTACCGGGTCTGTGATTGTGTAGGCGATGAGCTAGCCACTTGTCACTATTCTTTCACGATTTTTCATCTGACCAAACCCAATTTTTGTATGGCTATATGTGGTCTTAAGGAACACAGTGCTCCGTGGACTCTGCCTACATTTCGGGGATTACAGGCGTGATTGTATGTATGCATAAAAACTATTATAGATCGACGTTTGTTGGCGCTCATTAAAGTCGGTATATTGGTTTAAAGAAAGGAACTTCGAATGTTTTGTTAAAAGATCATTTAATTAAAAAGCCTTTCTCTTCAATGAAAAGCAATCTTTTGGTAACAAGTTAATTAAGTGCTTGTAAAATGTTGTGACCTTATTAAATATAAGTCATTAAGCACTAAACTAAAATTATTTCATTGTCATGGTTAACATTTCTCAAGCAACATGAGCTTTGTTTTTGCAATGCCCACATTTCGTACATTATAACAATTGCGTGGGATTTGTTGAAGTGTTATTCTCCACAGAACCCTCAAGGGTAATTGTAAGGCCCGGTGCATATTATCGGCATCGACATGGCTGAGGAATTTAGGTGATAAATAGCATTTTACATTAACTCCATGGCAATAAAGTAGAAATTTCCATGATATAATATGGTCGTAGTAACAAAATACCGCTTCGGTATACTTGAGGCTGCTGCATCGGCAGCCTTGATACTCCGGCATCCTTCGGTACGCTGCCGCCCGCCGCGCCAAGGCAACACTCTGGGGTAGTTTGGACGGAAGGCATGCTTAAGGACGCTTCGTCATCCCTAAGGACGTTGCAGCATACCAAGGCATAGTTGTCAACAGTGTGCGCTTGCATGTAGGGATGCTGAAGGATTCTTTTCCTTGCCGATGCCGATAATGTGCACCGGGCCTAATACTTCTATTATAAAAACGAAGAGCAATTGTTTGTTACATTTACATGACTGTCATTAACCTTATGTCACAGAAAATATGTATGTTAATAAAACTTAAGCTATTTTTTGGATTTTAGCTAGTCAAATAAATGGTAAGGAATTTCTTACAAATAGAGAGAATCAAAAGAGGCATGGACTGGAAGCACTTCCGTTTACAGGCTGACAAGGTATTAGGTCCTTACCTATGAAATTGGTGTTTTGTATGGAGATATGGGGAATTCTGCATTTTCCATACTAAAATGTTTTCAGTTTTCTTCACAACGACAAATCCAAAGATAAAAATATTTGGCATCTATCATTAGACAAGCTTTGGTAATATGTGTAATATCATTCTTCATAAAAATTATTTATCGTTTTTAAGTGAATGCAAATAAAATGATGTATTCGGGAGGCATTTAAAAAGAGTTGTCTCCGTGTCCAATTTTAACACAATTAAACTTACAACAAATTATCAAAACAAATCAAAAGAGCTCAAAAATATACTCTATTTTTAGACGAGGTAATTATTTTTTAGGAATACTCTGAATCTTAATAGTTACAGACAAAATACTAAGAGAGAAAAAAAAACACCAATTTCATAGGTAAGGACCCAATAAAAGAGTAAGGTTCTTTTACCACACCCAGCGTCTACGCTCTAGTATAACTTATCATTAGGCTAGATGGCTTATTTTTATTCTACTTAAAACAATCATTTATTCAAGGTATTTTTCACTTGTGAATGACAAGAACTATGCCAACCTTTCAGCTACCTGGAGGCACTTGCCCTGCGAAGAAAGGACTAATTAAAATCTCAGCAAATTTAAAACTAAATTTCTTTACAAAATCAATTAGATGTCATAGAATCACTCACACATAATCCATACTAATATTATAAATGCGACAGTAACTCTGTCTGTCTGTGTCGCTTTCACGTCAAAACTACTGCATCAATTTTACCGAAGTTTGGTACACAGATGGTGTAGAGTCTGAGAAAGGACATAGGCTACCTTTTATCCCGATATTCCCATGGTGCCATGCGGGAGAATGTTTAATAACGCCTCCCAGAAAAATAAAGGACAAATCTACGCCACAATGAACTTTGCTTCTAATAATAGAGTAGGAGTCAATTTTCGATTCCACCAACTGAGGCTACTGTTCCAATTTGAAAAAATCTTTCACTGTTGAATAGCCTATTTATTGTGGAAGGCTATAGGCTACATACTGTCACACTATCTCAAAGTAACTATTCTACGCAATCAAAAGCAAAATATAATAAAAATTCTATACTGTTTTTTTTACTATCATTAGTGAGATGACTTTTTGCAATTCACTTGGGAAGTTGCCAGTCATTTCCAACACATGTATATTTGATTATTTACTGGAAAGCCGCGTTGTAAATACTGTACTTTCTATTTAGGATTTAATTTAATATAACATAATAATATCATGACATATCATCGCGTCTTTATCCCCGAAGGGGTAGGCAGAGGTGTCAGACACTTATCCAGTCATCTAAAAAGAGTTAGGTGTCAATCGAGCAGAGGGATCACCTGATGGTACTACCACCACCCATGGACAACTCCAAAGGAGTCCTATGTTGACGGCTTTTAGTGGCAGAAGGTAGCTACGCTTTTTTTTGAAGATTTGAACATTGCGAATTCTTCTTATTAGTCTTTAATACATACATGCATATAATGACGACTATTATCCCCTAAGGGTTATTCAGAGACTAGGCAAAAGCACCGCAAAAGCAGTCCATTGCCATAGTCCGCGCTTCACTCAGCCCTTCGCTGCTATAAGCTATTAGATGGTTGTGCAGTTCTAAGTCCATTAGTCGCCTTTTACGACATCCAAGTGTAGAGATGGGTTGGTAGTATTCCTTTAATGAGCCGCTACAACACGACGCTTTTTAATCACCGTTATAAAATACAGAATCGCACTTATTGTCTACGCGCCTACGCGTGAGCGGCGCCTGAATGCGCCATTCAGGGCGCACGTAGGTGTTTACCACTAATTATTTACACCCACTATAGGTATCATTTCAAATGTATCTACTTTTGTAAAGCTTTTTCAAAATTATTTAATAAAATTTTCTTTTAGAAGTATAATAAACTGTTATAAAGTCTAGGCGCACACGAGAAATCTGCTTGCATAGGTAATATTTAATTGTATATGCCTGGATGTGGCTTCCCTAAGGTTTTCTTAACAATTGTATGCTGTACGTATTTAGCATCTTTCCCTAACCCAAACCAGATTGTCGGACACATTAAGGGTGGTTTCAATTGAAAAGGAACCAAGAAAAACGATATTAAAACTCCATTCTGATTTAGAATGAGTTTTTAAGTAATTGTGGGAGGTGAGCATTGTGAAAATCTCTGCCTAGATAGAGTTCTAGTTTTATGATTTCTCTATTTGAACAGATAATGAGCTCTCCTGAATTCGTATTGGAAATCCTGAGCTCATTTCTTGTAGCAGAACTTTACATTAAGAAAATGTGCGCTGTTATATAATTCTATGTAAAATTGATTAAGAAGGAATTAATAAATGAATATTTTATTATGATGCAAAAATATAATTTATATAAACAAGATAGGTGTTCTCATCAGTATTTTGGCAGAGCCTACAAGTAAAGCTGCAAAATGTTTAGTGGAGGTTTTTTTACATTATTAACTTCCCGCCTTCCGGCTCCCACGCGCATATTGATTGAACTATAGTGCAATTATAATGATTGCAATATAGTGGTCAGGTTTCGATGGGGCTGACATGTCAAAATGAGACAAAAGCCTCTAAAGTCTATTCAGATTACAAAAAAAAAAAAAAAACTTTTGTATATGCCTTCTCCAGATCTGGTTAGTGGAACCACAACACATAAAAAGCCGCGAAAAAATTTGCGATGATTATGGACCTAGTGCAGTGTCTGTGAGAGTAGCACAAATTTGGTTTAAGCGTTTTCAATCCGGAAATTTTGATGTCAAAGATGCACGTCGCTCTGGTCGCCCTATTACAGATAAAATGGATACCATTTTTGAAAAAGTGGAGCAAGATCGGCATGTCAGTAGTTACGACGTAGCTGAAGAACTGGGAATTGACCACAAAACAGTTTTGGCGCATTTGAAAAAAACTGGGTACACAAAAAAGCTCGACATTTGGGTACCTCACGAGCTCACTGAAAGAAACCTAATGAACCGTGTACTCATTTGTGATTCTTTATTACGACGAAATGAAACCGAACCATTTTTGAAGAAGCTGATAACTGGTGATGAAAAGTGGATCACGTACGACAAGAACGTGCGAAAAAGGTCGTGGTCAAAGGCCGGTCAGGCTTCACAGACTGTGGCGAACCCCGGGTTAACTCGCAACAAGGTGATGCTGTGTGTGTGGTGGGATTGGAAGGGCATTATTCATTATGAGCTGTTACCACCAGGCAGGACCATCGATTCTGAACTCTACTGCGAACAACTGATGAGATTAAAGCAAGAAATAGAGAGAAAGCGGCCGGAATTAATCAACAGAAGGGGTGTGATTTTTCATCATGATAACGCTGGACCTCACACATCTTTAGCCACTCAGCAAAAATTAAGAGAGTTTGGCTGGGAGGTGTTAATGCATCCGCCGTATAGTCCTGACCTTGCACCTTCAGATTTCCACCTGTTTCGGTCTCTTCAGAATTTTTTAGGCAGTGTCAGGTTAACATCACGAGAGGACTGCCAAAACCACTTGACGCGATATTTTGACCAGAAGTCCCAAAATTTCTATAGCAATGGGATCATGTACCCAGCCTACAAGATGGCAAAAAGTTATCGAACAAAATGGTACCTACATACTTTAGTTAAATGTAAATAAACTATATTAAAAAATGTTTTGAATTTTCTTAAAAAATTTGAAGAAACTTTTTCCCCAACCTATTATATAATTAATGAGCGCAACAAGTACAAGTACAAGTAGGCGAGACTATAATTAAAAATAATGTGATGTATATTTTGGATAAATAAATAAACAAGATGCCCAAGTACGCAATGCCAGCACAGATGCATCGAACCTCTCATCTTACCTGGTATCTGTCGTAATTGAGCTTACAGGTAAGACACAGGTTCTCGTAGACGACTCCGTACCAATTCTTTATAAAAAAATGTGGTTTTGTACTTTAGCTTAACATAACATTTTTTTAAATGTTCATATTATTTGCAGCCCCAATACCACAAAGCGAATCATAATTTAAATCTAAATGCTCCAATATAATTGCAATCAGTATATTCATTGGGCGCCATGCGGTCACGTCTCCCAAAACGCGCGGACGTGCGGTGAATGCGCGCCACTAACCGGATTAACGTCATATGACGCCGAGGTAACGGACACCTGTGAATTTCAAACGAAATTTTGCTAAGTTGTTCCGTTTCCATTATTTTATTTTGGCAAATGTGCCACATATTTTTACGGTTATGAGAAATAAAACTTTGATTGACTTTGGCTTAACAGAAAACTCAACAAGCAAAAAAAGAATTTAGAATTTAACTATTATACCTACTTTTTATTTGTCGCTTAATATTTATGGGATATTAATTTATTTGGTCAGAAACAAAAAAGTCAGTTGAAAAATAATTTGGGCAGTAAACAAATATTTTGGCAGCAATATAATTATTTGGTCAGCAGAATAATTAATTGGGCAGGTAAATAATTAGCTAAGCTGCAAAATAATTTGCTATATGTTACCCGAAATGTATAAAATCTAGGAAGAGGATCAAGGATCAATTCCTAGGAAATGTATTCTGATAGACTTTAAGGTTAAGGTTAAGGTTATTTTTTATGACCCTTCAAAACAATATTTAATATGTGTGTCATCAAAACATATATTAAACAATTTGGCAGTAGAGAAAACATTTTATTTCCTGCCAAATTAGTTATTTGCTGACAAATAAGAAATATGTGCTGCCAATAAGTTGCTGCCCAATTAGTTGGGCATATTATAGTTATTTTGCTGACCAATTAAGATATATTTGCTGTCCATAAGTTACCAACCAATGAGTTATTTTAGCTGACCAATTGTATTTTTTTGCTGACCAAAATTCGAATATTCTGCTAACCGTTTATATAACACCCATTATTTTTATGTTTCATGAATAAAAAGAGAATACGTACTTCGTATACGTATGTGATTTGACAGAATATAAAATGAGAGATTGAGAGAAATTGATAATAATAACGCAAATTCTTCAAAAGAATTTTATGGAAATAGAATTTCCATAACCTGATCATATGGATCAGGTTATATCCAGTCTCATTTATTTTTCCATTATCATTTCTCTCACCTTCATCTATAAATAAAAGATTGTCTGTCCAGCCTCTCGCTATGGAATATTTTTTTGTGGTTTATTAACCGGAGACTATATAAAGGTAAAAAGTGTTGAGTCCGAGTCGGATAATTCGCGTTTTACGAGCGATTTCATCAATAAAACTGTACCAATATTTATTGTTTCCAATTTGTATTGGTGGGATAAATGTTTGAAGGCGAACAAATGGTTCACATTGAAATAATATTGGTTCCTATTCAGTTTTGTGTGCGGGGAAATATAATTTATTGAATATCAAAATCGTTTATCTCTAATAGCAGAACCGGTCATCGACCTATATACATCCCACTGCTGGGCACAGGGCTTCATCATTAAGAAACACATGAGAAGTATAAGCCGTAGCACCACCACGCTAGCACAATGCGGGTTGGTGGGTAGAAACCGTTGCAACAGCGACCGGGACCAACCGCTTAACGTGCTTCCGAAGCACGGAGGAGTTCGACATCACAAAGTTTTGGTCACCCATCCAAGGCCTGACCATGGCGAAGGTTGTTTATTTATTTATTTTCACATACAAATTTAAATTTATTGAATTTTTTTTCCCACATGAAAACCGTTAAGATTTATCTGTGTGGGGAGTCACCCTCATACAGTTCTTATAATTCTACACAGCAAGGTACATATTTTCTATTTTTGAAGTTTGAGTTTGAGATTTCTACTTATATTAGATGTAATATTTTCATAAAATAATCAATATTATTTTATTTTAATTGTTTAAGGCATAGCTATCTTGAGTAGAAGCCTTTTCCAAAGTTTTCCATATTTACATATAATGATAGAAATCCGTCTTAGATTAGGTGCCTATAGGCTTATCTCAATCTGTGGATACAATAATTTCCACTAAATTTATTTTACTAGCATTTCATTGCAAACGCCAGAATATTTTATGAAAACTATGCATATTACCTATAAACAGGAGGAAATATATTATATCGGCCATGCTTTGCCAACTGGTCGTCACTTAACGCTGTGAATACACGACAACACTATTGAACTTGTAACGACAGTAGGTTAGTTCTATTCATCAACAAGATTGTAAAGATCGTATAAAATACGTATCCTTTTTTAAAAACTCCTAAAGGGAGGCCGAGTTGACCATTAAATTAATTTAAAGGCTTCTCTACTCAGCAAAAAACAAAATGACACCCTTGAAGGTATCTCGAAAGTGATAAGGGTTGGCATGCACTTGATCCATCACTCAATCACTCTATTCTATACCTACGATGTACCGTTTGCGATTTTTTGTTCGTTATTAAAATGGCTATGATCGTTAGCGAATAATGAAGATCAAAATTTAAATATTTTGAAGGCTGAAAGAGGAATGGCGCGAACTCGTTTACAAATTCGGCAAGCATTTGGCAAATCGCTGTAGTACGAGTACTTGTAAGACCTGATGAAAGGGAAATTGTTCTTACTTTTGATGGTTTTAAGTAATTTTTGAAACAAAGATTAGAGAGTTTAATTCAAAAATACGTATTAAATTTCTAAATTCCTGCAGTACCTACGATAGGGATTACCGTGCTAATTGATTTATGTCATAAAAAGTCGAGATAGTACCCAGTTTGTAATACTCGTATCACTGCCTATATTATAATTCAAGCAGGACGTTCAAGCACTCCTAGCTTTGCTTTTTTTATAGAAATATGGGCATCCATTTAGTGTAAGTCTGCTAATCTATATTTATTTTGCTGAAAAGGAAAGCAATAAAGAGCAGAGTATATAAAGAAGCGATCTTAAATTATACTCTTCTGGTAATGTTATTCATATCATCACTTCTCGATTACATTGAACCAAACAAGATAAAATTGGTTGTAGAAGCCTGGAGATAATTTACATTTTATTATGAAGGAACTCCTCTGCCAGCAAATATGAATATCAAAAATATTGGGTCCTTACCTATGAAATTGGTGTTTTTCATCTCTCTTAGTATTTTGTTCGTAACAATTAAGTTTCAGAGTATTCTTAAAAAATAATTACCTCCTCTAAAACAGACCATATTTTCGAACTCTTTTGATTTGTTTTGATAATTCGTTGTAAGTTTTATTGTGTTAAAATTTGACACGGAGACAACTCCTTTTCAGTGCCTTCCGAATACATAATTTGATTTGCATTCACATAAAAAAGATACATAATTTTTAAGAAGTGTGATATCACACATATAGCTAAAGCTTGTCTAATGATAGATGCCAAATATAATTATCTTTGGATTTGTCGTTGTGAAGAAAACTGAAAAAATGTTAGTGTGGAAAATGCAGAGTTCCCCAAAATCTCCATGCAAAACGTCAATTTCATATGTAAGGACCTAATATTATTACATCTCACTAGCTTACTACATTGTGTTTTTGTGTTGTTGTCGGTAAAACGTATTAAAAAGGAATGAAAAACATGGCGTTGAATCTTCAGAGCAAAGCAACTGGTTACTGGTTTGGTTAAACTATATAATTCAATGTCATTCAGTAAAAAAAAGGTTTATTTATTAATTAATACAAGTCAATAACTTATCAATGCCCTTACATATTATAGTGAATCGGATATCCACGATAACGTCAATGTTGGTACCGCTTAATTAACACAATATTACCCGTAATGAATGTTCAGCCATGAATATACGCTTGGCAAACAAAAGATATTCAATTAGGGACCATCTGAACTTTAATATTGTGGCAATATGATTACGCTCGTCAGCTACGATAATATGTTAATTAAAATCAGCAGCCAAATTATGTTGAGCTCAACCCAATAACAATAATTTTCACCTTTATTACCTTTATTTGCATAAGATTGTGTTCAGAAAGGAAACAAGGTTTTAAACACATTGAATGATTTGCTGAATAACTTTTTATTTCCTTTTTATTAAGATTATGTATGTATTAAAATATCTGTGGTCGAGAGGATTTTGCGCTGGCTTGTATTAAAATCCCTGGTCCGATACGTGATGGAAGCAGATGTTTGCGTAACATTAGTTATTTGCAATATTTTCTTGTCAAATGCACGCTTAACTTTGGCTAGGTGTGAGCGTTAGAAGTTATATGCCCCTCACAATAAGGTGCTTGTCTGATTTGTAGAAATAGCGTAATAAATGAAATTTTCTTTGGGACTGTATGGTACGGCAAGTGGTGAAGATACCTATTGAATGTATGACCTGATTTTGTATATACTACTTTTTCAATTTTCTTCAATAAGTCAACGGAACTTTAATTTTATTTTCTTAAAGTAATATTTTACCTGTATTTGTAATGGAAAATGTGGTAAACTGCCGCATATATCGCTCAGATATATGCTTTTTTTTTACTTCCGAAACTTCAATGACGTTGTAGTTTATTACATTAAAAAAAAACAATGTTTATGTAAAGGGAGGATAGAAACTTGCTGAGTTTCTTTCCCGTTCTACTCAGAACAAGACCTCCTGGTAGTTTTGTGAACGGATTGCGTAGTTTATCGCCTTCACGAAATTATGTAAAATGTTTTTGACGTTCATAAGCTTGTGCTAAAACGCATCTAAATAGAATAAACGATACTAAATTTTAAATTTATATATTTAACAGTTACATCTTGACGTATTTGAAAATACTAGTGAGTTCAAATAAGCCCTTATTCTTGTGTATGTGTGTATAATTTCAGAAGAGACTTACAATTCTTCTTGTCCTTTTCCCACTCTAGGTGGGGTCGGCACAACATGTCTTCTTCTTCCATTCTCCTCTGTCACTCACCGTATCCACTTCTTTTATTCAAATATTCACGCATTCAATCTATCCACATTCATGCTCAGCATCCATCTCGTTATGTAACATTCATCCCTCCTCATCTCATACCGTACCACGCTAACCTATTGCTCCTTATCTTTCGCCATACATGGGTAAGATAAAATATGTTTTCAAATATATATAATAACGGCGCGGTGGAAGCATTAATATGAAACAGCTGGCGCCGGCAACATGCCAATGTTCTGATAACGGTCTGACGATTTGATGATTCGTTGAAATCGCTCTAAGCTATAAGACTGCCTATGCACCTATTTGTGATGAGATTACATAATAATATGCTTATTGTGTAAATTATTTTCTATAACTTTAATAATGACGTTGACTTTGGTGGTTGACAGTAAATTGATTTTCATTTTATTTTTTTCGTCTCTCTTGCGACAAATAAACAAAATATATCTTATTGATGATGAAGCAAATACAAAAGGAGAATGTTAAATTATTCGCGGTATACCTAATCAAATGATATGAAATAAAATAGAATAAAATTACATTGACTTAGTTGAAGATTGTTAAAGTCATAAAATTACTCGTATTATGTTTAATTTATTGAAGAAGCGCTATGACTGTGCCTAAACCACGGAAGATTTTAGACTTAGCGGATTTTAAATATTAGGTCCTTACCTATGAAATTGGTGTTTTGTATGGAGATTGTGGGGAATTCTGCATTTTCCATACTAAATTTTTTTCAGTTTTCTTCACAACGACAAATCCAGAGATAATAATATTTGGCATGTATCATTAGACAAGCTTTAGTAATATGTGTAATATCACACTTCATAAAAAATTCTTCTTTAAGTGAATGCAAATAAAATTATGTATTCGGGAGGCACTTAAAAAGAGTTAGTTGTCTCCGTGTCCAATTTTACACACAATTAAACTTACAACAAATTATCAAAACAAATCAAAAGAGCTCAAAAATATAGTCTATTTTTAGACGAGGTTATTATTTTTTAGAAATACTCTGAATCTTAATAGTTACAGGCAAAATACTAAGAGAGAAAAAAAAACACCAATTTCATAGGTAAGGACCCAATAGTATTGCATTTTGTTATTTCTTTTAAATATCGGTATTAACATATTTTCAGTTTTACTTATGACAGGCAAGCTCTTGGACCTCGTGGTAAGTAACGATAAGGCCGGTGGTGGTAGCGAGCTTCACCTGTATTCCTCAACAAACGGTTTAAAATAACACACTTCTACCCTCACCTTAAAACAATATGATGATGATGACATAAATGGGCTTATCAACTCTATATCCAAATTAAAATCACAACAAACACGGCAATAAACCAAATTGTTCCGCCATTTTGACCCGCTAAAAAGAGGGACCATCTTGAATGTCGTTTAATGAAGTTAATGACGCAGCTAAATGACAGAAGTCTACTATACCTCTGGGTATTTTGATACTCGTAATCAAAGAATATACAGGGAGTGGCCTGTAATAAGAGCAATAATTAAAACAGAGACTCCTCAGACCATCAGAAATTAGTTCCAAATGGTTTTAATTACTTACCTTTTTTAGTTACGTTAAGTAGCTCAATTCTTTTTGTTTCGATAATTATATCTATTTTTAACAATTGTTTCTTTGAAATATCCTTTGTTGTATTATCCTGAGTTCTGCACCCCTAGTGTAAGCTATCATTTAAAAAAACGTAACTATTTTAGTAGCGTTATGTAGCTCAGTTTCTATGGGAAACGTGATTTCTGATACTTTCCGCTACGGACGCTTTCAGGTTTACCGTAGCAATTGAGCTTCTTAACGCAACTAAAAAAGTTCAGTTTTTCACAATGACAATATACGCAAGGGTTGCTGGTTTTACCTGGTAAGACAGACTGTGTAATTACTAGGTACGTGACTCGTACGTGAGCTCTCATGTGCATTGTTACAGTTTGAGTCTTAATTTTTTTAGGGTGTTATTTGAATTTTGGTCAGCAAAAAATACAATTGGTCAGCTTAAATAAATAATTGGGCGGCAACTTATGGGTAGCAAATATTTATAAGTAGGTCAGCAAAATAACTAAATTTTGCAGCAATTTATGGGTTGCAGATATTTCTAATTTGTCAGCAAAATAACAAATTGGGCAGCAAATACAATGTTTTTTCTGCTCCCAAATTGTATAATATATGTTTTTAAGGTATAAATATTAAATTTTGTTTTGAAAGGTTATAAACAATAACCCTTACCTAATATCTATCAGAATACATTTCCTAGGAATTGATTCTTGATCTTTCAATTATCCTTTTCCTAGATTTTATACATTTCCAGTACAAATATTTTTCTGCAAAATAATTATATTGCTGACAAAATATTTGTTTGCTGCCCAAATGATTTTATCAGCTGACCATTTTGTTGCCGACCAAACAATGAAATGGCTGCCCAATTACTTCCTTTTTTTACACAACAAGGATGGAAAACAAGCATACGGCTCGTCTGTAGTAAGCGGTTTTCGTAGCACCGAGTAGCATTCTCGTAGCACCTTGCGCACTACTCATTTAGTATGAGCCCTGAGCAGAATGAGTGAGCGCAAGCGGGCGCGGGACATCTTTTAGCATTTTTTAGCATACAGATGTGAATCCGCTCCGCAATGCGCTGTAGGCGGTGCGCCGTCACGACTCACACTTATGAATATCAAGAGGAATGCGCGTAGTGGCGGCCTAATCTTTTATTTTTTACTGAAGAGTATTTATTTACTGACTTGTATTTTAATATCTATTCTTTGTGTCTGAAAATAAGAAAATCAGTCATTTCACCAAAAAGTTTCATTCTAATTTCGTAATTAACAACCAGTAACATTTTCTGTCTGTGCTATCTACTGTTTCTGTAATCAGAGTAATCATCGTTACCCCTAAAAGTAATTACGTTTTAATAACATCTTAGTCACGTAAGAGAACACGTGTTACAAGGAGAAATTACGCGGCTCTCCATAAACGAAGTTTGATTGAAAGTATGGTTTACATTTATATTACTTTAAAAGTATGTTACGATTGATAAAACTTAATTCGTGTAATTATGTAATTACGTTTTATTTTCTGGTTACTTACCCTACAGTTTGAAGGTAAGTGGGTACGGGAGAAATGGGTAAGAGCTCAAATGCAGATATTAGATCCTTACCTATGAAATTGGTGTTTTGTATGGAGATTTTGGGGAATTCTGCATTTTGCATACTAAATTTTTTTCAGTTTTCTTCACAACGACAAATCCAAAGATAATAATATTTGGCATCTATCATTAGACAAGCTTTAGTAATATGTGTAATATCACACTTCATAAAAATTATTTATCGTTTTTAGGTGAATGCAAATAAAGTGATGTATTCGGGAGGCACTTAAAAATAGTTGTCTCCGTGTCCAATTTTAACACCATTAAACTTACAACAAATTATCAAAACAAATCAAAAGAGCTCAAAAATATAGTATATTTTTAGACGAGGTAATTATTTTTTAGGAATACTCTGAATCTTAATAGTTACAGACAAAATACTAAGAGAAAAAAAACACCAATTTCATAGGTAAGGACCAAATATATCAAGGTATACCAGCTAATAATGAATAGTATCGCCTATACCAGACAGGTGCAGCCTGCGGTGGCGGCCAGGGTCGCGGCCTGTTTTCTTGAATAAATATCTTGGAATATTTTCACCAAATCGATACTTAGACATTCATATTAGACAACAGGCAAAGTTTCACAAAAAATCCAAGATATTGATACTACATAACAATAGGCCGCCTTATTTGTACACTTAAGAGAAATCTAAGAGGAAAACAGAAAAATATAAAATTGTCGTAAGTTTCTAGCGACAAACCGCAGTGTCCGGCAATCGGTGAAGTCATTTACTTAATCGTCGAAGTTACCGAAGTTAAGCTCATCCTTTCAACTCGGCTAAACGAAGGAAGTTTCGAAGGGGGAACTATCGGCCAGTTACGTTAACAATGTCTAATGAGTTTACTTTTACGATAGATAAATAATTTATGATAGATCTTTTAGGAATTATTTATTTTCTTAAGCCAGAAATTTCAAGTCATTGGTGGATAGTTGCTATATCGTGCTGTATTGAGGAATCGAACTAATTTCTTTGTCGAACTAGATCACATATGCTGTCATATCTGTTGTATCCTTACACCCATACCGAGACATTCCAAAGGAAATTCCTTGAGAGTAATTTTGTCCAGCAGTAACCGTCTCTCAGCACGAATATGTGCACAAAGTTAAAATGACATTCATCATTTAAGTGCCTTATGAATAACCAATTTGTTAAGAATAAGTCCAGGATTATTTTATATAAACAAACTTGGGAACGACTCTCTGTAACAATTATAAACGAAGTTGTAGTCAAAGGTGCAAAATTAAGGACCAATTTCAAGTCTTGAAACAATAAGACGAGCTTAAACATTCCGTGAAAATTAGTACTTAGCGCACTTTTGTTTCTTCGGAATGAAGTTACTAATTAAAAGTTTTGCGTAAATTATTCCATAGGGAACCTTATCTGTCTCTGAGCTCGTGTTCGCAGATAAGTAAATTAGCAGCAGCATACTGTAGAGCTGTTGGCGAGGAAACTAAATGGTTGACCACTTCAGAACCTTGTCGTAGTTGAAAACATAATTTTCTGTTTGAGAGTACTAGAGCTACTGGAGAATGCTCATTTTTAATTTAACATTTGACCGAATAAGCTAGTTTTGATGCTGGAATGTTTCGGTTTGTCTTGTTTCAAATGGAAATTTAAGCTAGTGCAGTACTTAGTCGGCTCTATGAATACACATTTTTGTGTCCGTATAAGTAAATGAAGGTAGAGGCTGCTATGAGATGAAAATTATATATTTTTTTCTATAATTTTTGGTGTCATAAAATATACAGATGTACTAACTGTGCCCGCGACGTCGTTCGCGTGGCTACTGATTTAACGTCGATAAAAGTTAAGAAAAAGTTTTTGTGTGTTTGTTAACACTTTTTTTTTTAAAAGTGCTTAACATTTCATCCCTACCTCTAAATACCAAATGTTCATGGTTAATAGTTGAACTAAAACCTCTAATTATGAGCAGAAGTAGGGGTATAATATTATAATATAATAATATTGTTCCGTCACCATAATACATTTAAATTATCGCGCCATCGATCGATGTTCTTTATCGCACGCACGGTGACAAAACGCAGCTAAGAAACTGCTATGTACTCTGTGCCCACGTGTGGTCCGTTTGAAATCGAATCAAGATGGCAATTAGCCTCAGAGTAAACAGAACTGAAGTAGCCTTTGTCTAACATTCCCCTCTGCCAAATGCACAAGCATCGGATGCTTGCACGTTTAATAAAACTAGTTGAGCCGCCATTTTGACAGCCATAACAATGTAAACGTTGCGGCGAACAGAGCTCCCGCAAAAATGCCTGCCTGTGCTGTTTTTTGTTGTAATAATAAATAGAAAACATCGAGTATGCTAAAAGATGGTGTCACCTTTTATTTGTAATTATAATTTTTAAGATTTTATGATTATTTACTGCATTATTTCATGTTTTAGAATTCTACGATTTCAAATTTCGAACGCTAGTCTCGTGGGGAGTGCGGCTGAGACGTTGTCAAAACGCACACCCCACGAGCGTATTTTAAGCGTGTGTGTGCGTGAAATTTAAATTTGTGTGTCGAATTATGCATGTGTGCATTTGTAAAAACGGTAAAAGTTATTGTTTATGTGTGCTGGCTTTGAGTGTAGTGGTAACCTCACCCCCCGCAAGAAATGGCAGAAAAAAATGTTTGAGAAATTGACTAATGGCTACTCCAGTTCTGTTTACTCTGAGCAATTAGCTAACTGACCGCGCAAGCGACATCATCGCAACCTAACCGCGCTTTCGTGTGTGAAGTGACAGCATCGTCTTAAAGAGTACTACTTTATCTGGACAATCCACCAGCTGGTGCAAGAGGAGATTCATCGGCAGCTCAAAGTACATGAGTGCATTATATTTGTTACCGTACTGCTGATACAGAACATCGTTCTCTTTTAAAACGTGGACTTTTCCCGTCAGGTATTGGTCTGAACCTGTACTGGTCTGATTAGCAATAAAGCCACCGTCAGATCAATATTCGGTGCGTTTGCTACAAATGTATTTAATAGTTATTTTCCTGGTTTGGTTGACAGGGTTTACTAGCAAATTGGTAATAATTGATATAGTAAGTAGAAATAACTGAATGTTTTTTAAAACTACCTGGCGTCATGTAAGTCACTAAATAGCAAAGGGCCCTGCTAGCAGTTCAAAATCTTCGAATGCATATTTCTCAAAAACTATTTATATCAAGGGTGTACTGAAAACTTATTTGCAAGGTAGAAATAAGAAGTTCTTTGAATACTAATCCAGTCTGTAAACTTTCAATTAACAAAAGGGCCCCGCTGGCACAGCACAGAAATATTTCTTTTTTATTAATTTGCAAAGATAGAAATTTTGAAGTACATAAATACCAAGAAATAGAAATACAAATATATACGAGTACCAACTCGATTATTCAGGACCTAAGCCGTGAATACGTGGGGTCCCGCTGCATATACGAATATCAGCGGTAGCCGAGTTGGGACGGACGGGGCAGTGGTCGTTCGAGAGGCCGCGGGAAACGCGGGTTCGATCCCACCGCCTGTACCACTGAGTTTGAATAAAACTTATGTATAGTTCATTGTGAATATCTCTTGCCTCACATTGTGCCCGGTGCATGGCAACAGGCTAGCCACCTGTTACATGGGGACCTAACATATCTGGCGAAATGTGGGTGTTTAACACCTCTGCCTACCTCTTCGGGGAAGGAGGCGTGATGATATGTTATGTTATGTGGTGGTAACGGCAATAAGCTTGGGCCCAATAGGGGATTGGGCCAACGGCGTGGGACCAACGAATGTACTGGCGAAATGTGGGTGTTATGCACCTCTGCCTATATAGGGTTATTTTTAATGTATCAACAACTCCGCAAGACTAGGTAATCAACATCGTAAATAACAACATGTCCTTTGACTTTTACCATAACATAAAATTTACATAATACATCAATTAAAAATGATTTTACAAGCTTATAATGTACTGTCGTGGCATTAGTAAGTCTATGTTCCGTTCAAACGAAAAGGCAACACGCGCGACGCTCGCACGCTCGATGCGCACAAAGCTATGAACATTCAGAAATTGATAATTATTTTTATGTGAAAGAAAAATGTGACAAATTTGGAGAATTTTTTCTTATTTATAATTATCTACATAGACTTGCGAGGTCATTGATTAATTAAAACTAACCCGGTATGAGCGTGATTCTTCTTCCTGCCCTTTTCCACTACATATCAAGCGAAAATATATTTTGTAATAAAAAAACGTACAAGAATATAATCAGCAATAATTATTAAACCTGTGTGCATTCGACTGCGACAGCTATGCCAGCGATCTGCGAGGCTTTTTTTTTCTTTTTGAAGTGTCCAATAATTTTCCAGTTTAAAGAACTCGTGGTAAAAATAGAATAAAATAATACATAGGTAACAATATATGAAGCGTGAGTAAAAAATAAGACGGCAATCCACGTCAAAAAGTTCATTCAAATATAAAAAATTTTCGTGTTATTCATAAAAAATATTAAAGGCTTAATAAAGTATTCAATTCAATTGTTTTTCATGACATGTATTAGTTCTTGTTTAAAAGGTTTTTAGTAGTAACTAAAATAATAATTGTAATTTTGAAACGTGTAATATAAAGGCCAATTGTGAAGGAACAAGAACGTTTTATTTTAATTTTTAGAATTCAATAGGTAACAAAAAGCTCAGTGTTAAAAAACTGCTAAAGTTTTTTTAAAGGGTTTTGGTACGAGTCGCTTTAATAAATTATGGTGTTTAAATTCCCACAATGATTAGATTTTTATATTCATAAACAAAAACCGTTAAAAGTAATGTTGAGATTCGTTTTTATGTCGTATAAACTTAACATTTTTCACACGTATTACCTTTCTTCCTTTGTATAATAATGTGTCTTTTAAGCGGAGCGCGAACAGGCACTATATAGGCAGAGTGAGACCACAAAACCCTGAACATTGTTAAGACGATTATTGCTAGCTGTTCTGGTTGTTGTCATCTTAACATACGGATGCTTTTTTCTTAATATCACATAGTGATCGTCTGTCATATCTTTTATGTAAAAATATTATTCGTACCAAACATGTTTTCGACGGTGAAGAAGGTCGACAGAGTTCCTTGAACACCTTTGTTATGACAAGGAGACACGCGTCTTATTTATTTTTCTGGGTACACTCTCTTTTATTATTAATTGAATAGAATATCTATACACATCATAAAACTGTTGAGGTCGAATGTCTGTCAAAAACCAAGTCAGGGGGATTGAAAAAACAGGGAAAATACCACAACATTGTTTTTCTATTTATTTTTTGTTTCTCTGTCTGTTTGTGCAAACACCAAGCAACATTTCAATGAAATTTAAATGAAATTTTGCATACCTTTTATCCCTCGTCAACATCTTAGATACTTTTTAAAAGGGTTCCCATTGGATAGTTAAAAAACCATAGCAACCGCGGACGAAGTCGCGGGCAACAGCTAGTTGAATTATATAACAGAAGTTCTGAGACGACTGTTTGTTGAAAAGGAGTCATGCTAAGTAGATCGTTTCAGAAGTAAATAAGGAGTCCTGAAAGTATGGCAGTGACAATTCTTTATACTTATACAGGTGATGTAACCATAGACTATGTTAGTGTACTAAACTTTATTCTATGGATAATGTGATAACTTAGACCAAAAGCTTAATAGTGATGTGCTGCAGAACCATAAACTTCATGTGTTTGCACATGATATTTTATGAAAAGAGTTGATTGTAGTCTATGGACGCTTACAGCTCAATCGTTGCGTATTTCCGATCATTATCAACATTTCCGCTCCGATTTATTGCTTAATATTTTATTTATGAACAGCTGTTCGTAAACACTCAAAATATTCGCTGAATTACGTCATAAGCGCAGTGAACTGCGAAGCGGTCACCGTTCATGTGACTGGAGGTCTGATTTTTACTGCACTTTTTATCCCAGCCCTCGCTGTTACAGCCATTGAAATAATTTGTAGACTCGCTGATACAGATCTGATGGTAAACGAAGTGGAATTTCTGTTTTTATTGCAACCAGTATTGAAATGAAACTACATTCGCGGAGCACATGTAGTTCAGTGAATTCGTAGGCACATTTTGCATCCGAGTAATAACCATTCGCATGTTTAATATAACTTTTTAACTGTTTCGTTTCGTAGGCTGTTTTTAAGCGCTATGATTTGTTCAACTATGGCATTCATGATAATAGATCCAGCTTTTATTTTTGAATTTATGGATTGTTTAGTTCTTTTACTACTTGGGTGGATGAAGTAAATAAATATCTTTAGACCATCACACCTATCAACTACATTTTAAGCAACTAATGCTGCGTGTGTTGCGGTTACTAGATGACGGATATGTTTCATAGATAAATAATAGTAAATACCAATACGTACCAAATAACAATAGGTACATCTTATTATACAAATATCCAAATCTGGAGAACAAATGGATGCATTCATCACAGAAAACATTTGCCCGCCCCCACCGGGGATCGAACCCAGAACCTCTCGAGATGGCGTCCGGCGTACAGCCCACTCGACCAGGGACCACGGGATATAAAAGTAGATAAGTGTCTAAGGCAAGGAAGACTGAATTAACCCGTTAAGTCCCGGATGGCATCTTGAGATGTGTAACATTGCATTTTATTTTATTTTTTTTCGTTATCAACGCGGAGGTACCATTTAATGTTTGCTTACGTTAAAGCTATTTTTTTTAATTTTTGGCTCTCTCCCCTTAGGGCTTATATGTAATATTTTTATGTAACTAAGTTCAATTTTTAACAGCAAATGATTTTTCTGGTGTTTCTTTTGATTGTTATGTTGCTTCTCTTAGCTATTTCTTTTGGAGAACCCTGAGGGCAGCGTAGTTTCTCCCTCACGTTCGAAACTTTTATGGGAAGGGGGGTATTGTAACATTGCATTTTTTTTTTATTATTTAAATTGAAAAAATAATTAATTTCAAATTCTTTTAATTGGCTCAATTCTCTCATCTCGAAGCCATATACGTGGAAAAAAGATAAACAATAGACGATCGGCCGGGCAGGCGCGGCCTACGTGATGAGAGAACGATATCGAGTTTGTGATGAATTTTTTTGAGAAAATTTGGAAAATGTGTTTAAGTTAAACACGGAATATTTATTATTTTTTATTGGAAAACAATGTTAAATGACCTATGATTTAAGAACGGGTGGGTTGCGGTGGTATATATTTTGGTATTTTGCTTTCTTTTGCACTTATTTGTTGTTTGTCATAATAACATAAGTTTATTTTGTTGGGCAAACTCTTATAAATACTGCGTTAAAACGAAGTAACGCTTGTCCTGTCACCCATAAAATTTTTATTGGTAATGCAAGAGGCAGCTTTAGGAAGCCCTATGTATAGCTTGACTGCTTCTCATAAGAAGACTGGATGGTTGCAGGATTCGTGAGGACATTGTTTGTTTTACTTAGTTTTGTTTTAGTTTTAAGTCACAGATGATATATTATACTGGAGAGAGCAACACATATGTATAAGGAACCCGTTTTTTTCCCTCTACCGACAAAGTTGTTAGTATATTTTTTTTAGCTCTTAAAATAAATTGTTCATTATATAATATTTCTTATTATTTAATTGTACATATTTTTTCTGCTCTCAACGCTTTCCTACCTCAGCCGGGCCAGGGAGCGCTGTGACAGATGCCACAAACAATAGATAAAGCTATCGTGTCTGGAAGTCTGGAATCTAAAGAGCTAAATATGAATGAGGACTTTTTGAAAGAAATATGATGAGGATGAGAGAGAGTGAGAGGACATGACAAGTTACAGGAGAGAGGAGTAAAGGAGTCTTCCTTTACTCCTCTCTCCTGTAACTTGTATTGGGCTGCCCACCAAAATAATTAGGAAAAGGACAAGAGGAAGAAGATTTGTCCTTTATATTTTTCTGATCAAATCTTTGGCAGCTATGAAATCCAACAAGAATTCTCAAAAGTTTTTCCCAGATTTATTCTACAATACCTACTCCACATTGATTGCGTGTTCAATCCACTAGATGTCTGGCAAGTATTGTTTGTGATCAGTTTTTTTATAACTCGTAAGTGTAAAGTGTTAATTTTTTTCAGTGTTCTTCGTAGTAGGGGACCTTCTGAATAATAGGTCTTGAATAATATTAGGGTTTGATTTAAATATTTGCGGATACAAAAATTTTATTTACAAAACGATTTTTTGTAAACGAATTTCAACTACGAAAGTCACTTATGTTTTATGTCCAGCATAGTTCAGTAGCACGCATGTTATCAGAATAAATAGCTGTGCACTGCATGCAGGCTTTTTCAATCTCTTTTTTTTGTTTGTAAAGAAAGTCCGAAATTTTTAGGTGCAATTTGCTCGACAACTCATCAATCAGACGAAAATCTACTTCACGGGAAACTTTAGTCAAATATAACTGTTCTGTGAAAGGAAGAATGGTACAGAACTTTCTAATTTAAATAATTAACAAATTGCTGTTTATAGATAAATACAGCAAGTTTATTCTGCATTTCAAGTGATAATCAATTTTAATGGGACTACATAGAACTTTTTTTCTATAAGTCCCGCACTTGAATTACTTTACGAATAATATTCCATGTAGTACCTTATTATCCACCACTTATATTGTACTTATCACTATGTGCCTACTTTTATACAATAATAAAATGGTGACATCTGTACCTAATAGGTATATACATTTTATGAAAAGTTGCTAGAGGTTTAACTTGAAACTATGAGGTTACATTTTACTACTTGATGGATTTGAAGCCATTCTTATGAAAACGTAGGCAAATCCTCAAATATGTATTTTTATGCAAAGCTGACAGAGAAGCTGACCAATTTATCGCAAGTGGGATTTGGAATCTACAAGGTACATAAAAATCTCATTCTACGCCGGAAAAGTTGGATAAAATTCAAGGAAAGTGTGACAAATCCAAGGAAAAATAATATTATGCTTGTACTCGTAAGGCTTGGGTCAAGGAAACGCAGAGTCAGCAGTACGAACGTGCTAACGAGCAGGTACACTTCTACAGCCCTTTTGGAACTTGTGAACACCAAAAACCTTTGACAGAGTATTAATTATATTGTATATATTACACGGTGTTTCAAAACTCACCCCTAAAATCAGTGTTAAGTACCGCCTTGAACTAACCAGGAGTAGGAACAGAGTTGAAAATATAGGAAGTAATTTCTACTGATAAAATAACTAAACCTTTAATAGAGTTGCGCTTCAATGTCGATAGTTAAAAATTTTTGACAAAAATAATAAATTTTTCGACCTAGAAAAATATCACGCTACGTCTTCATATTTTGGCAATGAGTTATGTATGTACCCTACAAGCCCCTTTCAGATTTTCTTTTGTTTTTGAACGACCTTGTATAATTATATGTAAGTATTTTGTGATCAATCCAAGCAGGTAATATGGAGAAGTACTAAATTATATGCGGGATATCGAAGTCATTTTGTAGGATACATAGGTTTCAATTTTACATTTGATAAAGTTGCATAATTTTTTTATCAATTCTCGAAAGAAATTAGAAATTACTTTGAAACAAGCAGAATGCAATCGTTTTCCTAGAGAATGAATCATTGCATCCAGGCTAGTATTTTAAACATTTACTTAATTGAAGCGATCAAAAAATAAATTTTTTATTTTAAATCTTTTAATAAGATTCTATCCAAATGTGTTAATTAAGATTCACACCATCACCAATCAAAACGAACAAAAAAAATATATGTATCATTATTGTCAAATAAATAGACACAATGAAATTACTTTTGCAGTTTCTGACTTCTCCATACAAACTTGTATTTATTACCAATATCATCTACGTTCCTGTCCATTCGTATACTCAATTCATTTTACAACTTGTAAATGAATTCAGGGATCCACGCCTCGCTTTCGCTACGATTTGTCAGCGAATATTAATGGTTTGAAGGTTCCGAAATGAATTGAAATTTTATATACATTTGCGGTTTTGATTGGGAAACGAATGAAACCCGTTTTTTCAAATAAATTAGTTGATTTTTTTTCCAAAAACGCGTTTGTGAATGGCATTTATTTTCCATGTAATTTACTTATGGAAATAAAAATCTAAGAGAACTGAATCAAAATCGATTCTGATCACAAAATTAAATAGGAATATCACTCGCTTGATACAAACTAAGATTCAGTTTGTAAATTAAAACTTCAAAAAATCCCGAAAGCTACAGTCTTGGAAAGTATGCACGCAGATGCACCCCAAACAAGCCATTTTCCTTGACTACTATTTTCAACATTTACTTGACTAAAGTTAAAAATAAAACGACGTGTGATTCAAATAAACAAAAAAAAAACGAAATGACGTATGATTCAAACAAACAACAATAATAACGATTTTTTTTTTGGATATTTTACCAGGTTCGATTCTCGTATAAGAGCTGAAAATATATTTTTTATGCCAATATGGTTTCAAAGAACCGATTTCTATCTCATAAAGTTTTGGATTTCTCTTCACTGACCCATTTGGATTGATCACCTGTACCTTGGTAATTTAGTTCTGAAAATGCTCGTATTACAGATACGTAATAAGGAGAAATTGAAACCTATTTTCTTTTTTAAGGGAAGCGTTTGTACAGATATTTACGGGGTTGCCTGTTTCCCTAAGTATTACCAGAAGACAGGTAAGCTAGGGATTTGTTGTAGCCTGCAGATATTAGATTATAGCACAGAAACCATTCTCAGAATTTCTCAGAATCCTTTGGCTTTGTTCATTCTAGTCATATAGCGTTTTGACTCTCAAGCGAAAGTGTTATGCTTCGTTATGCAAAGAAATTAGATCGGAATTAGATCGCGTGCCTAACATAGAGATCCGACGTCGTACCAAGGTCCAAGATATTGACAAGCGTATCTTGAGACTTAAGTGGCAGTGGGCAGGACACTTGGCGAGGTACGAAGACGACAGGTGGAGTAGGTCCTTGACAAAATGGTGGCCAAGGCAAGGGAAAAGACGACGAGGTCGACCTATAATGCGATGGGTCGACGACATCGAGCAAGTCCCGGGTAAGACCTGGGGACGGATCGCGCAGGACCGGAAAGATTAGCATAAGAGAGAGTAGGCTAATGCCCTGCAGTGGGCGGTAATGGGCTGATATTATGATGATGATGCAAAGAAATTAATGTTTATTCATAGTAAAATGCGCGCATTTCATTATTGAAGTAAAATAGATTTCTTTTAAGAGAACTTTTTATAAACATTCATTACTTTTAGGTTTGAAAGATCAACCATACCTCGAATCATCCCTCCATTTGAATCATACCTCGTATTGGCAGACATGCAAACAATCCACCAAGTCGCAATCTTTATACAAAATCTATGCTCGCAAAACTTGTGATACAAAATAAAAAGACTGTGTGGTTCTCTTCGCATAATATCCCAAAGGACATGGGGACAAACGTATCAGGCGAAATGTGGATGTTTACCACCACTGCCAACCCCTTCGGGGAAAATACGGGATATTATAATGTTATGTTATATCCGAAAGATATGAATACCTACCGCTATTTTGATAGAATTAGTGAAGTTTTACTGAACTGACTTTCACTTATTCTTAGAAAAAAATTAATTGCATAAGCATCCAATAGCTTACAGCGGTGACGGGTTCACCAACTGTACGCGTATGGCAATGGAGTGCTTTTGCGGTACTTTTGTCTAGTCTCTGACTAACTCTTAGGGGATAATAGTCATGATTATTTGTATGTATGTAATATTTATTGAAGTAATTTCAGAAACGATTATATTATTGTTCAATTTTAGGCCCTAAGAAATATGTGCTCCCAAAAATCAGGCACGGCCAATATTTTCTTGAATAATAATATCGTATTTGCATGTTTGTTCTGTAATATATAAGAAGAGAAAAAATGCTATTATTAATATAAATTGTTTTATACGTTAAACGTAGCAAAAGAATCGTTAATATCTCTGAAATTTATATTTTTTAATACTCCGAACACGAACCAGCCGGTAGCCGGCTTTGTAAAATCTTTGGCTCCTGCATACAGACCTAATATAGGCCAGTGCAGTTGGCGTTATTAAATCTATAAACGTTCCTTTACTATAAAATCTTCATCCAACAGGAGACAACTACGAGTTGATTGATAAGACGTTTTAAGTTGAATAGAAGAGAGCACAAATATTTACTGGAATATATCCAGTATGTAACCTCATAAAATTTTTATTTTTTAATTCGCCGAGAGGTGTAATTGTTTCAATTATTAACGGCCTCGCGCCCGAAGCCCCAACTAAATGTTTTATTCAGGCAAACGCTTAGATACAGTCAAAATAACTGCCTCCATAATGCGAGGACTAAGCCGCAGGTCTGTGCGCTCGAGTACGGGAGATAAAACCGAGAGAATATGCTTACTCTTTGTACCCAAAGATTGAATGTCCCGTTATTGTAGCAAGAACGATTGTTGTTTTACTTTATACAGTACGGATTTATTAAATGACGATTCTTTTTCGAGTAACAATCGCTTCCTATTTATTTAAAATTATCTAGATTTCAGTATAATCAAAAATGTATTTTTGTTTGATTAAGAAGCCGATTAGATGAAATAATAGGTTGGGGAAAAAGTTTCTTCGCATTTTTTAAGAAAATTCAAAACATTTTTTGATATAGTTTATTTACATTTAACTAAAGTATGTAGGTACCATTTTGTTCGATAACTTTTTGCCATCTTGTCGGTAGGGACATGGTCCCATTGCTATAGAAATTTTGGGACTTCTGGTCAAAATACCGCGACAAGTGGTTTTGGCAGTCCTCTCGTGATGTTAACCTGACACTGCCTAAAGAATTCTGAAGAGACCGAAACAGGTGGAAATCTGAAGGTGCAATGTCAGGACTATACGGCGGATGCATTAACACCTCCCAGCCAAACTCTCTTAATTTTTGCTGAGTGGCTAAAGATGTGTGAGGTCTAGCGTTATCATGATGAAAAACTACACCCCTTCTGTTGATTAATTCCGGCCGCTTTCTCTCAACTTCTTGCTTTAATCTCATCAGTTGTTCACAGTAGAGTTCAGAATCGATGGTCCTTCCTGGTGGTAACAGCTCATAATGAATAATGCCCTTCCAAACCCACCACACACACAGCATCACCTTGTTGCGAGTTAACCCGGGTTTCGCCACAGTCTGTGAAGCCTGACCGGCCTTTGACAACGACCTTTTTCGCACGTTCTTGTCGTACGTGATCCACTTTTCATCACCAGTTATCAGCTTCTTCAAAAATGGTTCGGTTTCATTACGTCGTAATAAAGAATCACAAATGAGTACACGGTTCATTAGGTTTCTTTCAGTGAGCTCGTGAGGTTCCCAAATGCCGAGCTTTTTTGTGTACCCAGTTTTATTCAAATGCGCCAAAACTGTTTTGTGGTCAATTCCCAGTTCTTCAGCTACGTCGTAACTACTGACATGCCGATCTTCTCCACTTTTTCAAAAATGGCATCCATTTTATCTGTAATAGGGCGACCAGAGCGACGTGCATCTTTGACATCAAAATTTCCGGATTGAAAACTTTAAAATTTAAAATTACAACTTTAAAAAAAAAACTTTAAAATTAAAAATTTGTGCTTCTCTCACAGACACTGCACTGGGTCCATAAACATCGCAAATTTTTTTCGCGGCTTGCGTTGCATTTTTACCTTTTTTGTAGTAAAATTTTAAAATGTATCGAATTTCTTCATTAGATTCACTCATCTTGGCGGTACGAAAAACAAATGAAAATCACACATTTTCCTAATTTGAATTTGGAATTATGTTCTTTAAAATTTAAACTTTCAATGATACCAAAACCAGCCAGATACAAATAGTATAGCCAAAGAGATTTTATTACAAGTTTATACATTCTATAATGCGAAAAGACTTTTTCCCCAACCTAATATATTATATTTGAAATTAGTTTTATAATTTTTATGTTTATTTTATGTGGGTGTCCAACACCTCTGCCTACCACTTCGAGGATAGAGGCGTGATGATATGCTATGTAATTTTTTTATTATCACAGTCATTTCTGTTTACGTTGGAAACATATTTTAAAATATTAGATTAAAATTAAAAAATCCCACGTTTTTAAAAAGAGCAAAATAATAATAAACAAACATGCGGAGCCGAATGAGGGCTCACTTAAATCGTGGGGGCGCATCTTTAGAACTTAGGCCTACGATCTATGCATGCATTATATTGGGTCCTTACCTATGAAATTGGTGTTTTTTTTCTCTCTTAGTATTTTGTCTGTAACTATTAATATTCAGGGTATTCCTAAAAAATAATTACCTCGTCTAAAAATAGACTATATTTTTGAGCTCTTTTGATTTGTTTTGATAATTTGTTGTAAGTTTAATTGTATTAAAATTGGACACGGAGACAACTCTTTTTAAGTGCCTCCCGAATACATAATTTTATTTGCATTCACTTAAAAACGATAAATAATTTTTATGAAGTGTGATATTACACATATTACTAAAGCTTGTCTAGTGATAAATGCCAAATATTATTGTCTTTGGATTTGTCATTGTGAAGAAAACTGAAAAAATTTTAGTATGGAAAATGCAGAATTCCCCAAAATCTCCATACAAAACACCAATTTCATAGGTAAGGACCTAATATTATAGAGATTTTTATGGAATTATTTCGCTCTTTTTAAAAACGTAAGATTTTTAGATTTTTTATCTGATATATATTAATTATTATTTTATTCTTTTCAACTACGTACAGCGCCATCTATTGATTAATGATTTAACACCACTAATATATATTTATAATTATTTTTCTCTCCATTCCAAAATAGAGTTACAAAAATCCAACCGCACAAACAAAGAGACAAAAGGACAAACCATAAAGCGCGTAAATAAAAACGTGGTAAAAATGATAAAATCTTGACAACAATTGCTTGAAAATCCATGATTTTAAAATGTATTTCTCTTTGCAAAACGAGTAAAAATCTAACAATAAGAAGTCGCAACACCAATCCTCTTGACTTATACATCGCCTGCAGAGTCGAAAAGTGAATAGAAAGCAGTATCTGCACAGAATCACTACACCTGGCCAGACTTGTCAGCCTCACTGCACTCACTTGAGCTCCTGAATAAAACATAGTGTGTACTCAGCGTTAGCCTAAGGAAACGTTCATCCGAATACAAACAGACCGGTCCTGTTATTTAAGTCCACACTGATATTGATTCCGGCAAGTTGCAGTGTTTATCGGGAGTTACAAATAGAATCTGAAATGGCTTCTTTTCTTGAAAAGCTATATGAAATGTGTTAAATGTTTTCTCTGCGCTTGAAATGTAATTAGTACTTTTATATAAGTGTTTCTCATCATTAGTGATCGGTAGTAGGTAGAGCTATTTTACGCCCTTTCGATATTATAGAATAATATGGATATGTAACAATTTCTTATATTTAAACAAGAATCAATAATCATTTAACATTTTCACTGTGTAGTATTACAAGAACATATCAAACAAAATCTTAAACAAATTACCAACACGTTTAAAAAATAATTTACTTTACAAAAATTGCCATTTTTATACTTATTGATGCTTTTATACTTATTGATAAAAGGCATGGTTCACTGTAACATTCATATTTTAGTGATAAAGAAATGAAATATGCTTTTAAAATGTAAAAAGCCTTTTGGGGAACGGGAAGTGTTGCTTGCGATGCTAACTTGCTTACGAACTTTCTTATACCTATATCAAAATGTAGTTTGCCTCTGAAAATATTAACAGCTAAAAAGATACTTATAATAAAAACAATTAAAATGGTTAAAATGTGCTAAAAGTATACGAGTACTTTATAGTCAAGATTTCATTTTGTAGTCCTTACTGCTTCACACTTTCATTTTACTATTCTTATTAATCTATGTGAAAGTGTAAAACCTGAAAAGTGCCTCAAAAAGCAGCAAAACCAAATAGCATCCGAATTATGTAAATCACAATACATGGCCAGTTTTCTAGCACATTCGGCGTCCCTGCTCGTTAGCAGACAACGTTGAAATGCGATGATATATCGCAACATTTCGCTTATTTAGACTTTTGTATGGTTTTCTCCTACATCCTTGTGTTTTAATGAGGAACAGTGGTTTAACTAACCATTTTATTCTGATTTTGAAAACAGCAGCATCGACGTGGTAAAACTAGGATTGGTTTCTCTTTCAAAGCACGTTGTGACGACGTCATCTTATAGCTTTCACCTACGATATTTCTCTATAGCAAATAATATCAATAATTTTGTCATTCAGATGAAAACTAAGTCGACAACAACAACAAAACAACAAAGTAACAATTACAATGTCTATAGGTTATTTATATCAAATATTCATATGTGTTTGAAAACAAATAAACGTGTAATGTTAAATAATGATTTGTTTTCATTAGTCAATTTTTAATTTTACAGTAAATACCAACAATATACCTAAAGGTTCAAATACAGGTTAGAATCACAAGAATCTAAAAATTCCTTCACAAATTTCCACATCACAGAAACAGGTTTTCCCAAACACAGCCAGCGTCCTCGCATTCAATTTTCTAGTCGGCTATTGTAGAAAATTTTACAAAGGGAAAATTGCTGCAAAGATAAAACCCAGCAGTTTAGGGTCATCTAAAATTCTAAGCCCACAAGGCGCATCTTTTGTCCAGTTCACCAATCGGAAGTCGGCTGCACCGAAACAAAAGCACCTGAAGCATTTGCTCACTGAAATAATTTTAAACTGGGTAAACCTAGTCTATAAAGTTTACTTTTGCTTGTTTTATTTGATAAATAAGGTTCTCTATCTGTTTGCATAAAATTTTCAAGCATAATTATTTACGCATAATTTTGGCATAACCATCTTAATGCATGAATAACTGTTGTCATAAAATTTTAGAAATCATTATCGATAAAAATATTCTGGCGCTTCGCCTTGCTTCGCTCGTCATCGTACCTAATCGACTTTACATTATGCCGTAAACCATTATGAGGAATAATATTATGGATTATTACAATAGTCTATATTATAATTATGCGAAATAAATATTTTGCCAAAAGAAAATTATGCTTAAGTTATTATGTCGAACAACATTATGCCAAATTCATATGCCAAAGTATATTATGAGTAAAAACATTATGCCAAAAAACAGGATCCCGCTAAAAAGAAGGCTAGTATGGTGCCTTTCACAGGACACAGTGTAAGGCATTTGATATTCACAATGAACGAAATACAAACTCAAACTACTGGGTGGGTTTACCATCTATCTGGCTTCAGGAATTAAAAAGAACGTGGACACTAAAAAGGGTTACAACTATATATCCATACCTAGTCCTATATTAGCATTTTTTCCCTATTTTTAATTATACATTATTTTTTATTTAACATTAAATAACAAGCATCAAAATTAATATATTTATTTTAGTTGACATAAACCTTCCCCGCGACCTTAAAGTCATTACTCATTATGCTACACCACAAATACATTGTGGAGGGAATACAATCTTGTCATGATAGACTGTTCTTGAATGACGGGTGCTATTCTATTGTCAGTTGCAAATTTTACCATATTTACCGTTATTTTTGATTCAACGTCGATATAGGCCTTCGTTAAATGGAACAAACATTTTTCAGTAAAATCAACGTAATTTGTGATATTCAAACATATATTTGGAGTTATGTGGCGTAGTGATTTGTATGCTTTGACTTTCTATATCGAAAACAAAGCTTTTTCGCCATGGTCAGTCTTTGGATGGGTGTCCAAACTTTATAATCTCGAGCTCCTCGTGCTTTGGAAGGCATGTCAAGCCATTGGTCCCGGTCACTATTGCAACAGTTTCTACCCATAATCCGCATTGGGCCAGCGTGGTGGTGTTATGGCCCATACACCTTATGAGTTTTTCCATGTAGGATGGCCTGTTGCCAGCAGTGGAAGACAGACAGACATACTTTCATCTTTATAATAAAATATTAGTAGGTATGGATTAACAATAGGTAATATATTTATGATCATTTAATTTGTTGTTAAAGTTTAATAATTGAATGTTTACCTCATGTGTTTTAAGTAGTATTAGATGTAATGTTGGATGTATTTATTATAGGACCTATTTTTACAGCCGTGAGATGTCTGCTGTCATACAGATTTCCAGACTTATCGATCACTTTTATTTGCTTGGAATTTATACAATTTCTACTAGTGCCGTAACCTTTTTCAAGCTCCAGACTATCTGTGTTCCAAATTTCGATTAAATCGGTTCATAGTTTTGACGTGAAAGCGACACAGACAGAAAGAGTTACTTTCACATTTATAATACTAGCGTGGATTTATTTATCGAATCGATTAACGTGTGAATTTTAGGTGTTAAAGATCTATAAAATTTTATGTCCTATCATCTTTTCATGCAAATGTCTTATGAATTGAGATTCCAATTCTTATTCCACTATTCTTTTTTGCATAACTCATACAAAATTCAAGTTCTCAAGATTGATGGCACAAAAAAGTACTTAGCTTAATACTAAAACTATAAATCATTTTACGAAAAGTTCCTGAAACTAAAAGAAATTCAAAGTTCTGACGTAAGTCATTAGTCAACAATTATACACAGGAGGCAGCGGGGCAGTTCATAGCAGATGAATGGGAGAAACTTGAACGTTGCTCCGTGAACTATTCGGAAATTGCTTCAGTTAGGGATGCCACATTTTACATCTCATGCATTTCAATTAGATCTAGTTGGCATTCGCGCCCATCTAAATTACAAACATAAAGAAAACATCGCCCCTGAATGGCCGGGACTAGTAAAGTTAAATATTCACTATTCGGAATAAATATTTGAATCGATTGTTGATTTTCATACTATTGGGGTTACTTTAGAGGTGAAAACATCGGAAAGTTTCCGAAACTCTGAATATTTCAGTAACACTACCGGAAGTATTCTTAATAACTTCCAAAATTAGCAGCAACTTTTGAAGTTTTCAAAATAGATTATGGACTTAATGAATTGAGGATACTTTGAACATTACTGTGATACTATTGACAAATACTAAACAAAATCAAATTACCCATTTTTATTGTAATCAATCAAAATCAAACAAAAGTTGCTTGATCGTAGTTTTATTTTCCTTATCTTCGTATTTAAACTGCGTACCTATTATATTATAAGTAAGTTGCACATTATTTAACAAAATTATTGTAATATTTCTATTATTATTGTTTTATTACCTAATTTAAAGTAAAAAAAAGTATTTTGAAAACTTTGCCGGAAGTTTTGGAAGTTTTCGAGAATACTTCCTTAGAACTGTAAAATTTCCTAAAAGTTTTCGCCTCTAGTCTTTCACTCTAAAAACGTTTGTTGACTACGTGTGAGATTTTTGATCCGTTGTCATAGTAATCACAATAGTTAAATTCTAGACCAATAGCGTCAATAGAAACGACAAAATGTGTGACGCCAGCTTGACAAATTTTCATCGCAAATTTAAAAATTTGCTATGAAAATTCAAAGCAATATATATCAGCTGTGCCGCCAGCCACCATGTTACTAACAGCACCGTGTTGTGGTCTATGGTTATTTAAGTTCAGTTCATATTTTAACCTACTGGTAACCTGACCACGGACCAAAGGTATGCTGCTGTATATATAAAATAAACCGTCAAAAATGGAATGACGGACATAATTTTTAACATTTTTTTCACTAGAATTACGTCGAGTATGAGTCACGTAAAATAAACGTGGAATTGCATGCAGTTTTCACGGACATAATTGCTAACACCCAGTTGCAGAAACGAACTTTAAAATTTAATGTCGGCATTATCCCTAATGCTCCATTAAATTTATTGATTGAAGTGTCAAAAGAACACCTTAGCGTAGTTTTTACGTTGCACAAAACGACATTAGCACCCTATCAATGCTAAAGAGACATTAGCTAGAACTATTTTGTGTTCCAATTTTAAATTTAATGAACTTTAAAGTTTTAATGTCTCATTACTAAATGTCGTCTTTAAAAAAATCTTTGTGCAACTGAGCGTAAGTGTTTCTATTTTGCAACATACTTTATTTTCTAAATTATTTCTTTTAATTAACAATTATCATTGTTAATTTTTTTGTTAAAACAAAGATATTAAAAGAAATCATAGTGTCGGGTACTTGTTGGTGGACTGCCCTGTTTTCGGTTTGTTTTGAGTCTCGGTTCACGAGCTACGAAGTATGCTAGTGTCATGCGCATGTATAATGAATCAGCGGTACTTCTTGGTTTTCGTGATAATCGTAAGACCTCGACTTATTTTCCCTATAGAAAGGGTCTTTGGTATCTGACCACGAGCGCTTATGGCCCTGTTAATGTAAGGTTACTAAAGTGAAGTGGTCTCGAACTATCTAGTAGGTATATTGGTTAGCAGTTTGTAGGACACTAATTAAGGATTCCGCAGCCCCAACTTATGTTATATTCTAGCTTACCTAAAAATTGCATAAACCTTATTATGGAGAGCTTTTGCATTTTCAGCCTATTTTAAGATTATTTTTTTGTTTACTCTATTTGAATTGATTTTTTATTATTTAAATTGAAAAACATTAATTAATTTCAAACTCTTTTAAGTGGCTTAATTCTCTCATTTCGAAGCCCTATACATGTAAAAAAGAAAAACAATAGACGATCGGCCGGGCAGGCGCGGCCTACAAGATGAGAGAAAAATATCTAGTTGGTCATGCATTTTTTTCATGAAAAATTTGGAAAATGTGTTTAAGTTAAACACGTAATATTTATTATTTTTTAATTGAAAACAATGTTAAATGACCTATAATTTAAATATGAAAGTCATAGAATGTATTATAATAATATTGTACATATAAGAACGGGTATGTATTTGTTATTTATTATTAAACAGCTAGTTCATGTTACGATGTTTAGTGACAATTATTTATAATTAATAGAATATAAATTTTTGTTGTAAGTTTTGTGATTTACCCACAGGTGGGTTGCGGAGGTATTTTGTATTTTTCTTTCTTTTGCACTAATTTGTTGTTTGCCATAATAACTTATGTTTATTTTTCTTGGCAAACTTTTATAAATACTGCTTTTGAAACCAAGTGACGCTTGTCTTGTCACCCATAAAATTTTTATTGGTTATGCAAGAGACAGTTTAAAGAAGCCTTTTGTATAGCCTATCCTTCATTTCTGAAGTTGCAGGATACGTGAGGACATTGTTTGATTTAGTATTGTTTTAGTTTTAAGTCATAGATATATTTTTACCTCTACCGACGTTTAATTAAGTTTTTTGCTTTGCTTGATTAATTAAATATTTTGTATTTTCTGACTTTGTTTCTTTTATTGTAAATATATCTGCTCGCAACGCTACCCTGTCTCTCATCCGGGCCAGGAAGCGCTGTGACAGGTTTTGCTTAAAATTGTTCGCTAGAAATCCTTTTGGCCAATTGATGCAAGGCGCTCGGCAGTGTGGTTAGTACGCTTTGGCTTTCGATTGAAAACAAAGCTACGTTTGACATGGTCAGGCCGTGGATGGGTGACCAAAACTTTGTGATCTCGAGCTCCTCCGTGCTTTGAAGGCACGTTAAGCCGCTGGTTCCGGTCGCTATTGCGACTGTTTCTACCCACCAACCCGCATTGGGCCAGCGTGGTGGTATTACGGCCCATACTCCTCATGTGTTTCTCCATGAGGAAGGGGACCAGCAGTGGGACGTATATAGGATGTAGACAGAATTGATGCACGTGTTCTTAAAAAAAAGTTGTAAATTAAAATAGTATAACAATATACAAACATTGATATGGTAAAATCATTAACAAAATCGACCCATGTTTAGTCTTTGTGCTCGCTTTACAAAGAGACCATTCAATTTAATAGCTAGTAAGGTTCTCTTCAATGTACAAATTGAACCTTTTAACTTGGTATATTAGTTGTAGAATGGTAACTTACACAGCCAACTACAACGGAGCTGAAAACTTTGAACAATGGCTATCTTTGCTATTAGTGGTAGAATAGTTTTGATGTGCGAAAGCGAGTAAAATTGTTCCATTACCTTGAGCCATGCCAAATGATTCTAATAGGTTGGGGAAAAAGTTTCTTCGCATTTTTTAAGAAAATTCAAAACATTTTTTAATATGGTTTATTTACATTTAACTAAAGTATGTAGGTACCATTTTGTTCGATAACTTTTTGCCATCTTGTAGGTAGGGACATGATCCCATTGCTATAGAAATTTTGGGACTTCTGGTCAAAATACCGCGACAAGTGGTTTTGGCAGTCCTCTCGTGATGTTAACCTGACACTGCCTAAATAATTCTGAAGAGACCGAAACAGGTGGAAATCTGAAGGTGCAAGGTCAGGACTATACGGCGGATGCATTAACATCTCCCAGCCAAACTCTCTTAATTTTTGCTGAGTGGCTAAAGATGTGTGAGGTCTAGCGTTATCATGATGAAAAACCACACCCCTTCTGTTGATTAATTCCGGGCGCTTTCTCTCAACTTCTTGCTTTAATCTCATCAGTTGTTCGCAGTAGAGTTCAGAATCGATGGTCCTGTCCGGTGGTAACAGCTCATAATGAATAATGCCCTTCCAATCCCACCACACACACAGCATCACCTTGTTGCGAGTTAACCCGGGTTTCGCCACAGTCTGTGAAGCCTGACCGGCCTTTGACCACGACCTTTTTCGCACGTTCTTGTCGTACGTGATCCACTTTTCATCACAAGTTATCAGCTTCTTCAAAAATGGTTCGGTTTCATTACGTCGTAATAAAGAATCACAAATGAGTACACGGTTCATTAGGTTTCTTTCAGTGAGCTCGTGAGGTACCCAAATGTCGAGCTTTTTTGTGTACCCAGTTTTTTTCAAATGCGCCAAAACTGTTTTGTGGTCAATTCCCAGTTCTTCAGCTACGTCGTAACTACTGACATGCCGATCTTGCTCCACTTTTTCAAAAATGGCATCCATTTTATCTGTAATAGGGCGACCAGAGCGACGTGCATCTTTGACATCAAAATTTCCGGATTGAAAACGCTTAAACCAAATTTGTGCTACTCTCACAGACACTGCACTAGGTCCATAAACAATGCAAATTTTTTTCGCGGCTTGCGTTGCATTTTTACCTTTTTTGTAGTAAAATTTTAAAATGTATCGAATTTCTTCATTAGATTCACTCATCATGGCGGTACGAAAAACAAATGAAAATCACACTTTTTCCTAATTTGAATTTGGAATTATGTTCTTTAAAATTTAAACTTTCAATGATACCAAAACCAGCCAGATACAAATATTATAGCCAAAAGAGATTTTATTACAAGTTTATACATACTATAATGCGAAAAGACTTTTTCCCCAACCTAATAGTATGAAAACTTTAATATTATTTACTTTGATATTGATAATATGCTTTTATGATAATATACTTACTTACTTACTTGCTTTTATGTTCTTGAGTGCTTGACCGCGACTGGGAAAGCGATTGTGGGACGCCCTGTGACAAGATGGGATGGCGATATTCGCAGGTTGGCTGGAGCGCGCTGGATGAGAACGGCCGAAGATCGAGAGCGGTGGCGTGCATTAGGGGAGGCCTATGTCCAGCAGTGGACGAGCAGAGGTTGTTGATGGTGATGATGATATATCTAATTTTGGTATTGGCTTCCAACTTTATCCAAATTTTAAATATCCAACTTTATTATTAATTTGAACTATGTCTAATACTAAAATGAAAAAAAAAATTCAAAAGTAATTATCATGTTCATAGAAAATCTAAAGAGTTTTATTGAGTGAAAGTTCTGGTTAATAGATTTATAAATAAATCGTTAATATAGTTCGAAAGATAATTAATGTCATAGAGAGAAAAAACAAACGACAAAAAGCTAAACCTCACAAAATAAGCTAAAAAAAGCTAAAAAATAAGGAAAAATTGCAATTGAAAAACGTAATTGCATCAACACGATGGTATTTTACGATGACTTTACAAAGTTGTTAAAAATGATAAGAGCCAAGTTTTGATCTCAACAAGATGTTATTAAGTACAGTCTGCTTGCCAAGTAGCTCTGTGGTCGTTTGCCAACTTGGTAATAGCCTTAAAGGATTTTTCATGTACTGGTGCAACACGTGTAGCGTCGTTGGTAATGGATTGTACTGTCTTTGAATTAATTTACAGGCAGAAAAGAAGGCTTAACTCGTCAACGGGCACAAAACGAGACACAATAGAAATATCTATTGCTTGCGAACACCTGTGTTCGCGGTGCCCGTCAAGGAGTTATTTTTATAAGAATTTTCTTCAAAACTACCTGCGATAGGAGAAGCCCTTTAAGTAGTAATTAATAGTAATTTTTCATTAACATGAATTTATCTCAACATCAAATAAATAAATAAAGATTTTTGATAGATTTGGTTTAATGTTAATTTACTCTATTTAGCAGCGTTGTGTTATATTTTTAAAATAAAAATTATATTGTACACTTTATGCTTTCTGACATTTATTAGTGTCTAATTTAAACTAAAATGTAAAAACAATAGTATAATATTGTGATTTATCGATAATATGTTTAAAGTGGTTTTTTATAACACATTAGCTAGAAATCGTCTAAGGACCTATCATGTCACAATGGATCACATACTATGAAGATTCCTAAAGTTGAATCTTTATTGCCCTCATAATGGAACGCCATACACAGATCGTACACAACACATAAAGAGAATTGTCCCGTTGATTTATGGTGGCCCTGAAGGTTGTAGAGCTGGTCATCATTCATAGTCAGCATCAGTTATGAGGAGGTCTGATTCATATGAAATAATAAAACACGTTACGAAATGTCGCCAAAGATATTAATTGTTCATGATAATGAAGGTAAGAAGAACATTAAGTGTTATTGAAGTAGTAAAAATATATTTATCCGAAGGATTTCAAACTAAATAGATAAATAAATAATATTAAATTGAAGCTTATGTTAATTTCATTAAGCCATCATTAGATCTCCGCTTAGCCTGATGGTTGACTGTTAGAGAGCGATATTAGTCGTTAATACCGCCATGTGTAAATTTTTTTGTAATGGACAATATAGCTTAATAAATGAATAAATATATACTTTTTGCACAAAATATGCACAAAGAAAATTAATAGAATCTTGCCTGTTTTCAACCCTAATTTACATGCTCTGTAAATATGAATAATCAGTTATTTAATTCTAACAATCGATATATGGAAATTTTTTTTTTTTATATTTGGGACGATTTGACCCGCAAGTAGCCATTTAGGACTTGCGTAGAAAGTAATAGGGATGTGGAAGTAAAATTTATTTATTGCCTTATTAATTTCTATATATTACAATATTCATACAATTATATAACACGAGCCGTGTGGTAGCGGCGACGGGCTCACCACCTGTCACGCTGAGTGCAGTCATTGCTTGGTGAAGCGCGGACTATGGCAATGGACTGCTTTAACTTTTGTTTAGTATCTGACTAACACTTAAGGGATAATAGTCGTGGTAAAATGTATGTATGGATGTACATAACAAACGTTTTAATACACCAGGATTAAAATAAAGTATTTTTTGTGTAAGTTACTGTACGAACAATTCGGTGGAAAGAGGCCTCTAAAATTCACTCACGTAGCGCACAAAAATAATATTTTATCAAGTTTCGCGGGGATTACCCTACTTTAGCCAGGCATTGTGTAAAGCTGTAGAATTTGCTTAATAAGTCGCCACTGCCAGGGTTGCCTGCGTAAATATTTAAAAAGTTGAATGAACCATAGGCGACCACTTCAAAATTATAAAACTTTGGAATTTTTTAAGGTGGATGCTAATCGTGTTTTTTATTTTCTATGTGGATAGCAACAAAACGAATATAAATCAAAAGTGAGTCAATAACACATGTTGAGCTGCTCAATTTTCATAAAGCGTCTACCTATAAGGATTCAATTCGTAACATAATTTCATGAATAAATTCACGTCGCATCTCAGTGGAATTTTTTGTTGTAAGATCTCTGTAACTGATAAACATAAACCTAATATAAAAACTAGGTATTTCGGATATTACGTGATTCGAAGAGTACTCAACACAATAAAAAAAATCATCGTTGTAATTTTGTTATCTATCTCTAGCTATTACTGTTTATGTTTGTATAGAGTCAACCCTACATAAGGAGGATTCATCACCGTCCCAATCGCAAAGAGATTTCAATGCAGATATGAAGATGGTTGAGTACTCTTTTTCCTTAGGCCCGAACAAAAGAAGTGACGTATGTATATAAATTTTTAATTCTTACAAAGAATCTTAAGGGGAGCGAGAGGAGATTTCTTTCAATCCATTATTTCCGATTTGGATATTTTATTGATGTTATGTAAAATGAATACGTCTAAGGTGAAAAAGATTTATTTATTATACATACTATAAGAAATTTGTTGTTTACGCAACATACGAATACCCTTCTTCTCCCCTATGTTGGTAGTTTTATAACTATCGTATGTTTCTATGTTCTTTTAATAGACAAATACGAGCAGTTAAGATTGATAATAACTGGGAAATTAAATGTTGTATTCACACAAACTAATCAATCATCTTTAACACACATATACTTTATAGCGAAATGAAAACAACAAACTTCAGTTTTAAAATTAACTTATCTCTCATTCTTTATCTATCTCCCTCTCATAAGCTATTCACTTTGTGTGACGACAAAAAAATTTAACTTAATTCAGTCATCAGTGGGAAAATAAACTTGAGTCAAACCGAGGCGTTGACTGAGAAATGACCTCACATTCCAACACAATGTATTTTAATAAAACCAACTAAGTGTAATTCGCCCAAGTTCCGATGGCTTTGCCAACTGGTATTTTCTTAAAAGTTCCCTAAATATATTCATTTCAGTTTAAAAAGATTTTTATCTCTTCAAGAAGTTAGAACCGACAGTAAGATTACTATAAGGTTCAGTTTTAACGCTTTAAATAACGAAACAATGCTATGGAGACTAAATGGATTAATATTTTGATTCTATTTAATAACTGAGCCTTCGTTCTTAATATTACTAGCAATAGAGATTAAATTGAAAAGATTTACCAAAGGTATGCAAATACATTTTTAACCGGATTTGAATTTTCTCTAATAAATATTCATGAATTTTCATACAAAAGATTTTGTATAAACCTAATACTTACCAGCACCCGTAGATGGATTTCTAACTGTGAACAGATGTTAAAAGCCTACGGACCAAACATGACTACATATATGGACAGTTAGTTACCGAATTGCGTCGTTATGTTTCCTAAACTACGACATGCCAAATATACCAGTGCCTTATTCTAAGTGACTAAAGATAGAATTTGCTTAAAACTAGTGATGTCCTTGTCTACTTCTAAGTAAATGAAAGTGACAACACCAGCTTTAAACCAAGTTAACTTTAGTCTACAGAATAAGGTTAATGTTTCTAGTGTGTTTGAGTACTAAGGTTCATAAAACTGACTAAAGGCATATACTCTATATACGTGGTCATATATCTTATGAAACGAATTTTAACATGAACACTGATTTACCAATTATGGTCAATTTCAATGTAAAATTATATTCAATGAAACTTTCGACTTAAGAATGATCTCTTTAGTGATCAAAGGCTATGAGATCACTTCTGTCATCGGAAGAAAAAAGGAAAAATCTAAAGCAGAGCTATTTAAGTGAACTTAAACTATAATGTAATAAATTTCTAAAAGTTATTTATCAACTCACAAACACGAGGGTATTTATAAATGCTAATAAAACACAATAAACGTAATATCTATTGAAAATGTTAATGAAATCAGTGTTCGTCCAATTTACGATAAACGTGAAAATTTTGTAATGACATTTTATAAGTACATTTCACAAAGCGATTTCATTTATGTGCATATCTAAAGGTATCGGAAAATATATTCTGTTTCGGCACAAAGGCGATTGACAGTTTGTTCTTTGTTCGCCACTAAGGTTAAATAGATAAAATATTCGTTTAATTTTTTATTCAAGCAAAATGTGCTTTACGTTACAAAAATAATAACTTAAGGATAACACAAATTAGTTGATAATAATTACGTCACGGTATTACATCACAGTGATTTACACAATGTTTTAAGATATAAAAACAAGTTGGACGATTTTCAGTTAAAAAAGGTACAATATTTTATTCAAACTCATTTGAATTCAGAATTCGTCTTGTGAAATGCGCTTACAAAAAACCATGCTCGAAATGTCTGTAGCGAACATGAAATAGATAAAAAATTTAATCAAACTAAAATACACTGTGTTGCAACAGTTACCACCATCTGCTAATGCCATTGGAGAACTGATTCTACAGCTCTTGCTAAAACGGTAGCAACTAAGTGTATTTTATCGAAATGAAGTGTTTCTAGGGATGTGTTCTATTTGAAAGTCAATTTAACTACGTTAAAAGTAGTGATAGTGAATTCTAGGGAAAATGGAATAAGAATATTGGGTTCTGAAATGGAATCAAGAGGTTCTAGAACATGCTTAGTTTTGTTCTGCTTACTTTCGGACTGCGCTGTTAGACCTGGGAAATATAGCAATTAGTTAGTTATGTAAGGGTAACTACATGTTAGGTAAAGTCAAATTCAAAGAGAGTGTTTACAATGTACAAGTTAAATTGTTACACTGTGCTGTTACACTAAAATTCGGGTATAGCTCGCAAGAATCCTCGGTATGGTGCAGAGTGACGATAATACTTTTAAGATATTACTGGTAACTGTAAAAGCTTTTGGTAATTTTGAATAAAACCTAGATAGTACAGCAACTTGCATAGAATAGGTGTATGAGTGTTATCAATTTCTAGAAACATAAGAAGAATCGCTAAAATATGAAATTGTAATAATTATGTCTTTGTCGAAAGGTGTGTATAATTATAATAGACTAACAATTGTATTAATACGATAAATATTTTGATTGAACTAGAATATATTAGGTCCTTACCTATGAAATTGGTGTTTTGTATGGAGATTTTGGGGATGTCTGCATTTTACATACTAACATTTTATCAGTTTTCTTCACAACGACAAATCCAGAGATAATAATATTTGGCATGTATCATTAGACGAGCATTAGCAATATGTGTGTGAACACGCTTGATAAAAATTATTCATCGTTTTTATGTTAATGCAAATCAAATGATGTATTCAGGAGGCAGTTAAAAATAATTGTCTTTGTGTCTAATTTTTACACAATTAAACTTACAAAAAATTATCAAATTAAATAATACGAGCTCAAATATATGGTCTATTTTTAAAAGAGGCAATTATTTTATAAGAATGTTCTGAAACTTAATAGTTATGGACAAATTGCTAAGACAGAATAAAAACACCAATTTCATAGGTAAGGACCCAATATTTGTTGGATAGAACCAGTCGATAAAAAATGTTCATTATGTATGTACAAGACAAAAGTAAGTATAATACAAGTTATCTCATGTGTGGGTTAAAGATGCAGTGGCAGGAAAGGCAAACTCGGTTAATATTGACATTTACAAAAATAACTCTTGGACATAAAAATTTCATATAAATAACTAAAATTTTAAGAAATAGAAAATTAAAGTAAATAAAAGAAAATGCTAACGTAAATAATGCTCGGTGAAAGTCACTAAAGTATTTTATGTAAAAAACCGGCCAAGAGCGTGTCGGGCCACGCTCAGTATAGAGTTCCGTAGTTTTCCATCCGTCACAATTAGTGACTCCACTGCTGCACTGAGTTGAACAAAATGGGCTATTTATTCTTGGCCGGTTACAAATGCTTGCATATATGGTTAAGTCACAAATTTAGTTCAACAATAATTTTGTAAAATTTATCACAAACTGTTGAACCCATCAAGTTCAAAATAATTTTCCTAGAAAGTACTTATAAATTTCTACTTTTGAGAATTTTCTCATGTTTTTTGAACTTATGGTTCAAACTTACTTTTTTTATACATACTTTTTTTAACTTTCGGAGCAATTATTTTTGAAAATATATCTTTTATCTTAAAATGATGTTAGAAAACCCCTATTCATTTTCAAATAGCTATCCAACGATATAGGGTCCAGAGAAAAAAAAAATCAGTCCCTACATTACGTGTATGGGCACCCCCCTAATTTAATATTTTTTTTCCACTTTTGATTTGTGCACTTTGTCGGCGTTATTAATATACATATTTATTCAAAATTTCAGCTCTCTAGTGCTAACGGCCACTGAAATTATACGCGGACGGACAGACAGACAGACATGGCGAAACTATAAGGGTTTCTAGTTTACTACGGAACCCTAAAAAGAAAGTTTATTTAAGAAAACTAGGTAAGTTTGGTATATTTATTGAGCACATCAGTTAGAGGCGTTATCGTGGACTTGGACGGTGAAATATGTTCTGAATCACAAAGAAATAATAAATATTCGATGTGTGCAATCAATCAAAGGGAGTATGAATAGGGACTTTGACGATTTATTGGTTAGTGCATTATGTCAATATATTATTACGTAATCTACTTTAGATGTAAGGAATTATAGTATTCTGTCTTCATTTGGTTCGCTCAATAGAGCATGAGATGCTGAAAAATGTGGATAACATGTCGTTGGCACCCACCAAAATTATCGGCTTCAGTTTTTTTCGAAGTAATTCTTCGTTGCGATATTATGTATGAAATTTTACACATTTTAACTTTATAATTTTTATTTATTACTTCACAAAGTTAACCCAGAAAATACTTTATACAAGAAACATATCGTACAGTTAACTCCAAGAATATGGACTTAACCACTTTTAACAGTAAATGACTCTTATTAGAAGGAAATAAAGATTATCACCTTTAAAATGTGTATGCATATTTTTGTACTCAATTTTACTAGTTCTTATTAGTGGGTAATAACACGACATCTAATAGTATATAATTAAACTGTAATGCTTCACCTTGATATTTAAAATTCTTGTATAGTTTTTGAGATGGCGAGTGGCTTCGCTCTTGACGCCTTATGATAGAGTCTAAAGTCGAATGATACGTGAATATCGCCTACGTGAATTGAAATAGCTATAATAATTTTGCTAAATTTTAAAGGTCAAAGTGCTTTTTGAAATAAAGTCAATTACACATTGTTAAAGATGAAATTAACAAGGATAATTTAAAGGATTAAGTTTAAGTGGAATTTGTAATAATAAGTGCTAAAAAATTAAACAGAATTTTCAAAGTGGAAGTAGCTTATCTCAATTAACTTTACATGAGTGTGCGCATCTCTATACAGAATAATTTAAAGCGTTCTGTCGACAGACGAATTAATTGAGTCCCGTTCGTTTTTCATTACTGTCCCGGCATCGTTTTTGCGCTACAATTGCAACTTTGTTGAAACTTTAAATAATTAACAGCGGCAATTATCATATACAGTCATCAATTTTGCATTAAAAACTCGCCGGATCTGAACTTAAAAGATTAAAAATATGTTTACGTACATCCGTAATGAGTTTTTAGTTGAAATTTATCATCTCCCTTTTAAGTCATTTTTTTGTTCCAGTTAAGTGTAGGGGGAGATAAAAGTTGTACAATCAGTCAATACACCATCGTTTTAAAGTGACTTGTGTTTATGTTAATACTTGAGATGACTTTAACAATTTAATTTTAAAGCGCTTTTTACCTACAGTATTTTTCGGAGTGATAAATGGATAAAGACCAGTTGATAAATTCAAGCCGAACAGTAGAGGGCTTGATGCGTTATTTCTATAAGCATGTAAGTAAAGCTATACCATACTTACATATATGCTCCCAAGTTAGCCGTTCATATTAGCATTATACTTAACAATTTCTTTACTTTTAGAAAATATTTTTATTGAAAAATCCCCCTGATTAACAGTGAACTTTCTCAACTATCTATGAATTACATTCTGGAGTAACCCTTTTACATAAGTTTAGTATATACTAAATCACACACGTAGTAAATGAAATCCAAACCCGAAGTCCTCAACACCGGTCCGTTATCTCCCGTTTTATTGTTTGACCAAGACTGTAAACTGACTATCAAAAATCCTATCTCAGCTAGCCGGCATGACTTATCGCGTTGTGCCTTCGCTCTGATGCCGCTTTGGTTTCTTTGTAGAAGATTTACAAGATCCGTACGAAACCCTAATATATGAAGGGTAAATAGAAATGTGAGCCACGTAATTTAGTATCAAGAAGCCTTTATTGTCGAGGTAAGTTAGTCTTTTCTGAATTTATATCCTAAACTTGCGAGATAAATGTGTTTTGATTGCCGTTTAATAGCTAATAAGTTAGTAGACTGTAATATCTATAATCTTTTAGGAAAAATGTCTAGAAGGAATTAAGTAAATACAAGAACTATCTCGCGGCAAAGATATAAAGTAAAAAGAGATGGTTTGCTTTTTCAAAAAAAAAAAAAACAATTAATAACATTATCGCCAACCTTTGTCCACACCGGGCTACGAAAGATGGATGATAAAATTTATTTAACAATCGCAAGGCCTTTATTAAATTATGAACGTCAAACAGCCATAAAGGTGCTCGAAAGTCAAGCATGATACCTGGAGCAGTAGTTTACTCGAGCTGAGTAACTTTCAACGTTGCCTGTTTTATGTACCGTGTACGAGCCATTTTATTACTTCAACTTTTAGAACTAAGCAAAACAGGGTGGAATATATTACCGTAATAGGGGATGAAATATGGAAGGATTGACGTGTATTTTACCTGAATCGTAATATAGGTTTGTTTTCTTAATTTTGTTTATGTTTTTAAATGAAAAGAAAAGAAAGTTTGTATTCATCGAAAACCGAGATGAAAGTAGTACTTTTCGTCTCTAGGGACGAAAAATATTTGACAGCTAGCTACTACTTTTACATTCAAATCTTGCAGAACAATAAATCTATTCTATTCAATTTTTAATATATTTTTTATTATTATTGGGACCTTTTCAATTTTGATTATATTGTGAAAATTCGATGAATTCTAATATAGCATCTATATTTGACATTATTTAAAATTTACATTGTTTAAATTATTTCTCAATATTTAAGGATCATTTTTAATTGTACGTTTGACGATATTTTTTTCTAATTGCATTTTAAAATTACATAATTATAATGTAGTTGTGTCAAAATTTTATTGTTTTGGTTTTGGCCAGGTACAATATAGGATGACAATGTTCGTACGTTCGCTGGTAGGGAATGAGAGCGGTGAGGTTTAGAAGCGGTGTCACGTGTAAGGGGATTCCCATATCCAGCACGGTACGGTAGTATTGGTTGTTCAAGATACTTAATGTTACATTAAAAGATAGACGAAAACCTTACTGCAACTTTTACTAGTAAATTAATTTTCTATTTCTTCATAATTTAATATTGAGCTTTTTACAGTGCGACGAAGACTTCTCAATTACTTTTCGTCACATACAAACACAAAATAAACCAACATGCGAAACCGAATATTTGGAATTTGGAATGTTGGAATGTTGTAAGTAATATGTCATAACTTGACAGAATAATTTGACCATGACAGTATATCTTTCACTTTATTTCCTAATAACCTAAATATTACTTGTTCTGTTCCTAGTAACCATTTGTTACCAAGTTTTACCTTCAGTACGCAGTTATCAGACTGTACGTCAGATAGATTCTCTCAAGTTGCCAGTAAGAAAAATAAGATATCTAACTTTCGTTTGCAGACATCTAAGAAAAATAGGTTCTTCAAATAAAGCTATTTTCTAAGGCATTACTCCACCACCTTGTGTGGTTTCAAAATCTTTATTCTTATTTTCAAACGAGAGCCTTCATTTATCTGCAGAGCTGTTTGGTATTGAACGGTAATTGAAATTCTCGAAGCTATTGCTCGTATCAATAATATAAAGTTTGAGAGTATTCAAATTCCAACAGAAAATTATCTTTGCGTCTAACGTTTGGTGACGCATAGCAAAAATGGAATCCATACTAATATTATAAATGCAAAAGTAACTCTATCTGTCTCGCTTTCACGTCAAAACTACTGAACCAAATTAACAGAATTTTTGTACAGAGATAGTCTAGAGCCTGAGAAAGGATATAGACCACCGTTTATCCCGATATTCCCATGGGAACGGGTGCCATGCGGGTGAATGTTAAAAAAATGTAATAAAGACTCCTAGAAAATGAAGGACAAATTTACGTCACTATGAACTTTGCATCTAATAATACAGTAGGAGTAAATTTTCAATTCCACCAATTGAGGCTACTGTTCCAATTTGAAAAAATCTTCCATTATTGAATAGCCTATTTATTGAGAAAGACTATAGGCTACATACCATCACACAATTTCGAAGTAACTAGTAGTAGAATAGCAACTATTACAAAGCGGTCGAAGAAGTACTAGCAACAGCTAGTAACAATATAAATATGAAAGTATTGTCGATGCAGTGTTAACTAACGTACGTCAGCCATAATGAGACACTTTGGAGTAGTCACCTCTCTGCCATCACCCAAAAAGTAGAGCTTTATAATTCTGGTAGGTGGTACGTCATAAATTTCTCTGGTTTGGGATAAAAATTCTGGGAACTGAGAAATTCACCGCTTACCTCGTTTTGTACTCGGTTTTGTATAAGTCTGAGCTATTCACTTGATTAATTTCAACTTCAAGGAGCTACAAGCAACTAAAGCTGCTTTTGTATTCAGAATATTAGTGGGGACAGAAAGGGATTCAGCGGTTTTAATATTAGACAGCTTTTATCCCTTGTAATATATGTGAAGTTAGGAAATATCGGCGTACGGCCTCAATTAAGCAGTCACCTCATTAAATTACGGAACCAAAAATACTACGAGGCCTGCTTTATTGAGTAATAAATTACAGGAGTGGTTTCCTTAACGCTCTTAACACCTTAAAATTAAAATTAAACTTCTGTGAAATAGGAATTTAATGCTTTTGTCTTAGATTGGGTATTACTTTCATTAACGATGGAAACACCTTTCCCATTGTGTCATGCAGCGATAAATTAGAGCCACATTTTATAATCAAATTTTATGACCTTCGTGGTCGTGGGGTTTGTACGCCGATCTCAAGGCGTCGCCATCTCGAGAGGTTCTGGGTTCGATCCCCGGTAGGGGCAAATGATTATGTGATGAATGCATTTGTTGTCTAGTCTTGGATGTTTACATATGTATATTTTCTTAATATTTTTCTATTAAATATTTTTATCCGCCATCTTGTATCCGTAACACAAGCAGCATTAGTTGCTTAAAATGGGGCTTGTTCGAGCTACAAGCCGAACATTGGACTCCGGCAACAGCGCGGTCAGCAGCGGGCCAACCTACATTTCACATTAACAGCAGCATCGTGCACCGTCGGCACTTTACACCGACGAGTCACATACAAAACTTATCATTGTGTACCATCTAATCAACATAATATATAAACAGTACTTTTAGCATCAATAAACTAGATTTCAACCGTCCGTGTTGGGTCTCACTTTCGCGTCCCGCTGCCGCCCAGGGCTACTCTCTGGGGTAGCTCCGCTAACACCGTCATGCTGCCGCCCAGGGCTACTCTCTGGGGTAGCCTCCACTAACATCAACTTATCATGCACGTGCAGGTCGCGGCGCCTTACAACCGCTCGCGGTCTGCCCGTACATAATGGTCCTTCGAGCCTCTTATCACTCCTGCTGTAAACCAGGTACGATACCCTGGATCAGCGCCCTTTTCTGTGCGAGTGGGAAGCGACGACTTACAATCGTTCGTAACTTGCTCGTACAATTTTATATCTATCATATCTATATTTAACTATATTATTTATTTATATATTTACTTACTTTAAATTGACTTTAAATATACAAGTAATGTATTTACATCATTTACCTACATTTCATTCATAACTTAACATGAAAAACATACGATAACACAGTGACACTAAATTGCACTATCAGCAACATTCACTATCAATGAGTCGGTAATTTGAGTACTACTCACATTTTATTCTTTAGCAAAACATTACACAATCCAGTGTGTATTAATTGATTTACTATTTTTATATCATGACACAACTTTACATGCATTGGTTAGTGGGATAGGTAACTCTACAACATAACAACAACAAGTAGGGAATACATCATTTCTCATAAGCACATCCTTACGGGATAACATGAACAAACACACATTACATAACACACCCTTACACTACAACAAGGTAGGTAAGGACAAACATACTTTATCAAACTAGTCCTTACACTGCAGACAAGTCAGGTAAGGACAACTTATCAAGCAACTAACTCGTCCTTACACCACAAATAAGGTGGGTAAGGATAACTTACTTAACTCGTCCCTAGACTGCAGACTAGCCAGGTAGGGACAACTTATCAAACACACCCTTAGACTGCATACTAGCCAGCTAAGAACAAGCATATACTTAACTCGTCTCTACACTGCACGCGAGCCAGGTAGAGGCAACATTATCATACACACCCTTACTCTGCACACTAGCCAGGTAAGGTGAATAACATTAATAAATATTCTACTTTATGTACTTCTATATCCTATCCACTAACCTAACCAATGCCAAAATTCCCCAACCCAACGGACATTACATTGAAGAAGCCACTGGGGATATCAGCAACGTAGTATCAATATCAAGCATCAACAAGATCACAGCGTAGCGATCGGTCACTGGCCTCCCACCAGCGGGTCTCACCAGTATACTGAGAAGTCGCCTTGGCTTAGAGACAAATTAGCAAATTACCAACATCCGGGCCACAATCAAGAATCAACAATTCTCGGAGTTGGAAGAAGTGTAAAGCATCCTTTCGAACACTCAACATCACCATTGGAAGACAAGATTACCATCCAAAGAAGACTCTCACTCATCTTCTATTGGACCTTGGAGCATGATCGAGACAAGCTGGTCATCGATCTCCATCAACTATACAACAAGGGGCAGCAGCATTAGAAAAATCATTATCTGAGTTGGTATTTTCCTCAAGCCAACTCTTGAACATTGACTACAACATCATCATCATAAAACAGCAACATCAACTGGAGGGACAACGCCGCCTCATCATCTCTTTTCGGAGTCGGGAGTATGTTCGAGCCACAAGCCGAACATTGGACTCCGGCAACAGCGCGGTCAGCAGCGGGCCAACCTACATTCCACATTAACAGCAGCATCGTGCACCGTCGGCACTTTACACCGACGAGTCACATACAAAACTTATCATTGTGTACCATCTAATCAACATAATATATAAACAGTACTTTTAGCATCAATAAACTAGATTTCAACCGTCCGTGTTGGGTCTCACTTCCGCGTCCCGCTGCCGCCCAGGGCTACTCTCTGGGGTAGCTCCTCTAACACCGCCATGCTGCCGCCCAGGGCTACTCTCTGGGGTAGCCTCCACTAACATCAACTTATCATGCACGTGCAGGTCGCGGCGCCTTACAACCGCTTGCAGTCTGCCCGTACAGGGCTAGTTGATAGGTGTGAATATCTGAGGATATTTATTTATTTTATATAAACTTTATTGGGTTTGCAACACGTTTAAATTTGAGCTGTAAGCATACGAAAATGTTTTAAAAATCATTCAGATAAATCTATTATGATCGACAAAATTACTCGATATGACCACACAATATGCGGAGTATAATTTTTCACTCACTACGAAACGCTACGATAGGCAGAAATATATTATAGGTAAAAGCAGAAGTCAAACTCTGTCAATGATAAAGAAAACATACTATAAAATAAGTTGCTAAGAAACATTAAACATTAACTCTCGCCGCTATTAATCCCCGTAAGTTAACCACCACAACCACCGCCTGTCAATGTATTATAAAGGTGATTTTCACAAGAGGATTTCTCAATTTCAGCGAAGTAAGGCAACAATGTGTTCTCGACGCACGCGAGGCTGTAAATTTTACACAACATTTTTATTATCGACTTTATAGCGCAATGATATGGTACTACGTAAGGACAGCAACATTTTACGGCTGGGCCGTCAGCAAAAAAGATGTTTACGTTTGGTTAATAACGTATGGTCGTTCGATGAACATTTCAGGAAATTGGATTAATAATTTGGTGAGTGGATGGAAAATTACATTTTCTTTCGTTTAAAACCATTTATAACGAGAAATACAAAAAATGCCAATTTTACAGTGGTGTCGATAGTGTTCATGGGAGGACTTATCTCTAAAAGAGACCTCTACTGTGCCTAATGTCAGATGCTGGATGCAACAATGAGAAACAGGGTGAAATGGCGCACACTAAAGAAGGTCTATGTCCACACTTAATAATACATCACAACGCTATTATCGTATAGATAGTGGATGCATTTCATAGTCACTGAGACAAAACTGAGATGCGCTGGATAACGGCGCGTGCCGCCGGCGTAACTATGAAACCAGCCTTAGGTACAAAGTGTTGACCCCACATATCGCTATATATGTTAAGAGCCCATGTAACAGGGGATGAGCCTGCCCATGTCTAGCTGTGAACTAAATAATGTGGTCTGATGATAATTGTGTGACCATATTATAATCTTTACACAATATATTTATTGTATCAAGCCGATATCTGTATATTATAGACATAAATATGTTTTATAATTAGAGCAACAACAACTAAAACAACAGTTTTTAGAAGTTTGTTTCTCTGTAGTCTTTAGCGGATTACGGTGAAAAGAACATTTAATAAGTAAGTAAATACAATAAGTATTAGATGAAATTTAATGCTCTTTTCACCGAAGTTTTGCTAGAAGTCTAACGTAAAAAGAAGGGTACTATTTTTAGGTTTGTTTGTTAATGCGTTTGTACAGTCTTATACTGTACATATCAGTTTAATTACATACTGAGCAATATTTTACTGCGCAATGTTATCTTTTAAGTACTGTTTATACTTTTACTATGTAATATAATTTTAGCTGTGTTAGCAACCTAGATTTGTAATAATTAACTTTAATAATATATATTTTTATACTTAGAGTGCGATTAACAGCCACAGAGGAAGCATTAGCCAATTAACTGTTTACTTTTTTATAACTTTTATTTGACAATATACGTCAGTTTTAACTTCTGGTTATCTTTCTCTGCACTCCGACTTCAACTCAACCCCATCAGAACTCATATTCAAGTGTACACCGTACATTTTATGGTCCTTCGAGGAAAAACTTTTGGTGTTTTTGTGTTTCTCGCCGCAGTAGCGAATCGGTGCACCTGGCCTCCCACCAGCGGGTCTCACCAGGGGCATTGAGAAGGCGCAGAATACTGTAAGTGGGGGCGCAATTGCACTAAAAGTTGAACAGCGACTATTCCAAATCTAAGAAGAAACATCAACTACGAAGCAAAAAAGAAGAGAACAACTTAACTTAAAGGTGATCGTGCCGTGAAACTAACTAACTAACTTTGTGTCAACATCAGTGTACGAGAACTGCGTGCCAGGTTTGACAAAACTACATATTCTTTCTTTTAACTAACTACGCGACAAGATGAATAACCTAGAACTACAACAAATCTGCTTCAATAACATCAAAACGTTATGCAGTAACTACAATAAGGATTCTTCATCAAGGAAAACGGAAGAGTACCTTAACAAACGCTTGGAGTCTTTGCAGAGTCAGTGGCAAGACTTCGAAGAGAGAAATTTTGTGCTAGAACAAGAACTAGAAAACAAGAACATTAACTACTTCATGGATGGGGTGTTCGAAAAAACAAAGACAATATATGAAGAAACTAAAACTAACATGGAGAACCGATTGCGCAACCTACAAGAACAAAAACAAAATCTTAAGTTTGATTTAACTATGCCTAGAGAGTCTGAGTCTGGACAACAAGGTCAGCATCTTCTCAACAAACAAGAATGTAACTTTAACGCAATCGATCGGGTTATGTCAAAAATTGATTTATCCCTGATCACGGAGAAGTGGGAACTCGATGACTATTTATCTATATTAAAAAGCAAATGGGAAGCTATTGATAAGCTCCACTGGGAAATAGATTTGTTGCTGAAGGGAACTAACGATGTTTACTATGATATGTTCACCAACATTGAAAACAAGTATGATCAACTTAAGAAGAAGATTAATAATAAAATGTGGACTACAACTCATTATCAACAGTCTGCACCAAAAATTGAGATACCTGAATTTTCGGGAAGCTACCAACAATGGATCTCGTTCAAAAATTTATTTTCCGAAGCAATTCACAACAATCCTATAATCAACCCGGCCCAAAAAATGCAGCATTTGAAGTCTAAACTACGTGGTGAACCTGAACGACTCGTACAGCATCTCTCAATCAGCGCCGAAAACTATATTTCGTGCTGGGAAATATTAAGTCAGCGTTATGATAATCGTCGACGTCAATTTTCCTCCTTCATGAACAACATGCTTAACCTACACACCATCCAGCAACCAGATGCATACAATTTAAAGAAAATGTATGACGTCATAACCGAAAGCTTGAATGGGATTAATAACATTGGAATCGATACATCTTCATGGGATCCGATGGTCGTGCATATTATGTCATTGAAACTGGATACGCTAACTTATCAAGAATATATGAAAGAATTACAAGATCATCGGGAGTTGCAAAATTTAAACGACTTTTTATATTTTTTGGAGAGTAAATTTCTGGCTTATGAAACAATGGAATCATCGAAGAAAGAAGCTACTATCGGACAAAGACCGTCAGTTCATAAAGCCCCATACAGGCAAAACTATGTCAAAAATACCAACTTAGATTTCAAGAAAACATTTTCAAAGAGTTATCACGCAAGTTATGGAAAATGCCCATGTTGCGATGGAAATCACGTGGTGATGCAATGTGCAAAATTTATTAACATGAACACATTTCAAAGAAATAACACGATTGCAAAACTGCAACTTTGCAAAAATTGTCTGTTCAGCCACGGCAACGAACAATGCAAATCGGCTAAAACGTGTAAAGAATGTAACCTGAAACACCACACGCTCTTGCACAACTTTGAACGGAAAAACAACTTTTTTCCTTCGACAAGCGCAAGTAAAATTGGGTCAACAGCTCAGCAACCAAGTTCAAATCATTTATCTGATCATAACACAGAGATTCTTTTAACAACTGCATTACTGAGAGTAAAATCAATTAACGGAGATTACGTGACGCTACGCGCACTTTTGGATCAAGGGTCGCAGGTCAACTTGATCACCGAAAATGCGGCTCAACTGTTGCAAATACCTAGAAGAAAACTAAACGCGACGATTTCGGGAGTGGGCAACGCATCCGGAGACTGTAGAGGGCAGATAAATCTTTCGTGCTCATCGATACATTCAGATTATAGTTTTGAAACTTCCGCTCTCATTATGAAGAAATTAATTAACAACCTGCCGAATGAGACATTTGAGAAAACTTCTTGGCCTCACTTAGAAAATTTGAAACTTGCTGATCCTGAGTTTAATATCTCACGTCCCATAGATCTGTTGCTAGGGGCGGACGTATACTCGGAGATTATTTTAGATGGTGTCCTGAAAGGCGACAATAACACTTTAGTTGCACAGAATACTCAAATTGGATATATCATTTGCGGAAAATTTAAGACTTTTAACTGTCACGTGACCCTGATAAACATGGATGAACTTACAAAATTTTGGGAGTCCGAAGACATTCATAATTCCCACGTTACGTCAAAGGAAGACAGATGTGAAAAATTCTACAAAGACACCGTTCAACGAGGCTCAGATGGGCGATACATAGTGAAGATGCCACTTAGCGATGACTACGAAGACAAGATAGGCGAATCGAAAAAAATAGCAATATCTCAATTCCTACAACTAGAAAAACGTTTTGAAAAAAATCGTCTACTAAACAACATGTATAAAGAATTCATCCAAGAGTATAAAAATCTCGGGCATATGAAGCCTTCATCTCCAAACAATTCAAATATTTCCTGCTATCTTCCACATCACGGAGTCCTGAAACTGCAATCAACTACAACTAAACTCAGAGTAGTATTCAACGCCTCACAGAAAAATTCAACTGGATACAGCCTAAACGATCTTCTAGAAAAGGGGCCGAACTTACAAAAAGATATACAATCTTTAATAATTAAATGGCGAACATATCAATACGTCTTCACTGCGGACATTGAGAAAATGTATAGGTGTATTTGGCTAAACGAAGATCAACAAAACTTACAAAAGATTATCTGGCGCAGCTCCCCGAATGAACTCCTACAGGAATACCAGCTATGTACCGTCACTTACGGTACGAAATCGTCGCCATGGCTAGCGATGAGAACTTTACAGCAGTTAGCTATAGATGACGGATCACGATACTCGGCTCATACCGATGTTGCAGCTGGCGATGCTTCGGAAGTACTGAAAAACGACTTTTATATGGATGACCTGATAAGTGGAACAAATTCACTCCAGGGTGCCATAAACTTACAACAAGACCTTATCAACCTGATGAAGGGCGGAGGAATGAATTTAAGAAAATGGTTAAGCAACCACCCAGCTCTACTAGAAAACTTACAAGAACAACAAATTTCTACAACTAACGACTTTGACTTCAAGGCCGAAACTGCGTCCAAAACTCTGGGACTTCGGTGGAACCATAATACAGACTCATTTCACTTCAACTGGCCAGAAACGAACTCTACAAAACCTGCATTAACGAAGAGAATGCTACTGTCGGACATCTCCAAATTTTATGACCCCCTCGGCTGGCTCTCACCAATAACAATAACTACGAAACTTATGTTCCAAAAACTATGGCTAAGCAAACTTGGCTGGGATGATAAGGTGCCGACGGAGATAAAAAACGATTGGGTCAAACTACAATCTGAACTACCACTAATTAAAAACATAACTTTATCGAGATGGATCGGCGAGACACAAAAAGGTATCGAGTTACTTGGATTCTGTGATGCCAGCGAGAAAGCTTACGCTTGCATCATTTATACCCGAACTACAAACCATGAAGGTCAACCAAAAATAACCTTTTTAACATCCAGGACAAGAGTAGCCCCAGTGGCACAAAAAATTACGCTACCGAAACTTGAGCTATGTGGTGCTGTACTGCTCGCGGACCTAATGACAAAGGTTACAGAATCACTAAAAGGCTACAAAATTGAGGCTACAGCATGGTGTGATTCCCAAGTAGTACTGGCATGGATCAACGGAGACCCTAACAAATGGAATGTCTACGTCGCCAACCGAGTAAGAAAAATAAACGCGGCAATCCCAGCTTCTCGTTGGCGTTATGTAAAAACTGAGCTAAACCCGGCGGACTGCGCCACGCGAGGATTAACTCCAAGCAAACTGAAGAGCTGCAGCCTTTGGTGGAACGGTCCAGCTTTCCTGACAGACCTAAGAAATTGTGAAAACATACCGACTTTATTACAAACAAACATGGGACTTATAAACCACATACAAGTGGTACATAACAACAACAAACAAGGTCATGATAATTTTATATGTAATTTACTGGAAAAATACAGTTCGTTACTACGTGTAATAAGAATCACCAGCTGGGTCAAGCGATTCATTACGAACACTCGGAACAAGAAGAAATTGGATACTGCTTACCTAACAACAAGCGAAATGCGCGCCGCTAATGATGAAATAATTAAATATATTCAACAACAATATTTTTTCGAAGAATATAAAACATTATCACGAAAAGAAAACATCACGAAGACGAGTCCTATCTACAAACTGGACCCCTATATAGATGAGCAAAACATCATTCGAGTTGGAGGGCGACTAAAATACTCTAACTTACCTCTGGAGATGAAATACCCAATTATCGTACCTCACTCAGGAAGATTTACTGAACTTCTTATTCAACATAATCATATAATGACTCTGCATGGAGGAGCGCGGCTGACGTTAAACTACTCCCGGCAGCGCTATTGGATTATTGGCGGAAACAGGGCAGTCAAAACTCAACTTAGACGCTGCGTACGCTGTCATAGATTTAAAGCTTGGGACACTTATCAAAAAATGGGGAACTTACCTATTCAGAGGATCACTCCCGGTCGTCCCTTCACCCACACTGCAATAGACTATAGTGGATACTACGACATCAAACTAAACAAAGGACGCGGTGTAGCAACATCCAAAGCATATATTGCTGTTTTTATATGCATGACGACAAAGGCAACGCATATTGAGCTAGTGTCGGACCTCAGCACTAGTACGTTCATTGCAGCTTTACAAAGATTCTGCTCACGGCGAGGCACCCCAAAACATATGTACTCCGACTGCGGTACAAACTTTGTCGGAGCTTCAAAGGTGCTACGTCAAGAATATGAAGAGTTCAAACAGATATTAACAACAGAATTTTTCGACGAAATTGCTAAAATGGATATTGAGTGGCATTTCAATGTTCCTGCATACCCCAGCGCTGGAGGTCTCTGGGAAGGCGCCGTTAAATCTACAAAATACCATTTACGAAGAGTACTAGGGGAGCAAAAATTAACATTTGAAGAATTTACAACTCTTCTGGCAAAGATCGAGGCATGTTTAAACTCAAGGCCGCTAACACCCCTTACTGAGGACCCTGACGAATTTTTTAACTGCCTGACTCCCGGACATTTTCTGACGGGCAGTCCAACGCTATCGCTACCTCTATCAGATTACAACGATGCGAGTAAACTTGACCTTCGTAAACGTTGGCAACTAGTGGAACACATCTTTCATCAGTACTGGAAAAACTGGTCCAACGATTATCTCACACAGTTACAAATTCGCAGTAAATGGAACAAACCAACCAAGAACATAAAAAAAGGAGATATTGTACTTGTTCGAGAAGATAACTTACCTCCCGCAAAATGGGCAATGGCCCGCGTGATACAGGCGCATCCTGGATCCGACGGCTTAGTGCGCGTTACAACCCTGAAAACTCAGAAGGGCGTAATAAAAAGGCCAGTACTAAAACTATCACCTCTCCCTATAGAAGATCATACTCTCGAACAAGAAACTGCAACTGAAAGTTCAAGCAAAACAACAACAAAGAAAAAAGAGTTAACTAAGAAAAATGATCAAAGAAAGACGGGGAATAAAACATTAACAACGGGATTGATAACATTATTATCAATGTTTACATTTATTACTGGATCATATTGCACATTTGTTGGCACGAGCGCATCGAGTGCAGTTATCACTAAACTGGAACCGGAGAGGCCGGCGTATTATGATACCGTCGGGAAGATGCAAACCATTCATGACGAATGGATCTTAGTGATGTATTACAACCTGACTAACTATTGGGATAACACAAATAGGATTAAAACTTATTACGAACACGTGAAGAGCTTATGCGAGCAAGCAAAATTAAAACAATGTATGGCCACAATGGAGCAACTGGATCACGAGGTGGAAATGTTAAATCATTACAACTCCATACTAATCAACCCACATCAGCATCTTGGGAACAGGAAAAAACGAGGCCTGATTAACGGGGTCGGGTCAATCGCCAACACATTATTTGGTATATTAGACCAGGGATTTGCGGACAAATACCAACAAGACATCAAATCTCTGCAAGCTAACGAAAATTATTTACTTCAGTTAGTGAAGAACCAAACATCTATTGTAGAGCTCGAAAATAAGGTTTTGAAGAAAACAGAAGAAAATGTAAAGCGACAGTTCAAATTGATTGACTCTTACATCATGAACACTAACATCAAGTTATCATCAGTTGAAACTGAACTACAAATTTTGGCCGCTACAACTTACGTGAACTCTGCATCCCTGACAGCCTACTTATTGTTGAATAGCATGAGAAAGGTTCAAGAAATGTTATTTAACACATTAACTAATGTCTATCAAGGTCACATCGATGTTCACCTTGTCTCCCCAACACATCTGGCGGAACAGTTAACTGACATCTCAGGAAGACTGCCAAGAACGTTAAGTCTACCAGCAGACAACTTAAGAGAAGATATAATGGACTTTTACAAATTAACTAATGTAAAGGCAAGAGTCACTGAAAACTTCTTTCTGTTTGAAGTCCACATACCACTAAAATCTACAGAAGAATTTAACCTCTACAAGGTCATCCCGTTACCCGTAAAATCAAAAACGGGTCACTCATACATTAGGACAAGGTCAAAATATGTTGCCGTAGACCTAACCAGAAACACTTACATCTCGATGTCAAGAGAAGATTATGATCAATGTACGAGACAGAAAAGGAGTAACATATTATGCAACAAGAATCTTCCGATCTATAACTTTCATAACAACAATGCACCTTGCGAAGCAAAACTGTTGTCACATCAAAATGAGTTACCTTGCAATGTCGAGCAACGGGAATGCAAGGACGAGTGGATTGAATTACACTCTCCGAACAGCTGGTTAGTGATATGCTGTGATTCATGTGGCGTACGAATCATATGCGATAAAGACATCTCCGCTCAAACAATGACGTCATCGATTATCATCACACTACCGCAAGGATGCCTATTGCAAGCAAACGACATGACTATAGCTGCGCATAATCAATATAATAGCAACGTACAGTTGAGCTATGAATTCTCGATACCAACAATAAACACAACCATTAACAAAATAGTGAATTTGAAAAGTCGTACCGTTCCTGCGGTTTTTGTATCGTCGAGTGCCGAGATAGCAAGGATTGAAGAAAGAATTACTGATCAGAAGAAATTTGAGGATCACCTACCCTCTACAGTATCGACACATGACATTCATCAGTATGTGGTCACTTATATATTGGTCACAGCAGCTATAGTGACCGGTATCGTAATAATCACGAAGAAATACTGTTCACGCCGACGACGTCTCCGGGCAACTGAAGAAGCAGCTATCTATCCGCGTGAAAACATAGAGCTACGAGTATTATCTACCAAGGATGAAACCGCTTCAACATCATGCAAGGACCTGGACAAGGAACGACAGCCCAAGCCATCGCGGAGAGTCACCCTTGGAGCGGAAGCGGACAACTGCGCATTTAATTTTAATGATTTGTAATGGCTGATTCTTCCTTAGTAACTATTTTATTCTTTTTATTTTCTTTTGGGTTGCCAGCAATTTTATTATTTATATTTGCACGTATGCGCCGTAATTAAAACCGTATGTTAAGACTTTTATGTTCCTTTAATAAAGACGCCACATTAGTTGTTTGTAAATATTTATTTTAACATCGGTGTCCGTTACAATTTTACTGTCGTCGTTTACATTCATCGTCGTTATGTGTTACATTATTCGTCATCAACAGCATAACGCTAGAAGAAACAGTTTCAACAAAAATCGGGACCGACACGCAAATAAAAAATAAATAAATACTGAATAAATACTTTTTCTTTCTTTCCTTCTTTTCAAATACAATTTTTAATAAATACCAGCATAGAAACCACTACTTCATATAGCTCGTCATATTCTATTATTCTTTAGGAAACATTAATTAAAAGTTATTTAGAGTATTTATCTAATTATCTTTTTTCTAGCGAATGTTATTTTTCAGTACATATTTAAAACTCGCATCTCAATTTGAAGAGCAATAAACTTTCCTAATGAAATATTTCTAATTCACACCTAAGTCATTTCCAGTGGTGTCAAAGAGGTGTCTGTCCTTTGCAACAACGCAATACTTTATCGGCAACAGACAGACGAGAGCGAACAAATGTGTAGTGGCACTTCTTTCAATTAGGGCAGTGGAACTGTGAGATTAAACCGGATCGACGGACCAATGTTTCCAGTCGCTTGTCACAAGGAAATCGAGTCTGGCTTGGTTAGGTGAACGCATCTTTATTAATACGAAATAATTATTGGTAGCGTAGTGAGGAGTAGAAGCGTTAGGAAAGGGACGCTTTGGCTTTCGATATCGAAAACAAAGCTATCTTCCCCATGGTCAGGCATTGGATGGGTGACCAAAACTTTTTGATCTCGAACTCCTCCGTGTTTTGGAAGGCACGTTAAACCGTTGGTGCCGTCGCTATTGCAACTGTTTTTACCCACCACCCCGCAATCGGCCAGCGTGGTAGTGTTACGGACCATACTCCTCGTTTCGTGACGAGGAAGGCCTGGGCCCAGTATATAGGCCTAGAACGACTTTTCGGTGTCTTATTGGTTATAGAAAAGCATTATAAATAATCTTACTTGACAACACGTACTCTTATCATCACGCTTTTCCGTATACTATAGGTTACAATAACTCTTGACAACCTGTCATATAAAACAAATAATTTCGTAGATATCATAACAATAATAATTATGATGGTCTTAAATTTGCCTATTAAAGTACAAACTTTATGTTCATACTCATAAATATTTTCAGTAAAACAGATCCCTGCTGTACAGCCTCATACCACACGCGCGCACACACACACACACACACACACTATCACATTTTCCTGTATTTTTATTTGATTTAAAAAATTCTTATAATTTTCTTACTTACAACTTTTTGGAGAGGGCGCTCTCACTGCGCTTCAGTTTATAATTTTTGCTGATGAGAACACCACAATTGTAGGTATAAGTTACATAGTAAATAAATAATTATATATTTGATTTTTGATACCTACGTAATAATTACCATGGAGCAGCCTCATTTAATGATAAAATATTTTCTTACCAAATAAAGATCCGAATGTGGGTATTGTTTTCACCACGTTATACAGACGAGGCCTCAAACTAAAACTAATTAAGTATTCGCTTAGTTAGGCAAAGTTTCTCTCAATATTTCCCGCGGGCCTAGCGTTAGGTGCTAGAAACACCGGTTTTATTGTACCGACAACTTTAATTAAGCCAACACGTATTCCTGGATTCCAATATTTATTTTAGCGTATAAGTTTTTAAATTATCATTTTGATAAGGTGCTATAGGTTATTGTTTGCTTTTTTTATGTAAACAGGGGGCAAATGGGCAGACGGCTCACCTGATGGTAAGTGATTACCGCTGCCCATAGACATCTACAACACCGGAGGAGTTGCAGATGCGTTGCCGACCCTTATGGAGGGAAAACGTTCTATTTATGAAACTTTGAAAGTCGTATTGGTCTGAAAATACTTCTGGTGATAGTTTATTCCATAGCTTGGATGTACGCGGCAAAAAATGACGTGAAAAACTAAGGGTCGTGCACAGCCAACCATCCAAACAATAGGGATGAATTTGGCGTCATGAAGCCCGGTGACGGACGCTTGTATAACAGTTCGGTAGTAAATTTCCAAACAACTCTTTCATATCACCACGTAGCATCTGTACGATCAATGCTAATATTTCAACTCAAAACGTCTGTGTTGTAAGCATCTCGTGAATATTTTCGAAACACGAATTATTGACCTACATACATAATGAACGGCCTATGAATCGCTCAGGTCGTATTTTAGTGAAGCAATAAGCGAAGTCAGCAAATATAGTCGGATAGGCGCGAGGGAGCCAATGCGCACATTGAAGAAATTTCCATTCAGAGGGAAATGAAGGGTGCTCCGCTCGAAACTGATGACGTGTAAAAACCCGATAGAGCCATCAGGGGTTCATTTAAATGCTGTCAATGGGATGAGAATCACTTAGCCCTACAGTGTTAAGTCTTAGAGGTCGAGTAGACAATATTCTTTTTGGCGATATCGCTGGTTATCAGTGAAACCTCTAATAAACAACACGATATAATTGCAGCCATCTTTAACATGCCAAGCGCGCTGAGATATTTTAGAGATTACAATAAGGTTATCTCTTTGTTCATTATGCGGGTTAAATCGCTAGGTAAAAATAAATTAAAGTCGTAAAAAAGGGAATTAACCCATTTTAAAATAAAGCAATTAATTAACAAACCAGAATAACAAAATCATCATAATTACACATTTACAATTAGACCCACAACACATTAGAGCAGAGAACCGTTATTTACTCATGCGTTAGAACTGTCTGCGGTACAATAAATATTATATTTTACTCTGTATGAGTGAGAAACAAATGAAAGCACAGGATTAGGGATTTTATGGCTGGTCCACATACAAATATTTCACCGGACATCGCACCGTGACATTTGTTACGGATAGTGTGGACGCGTTTATAAAAAGACCAGCCGATCATTGTTAGATGTATACATAACTTAGACAGTGTCATTTCCAATTTTTCTGCGTATTTCTTTATTTATAACGTTAATAATCTTCAAGTAAAACTTGAAAAATTGTAAAGCGTCGTCGTTGTATCTTTGTATTTTTTTAATAATATATGGTGTTTTTAGTCTAAGAATAATCAAAAACAATATATATTTACGTAACGTAGAATTCAGAGAGACATGTCATGTGTTTCCCCGATCCATCATCATCCATTCTAAATTCAAACTCGATGTCACACGAACTTGTACGCGTAACAAGTATGACTGTGTGGACGTCTCTCGCACACCGAACATAATGAACATCCTTTGAAAGTTATCCACTTCAGATGGTTCGGCCTTGGCTCGGCCCGCGTGACGTGATATTTGCCCATAACAAAAACCAAACACCGTCCACACTATAAAATATACTGACGTAGTCCACACTGTGACAATCAGTACGTACAATGTTTGGCTATCTTATTGATTGAAATATTTTGTATGAAAGTTTGAGATGGAAAACTGATCGTGACATTTGCATACAAATATCAACAAATGTCGTCCATACTATGAATACAGACACGCGTACTTGTCACGGTTACGGTGTTTTGTTACGGTAATGTGACCGGGCCTTTGAATGTGGTCAGGACTATAATGCTGTGAAATAAGGGTGTAAACCCCAAAAGTTTTGGCGATGTCGCAGAGTGAACATTGCGAAACTTTCGCGTATTGTCCGCACTTTATAGACCAAGCGGTGATCACAGATGTTATGACTACTCAACAATGTGACATGGTTCTGTTTTGCGGACCTTCGTGAAACACTTTGCATTTTATACATCTCTATTTCTAACGTATGGCGCAAAAAGTGGTTTTATATGTTTCGCGTGTTATACTAGTAATAAATTATGTTACGACGTTTATTGGTAAAAAAGTGAAATGACCTTCATTGTGTTTAGCTACAAAATATGATGATCTTTTCAGGCGTGAATTGAATAGAATTGAAAAGAATAAAATCTAAACCTAAACCCCTATGGGTGAAGGGCATGATGGCACGGTATAAATAAATAAATATGGGTATGTATGTATCTATGAGAAGACCTTATGAGTTCGATCAACAACTCAGCAGTGTCATATTGACCATGACTGATATTTCCGTAGATACATCAATTAATATCACAAATAAATACGACATACAGAGTACTACAGGTAAATTTGTATTGACTTCATCAAACATTGAGATGTGAAATACGACCTAATAAATATTCTTTGAAATCGATTATGTTCAGACCTTGCAAACATATCACTTTAGTCTACCAATAATTTGTCATACCAACAATTAGTATCCCCAAACAATTATTATAAGTTATACCAACAATTAGTATTCCTGTTGTTCTATAAATTGTTTGCTACTTTCTATTGAACTCTTGCAGCCTTAGTGGACTGTATTTTGTTTTGTTTGGTTTTGAATCGAACACAGCCACTGTAGCTTAAAGAATTTATTTATTTTAGCACTATTTTTGGTACGTTGGCACAAGAAGATGTTCTTAGGGCAAAGGCAACTAAAAATTTTATATTCTGTAAGTTGCCATTTTAAATATGAAAAAATATATTTTAATATACTGTTGCCAACAGATACAGAAATAAAATTTTCATCACACATGCTCGGAAAGTTGGCCGTTAATCCCCGAAAACTGGGATGAAAGTAGTTCGTTTCGTCCCTAGAGACGAAAAGTAACTGACAGCTAGCTCTCATTCATAACCTGTTTTATCGACAAACATATATCAAACAACTGCCTGGCGCCCCATTAAACCAAGGAGGTCCATAGACTTAGTACAAAATCTATGAGAAGGCCCAAGGAGGCCATTATCATAGTTCTGTCAACGAGATGGTAAAATCCAAGGTAAAATCGTATTCAAACTTTCATCTGTTTTGTCCACATGTAACTAAATGGCACTTCTATACAGGGAGGGCATTGTAAAAGAATTATATTTTAGTAAAAGAGGTTAGTTGTGCTGCTCCGTGAATATTATTTTTCTTTGACTTTGTTTTATGTTTTTATATTAATTTCCTTGTAATCGTAATGAAAAGCACAGTGTTTCCATCTGGTGAAAGACTTATTTGATCCCTCGACCTTTATTAGCACCCTCGCTACGCTCGGGTGCCAAACCCTGTCTCGGGACTGAATAAGTTACTTTCAACCCTTGTAGAACAACTGTAGTAAAAGTAATTAAAAAAAAAGATAACAACAATATTTTTTTTCTTTTGTAAAGATAAAATATTTCTCTTTTTTTTTCCAGTCAGACTGATACATAAACATTACAATGACTCAGAGAGTGTTAGGTTAACCCAATATACTGGCAAACGTGGAAGCGTGAGCGTTATCGACTGTGACTTACGATACCATTCAGAATATAAACTAGGGCTAATGTTCTCCATAGGAAGAATACAAATTGTAGATCTTCATTCAGCTGGAGTTGTTTGTGACAAAACAAACACGATAAAAAGATTGCTTTCAAATGATAAATATACCTATCAATTAGCCTATATTAAGGAACTAATGCTGCTTGGGTTACGAATACTATATAACGTATAAAAATATTTATTAGATAAAAAGTATATATAAGTATTTAACACAATATAAACATACTGGAGAACAAAATCATCACACAAACATTGGCCCCCCCACCGGGGTAAACATTCGAAATTTTTCTACCGAAGTGTTAATTTCTTTTTCTTGTCGTCGCATGGGCCTATTATGATATGGTCCTACTGCAGGGCATAGTCCTTTCTTCATAGGAAACTCATGAAGAGTAGCAGAGACACCACCACATTGGCTCAATGTGGATTTAAAGTCGAAAACATTTTTTTTTTTACATATGGCAGGTAAGCTCTTGGCCTTCATCTCACCTGATGAGGCCGAAGGTGGAAACGAGCTTCACCTGTAATCCTCATCAACTGAGGAACTGGCTATCTTACCTCTGATTGCCGGAACACAACAATGATTTAAACATTGTTATTATGGCCCAACCAAACCGATCAGAAAAACTTCTGATCCCATGGCGAATCGAACCCGGACCTCCCGATCATCACCCGGTGGTGTGAACCATTAGACCAGAGAGGTGGTTAAAATCATTTAATCGGTATAGGTATTTACATACTCTTTATCCTACTTTTCCTGCCCAAAGGCTCCAGCTTTCATTCTCATACTCTCATGAATGTCAAATTATGCCAACCGTTCACTAGCTACCAGGAGGCCTAGTTCAGAGAAGAACGGAGAAGAAATCCAGCTAGTTGTTATTGGTAGAAACGGTTGCGATTGGTTGTATTGTCTGTTCTCAAGCAAAACAGTCAACACTTCATATTATTATTAGCTAATTAGAAAGTTTAACAACAACATATTGCTTGCGGCTTTCTCCGCTAACCTAAGTTTCATCTCATTGAAACCGCTTTAGCGCCGCGATGCTAACAATAAACGGGTAAATAAACCTTAATTCTGGGTGATTTAAGTAAAGCGGATGGAAATTAATGGAAGCGTTTCCTTTTACGCGTTTACAGCGCTGCAGCGCTTAAAGCCATTGATTTGTGATATCGGAGCACGCGACGTTGATTAATTCTTGTGCGTAAGTGCGATTAATTATGACTTTCTTTCCCTTGATACAAGGTTCCTTTTAGCAAAACATAATACAGGGCTTTAACCTTGATATTATTGTGTAAAAATTGCTTAGAAGATAAAACCATTTGGACTTAAATGTTAATGTATTTTGTCTGATTTTATTGGAAGATGGATGTTTAGTGTCCTGACGGCCAACCTTCAGAGTGGAAAGGTTTATTAATATACTAAGAAATAATAAATAATAAATAAATAAATATCTTCAGACATTCATACCTATCAACTGGCCCATACTAGACATCTAATGCCTGTGCTATGGATACCAGATGACGGACAAATATATTTAACCGATAAATACATATAAATATTCAGAATATAATATACATATATAAACACCCAAGACTGGAGAACAAATGCCTGTTCACACAAACATTTGCCCCCACCGGGGATCGAACCCAGAACCTCTCGAGATGGCGACGCCTTGAGACCAGCGAACAGACCACTCGACCACGGAGGTTGAGAAAGGATGGAAGATGCCGTAATTATCAAAATTATGGTGTAGCCGTTTGGTATTCTATGCATATAATAAAACTGGAGGTTGAATGTCAGTGTATAGAAAGAAAAAGCTTAAAACCAAGTCAGGGGGATGTAAAAAAAAGGAAAATATTTTTTTTTTCTTTTTGTTTCTCGGTCTGTTTGTAGGGGCTAATCTCCAAAATGGCTGGATCGATTTGAATGACATTTTGCATGGTGATACCTCATATCCCTGGTCAACATTTTAGGTAGTTTTTATTCCGGGAAATTAAATCCTGTGGGATAGTTAAAAACACCATAGTAACTGCGGACGAAATCGCGGGAACAGCTAGTGCTAGAATAACATGTTCATAAGATTAATCAGAATGGAACAAATTACTTTGGGAGATTTGAGAAATTCGCAATTCCGGTACAAAGGGTGTATTTACTAAGTGGAACATACATTTTTAATGCTGTGGGCATATTTCAGGAATTAAGAGAAACCTTTTAATGTCGCTTTTGTGTCCGTCCTTTCGTCACAACGGATAAACTGAATGCTGTTATAAATAGGTGTGAGCATAATCTTCTAACTTAAAAGGTTAGACTAAATAAAATAAAATATGTTTATGTGTCATTTAAGGGGTTTAGATGCTGGAGAAGCTGATGGTGGTTGGTTAGGTCGACGGGAGAAGATCACGCGGTCGCTCACCTACCCGCTGGTCAGACCTGGTAAAGACGCTTACCGGCCTTCCAATAACCGAAGCAGTGAAGACTGCTGAGGACAGAAAGACGTGGAGAAGGATAGTGCATCGAGTGATCAACACTTCAAGCTAGACACGACCTTCAGTAATGAATATACCGACTAAGAAGAAGGGTTTAGCCACGGAATAGATAAAGAAGGTGGGTTTAGCTAAAATAAAATATATCATAAAATCATATAAACACAATAGGTAGGAAGGGAGAAAAATAAATGAAAATAGTACAATAGTTCATAAAGTAGTAGTAATCATATTTATACGTCAAATCTTTCCTAGAATTACTTTAGAAACTTTATAAAACGAAAGTTTTGGCATGCTTGACTTTTTCTTTGCGGTTTTTTATTTAAAGAAGCAACGTGATATTTAAGTTTAACCCTCCCTGTCAGCTTCTCCGCGCTCCTCATAAATATAAATGCCACATAAATTTATTTAAAAACATTGTATACTGTTTTCAGGGAAAACAAAAGAATAGGCGGAAATATAACTTTAAAAATCTGGAAGCAATTACTTTTGTTTAACTTAAATCTTCATTTTCATTTTTTTACTGTAAATAAGTCTGACTAGATTGGCCTCTATGTCCAATGTAATAAAAGCGGTTTTTGTAGTTCACACGTATACCATAACGTGCTCCTGACTCTAAATGGCTACTTATGTAAACTTCTAACCAATTACTTGTTCTGCAATTCAACTGCCGCTTACATTAACTAGTGACAAAAATAGAAAACATTTAACGATGCCTGAAAAACGGACCTAGAATTACGAAAAACGATGTGACGTGGATGTGTGATGTGGATGCCGATGTTAAAATAAAAACTTGGAGACGACGTCACTTAATGTAAATTTATTAAAAAAGGCATAACTGGAAAAATTTATAAAAAGGTAAATAACACAAATCACTGAACACAAAACTAAGGCAGGTAGGTAAGGTAAGGTAGGGCTACTTACAATAGTGCCTTGGTAAAGTCATTTGAACATTTAACGTTATAGTTTTATTTACTATATATAGAAATAAGCTGAGACTACTGCCAAATAAAACGGCTCTGTTTAGAAAAAGTGTACTTCACCTAGCACCTCGTATCTATAACACTATTCCAGATGACTTAAAACGATGTAATAATGTAGTCTTCAAAAAGAAATTAAAAAAAAATTTAATTGAAAAATGTTATTACTCAGTGCAGAATTTCCTAGACGACAAATAAAAATTTGTAAATTTTAAGTATAGTTATTAATCATTATAATCGACATACATCCAATTGACATTTTAAAATTAATCATTATAATTGACATAAATCCAATTGACATTTAAATAAGCAATATATATTTTTTTGTTATTATTTACATTAATGTAAATAGCTATCAACTGTCAAACATTATTATTTTTGCACACCCAATGAAGGGTAAAATGTGTAAGGATCATATATTTAGATTAAGAGCATTTTTTGTACCACACATTATGCAAATTAATTATTTCTGATTTCTGATTACTATAATATTTATTATATTATATTCATAGGCGTCGAGACAACCGTTCCAGACCCTGACTCTGATAGGAATGAAAATTGGATACCAAGAAAAAAAGAGACTGTTGCTTAAATCAAAAACAGAAACAAAGAGAAAAAGGCCAGAAGAGAGCGCAATAAGAGCAAAGAGTCGCTAATACTGATATAGTGCCTCGTTACAGCGTAGCGTATTGAGAATGAAATAAATAGTTGAGAGAGCATCGCTTTAATTAATTACAGTAACTTTAACTAATAAGGAAGATTCTCTATGAAAACTAAAAGGAGCTTGGCAAAAGAAAACAACGTATCTAAATCTCCTTTATATGTAAAACTTTATCGTTACTATCTTAATTTGAACCTTACAGTCTGTGCTTTGAGTTGCAATTTGGTTAACCTTTGAAGTTGGATTGCTAAACTTGTTGTCGATTGTACAAAGTGGTCATAAAATGTTTGTTATTAGTTGAGGAGTTTTAATGGTCGTGGATTCTGTTGCTTACATTGCAAAAACATACTATGATTATTGTTGTCCATCGAGGAAAAACATTTGACGTACGCGTGACGACATAACATATATTTCGATTTAACAAGTTATTGGTTTAGGGACAATTGCAGGAAAATTATAATAATCTTGATTTAATTAAATCAAGATTTAGCTCTAAGCTTGACTTATCTTAAATCAGATTTAAGTTGTATGGCACGTCATCTAACTACAATAGATTTAACTAAATCGAGTTTAAGCTCAACATTCGGTCGAATCATTCATCTTTCAGTTTTGAAAGAATATCTATGATAATTATGATGACTGTTGGCTGGAAAAATGTGAATTTAGAGGAAAATATCTTGTTTGCCAATAATGACAGGTGTATTAAATACATCTCTTTGAGAACTTTGAGTATCAGCGATTCTCCGAAAAAAAAGGCCGTTTCTTTATATTGTACAATTTCTTCGTCATCATCTGATAACAAATCCTGATCACTTTACAAGGAGAAATGCATTTTCTTAATTAAACATTTAGCTAATTATTTTGAGTGACATATTGCTAAATCTAGATAGAAGGGGTAGGCAGAGGTTATATTACTACATATTAAACCATGATAAATAATGGGTACGGCAAGCTTATTATTTTTATTTGTGATTCATAACATTTCATAAAAAGATCATTCTCTCTAAGTAACACAAATTACTTTGTAACCGAGATTTTAAAAATATCAACATCTAACAAATTCAAGTGTGAGAGCAACTTTACCCTAACGCCATTATCTCAATGCTTGTCAGGTGAGCCTATCATCACTGTAAAATATAATACCTAATTTAAGTAAAAGCAATTGCCTGTCTTCAGCAAATTCTTTAAATCGTCTGGAAAAGGCCGAGGGACCGGGAGGTTCTATCCCGACGATGTTTTCAAATCTCCTATCCTATTAGCAGGATTATTTCTTTATGCGTGAAGAATTTTAAAATTTTGTAAGCATTTTTTTACAGAATGATAATGATTGTTAAGTCTATTGTTTGCCGTAAGACTGTCCGCTTGCACGGCAAAAGGCATGCTGTCTGTAAAATAGGTACCTATTAAACATATCGAAGTACACCTTATACCATGTACCATATAGTATATTACACCTACCTCTTCTTTCTATCTATCTCTGCTTAAAGGTTGCATGGAAGATATTGCTATTAGCTATAAGGCCGTTTGTGGTGCATTGTTTTTTTAAACTATATTTCTGTGTTATTATAAGTAGCAATAAATAATCTTATCTATGTATATCGGGCAACACATGAGTGTCAACACCTCTGTCTATCCCTGCGGAGAGAAGCGTGATGATAATCTTGTTTCTTATGTAGATTCTTTTGAGATGTGAATAAAAATTACGTAAGGAAATAGTTATAATAGCTTACACGGCGCTATCCATAATTTGCGTTATATGTGTAGTAATGAACGTTGGATTAAATTAGAGAAAAAAATACGTAATTCTGACAGCCGAGAGCACAATTTCAACATTATGACGTGTAAGCACTTTAATCCATTGTAATGTGACTCATAATTGATGTTCCGCTCGGTGTGTGGGTAACGGTATAATCTGCACAAGATTAAAATACCAAAATTACTCACAAGGCTTTGATTTATGACGTATAAGTAGATTAATAAACATGTCCGTATTTCTGGAGCCGGCTTTTTGTTCATTTTAATACGTAAACATAAAACTCCCACGAGATCTTTAAGATAAATACATCGACGTACGCAGACAAAGCACTCGTAGCTATAATAGGAATTAAATTAAAAATACCTATTACAATAAATCATTATATTTTAATACCACTGATGTGACATACTGATGGTATGTTGTTACCGTAACTAACACTTTAACGTGCAGTCGACTCCAAAAACATGTTACCATATTTTACAGTAAATGAATCTTATTAGAAGAAAATAAAGATCATCTCGAAAATTTGTAAACATGGATTTGTACTCGACTGTACCTTCCGACGCACGGAGGTATTTGATATCACCAAGTGTGGGGAATGAACCATAGCACGACCATGTTGACGCATTTGTTAGTATTTATTTAATTTAATTCCTCTGTAGATAAACAACTAAAATGTTATGAGACTTCATCATCATCAACAGTAAGTTTGATAATTCAGTGGGCACATTCTAACACGGCCCTTAAAAATAACTACAGTAGTTTTTGTTTTCCAGCTATTAAAAAGTTTTCATATCAGAGAGGCCAAAAGCTATTGTAATCGACGACCGACTGTCGATAAAACAGCATACCGTACAAAACGAACCAATTAAACGAGGTACGGCAACGGCACGCGATAGTACAGGCCAATTTTCGGACACCTTTTTTTTCGGACACCTAACGCTTATTTTTCTCGTTGCTGTACGGAGGCCATTTCAATTACGCCCCAGTGACGTCCGACGTAGGGAAATTTAAGCTATTTTCAGCTTGACCACTTTGGACAAAGCGGATCGTACCCGTTCGTACACAGTTAAGATTTAATAGGTACCCACCCTTGCTTGCTCTCGTGGATTTTCAAGTATTTTGATCGCCTCTTGAGAACCAATTAAGCTTTACAGTATTTTAGTACCAAAGACGCTTATAGGATTGGAATTTTGTTTTAAATTCGGAACAGCAAGTTTGTGAGGAGTTTGTGACGCAGTGGTTCGTATGTCTAGTTCTATATTAAGCAAATTTTGCCTGGTTGGACCTGAGATGGGTGACCAAACATTGTGTTTTCGCGATCAAACTGAAGAAACAGCACTTACTACTGCACGTACTGATGTGATCTTACATTGAATAATAATTTTAAAAGTTTCTTTATTTTATTATAGTAATATATTTCTGAGAATTCACATTAATGAAATCAATAATTAGTTTTAGAGCGAATTCGACCAAATTCCGTGTTACTACACGAGGGTTCGTACACCAATAAATGCTTAAATTTCATTGTTCATCGAATACGCTGTAATGACCGAGTCTGTTTTAGCTTTCAAATGTGTACACGACTAAAATAACGGCCGTGTACGCATTTGATAGCTTAAACATTTCTGGTACTACTATATTACGCTAATCAAAATTTGGTCGAATTCGCCCATAATTGTTTTTGATCAAACAATTCGCCCATAATCGTTCTTGATCAAACAATTCGCCCATAATCGTTTTTGATCAAACAAGTTATGTTATGTAGTCATGCCAACACCCATATTCCGCTTGTTTATTTTTTTATTTCGTCGTCCTCAGCCTAATACGTCCCACTGCTGGGCACTGGCGTTCCTCGCGGAGAAACACATGAGGAGTGTGGGCCACGCTGGCTCAATGCGGGTTGGCGGGTAGAAACGGTTGCAGTAGCAAGCAGTAGGAGTAGGAGTTCGAGATCAAAAAGTTTTGGTCACCCATCCAAGGTCTGACCATGGCGAAGGTAGCTTAGTCTTCGATATCGAAAGCCAAAATGTACTAACTTCTACGCCACCGAGCTCTTCCTCTTTTTTTATTCATTCAACAATTTATTGTCGACAGTAAACACAGGTGTAGGGCTTGTTCGTTTATGGAATTTCTGCTAACGTATTTGTGGCAGTAGAAGAGCCTGAAGGTAACTTTACTTTACTACAGTATATTATTGCAAGAGGGAGCGAAGCTAGAAGACTAGGTTAGTTAGTTAATCAATTGTACTTAACAACCCTTCAGATATTAAAATGTAACAGTTCACAAAGCACATACCAGAAGCAATGAAAAAATGAGTGTATAAGCTTTTCCTAGGAGGTAAATAATATAGACACAATACTAGAATGGCGTCAGGCGTCACCAAGGCGCGCGTGGAGCCGTCGATCTACTTGCACTACAGACTGTCATAAAACTTTATCGCTAAAACCTATTCACAGTTATTTGAAAGCCAATAAAATATTCAGAATGAAAATAGATTCCACGAATCATTTGTGATTTACGTCTATATTTAAGTTTTACCCTGTTTTAAGCCTGTCGTGTCCTTGGTTTCTATCACCAACGCATTGTTATTAATAATATCCATTATTATGGATTCGTGTGGTAGCGGCTCATTAAAAGAATACTTCCATCCCATCTCTTCCCTTGGGTATCGTAAAAGGCGACTAATGGACTAAGAATTGCACAACCATTCAATAACTTGTAGCGGCGACGGGCTCACCACCTGTCACGCTGAGTGCAGTCACTGCTTGGTGAAGCGCGGACTATAGTAGTGGACTGCTTTTGCGGTGCTTTGGCCTAGCCTCTGACTAACTTAGGGGATAATAGTCCTGATTATATGTATGTAAGCCGAGGAGCTCGGTGGCGTCGTGGTCAGTGCTCTTTGGCTTCGATCGAAAATAAAGCTATCTCCGCCATGGTCAGGCCGTGGATGGGTGACCAAGACTTTGTGATATCGAGTTCCTCCGTCCTTCGGAAGGCACGTTAAGCCGTTGGTCCCGGTCGCATTTGTGACCGTTTCTACCCACCAACCCGCATTAGGCCAGCGTGGTGGTTTACGGCCCATACTCCATGAGGAAGGTCAGTCCCAGCAGTGGGACGTATATAGGCTGAGAACGATTTAATCATAAAGGAAAGATTGTGTACCTATAGATTCACATTCTTTATTGTTAATGTTGTTAAACGAAATGGAATAAAAAACTCTTGCAAATATACTTTGTTTTTATTCTTGAACTTTTCTTGTACACTTTATCACTTTATAATCAATTACTTTCTTACTTTTACAAATACACTTTTTCTCTCAAGCAGCGAACAACAAGAAGAAGGAAGCATACTCGAAACCAGAGATAACTTACAATTTTAATGACATAGACAAACATGGAAGGCAAAGAAATCACTTCATTATTCTAACATTTATATCTACGTGAAATGTCTGGTGTTATAAGAAGCCACAAAAAGAAAGAAAACCTTAAGATCAGAAAACGCTTTCGGTCATAAAAGAAGGTTACGAGGAGCCGTATTCAGAAAGTACTCGTTTCCCGGTCGCAATTGAAGGGACAGTTTCTGGGTTAAACGCCCGCCAGATTTAAACCCGTTAAGTGAATTTCGCAATTTGTTAATTGACCCAATTGTGGTTTTCCTTGTTTGATATTCTTTTCTCTAGTCTGAAATAAAAATTTCAGAAACCTATCAAAAACTCTTAAATTGAAAAAAAAAACAAAAAATATTGTAAAATCAGACATATCTACTAATTATGTTATTAAAATAAATAATAGTAGGAAAAGATTAGTTTTAAGTGACTGTGAGCATCCATTTTATAATATGAATCGTTCTTCAATTTTGTTAAACCAATTTCTTGTAAACTCAAGCTTTTAGGACAACAAAGCAATTTGTACTGGACCTCAATGTTTGTTGGGACGTGGGTTTTAGATTTCCATAAAACAAGGGTAAAATGGAGCCAAGTTCGGCGTGATTACAGAGTACACATAGATACATGCACACAACGAAAGAGAAACTTAAAATACCTCAGCTATTTTCATAAATACGAGTATGTTTCGTGAATGCAATTAGGATACTTTATCGTCACTTGAAGAGAATATTTAGGTTTTTATATTGTTTTGATAACTATGAATTTACCTAGTATTTTTACAAGGTAATTTTTTTTATAAATGCTTTAACTCCCTAGATCCCAACTTGGTTTCGTGTTTTTGATTGGTAGAAAATAACGATATTAGTAGTTGTCCACTGATGGGACAGGCCTTCCTTATGGAGAAACACATAAGGACTATAGGCCGTAACACCACCAACGGCTTAACGTGCCTTTCGAAGCACGGAGGAGCTCGAGATCTTGTCACCCATCTACGGCCTGACCACGGCGAAAGTAGCTTTGTTTTCAATCGAAAGCCAAAGCATACTAGCCACTACGCCACTGAGCTCCTCTCAGTTGACAATATTGATCTGGATTTTAACTATTGAGGTAACCATACTACGGATCCAAAAGCTAAGCACCCTAAGAGAATGTAATGTAACTACTTCTTGCAATAAAGCTGTAAAGGACATTAAAGGCTACCCAATGAATAAATTTCTCGATAAAGGTACCGCGTAAGCTGTAAAAATTGTGGCCTTAAAATAAAATTGTAATAATAACTAAAATAAAATTGTAATAATAATAGCTTAAAGTATAAATTTTGGCATACTGCGGTTTTGAACTTTTATTATAAATACAGCATTGTATTATTCATGCACCGACGATGATCGAATCAACTTAGTCGAATAATATTGTGTCATCATCTGCTGCTGCATTAGTTGCTTAAAATGGGGCTACTCGATAGGTGTGAATATCTGAAGATATTTTTTTATTTATTTTATTTTTTATCATACTATTTGCTACAGTATACTAGAAACCGGCCCCGGCTTCGTTCGGTTGCATTATTATACATTAATGAATAACTCTTGAATCACTCTGTTAATCTTCTTCTTCTTCTTGCCTTTTTCCCACTCTAGGTGTGGTGAGAAAAGGGCAAGAAGAAGAAAAAGATTAACAGAGTAATTCAAGAGTTATTCATTAACTTGAATCACTCTGTTAATATGATCTTATATAAAAAAAACAAATCACCAACGCGGTTTTAAAGACATAAGCGGACCCTACCTAATAGGGACCACCAGACAGCGCTGCGGGAAGCGTTTTTTTTATATACTAAACAGTGATTACAATTTATAAATAGTACATTATGATACAAGTGTGTAAACTTAGTGATTGCCGTTTTGACGAGTGGTCTGTATGCCGGTCTCAAGGCGTCGCCACCTCAAGAGGTTCTAGGTTCGATCCCCGGTGGGAGCAAATGTTTGGGTGATGAATTTTCATGCATTTGTTCTCCGGTTATATATATTTATATTTATACAAGGTTATTTATATGTAATTATTTATTAAATATATTTATCCGTCACCTAGTGTCCGTAACACAAGCAGTATTAGTTGCTTAAAATGGGGCTAGTTAAAATGGGGATAGGTGTGAATGTTTGAAGATATTTATTATTTATTAATCATTAACAATCCACAGGGTCTTAAAAGAGCCGAGAACGGTAATGATGTATACACACGTGTATCATACGGCGTTTTTAACACACTTGCGAGGAGTATTCATACACATATTGTGTATGAAATGTTTGAAATGTGAAAATGCTTCGTTGACACATTATTATTTTTTAATGTAGGTACGTAACTTCACTGGGATACAAAATATTACGCACTAGTACGGTTATATTTTTACGCGCATGTGTGTATATTTATGGCAATAGGTTATGTGTCTAAAACCCAGGAATAATGCAAGTGTGTTAAAAATACTTTTTTTTATATTGTCAATTTTTCTCTTCGACTATTGTATACTGATATTGCTACAATAAAGAAAATTTGATTAGTTAGGTAAAAAAAAAAACAAAAAATTATATGCCTTTCTCAAAATAGGCAGCACTACAATTTAATGTGCGCGGGGAACCACAAGCACACTTCATTTTTCATTCAAGAAAGGTATATAAAAATAAAAGTTCTTTATCGCGACAAAGTTCAAATTGAACTCCTCCTAAAGTTTGAATTAGGCCGAAAGCACACTTTAGGACTAATAGCAAATTCGGAAGATCTGATAAAAATTCATAACGTGCTAACTTAGCCTGAGGGTCGACGTTGAATGTGTTGATTATACTGAAGCAATTACATAGATCTTGATAAGGATAGTCGGACAGAGGGACAGCTGCCGTGTTTGTCCGTCATTCGGTTAGATCTCGGTTTGTTTATTTTCCATAATTCTAGGAAGAATAACAACCGACATAAGAAACGACTGGAGTTGATGAGAAGGAAGGAAGTTACTCTTGAGATTACGTGTAAAAAGAGAACACTTAGATTAGGCAAAGATGTTAACACATCCACATTTCGACCTGATACTTCTTAAACATGTAAGTTTATTTGTAACAGAGATCAACACAAATTAGTCAAAACACATATTGGGTTCCGGAGGCTAGGAATAATTAGGAGCAATGAGTTTATTATCCAAGGAAGACTCCAAAGTACTAATGGAGTTTCTCTGCTGCTAGGAGTGAATAGGACAAAACAATAAATATAACGTAATTATAGAACAATTAAAATACCCATTTTGCAAATTTTTTTTCTAATTTTAAACTAAACTTCACTCTAAAGACACCCTGGCAAACATATATCCTGGAAACCTCTAATATGAAAATATTAAAAAACATACACAAATAGACACAAAATTTATGAGCCGCTAAGAAATAAATTGTATCATAGTAATGGTAATGGTACTTTGTGTAATGGAACTCCTAATGGTTGAATAGTGATTCAACCATTAGGAGTTCGAAGATTATTCTCTTGAAACTTTGAAAATAAAAAGTTTTTCTTTTTTACAACTTATTTTTACTGCACATACATAAGATTTTGGATCCAACCCAGGATATTGTAGTGCAAAGTTAGCGGTAACGTGTGCATAGTTTCAACAAGTTTAAATCACATACGATTTACGCCGCAAACCACAATTTGCCACGCTTTCGCAGTTTCTAAATTTAGTTTAAAATTTTACATTGAGATACGAAAATTGCTTTGTCATTTCTTATACACAAATGTGGAGCACATGAATATTTATGTAATTTTAAGTAATCTTATGTGTATTCCAGCCGCTGGGAGGCGCTGTTTGCCGAGCAAAGTTTGCGAGCGGGTAAATCACGTCGGCATGCGCCGCCGCCCTGATTGTTTGAAACTAACTAAAAATAAGTCTTTTGTTTCCTTTAAGATATAATTTTTGTAATCAAATCATAACATTTTAACAGGTAGCATTTTTTCAAGTTTATTGCATAAATAAATGATACAACGGTGTTTGATATTTTCGTTAAGCAAAAAAAATGTAACAACAAAGTTAAACAATGAATATTGACGAAGTGGAAACAATATTAATTAATGAGTTAAAACAATATTAGTGAGATTAACTTATATAAAAATCAAAATCTTATGATAAATTTTATTACTCGCGCACTATACTACTATCTGAAAATTGGTCAATTGACTGATCAGTTATTGTGTGACTATCAGTACGAGGTATTAGGGTTGAAGATTATGTTTAAGCCTTAAAGCAATAACAAGCAAAGACCTGTGCTCGTCCAATAATTCCTTATATATATGCTCATGACAAAAATAGTATTCGTGGAACTGCTTTTCCGAAATGTTTGAAAGGAGGCTGTATTCCAATTTTGTTGTTACCTGAATATTCACAATAGGTGTGAACGATCTTAAATGAGCCTCAAGATACTGAGGTGCAATGGGCCAGAGCTTCGCGAACAAAAGATTCAGAGATAACGAAGTGTTTCCAAGGTCGAGACAAATGATCGGCTTGACAAACAAGTAGCTCCAAGTGACGAGGCTTGTTTTCGGCCGACAGACACAATGGCTTTCGTAAACCTCTGAATGACACCTTCATTATACGCGCTGACGTTTCTCAAATACTCAGCGAATTGTTGGAAGATGTGGAGTGAGTTAGAAGCGGCCACGGAAAACCATTAATGCCTTTTCGGGCTGAAACAAAGTGATTCTATTTCGGGACGTCCCGAGCAGTGTGGGAAATAAAATAGTAATGTCATTATCTTGTTTTTTTAGTTATGAATAAATAAGTATCCTCAGACATTCACACCTATCAACTGGTCCCATTTTAAGCAACTAAATGCTGCTTGTGTTACGGATACTAGATGACGGACAAATATATAATATTTAATAGATAAATACATATAATTATTGAGATATACATAATATAATGTATATATAATGATCATCCAAGACTGGAGAACAAATGTCTGAAAATTTATCACCCAAAAACTTGCCTCCACTGGGGATCGAACCCAGGACCTCTCGAGATGGCGACGCCTTGAGACCGGCGTACAGACCACTCGGCCACGGAGGTCGTCAAAAGGAGTTATGAGAAATGTAATCTAATCCTTTATATATGAGACATAAATACAATCTCGCTTTTTCCCAATAAGGTAGACAGATCTCCACTTGCTCATCCTGTCACACATCTTACGCTTCAACAGACATCATCGAGATCGCGAATGTCTTTAACTTCAGAGATCACTGCTAAGCAATATATCTGCCGCAGTCACATTTTCTTGTATTTTAATTAAATTTTGGTTCTTTTTTATGGTGGTGATAATAAATAATTTTCATTCATTCAATACATTTCCTTTGGTTTGAGGAAGATTTATTAATTGATCATATCTCATCCTACTTACGAAATAAATGGAACGTTGTACTTTAGAATGTTGCAACTGTCAGAAGTTAAGAATTATTCTAACCTAGGATTTGTATCGAAGAATTTCCTCAAGACTTTGATGTTACATAATGTCGTATCGAGAAACATCTAAGAGAATGTAAATAAACCGAAGCATGTGTAAAAGTATACCTTTTGTCGCCTCTCCCTTACAATGTAATCCTATCCCGTAGACCCTTGAGTGTTATGAAAAGTACCGGAATCACCGAATTTTGTTCTCAGTCAAGGATGAATTCCAGGGAATGCCGTGCGGCTTTGTGTGGCTACACTTTTTTTGAATGCTACATTAAAGAAACAACTGAATAGTGCTATAAATACCTTTTTTAGGTTGATGTTAAGTAACTACTAATTTTGCGTTACAGAATTGCAATTAACGGCCTTATTGAGATTACTAGATTTGTATTATTATTAATGATGTTTGAAAATTTGTGTTATTATTAATGATGTTGAATATTTTACAAAATATTGTGATTAGGACATTGTAATGCTCTCCTTGGATTTTAAATTAAAAATTTTGTAGTAGTCTTCAGTTTCTAGTGTTTTTGATGTAGGTATAAAAATAGAGTTCACTAAAAACAAACAAACTAACATTTTATAGCGTTTCTATCCCCAAAGAGGCAGGAAATTATGTTAACACCACCCACTTAAGAGAAAATATACTTGTAAACTTACTAGCAATTTGTTTTAAAGCTGCCACGGCTGATTTCAAGGTGTTTAGAGTACGTCGTCTCAAATTCCTCTTTTTGGAGAAGTTTTCCATGTCTAAATTCACTGACATTTTAATTTGAACTTTAATATCAAAATCGAAAGTCCAGATTTATACACGAATGTCGAGATTCGCTTGTTAGGCACCTATTGTTGGGGAAGCCAGGAATATACTGCGTGTAAATGCATATCAGTAACAGTCAGTCCTTGTACGAAAATCAGACATCTTTGATGAGACACGGTTGTGCGTAGAGTAGCGTAGTAATATTTTATTTTTATGTTAAAATTCAAACGTGCTTATTATTGTATTTAGTTGAAACTAATAATGGATACCATAGGCACCTTATTTTGATTATACTGTTGTTTGCAAAAATGTGACTGTTATTTTAAATAAGTATACATTTTTATTTATTTATTTTTAAATTGCCCTACTCTCTAACCAAATTTTAATGGATATGAAATGGATTTCTGTCCTTTCAAACACTTTTTTTTTTAAATTATCAAAGGACATGAAATTTGACGTAGCATTAAATCAATAAATATTGATTACAGATCAACATTACGTTACAGAGTAAGGCAGCTGGACGGGATTGGCACAACAGAGAGGAGCCTTGTGTCTCTGCGGTGAGCGATGATGATGATTGTCAAGAACTAAAATACTATACAATTTCACTACAGTTTCAAGATTATGTAATTTTTAATGGTAAATGTGGTCCTTACCTATTTATTTATAAAGTTGTACTGGTTTTCTTAAACATATCTGAAGAATGTAGAACATTTTATATAATATAATAATAAAAATATTGATTACTATAAAATAATATCGACTCCAATTGTTTCCTGTTTGCTTGCTATCTAACACCTGCCAGTATAAGGTCTATTTAATATGATGCTGTGTTCGAGCGGAGGTAAACAAATTCTATTCCTGGTTCAGCAGGTGTTAAGTGCCAGGTTCATTACCAATGCCGCCTTTCGACCTTTTTGCGTTCATTGATTCAAATTTAATAATTAATTAAATCACGTTATTTAATTTTTAGTGCACAGTGTACATTAATGTGTAGGTAAAGTATAAATAAATAGTTTATTTAAAGTTTGATTATAAGTATTTAAGATTATAAGTATTATAAGTATTTATCAAGCTTAAATCGTTGAGGGCCAAGCGAACGCTGGCGTTCGCGAACATTAAATTATGTTTATATTGTGTCTCGTTTTGTGGCCGTTGAGAGGTTAAAAAGATCATAGTGTTGTAATAGTTAGCACGTTGCTATACTGATTAAATTTATTAAAGCAACGTGAGTAAAACAAGTCCCTTTGAGTGATTGCGCCATTTTATGGAGTTGATTTGTAGTGTTTTACGTAAAGCCGGTGTTAAGAAAAAAGATGAATTTCAATTAATAAAATAAAGAAACACAGACATATAGCTTTTATGGTCTTATTGAGCTTAAATGTGAATGTTTATTTGTATTATTATTTTTGCATGCTTAAGCGTTAACTTTTTCATTTTACAACTCTCCTAGGACCACTTGCAAGAAGTTTTAATCGTAGTTTAAATCTCTATTTTGTAAATTTTTGTCATAAGACCCATAGTAAAATTGTCAAAAAATTACAAAATCGAGTTTTAAATCTCCGTTCAAATCTCCTGCAAGTGATTAAAACTGAGATTTAAAACTTTAATAAAGTTGTTGAGAGTTGTATCTTTAACTCCACAGAGTATAATGATAACCTGTGACATAATGTGTATAGTTATTTATTATTATCAGTCATAACACTGTGAATAACACTCCAAAATTATCATGTAATTTATTTGTAACTTGAGATTAAACATTATTTTGTTTTATAACTAGATAAAAAAAAATCAAAACAATAATTCAAAAAAGTACTGATTATTTTATAAATAAATCTATGTTCAATCTATGAACCTGTATTCGCAATAAATGAATTGATATGAATTGTTTTAACAACATTAAATATAACATAACATGATCACGCCTCACAACGCAAAGCTATTTATTGACTAAAAATCAAAATTTAATTCCAAATTATAAACTAATTAAATGATTAATGATTGATTAATGATTTAGTGTACACAGTATTGGCAATAAAGTTTTTTTTTTAATTAATTTAGGAGTCATATCCACAATCTGACAAGTAATTACGCAAAATTTTGTGATAACTGATTATTATGGATATAGTTCACAGTTCCCAGTAATTTCACGCCCTGGAGTAAGAAATTTTATTTGATCAAATAATTCATTTCATGAAAACCTAATATTGGTAATAAACTCTGAGAAGTCTACAATGAAGCTCAGAGTTTTAAACTGTTTGGAGAATAAACATTGAAAACATTTACTAGTTCTATAGAACTTGTAAAGTGTATTTAACAATCCACTTAAGGGTGAATTCGACCAAATTCCGTGCTATTACACGGGGGTTCGGACACCAATAAATGCTTAAATTTCATTGGTCGAAATCGCTGTAATGGCGGAGTCCTGCGTACACGGTCGATTTTTGGCCGTGTATTCATTTGACAGCTAAAACATTTTTGGTATAACTGCACCAGTGTGTCGCTAATCGCGGTCGATTTCGCCCTTAGTTATAAGAATATTTTGTATTGTGACAAGAACTGTAGGTAAGAATTTCATTAATCAACTTTGTCACAGAGTTGCGTTAGTTACTAGTAAAATCAATTTTAATGTGAGCAAAGTAATAAAATATTCGACACGGTAAAAGATATTTTGAGAGACAAAGGGACTATTAATAGAAAAGCTTGCATACCATAAAACACAAAATGTATAACGACATTTAACATTTGTGTTTCTTGTATTGTGTGTCTTGTTTCTATTAACATACAGTATAAAGTCACTTACAAAACTAAAATTAAGTTTTAGGGTTGTTGCTTTTAGTTACCAGAATTTGAAAACGTCTAAAGCACCTAGACCCGACACGCTTGACACTTATCTCATATTTTTAGATAAGTTCAATGTAACATAAATATGTAATTTTGAAGTTCAATATAAGTGGCTAACATAAAAATATGTTGCTTTGTATTTTCCTCAGGCGTTGTATGAAAAAGATAGAGAGACATTATTTTTCCTAGATTGTCTCAAGTCTAGATGTTCCAACTTTCCAAGACGATGCCCCCGGTAGGAAGTTATCATCTGGTGATCATATTACAGCAAAAATAACAAAAAAACATTTTTATACTGCCCATGTCAAAAAACAGAGCAACGATTTTTCCTTAGGCGCAGTATAAAAAAATATGTTAAGAGAATTTTTGTTGGTTGAGCTTTAGTATGAGTTCCAGATGATAAGTTCTTACCGGGGACATCATCCCAAATTACTCAGACTTGAAACGCTCTAGAAAAATTTGTTTCCTTTTATCATGGCAACATATTAAGATGTTAGCCACTATATAAAATTCATTCAATATATAAATTACATATAAATATTAAGCTAAACATAACAAAAAAATTTAGACAGGTCTCATTCTTGTCGAGCCTAGGTAAATTTTGTATGGCCCGTGACCATTCTCCTTTCGATTGAATATTTTGTGGTTGTTTTCGGAAATGAAAGCATTATTTTATAGATTTATGTTTCACAATTTCAAAGAAAATATACAGAAAGGCAATATTCAAATAGCATTGCTCTTACGAATGAACAGACTTTTGGACCTCGACCCTTGAAATTTATTGTGTAGATAAAATATAACGAAATATGGGATTTCTCCAAAGTCACGCTTTTTATTGGGTTGACTTACATAGTTATATTGGGTTCCTATAAAATATTCTTGTTGTAATATTGCACCAGTTATAAGTGATGAAATAATAAAAGTTGTTATTAATAATTATCGTTTGAAAATTCTTCTAAGGAAGTTTTCTGTAAATCTTTTTTAATTTATCATTTTAATTAAGTTGTTTATTTTAAGTCCTTAATTTCTTTAGTCTAACATAAAATAATAGTCACAAAAAGGTTATATTATAATGAAATTGAACTTAGCGTCCCTCGCAATACTATTTAAATAAGAGCAAACGAATGGCCAGTAAAACTATTTGCAGGGAAAATTAATTGTGACGTGAAAACGTAAACGTGTGCTGTAATTAAATTAGTTAATTATAGCACAATTGTTTACTAAAGTCTGAAGAACGTTTACATTTTATATTATAATAAAACAGCGCAGTCCGCATGCGCGGTGTTCTCGAAATTTTCCAGGGGAATCATTGGTGTAAGTCTACTGACGTAATACAGGTCCAGAGAGTGTGAAAGAGAGAGGGAAAGAGACATGATGTTGCAATATCCTAGATTGACATGTACAGTCGAGTATAAAAACATGTATACACTTTTAGAAGTGACAATCTTTATTTCCTTCTAATAAGAATCTTGTACTGTCAAAAGTGGTTACATAAAATCGCTAAGATGATCCCCGCATGCCCCGCTTGGGCAACTTTGGAACTAATAATTGTTACTGACAGTACTATTTCCTTAGCTGAGTTTTGGATCAATACGGTATAGGACCCATTGTTAAGTAACGATTTTTTTCATACTTCACTTATATAATGCCTAAATCAAATTAAATCAATAATAATTCAATATCAATATCAATATAGATGTAAATTGTAGATGATTTTGATTGCCAAGCTTGGCCTATCAAATAAAATTATTATTGATTTAATTTGATTTACGCATTATATAAGTGAAGTATGAAAAAAATCGTTACTTAACAATGGGTCCTATACCGTATTGATACAAAACTCAGCTAAGGAAATAGTACTGTCAGTATATATATATATATATATATATAACTCAAAGTTGACTGACTGACATAGTGATCTATTAACGCTTAGCCCAAACCACTGGACGGATCGGGCTAAAATTTGGCATGAAGGTAGATGTTATGACGTAGGCATCCGATAAGAAAGGATTTTGTTTAATTCCGCGGGATAGTTAACGAACCAGTTTTTCATAACTCTTACATGATGATTGAAATTTTTTTCTCTATCTCTAATTCTCTTAAATCTTTCGCGAGCGTTTGTTTTGCAAGTACGTCGAGAGAATGACTGTGGATGTAATCGATACAAGCGGCCGAATTCCTAGAGTAAGGTTTTTCATGAGAAGAATCCGGCAAGAAACTCACTAGCCGCTTTTTAAATAGCCTATCATATAACTATATAAGTCTATATATGCACGTTTATTCATTGATTTTTTGAGTTGCTATTGCAATTGCTTCTACTCAACAATTGGAGCTCACGTGGTGGTACAAACTCCATACTTCCCTCCACAGAACAATAAAAAAGGTTAGAATGATAAAGTGGGCGTGGTTGACGAGCCGCTCATATGAGCAAACGGGCATATGAACGTCAAATTGCTCGCAGTGTATTGCACAATGGCGTAGCTGTCAGACGTGTATTCGGTGCAGTACAAAACCCAAAAAGATGCCGAGTTGTGCTATTATTTCGTGCCTTTTGCGAAGTGAAAAGGTGAATCTGGAAAAAGGAGGAATTATATTTCATCGGTAAGTAATAATATTTGGAAATAACTGAATATGGAAGCATAATCAATCACGAAAATAATTCGTACCAAATTCTGTGCAATCATAGGGCTTGCATGTTATCGATAGTTTTATCGATAGAGTTTTTTTGTTCCTTGTACTCAGACATTATGATGTGGTAATTTACATGGACATAATATCAAATCTAAGTTTTAAATATCTATTTAATTTTTAAATAAGACATAAATATTCTGTTTATAAAGATTTACATATTTCAGTTTTCCTACAAATCCGGATATAAAAGAAAAATGGATATCCGCAACTGGCAGGAAAGATCAATGGTTTCCTACTAAAAGCAGTAGCATTTGCTCGTAGCATTTTACGGAAGATGACTTCCTACAAGTTTCAAAAAAAGGCATTTGAAATCTTCTGCAGTACCTCACATAGATATTTGCGTACAGGTAATGTTATGAATATTTTATCTGTCTACAGTGAAAACAAAATATTATTATAAAATTATACATTTGTCTTGTTCGGGAATCGAACCCGTGATGTCTGCCACAGAAGGCAGTTATCCTTACCCTTGCGCCAAATCAGTCGTTTCGATTATACAGGGTAGAAATATTGCGCATGTGATTGAGTGACGATTGAATAAAATTAGTAGGGACTTTAATTTGTTGATTATTTTCTATTTTTTTTTATCTAAAAAGAAATTTATTTCATGATGTCAAATATCTCATAAGCGAGAATTTTGAAATCATTTACTTTTGTTTGCAGGAAAATCAAGTTCGCCTTCCTGTTCAAATGCCAGTTCACAAAGAAAGCGAAAACTCAAAATTATAATAGGCAATAAAGACAGTGCCCTCCGAGCATAGCCCTTTCCATAGTTCGCTGGGCGACTTTAAACTGGTGGACTAGTCGAGCAGTGAGTGTCCACGTCTTAGCACCGTAGGTCATGACCGGGAGGACGCACTAGTCGAAGACTTTCGACTTTTTTTGATAGACTTAAGATATTGAGGGATGGGTGACGAGAAAAATGTGATCAACCAGTATTAATGTTAATTAATTAAAAAGTGTATGTTGGTAACCGCTGTTTCTTTACTGAGAGCAACCCCAGCTCATAACATTACCAATTATTTTATTTATTATTCACTGGTGGAAGACTGGCAAGGCAGTTTTTTCTTTATTGTTGTTCTCATTGCCAAGCCAACTATAGCGATAGTGTATCTTTTGTTATAGTCAGTGACCTATTCCTAGAAACATCCACCTGAAACTGTTACCTCTTGTCTTTTTAGTATTTATTCAGTAGAAAACTAAATCACAGACTACAAAATATTTATCTTCATTAAATTTGTATAGTATTGAAATTGGTTGGAATTTCTTTAGGAGCCCAAGAGGGGAGGTACCTTAAATAAATAAAATATTTTAATTTCCACAAAGGAAACGAACTTTTATTTTAAAAAGAAGCAACTGCATTCTCATTTTTCTCAAATAAAATTTACCCAAACCGGGAATAGAACCAGCTAAACATTTTTTAGTTATTTTTTTATTCTATTAACCAATACAATGTGAAACACTCGTATTTCATACAAGATATCCATCTCTACTTCTGCATTCCACCGGCTGCTACAGATTTTCCAAATATGCCCAGAAAAAAATAAATTAATGTGCGGTTTCATTATGTCTTACATGCGTAAGACCTAATGTTTCATAGAGAAATAGTATTTTTAGCCATAACTAAATCAATTAGTGAAATAAAATAAATATCCTCAGACATTCACACCTATCAACTAGTCCCATTTTAAGCAACTAAATGCTGCTTGTGTAGCGACCAAAACCACCACGAAATAGAATTATTTGAGGTGGTTTGATTCCCTGTTTGGGTAAGCTTTTTGAAAAAGTGTGAAATCAGTTTTGTTTCTATTTGAAAATAAAAGTGTGTTTCCTTTGTGGAGTTAAAAAAACCAACCTGTATATTAATATTCTACTTAATTACGAAGTTGGATATATAAATAAAATACATAATTTTGTTACTTAATACTTGAATAATACTTGATTATCGACATCAAATTGTGCACTACACTAGTCCAGTGCTGTCATGATAGTGTACATGTTTTTCCACAATAATTCGGAAAAAATATTTAACGTGTCTCATTATACGTATTATAGATTATAATATTTAAAAACGTATTTCAAATGATTGTATATAAATGATCTTACCAGTCCGTGCTTGAACTGTAAAATTTCGAAGTAACAAAATGCATTGTGCCAACATAAATGGTACCGTACAACAGCTGGTAACACATACCTGTGTATTGCAGTAAAATGACCCTTATTATTTAGGTGCAATTCGCTACTTTTGCTTGAATTTTTTTAGCCAATGAATACATTGCGCTCTTTGTGTGTTGAATAACTATTAATTCTTGTATGTGTGAGAACTGGCTCGCGCGGTCCTAGTACTAATGTGGATGCGTTATCATTCTAACCTTTTTTATTGTTCTGTGCTTCCCTCCATCACAAGTTACCATACTTTAAGTCCTTCGTAACGAAATAAAAAAAAGTGTTCGGCTTTACGTCTATTTCTAGTTAATTTAATAAAAAATAAAACCAGAGAGAAATATTCTCCAAATCTTCTATCTGAAGATTTTAGAGGATACAATTTTTTTATTAAAAATAATTAATGCCTATAACACCTTAAGCTCCAAATTTAACTGTAGAACCGCGGCCGGAATAAACTAATTCATTTTCGTTTTTTAAATTAATTGCAGATGATAACAACTAAAGGCTCTCTAATTAATTAAATTAATAAAAGCCTTTTTTTAAAGATGCTTAACTCCTCTGCCTACCCCTTCGGAGAGAGAAAGGAGAGAGAGGCGACAATAATATGTTATTATTTTAATATTTTAGAATATAATACAAGTCTGGAAAGAAATTTTCACAAGTGTTGAGTTGATTCTGTTTAAAAATGGTTTGGAATTCCTTACCGGCCGGCACACGTATTCCCTCCTTCTTATAATATGGGTTCCTTCAAAAGAGGCGTGAAAAAGCATTTTTTGGGCCGGCAAGGTGAGGGTGGTTAGGGCAATATGTCAGTATGCTGCTCTACCTATCTTCACGGACTCCTCTACTGCTTATCATCAGGTAGTGTGGAGTCATTTGCTGAGCTTTTTAAAAAAATAGGTGTGCACATGTGAAACTAAAGTATGTTTGTGCATGAGATTAAGAACCTTATAAGGCAGTTTGTACCTATATTTCTAGCAATACATAGATCTATAAAAACATCATTCACTTTTAAGCAATTGCTTTGAGTGATGTGTGTGTAAAAATAAATGAACGCGAAACTATTGTTTTAACTAGTACTGTTCTAATAAAAGTCCCCATATTCGTATTTGCAAAATATCTATGATATTCAGACACAATTATGTCACTTACAAATTTAATTTAATATAATACCTACTTATAATTAAAATTGTAGGATTACGCAAAGTAATTTCTTGCTATTTTTACTTACTTTGTGTTAAAAAAATTTAAAAACTGTTTTTCTGGAAAACTAAAATTACTGAAACCCGACCCAAAGCTAACACTACAAATAACTCGAATAACATTTTAAATCTAAAATCCCGGCTTAAAAATGATTCACGCTAAAAGTTGCCGGATATAAATATCTAACGGAGGATTTATGACACCAAAATGATAAAGGATTTACTCGGTCAGCCGCATCACATGACACAATACAATACAGTGTTCCGTTTACCGAGTGTTGATGTTGACAGAAATGCATCACCACTGGAGAACACTCGTCAATGTCGGCACTCCTGCTCGTGTCTGCGCATTCGACCTCGATGAAAACATGTTTAGAGATTGGTGATTTGAATGATGTGTTTCCGATATTGTAAATAAAGCAAATATTACAATGGATACACCCAGGTTGGGTGAATTTATCCTCACGAGATGATAAAGGTTTAGCCATAATTCACGGTGGGCCAGTGTGGTGATGTTGCAGTCTATGATCTTCACGTGATTCTTCCGTCACGAAAGGCCTGTCATCGCAGGGGGACATACCAGTAGGCTAGAGACGACATAAATGAGACGTCTTGCTTAAAAATCACGTGTTAATTTTTTATTTCATTCGATTCTATGAAATCTCGTCGCTATTTATTTCTATTTTTGAGTCATGCAAATGTAAACATTGTTTATAGTTTTGGTAAACCCAGACGAATAGACTTATTAGTTTTTACTTTTTAAAATCGTATCAAGTATTAGTAAAAAGATTTTTCCTATATTATTGTTTAATGGAGATTTTGAGATAAAATTTTGAATATTATCGTTTTATTGTCTACAAAGAAATTCGTTTAATTTGATAAACTCGCAATATTTTTAAACATCAAAATGGCTTTATTGATTTAAAATTAAAATTCCTAGTAGGTCTTGTCTACATAATTTAGAAAAACAAATTATAATACTCTTAGAATAATCTTTCATTGTTTTAAAAATTGTTGCAGACATTTTCCCAGAGCGTGATATTACCACGTCAAATTACACCAATTTTGTAGAAGAATGTACCAGATATTCAAGATACTTTCTTTTTTTGTATTTTAACATGAAATATTACAATACTGTTACAATACTGTGAAAAAAATTAATGACAAAGGAAATTTAACAATTTAATCTACCTTTCTTTAAATTACCTACTCGCATTAATCTTTGTAATTATTGGGTCCTTACCTATGAAATTGGTGTTTTCATTCTGTCTTAGCAATTTGTCCGTAACTATTAAGTTTCAGAACATTCTTATAAAATAATTGCCATATATTTGAGCTCGTATTATTTAATATGATAATTTTTTGTATGTTTAATTGTGTTAAAATTAGACACAAAGACAATTATTTTTAACTGCCTCCCGAATACATAATTTGATTTGCATTAACATAAAAACGATGAATAATTTTTATCAAGCGTGTTCACACACATATTGCTAAAGCTTGTCTAATAATACATGCCAAATATTATTATCTCTGGATTTGTCGTTGTGAAGAAAACTGATAAAATGTTAGTATGTAAAATGCAGACATCCCCAAAATCTCCACACAAACCACCAATTTCATAGGTAAGGACCTAATATTTACGGAAACCTTAAAAATAAGACGACATGTTATAGTAAAAAACATCTATTGATGTAATATTACAGTGTCATACAATTTAGAGAGAATTTTATTCAAAACTGGATATTATCCAGTTCATTAATTTACACGTTTATGTTAGGATACATACATACATAAAATAACACCTTTTTCCCACAGGGGTAGGCAGAGGTTACATCTTTATCCTTACATATTTCTTTCGCTTCATCAAGAATTCTGCATTTACCATACTAAAATTTTTTCAGTTTTCTTCACAACGACAAATCCAAAGATAATAATATATGGCATCTATCATTAGACAAGCTTTAGTAATATGTGTAATATCACACTTCATAAAAATTATTTATAATTTTTAAGTGAATGCAAATAAAATGATGTATTCGGGAGGCACTTAAAAAGGATTGTCTCCGTGTCCAATTTTAACACAATTAAACTTACAACAAATTATGAAAATAAATAAAAAGAGCTCAAAAATATAGTCTATTTTTAGTCGAGGTAATTATTTTTTAGGAATACTCTGAATCTTAATAGTTACAGACAAAATACTAAGAGAGAAAAAAAACACCAATTTCATAGGTAAGGACCCAATATTAGGATGATACAGAATAATATTTTAATTTATTCAGTAATAGACTCAGCTAGGTAAACAACGTCATTCCAGTAGTAGTTGTAGTATGTTGTTGCAGGTGTCCCGATCTGCCTGTATATAACGCACTGAGGGACGGAATTCTCGTTAATGTTTGTGTATTTGACCGCAGCGGGCTAATCATGCGGCTTACGGCTGTCCGTTCAAACTACAGACGGCTTATGTCAACTAAGCCTAGCGCGTAGCGCTATTTTCAACGTAACGAATTGGTGATAATCTATGTTAAAATTTTCAATGTATGGACATTATTTATTTGGAGCGGATATTAATTGCCAGATTAGGATGATTGAGAAAATCGTATTTTGGGATTTTGTGCTAAAATATGTTTGCCAACTGAAGCGGAGATTACTAGCTAATGAATGAAATCACGCAAAATTAATATGAAAAATGTACTAATATAATTTACAGTGACAAGACAGCGAGAAGACAGATTTTCAATGGTAAAAAAGTATATAAAAAGAATAGACAAAATGCGTTATAATAAAAAAGGTTGCTCGGCAACACCAACGGTGCTTGTTAGTTCATTTACTGGTTAATATGCTAAATATATTGTTATGTGAGATTAGTAAAACGAAAATAACAATGTACTACATCAATAAAAAAAGTAGTAAATTGAAGAAATTTTAAGACCGGGTGATTTTTCGTACGAAAAAGCAAAATGATTCAGAAAAATTCCAGTTTTTAATTGTAAACTTATCTATATCACGCCTAGGCCCACTTGCAGGAAATTTTAAAACTCTATTTTGTCAGTTTTTGACAATTTCACTAGGGCTGAAATTGCGAAATTTCACTAAATTTAGCTTAAAATATGGATTTAATTTCCTGCAAGAGGCCCTTAATCAATTTAATAAGGACAAATTCAAAAATTGTATCTATTCGATTGCATTGCAAATGAAAAAAAAATACAAACATGTTTTTACTAAGTAACCAATAAGGCTTATTTTTACATGAATAATAATATTATTACTAATAATTGAATTTCATATTTTTGTGGAGATCCTTAGAGTGCATCGCTTGGCAAACGCGATGGAAATACGTAAAATTTTCCATGAGTATCAATTACGAAGACTGCAACGGACATGCAGGGCACGTCTCACTGAGCAATGATTAATCAGAGGTGTAATTGACTCGTGATTGCACGCATTAGTTTGGAGGTAATTGCACGTTACACATGCATGGGTAGGACAGAGTACGTCACGTACATCTTTCGTCTATTTGAATTGATTATGTGTATTATTTAATACTGCCTATGTTTTGCTATGTAAATAATTGATGTCTAATTAAGAGGATGTATAATTGAGAGGATTGAAGCTTTGCATAGTTTATGCCCGTTTTTTTCATTTTGACAAGATTACCCGGTAGATGCCCGGTAGTGAACGTGCCAAAAACTAGGGGTATAGACAATTGATAGAAAGTCCTTTTCTTTTGACGTATCAAAAAGTAAAATATTGTTAAATTACAGCATATAACAAAATACATATAATAAAAACATTCAAAGGCTACATTGCGGTATTCATATGCCTATGTACCAAAGCGATTCACTTGGAATTAGTTACAGATTTGAGCACCGATGCCTTTCTGAATGCGCTGAAACGTCTATGTGCTCGCCGTGGGACGCCGACGCATATCTATAGCGACAACGGCACTAACTTTGTCGGCGCGGCACGGGTATTAAGAAAACAACATCAACAAGCCATTGACCAGTACATTGATAGCGAAGTCTTAACTGAACTAGCAGGACAAGGAATAGAATGGCATTTCAACGCACCCTCCTGGCCCTCCGCTGGTGGTCTCTGGGAGGCTGCTGTCAAAAGCATGAAGCACCACCTCAAAAGAGTGCTCGGAGAGCAGAAACTCACATTCGAGGAGTTCTCCACACTTCTGTCACAGATTGAAGCATGTCTCAATTCAAGACCGCTGGCTTCAACAACGGAAAATGTTGAAGACCTTGGGTGTTTAACGCCAGCTCATTTCCTGGTAGGCGACTCCATTCTAGCACCACCTACCTCTGTCGAAGGTAACTCAATGAGTCTTAACAAAAGATGGCAGTTGACAGAACATATGTACAAAACATTTTGGAAAAACATTTCATACATGGGTCGAAAGAATTTGCCCACTATGCAAGGGCGATCACTATCTTGCATATTGTATTTCATTCAAACAAATGTCGCAGAACATGAAATTGAAAACCATTTCGCAATTAAACGTGTGCAAAAATTGCATGTATCCACATGTTGACAAGAAATGCACGTCGAAGAAACGTTGCCGAGCATGCGATAACTTACATCACACGTCACTACATGATCTATTACGAGAAGCCGAGTTACCAAACAATACGTCATCAAGTCAGCAGTCGATCCCTAACCTACCGCAACAACGTCATGCTAATCATGTAGCGGGTGACTTCAACGAAGTTTTGCTTGCGACAGCACTACTTAAGATCCGATCAGCTGATGGAACTTATACAACGTTAAGATGTTTGCTCGACCAAGGATCGCAAATTAACTTGATAACCGAATCAGCTGCTCAGCGACTCGGGTTACATCGTCGTAAACACAATGCGACGATATCTGGAATTGGATTCTCGGCTAATCAATGCCATGGCTCAGTACAACTTACATGTGAGGCACTACAGGGAGAATATGTTTTCAACACTGAAGCACTGGTTATGACAAAAATGCTTAGCAATCTCCCAAATAACACTTTTGAAAAGCAGCAATGGCCCCATCTAAGCAGCCTCAACTTAGCCGATCCAGATTACAACATTTCCCGTCCAATTGACCTCTTACTTGACGCTGGAATTTATGCTGACATTGTCATGGCAGGCGTTAAAAGGGGCTCCTCTGATGCACCAATCGCTCAACAAACCAAACTTGGATGGATATTACTCGGCAACGTGAAAACCTTAAACTGTCACGTCATACTTAACAACGTCGATGATATCTCAAGATTCTGGGAAATGGAGGAAATCATAGAGTCTCGCCCCGAATCACCCGAAGGTCAATACTGTGAAAACTTATACAACAGCTCGACGCGTCGACGAGAAGATGGGCGTTACACAGTAAACCTCCCCATGAAACCTGACTTTGAGAAACACTTGGGGGCGTCAAAACCACAGGCCATAGCTCAGTTTCGGCAGCTGGAAAAGAGACTGAATAAGAACGAACACCTGGCAAAGACTTACAAGGACTTCATTGACGAATATTTAAATCTGGGTCACATGAAGGAATGCACTACTCCACGCGAGCCTAGTTGCATCCTCCCACACCACGGTGTCATCAGACCTGACTCTACCACTACCAAACTTCGCGTCGTGTTCAATGCTTCGGCCAAAACATCATCTGGACGGAGCTTAAACGAGCTTATGGAATGTGGTCCCAACATCCAACAAGACCTCCAAGCCATCATCATGCGTTGGAGATCATTCCAGTTCGTCTACACAGCCGACATTGAGAAGTTCTATAGGCAGATACTTGTTCGTGAAGAAGATCAGCACTTACAGAAAATTGTCTGGCGAGAGTCTCATACAGGGCCCATAAAGGAGTACCAATTGTGTACCGTTACCTACGGTACAAAGGCTGCGTCATTTTTGGCCATGCGCACTATCAAGAAACTAGCAGAAGACGATGGTCACCTCTATCCTCTGGCAGCAAACATTTTAAAACATCAGCTATACGTGGATGATTTGTTAGGCGGAAGCAACAAAATTGAAGAGGCTAAAATGGCACAAGAACAACTCATCAAAATCATGTCAGGGGGAGGGTTCAACTTACGAAAATGGGCCAGCAATAACCCCACATTGCTCGAACATTTACCCAAGAACCTAATTCATCAAAATATGTTAAACTTTAAACACGCAGAAACAAGCAAAACCCTTGGTATCAACTGGAATCCATGCACAGATCAATTTTCATATAAGTACAAAGGTCTCAATAACAAAGGTGACGTCATAACAAAGCGCATTTTGCTTTCCGACATTTCTAAATTATTTGACCCCCTGGGATGGCTATCTCCTGTAACGATGAAAGCGAAACTCATATTTCAAAATACATGGTTAAAAACTGGAGGTTGGGATGAACCCCTAAGTGACAATACAAATCAAGAATGGCACAAACTGCGAAGCGAGCTTCATCTTATTGAAACAATAACAATATCTAGATGGATAGGGAGAACGTCGCACGTAATTCAGTTGCACGGGTTCTGCGACGCATCTGAAAAGGGTTACGCATGTGCAGTTTATTGTAAATCAACCAACGAGAAGAATCAACAGATCATCAAGTTGGTAGCGGCAAAGACTAAACTGGCACCACTGAAAAAACCCATTTCATTACCTAAGCTTGAACTATGCGGCGCCCTCCTGTTATCACGCCTCATAAGAAAAACCATTGAGTCAACAAATTTAAAGACATTTACAATACATGGGTGGACTGACTCGATGGTAGTTCTCGGTTGGTTACATGGAAACCCCAACCGCTGGAAACCATTTGTTTCAAACAGAGTAACCAAAATTATTGAAACAATGCCTGCCACCTGCTGGAATCACGTCAAGTCAGAGGAAAACGCAGCTGACTGCGCCAGTAGGGGTCTTACCCCATCACAACTTATATCGCATCCTCTATGGTGGGAAGGACCTGCTTGGCTCAAGGACAATAAATCATTCGACGATTGTAAAATTTACACGACAGAAGAAGAATGCAAGATAAAACAAGTCAATACAATACAAAATTCCAATACATTAATTGAAGAAATTCTACGTAATTCAAGCTGTATGACGCGTGTAACACGAATCGTATGTTGGATACTTCGATTCATAAACAACACACGGGGCACTAAACGTGCTAAGCGAACACTGTACCTCACAACTGACGAGCTTGAAAATGCTCACATTACAATAATAAGGTCAGTGCAAGAAAAATACTTCGGTGACGATATTGCGCAAGTAAGGAAACATGGTAGAATGCGAACAACAAGCAAAATTCTAAACTTGCAACCTATTCTGGACGAAAATTTTATTCTTCGAGTGGGTGGAAGATTGGAACATGCTGACTTGAAGTTTTCTCAGAAGCATCCAGTCATAGTGCCCTACCACGATAGAATAACCGAATTGTTGATTGACCAAGCCCACCGAAATACATTACACGGTGGCGCTAGACTGACGTTATCGCATCTACGCAACAAATATTGGATCATTAGTGGATTGAGAGCAGTAAAGAAGCAGCATTAGAAAAAACATTCTCTGAGTTGGCATTTTCCTCAAGCCAACTCTTGAACATTGACTACAACATCATCATCATCAACAGCAACATCAACTGGAGGGACAACGCCGCCTCATCATCTCTTTTCGGAGTCGGGAGTATGTTCGAGCCACAAGCTGAACATTGGACTCCGGCAACAGCGCGGTCAGCAGCGGGCCAACCTACATTCCACATTAACAGCAGCATCGTGCACCGTCGGCACTTTACACCGACGAGTCACATTCATAACTTATCAATGTGTACTCTAACTCAACTTAATATATAAACTAAACTGTAGCATCAATAAACTAGATTTCAACCGTCCGTGTTGGGTCTCATTTCCGCGTCCCGCTGCCGCCCAGGGCTACTCTCTGGGGTAGCTCCTCTAACACCGCCATGCTGCCGCCCAGGGCTACTCTCTGGGGTAGCCTCCACTAACATCAACTTATCATGCACGTGCAGGTCGCGGCGCCTTACAACCGCTTGCAGTCTGCCCGTACATAATGGTCCTTCGAGCTTCTTATCACTCCTGCTGTAAACCAGGTACGATACCCTGGACCAGCGTCCTTTTCTGTGCGAGTGGGAAGCGACGACTTACAATCGTTCGTAACTTGCTCGTACAATCCTATATCTATCATATCTATATTTATCTATATTATTTATTTTATATATTTACTTACTTTTAATTGACTTTAAATATACAAGTAATTTATTTACATAATTTACCTACATTTCATTTATAACTTAACATGAAAAACTTACGATAATACAGACAGTGACACTAAATTGCACTATCAGCAACATTCACTATCAATGAGTCGGTAATTTGAGTACTACTCACATTTTATTCTTTAGCAAAACATTACACAATTCAGTGTGTATTAATATTGATTTACTATTTTTATATCATGACACAACTTTACATGCATTGGTTAGTGGGATAGGTAACTCTACAACATAACAACAACAACTAGGGAATATATCATTTCTCATAAGCACATCCTTACGGGATAACATGAACAAACACACATTACATAACACACCCTTACACTACAACAAGGTAGGTAAGGACAAACATACTTTATCAAACTAGTCCTTACACTGCAGACAAGTCAGGTAAGGACAACATATCAAGCGACAAACTCGTCCTTACACCGCAAACAAGGTGGGTAAGGATAATTTACTTAACAAGTCCCTAGACTGCAAACTAGACAGGTAGGGACAACTTACTAAACACACCCTTAGGCTGCACACTAGCCAGCTAAGGACAAGCATACACTTAACTCGTCTCTACACTGCACACGAGCCAGGTAGAGACAGCTTTATCATACACGCCCTTACTCTGCATACTAGCCAGGTAAGGTGAACAACGTTAACAAATATTCTACTTTATGTACTTCTATATGCTATCCACTAACCTAACCAATGCCAAAATTCCCCAACCCAACGGACATTACATTGAAGAAGCCACTGGGGATATCAGCAACGTAGTATCAATATCAAGCATCAACAAGATCACAGCGTAGCGATCGGTCACTGGCCTCCCACCAGCGGGTCTCACCAGTGTACTGAGAAGTCGCCTTGGCTTAGAGACAAATCAGCAAACTACAAACATCCTGGCCACAATCAAGAATCAACATTCTCGGAGTTGGTAGAAGTGTCAAGCATCCTTTCGAACACTCAACATCATCAAGAAGACAAAGATATATCATCATGCATTCATTTCAATGAGTATCAATTGTTATGTGGTATTAGTCAACCTATTTATAACATCAAGGTCGCTGAAACATTTTGCGAGGCACAAATTGTAAACAACGGGAGCTTATCACCTTGCCGCACAGAGGTATTGAATTGCACCGACAAGTGGGTGCGATTACACAGGCGCGGCGCGTGGTTCTTCTCGTGTTGCGAGGAATGCTCAACTCGCATTTTCTGTCCTACCGTAATGACCACACAGCATCTTCGCGCCACGGGGATAATATCTCTCGACGACGGATGTTTGTTGAAAGGGGAAAGCTTCGTCATCCATACTCGCAGCGACTACCACAGCGAATTGAAACTGAGCAGCGAAACAGTTCACTTGAAGGAGTCAAACATAAATCAATTGTTATCAAACTTCAACCACACATTTATTCCAGAGGATCACCGAGAAATTCTTCAGGGACTCAAAGCTAAAATAGACATAGTTAAAGAACAACAACAAACATTGAGTGTTCAATCATTAACACATGACACTCACGACTACATTTTATACGCAATATGCGGTATCATCATATCTGGATTAATCGCCTGGGGGACACTGCAAATAAGAAGAAGATACCTACAGCGCAGCATCGATCTTCGCATGAAACCGCAACCTGCCGGGAAAACCATGCCAATGTCACGCCAGTTGCAAACGGATGTCGACAGTGTTATAAGCGAGGTGGTCGTAACTGCTGCACGCAAATTAGATAAGGCCACGTCGCCCTAATCCTTCTTTCTTCCTTTCTTTAAATTTGGCAGCATGTACGAGCACACTCGACATAACTCAAATATCGTCGCGTTTGCGCAATTGTCGGCGGCCAATGTTACTTTATTATTTCATTAATTTGTATCTTTAGTACAATAAATACTCTACGCGGTGAAGGACACCTTTTCTTTACATTCCTATCTCGCGCTACATTTCTACATTATTTACATTTACCTAAAGTTTAAGCTACTAGCTTAAACACATATAATATATCATCACGCCTCTTTCCCCGAAGGGGTAGGCAGAGGTGTTAAACACCCACTTTTCGCCAGACATGTTAGGTTCCCATGTAACAGGTGGTGAGCCTGTTGCCATGCACCGGTCACAATGTGAGGCAAGCGATAATCACAATGAACAGTACTTAAGTTTTATTCAAACTCAGTGGTACAGGCGGTGGGATCGAACCCGCGATTCCCGCGGCCTCTCGAACGAGTAGTGCCCCGTCCGTCCTAACTCGGCTTCCGCTGCCTTTTATTACAGTACATTCGCATTTAAAACTACATACCGAAAGTACTAAAAGAAAAGTACCGATAGTATTATTTTGCGTGAAAAGTAATTCCTGTAAACATTTGGTAACTCCAATTTTCGATGAGACTTTCAAGTCGCTTATTAGCTTTATCACGAAGAGTAACCAGTTTTTGAAAAATAACAAAACTACATGTTTTCTATAACGTATATTGTTATTGTCGAAATGTGTATTTATTTAAATAAAACGAAAGAAATACCTAAATTAGCATCCTATTTAGTCCTTATAAGGACTAATATGTTTTTGGTACGGCGCTAACGCCGTGTCTGTGAATAGATATTGATAAACAAAGCGATTTACATGAGGCGCCTTAATTAGAGCAATCGAAACTGATAAACGAGTTACAAGAATTTTGGTATCTTTGTACAAGCGTCAAGCAGTAAGTACTCCAATTCAATGTAGTTATCAATACATAATAATGTAATAAAACTGTAGAGGTGGAATGTCTGTAGGTACATAGAAAAAAATGTTTAAAATCAAGTCAGGGGATGTTAAAAGAGGGAAAGTTCGACGACCTCCGTGGTCGAGTGGTCTGTGCGCTAGTCTCATGGCGTCGCCATCTCGAGAGGTTCTGGGTTCGATCCCCGGTGGGGGCAAATGTTTGGGTGATGAATTTTCAGGCATTTGTTCTCCAGTCTTGGATGTTTATATATATTTATATATATTCAGAATGTATTTATGTATTTATCTATTAAATATATTTATCCGTCATCTAGTGTCTGTAACACAAGCAGCATTAGTTGCTTAAAATGGGGCTAGTTGACAGGTGTGAATGTCTAAAGATATTTAATATTAAAAAAAAAAAAAAAGTACCAAAAAATGTTTGTTTGTTTCTCTGTCTGTTTGTACGGGCTAATCTCTTAAACGACTGGACGGATTTCAATGAAATTTTGCATGGCGATACTTTTTATTCAGGAAAATTAAAGGGTTCCCGTGAGATAAAAAACATAGTAACCGCGGACGAAGTCGCGGGCTACAGCCACCAATAATTTGCTAGAGGTTTAATTTAAATAACATTATAAAATATAAAATTAACATCCAAATATGATGCTGAAATTGTTGTGGGTGAAGCTTTATTTACTCCGATATCCATATCAATTTTGGTACAGTCGAGTACAAAAATATGTGTAATAAGAGTAAGACAGTAAATGTCAAAAGTGGCTACATATTTTTGGAGTTGACTGTACAATGCTGTGGTATCTGAAACAAAGCATAAACGGCAAATAAACATACTCTATTCTATTCTATAATGGTTAATTTGGAATTCACATCTCCTCTCTGCCTCTTGCAGGAAATTGTAATCGAGATTTAAAACTAGATTTTATTAGTTTTTGACATTTTTACTATTGCTCTTATGTCAAAAAATGACTAAATCGAGATTTAAACTAGGTTTAAAATTTCTTGCAAGTGGCCCTTAGATACCTAGGTAAAAAAATAATGTAAATAAATCGGGAAGTCAGGTACAGATAAGTAATTGGGAACTTTTGTCATTTGTTCCAAATGCGATTTCCAACTCCGGCAGCTGTTTCGTTCTTTAAGACAAAGTACTTCGAATGTATCGTTTCGCCATTGGGAAATTTAAGTGGAAAACTTGGAATGCTTCCAATCGCAATGGCCATAAGTTTAGTATCAATTACATTTAGGTCAGACCTTTGTTAAAGTGTGATTTTATTGTTTTAAAAGTGTTGAATGAAACTATTCTATTATGTACTTTTGACCGCGACTTCGTGCGGATGGAATAGTGACTTTGGGCATAGATAAATGAAGTAGTATAGATAGCTATTTCCATACATGGGTTTTTAGTTTTAAAACATGTTATTGTTGCTTGTACCCTTCGTTCGACTTATTACGTTAGGTGGCGCTACTAATAGCTACTAATAGCGCCACCCTTGGGATTGCGTGATGTAATGTAGCCTATTATACCTTCCTTATATTGGGTCCATACGTATGAAATTGGTGTTTTTATTTTGTCTTAGTATTTTGTCTGTAACTATTAAGATTCAGAGTATTCCTAAAAAATAATTACCTCGTCTAAAAATAGACTATATTTTTGAGCTCTTTTGATTTGTTTTGATAATTTGTTGTATGTTTAATTGTGTTAAAATTGGACACGGAGACAACTCTTTTTAAGTGCCTCCCGAATACATCATTTTATTTGCATTCACTTAAAAACGATAAATAATTTTTATGAAGTGTGATATTACACATATTACTAAAGCTTGTCTAATGATAGATGCCAAATATTATTATCTCTGGATTTGTCGTTGTGAAGAAAACTGAAAAAAAATTGGTATGGAAAATTCAGGATTCCCCAAAATCTCCATACAAAACACCAATTTCATAGGTAAGGACCTAATAAATGAGCTATCTAACACTTAGATAACTTATCCTGTCAGACAAGTAGTTCCTGAGATTAGCGTGTAACGAGGCGCCATAGTTTCAATCAAAAAATCTAATTCTTCAACTTTATAATTAGTAAAGACTTGTTATCTTCATCCCCAAAGGGGTAGAAAAAACACAAGAAACTAAATTGCATGATTTTATTTTAAGACCTTACATATCAGAAGGTAGACCTGTTGCCATCCGACATAGTGTGAGGCGTTCCGGAGAATAATAATGAGCCTTTAGACGTTGCTAGTTTTGCTTTGAAAATCTTTTACGCTATTAGACAGATAAAGACAATTTTGCACAGTTATTTGAAATTATTAAATATATTAAAACTGTAGAGGTCTGTACATAGAAAAAAAATGCCTAAAACCAAGTCAGAATTTTTATTTTCTCTGTCTGTCTGTTTGTACGGGCTAATCTCCGAAATGGCTGGACCGATTTCAATCTTATTTAGCATAGTTATTTCTTATATCCCTGGTCAACATCTTAGATACTTTTTATTCAGGTAAATTAAAAGGTATCCGTGGGATAGTTAAAAAACCATAGTAATTGCGGACGAAGTCGCAGGCAACAGTTAGTGTGATATAATTGCAGTGGCGTGATTTTGTAAAGTTCAGATTCTGAGCTCCAATTAGATTTACTTTCGGTATACTATTATCATCGTTAGGAAAGGAATATTCCTAAATGTCCTTTGCCTTTGTAGACGCCTCTACTAGTTCAAATGCCTTCCAATTATGCCAGGTGATGAATTTAACAACCAAGATCTATTGTTAACAGTGATTATGTAGTTTTCTTTATACATTTAGCTAAGAATTCACAGGGGTATGAATACAGAATTCTAAAAATTTATTTTAATAGGCTTAGGCCGAATACGACCAAATTTCGATTAGCTACACTAGTATAAAAAATGCTTTAACCAAACCAAAAATGCTTTAGCTGTCAAATGCGCCAAAAACCGGCCGAGTACGCCGGACTCCGTCATTACAGCGGATTCTACCAATGAAATTTAAGCATTTATAGGTGTTCGTGCCCCCGTGTAATGGCTGATTCGACCAAACACGGAATTTGGTCGAATCAGCCCTTAGGAGAATTTCACGCCAACGACGTCGTGGGTACAGCTAGTACTTGAATAAAAGTAAGTCCAGCTTAATATGAATATAGCTTGCCTCACATTGTGCCCAGTGCATGGTAACTGGCTTTCCATCTGTTACATGGGGACAGCATTATCTGGCGAAATGTGTGTGTGGGGAAAGAAGAGGAAATGATATTATTATGTATGTATGATTGTGCATTTCTAAAGTAAGGTAGCGTAGAACATAAGGTACACCTGTAACGAGGAGCTATATCAGTAATAGCGACTCTTTGCTGTTCTCTGGCCATTTTCTCTTTGTTTCTGTAAAAAAACATGTCTCTTTTTTTTCATTGTTTTTGGTTTCCAATTTTATTCCTATCAGAGTCTGGAGTGGTGGTCTCGACGACAATAAAATTAAATTTAATTGTTGATAATAAAGTTATAATTTAAATTATAGTTAATAAAACTACATCGTAAATGTTCAAATAACTTTTCCAAGGCACTATTTTGTGTTGTTTGAATTCTATATAAATTAAGTGACTATACTCCGGGTATTATTTCTACATCACCACGTAACACAGCGCAATTGCAGTACAACATTGCAAAGATAATACAAAGTTTTGACAGTTGCACGTTTCAAGAATGGCCAGGTTTCGGTATTAATACTGAACGTGCCCAGTAAATAGCTTAGGGCACCCTATGGAATAGATTGATGTCGAACTAAGTAATATTAAAGTTCTACGTGATAAAGTACTTAAGGGTCTGCAACGCATGAATAAATAATTAGTTCACGTCTAACGGAAGCAACGAACATGAAGTGACGTGTAAAATAAATAAAATTTTCTTCACAACGACAAATCCAAAGATAATAAATAATATTTGGCATTTATCATTAGACAAGCTTTAGTAATATGTGTAATATCACACTTCATAAAAATTATTTATCGTTTTTAAGTGAATGCAAATAAAATGATGTATTCGGGAGGCACTTAAAAAGGGTTGTCTCCGTGTCCAATTTTAACACAATTAAACTTACAACAAATTATCAAAACAAATCAAAAGAGCTCAAAAATATAGTATATTTTTAGTCGAGGTAATTATTTTTTAGGAATACTCTGAATCTTAATAGTTACAGACAAAATACTAAGAGAGAAAAAAAACACCAATTTCATAGGTAAGGACCCAATATTAGGATGATACAGAATAATATTTTAATTTATTCAGTAATAGACTCAGCTAGGTAAACAACGTCATTCCAGTAGTAGTTGTAGTATGTTGTTGCAGGTGTCCCGATCTGCCTGTATATAACGCACTGAGGGACGGAATTCTCGTTAATGTTTGTGTATTTGACCGCAGCGGGCTAATCATGCGGCTTACGGCTGTCCGTTCAAACTACAGACGGCTTATGTCAACTAAGCCTAGCGCGTAGCGCTATTTTCAACGTAACGGATTGGTGATAATCTATGCTAAAATTTTCAATGTATGGACATTATTTAATTGGAGCGGATATTAATTGCCAGATTAGGATGATTGGGAAAATCGAATTTTGGGATTTTGTGCCAAAATATGTTTGCCAACTGTGCTTGTTAGTTCATTTACTGGTTAATACGCTAAATATATTGTTATGTGAGATTAGTAAAACGAAAAAAACTATGTACCTACTACATCCACGAAAATAGTAGTAAATTGAAGAAATTTTAAGGCCGGGTGATTTTCCGTACGAAAAATCAAAATGATACAGAAAAATTCCAGTTTTTTAATGTAAACTTATCTGTATCACGCCTAGGCCCACTTGCAGGAAATTTTAAATCTCCATTTGGTCAGTTTTTGACAATTTTACTAGGGCTGAAATTACGAAATTTCACTAAATCTAGCTTAAAATATGGATTTAAATTTCCTGCAAGAGGCCCTTAATCAATTTAATTAAGACAAATTTAAAAATTGTATCTATACGATTGCATTGCAAATGAAAAAAATACAAACATGTTTTTACTAAGTAACCAATAAGGCTTATTTTTACATGAATAAGAACATTATTACTAATAATTGAATTTCATATTTTTGTGGAGATCCTTAGAGTGCATCGCTTGGCAAAAGCGAACGAAATACGTAAAATTTTCCATGAGTATCAATTACGAAGACTGCAACGGACATGCAGGGCACGTCTCACTGAGCAATGATTAATCAGAGGTGTAATTGACTCGTGATTGCACGCATTAGTTTGGAGGTAATTGCACGTTACACATGCATGGGTAGGACAGAGTACGTCACGTACATCTTTCGTCTATTTGAATTGATTATGTGTATTATTTAGTACTGCCTATGTTTTGCTATGTAAATAATTGATGTATAATTAAGAGATTGTATAATTGAGAGAATTGAAGCTTTGCAGAGTTTATGCCCGTTTTTTTCTTTTTGACAAGATTACCCGGTAGATGCCCGGTAGTGAACGTGCCAAAAAGTAGGGGTATAGACAATTGATAGAAAGTCCTTTTCTTTTGACGTATCAAAAAGTAAAATATTGTTAAATTACAGTATATAACATATTACATATAATAAATCATCACGCCTCTTTCGCCGAAGGGGTATACAGAGGTGTTAAACACCCACTTTTTGCCAGACATGTTATGTTCCCATGTAACAGGTGGCGAGCCTGGTGCCATGCACCGGTCACAATGTGAGGCAAGCGATAATCACAATGAACTGTACTTAAGTTTTATTCAAACTCAGTGGTACAGGAGGTGGGATCGAACCCGCGTTTCCCGCGGCCTCTCGAACGAGTAGTGCCCCGTCCGTCCTAACTCGGCTTCCGCTGCCTTTTATTACAGTACATTCGCATTTAAAACTACATACCGAAAGTACTAAAAGAAAAGTACCGATAGTATTATTTTGCGTGAAAAGTAATTCCTGTAAACATTTGGTAACTCCAATTTTCAAGTCGCTTATTAGCTTTATCACGAAGAGTAACCAGTTTTTGAATAATAACAAAACTACATGTTTTCTATAACGTATATTGTTATTGTCGACATGTGTATTTATTTAAATAAAACGAAAGAAATACCTAAATTAGCATCCTTTTTAGTCCCGCTGCGCCAGGAGCTCGGTGTACTTATAAGGACTAATATGTTTTTGGTACGGCGCTAACGCGGTGTCTGTGAATAGATATTGAAAAACAAAGCGATTTACATGAGGCGCCTTAATTAGAGCAATCGAAACTCAAAAACGAGTTACAAGAATTTTGGGTTAAGTTACGAGTTAAAATCTTTTTACAAGCTTCAAGCAGTAAGTACTCCAATTCAATGTGGTTATCAATACATAATAATGTAATAAAACTGTAGAGGTGGAATGTCTGTAGGTACGTAGAAAAAAATGTTTAAAATCAAGTCAGGGCATGTTAAAAAAGGAAAAGTACAAAAAAAAAATTGTTTGTTACTTTGTCTGTTTGTACGGGCTAATCTCCTAAACGACTGGACGGATTTCAATGAAATTTTGCATGGTGATACTTTTTATTCAGGAAAATTAAAGGGTTCCCGTGAGATAAAAAAACATAGTAACCGCGGACGAAGTCGCGGGTTACAGCTAGCCACCAATAATTTGCTAGAGGTTTAATTTAAATAACTTCATAAAATATACAATTAAAATCCAAATATGATGCTGAAATTGTTGTGGGTGCTTTATTTACTCCGATATCCATATCAATTTTGGTACAGTCGAGTACAAAAATATGTGTGATAAGAGTAAGACAGTAAATGTCAAAAGTGGCTACATATTTTTGGAGTTGACTGTACAATGCTGTGGTATCTGAAATACAGCATAAACGGCAAATAAACATACTCTATTCTTTTCTATAATGGTTTATTTGGAATTCACATCAAGGCCCTCTTGCAGGAAATTTTAATCGAGATTTAAAACTAGATTTTATCAGTTTTTGACATTTTTACTATTGCTCTTATGTCAAAAAATTACTAAATCGAGATTTAAACTAGGTTTAAAATTTCCTGCAAGTGGCCCTTAGATACCTAGGTAAAAAAATAATGTAAATAAATCGGGAAGTCAGGTACAGATAAGTAATTGGGAACTTTTGTCATTTGTTCCAAATGCGATTTCCAACTCCGGCTGCTGTTTCGTTCTTTAAGACAAAGTGCTTCGAATGTATCGTTTCGCCATTGGGAAATTTAAGTGGAAAACTTGGAATGCTTCCAATCGCAATGGCCATAAGTTTAGTATCAATTACATTTAGGTCAGACCTTTGTTAAAGTGTGATTTTATTGTTTTAAAAGTGTTGAATGAAACATTTGACCGCGACTTCGTGCGGATGGAATAGTTACATTGGGCATAGATAAATGAAGTAGTATAGATAGCTATTTCCATACATGGGTTTTTAGTTTTAAAACATGTTATTGTTGCTTGTACCCTTCGTTCGACTTATTACGTTAGGTGGCGCTACTAATAGCTACTAATAGCGCCACCCTTGGGATTGCGTGATGTAATGTAGCCTATTATACCTTCCTTATATTGGGTCCATACGTATGAAATTGGTGTTTTTATTTTGTCTTAGTATTTTGTCTGTAACTATTAAGATTCAGAGTATTCCTAAAAAATAATTACCTTGTCTAAAAATAGACTATATTTTTGAGCTCTTTTGATTTGTTTTGATAATTTGTTGTATGTTTAATTGTGTTAAAATTGGACACGGATACAACTCTTTTTAAGTGCCTCCCGAATACATCATTTTATTTGCATTCACTTAAAAACGATAAATAATTTTTATGGAGTGTGATATTACACATATTACTAAAGCTTGTCTAATGATAGATGCCAAATATTATTATCTCTGGATTTGTCGTTGTGAAGAAAACTGAAAAAAAATTGGTATGGAAAATGCAGGATTCCCCAAAATCTCCATACAAAACACCAATTTCATAGGTAAGGACCTAATAAATGAGCTATCTAACACTTAAAGAACTTTTCCTGTCAGACAAGTAGTTCCTGAGATTATCGTGTAACGAGGCGCCATAGTTTCAATCAAAAAATCTAATTCTTCAACTTTATAATTAGTAAAGACTTGTTATCTTCATCCCCAAAGGAGTAGAAAAAACACAACAAACTAAATTGCATGATTTTATTTTAAGACCTTATATATCAGAAGGTAGACCTGTTGCCATCCGACATAGTGTGAGGCGTTCCGGAGAATAATAATGAGCCTTTAGACGTTGCTAGTTTTGCTTTTAAAATATTTTACGCTATTAGACAGATAAAGACAATTTTGCACAGTTATTTGAAATTATTAAATATAATAAAACTGTAGAGGTCTGTACATAGAAAAAAAATGCCTAAAACCAAGTCAGAATTTTTATTTTCTCTGTCTGTCTGTTTGTACGGGCTAATCCCCGAAATGGCTGGACCGATTTCAATGTTATTGAGCAAAGTTATTCCTTATATCCCTGGTCAACATCTTAGATACTTTTTGTTCAGGTAAATTAAAAGGTATCCGTGGGATAGTTAAAAAACCATAGTAATTGCAGACGAAGTCGCAGGCAACAGTTAGTGTGATATCATTGCAGTGGCGTGATTTTGTAAAGTTCAGATTCTGAGCTCCAATTAGATTTACTTTCGGTATACTATTATCATCGTTAGGAAAGGAATATTCCTAAATGTCCTTTGCCTTTGTAGACGCCTCTACTAGTTCAAATGCCTTCCAATTACGCCAGGTGATGAATTTAACAACCAGGATCTATTGTTAACAGTGATTATGTAGTTTTCTTTATACATTTAGCTAAGAATTCACAGGGGTATGAATACAGAATTCTAGAAATTTATTTTAAAAGACTTAGGCCGAATACGACCAAATTTCGATTAGAAACACTAGTATAGTAAAACCAAAAATGCTTTAGCTGTCAAATGCGCACATGGCCAAAAACCGGCCGAGTACGCCGGACTCCGTCATTACAGCGGATTCTACCAATGAAATTTAAGCATTTATAGGTGTTCGTGCCCCCGTGTAATGGCTGATTCGACCAAACACGGAATTTGGTCGAATCAGCCCTTAGGAGAATTTCATGGCAACGACGTCGTGGGTACAGCTAGTACTTGAATAAAAGTAAGTCCAGCTTAATATGAATATAGCTTGCACATTGTGCCCAGTGCATGGTAACTGGCTTTCCATCTGTTATATGGGGACAGCATTATCTGGCGAAATGTGTGTGTGGGGAAAGAGGAGGAAATTATATTATTTTGTATGTATGATTGTGCATTTCTAAACTAAGGTAGCGTAGAACATAAGGTACACCTGTAACGAGGAGCTATATCAGTAATAGCGACTCTTTGCTGTTCTTTGCCCATTTTCTCTTTGTTTCTGTTTTTAAAAAAACATGTCTCTTTTTTTTCATTGTTTTTGGTTTCCAATTTTATTCCTATCAGAGTCTGGAGTGGTGGTCTCGACGACAATAAAATTAAATTTAATTGTTGATAATAAAGTTATAATTTAAATTATAGTTAATAAAACTACATCGTAAATGTTCAAATAACTTTTCCAAGGCACTATTTTGTGTTGTTTGAATTCTATATAAATTAAGTGACTACACCTCCGGGTATTATTTCTACATCACCACGTAACACAGCGCAATTGCAGTACAACATTGCAAAGATAATACTAAGTTTTGACAGTTGCACGTTTCAAGAATGGCCAGGTTTCGGTATTAATACTGAACGTGCCCAGTAAATAGCTTAGGGCACCTTATGGAATAGATTGATGTCGAACTAAGTCATATTAAAGTTCTACGTGATAAAGTACTTAAGGGTCTGCAACGCATGAATAAATAATTAGTTCACGTCTAACGGAAGCAACGAACATCAAGTGTTGTGTAAAATAAATAAAATTATTTATTTAAAAAAAAACAAAAAAATGTGTCATTCTGATTATTTGATTAAGTTTATATTATTTCCTTTATTTTGTACACATTTTTATAAAGTACATTTTCATTGAAAGCATAGCAATGGTACCGTTTTTGCCCATATTCTGACTATATTGCTAACAGAACTTTATTTTTAAAATACGCTACTACGAACAACTACCAACATTACATTACCAATGAAACATTTTATTAATTATCAATACATTTTTTAGCGAGGAGGCATACCGATGTCTGGACGGCGTTTGTCTGGCATTTCATTGTATTGGCGTGGTTTTACTCATTGGGTGGGGTAATTTCGATAACAGATCGGTTTCTCAAGGTTTAGATAAACTACGAGTACCTGTATATTCATAATTATTCCAAAAAGTCGTGTTCAAGGCATCAACATACACTTTTTTACAATACCATCTCAATTGGTAGTTAAACAACTGTTACAGTTTTGTTAACAAAATAAAGTACACAAAAGTCCGTTAAACGAACCCATATTTTGCATTTACTATAAACGTAGCAAAATTGAAAACTTGCAAAGTGATTGACAACTATTCATTAGTGCGAAACTGTGGCGCAATCGATTCCGTTCGCGTCGGAAATTTCATTAATTCCGCAAAGAGTGAAGTTGGGCGGCGCTTCGGTATCGGCATCAGTACACTTTTGAATATTTTACAAATTTAAAAACTTTCAAAGTGTGTTCATATTCTTAGCTTCAGATATTCAATGAAGGCCAAGATTTGCATAAACGCGATTCCGACGAACAAGCTCTTAAGTGTAATTAGGTTTTTAATCGTGAAAGTTTTTCGGATTAAGTAATGAAATAACTTGGATAGTCTTTGTAATTTATGCTTTATTATATCCTCTTAGTATAAAAATGTAATATTAGTCTTAAAAAAGGTCAATTGTGAGCCTAAAGGTCTCTGTCCCCATTTTATACTGGTTTCAATTTTTTACGTGGTACACTCAAAATAAAAAAGGTTACCGGTAAAATTAGAAAACCGAACCAGTTCTTTTACGCAAAAGCCGTGAATAATGCAGTTTATTCTGGTGTAAAAAATCTGTGGATAAGCAAAGGTCAAAGCATATATACTATGAACGTTTATATTTAATCTTTATGTTAGTTAGATAATGATTTCAATGTGCTTTACTCACTTAGAACGGCTGTAACAGAACTCGTACAATTCCAAAGAACTTTAAAGAAATTGATAAACCTCCTCCATACCGATACTCTTTCTGAAGTCTGATCGGAAAAATGGACTCTTTTCTTAGATTTGCTCCCTTTGACCCTTTTCCCATTCCCTTTACTTTTCAAACTCGACTTCGCAGTTTTCACATTCACAACACAATCTTTACCGTCACTCGTATTAGCACTCGCTACATTTTTTACCATTTGTATATCGTTCACATACAGCGGTCTCTCTCTAGCAGTGTGCTTTGTTTCACAGTAATCTTTTAACTCCGTTTTAGTAGCTGAAGCTTTAGTTTATTTATATTTTTGTAGCCGCGCAAATTTACTAGTCACACTGTAACGATTCTCGAGACTGTAACAACCCCGTGGAGACTTTTTGGCGCCGATTCAAAGCGAACTTCAAAACGTTTGAATACTCACTAAATATGAGATTTACTCGTTCTAAATCAATCGGGCGCACTAACTGACAACGGTGGGAAACAGTTTAGTGTGCGCGGGTTTATTATGATGGGACAACAATATACGGCACAGTTAGGGACAAAACTAAGAAATTGTTTGGTAACGCGCCAAGCTTTTATTAAACGACAATTGAGATACGATCCAAATGTAAACTAGAACAAATTATTAGTTTGTTTCATTTAGCCCAGAATGGTTATATCGTTATCAATATCACTTTTGCTTAAAGTTTATAATTACGTATAATAGAATAGTCATATCTTCCTTAAGATATAAGAGAAATAAAACTAGGACATTTCATTCTTTATTCTTTACCAACAATAGTATTACCCTTGATCTGTTTAATCTATATCATTTATTGACGTCACTGGCGGTTCTAGCCAGCTGTAGTTTGTATGTATCATTTTGTTTGACGTAACAGAACAGACAAAGCCGAGACACGTTAAGCGTGATATTAAAGTGATGCACTACTGCGCAATTATATATTTGGCAAACTCGGCCGCCTATTGTATTTATATACGAATCTATAATTTAAGCTGATACGTCTGTTGAATGACCCTCTGTTTATAGCTGCTCTATTTTTAGTAAGGACTTTATAATTAATTGCCTTTAAAAATATATTAGAAAGGAAGGTACGTTTTTAAATCAATGCTGGTATTGAAATCAAAAACTTTCCGGTAAGATTTTTCTAAAATAGGTCATTAAATTTGTTTAAAAGTTCAATGACATGTCGTATCTGGCGCTCTAAATTGTGTCCATGGTCATTCGATTACAGTCGCATCATATATCGATATAAAATGTGTTAACTTTTGGACAGAAATATTATAGACTTTTTATATCTTGATCGGTTACGATCGTTACGAAAACGTTCTGAAAAAAATTTTGCTAAAAATATCCGAAATTGCAGAGCATGTATGAGGACTGTAAAGAACGCAGATGACGCGAAAGAAATATTAGGTCCTTACCTATGAAATTGGCGTTTTGTATGGAGATTTTGGGGAACTCTACATTTTCCATACTAACATTTTTTCAGTTTTCTTCACAACGAAAATCCAAAGATAATAATATTTGGCATCTATCATTAGACAAGCTTTAGCTATATGTGTGATATCACACTTCTTAAAAATTATTTATCTTTTTTATGTGAATGCAAATCAATGTATTCGTAAGGCACTGAAAAGGAGTTGTCTCCGTGTCCAATTTTAACACAATAAAACTTATAACGAATTATCAAAACAAATCAAAAGAGTTCGAAAATATGGTCTATTTTTAGAGGAGGTTATTATTTTTTAAGAATACTCTGAAACTTAATAGTTACGAACAAAATACTAAGAGAGAAGAAAAACACTAATTTCATAGGTAAGGACCCAATATGTAAGGACCTGTAGCAAGTGAAAATATTTTACTCCGCCTCTATGGGAGGAAGGTGTGATTATATCAAGCATTGGATTCCAAAAAAACAGGTTTAATAATCAAAATTAAAAGTACAACGAAATCTAAATACACGACGGATCAAAATAAGTAAATCCAATGGTATTCTTATCCCCCTTCACATCAACGTCACACAGCCCATTACAAGAAAACAAAACTCCACAAATAAGAGCACACCCTGAAAGAAATAATTCAGCTGTGATGGTCTAAAATATCCGAAACATTTTACCGTCGTTCCGAACCCGACAGGGCCCAGAGACCGTTAATTTTCACTGATGTTGAAAAATATCTAAAGGATTTCGGATACCGTATTGTACATAACATTCGTATTCTACGAAAGTCCCATGGATTATTGGAACTGCTAAACAATATAACTAATGACGTCCATTCAACAACTCTAGTCTAAGTGATCATTGTAAAAAAAAATACTTTTATAGTTCCGTTATAAAGTTTCTTTGATAACGTGAAAAGTGCCTCTAGCGAAATATCAGTAATCGCCATTTCCATAGAAATTAAGGTTCATAAGGCAACTAAAAGGTTTTTTACAATGATTACTTACAGTATGGGTGCTGAGAATCAGCAACTATAGTTCGGAACTCGATCTGGGTTCCTAGATTACAGTTTGCGTTTCAGTAGCGGTATCTGATTCGATTGCGTTTGACCAGTGAATGTTGGATATAGCTGCATAATATGTAAATATGACAAAATATCACATATCACCACGCCTCTTTCCCCGAAGGGGTAGGCAGAGGTGTTAAACACCCAAATTTCGCCAGATATGTTAGGTCCATGTAACAGGTTGTTACAGCTGTAGTCGGAAATAATGTTTTTCCCATTACTTCCGACTGCACTGATAGCGATGAAATGCCACGGCGGGGCTTCTGTCCGGTGGCGTGCCGCGTCGGGGCATTTGTCCGGCGGCGGAGAGCAGCGGCGGGACTCTTGTCTGGCAGCCGCAGGTTGGGAGTGTGCCACGTCGAGCGCTTGCTCCGCGGCAGCCGCGTCGGGACGTTTGTCCGGCGGCGGAGGAACGGTCACGTCGGGGCGCTTGCCCGGTGACGGGCCGCGTAGGGGCCTTTGTCCGGCGGCGGTAGTAGAAGTCACGGCGGGGCGTTTGCCCGGTGACTGGCCGCGACGGGGCGTTTGCCCGGCGGCGGATGAAGAGGTCATGTCGGGGCGTTTGCCCGGTGACCGAGCTTCCGATAGGGCGATGATGGTGGTTCCCTCTGGGGTATTACCGGAGCTCAGGGCCACGCGGGTGACGGGACTGGGGTCCTTGGTATGGAGGCAGTCACCCGCATTGCACGGCTCGTCGGCAGTCACTTCCTAGCAAGGAGTCGACTGGTCCCCCTCCAGGGACAGGCTGGCTGAGGGCCGAAAGGCCTGGTCGCGTCTGGCATCGGTGCCTACTTGAGATCCCGGTGCCGGTATATGCGCGGAGGAGGAATTGCTCCCGGGGGGTTTAGTGGGTTCGAGCCCCACATCACCCTTCCTTCCCCAGAAGGTCGGGTATGGGTTGGCCATTACCCCGGGTCAAAAAAAAAAAAAAAAAAAAAAAAAAAGGTCCATGTAACAGGTGACGAGCCTGTAGCCATGTACCGGGCACAACGTGAGGCAAGCGATATTCACAATGAACTGTACATAAGTTTTATTCAAACTCAGTGGTACAGCCGGTGGATCGAACCCGCGATTCCCGCGGCCCCTCAAACGAGTAGAGCTCCGTCCGTCGCAACTCGGCTACCGCTACCTTAATACAAATAAATACAATTAAATATGTATATATTTGTATTAAGGCTCTTAACGCTTTAAGACAGGGTCTAAAGTCGAACGATTTAGTCTCCTTCGTAAATTGCAATATCTATACATTTCTATCTATTACAAGTTCACATACATGGCCTCCCTGATGTTACAAGTGGTGGTCACTAACTATTAAAGTATCACCATGTTCTAATAACGGATTTGAGATTAGCGGATTAGTCAATTACACGGATTAGTGGTTAGCTCACATTTCGATACTTTATTTTGTAAGGAAGAAGCCATATGATTACGTAGTTCCCGGCGTATTGTTAATACATCAAGTAATTTGTTTTGGAGTTTTTTTTCAGCTCACATCCAGCGATGGATGACTTTGCGTACCTATATTGTTATAATTTTTCTGTTTTCATATTTATGTAAGTTTTTGCTTTCGATTGAAGTTTTCTGTTTGATTTTTACTGAATGTTAGAGGTATTATATATTTTTTATTTTTGCAATAATATGGAACAGATAGATATGAAATAAGAAATCTAAGATGCAAATTTCAGGCCATGGCGAAGATAGCTTTGTTTTTGATATTGAAAGCCAAAGCGTACTGACCACTACGCCACCAAGCTCAACAATTTCCATAACTATAATGAAATAACAGTGCAGTGGCAAGTGTCAGAGTCTCGTCCATGTATAAGATCTTAAACATTCGCGTTGCATTGTATATAAAAGTTATATTGGGTCCTTACCTATGAAATTGGTTTTTTTATTCTGTCTTAGTATTTTGTCTGTAACTATTAAGATTCAGAGTATTCCTAAAAAAATAATTACCTCGTTTAAAAATAGACTATAATTTTGAGCTCTTTTGATTTGTTTTGATAATTTGTTGTAAGTTTAATTGTGTTAAAATTGAACACGGAGACAACTCTTTTTAGGTGCCTCCCGAATACATCATTTTATTTGCATTCACTTAAAAACGTTGTCTAATGATAGATGCCAAATATTATTATCTCTGGATTTGTCGTTGTGAAGAAAACTGATAAAATTTTAGTATGGAAAATGCAGAGTTCCCCAAAATCTCCATACAAAAGACCAATTTCATAGGTAAGGACCTAATACTAACGGGACTATACGCGACGTACATTATGTAGTATAAAGATACTACTTACTGCTCGACTACTTAGTCTCCGAACTATGTGGTGGAGACAAGGGCTCTAGCCTATTCACTGCGTTATAAATCTCAATCCTCTCAGTTCTCCTTGTCGGTATAAAATGGCGTAAATTATTTGACGACCTCCGTGGTCGAGTGGACTTTACGCCGGTCTCACGGCGTTCGGTGGCCGGTAGGGGCAGATGTGTAAAAGACTGGAGAACAAATGCCTGTATTCAACATGCATTTGTTCTCCAGTCTTGGATGTGTAATATTAGGTCCTTACCTATGAAATTGGTGTTTTGTATGGTGATTTTGGGGAACTCTGCATTTTCCATACTAAAATTTTTTCAGTTTTCTACTCAACGACAAATCCAAAGATAATAATATTTGGCATCTATCATGAGACAAGCTTTAGTAATATGTGTAATATCACACTTCATAAAAAATATTTATTGTTATTAAGTGAATGCAAATAAAATGATGTATTCGGGAGGCACTTAAAAAGAGTGGTCTCCGTGTCCAATTTTAACACAATTTAACTTACAACAAATTATCAAAACAAATCAAAAGAGCTCAAAAATATAGTCTATTTAAAAATAGACTATATTTTTGAGCTCTTTTTTTTTTCTTTTTTTGTAATTATTTTTAGGAATACTCTGAATCTTAATAGTTACAGACAAAATACTAAGAGAGAAAAAAAACGGCAATTTCATAGGTAAAGACCTAATATTTATATGCTTTTATGTATTAAATATATTTATCCGTCATCTAGTATCCTTAACACGAGCAGCATTAGTTGCTTAAAATTAGGGCTAGTTGATAGGTGTGAATGCCTGAAGATATTTATTATTCATTTATTTGATTATAAAAAACGTCATTTACCAACAACGAAATGATAAATAAATAAATATTCCCAGATATTCACACCTGTTCACACCGGCGTATCCGAATTCGGCTCGTATTCGCATTTTTTATCAATCTGTACGCTGATGCTACGTTTTACGCGAACACATTGTAAGCTGAAGTACTTTATTTCGTGCCTGAATGCACTCCGTATTGATATTGTCATTACTTCTTTGTATTGTCTGAGATAGCAATATTTTCAATTGACAATAGAGAGTAGCTACGGATATTGGCAGTGAAGAGCAATACCAATAAACTATTTATTGGATTTCCAGTCTCAATGATAATGTTTATGGTTTCTCTAAATATATTACACAGGCTTTCTTCATGGAGAAACACACGAGGAGTTTGGGCCATACATCGCACCTCCACGCTGCCGTTGGCCCAATGCGGTTTGGGTAAATATATTATATTTTTTCGTATTTCTTAACAACAATAGCGATACTTGAGAGGCAGGGGACGAGGCACATTAGAACTGCCCCCTTATTCTAAGCTGTCGGTTCACGGATTCGATTCGGAAACTCACGTGCCATCTCGCTCTAATTCGCCGTAATAAAAAGTGACAGGAATAGAGATTCCGTGATTCGTTTAGTTTCCGACAGTTTAGAATAAGGGGACTGACGGCTGTTCGGGCGGAAAGGTCGCAGGAAGTCGCTGGATGTGGGTTGGTGCCGTATGTTGTTGAGATCCTTGTGGGGCTTATGTCCAGCTGTGGGCGTTTCTAGGATAAAAAGACCTAAACATTTGTTTTCTTTTTTATTCCATATAAAGTACCCCACATAATATATCATCACGCCTCTATTGCCGATGGCAGAGGCAGAGGTATAAAACCAGTTTTTTTTTGTTTGAAATGTCATTTAGCCTCAGATAATTTGAATTATTGAAAGCTAAATGACATTTTAAATTAAACATTTCACTTTGATTAATTTAATTATAGATTTTATTTTTAATTTTATTTTAATTTCTTATCCACACTAATATTATAAATGCGAAAGTAACTCTGTCTGTCTGTCTCGCTTTCACGTCAAAACTACTGAATCAATTTAACCGAAATTTGGTACACAGATAGTCTAGAGCCTGAGAAAAGACATAGGCTACCTTTTATCCACATGGGAGCGGGTGCCATGCGGGTAAATGTTAATACCTTTTTCAAAACGCCTCCCTGAAAATGAAGGACGTAAATGTGCCACTATGAACTTTGTTTCTAATAATAGAGAAGGAGTAAATTTTCAATTCCACCAATGGAGCCTACTGTTCCATTTTGAAAAAATCTTTCAGTGTTGAATAGCCTATTTATTGAGGAAAGCTATAGGCTACATACCATCACACTATCTCAAAGTAACTATTCTACGCGGATGAAGTAGCGGGCAAAACCTAGTTATTTTATATTTTCAATTATCTATGGTTTTAACCTTACTAGGGCGAAATGACATTAGAAACTGTCAAATCACTTTGTCTACTTTAAAATTAGACTTATACCTACTCGTAATAAGCCTGATATGTTAATTGTGTAATTTATATATTAAATAAATCTTTTATTATGAATATTTTAAGCAGGCTTAAACAAGTTAATTTTAAACGTTTTGTTACAGTATTTCGCTCTTGATACATACCTTTAATAATGCGTCAAGCCATCCTCTTCCATTCAGGTGGACCGTATAAAACATTTGAGTGGTCAAAGTACATTTTTCTTTTGCCCCTCATTCTGTCTCAGCCCACTTCAAATATTGTAAAGCTTGGGGTTTGGGGTAGAAGTATACCTTTGTATAAATAATATAAAGGTATATGTAACTGGCATTAAGAATACCTTCCACGTAAGGATAAGGACGTTCCTCTTTAGTAAAAGAAGTTTTGACTTGGCGTTTCTCACACTGAGCTGCACGACGGAGCGTCGTGCGTTGATTTTAAAGTTTGTTCTGAAGAATTAGGTCCTTACCTATGAAATTGGTGTTTTGTATGAAGATTTTGGGGATGTCTGCATTTTACATACTAACATTTTATCAGTTTTCTTCACAACGACAAATAATATTTGGCATGTATCATTAGACAAGCTTTAGCAATATGTGTGTGAACACGCTTGATAAAAATTATTCATCGTTTTTTATGTTAATGCAAATCAAATGATGTATTTGGGAGGCAGTTGAAAATAATTGTCTTTGTGTCTAATTTTAACACAGTTAAACTTACAAAAAATTATCAAATTAAATAATACGAGCTCTAATATATGGTCTATTTTTAGAAGAGGCAATTATTTTATAAGAATGTTCTGAAACTTAATAGTTACGGACAAATTGCTAAGACAGAATAAAAACACCAATTTCATAGGTAAGGACCCAATATTTCCTTATAGTATATAAAAACGCACAGTACAACATACTAAAAAAACGTTTTTAATTTCAAAATTTTAAGGTTGATTTTTGAGTCTAAAGCTTAATAATAATAATACTCATTATTGCAATTGAAAAATTTTACAACTTTATGGTAAAAACAATGTTTGCAAGGGAGGACTTATTCACTAATAGGAATGTCTTCCAGTCAACCCATTAACGACAGTAATAGCAGTTATAAGTAGGCGACGAAAATGCAACAAGAATACGTGCAAATGTTAAATGAACTACATATACTAAATATAATACATAAAAATATAAAGCTAAAGCATAAGCTTAGGATTGTTAAACAAATTAAATATCTTTTTTAAAATTTTATCAGCAGGAGTTTTTGGAAACGAGGGTTTTGGGCCCGTTTCCTTACAACGCTCAACAGGGGGAGGGGGGAAAACTGCATGGTGGGCTTCAAAATCCGCAAATAATGCTCAGAAAAAAAAAGTTTACTGTAGGATTTAATGTGACTTTTAAGTTATTTTGATTGGACTATATGGCGTACTGAGTGGTGCGTGATATTCAAACAGATTGTAAGAAATGACAGCCGAGTCTGACTGACGATGGACGCACCCGCAAGTACGCGCGTAGATGCGTTCAAAGATGCATCAACGCACGAGTTTCGTCGGTGGCTCATTGTGGGATTTTTTTTTATATGACAGGTAAGCTCTTGACCTTCATCTCACCTGATGGTAAGTGACGATAAGGCCGAAGATGGAAGCGAGCTTCACCTGCAATCCTCAATAACTGAGGAACTGGCTATATGGCTGGCTGGCTGGCTGGCTATATGTTTTAAAAAATGAATGATCTTCGTTTTAAACGAGCTTCTCAAAGATATTACAAGTTGCGTAAAACAGTACTTGCGTTGTTTAAATTTCATCATATTTTTAGCTAGATTAACAAAACTTTTTCGAATAATTTTCTGAATAAGATCGGTACACATTATGTAAGCAATATCCAGCAGTGGTCGAGTATAGGTTTTTCGTGATGTTTTTCTTAATTTCGTTTTATAAAATATTATAAACGTTATTAAACGTTCAGTGTGTTCTCTTAAACTTTGTCGTCAAAGATACGGGTATAAACAGAACGTGGAATTAAACTTTGAGAAAACAAATGTTATCTTTCGATATTCACACATCTTTGTATTCAGCCATAAAACGACTTTTGTACGTAAATACAGGTCAAAGTTCTGGAAAAGGGAATGGAGCGTACTCGAGTTTCGGGAAGCCTCCATCTCAATTTACACAATAAAAAATAAGGTTGCTAGTCGATAGAGTAAGTAATTCGTTTCATTCTGATATAGGTATTATTTCAGGAAAATTATTTTGGTAAGAAATTCTGAATATAATACAGATAAATCTGAGAAGCTCGGTCGCGTAGTGGTTAGTACACTTTGGCTTTCGATATCGAAAACAAAGCTACCTCCGCCATGGTCAGGCCTTGGATGGGTGACAAAATTTGTGATCTCGACCTCCTCTGTGCTTTGGAAGGCACGCTTAGCCAATGGTCCAGGCCGCTATTGCAACCATTTCGACCCACCAACCTGCATTGGGCCAGCGTGGTGGTGTTACGGCCCTTACTCCTCATGTGTATCTGCTGTGCCCAGCAGTGGGACGTATTTAGGCTGAAAGTAAATTTTAAATATAATTTCAGAAAATCATTTTGGAAAGAAGGAGTTTGAGGAGGGGAAAACAGTTTTGTACATATTTGCCTATCTGCCTACATTTTATTGTTTTTATAATAAAAGTACCTACTCTCAACAGTAGCTATAACTTTGCTAGGCAGGTTGAAAGATAAGAAAGTACTATCAAGAGGAACATTGAATAATAATGCTGTATAAATCTAACGCTGTGAATATTTTAGAATAATGAACCTACGATACTGACATGCAAGCAGTTATGGTATAAAATATGTTTTCTTTACTACATCCTTAGTATATACACGTCCCACTGCTGGGCGATGGCCTTCTTCATGGTCTGGGCCGTAATACCACCACACTGGTCCCAGTACAATGTGTGTTCTTTTACTCACACTGTAAAACTGATGGTTTTTATTTTTTTTTTATTTTAGAATTTTAGTAAGTAATAATTTAAATTTACCATAAACCATAGGCTTTGCTCTATGGTTTATGTTAAATTTATCATAATATCACACATTCCTTTCTCTTCTTGAACATAACTATTAAAACAAGGGCTGATGACAGAAGTACTTTTATTTATAAATCAAAATTTAAAATTGACATAGTAATTTGGATATACCACTTTAAAGAGTTTGCATATATTTAACACTCCCCCTATATCCAGAATTGCTCATTTTGTCAAAACACCTAGTCCCTCTCTTCCACGTGAAAACGCTTCCTTTGACAGGGGCTTTGTAAATATATCTGCCAATTGTTCCACCGACTTTATGTACGTAACTTCAAATCGTTTTTGGCAGTAAAGATCACGTACAAACTTATATCTCGTGTCTATATGCTTAGTTTTAAAATGAAACTGTGGATTCTTTATCAATTTTATGGCGCTCTGATTGTCGACATTCAATACGGGGATAACTTCTTCCCCTCTTATTTCTTTATAAAGGCCTGAGAGCCATATGACCGTTTGAACAGCCAAGCTGGCCGCAACAAACTCCGCTTCAGTGGTCGAAAGCGATACACATCTTTGTACCTTTGAAGCCCATGATATCGCTCCCCCTGCGGCCAGACAAACATAGCCCGAAGTAGATCTTCGCGTGATTTTATCTCCGGCAAAATCAGCATCGCTATAAGCTTCAAACTCGTCTCCGCTGAATGAGCTCTGATACAAGATTCCATGGCTTTCGGTGCCTTTTAAATATCTTAGCACTCGTTTTGCAATAAGGACATGTCGTTTATCGGGCTTATCCAAATATTGTGATAGAACGTTAACTGCATAACTAATATCGGGTCTACTCACAATTGATAAAAATAATAAAGTTCCCACGACTTCTCTGTAAGATAAATTTTCATGTTTAATGTCAGTGTCATTGTGAATTTCAAGAAAGTCATCCGACATTTGACTTTTATCTATTGGTGTCAGTACAGAGTTTGCTTCATACAATTGAAACTTTTTCAACATCTTTTTAATATAAGCATTTTGGTGAATGAAAATTGATCGATCTTCGAGTTGACGAATTTGCAAACCCAGGTAACACCCAACTTCCGATGATCGGACTTGGAAGCTTTTGGTCAAAGCTGTCATGAAATTGTTCATGTAAGACTCGTCCGTGGTCAGAATCAGCCCGTCATCTACGTAGATCATTACAATGAGTTGCCTATCTTGGCTTATAAATAGACATGGATCTGACTCACTTTGTCTCAGCTTATATTCCAGCAGCATGGAAGTGAACTTCTTGTTCCAACATCTCGGGGCTTGCTTCAACCCATATAAGCTCTTTATAAGCTTGCACACACGACCTGATCCATCATCAAATCCAACCGGTTGATGCATATAAATCTCTTCATCAATTTCACCGTATAAAAAGGCAGTTTTAACATCGAATTGTAAAATACGCATTTGTCTCTGAGCTCCTTCACTCAACATCGTTCTTACTGTATCCCAGCGTATAACAGGACTAAACGTTTCTTTGAATTCTATGCCATACTCCTGACAATAGCCTTTTACAACCAATCTCGCTTTGAATCGTTCAATAGATCCATCGACATTTTTCTTTATTTTATAAACCCACTTGTTACTTAGCGGTTCTCTATTCCGAGGTAAATCTACTAGAGTCCAAGTTTGGTTTTCTTTTAAAGAATTTATCTCATCAAGCATAGCATCATACCACTCTTTGCTATTTTCAGATTTAGTAGCTTCTTTATAGTTACGGGGTTCATCTTCTATAAGACATACATAACTAGTATTTACTTCAGGTTGAGCGACAATTTTTCTTCCTCTCAAATTATATCTGACATTGTCGTTCTCGATTTCAGGTAAAGTATTAGAATTTGTATCTTCATTAGTAGAAATATCAGTATTTACAGCTTTGTTCTTAGATACGTCATCAATTACTTCTTCGATTATCTCATCTTGTCTATCCGGAATAACAGACGGTAAGAGACAAAACTCTGAAGAAATCAAAACTCTTTAAAGTGGTATATCCAAATTACTATGTCAATTTTAAATTTTGATTTATAAATAAAAGTACTTCTGTCATCAGCCCTTGTTTTAATAGGTTATGGGCATTTAAATATTTTTAGTTTTCTATTATTATGGCTAGTTTATTTAATAAAATGGACCGTCATATCATTGAAAAACTTCAAGGTGCTGAAAATTGGTTGACGTGGAAATTTGATACCAACCTACAGTTGTCGATAAATAAGTTGACTGATATTGTAACGGGTGTGGAAAAATGTCCTTCGTTACCAAAAGACGGAGCTTTACCAGAAGAAATAAATGCTTATCAAAAGGCTGTAAAGAACTTTCAGGAACGTGATGCTTTAGTTCAGTTCATTATTGGTACGAGTGTTGGTGCTGAACCAAAAAGACACATTCTTACGTCAAAAACAGGCAAGGATATGTGGGATATATTGCACTCAATCTACGAGCAGAAAAATGATCGGAGGTTAGATCTTTTATACTGTCAAATGTTCACATACATTAAAGATGAATCTGACGATATTGCAACACACGTTTCAAAGTTACAAACTATATGGCAACAACTTAATGAGGAATTGAAGGATGAAGGTGTGCTTCCAACGTCTCTCTTAATGAACAGAATCTTGAACACTCTACCTTCTGAGTACTTAGAATTCAAAAATGCCTGGGAATCTGTACCAAAGAAAGAGAGGTCCATTTCTATTCTGATGGAAAGATTACGGCTCCATGAACACAGACTTCAGGAAGTCAAGCCCTCTACTTCTACCTCTTCTGTTGCTCTTTTGAGCAAAAACAGACTTTTGAAATGTTCCTTCTGTGAAAAGATTGGTCATATCAAGTCAAAATGTTTTGCATTCAAAAAATCTAAGAAAGAGAACAAAATACCAAAGAAAACCTCTGAAGGTGATGCTTTAATTGGCCATAGTGGTAATGAAAACTCAAACTGGATCGTTGATTCCGGTGCATCTCATCACATAACATTTAATTCTGAATGGTTTAAGAGCTACACATGTTTTGACAACCCTAAACCATTGAAATTGGGTGATGGTCGGACTATGTATGCCATGGGCTATGGAACAATAGATGTGGAAATGGCTGTTAAGGGTACTTGGAGACCTGCGTATCTAAATAATGTTTGGTATGTTCCGGACGCAAAACAAAACCTCTTTTCTGCTGGTTCTGCACTTGACTATGGATATAAAGAGATCGCTGACAAAGATAAACGAGTTTTTAAAAATAGTCATAATCAAGTTGTGGCTGTCAGTGTCAGAGATGGCAATTTATATCGTTTGTTGATGCGTGTGAAGACAGAAAATATTTCTTTAGTCAAAGATGGTTTTAGTTTACAAATTTGGCATGAGAGATTGTGTCACCAGAATAAACGTCATGTAAAGCAACTCCTAACTCGCAAAGGTATTACATTTTCTCCGGATACTGATGACTGTGATGGCTGTGCTTATGGCAAAATGACAAGGCTATCTTTCGGTACGAGGCTTCAACGTGGAACAAAACCTGGCGATCAAGTTAACGCTGATGTTTGTGGACCCATGCCTGTGGTATCTATAGGAGGAAGTAGATATTTTGTTGCTTTTAAGGATGATTATACAAAATTTAGAAAAGTATACTTCATGAAAGAAAAATCTGAATTATCCACTAACTTAAATAAATTTTTAGCTGAAGTCAAAACTGCTGGTCATACTGTTCGAGAGTTACTTACAGATGGTGGAACAGAATTTAATAATTCAGAAGTTCATCGTATCACTGATGAAGCAGGGCTGTATCATCGTATGAGCATGCCGTATACACCCCAGCAAAATGGAGCAGCTGAGAGAGAAAATAGGATTCTAGTAGAATGTGCCAGAAGCATGTTATATTCCAAGGATCTTCCCAAGAAGCTGTGGGCTGAGGCTATAAATACTGCTTGCTACGTACTTAATCGAACTGGACCAACTGCTGTTGCTGGGAAAATGCCATACGAACTTTGGTATAACAAACAAGCTTTTATAAAACACCTTAGAATCTTTGGCACAGAATGTTTCGTTCATATACCCAGTTGCAAGCGGAAGAAGTTAGACAAAAAGGCACAAAAAGGATATTTAGTTGGCTATTGTGGAGACAATGATGGTTATCGTATTTGGATTCCTGAAACTAATAGAATTTCTTTATCACGAGATGTTCAGTTTAGAACAGAAATGATTTCTTCAGAGTTTTGTCTCTTACCGTCTGTTATTCCGGATAGACAAGATGAGATAATCGAAGAAGTAATTGATGACGTATCTAAGAACAAAGCTGTAAATACTGATATTTCTACTAATGAAGATACAAATTCTAATACTTTACCTGAAATCGAGAACGACAATGTCAGATATAATTTGAGAGGAAGAAAAATTGTCGCTCAACCTGAAGTAAATACTAGTTATGTATGTCTTATAGAAGATGAACCCCGTAACTATAAAGAAGCTACTAAATCTGAAAATAGCAAAGAGTGGTATGATGCTATGCTTGATGAGATAAATTCTTTAAAAGAAAACCAAACTTGGACTCTAGTAGATTTACCTCGGAATAGAGAACCGCTAAGTAACAAGTGGGTTTATAAAATAAAGAAAAATGTCGATGGATCTATTGAACGATTCAAAGCGAGATTGGTTGTAAAAGGCTATTGTCAGGAGTATGGCATAGAATTCAAAGAAACGTTTAGTCCTGTTATACGCTGGGATACAGTAAGAACGATGTTGAGTGAAGGAGCTCAGAGACAAATGCGTATTTTACAATTCGATGTTAAAACTGCCTTTTTATACGGTGAAATTGATGAAGAGATTTATATGCATCAACCGGTTGGATTTGATGATGGATCAGGTCGTGTGTGCAAGCTTATAAAGAGCTTATATGGGTTGAAGCAAGCCCCGAGATGTTGGAACAAGAAGTTCACTTCCATGCTGCTGGAATATAAGCTGAGACAAAGTGAGTCAGATCCATGTCTATTTATAAGCCAAGATAGGCAACTCATTGTAATGATCTACGTAGATGACGGGCTGATTCTGACCACGGACGAGTCTTACATGAACAATTTCATGACAGCTTTGACCAAAAGCTTCCAAGTCCGATCATCGGAAGTTGGGTGTTACCTGGGTTTGCAAATTCGTCAACTCGAAGATCGATCAATTTTCATTCACCAAAATGCTTATATTAAAAAGATGTTGAAAAAGTTTCAATTGTATGAAGCAAACTCTGTACTGACACCAATAGATAAAAGTCAAATGTCGGATGACTTTCTTGAAATTCACAATGACACTGACATTAAACATGAAAATTTATCTTACAGAGAAGTCGTGGGAACTTTATTATTTTTATCAATTGTGAGTAGACCCGATATTAGTTATGCAGTTAACGTTCTATCACAATATTTGGATAAGCCCGATAAACGACATGTCCTTATTGCAAAACGAGTGCTAAGATATTTAAAAGGCACCGAAAGCCATGGAATCTTGTATCAGAGCTCATTCAGCGGAGACGAGTTTGAAGCTTATAGCGATGCTGATTTTGCCGGAGATAAAATCACGCGAAGATCTACTTCGGGCTATGTTTGTCTGGCCGCAGGGGGAGCGATATCATGGGCTTCAAAGGTACAAAGATGTGTATCGCTTTCGACCACTGAAGCGGAGTTTGTTGCGGCCAGCTTGGCTGTTCAAACGGTCATATGGCTCTCAGGCCTTTATAAAGAAATAAGAGGGGAAGAAGTTATCCCCGTATTGAATGTCGACAATCAGAGCGCCATAAAATTGATAAAGAATCCACAGTTTCATTTTAAAACTAAGCATATAGACACGAGATATAAGTTTGTACGTGATCTTTACTGCCAAAAACGATTTGAAGTTACGTACATAAAGTCGGTGGAACAATTGGCAGATATATTTACAAAGCCCCTGTCAAAGGAAGCGTTTTCACGTGGAAGAGAGGGACTAGGTGTTTTGACAAAATGAGCAATTCTGGATATAGGGGGAGTGTTAAATATATGCAAACTCTTTAAAGTGGTATATCCAAATTACTATGTCAATTTTAAATTTTGATTTATAAATAAAAGTACTTCTGTCATCAGCCCTTGTTTTAATAGGTTATTAAATTTTGATTTATAAATAAAAGTACTTCTGTCATCAGCCCTTGTTTTAATAGGTTATTAAAACAAGGGCTGATGACAGAAGTACTTTTATTTATAAATCAAAATTTAAAATTGACATAGTAATTTGGATATACCACTTTAAAGAGTTTGCATATATTTAACAATAACGAACTAGTTTGTTTACTAAAATTATTCTTAATTGCACGCTTATACAACTATATAATTTGGCAAGCGAGTTATTTGTCTTATTAATATTTAGCTAGTAGCGAACCACAATTCTATTGTGGAGGAGGGTGGAATAAATATGACATGGAACTGAGTAAATACTTTCACTCGAGAGCTCGACTCAGTTCGCGGTTGAGTCAAGAGCGTCTCATTTCTGACATCAAACAATTTCTTCCGCTATTGGGTGTATTTTCAGGGCTTTCGCTACCTTGAATAAAATATCGACTTTTCACGTCAGGTGTAAACCCACCTTTTTGATTCAGATACTCAACAAAGGTTCTGTGTTTGGTATTATTTTATCCATAGTATTTTGAACTAATTATGTATGCGTCAATTGCACCAAGCTATATTATGCTGTATAGTGATTTGCATTATAAATACTTCATATTTCTTTTTTAAAACATCTATTCACTGTGGTATTTTTTACGCATCTGTTTTGATAAATTTAAAAGATGAAGTTTCCGTAAAAGATTTTGATATCCTCAGCGTTATCAGTTTCAATCATTAGTACTCAAAAACTATTAATTACGAAACTTTACGAGAGAAAACTAAAATAATTATTAACGAACAATGTTGTTGTACCCCTACCAGCTGTTGTGGGAAATCCTCAGAAAGGCGTAAAGTTTGGAGTTTGTTCGCAAATTCCTAGCAGGGAATTTAAAATTATAGTGTAAGTTAAACTGGCAGTGGAAAAGTATAAACAATCACTTTAAATAAAACGAAAGTGGCACTACCACTTATGTTAATACCCGCTTCACGTGTATACTTACGTATACTTACACTAGATAATATTTAAGTTCAAACCAATTTCTTATTAAATAACTATTCATGAGAACGCATGCTTGGAGTTTCTCTGCGTGATCGAATCAGAAATGAGGAGATTTGTAGGAGAACCAAGGTCACCGACATAGCCCACAGAATTGCGGACCTTAAGTGGCGGTGGGCAGGGCACATTGTTCGTAGAACTGACGGCCGTTGGGGCGGAAAGGTTCTCGAGTGGCGACCACGTACTGGGAGGCGCAACGTAGAGAGGCCCCCAACAAGGTGGACCCACGATCTGACGAAGGTCGCAGGAAGTCGCTGGATGCAGGCGGCGCAGGACCGCGAGGTGTGGCGATCATTGAGGGAGGCCTATGTCCAGCAGTGGACGACAATTGGCTGATAGATAGATAGATAGATAGAGAACGCATGAAGGTTTACACAAAAAGTACCTAAACAGAAGCTATTTTATTCAAATGAACTAATTCACGGCAAATCACTGCTGATTTTGTGATAATGGTTAATGATAATAACAGTTTTTAATATTTCTTAATTATTCATTTTTAAATGTAATTGATAATTCTCACTTGAATCGCATAAGCACTTCAAGGTTCTTTTCTCTGATAACTTAGAACTTTAGATTAATTAAAGACTTATTAAATACAAATATTGTTTGAACATTTATTTCAAAGACCCGCTTGGTATTACGCACAGCCGTGAATAAACAAGCAAAACATACTGTTGTACACACAACATTTGTTTATCATATAGCTGACGTAAAAACCATTTCGATTGAGCGAGTTTTGTTTTAACCGGCGAAGCGTACTATTCGTGTAGGGGTTATTGTGTAAAGTGGATGTCTTCAGTTAATAATGTATTGGACAATTTGATTCTGAAGAACACAAGACACTAGCAAATGTGATTTTTTATTAGATACACAGTAAACACAGATTTCGGTATAGAAGATGTAATCAGATAACTGTTGTATACGAGTGACATGTCAAGTCCCAAATCCTGTTTTTTTAATACAGTAATGCTACAAAATATATGTCAGTCAACATTTAGGTATATTTGGATACGATATTTCTTATTAATTAAAAAAATCAATGGCTAATTGTTTAAAAACCTTAATCTCTTCCTGTATATTCAGCTTATGTTAAATGTTTGATGAAAATATTTCAGTAATAATACTTATATTGTGGTGAAAAGGTCTAAGTACACATAAACAAATTACCCAGTGTAAACTTGAAGCTATCCCTAAGGGTGTGGATACTGTGGACTGTCACGACATGGTACACGAATGCAAATTATGGCAACAAGAAGAGATATCATTATATAATTATTAATGACATCTCTCGTTGCTATAGAGCAGGTAAATGTTAGCTTCGTCTAAATGTCACTTCATAATGATGATGGTCTGACATTTAATTCAATAGTAAGTAGCTAAATAGGGTCTTAGTCTTTTAATAACAAAGATACCTATGCACTTTAGTTATTAAAAGGAAAACATGTTAGGTTTGTTTATATTTTTAGATTTTACCTTTATAACAAGCGTCGTATTTTAAAACCAATCTAAAAAGTTAGAATGGGACGGCGCTATGTGGAATGAGTAGCGTTGACTCTTTCTTACTAAGCTCGAGCGGAGATGGGAGCTTGAGTTTGGTTTTAGAATACCAGCGTAAAACAGTGGAGTATCTAAAAGGGAAAGTACACCAAATTACCTAGTGCAAACTTGACTCCCGTCCAAGCAGTGCGCACGTAGTGGAAGAGGCGACGGTAGAGCGGGCGGTGGCGGCGGCGACGCGGCGCTTCCGCGTCCGGCGCTGGCGAGGGCGCGGGGTCGTCCCCGCCCGCACCCCCGCGACCCTCCACCGGCGACGCCGTGGCTTTGAGCACCCAGCTTTACGGACCAAAAACGCTCCGCTCGCCTCAATCAAACCGCACCCTTATCGCGCACAACCGCTGCTCACACACATGCATCGTATATTTTATATTGCACTTGTTTGTTCACTGACACATCTGTAGCACTTAAATTCTGTGGTTATTGATATTCACTTAACACATAATAAAATAGCCGACAAAATTCCATTTAGAAGACAGACAATTACAAGGGAATAACTAGCGAATTCTAGTTTATTTTCCAATGCCAGAGGTTAAACGGTAAACTTCACCTGGCTCCTCTTTGTAAACCAATATTCTTGTGAAATTTTCCCTTGGAATTTCGTCGTCTATTTTCTCGAGGACACTTTTATTAGAGCTGGCGAAGTAATCAGTTTAAAAAGCTGTTACTTTTTGTTCTTGTTAAGTTTGTCAGCGTTAGAGGGTAAGAACCGGGAATCTGTGGACAAAAGAAACGAGATGTTAGTGAAGCTGTTAGTGGAAGAAACTAGCTATTATTAAGCTGTTCAAGTAAAACGTAATAAACAAAAGCTTTAAAATAGTTTCAGATGAAAATTCAGCATTAACTGTTAGAGCTCCATCAAAACCACTCAAAGAATTAATATAATTAATTCTTTAATATTAATATGATTAAAGAAAGCATTTTTTGCTACGCTATTATTTTTTTCAGACAGGTTAGTAAAACTTTTAAAAATATGCGTTGTCTTCTTCCAACATTTTGTCCTTAAGTGTATGCTTGTGTTCAAAATTTGAATTTTTTTTATCGCTTTTTCACCTAAATTTTCTTGTAAAATTTAATTGCGTTATCTAATTTTGTAACTTTTGCCAAGATAGCCGTAGAGACTGCATGTAAATAACCCCTTTACATTAAGTTTCCATGTAGCTGTCAAAAAGGAAATGCAATACATATTCGGCCACATATTAACTAACATAATAAATCGTCACTAACATAATTATCATTGTGTACAAGTAACAGCTGTTCTGTTGGCGAAGAAAACAAATAATGTGTACCTACCCTTCGCAACTAGCTAATTGAGTTTAGCCTTGTCGGCGTATTTTGTGAGACTATTAAGTATAAAGTTTGTTGATAGGGTAGGAACTTAAATTAGACCAGAATGTCTGGAAGGGTAAAGTAATGAGTATGTCACGGTAGTATTGGTCGGTAATAAGATGAAATATTTATTGGGATTGCACTTTGGTCGTATAGATATAAGAACCCTTTTGCAAGATCTTCAGCAGATGCTTTAATATAGTAGTTTTTGCCCCAGCTTGCACCAGCAATGTAAGAGTTGCTCTGGCGCAACTGCAACGCTATAATACGCGCTTAACCTTCGTGGTCAGGTAGCTGTTTCAATCTGTTTCAGTGTCTTTGCCAAGTTTTTGGGTACAAGTACCGAGAAGACATCCTCATTGTTGGTTCTCCATACGGATAGAAGCCGATGGCTTATTTTTATGATATGCGTCTGGGCACAGTGACAATCCGTGAATTGATTTCTCCCCGTCAAAAAAGGCAATGACCAGAGAGGCTTTATATATTTATTTTAACACAAAATGATGTGGCTAATGTTTTTTTATGTAAACAGGGAGCAAACGGGCTGACGGCTCACCTGATGGCAAGTGATTACCGCCGTCCATAAACATCTACAACACCGGAGGAGCTAGAGGATTTGTTGGTTAGGAGGAGTTAGAGGACCCTTAAGGAGGGAATACACTCTCTTTTTTATGTATGAAATCGAACACGAAAAAATATAACATAGATATTATTATTTCAATTTATGAAGGCGACTAAATCATTCGATTCTAGACTCTATCTTAAAGTGTTAAGAGCGAAGTTACTCGCCATCATAAATGCAACAACTATACCTCAAACGCTGAGGCGCACAAATAAATGTTAAAAACTGACTTGTAAATAAGATCCTTTACTCACGATTAGTTCCAAGTATTTGAAGTTATAAATACGAGATGTAATCTTTTGGAATGCTACAGAATCCAAAAGTTGTATTCTAGAGCAAGTGTTTAATCGAAAGAAATTAATGTAGTGGAAATAATGAGTTGCCTTCCCAAGAAAATTATTGCTTTTATTTATATTATATTCTGCGAGTTTCAACAAAAAGAAAATCCAAAAGGTCTTAGTACAATTTTATGTAGATACTTAGTTTCTACGGAATAATGATTTCGATTATGTCGGTTCAGTGGAAAGGCAACTCGCAAAACGACAATAAAAGAACAAATATACTTTCGCGATATTTCTGTGTACCTTTTATTAAGAAAAGATTTTGTAAGGAAGTAATTTTAGATTGCGTTATTAAGCTTCCACTTTTTAGGTAATTGAGTTTCTTAGGAAATGTAACACGGGTATAATGTAGAAAATTAATAAGTCGACCAAGTTTCGATTATTGAAAATGGTGTAGTGATACCAAAATTTTTATTTAATTGTTCCAGTTGTGCCTTAATATACGAGTTTCTTTTAACCATCGGTCCACCACGTCACAAACGGAGTGTACTTAACATTTATAGAATCTGGTAGGTTTCACCCAGCTTATCGTTCTCGCAGTAGGGTTCCAATGGGTATATCGGGGAGTTAGGTAGTGCTGGAATTTCTGCTGGAGCCCACAGACGCCTACCGCCAACCGGCCCTAGGAACGGTCCTTATAAATGGACTTATTCTCGTGAAAAACAAGGAAAAGGCTTCATTGAGATTAGCTAAACCTTTGGGTGAAATAGAGAACAGTAAAGGCACTTGTAATAAAATAAATATACCAACAAAATTCATCGAAGTACAAATGAATGTCTGTAGTATTTTTCTGGATCGTTTGTCGAAATCACGATACTTACTTAGTCTTAATAGTTTCAGAGCCTCTACCATAGGTTTATGTCGGGAAAACAGACTTAACTCATTTTTGTTTACGAAAACAAATAATATTGCTATAGAAGATAATGTATGAAATAATACTACATCAAAAATAAAGAAAAATATTACAGGCTCATAAAGAAGTCGAAAGGGAAAATAAAACTAATGGAGTATAAAAAGGATAGCAATAATAAAGAACATAATATAATATTGGTTGGTACAATGACTCGATAGACATTGTGAATTTTATTATGTAACAACATTGCTTATGTTTTTGTTTTTGTTAAAACATGTCACAAAGTCCATTTTACTTTTGATTTAGTTTACTAAAATCATTGTTTAGATTTTTTTAAATTCAGCTCTTTCAAACAGAATTAGACTATCGTTAGAGCTATGTACACTAATAACAATATACAGCGTTTTAACGGATAGATACCATTTTTATGACAATCGCTTGCCATACAAAACTGTTTCACAAATAATAATAGGATGATGTGCATCGGTTTAAAAATAGCTGTGTAATATTTAAAATGACTGTCCATAGTTAAAGTCAAGAAATACCAATGTTAAATTCGCTATGAAAATATGCATTCGCGAAGCATTAAACCTGTACATCTGCTATGCAATCTATTTCAACCATCCGCCATTTTCCATAAACCTGCCATCGTGTTGTGGTTAAATTATATAACTAAAAGATTAAAATGTCACTATTGGTCAAGCTGACGTAACACATTTTGACGTTTATGCCATTGGGCAAAATTTACCTTTACACTATTGATTAACTACTACGATCAATCAAAAAAAGACTCTTAGCAATGGATGTGAATGAATGTGAGATGTCTTACTGTGGTTCAAACATCAAGATAAAACTTCTCGTCGGTGAGAAATTAATATCTCATTAGTCTCGTTTGAGCTTAAGTTCGTCTTCGCCTTAATTACTTTAGATTTAGTTAAGGCATCATTTTGAAACAGCTTAAAGAACTTTTAAGACTTCATAGACCTTGATAAGTACAGTTAAATAAAGTACAGTATAGTGGTAAATATCGCTTGTCTCGCACTGCCAACAGGCTATTCCTGAAACATGCCCTCATAAGAATATTTTGTTCATATATCTTATTTAAATCCAGATTCATGTTCAATCAAGTCTCAGAGTAGTCCCTTATCGACACAGGGTTTCAAAATTTTGCGGATCTGGAAAAAAAAAATTACATCATTTTGTATAGGTTTGAATAAATCGGTAAATCGGACAATCGACCGATCGGAAACTGTTTGTTTAAACATTTTTCGATATCTATGTCTCGGGCAGTCGTTATTGGGTAGCATCGATCCTACGGGATCTTTTGTGATCCACTCGGTCCCATCTTGTGATGCGGTCATATTTTGAAGTAGGCATTGTGTACGAATGTTACTCAATACTCTTTGTTTATTTAAAGTACACGTGTAGTTACAATGGGATTGTTCAGATTTATAGAATGTCGATGTTCTTTGATTTGTGTTGGTTTTTGTGCAACATGAATGGATTTGTTTTGTGTGCTGTGGAGAGAACTATTAATATTTAGGATACTGTGTCGATTAGTAGGATTGTATGACATCTTATAGTGACGGACTTTTCTTATCGGCAACACTACAGTCTACTTTCTCTTAAACTCATAGACTTGACTCGTTGTCCACCGGTGGACACCGCGTTGATAACCAGTAAGCGTCAGATGATCAACGACTGGACAACGCCCTGTTCGCAAATAAATGAGTAAAAAGAACGAACGGTCTACACGGAACCTGCCGAGCTGTGGTGAGCGTGCGAGCAACGGGTGGTCACCGAGTGGTCTACACGCGGTCCACGCGTGGACAGCAAAACAAAGAATACTAGTCACAAAATTTTTGGGATCGAGACACAATAGCGAAATCTTTTGTGACACAAAAGATTGTCAGAATGCCATCTAGGACACGAAGGGTTAAGAAAGAGTAGAGTCTGATGCAATTATTAGTAAAAAGTATGTTAAATAATAATTTTATAAGTAAACATAACTTTTATTGCAAAGATACATCATAAGGGCTGAAATTAGTAGACTTATTTTATTTTATCTCCCTGTTTGTTTGTTTAAAGCGTTCTCCATTTATTTCTGAAAAAATATAAGATTTTGTTTTCTTATTATAATATTAAATTAAATTCAATATACATAAATTACAACTCAAATAAAACTGTATGTACTTGAGTCAAACAGTCAATGAAAATAAATACCATTTCATAGCAAAGTAATTTCATTACGTTTGAAGAACGTTACTAAGTAAACATATTTTCCTCTCAGACGAAAAGTAAAATATTATTCAAGTTTAGCGAGAAATAGCTTCAGTGCTTCACTATTTTGTTAGCACACATGATTTAACAATGAGGTGCGGGTATTGGCTATCGGAGCCTATTTACATGTAAAGATTTTCTTTTGCAGCTGTAAATGTTTGTGTAAACACAGCATTCAATTCATTTCTATTCGTATCTTTTTCCTACCTTGTTCCCAATTTAGTTTGGGTTTGGTAAAACATATCACACCCACCATACTTAGGGCATAGTAAAATAGAGTAGCTATAAGAAGAAGAAATAATTAAATTTAATGTACTGTATACATTAAATTTAATTATTTTTCTCTTTCTGACATAAGTTACAACGAAAATCATAAAAATGCATTAAACGAAAATTCTCAGCTTAAATTCATTTTGATAGCGACCTTCGTTAAGACGCCAAAATAAATCTGTGTCGCCTTAAAAGTAACATGTTCCCTTAAAGTTCTATTTTCAAACGTCGTTTCATCAATTATTATAAGTGAGCCTTTCTGTATACGCATAGATTTAGAATTTTTTTCCCGATGCCAAAAATAAACATGGGAGTGAGAAATCCTAATCTGTCCTAATCAACTACAAACCGACCGAGAGAAAAAGAGAAAGCGAATGAATGACAGACATGTAACGTGTTCGCGAGTAGTAAGAGGCCATAGCGTCCCCGTTCTACGAGACGATGAAATTTGACATTTACCAACACACTGACTTCAATATTTTTGTCATGTCTCTGAGCCACTTATATATATATATCTTAAACATACTTAATCTATGGTCTAACGTATCTTATCCTCATCATCGCATCATTTATTTACCTAACCTATCCGACGTTTCCTGGGTCTTCCTTTCATTTAATACACTACATTCTTCTTGAACTCTTTGCTGGTAACACGATTGTGCCGTCTCAGGTTTTTATGAGCCGGATTTTAATAAGGGCTTTAAAATTCAAGACGATTTAAAATATTTATGGTGTTTCTACATAATAAAAATATTGCTTTAAGTAGATTTTCCACAAATTACAAATATAACTTTTTTTTCTTCAGTCGGACCATTACAACAAGGTACTTGACATTTTGACATAATTATTCGCCTCTGGTAAGTTATACAGTAGTTTTGACAAATTAGCATGAGTTGCTCTGCTGAATCCAATTCTAATGCAAATATTCCGCAATTTCCGCAAGACGTCTTTATCCAGGCAAAACAACGGGAATTAAACTTCCCTACCATGTTTACATTTCTCGGTAATCATTAGCTTTATTTGAGTTGGGACAATTATTAATTAACTGAGTAAAATTTATGTTTTTATGCGATGGCCGAAGAGCTCGGTAGCGTAGTGGTTCGCAAGCTTTGATTTCTATATAGAAAACAAAGCTACTTTCGCTAAGGTCAGGTTCTGGATGGATGATCAAAACCCCGAGCTTCTCCGTGCTTCTCCCTATAGGAAAAATCGAGATTTTATGTATGTGCGTAAGTAGGTATAAATTCGTTATCCATTTTTTGTTTTTATTTCATTCCAACAATTAAAGAGTTTAGCATTTTTCAGCATTTAATATACTCCTTTGTGCGAATTAGCATTTTTATGACATAAATTCCGTTAAGGACCCAGGTTTTGCAAATGTGCTGTATAAATGTAGCTTATTTTTCCATTTGCATACGCTTGCTAAAGCTAAGAATGTGGATTGCCCATTCTTGAAAAGAAAGGTTACGAGTTTTCTTTAAATAATAATTTATGAGCGTTTGACCACTCTTCTCGCCTGATGGAAGGCGACGATGTGGCCAATACGCTCTTAATCGCCTTTTACGACATGCTAGGCAAGAAAAGCAGCTGGTACATTCTTCTTGTGTCCCGGACCAACACGGGACAGAGCACGTGAATACAAATAAAACAATGCCTGTTCCCTCTTTCCTCGAAAGTCCCCGACTTTGTTATTACTTAAGTATGTTTGTATCCTCTAGCTTAAAATAATTGAATTTTTTAATCTCCTTATTTGATATAATTAAAATATTCCACATTTCAACCATTTACAAGCTGTTAAACCTAAGATGTCTCCAACTTGAGACAATGTTTCTGTATGATCTATTTATATGCTTCTAATGTTGGAAATTTCAGGAAGCTTTTAGGCCAAATACTAAACAGTATTGTAAAGACTGAAACAAAGGACATCTATGATACACATCTGATCAGATAGATTACCTTCTTTATTAGTGGATCTAATGAAGAAGGTAATATATTTGTAAAAAGGTAATATATCAATATTTTTCACCTAAATAATTATTTTATTTGGGTATATTAATGACATCGTCTTTCAATTCTTCTGAATCTAAATTTGTTTTTTTTTGTTTGTCAAATTTGTTCTTAAATTTGTTTAATTTTTTTTATGTACATCCCCTCGAAACCTTGTGTATATGCATATCTTAGGTTTAGTAATTTTAGGTACAACATCACTCCTCACCTTATTAGTCTGTGGCAAGCACATCACTAGCCGCAAGCACACCGAACGATTCGTTCCCGCCTAGAAGGCAGAGGGACGGAGGTGTGCGGGCGGCGCGGCGCGCGCGTCTTTGAGCTCAGTCCTTGGCTCGCGGCCTTGCAAGACGGTTTGGACATACGACCCGTGTCGAACGCGCCGAAACAGTTACTCGTTCAGTGCAGTCCTCTTTTCTCCTGCCCTCTCTATTTGTGACTGTGCCCAATTTCTCTTCCCACTAAACTCACCGTTCGTCAAAACGTGTTGAAGTGAATTACTTGTGCGGAACAATAAACCGTGATGTCTGACCTTAGTGTTTGATTTATTATACACTAATCGTGCGCCTAGCCTACCCATATTGGTGACCCCGCGTTCGTGAGTTTTTATAATGCCGAACGGACACGCAGAAAAAATGGACAGTGCCGCGTCACAAGAAGATGTCACAACGGGATCGTCCATAAACCGCGTCGCGGTACGCTTGCCGCCATTTTGGCCAGAGGACCCAGAGGTGTGGTTTGTGCAAGCAGAAGCACAATTTCAAATATCGGGCATTAAAGATGACACTACAAAATTTTACCATGTCATCTCTCAATTGGATCAGAGGTACATACGCGAAATAAAAGACATAGTGAAGAGTCCGCCTACTGTAAATAAATACGAAAAATTAAAACAAGAGTTGTCGAAGCGGCTATCTATTTCTCGCCAACATCAGATCACACAGCTATTGTCGCACGAAGAATTAGGCGACAGAAAGCCGTCGCAATTCTTACGGCACCTAAAAACACTTGCAGCTGACGAGGTATCAGACGAATTTTTAAGAAGTTTATGGTCTAGCCGATTACCGCCACACGTGCAAGCTATAATAGTGTCCCAAACAACCGGTACTTTAGAGGATGTTGCAGAGTTAGCTGATAAAATTTGTGAAGTTGCACTCGCTCCCGTACAGCAAGTAGCCAGTACAAGTACATCGATAAATAATTACGATAATTTACTAAAACGAATTGACGAAATGATTACAGCGCGTTTGCAGACCGAGATAAGGCAACAAATATCACAGCTTACCTTACGGAGCCGTAGCAATTCATCATCTTCTGCCAATAGACACCGATCGAGGAGCCGCAGCCGAAGCCGGACACCTGGAGTATGCTGGTACCACGCGACCTTCGGAGGTAAAGCGAGGAAGTGCACGTCACCCTGTACCTACAAGCAGGGAAACCAAAACGACAGTTCGTAGAGGCGACGAACGACTGTCAATCTGCTACCAGTCGCCTTTTCATCACGGACCGGAAAACAAAGGTTAGTTATTTAATTGATACCGGTTCCGATTTGTGTGTGCTCCCGCGCCGATTCCTGCGCCAGCCAAGACAGCCGTCAGACTATAGCCTCACCGCCGCCAACGGCACTATCATCAACACCTACGGTACCATGACGTTACACCTGGACCTGGGTTTGAGACGGGACTTTACGTGGAACTTTGTAGTAGCCAACGTAGATAAACCCATCATCGGGGCTGATTTCATTGCGCATTACGGCTTGCTAGTGGACTGCAAAAACAAACGCATAAGGGACAGCATGACAACATTAGTTACGTCTGGTATTGTGAAGACCTGCAACCAAATCAGCATAAAATCAATATCTGGTAGTACTGAATATCACAAACTACTTTCTCGATATCCCGATCTAAGTAAGCCTTCCGGTGTTTATCGCAAGGTTAAACATTCTGTAGTTCATTACATAAATACTACACCTGAACCACCTGTGTTTTGCAGACCACGTCGTTTGGCACCGGATCGTCGCAAGATAGCTAAGGAGCAGTTTGACGACATGATTCGAGACGGGACAGCACGACCTTCAGATTCCCCGTGGGCGTCTGCACTACACCTGGCACCAAAGAAAAACGGCTGGAGACCCTGTGGTGACTACCGCGCGTTAAACGCGCGAACCATCCCCGACAGGTACCCGATTAGACATATTGAGGACTATGCTTGTAGGTTATCAGACTGCAATGTCTTTTCCAAAATTGACCTGGAAAAAGCTTACCATCAAATTCCTGTCGCCACCGAAGACATACCAAAAACAGCGATAACTACACCCTTTGGCTTGATGGAATTTCCTTACATGACATTTGGCTTAAGAAATGCAGCCCAGACTTTCCAGCGCTTCCTCGATGAAGTACTGAGGGGCCTGGATTTCTGCTGTTTTTCATACATAGATGACATCCTGATTTATTCTAAGACTAATTCTGAACACCTGCAACACCTGGAAACTATTTTTAAGCGTCTACAGAATTATGGGCTTCACATTAAAAAGGGAAGTGTGAATTTGGCCAAAACGATTTAAACTTCTTGGGTTTTCACATTTCCAAGCATGGTACACGACCCATAGACAGTAAGGTTCAGGTGATAAAAGAATTTCCACCGCCGAAAACTGTAAATGGCTTACGCAGATTTCTAGGAATGATCAATTTCTATCGCCGTTTCATTCCCAACGCTGCTGGTTTCCAAGCGCTACTACACGACATGCTAAAAGGCCCTAAAATAAAGGGTTCACAACCACTAACATGGACCCCAGAGCTGATAACTGCTTTTAACACCTGCAAAGAAAGCATTGTGCAATGTACGCTTCTTGCACACCCAGTTTCTGACGCACCGCTTGTTCTTGTGACCGACGCTTCGAGCTTGGCTTTGGGTGGAGTGCTGCAACAATTGGTAGAAGGAGAATGGCAGCCACTTGCTTTCTTTTCTAAAAAGCTGAACAAGTCCCAGCAACTTTATAGCGCCTATGACCGCGAGTTGCTAGCGATATATGAGGCCGTGAAACACTTTCGCTATATGATTGAAGGTAAACACTTTATCATATACACAGATCACAAGCCAATCACTTACGCTTTTAAACAGAACAGGCAAAAGTGTTCTCCAAGGCAGTTCAACCATTTAGATTTCGTGTCGCAGTTTACAACAGATATAAGGTACATCTCAGGGAAGGATAATATTCCGGCGGACACGTTGACGCGCATTGAAGCTGTAGTGTCGCCGCCGACCTTGGAGCAGCTGGCACTTTCCCAAAAAGATAATGCTGAACTACAAGATCTTCTTAGCAGCCGCTCAACTTCATTGAAGCTAGAACTCATTCCTGTCCCAGGTACAAACATAACACTCTACTGCGACGTCTCTTTATCGAAGCCTCGTCCCTTTGTTACAGAGACCTGCGCCAGAGTATTTTCAACTCCATCCATTCGATGAGTCATCCTGGAGCAGCATCAACAACAAAAATGGTTACGGACAGATTTATTTGGCCCTCAGTACGAAAAGATTGCCGTGCCTGGGTCCAGATCTGTGAGGCTTGCCAGAAGTCAAAAGTACATCGACATACATCTTCACCTATAGGAATATTTCAATTACCTCAATCTCGTTTCTCTCACGTGCACATCGATTTAGTCGGACCACTTCCAGCTTCAAATGATTTTAAATATTGTCTTACAGCTATAGACCGGTATACAAGATGGCCAGAAGTACAGCCTCTGAGAGAAATAACCGCAGAAACAGTAGCAAAAGCCTTCAATGAGATGTGGATTTCACGCTTTGGATGTCCTGTCACTTTGACTACCGATAGAGGAAGACAGTTCACATCTCATCTGTTCAAGGAGCTAGCCAACCTATGTGGCATCCAGTTACGTCATACGACGGCATATCACCCAGCAGCAAACGGAATGATCGAGAGATTCCATCGAACATTCAAAGCTGCTATCATGGCTCATTCCGAACAAAGTTGGACGGATATAATACCTGTCGTGCTACTGGGGATGCGATCAGCCTGGAAGGCAGACCTGGGATGTTCCGCAGCAGAGTTGGTGTACGGTGAGCCGCTGCGTATACCTTGCGAGTTTCTCAAGTCCACGCACACAGACCAACTAAAGCCAGTTGACTTCGTTTCACAACTCAAACACAACATGTCATTGCTAAGACCACAAGAAGCTTCACGGCATTCTTCCACCGCTGTGTTCGTACATGAAGACCTTAAGACAGTTTCGCATATATTCCTACGCAAGGACGCTGTTCGAGGTGCGCTGGAAGCCCCATATACTGGTCCACATAAGGTGATTAACAGGTCCAACAAAACAGTCACTATAGAGACAATCAGAGGACCTGTCACAGTCTCAATTGACAGAGTTAAGCCAGCGTATGTGCTGGCCGAGAATAGTGAGGAGGCGAAGCCGATTCGCATACAGACAGACGGTACCCGTTATACACGATCGGGCCGTCGAGTTAAATTCCCAGAAATTTTTCAGTTTTTCCAGGTCCATGGTGTTCCTGGGCCCTGATTCTTCGCGGGGGGTGGTGTGGCAAGCACATCACTAGCCGCAAGCACACCGAACGATTCGTTCCCGCCTAGAAGGCAGAGGGACGGAGGTGTGCGGGCGGCGCGGCGCGCGCGTCTTTGAGCTCAGTCCTTGGCTCGCGGCCTTGCAAGACGGTTTGGACATACGACCCGTGTCGAACGCGCCGAAACAGTTACTCGTTCAGTGCAGTCCTCTTTTCTCCTGCCCTCTCTATTTGTGACTGTGCCCAATTTCTCTTCCCACTAAACTCACCGTTCGTCAAAACGTGTTGAAGTGAATTACTTGTGCGGAACAATAAACCGTGATATCTGACCTTAGTGTTTGATTTATTATACACTAATCGTGCGCCTAGCCTACCCATAAGTCTAACTGTAATACGTGGTTAATGTTATTGGTGACACCATGATAATTAACTAGTTAAGTAATAATGTTATCACTAAGACTTATTGTGTAACCTGTTTATTAACCCAAATAAAGAGAAAAAAAAAATCATTTTTTTTTATGGAATTATTTTGCCGCCTCTCTGGTGTAGTAGTTGACATCACCGGGTGTGGATCGGGAGTCCCGTGGGTCGATTTCCCACGGGGCAGGGGTTTTTCTACTTTATTCAGATGGCTTCTAAGCCCACCTGGCTAGCTACCACCGTCTTACCTAAATCTACCGCCATAATAACAATGTTAAAAAGCATTGTTGTGTTCCGGCAATTAGAGGTAAGATAGCCCGGCCTTATCGTCACTTACCATCAGGTGAGATGAATGTCAAAAGCTTGCCTGTTAAGTAAAAAAAAGGACGCTTTGTTCTACTTCGCCACGACGTATATCACACAACAACGGAATTAATGACACTTCCTTAATTAGACACACCCTGTTTGAGTTTATTTTGTAGCATAAAGGAAAAGTTGCGCGTTGTTCTCGGTGTTCAACGAGATGAAATTTAATTAACATAACAAAAAGAAGCGTCAACTTCGAAAATGTCAAATTATTTTGAAAAGCAAATATTGATAAGGTAAATATGAGATGCAAACTTTTAAAAAATCACGAGAATTAATATTTCGTTTAAGACACGCTGTCTGAAGCTAAGTCAAATAACCCAATGAAATATTCAAGTTACGATTTGAAGAATTTTGTTTATTTTATTTATTTAAGTAATTTCAGAGCGTATACATAAAATTTTATTTTAATGTAAAATTCATGATAGTTATGCTAAAGAAATGTTTAGTGATTCGGCAAATGATTGACACATATGCTGCGTAGACGCTATATAGACAATCAGAATGAAAATTTCCTTTCGCAATAATTGCGTACGATCCAAGACAGGCCTTCATAGAACGAACTTCGTCTGCTTTTCAAAAAATTGCTTTAGTAGTAGTAAGAAACAAATAAAAAGGAAGATTATATATTTAAAAAGATTACAAAATTACGTTAAGCAATAATTCTTACGACCAGTCTGTTTGAAGGCGTTGCCGTCTCGAGAGGTTCTGGGTTCGATCCGCAGTGGGGCAGATGTTTGTGTGATGAATACAGGCTTTGTTTATTTTATTTTTATTTATTTTTAGGGAAACAAACTCTTACAACAAAACTTAAAGGATAAAACACAATATCAAATACTTAAATCAGTGAAGTTTCCACAGATAATAATAAACAGACATAAATCTTAATCTCAAGTAAAATGAATAATAGTAAAAACAAAAATATATTAATAAATATACTAAATAATAGAAGATTATAAACTAATCTTTAACTACGACATTAATTAAATTCCTAATTTGAAATTCATATTGTTCTCCAGCCTTGAATGTTTATATATGGATTGTATATATTCTGAATATTCATATGTATTTATCTAATAAATATATATATCCGTCATCAAGTATCCGTAACATAAATAGCATAAGTTGCATAAAATGGGGCCAATTGATAGGTATGAATGTCTGAAGATATTTTTTATTTATTTTTTTCTGCTGTGCTTTTAGTTTTTGACGTTGGACAGCGAGCTTAACAAAAACAAAAATCCAATTCATTCCCTTCGCATGACTTGGGCAGTAATTTTCTTCAGACACACTGTTCTTTCATGCTAGGATAAGGTCTCTGAAGCTGGCAAATAAGCCAAAGCGAAATTCGCCAGGACTACACAACTAAACGTACAAACAAACGCTTAGCAATCTCCAATGGGTAAAATTAAAGTATCTATATATTTTTCACATTAGTGGAAAATAAATTCCTTGTTTTTTTTATAGCAATAACTACAGCCACAACTAGTTGGGTATCGATTTCGATTTCAAACTTAATATTTGTATACTTACTATTCCCTGGACGAATCATTTCCAACCGCCGCGCCGGGGACTGAGAAATTGGTTCCTTCGTCGAGTTTCCCGACTCGCTAACGACCGGTAGCACAATCTGGACAGTGCAAACAATAATGGGCGCTATTCTGTTTACTTGAATTTATTCTGTTTGCATTATAACCCCCACTAATGATTACCTCGGTTGCATTGTATTTTATGCATAATGTTATTATTATTTGTTTTTGTAAGGGCGACACTCGTGTAGTAGTATCAAAAATGCTTTAGCTGATAGATGCGCACACGGCCGATTTTCGGCTTCCACCAAAAGTCAGCAGGACTTTGCCATTAGAGCGGATTTGACCAAAGTAATTCATACATTTATTACTATGCGAACCCCTGTGTATTACGAAATATGAAAGACAAAATATTATCAAATATTTATAGAAATAGAATTTTGTACAATTTTATAACAATCATTACAAAAAGAACGAACCAACTGCTTTTCTTGCCTAGCATGACGTAAAAGGCGACTAAGGGCGTATTGGTACTGGGTTCTGTAATCGTGTAGGCGATGAGCTAGCCACTTGTTACTACTCTTTCACGATTTTTCATCTAACCAAACCCAATTTTCGTATGGCTAAATGTGGTCTTAAGGAACACAGCACTCCTTGGACTCTGTCTAGCCCTACAGGGATTACAGGCGTGATTTTAGGAATGTATGTATATAACAATCATTACAATATTACAATAATTATAGCGATATAAAGTTTTATACTGTAAAATGTCAGCTACTATCAACGACTACTAGCTAAGATCTAAGGTGTATTTCAAGGTAAAGTTTGATTAGCAACAAATTTAAAGTAATTTTTTTGTATTGGTAATTACATTCATGCATATAAGCATAATGAACATAAACAATTTATTTTACCTCTGAGCTTTCGTATCGCAACATAAAGCAACCGAATATATCCATAAAACATTGATGAAATTGCATAAGTAATTAACGCAAAACTCATTATTCCAATGGTGGATACGTGCGCGCTTGTAATTATGACTAGAACAAAATATAGCTTTGACCTATTGGGCGTGAAAAATGTTCTTGTAATTATACATATTATTATTAAACTTAGAAAATGGGTTCTTGGATCAATAAAATTCGGTAGTCTCTTAGATTCGATACGGCGCGTTTTGAAGTGGAAACGGGCGCATTTAGCCGGCGCAGGCGGTATTTACTAAATTATTTATCTTATTTGTGTACTTATATATTTCTATCTTATTTACAATAAACAGCTATCTAATATTTTAAGATCTCTAACAGTTTTTGATCGTATCAAGAAATTGTCACCAAGATCGGAGATACATAAAAGTATCGATACAGGAACGTGAATCGAAGTTGCCGAGGAACGGAAGGCACCATCGACGAGGAGTGAATGGCGCGCTATTGAGGCCGGGGGAAGGAAATCGACAACGTGTTATGCATCACAGATATTGCTTATGGGAATATATGTATAAATTTTTAATATAAGGCTCAAATGAACTGTTTTCTAATATGAAAGTACCTGTGTTTTGTGAAAATCTTGTGGTATGCAGTCTCGAGCTTCTAGGCGTCATATTTAATAGTTATTCAACAATACACAGACAAACGGTAGACCTGCTTTTGACTTCTGGAGAATAAAAATTGACGACTTTTTTTCGTGAAACCTACAATAACCCTAAGATAGTTGTGGATACTAGATACACAGAAATTTCTTTCACGAGAGAGAAATATCAAGAATATTCTAGAAACATTTACATGTTTCCCATTTACAATTGATAACGATTTAAAAAAATTTAAGGAAAAACTTAAGCTCTGAGATCGTAAATGAGAACATGAAACACATGAAAAAATGTTGCAAATATAATAGAATGTTTAAGTTAAAACGTCTTTGTTTGCTCAAAAAGTTGCGCGGCATAAAAACTGGCCTGTTTATATATTGACAACAAGGACAAACATTATTTTGTTTCCTTTAGTTTGGTGGGTCACGAATCTTACGTTTTATGTGAAAATTTCTCGTCGTGATCAAAATACATTATTCCAATCTGGGTACACAATGATCGTCAGCTTATATGCGTTCCATTACAGGCAGCTGTAGTCTGTATTGTTTTTCGCGACATAGTTCCCATATAAATGAACCACGCTCGCCTGACGGATTAGTGGGTAGTGGGTACCCAGCTTTGATTTCATTTTAATGTAAAAAATCGTTTAAGCTATGTAACTTAGGGAGAATTCAGCCAAACTCTGTGCTACTACACGGGTGTTGGTACACCAATAAATACTTAAATTTCGCTCTTATGCTTTTACAATCAGTCCAGTAAAGCTCGCTTCCACCTTCAACCTTATCGTCACTTACCATCAGGTGAGATGAAGACCAAAAGCTTGCCTGTCATATGTAAAAAAAAATCAACAATAGATGAGTCCATGTGCGAAGGAAGCTACGGCAGCAGCAAAGAATGCAGGCCTAGCTACCTCCACTGTGCTAGCTCATACGATGCCTTTTACCTGTAGGATGGAGGGAACACGTGTGCCGGTAAGGAATTCCATGCTCTGGAGCAAAGTATGATTCCCTGACCCTCTTAGTACTAGCCGACAAAGCGGTCACCGTATTTCCGTGGTTCCGCAATCCGGCACGCGTGCTCCTTAGCAGGAAAGAGGAGGGTAGAATAAGGTTAAACAACTCTTCAGAACGTTTCCCATGATACATCCGACAAACTTATACAGTTTTTTGGTAAATATATTCTCCACAAGGAAAGAAGACTCATTATTGATGTTCCAAAAGAAAAAAAAACCAACCCATACACAAAATATTTCCTTCAGCGAGAACAAAGCATTCTTACAAACAGTAAATACGCGATACATCAAAAGACACTGAGAATTATATGGTTGCAATACTGTGAGGGTCCCGTCCCGTACTTAATTTCATATGCATGTAGGCTTTGCTGGTATTCTGCTTAATATTAATATCTTTAAAAAAAATGTGTCTATTATGTAAATCATACATAGCGTGTATGGCTTAAATAATGGACACATTTTCTTAAGATATCCGGTCTACCGGAGAGGTTGCCTGTGCAGCGCCCCTTTTCTAGTACAAACTTACAATTGCGTAACCAATGCGTTTGAAGAAAGAATGCTTTGCAGAATAAACATTGATGATTGAAATGTAAGCTTTTGCTTTTTGCTATTTTATTAATTCAAAAACGTAAAGCAAAAGCTTACATTTCAATCATCAATGTTTATTCTGCAAAGCATTCTTTCTTCAAACGCATTGGTTACGCAATTGTAAGTTTGTAGTAGAATTGGGGCGCTGGTGTGCCTGAGTGGAGCGGTCTTCAGTTCTTTTTGCGATGTCATCCAATGGGGGACGTTGACGCGCTGGCCTTGCGACAATCGTCCGAAAGAAACACTAGAAAACAACTGCGCAGGCGACCGGAATACACGCACACACGCATAGGTACACGATATGATGTTATTAGAATTATGTTTTTGATCTTGCGGCCGCACGCGCAGGTTTAAAAACTGCACACGTCTAATTCCCAAAAAAATTCCGGAGCCCAGGTGGACCTTTCCGGTGGACTGTAGCATGTAAGGCAGCCATTACAGAGTGATAGATTCTAATAAAGGATTCGGTTCTTGTTCCGAAATTGAGTGCTTAATTTAGTTACAAGCCACGTCAAGTTTCAGCAAAATAAGTTAGCGAGCCTCTCAACATAAATCACCGCTCGACTCATTCCACCCGCGCAGTTTTATTTTCTAAGGGACAATGGGCCTCTATACAAACTTCAACAAGTTTAAAATGACCATCAAAACTTGGCTTTATGAACCTTAAGACGGGGGGTTAGAGGATATATCGGCGGCATAAAAGAGTTGTTGGTCTATAAATTAGACCATGCGTCATTGTCATTGCGTCACAACGAAAGGATGGCTCGTAATAACCTGTGAAATGAACGTTATGACCACGTGTTGATGGTAATATTTTCAAAAGGGTGGTGGCATCACTTTGGGTTAATGGTCAATTGTTTTCGAAGAAATTTATATAAAACACTATTTGTTAAGATCTCAAATGAGGATTTAACGAAAACGTGTTTACACATTGATTTGTCCGCGGTGGACCCAAGGTCTGGCGCAGTTCTTAGTAAGTCGCTAGTTGCAACCGGTCATTGTGGAGATCACTGGGTGAGGTCTGGAGGTCCCGCCTTAACGGTATGTTAGGCAGGAATAGCAAAATGTCTCTCCGTCATAGGGACACAGACCTACTGACATTACAACAACACTTTAAGGCCGCAGAAGGGCACTCCAATCCTCTCATTCAAAGCGCCGCGGATTACGAATCGAGCGCTCCCCACCCGCGGTATAGTACCGCAGACCCCGACACGTCTTCACAGACGCTCCCGAACCCTTTTCGAGGGCTTTAGAGGCGCTGCAAGCTGCGGCATCCGTGCCGTAGCCCCCTCCCATCCTGTACGTGTGGCCTTCTGTTCGCACGTACAGACTTACATGTCTGATACGATCGGCCCACTTTGGTTCCGATCGTATATCTGCCGCACATGCCCTAGTAAGTAGCTAGGGCAGCACCGCACCTCTCCCTTTCCTGAGGGAGGGGGCGCATTCAGGTTATGCTTTACTAAGGCTCGTAAAACGGCTTAAAGCAAGGGTGGTGTTTAGTCGGTAGGAGTCCGACATAACCCCCGGCCGGCCGGTGGGTATCCAATGAGGGATTCACCACCTCCTTCTCCCGCATGGGAAGGTAAAGAATCCTCCTTCAGAGGCTCGAAAAAAAAATGTCCAGTAGTGGCGGTTTATAGGCTGATGGATGGACATTGCCGTATAGGCTAAAATTCTATTTCAGTTCAATTTGTAGAATCGCTCCTGTTTTCACTGCAGGATACTAAAAACAGTAGAATACGAGGTGAATATTATTTTGCTAGGATCAAAAGAACTTTTCAATAAATTAAATAAGTTACTTCTGAAGAAAAAAAAATCCCTGTCTTTATTTATTTCAAAGTGGAGTCTAACTTTTTTGCTGCTTAAATGGAAAAGTTATTCACAGACAATTAAACTGGATTCAATATGTTGCTTGTAATATGAGAAGCCTAGCCATCTGCCATCCATCCATCATCCATCCATCTCCTCCATATTTGGCAGACCTGGAAAATGCTTTATACTATCTTTTGAATTATGGGTGAGCTGCTTTTTGAAAGAATGAGTGTGCTGGATTCCTCGGTCTGAATGTATCCATAAAAAATATCTTTGAACGCCTATTTTCGTGACGACCCAGACTCAAGGGCTATTATGTGTATGTCTTAACAGACGAGACATAAACATGCCCTTGAGTCCTCGTTGCAATCTCCCCATATCTGGATTTCATACGAAAGTACAATAATATACTAAATCTGTGCCATTACCAATATTTATTGCTATGCGTTGATCTCTATATTCAAATATCTGTCTATGGTAAAAACTTGCGGAGTCTGCATACTCAAGTCCTCAAAGAAATTTAAAGAAATAGTACAATTATGCAAAGGAAGATAAAAGAAAATACAAAAGTTAATTTTTATCCCGGCACAATGTTCCCGTGGAAAGCGAACCCTGTGAAAGCTGTTCGTATATAAATTGCATGAAAAATGTTTCTTGGAATCTATTTTCATTTGGCCTGCCCATAAAATCGTACACTTCCTTGTTTTTTTGAAGAATTAAAAAGCTGGCTCAATTTATATAATTATTTATATGTAAGAGCAGTGGAAATATCACTGTGCCCGGTGTGTCGTAGCAGGTTCCCGCGTAGTGCATTGGAACTATCTGGCGAGATGTTAGATGAGATATAATGGGTATCATAATATAATATAAGTATATCATCATGTATACCATTTACAGGTCACACGCCAGCTATTAACCCCTCGTCTGTGAGGTGATTTCCGATTGTGTCCACAAACGTCTAAGATGATCAGTTTGCTAGTATCCGTCGATACAATAATAGTTATGATTTGATTGAAAGAAATGACGTTAATTAGATAGCAACTTCATTTCGCATTTAGTTTCACTCTTGATAGTGTAATAACACATTATACTTTCAAATATTTTTTCGTTAAAATTCGCAAATGTTTGTAATACGAGTAGATATGGAATTGCTTCATTGGAATACCTATGGAGTGCTCTCGTGACATTACCATAAGCAAACACAATTATGCACACAAATTCACATACGTTGTATCGAATAGCGCTTGCAATATTATGCATGCATCAAAATGTACGATTCTGTCGGACCCTATTTCCGATGGACATTACTCGAAATGTAGATATTGCATACCCAATCTACATCACTAGAAGCACATTGCATAATATTTCTTGCAAACCTAAATATATCTCCTTAAAATTGAGAGGTCCTTCCGATAAAATCAATTGCCGTTACTTTGTTTTCATAGTATCAGTTATGTTCCGTGCCTGACATGGGTTTGGCCGATATAAAAGATTCCCTTCCATGGCAACATCGACGGCCCTGGCACGTGATTTGAGTGACAATGACGTATTTGGGCCAGTACTATTCTTTTCCAGCGTTAAAGCGCTGAATTTACGCATTTCTGGGAAGCTTTCGATTGTTCGTGTGAGTTTTTTGAAACAAATCCTAACTAATTGTGCCTAACATTATATAAAATCGAGCATTATAGTCAATCTTATACTTTTTACTTTAGATTATGATTCTTATTTATTTAACAATCACGCCTTTTTCACGATGGGGTAGGCAGAGATTACAGTATACCTATTGTCTATTATCATTGTAAAAAGCTTAGCTTCTATACTTGCGTTGAGAAGCTCAATTTTTATGGGAAACGTAAATAGCACCCCTAGCGGAAAATTCCATAGAAATTGAGCTTCTTCAGGCAACTAAGAAAGTAAAGTATTTTACAACTAAACGATAATTTTACACTAGGGGTGCAGATTTCCACTTTCTATGATTCTGAGAGGTTTCTTACAGTTAAACAGTTATACTAATCGTAAAAGCTACCCTAAAGTTTTAACATGGATATTATATTAATGGTAAAAGCTGCAGAAAACATTAACGTCATAAGGCTTTATCTTCCCAATATTTAGTACCTACGTTCCAATTCATAAGTAACTTCCAAGAAAGTTAATTTAGGAAGTATGGTCTGGCAACACTCAACTTTGCACGAAATTAGTCCTAATTTTGTTGGATAAGTGGCCGCAGCTCTGCTTGTAATTAGATAAAATTTGATTATTTGACGGTAGTTGTTAAACAAAGGCAATGAAACCTATATAAACCTATTCATTATTCAGAGGCATTACTGTTTTCTTAGAGACGTTAAAATGGTATAAAGGCCACCAGCGTTGGCCAACTACGGGCAAGATTTCCATACGTTTAGCGTTGTCAGTTGCGATGTAAGTAGCTCCGTGGAATTGTAAGGGACTCTTTTCGGACCCGGGCGTCTTTTCGTTTCAACATTGGCCGCCGAAAACGCCGCGCGGGCGTCGCGCCGACGCGACGCTCACGCTGCGTAAATACGACGTTCGGCAGCCACTCGGCGCCGGCGTCGCATCGACGCTGCGTTGACGCCGCGCCGGCCGGCGCCTGCCCGATGCCGACGTTCAAAAGAGGCCAGTGTGGGTCTCTAGGGGCGAGCGCGTGGCCGAAGCTGGCGGCTAGTCCACCAATGTCGCGTGCAGTTATATAAATTTATGATGCTCGAAGGTTTGTCTCTCTTATGTATAGAAAAAAATAAAAATATATAGGTATAAAAATACCTTGTACCTACTCACAGTTTTCTCATCACATCCAAACTGGGAACATATACATCTTTCTTAGACAGAGCCCAGTTGATGGAGCTACTGTAGGGCCTTAAATAGAACTTACATAGGAGGCTGGTCACTATAGATCTTATTAGGTCGCAGTGACGCGAATCAGGCCCGATTAACACGAATAATAATAATTATACTCACAGTTGTCATTACTATGCCACTGTATGAGTCATGACTCTTAAAATGAAGAATTATGTTTCGGTTGTCATTTCTGCTTACCGTTGAAACCCGTGGTTGAAACCCATTGTGGTGCAAAATATATTTATACTTTTACCGTTTTGATTTATATCTCATTTAGATTTGCGGAGGGCGTGAACTGCGTAATATATGTGATATTATGCAATTTGGCTGCGAACATACCAGTATGTTTAATATTGTTATGTCGTGTAAAACGAAAAAGGAGTTTAATGGTTTTTTTTCAAATGTTCTTTAAATATAAAAAGTGCGTTTTCAGGGTCTTATCGCGTTTTTTAAGGTTTTAACTAACAGTGCTCTCAGCTAATTTTAGTCTCGTAATAATATTATTAGTTATTATTCAATAGTTCAGATCTAAAGAGTGTTAGGACAAATATTTACTTTATTTAAATTCTGGTATGTAAAATAATTTCCTTTTTAGTTGAAATATTATGCCACGTCACATCAAAAAGATGGCTTCTAAAGTCCAATCTCATCTCTATCTTGCTTAGACTTCGTAGCAGAACGTGTAGCTGTTCAATACGTAGCACTAAGATCTGCTACGGATGATGCTACGAGGTGACTTGTAGATACTCTATAGCATAATGCTACAAGGATGTTAAATTCGTAGTAAAAAAGAAAATACTTACATTCAAGGTATTTGGTACTCATTTGTAGACTTTCCAAATCCTGTAACAAAGAAAATATTTTTATTTAAAAAAAAAATTCTTAAGCAGTTTGACTTCAAGAGAGATAAAAATAATCAAGTGAGTTTAAATTCACGAAACTATTCAGAGCAACAAAAAAAATATTTTTTACAATATATTTTTCAATTCCAAAAGCGACAAACTCATTATGCGACATAAATGTTTCCAACGCGAATTCGCGTCAAGGGGTGACTGTTATTTGAACCGCCAATTAGGAAGCAAAAACTGCCAACTTTCACAAAATATTTTGTTTAGCTGAACAAATTGCAATATTTTTTGCATTTACACTTTTTTATTTATTAAAAAATATATATTATTATGAGCTATGCAAAATTACTCGTCATAATGTGGATATGACTCCAAAATATTATAAAGGCAAATGAATACTGAATACATGATATTCCTTGAGCGGGTAAAGGGCAGGCTGAAGAAGAAGATTTAAAGTTCAGTGTTCCCAACAATTTGGGATAATATGAATATGAAGTACTCCTAACTATATTATTATATGTAACTTAAATCCAAACAATTCGCTTTCATATACTTAGATACCAGTTTACATGCTTAAAACGCTCTCACTCCGCTCATTACCCTAACAACATGCACAGGTCAGGACCACGTAAGGGCTAGAATTATCCGAAATAAACATTCCTCGCCGTGAATTGTTCCAGATCTGTGTCAAGCGACTTTGGAAGCTCCACAGCTCACTCGCCCCGCCAATTACGGGTAGCCGGGCCAAGCCGAATGGAAAACTTTTATTTTTAAATATGAAGAATGAGATGGTTTTTTTGTTTCGCTTCGTGGTTGAACCGCTTTCTTTGTCATGGTGTAGTTAAGGAATATCATTCAGCTCATGGGAATGTTTAATAAATATTTTTCATTTTACAAAAAATCTGGAATTATACATTAAAAATTTTTTCATAAAATTCTCTGTAATAAACCGAAAATAAATAAACAGTTATATTACTTGAAAGTCAATGGTATTCAGAATGTTGGAAACTCATAATGCATATTTTATTTGTATTATAAGACGCGCCCTGTCGGCAACGATAAATTACATTTTATAGGATTCAATATTGACTTGTCCCGAGCACAGCAATATGACAGTTCATAAGGAACAGACATATTGAAATAGGAAGACCATGCGAAGAGTTTAAATTTAATATCTAAAACAGAGAAAAAATTTTACTCATGTAGTTTTGAATAATGTAATGAGGTCTTCACCGAAGTGATTGTTTACACGCTTTGGTTTCCACATTAATAGCAAAGTAATCTTCGTCATGTTTGGACCCTGGATGGATGACCAGTCATTGTGATCTCATGTTCCTTTGTGCTACGAAACACCCGTTCTTAAAGCGCTGTCTTATGGCATATTCTTGTGTGTTTTTTCATGTAGGCACTCATCAATGAGACGTAGTTATGTTGACGATGACGTGGTGTACAATGACGTATATACATTTTATTATATTTTTTTTTAAATGTTTGTTAAATTCTTTTGGAATGCATGTAAGTTATTTTTCTGAATAACTGAATGAATCGACGAGTATTCAAAGGTAATAAGGTTCCTTTCTTCTTCCAAGATTCAGTGCAAAACAGAAATCTATATTCCTATTAAAATATTCGACATGATCGATTCCCAATTAACTGTATGTTCATTTGTATTTCGATTTTGTGCAAGGGCTCTTGTGTTTCGACTCTTGAGGCGAGTCTGAAATTGGATGTCACGAGCAAGCGTATGCTCAAGTAACTCTTTAGAATTTCCTTTGTGTACTTCACACTCTGCCGCTGTATCTCAACTATCAAGACATGTCACGTGAAATTGCTTAATTTAACTTTAACGTGTAAATTATTTAACTACTGCTGTTTTCTGGATAAACTTTGTTAAACAAAGGGAAAAGGTTAGAATGCTTTTCTTGTGGAAAAGATAAAGAGTAGGTTATTTATTATCCGTATCTGTTCATGACTTAATTAAGTTAATATGCATGACATTATTTTTAAAAATGGAATCAGTCTGAGCGATAATTTTAAAATAAAATTTTCTAGCCAACTTATAATCTAAGTTAGTAATATTTTTATATGTACTAAATTGAAAGGATAAACAAATACAATTATTAAGAACACAATACTTCTTGTATATAAACACAATTTTTCTTTGTATGTAAAGTCTAAAATAATACTCTTTAGTTTGTTTTCGATTATGTTTCATGTCAAATTATTTCAACTAATACTGTTTCTTAGATTCAAAATGAAATTGTAGAAATCTCTGCATACTACAGTCACGTGTAAGAATTTCGTTGCGAGGTGATAATAATGGCTTTGGCCTGGCTACAATAACGTTACAATATAATGAAAAAGTGACAAATCTATGTATAGATATCAAGCAGAATAATATATAGTATTTCTAATGTAATAAGTATCGATTGGGATATGTGAAAAATCTGTGTAAAGATTTTGTGTTGCTTTGAAGTTGATAACATGAAAATCGTTAGACCTTTTTACCTCAGACAATATTCAGTAATTACAAAATTTACTATGCGAAACGAATAACTAGGCATAAAAGTAACGGTAACATGTAACAAAAAGAAATAAAATTAGCTCTGACCTCTCAGGTATTATAATTATTCCCGGAGTACCTGGGCCCGGCGTAAACCATTCGTTGTAGAAGGTTAATTGACCGCAGTTCCTAAGTTAATATAGCTTTACAAAGTGGTCTTTGGTTCCGCTCATTTCGTCACTTAAATTTTAGCACAGTTTATATTTCGGTCAAAAGTAAGGAACCATTTTGTATTTTCAACAAAATGAACACTGAGATATTATAAGAATAAACGTTGTCGTGAGAAACTTTATTTTTTTTATTACAGTTGAATTAATTAGCAATACTTTCCGCAATGATCTGGTGCTAAGCACGTTTACTCGCATCCAGCGATTCGTCCTCAGTCTATATACGTCGTCATATACTCACGGAGAAACACATAAGGAGTATGGGTCGTAACACCACCACGCTGGCCCAATGTAAGTCGGTAGAAATGGTTACAATAATGACCGGGTCCACGGCTTAATATGACTTCCGAAGCACGGAGGAGTTCGAGATCACAAAAATTGGTCACCCATCCACGGCGTGACCATGGCGAAGGTAGCTTTATTTTCTATCGATAGCCAAAGCGTACTAACCACTAGGTCACCGAGCAACCAGCGATCATCTGCAGCTATTGGCTGTATTGATCCATAATATCCACATTTACCACTTGACCGTGTCACACCATGCAATAATGCTTGTTTATAACCCTAAAAATTATATTTATTAGGAAGAAAAATGGGCATGACGATGCGAATGGCTAAAAAACTTGATAGTGGTGGCATTAATAGGCTAGTTGACTCTGAATATCAAAAGTAATGAAAATAATGTTTAACTCACGTAGTATTTAGTACAAGGTTCCGACATATACCAAGTAAACATGTCATGTAAACAATTACTACGCATGGTCAAAATCTGTCAAACGCAAGTTGTAGCCAATCAAGCATGTCTGTCAGCTGTGTCAGCCTGTGTCACGCATGCGTATTGGATTGTTTACCAAAATCGTGATCTTACAGATAATTCAATGACCATTATTGTCGTAGAGGTCTTTGCAAGCAAAAACGTAATTTAAAATGAATTGTGGCCTCAAAAAATTTTTTTTTTATGGTGATGGCTAACAGTAATGAATCATTTGGTGTTCAATAAAAAAACGTCAACTAGCCTATTACGGGAAACTACAGTGCAGTAACTGGTTCATTCTAATGGTAATATTTTGGGAAAACGAACGAAGGAGACATAATTACATTACCTATCTTGCTTGCTTATTACAAGTTCTCTAGGTTTAGAAAAAACTGTGTGGAGAAAAATGGCGTAATATTTTTATTTAAAGTACACATCTAATGTGAATAAATCTTTTTGAAATTGAAATTGAAGCACAAATATAATCAGGTATTCAATAAAATGAAACTTTATACGTTTCACTCGTTAGCATTTTATTTTATTAGCAGCGGAAAATTGCAGTCAATATAAAAAGTTCCAATTATTCGGATCTCATTTGTCTGCGTAGGTTAACAGGCGACGCATAATTTGTACTCTGAGCGCATAGCAATTTGTGAAACTAAATTGACTTGGTTGTTTCAATGAGGATCCTTTATTCTGGTGCTACACGTCGAAGGCAATTTCAGTTACGGCTTAGCGCTAATTAGTGCTTAAACTTGCTATAGGTGGTTGAGTAACTGCAATAAAAAAAACTAAAAAATAAACTTATAAAATCTCGAACTACTATTCAATAATATTTGTGATAATATCATCGTTTGCCAGCCTTTTTCGCACAGATCACTGAGAGCTTCGATGCTTTTTCCCAATATCATTTGAGTCGGCGCAACGAGCCTTCCCCTCCATCCCTCTATCACACGCCATATAAACATTCACTATCATCTAAGCCAATAACTCATTCCAAAAAATTCAATTCAAAATCATTTATTCAGTTTAGATGCGTCTTAGCGCATGCTTATGAATGTCATAAACATTTTACAATATTACGTGAAAGAGAAAAAACTACGCCATCCGTTCACAAAAACTACCAGGAGGCCTTGTTCTGAGAAGAACGGGCAAGAAACTCAGCAAGTTTCAACCCTCCCTTTAAATTAGCATCATTTTAAAAAAATGTCATAAACTACAACGTCAATGAAGTTTAAAAGAAAAAAATAGGTACTCATTTTAAATAATATTCTGCAGTTTACCACATTTTTCATCACAAACATGTACACATAGTCTAAAGTATAATCTAATAAAGCAGTATCCACATATCGATAAATAACTAACTACTTGCCGCGCCATACTGTCCCGAAGCAAATGTTATTAATTAGACAATTTCTACCAATCAGACAAGCATGAGTTGACCAGACACCGACAGTGGCACCTGTTCACAGGCATGACGCATGAATCAGCCATCGCTTCACTCAACCATATTTGAGGGATCCAATCTATCCATCTCTTCTTCAGTCTTCCTCTCCCTGCATTACCATCCGCTCTCATATTCATAACTGTTCTCGTCACATGCTCATTTTCTATTCTCAAGCTTTGTCCATACCACGATAGCCGCTTTTCTCTCAACTTCTTCACTCTATCAATCCTCGTCACCACACATATCCATCATAACATACACATTTCGGCCATATGCAATCTATTTTCATCCATCTTTTGTGGCAATAATAATTGTAATAATACTGATCTACTGAACGAGATTCTAAGATAATTCATGTTATTTTATTCTTAAGGAAGCTAATATGCTGAAGACTACGAGTTATCAAAACAGATCGTTTTTCAACATCGTTGGAGCTGGAAGTTTTCGCCTTAGTAACAAGTTCAATAAAAATGATTAAGCGGTGTTAGAAGAAAAATGGGGGTAATATATCAGTTTCAGTGAAAAACTATTTTCTCGATGACTGCAGATGTCTGTGATATTTATCAAGGGCCGAGGTGTGAGGGCGCAGGCACGTAGGCTTAGTCGCATCAATTATTCTGACACAGTTCGTCCTAAACCTATATACATCCCACTCCTGGGGACAGGCCTTCCTTACGGAGAAACACATGAGGAGTATCGGCCTTAATACCACCACGCTGGCCCAATGCTGGTTGGTAGAAACGGTTTCAATAGCGACCGGGACCGGGACCAACGGCTAAACGTGCCTTTGAAGCACGGAGGGGCTCGAGATAACATACATTTTTGGTCACCCATCCACGGCTTGGCTTTTGAGAAGAAAACTTTGTTTTCGATCGAAAGCCAAAGCTTACTAACCACTATGCCACCAAGCCACACTGTTGAAGGATCCCTATTACTTAATGGTTGAAGAAATTATACAAATTGTAATACATTCGAAGTCAAATGTGAGTAAGGTCTTTATTAATTTGCAATATTTTCAGACCTTCCCATTGGTTTACATTGCACTGCAAACAACGAGGCATATTTTGAAACATTACAAAAGCTTCAGCTTATCAATAAGTATAAATAAGTAGTAGATTATTATACAATAAGGGGATAAAGCAGTGTTTTATGTCGTAGGCGGCATATTGAATCCAGAGCGGAATGAAGAATTCTAAATTAAATCTGATTTAAAGAATTCTGAAAGACTAGAGGGCTTTATTCCCTAGGGAAATTTGATTAATTTATTACCCTAGGGAATAAACACTTGCTTTATACCCTTGCTTTATACTTGATTTATATATAAATAAATCGTGCTTTATGTGCAGGTGGTGTATAAAAGTAATGTAAGTAATACAAAAAAGGTTTTTTCACATTTATTATACTGTTCAGTGTATTATCCAATGTTTTTTGGTTATACATTCATACCAGTTTAGTGCAATGTTATAGAAACATCATCAACCGCGAACCGACACGCTCACTTTCTATTTAACTTCACAAACACCGCCAAGGAAACATTCGGAAACTGCAAAATATCGGAAAGATTGAACTCTTAATATGATTCTATATTGAATTCTAGAAAAGCCTGCCAAATGTGGAAGTCTATAAGACTAAAGGCAAATTTGGTGTAATTGAAATTTTAAATTAACCAGGTTAACACTTCAATTAACCACGAGGCCCTTTGAAAGGTGAAAAAGGAATCGAAAAGTCATCGTGATAAGAATTAGAATTGATTAAAATGCCTTTCAGTACTCAGACGGCAAAGATTAATTATCGTTCATAGCATTACTTGTAGGTCTTCGTGTAGGCATAAAACATATATGATGCGTGTACGTCTTATATAACTTAAGTGCGTCAAATTGTGCGTGTCTGAGGGTAAATAAAATTGCCCATTTGGCAAGAGTGGTACCGTTCGCGTTATGCCGAGTGCATTACCGTATTAAGGTGATGTTGGTTATTTTTCGCACTTATAAAGTGGGAAGATATAAAAGAACTCGCCAGAACATATATCAAGATTAACTCTTTTGGAAATGCCTCGTGTTTTTGACAAAATAGGTTAAACATTTTTGAATATTTTACCTATTTTCATATCTGCTAAAAAATAATGAAGTTTTGTAACATTTAAAACAATGTTCCACTTTTAGTCTCTATTTAACTATAGTTGTATATTTTAAGACTATTTGACGAGCTTTTAGAGATAACTGCCTTGAAACGTTTCCTTTGTACTATTATTCATTGTTTTGCCTCAGGAGCTGTGAATAAGAGATACAATGTTATTTTTGTTTCAAATGCTAGTGATTCTCTTTCGCCTTTTGTATGAAAGATTTTAATATGAGGACAGATAAATGTTACATACTTAATGAATCGGACGATGAAATAAACAAAACGAGGCGTTCAAGATTATCAAATAGCTATAATCTATCTATACATAAAATAAAACTGTAGAGGTCGAATGTCTGTAAATTGAAAAAAATGCTTATAACCAAGTCAGGGGGTGTAAAAAGAGGGAAAAAACCAAAATACGTTTTAATAATTTTTTTTGTTTCTCTGTCTGTTTATCTGTTTGTACGGGCTAAACTCCGAAATGGTTGAAACAATTTCAATGAAATTCTGCATGATGATACCTTTTATTTCTGGTTAACATCTTAGATAGTTAAAGGGTTCCCTTGCGATAGTTAATAAACCACAGTAACCGCGGACGAAGTCGACGGGTAGTTTGTAATATACAATAGTCTTTTATATGGGATATAACTGCTTGTAAGTTTATTTTTAACACATTTCAGTTTCACAGAGTAACAAATGCTCTTGTTACCACCTCTTAACTTAACTGCAACGTTCCATAGCAACGTTGTCGTAACTTTGCTATGGAACGTTTGCCATTTTAAGCACGTCTACATAAACATTTTTTTAACTGCCTTCAAAAACGGAGGTGGTTTTTTTTTATATGTTCCCCGATTATTCGAAGACGCCTGAACTGATTCGGAAAATTCTTTTTTATATACTTCACAGGTGATCCCATATTCTTCAGATTAGGATCAAATGATGGAATCCAGGAGAAATCGGAAGAACTCTTAAAATTTTATAAGCACGTTCGTATTCAGCCTATATACGCCCCACTGCTGGACACAGGTCTTGCTCATGTAGACACACATGAGTAATATGGGCCGTAACACCACCATGCTAGCCCAGTGTGGATTGGTGGGTAGAAACGGTTGCAATTGCGACCGGGGCCAACGGCCTGACGTGCCTTACGAAGCACGGAGGAGCAATGAGCTCCTCACACACTGGAAGAGAGGGATTTTTTTTAAAGTGACTCATACATGATTCGGTGTAGTCAGTAAGGTGGTTTTCTTAATCAATATTTACCAACCGACATTGGGCCAGCGTGGTGTTAGGGCCCATACTCTTCATGTTGATATGAGGAAGGCCTGTGCCCAGCAGTGAGACGTATATAGGCTGAGGACGACATCGTACATTTCATGACCATATTCAAACGTAAGATACTATTAGGTCCTTACCTATGAAATTGGTGTTTTGTATGGATATTTTGGGGAATTCTGCATTTTCCATACTAAAATTTTTTCAGTTTTCTTCACAACGACAAATCCAAAGATAATAATATTTGGCATCTATCATTAGACAAGCTTTAGTAATATGTGAAATATCACACTTTATAAAAATTATTTATCGTTTTTAAGTGAATGCAAATAAAATGATGTATTTGGGAGGCACTTAAAAAGAGTTGTCTCCGTGTCCAATTTTAACACAATTAAACTTACAACAAACTATCAAAAGAGCTCAAAAATATAATCTATTTTTGGACGAGGTAATTATTTTTTAGGAATACTCTGAATATTAATAGTTACAGACAAAATACTAAGAGATTAAAAAACCACCAATTTCATAGGTAAGGACCCAATATTATATATAGGCCAGTTGCAGAACAAACTTATAATTTATAACATCATTTTTCATTGTAATAACCTCTCTGTTTGTTCTCAAATACTTCATTTACATGAAGTTCAACGAAATAATGATACTTTATTATGTTTGAATACAAAAGATTCTGAACTCCACCTAAAAGTTATAATTACAATCCTGGTACTGAATTCAGATTTTATTGTGCTACAGTGTTTATGTTAGGCATACAATGTTACATGAGTGTGTAGTTTCGAGTTGAGATTCCATGAAGAGCATACATTTTGTATTAACCCTTCGGCGGGCACCGCGAACACCGGTGCTCTAAACAATCGATGTTTCTATTCTGTCTCGTTTCGTTACTGTTGACTAGTTAACTTAAACGGTTTCAGTTGTCGTATTACATAAGATAAGTAAAACTACAGGTATAGATTTTTAATGAAGGGAAGTCAAGCAAAAATTAAGAAGTTTATATACATGCATACATATAATCACGACCATTATCCCCCAAGGGTAAGTCAGCCAGGTAAAAGCACCGCAAAAGCAGTCCACTGCCATTTCATAGTCCGCGCTTCACCAAGCAGTGCACTCAGCGTGACAGGTGGTGAGCCTGTCGCCGCTATAAGCTATTGGATGGTTGTGCAGTCGCCTTTTACGACACCCAAGGAAAGAGATGGGTTGGTAGTATTCTTTTAATCAGCCGCATGGCATATATTAAATAAAAAGAAAAAAAATAACGGATTGTTTCTTACCTACTCTTTGTAAAACTGGATTGGGATAAAAAAAACCAATAAAGATAGCTGCTAAAACCTTATAAATATATCTACATATAAATAACTACACGAAAACTAATTGATTTAAAAAACAAATTAAAAATTAAAAAACGAAAAAGAACGTGAACAATCGTTATGATCAACATACGGTCGTCTCACGGATTAAAATGGTAGTCAATACGTCTATCAATTCTAGTAAGTCCATGCTATATGCACGCTACCAACACCAGTTCCATTCGATGTTACTCGTAGATGTCTATATCTGGAATCGTAGTGTTAGAAGGTATAACTGGCAGATATTCGCAACTTGACGTCTGAGTGTCTATTTTAGGAATGTTTGTGGTTTTGTTTAGTACTTGTTGCTTTACAAAGAACATTAATGCCCATTAACCCACATTGGGCCAGCGTGATTGTGTTACGGCCCATACTCCTCATGTGTTTCTCCATGAGGAAGGCCTGTGCCCAGCAGTGGGAAGTATTTGGGCTGAGGACGAATGAACTTTGACAATATTACGGCTAAAGTGTTTTTTGGTAGTCCACCACACATCGGCAATCGGCGCTTGCCACTGCAAAGTTTATGCTTTTCAGCACAAGGTATTGTTTTTGTCGATTACGAAATGAGTTTAGGTTTTTCTTTGGTGTCGTGTTTACAGATCGCAATAATGAATTAAATAAATTAAAATGTCGAAGGAAACTTTCATCCTTCAATACACTTAGAGAGAGAGGTTCAGATAAAAATAGGTTATGAAATAGACATCATGAAGTACCTAAACCTATTAACAAGACACTCAATCCTCTAAATTAATACGCATTTTTACAATGTCACATCTGGAGTTTTTCAAGTGTACATAATTTTATAAATGGATTAAAACCGTACCGCGTAAATCTTTACGATCTCATTATTTAGATACTGAGTAACGACTTGTAAACAACCCATTCGTTACTGAAGCACTGAAATAAGGCTCCCGGTGTTCTGGATAAAGCTGTGCTCACAGCTCATTATAAGGCTGTGTCTCCACTCTTCCGAATGGGAATAACGAGCGAGTCCCGTGTGCACTCCGTAATTAGACTGATCCATCGAACTAAGCCTACCGACGCAGTACTAAAAGACGCAAAAGCAAAATACCCAGAAATATGGATAAGTTACTATTTAACTTCAAAGCGCGATTTACTTTTTTGGTTTTTTTTTTGAAAATGCATTAATTTTTAAATGTGTACAACACAAAGACATTGTTTTCACTTAGATATTTCAATTGGCGGTTTCAGTGCTAGACTTACTTTTCTATACAACCTTAGTTTAATAAAAATGACACCTCCACCTTAAATCTACCTAGAATCTAAAGAACATCACGTACTATGTTAATCAATGTGAAAGGTCACCTTTGAACTCATTGTAAGAGTTATGGAGGGTTGTCTCCTATGCTGTCAAAATACTGTCTCCTGATTTTTACAGGGCAGTACGTCAGTAGTTTCCATAGTGCTACGAGCGTATAGAGCTGAATTCTTGTTTATCGCAATAAAAACTTGTCGATAGAGGGAAAAATAACACGGGTGCACACATAAACAGAAAAATAACAAACAAGATCCGTGTAGATAAATAGCTTCATTATGAGTTTGTTGCTTAGGTCTTATTCAAAATTATCTTGAAATTACACTTAGAAGAAGGAAATTCCTGTACACAATGCGCGTGACAAAGAAAGTTCATAGAATAAAAAAAATGTTTTATATTTGTGTCGCACTACCAATTTGATTTGTTTTGCTTCAGGCTTCATATTTGAGCAAAAATAACCCTACTCCCTATTACTCGAGACAAACACAAAGCTGGCGTCAATATTAAAGTAAATATTTTGCTAAAACTACTTCGGCTTTAGAGATTGCCTCATATTTGTGAGAAAATAAATTCATTTATCACTCACTATCGCGAGTAAATATTCTAATTCACTCTATATTTTTTGCTCATGTATCTCTTACGGTTCTGTCGTCTATGTATTAGACTAATTATCTGAAACATTGCTGTTTTCGAATGTTTCGAGTTCCTTTTTGTTTAATCTTGTTACCGGCTCGAATATTCAAAGTTCAGTTACGATGAGATATCAACGTGTATTTTGGAAGTAAATATTCTGGTTATTTGTGATTTATCTTTAACTAAAACTGTCTATTAAAATTATTTAGAAATAAAATCTAATGTATAAGGTTTTGATTGATTATTATATTATGTTTTATTGAGTAATATTCAGTGTCAAATTCTAGCTTCTAAATAAAAACTCTTCTTTATATATTAATAAATATAGTTTAACCTATAGAGAGAGACATATTAATTTTCTTTCTGAATCTCATAAAAGACGAGAATGAGTAACAGAGAAACAAAAATATTCAACAGGACAATCGAAAAAAATTATGTAACAACTATCTAAAATTATGAGTAATATTAAACGTCATATCCAATAATCATATATCACTATTACAAAAGCTGACATATTTTCTATAAACACCAACAATTCTAAAAATGAACTTTTTACGACCAAATCTTCATCCTTAGTCAGGACAGAAAGTAATATAAGTCACTTTATAAATTTTTGTAAATAGAATCAATGAGTAGCAGATTGGGTCGCCTGCCTTGTTATTTGTAGGAGAGTGAAAAAGGAGCTACACTAATGAGCTACCGAGCGAGCCCACGCGATTATCGGTGGCCGATAAATACAGAACTCGACACCGGACCAGTTTGGGAAATGTAGGAGTTTGGAACAAACAACACAACTTCATTAGAATTAGGTTACAATAAAGAAGTACGAATTGAACATGATGCTGACTTTCTTTCTAGTGTTGAGAAATATAGTCAGTATACATTACTAGCTTATTAGTGACTTGAACTATTTTGTACATTTAATAAACATTTAAATATTTAAAGACAGTATGATACACACACACACAAACACACACACATACACACACACACACACACACATTTTTGGTTGTCATTTTACTTTTATTTTCGTTGAACTTGATTTTTTTTTATTCAAAAATGATTCGGCGAGGTTAATTTAAATAGATATGGAGGAGCGGAGTCTACTGGCCCAAGTATTCTATAACTTAAAAGTAGACTCCTACATCTGTAATATTAATAGTACTTAACATAATTTACCTGAAAATTTTTTTTTGTATTTTTTTTTTGTATTTGTATGGAATTGCAATTAAGCAACAATCGTTATAACAATAAAATTGAGCTTTTTGTCTGTGTATACTCGTAGTATATATAGAAGTCTGTGCAAACGCGAACGTAATAACTACAGCATGGTATCAAACGCACTTTTCATTGATGTATTGCTAGTGGTGCTTTCAAATCTTCTTCGAATATTATTGTCCTTATATTTCGTTGTCCAAGTGCCACACTTACACGAAAGGCTAAAATTAAAGTAATTGATGGTCTATTTTAAATATTTATCTATGGATTAAGAATATCTAGAAGAATATCTACCTAATAATGATAAAGTGAAAGAAATGTGCAAGGATCGTAGCAAGTGGAAAGATGTAATCTCTGCCTACCCCTGTGGGAAGAAGGCGTGACTTTATGTTTGTATGCATCTCAACCTATTACAATTGATACTAAATTCTTCATTCATACATTCGTCCACTGATGGACACAGAACATTAGGGCCTAATGCGTGCCACTGTTCTCCATTCTCAGCCATTTTTATACTGGGTCCTTACCTATGACATTGGTGTTTTTATTCTGTCTTAGCAATTTGTCCGTAACTATTAAGTTTCAGAACATTCTTATAAAATAATCGCCTCTTCTAAAAATAGACCATATATTTGAGCTCGTATTATTTAATTTGATATTTTTTTGTAAGTTTAATTGTGTTAAAATTAGACACAAAGACAATTATTTTTAACTGCCTCCCGAATACATCATTTGATTTGCATTAACATAAAAACGATGAATAATTTTTATCAAGCGTGTTCACACACATATTGCTAAAGCTCGTCTAATGATACATGCCAAATATTATTATCTCTGGATTTGTCGTTGTGAAGAAAACTGATAAAATGTTAGTATGTAAAATGCAGACATCACCAAAATCTCCATACAAAACACCAATTTCATAGGTAAGTACCTAATATTTTATCATACAGTAGCAAATCATGATGTGTAAATTAAAGAGATATAACTGATATTAAACGCATTACCATACAGCCTTTTAAAGGAACAAAAAGACTGTCATCGGTAAAATCTCGATGACCAGCGAAGCGTAATTTCGCCGACAATGAGTCCAGAAATATCTCATTGAAGTAAAATGCTTGGTCGCCCCAATCGACACCCATTGTGTGAACATGCATTCTGTCCCAGTAAATGCAGTAGCCGCAGCGACAGGCTGCTTTATATCCCTCATTGGTTTACACGCTTAAATCATATGTAATTGTAGACTACGGCAGCACAGTTTTAGTCGCTCGGACAGGCGTCGTGATATATTAACCGGACATCAGTAGCTGGGTATTATCAGATTTGAATATGGAGTAGGTAATGTACAATGTGCCTTTGAACCAGTAGATAGAATGGTGTTATGTACAAGATATGTAAAAATTTCTAAATGTTAAAATGGACAACTGGACGTGTAGATTGACATAGTGGAACAGGATTAAGAATATTATTAATATTTAAAAAAAATATATATCCGTACTACAAGTATACCCTTACGTCAGTTACACAGCAAAATATCATGGAGACCCTTATTATTAGGTCCTTACCTATGAAATTTGTGTTTTGTATGGAGATTTTGGGGAATTCTGCATTTTCCATACGAAATTTTTTTCAGTTTTCTTCACAACGACAAATCCAAAGATAATAATATTTGGCATCTATCATTAGACAAGCTTTAGTAATATGTGTAATATAACACATCATAAAAATTATTTATCGTTTTTAATTGAATGCAAACAAAAAGATGTATTCGGGAGGCACTTAAAAAGAGTTGTCTCCGTGTCCAATTTTAACACAATTAAACTTACAACAAATTATCAAAACAAATCAAAAGAGCTCAAAAATATAGTCTATTTTTAGACGAGGTAATTATTATTTAGGAATACTCTGTGTAGGGGTCAGGTATTAATAAGTGAAATTAAACTCGTGAATTTTCCTTGAGATGAGTGTACTGCGAGCGAAAGAACACAATTAATAATGTTAAGTACGGTAGATTTTAAACGCTAGTGACGTCAGGCGCTTTGTCGCGAACATGCCCCCGCGCGTTGAAGGCTCGTCCTTCAACCCCATCGTCTTCTTCTGGTAGCAACGGGACTATCTTGCTGAAGCTACGCCGTATGACACCAGTCGCAGTCTTTATATCCGCAACACGACATATGCCATCAGTTTCACCAGGATAAACTGCTACAATACGTCCCAGTTTCCATTTTAGTGGGGGGAGCCCATCTTCCTTTACTAGCACCAGAGTGTTGATCCTTAAGGAGTAAGTGCCAGTTTTCCATTTAACCCGTTGTTGGAGTTCAGCAACGTACTCTTTACTCCAACGTTTCCAAAAATGCTGACGTAACTGTTCAATACGTTGGAAACGGGTCAGTCTGCTGACGGAGCAATCTACATAACTTCTCTCTGGTATGGCAGTGAGAGGGCGCCCGATAAGAAAATGTCCTGGAGTGAGTGGTGTCAGGTCAGCCGGATCCGACGATAATGGAGAGAGTGGTCGAGAATTGAGTATGGCTTCGATTTGCACTAATGTGGTAGTCAGCTCTTCAAACGTAAGATTACAATTTCCCAACACTCTATACAAATGATATTTTGTCGACTTTACACCAGCCTCCCAGAGGCCTCCGAAATTAGGACTATAGGCAGGTATGAAATGAAGGTTGATACTTTCTTGAGCCGCGTCAGAAGTCAATGAGTCACAATTACTCCTTAAGAACTTTGAAATATCATTATATGCACCTACAAATGAGGTACCGTTATCCGAAAAAATATGTGTGGGCTTACCTCTACGAGAAATGAATCTGCGTAACGCTAGTAAGTAATTATTACTTGTTAAATCTCCCACTAATTCTAAATGTACCGCTTTAGTTGTAAAACATACAAAGATAGCAATATAAGACTTCGTCAGTCTACAGCCACGTCCGGTGCGACTAGCAACAGCCACTGGGCCCGCGTAGTCTACTCCGACGCTTTCAAAAGGATATCCACCTGGCTGAAGTCGCTGCCGTGGTAAATTACCCATTTGAGGATTATACGCTTTACCTTTCATGCGATTGCAGCGGACACATTGTCGAAAACACTTTTTAGCCAAATTACGACCTCCTATTGGCCAATAAGTTTCTCTAATTGACGCGAGTAGAAGTTGAGGGCCAGCATGCATTAGCCTTATATGTTCAAATTCAAAAATTAACTTAGTTACTAAATGAGTGGACTGTATTAATATTGGATGTTTCTTATGTAAAGGGAAATTTGAATTATCTAATCGACCTCCAACACGAATCAAACCATTACTATCTAAATAGACATTAAATTTTATAAGGGAACTCCTTTTAGGTAAATCTTTACTCTTAATTAAATATTCATATTCTGGGAACGATTGAATTTGTGACACTCTCAAAATCAATATGAACGCATTATCAAGTTCAGAACAATCTAAGAATTTTATGTTACGCGTAGTTGATTGTTTCAAATTATTTATAAATCTTAGCACATAAGCTACTGTACGTTGAAGTCTAGAAAGTTTAGAAAATCTCCTGAAATCTATTAGTTCGCACTGAATAGGATTATTAACATTATATAATGAAACCTCATTTCGCGTTTCTGGTAAACATGCAATGGTACTTGGGTTTACGGGCCAGTAAGTGGGATCGTGAGTCAAGTATTGTGGTCCATGCCACCACAAGTTAAGTGTCTGTAGCGACTTTACTTTAGATCCACGAGATATAAGATCAGCAGGGTTCTCGTCAGTTGGGACATGTCTCCAAGTATAATTACCAGTTTTATCTAAAATTTCAGCTACACGATTTCGTACAAACGGTTGCAACTTTGAGGGTAACATTTTCAGCCAACCCAAGACGATCATTGAATCCGACCAAAAAACAACTTGATCAATATGCACTCGGAGCGCAGAGATAGCCCTTTCATAGAGTTGTGCACCGATTACGGCACCGCACAATTCTAGCCGGGGTATTGTTGTTGGCTTAATCGGAGCCACTCGACTTTTGGCAAGCAATAAATTAACTTCGACATTACCTTGATTATTCGTACTACGTACATATACGCACGCGCCATAAGCTCGCTCAGAGGAATCTGTAAAAATATGTAATTCTAACCGGGATGCTGAATTACAAATTACTCGTCGCGGAATACATAGGCTATTTAAACCTGGTAGGCTTTCAACTAGTTCCGTCCAAGCACTGCTTATCTCTGGCGGCAATTTATCATCCCATGAGAGTCGCTGTAGCCATAGTTTCTGTAATAAAATTTTCATAAGGATAACACAAGGTGATAGAAGTCCCAATGGATCAAATATCTGGGCAATGACCGACAGAATGTCACGCTTCGTGTTTCCCTTTACTATGGTAGGACTTATGGGAAAATTAAACTCATCAGACTGAGAATGCCACCCGAGACCTAATGTTTTGCTTTCTCCAATGTCAGTTATGCTTTGGTCTGGTGAAAATGAATCGGTGTTAGGTAATAGACGAGGGTCATTAGACTTCCACTTTCTAAGAGTCATACAAGCAGATGCCAGTTCGGATGTAGTTTGATCGCGTATGTATAACGCTTCACTTATGTCATCCCCTCCACTTAGAAAATCATCAACATAAAAATCATGAATTATAATCTCGCCTATTTTAGGATCCTTACAGTCTAAGCCTATTTGTTTTAAGCAACGTGTCGCGAGGAAGGGTGCGCTAGCCGTACCATAACTTACCCTATTTAACACGTAACACTTAAGGGGGGAGTTCGGTAACGTTTGATCACGCCAAAGAATTTGTTGTAGCGGCCTGTCTGCGACATCGACTTCAATACACCTATACATTTTTTCTATATCAGCCACAATAACATATTTGTGCTGCCTAAAACGTAACAAGATTGAGAGCAGGTCATCCTGGACTGTAGGTCCAATCATTTGAATTTGATTATATGATACTCCTGAGGTAGTAGGACTACTTGCATTAAACACTACACGTAACTTTGTTGTAATGCTATGCTCGCGGAGCACGCCATGATGTGGTATGAAATAATGAGGGACCGATGTTATCGGTTCACACTCTGACATATGATCTAATGATTCATATTCTAACATGAAGTCGTTGTACATTGTACTAAATGATTTATTAATTTTTAGCCTCCGCTCTAATGACAACATACAATGCTTAGCTCGTTGATAAGAATCGCCTAACACGCACGGTGTTTGTTTTAATGGGATTCTTACGCAGAAACGACCGTCTGCGAGGCGTCTCGTGTTTTTTGCAAAATGTTCCTCACATTGTTTTTCCTCTGGGAAATAATGACATGACTTAGGGCTTACTTCTTCGAGCTGCCAAAACCGCATAAGTTGGGTTTGAATGTCATCGTCAACACGGTGAGTAGATTCTAATTGCGTAAAATTACATTTTAATCGTGGAGAATTGCTAACACGGCTGCTATTAACAGGACCGGAAACTATCCAACCTAGTCTAGTTTCATAAAGTATTGGCTTTCCGTTACCCAAATTAATATTTTGTGAACCTAATACGTCCCAAAATACATCAGCACCGATGATCATATCAACGGCAGCAGGTAAATAAAATTGAGGGTCCGCCAAGCAAATATAAGAAGGAATATTGAAATTCCTAACATCAATATGACACGCGGGAATGTTATCAGTAATCGACGGTAGAATAAAACAATTCAAATCAGTTGCATAGCCTTCACGGAGGGATGTAATACGTACGCGACACATTTTATTTACATTAGACATCTTATTGTTTATTCCCACAACGATCCTAGCGGTACCAGTAACTGGTAAATTTAACTGTTTATGTAATCGCTCGGTTAAGAAACACGAGGTACTGCCACTATCCAATATGACGCGGGCAATAACTTCACGGTTTTCGCTATCTCTAATTTTCACCAGTGCAGTTGACAATAAAACATCGGTATGGTCGACTGCTGAGATGCTCCCGGTCAGTGCGACGCTAGAATTAGTAGTAATGTCGGCATTATAAGAGCGTGCGATAGGTGCGCTAGCAGCCACTGAAGGCACAGACGTGGGCAGCTGTTTTGATGAAGCCAATTCATTTACATGAATAAGCGTATGGTGTCTACGTTTACATACCTTGCAACCAGGACGTTTACAAACATTAGCGTAATGTCCGCTACGAAAACAATTAAAACATATTTTGTAACTTGGTAATAACTTGTAACGCTCCTCACTACTTAATGCTAAGAACTTAGGGCAGTTATTTAAAAAATGATCGTTATTACAATTAGGACATGGATTCGTAGAGGGTGTATTTGATCCCTTTTTGTTACTGTTCTGATAAGACAACATGGCTTTGACCTTTGTATTGTTTTTGCCTTGATTATGTTTTACATTGTTATGGTTATATGACGACTCAATAGTTTCAATCAAATCTGCACGATTACTTAAAAATTCTAGAAAGGTTTCAAAGGAAATCGGTTTGTCTTTAGGCAAAATACCTTTACGTTCTTCCCACTCACGGAACGTTTTTGTATCTAACTTTTGTATAATTATATAGATTAAGAGAGTATCCCAATGATCAACCGGTTCTCCAAGCGAATCTAATGAACGCAAGTTTTTATTTACATCGTCAATTAATTGTTTTAAATTAGCGGAGGACTCTTTAGTGATTGGTTCCAGGTTAAATAAATTCGAAATATGATTTTGTATTAATAAACGTTTGTTATCAAACCTGTCACATAAGAGTTTCCATGCAATAGAATAATTTTTCGCAGAAAATTCAATGGATTTAATTACCACAGCAGCGGAACTTTCCAAAGACGCTCTCAAGTAATGAAATTTGTTAATTTCATCAATTTGGTCATTTTTGTCAATTAAACTTGAGAATGTGTCATGAAACTCCATCCAGGTATCATAAGAACCACTGAATTTCGGTAATGGAATAGTGGGTAACTTAACAAGCTTTTGATTAGCATTACTACCGTTAGATTCGCGTTCAATTTCATTTTGAGCCTTTCTATAGGTATTTAAAATCCCTTGTGCCTTCGCAAGTACACGATAATAATTATTTTCAAAATCAATTCGTTCAGTTAACTGCGAGTCATCATCACAAATACACTCGATTTTTAACTGTACCTCATCGAATAGATCATATAAAGATTCAATCTTACCAATTCGTAATTGTAACTCCCTGACCTCCATGCTATTTATTAAGGACTCGTCCAAACTATTCAAATAAGTAGCAAACGCAGTGATTCGACCTTTAATACTGCCTCTTTTCTTCTTTAGATCCCTTTCATCGGTCATTCTAGGAGACTGGGGTCGACTAGGCACTTTTAATTCCTCTGTCATCCTGGAATTGATACAGTAGAAAACGTTTACTTATGTACTTAGGACTATTACAATTATATGGGGCCTACAACAATTAACAATATAATTTAAATACGTACAATACGGAATATAAATTTTTGACGGTAACAGTTTATTGAGTATAATAATCAGTTGGAACAAATAAAACGAATGATAATGGTAAATACTGCTTCTAACATTTAAAACTTATTTAATATTTTATAACTATAAGGTCTAACATATAAATTAATGAAATTCACTGAGTAAAATTATAAAACACCTACCTTCACTTTCGTTACAAATCTAGACTGAGTGTTGAAATTAATGATAAATCAATTATATTTATAGTTAAGGTTAATGTAATTCGCAAATGCAATAAATATAAACCTTTAACAATTACATAATAACAATAATTTATCTACACTGCGAGTTTCTAGATAAAATTATAAGTGCCTTTTAATTTATTTTTAGGTATTACACAAAACAGTAGAATAACAATGTTACTAACCTTATACGAACGTTAAATTACACCTAAAATACCTGATTAGAGTGATGGGTTCTATAATTAATTTTATTTTACTCCAATGTGCATCCGATATCACTGTTGGACTTTGAACTCTCGACCACTCGTTGATTTCGCGCAATCCCCGAAGCAATTACTGCGCTTACACTGCTTCAATCGTATCAAAAAACAACTTCTTCAATAGTTACTTAGGTCAATAATATCCGGCGAAGATCTAGGACCATGTAGGGGTCAGGTATTAATAAGTGAAATTAAACTCGTGAATTTTCCTTGAGATGAGTGTACTGCGAGCGAAAGAACACAATTAATAATGTTAAGTACGGTAGATTTTAAACGCTAGTGACGTCAGGCGCTTTGTCGCGAACACTCTGAATCTTAATAGTTACAGACAAAATACTAAGAGAGAGAAAAAACCCCAATTTCATAGGTAAAGACCAAATATTTGTTTTAAATTATATCATCATTATCAGCCGTATGACGTCCACTGCTGGACACAAACCTTCCCCGAAGATTTCCATAACAACTGGTCCTGCGCTGCCCACGTTAGGCGTTTTCCCGCGACTTTCACCAGATCGTCGGTCTAGCTCGTGGAGGCCTACCAACGCTCCGCTTCCCAGTAAGCGGTCGCCACTCAAATGCTCTCAGGTGATAACTGGCATTAAATTATGTATTATTAAAAAAAGTACCATCGAGTTAGCAGCTTACGCTGTTCAGTTCTGGGCACTAGTTTTTTTAACACTACACTGAGCGACGTACACACGTACACTGGGAATAAACTTAACATCCATAATAATCTGTCTTCGGATATGGTGAAACTACTTGCTGTCAATGTGGGCACACCTGAATTCAAATTAAGAGAACACTCTGTGTGTCCGTATGGCACTCTAATTTATTCTCTTGTCGCTCTTGTAAATATGTAGACAACAGTCTATTAAATATTTATTTTACCCAGTTACTCGAGTTTCTCTGACTCTGCAATAGGATACTATATTGCAATTTTTGTACATATATCAGGCTCTTGGCCTTCATGTCACCTGATAGTAAGTGACGATAAGGCCGAAGGTGGAAGTGAGCTTCACCTGTATACACCGGGCTCCTTGGTTCATTTTCATATTTTTTTTTACATCTATGTTTGATATTCTGTTTATATTTGAGATCATTAAATATTTTTTGGTTGGTGGTAGGGCTTCTAAGCCCGTCTGGCTAGCTACCACCGTCTTACTTAAATCTGTCGCCATAATAACTATGTTATAAGCATTGTTGTGGTCCGGCAATCAGAGGTAAGATAGCCAGTTTCTCAGTTGTTGAGGATTACAGGTGAAGCTCGCGTCCACCTTCGGCCTTATCGTCACTTAGCATTAGGTGAGATAAAGGCCAAGAGCTTACCTGTCATATGAAAAAAAAAAGATTTTCTATTTTTAATACAACGAAACTGTAAAAAGTCCCTGTTAAACTTAATAACTGCAAACACTTTAACAAATAACACTTATTTCTAACGGCAGATTTAAAGCAATGTGTAGCAATCTCCGCTCGCCGTATACAACCGAAGCGTAGTACGAGTAAACACCAAAATTCCTAACTTTATTCGATACCTCAAACGACAGTTTTACATTGAGTTTACCGAGGGGTCCGAAGCCTTTCTCTTACGCAAAATGCAAAGGGGAACCTTCTGTAATATCAGTTTATTTTCTCAAGATTTAAACGATGCGATTAGTGAGGATCGTAAATGATTTTGTTGCTTGTATTTTGTAACTTGTAAACTGCTATTGATCTACTGTTATAAAAATATTTATACTGGCAGGTGATATATCAACATCGCCGGCGAGATTTTCATACATTTTGACGTATAAGCGCATGTGTGGCTGTGAAACGATGTAAGCAGCTCCTTGTAATAGATAGCGCGCGCGCGTGGCCGGCGCTGGCAGCCAGTGTAGCTATGAAACCACAGTTTTGACGTATAAGCGCGCGCGTGTTTTGTCGTAAATAGCTCCATGTAATTTTAAGCGCGCTTTTAAACACTTACAATGTCGTCATAAAAAGCATGGGAATGCTTGTGTGTGGACCTTTTCTTCGACTAGGAGGAATCCTTTAATGGGCCGCACTGTTGGCTGGACGGTAGCCGAGTTGTGGCTGGACGGACGGGGCACTACTCGTTCGAGAGGCCGCGGGAAACGCGGGTTCGATCCCACCACCTGAGTTTGAATAAAACTTATGTCCTGTTCGTTGTGAATATCGCTTGCCTCACATTGTGCCTGGTGCATGGCAACAGGCTCGCCACCTGTTACATGGCGACCTGACATATCTGGCGAAATGTGTGTGTTTAACACCTCTGCCTACCCCTTCGGGGAAAGTGGCGTGATGATGATATGATACGTACGGACAACAGGGGTAATGGGACTCACCAGAAACTCTGGCACTATCCACTAAAACTTCCCGATGCCTGAACCGCGCCGCAGAAACTTGTGGTTCGACCAAAGAGGAGGAAGAAAAAATAATTAAAATTGATAAAATATGAGAAGAAAAGACTTAGGAATTGAGCTGACGTCTTTTCATGAGAAAATGGCATGAAGAAGCTTGAAATTCAAAATCACGACCAAAAAGTCACAGAATTATTGTACATAAAAATGACATAGCCGAAATAAACAAAGAAGTCCGTAACATATAAACCCTTGTTTCACTCAAGTGAGCAAGTAAGAGCTTCGGTCCTAGAATCGGGTGTGAAACCAAAGATATTTTATTCATGAGCCCTGAATGAAACCTCCCTAGGCGAACGCGATCACGGTCAATATACTTGTATATAGACCTTAATTGCTAGTTATGTTATAAACTTGGAGCTCAGTGGCGTGGTTAGTACGCTTTCGATATCGAAAACAAAGCTACCTTCGCCATGGTCAATCCTTGGATGGGTCAAACCTTGTGATCTCGAACTCCTCCGTGCTTCGGAGGCACGTTTAGCCGTTGCTTCTGGTTGATACTGCAACTGTCTACCCACCAAACTGCATTGGGGCAGCGTGGTGATATTACAACCCATAGTCCTGATGTTTCTCCATAGGGAAGGCCTGTGCCTAGCAGAGGGACATATATAGGATAAGGTCGATGTTATAAGTAATTATCCTCTGTGGTCGAGTGGTCTGTACGCCGGTCTCAAGATGCCGCCATCTCGAGAGGTCCTGGGTTATATCCCCAGTGGAGGCAAGTGTTTGGGTCATGAATTTTCGGACATTTGGTCTGGAGTCTTGGATGTTCATTAATTTATTATATATGTATAATATTATATATATTCTGAATACTTATGTGTATTTATCTATAAAATATATTTGTCCGTTATCTATTATAGTATCCGTAACACAAGCAGCATTAGTTGCTTAAAAATGGGACTAGTTGATAGGTGTGAATGTCTGAGGATATTTATTAATTTTATTATAAGGTCAGCAATAACAAAATTGTGAAAGCACCACTAGTCGTGCAAGCTGTTTCAATACAATAACAGCTGTAGTAGTGGAGGAAATTAACATAGTTTATTATGAATAGAGCTTGCGTTATTCTGGGCCCGGTTCGCCCCTGTTACATGGACTTACACGTTTTAGGTAAATTGTGGGTGTAATTCCCCTATCTACCCCTTCATGGATAATACGTGATAATATTTGTTTAGATATTTGCCACAATTAAGCGCCAAATAAATTATATTTATTACGAAGACTACTTACTCTGCGACGCGTATAATTAGCGAGAAAAATTCTTAAGCGTTTTTTTAATAAATCTGGTAATATCTTCAAGCCCGTCTCGCTTTTTTCAATAATCCCTTAAAACCTAAGGATAATCTTATTACAAAGATTGAAATTTATTCATTACCCATAAAAGTGTTTGAATCTTCACTTAAAGTATTTTGTACGCACTTGGAATATTTTCTGGTAAAAAAAGTGTTTATACGACTCTGGACGATTGTTAGTTCTATATTAAAAAAACAGTTTATTTTGTCTTTCTCTTTCTAAGTAATACTTCTTTGCCCACGTTATATCTTCACATTTAAATTAAACTCAAGGTGAGGGGGTTCATTAAACTTTAAAGCTTTTCTCTTAATTAAGGCGAGTCGAGTTTCCGTCGAGCCTTTAATATCAGTACTTGCAAATGTCGCGGTGACCGTAGTCAGGTACTACTAAGCGGCTTTGCGATTTACTGTGACGTCATGTGATAATCTAAAACTTCAGCTATAAAGATAGTCCCAACCAAAAATATGAACCCATATTTGACCATCCCTAAGCTTTATTGCTTTCGCAATAAGAGTCAACCTGCCAACAATATTGAATAGGTATGTCGAGACCATTTTGTTGATGAAAAATTAGGAAAATAAGATTTAAATTTCTCCACTGTCACGAATTTATTATCCAAAGAATCTACCGTTTTCAGAACTAAATAGTGTTTCAATTATTAACTGAAAGAGTAGCAATTCGTTCGGTGTTTTTGACAACTTCTGCAATTGAATAGTTCCAGTAGTTCAGTAATTGAACTAACAACCGGAACTGCTGCAATGGGCGAAAACATATAAATTACAAACCACTTACATGTACTCAGAAGCCTTAACCTAGAAACTTATTGAATTCATCTCTTTAAGAATCCAAATCAATAAATAAAATTGACAAAGCCGTTCTTTTTCTTAACGCTCGCACACCTGGTTTCCATTACGTGTACAATAAGGATTACCAATGAAAAAACCGGATAAATATCGATGACACGGTACAAACAAAGTGAAGATGAGTAAATATATATTTTTTTGTCTCGTATAATAATATTTGAAAAAAAACCCTTAGCTTGACTCAATATCACTTGATGGTAAGCAATAGATGAGTCTATACGTGAAGGTAGAGAGGAAATCAGAATGAACACTTTAACCTTGGAGGTTAAAGCTCGTTCATTCTGTTGCCCATAGAATTCTGTTCTGGGCAGGCTGGTCATTTGTCTTTTAAAGCCGGTTTTGAAGGAACCCGTTTTCTATATTGACTGTTTTGTATTCTGGTTTTTTTTCAAGGCTTTTTGTAATTGGTGCCTTAGGATTACTACTCACACTTATTCAAATCCATTCAGCGTTTTTTTAATGTAAAACTACCGTTTTATATGAGATTCTTACGTGGCTGAAGAAACGCGGAAAGCTGAAGAAGCTCAATAGCTCAATGAATGCAATTGAATAACTTTAAGTATTCCCTAAGAGTTTAATAATAGTTTTATTACTACATACGAGTATGGAGGTGTGGTATAATGACAATAGTACGCGATACAATAGACTCAGTTGCCACGCTGACCCGTGATAGCGGTGCAAATGAGCGGGTGCTCTGTTCGCTCAACAATGACGTTCACAACAATTGAAATATAAATCAGTTGAATACTAAAACGCATCGAGTGAAGGTTTATTTTAAGATTCCACCGCAACTTATATACATCCCACTTCTGGGCACATGCCTTAGAAAAAGAAACACATTCAATGAGGAGTATAATATCATAGTATTTTAAGTTTATAATAAGCAGAATAATAATGTATTTGTGCCAAACACGGCAAAAGCCTCGCCCCTGTCCATCGAAACTTAACACTGACCAGGATATGCATGCTTGCACCTTTAGGAATTGTTTTCTGTGTTGAAAGCCATGTTGCTCAATCATTCTAATGAGTAATCACTGTAATTGTAATAACTATGAGAGCAATAAATAGATTATATTATTTTACCATTATTATTCTAGCAATAAACTTATTTTATTATTATTCGCTCGCCACCTGTTACATGGGGACTTAACATATCTGGCGAAATGTGGGTAGCACCTGCACCAGCAGCATATGTTATGTTATGTTATTATTATTATTCTGTTTATTTTATTAAGGTAACACGCTAGAAATTTTTAAAGAGAAAAAAATATCAGAAATATTTTTTGTATGAGTTAATTTGTATTCATTAAAAACTTTTGCAGTGAGTATGCATTAACGTAGTCGGTATGCTTCTGATTAAATGGAAACTGTATAATTCATACGTAAAAAGACCGCCGAGACTGAAAGGAATATCTTTACGCTTCAGCAGACACGACCGAATAGCTTGCGGTCGGTGACATGCAACCACTCGCCATCCACTAAATAAATAAATAACATTAATTAAATTAGAGGGGCTTTAGTCCTTTTTGTTTGGGTTCAGTTTGGACCGAGACGATATGGTGAAAATTCGCAGGAAGTCTGACTGAATGCGAGCAGCGCGGCACCGATTATTGTGGAGACTTTTGGGGAGGCCTTTGTACAGCAGTAAACGTCTCTGGGCTGAATGAGACTTTCTTCTTTGGTCATTTATCTATCAACATAAAACGTTAAGTTTAATAACCTAATACTTATATTTTGTCTTCAGCTACTAAGGACTACTTACCTTATCAGAAACTATTTAGAAATAAAATCGTTAGTGGTTATAAAATTACCTAACAAAAACTGCGAGTCAATGACATTTGTCGATAAGTTTAGTCACTACTGTTGATATGCGATGGCAAACAATATTTTTTCTATACTCGTTTTCATCCACCAAACTACCAGCAACAATCATCCCCTCTGAACCCACATAAAGTTTATATTTGCTTACAACACAAACTCCAATTCTATTATTTTTATTCATGGACTGACGAGGCCTTTGTAACAAAATTGTTGTGGTACTTACCTAAATGACATCCTAATTACAGTCGTGTTCATTTAAATATTAATTCGAAGTCAAAGTAAATACAGATTAAAAATTCAAACGTATATCCTGACCAAGGCTTATCTAGCTTAAATAATTCACTCTGGACTTTGGTTGGTTATAAATGATAAGTAATTATGGAACCCTTATCTTTAAGATTAGAGAATGTATTAGGGTTCAGATTTTAGCTTGATTAATAAGCTTACGTAACGGCCCCAGGAGCTTCGGACGGCCAAAAACTGAGTTTTTACCAATAAATATTTTTTGTTGGCAAACTGATGTAAAAATTGTATGGTGTGGATAATAGAACAATAATTATGTTTTTCTTGAAAAAGTTCTGTTTTACTGATATTAATTGTTTTTATTGAGATAAAAAAAATCAAGGCCTAGCAGATAAATGTATGAAAGCAAATAACTGTCAAGCACGATGAAAAAAAAGAAAAACAAAACGAAAATATGACAATAAAAATGTACCTCGCGTAAAACACCGTCAGATACAATTTACAAACACTCGTAATCAAGCCAAGTGCTCGGTGAACAATCTAATTTGGTCAAGTATTCTACGTAGACATTTTGCATGGCTAGCAGTAATGAAAGACCGTTTGACAACAATGCAGGAGGTCGCATAATGGAGGACTGCACAGTGTTACTCGTATCTAATCGTAGCGGGTATCTCGGACAAGAGGCTATTATCAACTGCCGTGCAAATGAGCGGTTGGCCTCTCGTCCTCGAGTCCACTGGGTTTAAGTTTCTGTAGCCAAGTCCAGTAGAGTATTAATTTGACACACTGTGCACTTACGTCAAATGACCATCAAGGACTACGCCGTGAATATTTGGAATGAAATATTTAACAAAAATTTTAAAAGTTTTTTTATTAATATTGGGTCGTTACCTATGAAATTGGTGTTTTTATTCTGTCTTAGTATTTTGTCTGTAGCTATTAAGATTCAGAGTATTCCTAAAAAAGAATTACCTCGTCTTAAAATAGACTATATTTTTTACCTCTTTTGATTTGTTTTGATAATTTGTTTTAAGTTTAATTGTGTTAAAATTTAACACGGAGACAACTCTTTTTAAGTGCCTCCCGAATACATCATTTTATTTGCATTCACTTAAAAACGATAAATCATTTTTATGAAGTGTGATATTACACATATTACTAAAGCTTGTCTAATGATACATGCCAAATATTATTATCTCTGGATTTGTCGTTGTGAAGAAAACTGATAAAATGTTAGTATGGAAAATGCAGAATTCCCCAAAATCTCCATACCAAACACCAATTTTCACCAGGTAAGGACCTAATATAAGTTTCTAAAGGGTAGGCAACGCACGAGTGAACCCTTGGTGTTAGATGCGTCTCTAAACTACTGCAACTACTTACCATTTGGTAGGCCGTATGGTTGATTGCCTGAGTGGTATAAAAGAATAGAACAGACATAATATATTTCTAGGATATAATTACTTGTCTGATTCCTTCATCACTCTTTTCAATGACAAAATGTACAGTGTTAACGCTTGACATAATAATGTAAAATCCATCACAGTATTTTAGCGCTTGACCGTACACAGATGACCTGGCTTAGGGTTGCGTTTTGCTGCAACGATCATGATAGCTTACATTTAACGTCAGTACTTATTCATTGACAAGTTCGATGACAGTGCCCAATTAGTTATAGTATCATCGAATTTCTTCAGTCTGGTATAGGACATTGCACCTAGCTGCTCATAGTAAACGATCTAAATCAATGGTATTTCCTTGTTTCTCAATATTTTAGTCAAAGTTTAAGCCTTTAGAGACACCATTTGACGACTCTCCGCGAGGAACCCTTAGGGGTATTGCCTACTAGAGAGAAATGTAGTGGCTGTAAGAGAACCCATTAAAATATTAACCCGTCCTACAGCGCATTATCCATCATCTCTCATCATCAGATATTCATCCGGTGAAAATCTTGTAGCGGATACGTCATAGCGCTACGATATCAAGTAACCGAGACATGGTTGATCAGCGAAAAGTAAGATTGTGAATAATAACATTGGAGTCAAGATAATACTGGATCTACTGTATACAGCAATAAGGCGCGTACAAGATTAGCAAGTCCTGAATCACGATGACAGAGTTTCCACGATAAATTAATGTATATACAAGTTGCGACGAACAATAATCGGACCGCCATCCCCGAGCGCACACCTGGCTGGGCCAAGGAACTTCCCTTTTCGCTGAGGTTTTGGCATGCCTTCCCACACTCTATACTTTAGAAGTCGTCAAAGGCTAATAAGTAGACAAAAAAATCTTCCTTTTCGACATCGCCCTCACCAATCTTAAGCGATAGCTGAACTTATTATTCAATCCATTGATATTAATAATTAATAAATTGCAAGTAAGTTGCTAATTGTGTTCATAAGTTTCAGCGCACATTAGTCATCTTGCTCACTCAAGATACTCTACTTTATAAACCTGTGAATCATTCAATGCATGAGCATTGAGAGAAGTTTGGTAGCAATGCAAACGCTAGTCCTTTATAGTTACAATCGGTATAAAATTTTATGTCTTTTATAGCATCTGACATAACTCTCCAAAGTTTCACAGAAATCCAATCACGAATTCAGGTAGTCAGAGAATTTCATCAAACACTGCATTTCTAACAACGATTCGTCGACAATATTCTAGAGTCCTCTTCGGCATCGCGGCTTTAATGGTATTCCCTACGCCTAATTCGCTGTCTCAATCACTATCTGGTACAGCAGGCTACATCACAGCTACTTTTGCTTTAAGCTTATTTCTGAATGCTGATTAGTTTCAACATTTTGAATTTTTGTTTGAAACTTGAATACGCGGTAGTTAGTATTATACACACCTACTGAGTCATGTTGTTATTGCAGTCGGGTCGGCATTGCCACGCAGCGGGTAAATGAACGAAACAAGAGAATCTGGTTTTGAATGAACTGAAAGACCATTATGCTGTTACAGAAGTTTAGTTCCTTCAATCCAGACCTGGGTAGGCCGCGTCGTAGCGTCGTTGCAGTATGAAACTTACATATTTATTTGTGTAAGAACGTCTATGCTTAGCAATGTTTTGGAACCATCCTTCAGAGAAACAGGTATATTATTATGTAAACAGCATTTTGCTTAAGAATTGTATTAAATTATATTTATTATCTGAACTTGTTTTTAATTCCTTTTTAGTATTGCAGTTGGGGCCAGATAAGGCTCAAAAGACACTTTTATAGGTATTGTAGGCGATTCAAGCTACTTACTATTAAAAAATTCTAATGTAGCAAAAGTAATATTTATTACTAGCTGTTGCCCGTGACTTCGTTCGCGGTTACTGGTTTTTTAACTATCCCACGGGAACCCTTTAATTTTCCGCAATAAAAAGTATCTAAGATGATGACCAGGGATATAAGGTATCACCATGCAAAATTTCATTGAAATCGGTGCAGTCATTTTGGAGACCGTACAAACAGATGAACGTACAGAGAAACAAAAAAATTTGTATTTTCGCTGTTTTTACATCCCTTGATTTGATTTTAAGCATTTTTTTCTATGTACAGATATTCGATATCTACAGTATTATATGTATAGATATAGATTTAAGATGGTTGTCAAATAATACTTTTCACCAGAACCACAATTCTGTATAGAATCTGGTTTTGATTCGTACTCTGATGATCATAAAATGTAAGCCAACAGTTTCATTTTAACACCAACGACAATATTATATGCGTACATTGTAGAAATCATGATTTTACGAGGCCACCGTATGGAAATCTATTGTAAGTTTATGCGTTGTTTTACTAGTATGCGTACGTATGAATTTTGTTCAGGAAAATATAGGGTATTATTCTTAAGGTTTACATGGGCACATCAAATATTTATGTTGGAAAATGTAAGTTGAGCGTTGCAGGTGTAAAATGGAAATGAAATTGTGAGGCTAGCTTAGCTTGCAAAGTTTGTTTCTTGAGTTATACGAGTATCGACGATGTTATCATAGTGACATCAAGCTCGGAATCTGTGAAAGATTTTCGAGTTGTACTCCAATGTAAATCAAAAATTCTGCTGTTATGAAAAATTGTTACATTCAGTACTTGCTAGATCTTTCTCCAATTAATTTTATATAAAACAATGTTTTTCTGTTTTTAATAGTAAAAAGGGGATGTAAGGGGTCTCAAATATCAACTCACGGGACTCAAGCCAACCTCACCTGCACGTGGTACACCCTGCTGAATAATAAACTAGGCTCTGGCGTTCCCCACCAACCCGCACTGGGCCAGCGTGGTGGGAGAAGGCCCAAACCCACTCAATGTTTCGACACAACAATAGACGGCCCCAAGTGCCCGGCGGTGCCGGATCCCGTGCTGACTGTGACGGACGTCGGCGAGGCGCCGGCACCAGGGGTGCGAAGAATGCGGCGCAGGACCGCGAGGTGTGGCGATCATTGAGGGAGGCCTATGTCCAGCAGTGGACGACAATTGGCTGATAGATAGATAGATAGAATAGTAAATTAGAAATTTCATTATTAAAAAGGTATTCTATAATGAATATTAAAACTACGTTAAGAAAATTAGAAAAACTCTGTGACTGATATCGCAAATAACATAACATATAATCACGTGCAAATGAAATAAAACCTATTTGCCTGGTATGTTCAGTCTAACTACGAGCTCTTAATATTGCTTATGACATTAACGTACCATAGGAGATGTAATAATTGCGACCTACAGCACTAGTTTCCCCGTTTCATTGACACGTAATGAGTCAGTTAATTGCAATTATTTTGCGACTACCCTCCTGATTAAAGGTTAATTGTTTCAGTAGGTAACTAAGCTAAGTAAGCTACTTTATCGAATAAGAAAAACGCTTAAACTTCATATACAACATTGCACCAGATTTTGACAGGAATTTTTACAGTTACACCGTCAATACCAAACTCAAAACTATTAGGTCCTTACCTATGAAATTGGTGTTTTGTATGGAGACTTTGGGGATGACTGCATTTTACATACTAACATTTTACCATTTTTCTTCACAACGATAAATCCAGAGATAATAATATTTGGCATGTATCATTAGACAAGCTTTAGCAATATGTGTGTGAATACGCATGATAAAAATTATTCATCGTTTTTATGTTAATGCAAATCAAATGATGTATTCGGGAGGCAGTTAAAAAAAATTGTCTTTGTGTCTAATTTTAACACAATTAAACTTACAAAAAAATATCAAATTAAATAATACGAGCTCAAATATATGGTCTATTTTTAGAAGAGGCAATTTTTTTTATAAGAATGTTCTGAAACTTAATAGTTACGGACAAATTGCTAAGACAGAATAAAAACACCAATTTCATAGATAAGGACCCAATATTAGTTACAATAGAATATACAAGTTCTGGTAATAAAATGAAACGGACGAATTTTTCATATCTCTTTTTCCAGTCCGTTTGACCTTATGAAGCATTAAACTTTACGACACATTTTCAATGTTACAATTTCTCTAAATCAAATCATAGGTTTTACGGAACCTATAGAATATTATTCAAGTGACCCTAATAAATAAATTTCGATAAGGCCAGACGGTTTTTAAAAAAATCGGAAATTACTTTGAAGCGTATAGACGTTATCGGGTTTTCGTGTAAAGTACTCGTATTTTGGGCGTTTGATAAACTTCCTATTTTAAAAGCTTAAATAAATTGACTTTTAATCAAAATGACTTTGAATAAAAAATAATGGGATGACAGCTAGATGTAAAAAACACAGCTGCTGATTTAATTAAAAAAAATATTAAATTTGTGGTATGATATTATGTTTTAGGTGAATTATTATATGTTAAAAGTCATAAATAGTCATTAAACTGATTCTTGTTATTTAAATTCCTGTTTTTCTGCTGCAACAATCAGGGAGTATAGTTTTCATAAATATTTTGTAACTATTGTTAAGTGTTAACTGAAGTAATTTTACAAAAATAAAATCGTTCTCCATCGACTTATTTCGTTAAAAATAAAATCTACCTGTCATTACACCGTTAATAAATACAAAGCAGTTAATTAGTAATATTGGTCATTTTAATGTTTGTTGGTTACTTATTCTAGTTAATTACTTTAATCATTGATTGATTACGCTACCAACAAATCCACAATTTAGTGCAAAACTCACTAAAGTGGGATACTTCCATACTCAAATTATATGGGCTTGAGTCAATCTCTCTTTACTCGAGATATTGTGGAAGTTAAGTTGACGGCGACCACATAGCCGCAGACAGGCACCTACTTTTAAACTGTAGGCAATTAGTACGCAATATAAAACAAACACATTGATAGGATGTTTTAGACTTCTATTTCCAATTACTAAAATCAGGTTTTCCTTTTTCCTTTTCGGGTTTCTCTGTCCCTTATAACTGAATAGTGAAATCATGATGAGGCCCATCAGGTCTTATGAGAATTGGAGGCCTCGAAGGAGTTAGTCAACCAATTACTTAAGGAAAGCGAGGACAATGAGAAGGAGAAAAGGGGAAAATTACAGTTAGTTATAGACCAGTTCGACCAATGCAGTGGTGAGGCCCTCAGACGAGTTGGAACAATGTTTACAAGAGGCAAAAAGCCAAATAAATAGTTTGGCAATGGAAATTTTTTATTCGATAACCATGCAAAACCAAAGCTTATTTGAGGAGTTAGTTATAATGATACTTATATAACAAAATTCCGCAACATGTAACTGAACTGCCGTTGCACAAGTTTAAACCGCATATTAAGAACCCTCATGGGAAAGGCATATTACAAAGTTCAGGATTAATTAGATGATAGGAATGTGTGGACATCCGTCGTTTAATGTTAATAATGTTTGGTTTAATTTGCCACTATAATGTAGTGAGACCTTAATACATTGTATCATTCACTCTTCCATGCATTGCTACTTTAATAAATTAATGTCATAAGAGACATCAATGTAAAATTATATTTACTGACATCAAATTTCTTATCGTATTATTGTAACACTGTGACAAACAAATTTATGATTGGTTATATAAAGAAGTGGCTTATGAGTTTCTTGCCGGGTTTTTCTCATGAAAAGCCTTACTCTCTGGTTTACTGGTAACTGGTTTTTATATACTGTACCTATAATTACTTTTTGTATATTAGTGAAAACTATTGTGGCATGTGTGAAATTTATGTGTACTGTTTTTGTGAACTATTATAATGCTGTTTGTTTTCCAAATAAAGAAAATAAAATAAAATACTCTCGGAATCCGGTCGCTTGAATCGATTACAACCACAGTCAAAGCGCTCTATGGGTGTACTTGCTAGGAGAGCTCGCGGCAGTGAATTAGTAAGTTTTTTTTGGCCTTTTAATTAATAAAATTTACTTTGTATCAAATGTGACAATGTATAATGTTGACGATTTTAAGTGCTAAGTGTAGCCTATAAAAAAGTATTTTTGATTTTGATTTGAAATTCTTTTAGATTTCATATATGCGTGGATAGTTTATAGGTATGTAATATGCTTTAGTATTATACTAATACTGCAATTACACAATTACACACACACGCACACAATTACACACAATTTTGTTATATAAAAATATTTCATTATAAAACATTCATAGCCTACTTACATTTCAAAGGCAGATCACATTACATTATGTGTATCTAATATACCTACAAGCCGATTCACAATAAATAAATATAATCAATGGCACAGAACTAGTTCGTGAGAAAAAGTAGTAAATGTAAACAGAGTGTTTTTAGAACACGCATCTAACGTGTCGTGCTGAGGAATACAGACGAGCATTAAAATTGAGAAGTTGTTGCACACAAATTCTGAAGCAATCTATAAAATTGCTGTTAGTAAGCTTATCTTCCCGCAAATAGTATTCAGCGTGGAATTTTTAAAAACTTAATCCAAAAAGTTAAATAACAAAATTACTCACCGTCGGAAAAACGCAGAGCGAACGCAAACAAAACACTGCTGACCCGAATCCAACAAATCTGTGATCGATTTGAACCGAACAGACGAGTAAACGTCCAAAGAATCGAAATAAAAATCGAGATGTATCGTTCCCGAGCTTGTTTATTTCGCTTGGCAGAAACATCGTGCAAAAATTGCATTGGCAAAGGACTGGCATATTAATTTGACTGGCTTCTTACTGCGCTTATTTTTTGATTGGGGAATCAATGAAGCGATCAGAAACAGATGCTGATTACCACGTATATTTTTAGAGCATAGCTAGAATTGAATACTATGTTAATAATTATAATATTAATATTATAATTTAATATGGTTATAATGATGCATTATTACTAATAAATAATCATGCCGAATATCACTCGGATATGTCTCCCTGGTATACTTCTTACATTGTATCTTTTTGTTTATGTGCAATAAAGAGTTAATTCGATCGTCGATCCCACAATGCCTAAAGACGAAAGTCTTCAATCAGTGCGTCCTACCCGTTATGACATACGGAGCCGAAACGTGGACACTGACGGTACGGCTGGTCCACAAGCTTAAAGTCGCTCAGCGAGCTATGGAAAGGGCTATGCTCGGAGTTTCTCTTAGGGATAAAATCAGAAATGAGGTGATCCGACAGAGAACCAAAGTTGTCGACATAGCCTACCGAATAAGCAAGCTGAAGTGGCAATGGGCTGGCCACATTAGCCGCAGAACCGACAACCGTTGGGGTAAACGAGTTCTGGAGTGGAGACCGCGCCTCGGCAAGCGTAGTGTAGGGCGCCCTCAGGCCAGGTGGAGTGACGATTTGCGCAAGGTGGCTGGCAGGAGCTGGATGCGAGAAGCCGAAAATAGATCGAAGTGGCGTGAATTTGGGGAGGCCTACGTCCAGCAGTGGACTGCCATAGGCTGACGACGACGACGACGAAAGAGTTAATTAATTATGTCAATTCATTATTAAATTGATAATGATAAAATCATACTAATATTATAAATGCGAAAGTAACTCTGTCTGTCTGAGTGACTCGCTTTTACGTCAAAACTACTGAACCAATTTAACCGAAATTTAGTACACGGATAGTCTAGAGCCTGAGAAAGGTTAGGCTACCTTTTATCCCGATATTCTCATAGGAACGGGTGCCATGCGGGTGAATATTAAAAATTTAAATACCGCCTCCCAGAAAAATTAAGGTCAAATTTAAGCCACTATGAATTTTGCCTATAATAATAGAGTAGGAGTGAATTTTCAATTCCACCAATTGAGGCTACTATTCCAATTTGAAAAAATCTTTCAGCGTTGAATAGCCTATTTATTGGGGAGGTTATAGGCTACATACCATCACACTATCTCAAAGTAATTATTCTAGGCGGACGAAGTCGTGAGCAAAAGCTAGTAATAAATATTAAATTAGTGAAGAAATGGAAATCCTCATTTTTCGCCAGTTCTCAGAACATGCTTTCTGGTAGCAAACAGTTAGTTCATAAGAGTGTGTAGCTATAAATACTGAAACGGAATAAATTTAAACATTTCGATAATAATTGCTATTTTAACACCATGGTCAGCTTTAACAAGTTCCTTGGACTTTCTTTGTTGGTATTTTGTAGTAACACATACCGACTAATGCGTGCAAAACGTAAGTTTAAACGTAAAACAGGCCAAATTACTTCCTTTGGACGCATGTAAATAATCTGGTTACGTTTGTTGCATTTACATGACATGCACCAATAATAGTGTTAATAACTACAAAGCAAACAGTAAAACATTGATCATATTATATTATTATGATAATATTAGGGGTTTAGGTATGAAATTGCCGTTTTGTATGGAGATTTTGGGGAAGTCTGCATTTTCCTTACTAACATTTTTTCAGATTTCTTCACAACGACAAATCCAGAGATAATAATTGTTGGCATGTATCATAAGAAAAGCTAAGATAAGATATGATATCACTCTTCATAACAATTATTTATCGTTCTTAAGTTAATGCAAATCAAACGATGTATTCGGGAGACGGGAGACATAAAGAGAGTTGTCTCTGTGTCCAATTTCAACACAATTAAACTAACAGTTAAACAAATCAAAAGAGCTTAAAAATTTGGTCTATTTTAAAGGTGGAAATTATTTTTAAAAAATACTCTGAAACTTAATATTTATAGACAAAGTACTAAGAGAGAAAAAAACGGCAATTTCATACTTTTACCCCTATTATTAAAAAATATAAAATTGAGTATGTTTATTATTAGGGCCAACCAAATATTCACCATCATTTTACATGAACGTAATATCAAATGTTTTATTCTGGTTTTTGTTTCTTCGTTTTAGTCTCTTTACACTTCTTTCACTCACCATGCCATCCTTCATTTCCCTTATTATGAGCATGTCACTCATACAATATATAATCTTCAGTAATCCTCTCGCTAGATAATCATTCCCCTACACATTCATTTCGAATGTATACGAAGAAAAGCGTCTATCCTATCGTTTTTATTTTATATTCATTCTAGTACACAATTCTCGTCAATCTTGTTGTTTTTCCTGTTTAATGTTGATCCACCATCAAAAATAGCAGAATTGTTTTTTATTATTTCATCATCATTATCATAATTAGGAGCCGAGAGATCCCCTAGTCATGGAATTTGTATCGCAAGTGTAGTTGACTATATTATTGTGTACTTATTAAAAGCACTTTTGAACCATATCTACGACAAGAAAAAGAGTGGTATTGACAATTTACTCGTTTCATACTTCATAAAAAAAATACTCTACTTTTTCCGCAATCGAACTGAAGATAAAAGCGAAAGCGATTCAAGCTGCAATGAAAAAGCTACAACAAAAATAAAAATTCATTTTCCGGGAAACCACAGAGGCATTTAATTTCAGTCCCATCTCTCATCGCGGTTTATCAGTGGAAGAAATAAATCTTTGTACATTAGGATCCAGGTGGACTGAGGACTATAAATTAGGTTCAGATATCAACTTCATTGAGAGAGTAGAGATACTCTAAGCCGAATTTATCGGTCTTCCGCTTCAAACCAATCGAAAGTATTAAAGGATTTGTCCAAGTCGTAACGATTAATGTCCAACTATTGTCTAAGCTTTATGTTGGCGACTTATATTCTTTGGTCTCGGGTTACACTATTGAACTTGTAATGTTTTAACTTGAGGAAGAAGTTGATAGACGAGGCGTTTAACTTAGTTTTTGTTCTGATAATGGTCTTGGTAAGCTTAATGGTGTTAAAACGGAAAGCAGTTTTTCTTTAATTAAAATTTGAAGAAGAAATATGAATATAAGGAAGACTTCAGAATGCTGACCATAAGTGCCAGTAGACACTTCTTTTTCAACTATCATCTACTTGGTATTTACAAAATTTTGAAATCATTTTGGTGTATATTACTTTGACGTTAAATTAAATTTTTTTTGTAAGTACGAGGCCATTTTTTAAAGATGGTTGGCAGGAAAATGTGGTTTTTATTTTAACTCTGTGTGCTTGTACTGCTGTATTCCGGCTGGACTTTACTTGACTTTACATTGAAGTTTAAAGAATGGAGCTATAGGCTCCATGCTACGTTCTATGTTCTACGACTAATAGGATAACGTCGTCGATGACTTCTGTTCTTTGTCGGATCACATCATTCCTGATACGGTCTTCCAGAGATACTCCGAGCTTCGCCCTTTCCAGGTTTACAATTATTTTTTAGCTGTTATATCATTGTCGGTCTTGAAACGATCGCTAATTCAATAAGACTTATAACAATTCTTAATTTAAGAATTACTCTTTTTAATTGGGTAGCTTTGCAGAATTGATTAGAAATTTTCCAAATAATTACAAAATTGGGAAATTTATTCCACCCTTGCGCCCCATATTTCAGGGGAACTCTCCGGTTAATTAAGAACGATTTAAATGAGGGCCGTTTTAAAACATCCTGTGGAGGTGGGTTAATCGTGGTGTTTATATCGTAATACTGAATTCCCAGGTGATGGGTTTAAAAGGACGCTTTACACTTTTATTCTCCTAGACAGGGTATATTAGTCTTCAAGTCTCTATCAAAATGATTGAAAATTGCTTGGCTAGAAATATGATGATGGATTGCCCACCTAATGTTAATTCCTTAGCAAAATTTATTGAATTGAACAATAATGCATGATGAGATTAGCAGAACTTGTCACAAGTGAATAAGGCTTTATTGTCATTATGATAGTAAACATCTTAGTGGGAAGGACGCCATAGATTGCCTGCACGTTAAAATCGTATGGGATTGCGTAAGTCATTAGTAAAGCTGACTTAGATTTATTGGGGTCATAATTGGAAGTAAAACTTAATTTTCTTTTGAAGAAAAAAGGTGGTTTTCTTTTATCGCATACAATTTTTCATGGACTATGAACAGAATTTTATATTACGGATAATTTACAAACTTTAGAGTATAGATGTATGGGGATAGCGATCTATACTACTTAATTTATCTATGACTTTAGGGATGTATGTAGTCCGTACCAATTCGAATTGTAACTTGCATTTCGATTTGGTATTGTGTGACGATATAAATAATATGTATGATATGTACAAATCAAACAGCAAATATTTTTCCATGCGTGGGCGTATTTGCTTTGCTCTAAGTAGGAAATAAAATAATGGTTGTAACCTTAACTCAAAAAATAGTTAAAATGATTCGACGATATAAAATGCGATTTTTACCGATTGACTCGGCGAGTATAAGAAAAATGTATAAAATAATTTTTTTTGGTTGACCAAACATAGTTTCGTTTATTTCCATTACATCAATTTAGTCACACGTTAAAGTACACGGTGTGCTTGTTTCAAAGGCTTATCACTACACTGATTAGGCAATAAAGGATAAATTTTAATTGAAACGGGATATTCATCTTACAAACTTAACTAAACATCTTACATGTTCACACTAAGTAAGAGCTTGCAGTTTAGAAGTTATTAAAGCACAAAGTTGCTAAACAATTTCATCATATTGTTCACGTCATAACTCTGTTAAAGTTTAAAAATATTGCTAGCTATTAACAGCTAAGTAACGCGAGAGAATAACCGTAATGAACTATAAACTTGGGCTTTTAAATTACAAGTCAAGACTTAACAGTGTTGAAAACAAATAATCATATTTTACAGTGGGTACTTTATTATAACTCACCTTTGAAAAAGCAGTCGAAATAGCTATGAGAATTTACAAAAAGGTGGGCAAAATATGTATTATCTGACTAACACAATTTTGAAAATGTGAAGAAATAAAATAAACGTAAAGTTAATTCGTTATCTGCATTTTTAACCGACTTCAAAAAGGAAGAGGTTCTATTTTCGTCTGTTTTTAAGCTTTAATTTTGATTGTGCTGGATTTTCAAATAATCAACTAACAACAACAAATAAACAATGTAATCGGAATATTTTCACTGCAAAGTTCAGTTCTGTATTTTGTATTATAATCAGCTTATACAGGTCCCCCTACTGGGCCCATGGAGGTAACCCGAGTAAAAACAAATAAAATGAAAAAGTTGATTAAGCTATCGCCCCGAGTTACTGTACTGAATTGTTTTCTGAGAGAACTTAAGCTTGACTTTCTGGAATTTTAGAGTACCTATGCCAATGGCCAGGTGGTAAAAAAGTACAAATTTTACTTAAAAAATGTTATATCATTATATCACCTAACTACTGTTAAATGCATAATTAAAAAAAAATACAGAAGCAGTTACTTAAACAAGGAAGATCAATGGACTGTTGGAAAAATACGCATCGAAGAATCTTGGCAGCGCACGTGACTCGACTAACTATTGGGTCCTCACAAACTTTTTCAATATATTCATTAGTGTTCTTTTATCTGTTTTTATTACTTTTATTACTTTTATTTGTTTTCCAAAAATATATTTTTATTGAAGGCCTGGTTGAAGACAAATAAGTATTTTTTATACTTTGGTTTGTTGTTTGGTCAAGAGACCAAAACAATACCAAGTAAAGATACTTGGTCAAATAAAAGTGGTTTTTCTTAACTCTTCAGATACAGGACTTCAGTTACAAATTATTTCGTGGCATCTCGAGATGCTGATGATGATTCCGAATTCAATAATGCGCACCAAATTCAAATAATGTTATTTACGTTCTAGGAGAAAACGTAATGAGAATCCAATAAGATTTCTACCCCACAAATATAAAATTCTATACATTACTTCGTCTAAGTTCTCCAAAACAAGTCACAGCCAGACTGTATGAAAACAACTAACTCATAAAAATGCTTAACGAATAGGTATTACTAGTAGTTCTTACTCTAAGTTTCGATTAGTAGTACTCTAAGGTTATTGTAATAAGTATCATAATCCAGTACTTTTCATTAAACCGAGAGTATTAACATTTTGAATGGCTGTAACGAGAAGAGGTATTTTGTAACGTGACAGGCGTTAATGAAATATTCGACGACATCGCTACGCATCAATATTTCATTCCGAAGGAAGCCTGATCATAGAATTAGGTTTGTATAGATACGTTTTCCTTTATATCTCACGTACAGATAGAAAATCAGACTATTACAAACAGCAAAAAAAATGCTTACTTTTTGCAGTTTTTTCTAGTGTGATGAGGTTGATAAAAGCCCCTAAAAAAAGAATAAAAAAGATTAATGACGAATATTGACACTTCTGTGTTGTAGTAGCGTAGCGTTACCACACTTATACAATCTGTACATATTTATTAAACCTAAAAACATAGTTTATAATGAATGAAGTACCGGAAACTATGCATTTTAATTATATTCTTGAAATAAAAATACCTTGGGGATAGTTTTTTTTATAGCTTATTTACTTAGCTTGGTTACTTTAGTTACTTACTTAGTTACTTAGCTTATTTACAATTTAATTTTAATCTAATGACATGTCTGTCGCTTCTTAGCTCTGATCGTTGCGACATTTTTTTCCATCGCGTCTGACACTAACGGCCTTAATTCCTTTCGCACGATGTAAATTCTAAAGGGTAGCATTTATCATATAACCCTTCCAGTAATTAACCTAATTTACATTAAAATACATAAATAACCCCGTAACGGTGGAGGTAATAAAAAAACAGGCGTTATCTAACTCCTATCGTGACTTTAAAATTTTTGGCAAATTTATCATTTTTATTGAAGGCTAACAAGGATTTTTATGGAGACATTTAATTTTTCTTCAGGAGGACGACGAAACTTTCCTGGCTTTTTTGCAAGAAGACCGTAAAAGGGGCGTAAAATCTTCGCGGCAAACAATTTTGTGACCTAAGTTGCTTAAGACCAAAAGATATAGAGGTAGGTTGCGACCGATCTAAAAAATAAAAAAAAAATAAGATCTATGATACGAAATATTTGTTTAACCTAAAAATGTATGTATACACAAAATGTCCGATTTGGAAATTCACTTACAGGTTTAAAAATCAAAAATGGGAAACTGTTATGAAGCTTATAAAAGCCAGTCTGATTCTAGGCAGTTCGTTTAAAATGTAAACTAGCTAGTTCTTTTTTAGTATTGTGACATACTTTTAGCTGACTTGTTTCTGGATGGATTATTTTTCTCTGCCTGGCTATGAAATTATTTCAAAAACGTTCAAAAATTAAGCTAATCACTTGTTTTTCTTCACCTCATATAATTATGTTGTACAAATTGTATATAATAAATGAATCCTATATAAATATTGTATGCCATGTTTAAATGAAGAGGTAAATAGGAAATGTATTGAAAATTAACTACTATTCTTAAAAAAAAAATTGTATTAGTTGAGTATCTTTAATGAATCAGCACATATTTACAAGCTTAAATATTATTATTTACTGAGAGTGTGGGCCTTAAAATCAGCACAAAGACCGAGTATACGAGTATGTACTGCAGTTTTGGCGGTCTCTCCAATCCCTGTCCGGTTACTCTCGACGAAGCACGTTTGCCAGTCTGCAATGAGTTCCGATATCTGGGTTCAATCCTGCAGGAAAACGGGGAAATAGATCGAGACGTCAAGCAAAGAATTAGCTCAGGATAGATGAAATGGCGACAGGTGACGGGAACTACATGCGACTCACGCATTTTCTCTAGATTGAAAGGGAAAATATATAAAACAATCATAAGACCTGTTGTTATGTATGGATCGGAATGTTGGGCTATGAAAAAGATGGATGAAAATAGATTGCATGGCCGAAATGCTATACGCATTTCGCTCCACACATTAATGGATGGCCATTAAGACGGATGTGTGGAGTGACGAAGACTGATAGAGTGAAGAATGAGTATATCAGGGGATGCCTGAAAGTTGCTCCTGTGATAGAGAAGTTGAGAATATATTTTGAGAAGAGAGAATGAGCATGTAACGAGAAGAGTTATGAATATGAGAGTAGATGGTAATGCAGGTAGAGGAAGACCAAAGAAGAGATGGATGGATTGTGTGAACGAGGACATGGCTAGAATGGGAGTGAATGTTGATATGGCGTGTGATAGGGGAGAGTGGAGGAGAAAGACTCGTTGCGCCGACCCCAAATGAAATTGGGAAAAGGGCAGGCTAATGATGATGACTAGCTATTGCCCACGACTTTGTCTGCGATTACTATGATTTTTTAACTATCGCACGGGAACCCTTTAATTTTCTCTCAAAATTGACAAAGTTTCATAAAAACTTTCATCTCCTATTTTATCGCCTTGGGGAAGAATTAATCAAAATCCTTTCTTAGCGGATGCCTGCGTCAAAAAATCTACCTGCATGCCGAATTTCAGCCCGATCCGTCGAGTGGTTTGGCCTGTGCGATGATAGATCACTATGTCAGTCAGTCACCTTTAAGTTTTTTAAATATATAGATTATGAAACTCTTTAAATACTCCAGCGAAGATGTCTTAAACCGTCCCATGTGCACTAAATCACCGACAGAAGGGTAGAAAATAAAAAACACATTTTTATAACTGGCCGTCCTCGACCGACGGGTGTAACAGGTTTACCGTGTATGGCTTCGTCGCGTGCGACCCTGGATCTATGTATGTTAATTTTAACAGCATTGAACCTTTATAAGTTTAAACTTGGTGTGAAATAATAGGATATTGTCAGGTGCTTTATGTAAATATGATTGTTGTGCATAATGCAGAATATTCCATATTGGATAGCAACATATATTGTAAGAAAATATCTGAAAATTTACTTTCATCGAATAGGCCATCGTCCGTGGCTTTCGCCATATATTTTGCTCATTGTATTAAGTATTTAATAGTTAGGTATTCAAAATGCTACAGGGATAGGGATACAGTCATACCACTGGCTCTTGCTGTAGTATTTTCAATACTTGCTGTAGTAGTTTTAATAATAATATTTTTTGTTTTATTAATTATACTTTTTATTGATTATATATATATATATATATCAGTTATTATTAATTATAGTATTTAAATGTTATGGCCCTTAGGCTCTAGTTATATGCGTTCGCGTGACCTAGCGGCCTAGCTAAATAGCGGCTACGCTTTCAAATAAATCGTTGCATATACTTGCTTTGAAGAGCTCGGTGGCGTAGATCGAAAACTACTTTCGCCATGGTCAGGCCGTGGATGGGTGACCAAAACATTGTGAGCTTGAGCTCCTCTGCGTTTTCGGAAGCCACGTTAAGCCATTGGTCCCAGTTGCTATTGCGACCGTTTCTACCCACCTACCCGCATAGGGCCAGCGTGGTAGTGTTACGGCCCATACTCCTCATGTGTTTCTCCATGAGGAAGGCCTATGCCCATTTGTGGGACGTATATAGGCTGAGGACGATTAGGAAAATCCTGAAATTTTCATCTTAGACTTTTTATTTCATTTCTATCAGTTTAATGTTATTTCAAAAATATATAATATACACGTACACGTACACATAATACAGTTGCTTATAATTTTCCGGTTATAAATAAATAATTGGCCATTTACTATATATTTTAGAGAGTAAATGAGTTAGTTTCTGTCTTGCCCCGTTGATTACAATCCTGGTTCAAATACCTAGTGTAAAGTTAATATTGATAGATGATATTCAAACTTCCAATGTAGGAAAACATAGCTCTTATAGAACAATGAACTGCTCAAACAGATCTATTGTAGACCTTACACACAATAGACCGGAGCAGGCCCTAATCCTGCAAAACCAAACCCGATCCCAGGGTTCAGAATCTATTCAGTCAGCTTAAAATGTGGTTACACAAATTACTCCAATATACCCCGGGTCCTAACCCAGCAAAAACAATTTGCAGATTTAGACTTAAACTTACGTTTATTATACCTGAATTAATTGCTGCAATAGTCAGATTTGTGTAATGGGCCATTGTGGTTGGAACACCTCCTCCAATTAAACGAATAGTAATTCACTTGTTTCGAATCAATTTACTGGTAGCGGTGGCATTTACAGTTTCATTATTGTAATTTCAATTTATTTGGGGTTTATAATTGAATATTAAAAAAATAAGAATTATCATAATTTTGGGTAGTTGACATAAGAACTCAAAGCTTCAGACAGAAAAGGAAAAAGTGATGATCAGAAATAAAACAAGGAAGTTGAAGAAGCAATACATATTGGTGATGAATCTCAAGAATACAAAGAGCAAGCTATACAGCACGACACATTTTTGAATCAATTTAAACTATTGTACGACACAATGGTGTTTATGAAGATTCGTATGTTGTTGCCATCTCTCTGGTTTAGAGTGGCTTCGAAAATTCTGTACACATTACTCATAAAGTCTAAGCAAGAATAATACCTTCTTGGATGGATGCTTGGCCAGTCTTCTCACAGAAAAAATAAGTGGCTTATTAATTATAGAATTGGAACGTAAAAGACACACAAAGTTACGCTTACCCTAAGTTAAACTGTTTTATTCGATATGCAAATAAAAAGTATAAATTAGCCAATAAGTTGGCCCTGAATACTTCATAATGTACTTTTACTAGACTCTTCATTGACTAACGTAGGTCAATATTTAGTCCTAGGTCAACCAAGAAACTCATTAGGAGCCGCTCTTATTGACTTTCGATTGAGTAGAGTCAATTAAAATACCTAAAAAAATTATTTGCTTAGTAACTTCGAGATAATACATAAATAGATAACTATAGAATGCCTTACTATTAGTAATTACGATAGCTTCTCTTAATAAATGGAGTCTCTGTATAAAAATGAAAACTAACCAGTAAAATGACTCACCACAAATTTTTCTTTGGCAAAGCTATGGTTATAAAGCCCATCAACTATCGTATCTTCTATCAACGAGGCCGACATTAATGCTAGCCGTTAACCCACAATTAGTGACAGCAATAACATCTTTACATCGGGGTAGAGGTCACTAAGCCGGTCATTTTAATTTGGCTTTTATCCTCCACGAAATTCAATAGGCGACGTTAAGTGATGGAACTTTCATTTCAGTTCGTATTATGACCCCGCCCGAACGTGCCGTCTAAGAAAGGTGTGTTCGTGACGAAAGGAAGGACAGTAAAATTATATAGTCGTCACAAAAGCTTCTACATAAAAATAAGCAGTTTGGGGTTAACGGAATAATGACTCAATTTGTAAAAGATTTTCTTAGTCATGATACCTTGAACATTTTTCAATACCCTTTCAATCTCGCAAATTGTGCAAATTTAACCACACCTTTTATTTTTGCTTTTGTATCGAATTGTTTGAAATTAGCTGAAATTTAAACTCAACGTTTTACCAGAAATAATTCATTGTAAATACCAAACGTTTTATCTCCTTCAAGTTGGTTTTATTTAGCTTGGATATAAATTTTCACTTAGAAACTTTGTGTAGCAGTTGAGAACTGTATAAATTAAGTGTTGTGAGATTATTATAGGCGTGATGAAGTTAAACTAAATAGTCATAATAAATGTTTCACATTTCAATGTGTAACATCATTTTGATCTCATTACGTATCTGAGGATAATCATTGGCTACCAAAATATAGATCACCACCAAATTCATTAACAGATGATACATTGCTTTGGTGGGATATATACTTCAGCCTACCACTTTAGGAATATAGTAGTGATGGTGTAGATGTTATATAGTGGACCTGGCCATTTTTTGTATAGACAATACTTACTCGCTAACTTAAGTACTTGATATAGTTAAAAAGAGTTGAGGAAAAAGTAAAGTTAAATATAGAATAAATTATTCATTCATTCATTATTTATGTAAACGATCTTATTTAAGAGTGGATGGAAATTATGCATGCAAGTGGTGTGTGCAACTTTTTTATATTACAAATGACGTAAGCATTGAGGAAAGGTCTTAGTACCGCTTTGCACTTATAATAGGAACATAAAGATTAAGATAAGGTATCGTTTCAGTGTTGTAAAATTTCTAAAAAAAGATACAGCTACATATGTGATTAACGGCTATAACTGAGCAATCTGAATTTAATTGTGCACTAACTACAAGAATAAGTGAACTCAAAACCAATACAATGTAACTGAATTCGAAATACCTATTCAATAAAAAGAATTAGGTTAGGTACTCTATCCCTTAATCATCACATATTCCTTGGGGAGGCCTGTGCCCAGCAGTACTCGTCTCCCAACTGGTCTGATGATGATGATTCCCAATATTATAAATAAATTGCCTAATGACATCAACCCTTATACATAATACTATATCTATTTCTACGGAAAAAGGGTTATTTAAAACAAAAATTTACAGGAGCGAATCTATGTGAAATGCTTATCTATTATAACGATTGCCCATAACAGTATAGTATTTCCAATATACCTATATATTTTTTTAAATGAAACAATAATGTTGTTGCAAGATCTGAAACAATTGCTAGCCAACTGTACGGTTATGTAATAAAGGTTATTTTCCAATTAAATGAAGCTTACTAATAATATGTACAATTGTACACCTCAGTGAGCATTTGTTACAATTACTGTACAAGGTGTGGTATTAAGCTGGCTATTGTTTTCAAACGACCATGAAATATATATTTTAATATATGAGATGAGCAACACGGATTGTTTTATTTGATCTCATAAATTGGTTGTAAAGTGATGTATATACTTATACAGTGATGTAGATGTGATTTGCGATTTATTGAATTTTTGTTATTATTTTAAGCTATTGGGTAGGTAAATATGTGCATAGGAAAAATGTATAGTCTGTCTGTGAATGCTATTTATTGATACGAGAAGCAAGGGTGAGTGGTGACTGATAATGATGAGTGACAAAAGAGCATGGTAGGAGAAGGCGCAAGAAGTTTCTTCTTCCTTTTCCACTTATCTCACATTCACTCCTCCTCTTTATCATTCTCTACACAGTCTACTTAACATAAAATACCACTAGCATCATTTATATAACCCAGCTTTTCTTGTCAGTCCGTTATGTCCTTACATAAAGAAAAATACATAAAATTCTAATGCGTTTACTTACTTACTCCTTTAGAATTTATAACTTAGGTGCTATTGGTATTTAAACTAGAATACGAATTAGAATAGAATACGAATTTCATCGAGTAATCCACTAAGATATGGGTCCACCTTTAAATGACCCGATATATTGGGTTTTTTTTCTCTCTTAGTATTTTGTCTGTAACTATTAAGATTCAGAGTATTCCTAAAAAATAATTACCTCGTCTAAAAATAGACCATATTTTTGAGCTCCTTTGATTTGTTTTGATAATTTGTTGTAAGTTTAATTGTGTTAAAATTGGACACGGAGACAACTCTTTTTAAGTGCCTCCCGAATACATCATTTTATTTGCATTCACTTATAAACGATTAATAATTTTTATGAAGTGTGATATTACACATATTACTAAAGCTGTCTAATGATAGATGCCAAATATTATTATCTTTGAATTTGTCGTTGTGAATAAAACTGAAAAAAATTTAGTGTGGAAAATGCAGAATTCCCCAAAATCTCCATACAAAACACCAATTTCATAGGTAAGGACCTAATATTATATACAGTTATTACAGTCCAGAGAGTTATTGACTATCGTTAATGGTTTTATTACTTGGGTGCGATCGGGTATAAACCAACAATAAAAATTATTAATAGAAAATTCATAGGCCTATAAGAGCTTCATCTTGTTGTTCGATAAGACAGAAGTAAATAAAACAACTCAAAGCAACCGAAGTAACCATAGACCAACTTCTAACACTATAGGTGTTTCAAACTTATAACGATTGCCGAGACTTCAGCTCAAGGCTGTATTATGAGCATAATTTAAAAAGTTCTTGCGTGAAATAAAATGCATCAAACTGCGGTTTGTCGTCCGTCGTTGAAGTCCACACGAGTGATTTCGGTGCTTGCAGTGTTTTAGCCTTATGGATAAGACAGCAATGAAATTACCAAGTGCTGTGAATAGACATGTTGTGTTGAAAATTTTTAAGCATTCGCTTAGAGGATTGTACCAGATCCATCTCTTGACTAGTATTCTCGCTTGTGTTTTTTGTCTGTATACCTACTAAAAACATCTGTAAGAAATGCCCTTAAACGATAATTGACAATGATTGTAAGTTACTAATTACTAGTTCTAGTAGTTACTAATTAAAATAGTCGTCGAATGAAAACGGACAGAAATATCTAAATAAACAGTTTGAATTACATTTGAGAAATTTTCGAATCGTGAGTTTTTGGTCCGTAGTAACCTCAATAGTTAATATTTACCAATAGCGTCAATGGAAACGTTAAAATGTATGACGTCAGCTTGACAAATTGTTTGCGGTGAAAATGCGAAACAATATACATTAGCTGTGCTGGCGGCCGCCATTTTACTAATCCCAGCAACGTGTTTTTTTTTACATATGACAGGTAAGCTCTTGGCCTTCATCTCACCTGATGGTAAGTGACGATAAGGCCGACGGTGGAAGCGAGCTTCACCTGTAATCCTCAACAATTAAGGATGGTGTTGTGGTTAAATTGTCTATGATTATTTGAAATTCGACTGTTGAACAAGCTGTCATATCACGACATCATACGTTTTCGCTATTGGTCAATATTTTAACCTACTGGTAAACCTTTATCTGTGAATAACGCACAATATACGCACGTCTTATAATTAATCACGAATTAAGTAAATATATTTTTGTATCAATATCCAGCTTAATAACTACACCATTGTCATTAATTTTAATAACAGTTATTAGTGAATAATTTTGAAGGAAACCATTTTTCTTTATCTTATGGCTTTACAGGGCTTTTGAGGTGAATAAAACTGACAATTTTATGTTGGTAGGTTCCTAGAAGCAAGTAATAATAGTTGTTATAAATTTCAATGATCTTATGAATCTCTATAATATATTGCCGCCCAAAATGTTATAATTAAATAATTATGGTTCGATTAAGACGATGTCTTTTGCCTATAACTTATATAATCTGTGACGACCCTCTCTTGGCTAGCGCGCGAATGCGAGAAGATTTGTATAAGTTAAACTATGATAATAGTAAATAATTGGTTTTTCACTATAATTTTAATATTAGGTCCTTACCTATGAAATTGGTGTTTTGTATGGAGATTTTGGGGAATTCCGCATTTTCCATACTAACATTTTTTTTAGTTTTCTTCACAACGACAAATCCAAAGATAATAATACTTGGCATCTATCATTAGACAAGCTTAAGTAATATGTGTCACACTTCATAAAAATTATTTATCGTTTTTAAGTGAATGCAAATAAAATGATGTATTCGGGAGGCACTTAAAAAGAGTTGTCTCCGTGTCCAATTTTAACACAATTAAACTTACAATAAATTATCAAAACAAATCAAAAGGGCTCAAAAATATAGTCTACTTTTAGACGAGGTAATTATTTTTAGGAATACTCTGAATCTTAATAGTTACAGACAAAATACTAAGAGAAAAAAAAAACACCAATTTCATAGGTAAGGACACAATATTGTGATTTGTTTTTGTGTGTACAATGAGTAAAAAGTTAAATATCAATATATAATTATTTAAGAGTCCTAATCGTAGAGATCGATTTACGTAGGACCAACGGAATAATGGCAAAATGTGGATGTACAATTAACCTCGGCTTAACCGTACTGGGATATAAGCATAATGATGATAATGTCACGCATTGGAGTAGTTTAATATAGAAATATATAGGAGGAGCTCAGTGGCGTAGTGGTTAGTACGCTTTGGCTTTCGATTGAAAACAAAGCTACCTTCGCCATGGTCAGGCCGTGGATGGGTGACCAAAAATTTGTGATCTCGAGCTCCTCCGTACTTCGGAAGGCACGTTAAGCCGTTGGTTCCGGTCGCTATTGCGATTGTTTCTACCCACCAACCCGCATTGGGCCAGAGCGTGGTGGTGTTACGGCCCTCATGTGTTCCTTCATGAGGAAGGCCTGTGCCCAGCAGTGGGACGTATATAGGCTGAGTACAGGAGGACAATATAGAAATCATAAAAATGTTTTAAACAAGATTTTTTCAATCTCAATTTAACGCGATCAAGTTAATTAAATTCTTTTGAAGCTCACGAAATCAAGGAAAACTTTTATACTTTAAAAGAGGTACTAACCAATTTATTAATGGGATATTTATAAAGGGTTCCTTTTCGTCCAAAAATAGCTTCTGAAATATGAATTTGTGGGTACTGTAATATCAAAATTAGTAAAGATTCTGTTATTCTAAGCTCGTATTTCAACCCGTTAGTTCTAATTACCTCACTCTAATTAATATAATAGTCTAACTTAAGTATACAAAGTTCTATTTAAAAGGTACAATGCAGTCGGTATATTAATTATAGCGAATGTAGTCAGTGTTTCCTTTAATTAAAAGCTAGATAAGGTACTCTAGATTTTAAAGTTTTTTTAATGGAATAACAAGTACCGTGTATTTCCCTGAGGGTATTCTTTGAAATTATTTAGGTTTAACTGTAGTACTGATAGTACGAGATAAAGATAAAGATATTTATAATGGATGTGTTGGACTATGTTAGTTAAAGAAATATGTCTGCTACTGTTTTTATTTCTAGACGAGGAAAAAATCCATTGTGCAAGTAATCTTGAGATTAGATCTATAAGATTGTGTTTATAGGATAAAGATTTAATATATCAATTAAAACTTTTGGAAAGTTAATTTTGTTTTTTAAATACGCCAAAGCAAACTTCATAATTTAATAGTGTCTACTATTTATTTGTCTATTTGAACTTAATATCAAACTTCTTACAGCCTTCAACATTTTCAAATTTTCCTATAATTAGACATCATTGAGTTGACACAACAGCTTTTTTTTCAGCAATTCCTTTTTGTTACTCCTAGAAATACCATCTTCCTTTAAATTCCATCCTTAGACCATAAAAAGGTTACATTCCATCACACAATTTTCAATAATAAAAATTCTTTACAGTCAAATTGTTGTAAAATAATACAATATCGCTTTTATAAGACCGAGAAAAAGGTAAAAAATTACCCTTTCTTTTATATTATGTACCTTGCATTTGACTGTCAAAGAAGCAGGAACTTGATCTATATGCGCTGACGTTTCTTTGTATTAAACATGTGAATGTTATACCTTTACCTTCAAAGATATGGAAATATATTGTAATAATTCGAAACAAAAGAAAACGTAGATGTTCAAATAGATTCTTGCAAATAACTTCACAAAATCGTCATATTTTTCCCTGCCACTTGAAACATGCTTAATTCTACAAAAAAATAGATTTTTGTAACTAAACTCCTTAAACTGTATCTTATATTTAACCACTAGTAAGAGAAAATATATCGATTCTACAATGCCAGTTACGTTCGTGTTGGGAACGAAGCTTCGTCTATTAATTGAATGACTCGGAATCCTTTATTTTGTCGAGTATTGTCATTTTCCCTTGCTAACCCTTAATTATGTTTGCAATGAAAGCAAAAACTGTACAGAAAAGCGTTTCCTGTAAAATTTTAGCAGCTTAATTTTTGAAATCCCCAATTCTGCGTTAATGTTCGATTTCATTTCTAGAACTTCGAAAGGGTAAGCTAAAGTAGCAGTGCAACGTATTATAAATTATTTTGGTTCTGGCAGGGGACACAAGATTTATTGCCGGGTCCTGATGTCCTGAACTCGTCCTGATTTGATAGAAATATATTAGAGGATTTTCTTCCAGTTTTTGAGGCCAATTGATAAGCTATCAAAGGGTGCAATCAGACTACGTTTCAAAATTTAAATAAAAATTGACCTTTTTCCAAGTTGAAAAAATAGAACGAATATGTCAGCCTTTTCTGCCATGAAACGTTTCACTGTCTTCTTTTAAAAGTAACAGTTACTTACAAATAAACAATAAGCTAAAAGTTATCTTTGGAATAGGCACTACAACAATTTTCAGAAGTACAGGTATAGCAGGCACTGCGTGAGATTGTTGGTGATTAGGCCGTTGGCAATTTTTATAGTCAATACTATACTTCTAGAATCAACTTAAATTTTTTAAGGTTTTTTAAAGTTATTTAGAATTATTAATTCAGAAATCTCCCCTTATTTCAAAAATACAAATTATTTCTGTCAAGTTTAAATACAGCGTATTTTTAAGATTATGAAAATTATATTGAAGTTTTTATTTTACTACGAGTATTATTTGACTGATTTAGATAGGTAAATACCAGCGTAACGGATAATGTATGTCACCCATATGTTCTGTGATAATCAATATGAATTAAAAATCCTGACTGAGTCTTCGCCAATTTACTGACAGCTTTAGTTATATATCTTTGTAGTAATAGACCTTCTATCTTAGAGACAAGATCTCAATAATGTATGATTGCAATCAGTACTTGTAAATTTGCATTAGAATCTCCAATGAAGACTTTCTTGACAAAGACAATGTAAAGGCACAGAATAACTAATAGTGAGTACCAACTTTGCAAAGTGGACGTCTCAATGTTAACATGAAAGAGATTATTTTATCAAAATAGATCCTCTGAAAGTTAAAGTATTCGGATATAAAAATCATTGACCTCTTTCAATTGTAAATTAAATAAAAATGAACCTTCCGAAATGGAGATAGAATAAATGCAAAAAACATAATCAAACTCGTAGATAAACAATCTGAAAGTTAATACGTTTCTCTCCTTTGCATTTATAAAAGTATATAATTGAATAAGAGATCACACAAGAGAAAGAGACTAGGAAAAGTCACGCTGCTGGATGGATCGAGCAGAACAGATCAGTGTGGAAATTCTTCGGGAAAACCAACACGTGAATCTTACATATGGGCCGATGATGATGACTATAGATGCAATATACTTGAGACATAAAATATTTACGAGTGAAATTCATAAAAGGTGATGCAAGGTGTATTTTTTTTATTTTGTGTGCCCTGGAGACTTGCTTCGGATGTGCTGTAGATGTGTAGGCGGGCTCCATGGTGTTCGCATTGCTCGTGCATCTTCATAGCAATATTTTACTAGCATAGAACCGCTACAAATCTTAGTATCGGGTGAAAACCAAAGCAGTCACATCTCAAGCGAAAAGCATAAAAAAATCGCTATTTTCCACAAGGTTTATATCGTACCATTTAACATCATTCAACATAATAACTGCTTATATAAATTAATCTATAAAACTATCTCGATGAGCGAGTTAGTTTAATTAGTCATTCACAAATTATCGACTATAAACCCGAACCCAATTGTGGATTAATTTTGGAAATCAGGTCATAAAGTTATAAGGCTCTTGCATGGATGAAAAAAAGAATGTGAGCTTGCATTTTCGATAACTGAGCGATAATTAATGCCATCCGATTTCAGCACATGATTTTGTCGAATGAATATTTAATGAATTATTTATTATGTATATGAATGAAAGAACTTGAACCGCGAGAAGAAAGGACGTGGAAGCTAAGCCGATGAGTGACTGAAGAGAATGCAAATAGAACACATTTTGTGCTGATCTCACATAAAGATGAAACAAGCATGATAAAAAGTATTTAACTCTAAATGAAGTTTAGTTCCCAAATTTATAGTTCTTGAGAGGGAGACTGAATAAACACTATATAAGAAGACTGCGATTAAAATATAGGTAGAGGCAACCTACATGTGAATCTCTAACTGATTATTGAAGATCTTCATTAAAAAAGAGATTATAACAAATATTACGAGTTATGGACAATGGTACTATGTAAGTGCTCTGGTATTCGACATATCTTAATGGTACGGTTAGCAGTAATAAAGTTAGTAGTACTAGTGGGTCGTGCGCTTGATTGCTTTCTAAGTGATATAAGTAAAATTTACATATCAAAGGCATTCACACTTTTGGCAGAAGGTGTTATATAGAAACAGTCTGCCCTATATTTATGTATATTTACTAGAAATACAGCAAAGTTAATCGTAAAAAGCATTTTTTATTTTACAGCCACGACACAGTATTTCTATCAAATATTTTTTCAGCATGTAGGCTATCTTCGAAGCTGAGAGACCTTCTCTAAGGGTTGTGGATTCAGAATTATATTTAAATAATATGAAATGATTATAATACTATCGTGGATATGGATGAACATAGAGTGGGAGGAAGGCAAAAGAAGCGATGAATTGAATGCGTGAAGAATGACATTAGAATATAAGAAGAGGATGCTGAGTTGACGAGTAGCAGATTAGAATGGAAGAATATTGACATGTTGTGCTGTAGAGAAAAAAGCCAGACAAATTCTCTTTTTCTTGTCTTTTTTCATGGATTTATTCATGGATTAATCCATGGAAAATTTAAAAAATATATCATTATTTATGTTACTCCTATGTAATTCGGCAAAACTTACAACAATTGTTCGGAGTATAACTTTATTTCTTATAACTATAGTTCAGTTTCTACTACCGCTTAATGGAAATGTACAGTGAAGCTAAAATTAATTTGCATAAATCCTCTAAAACATATTTGATCATGCAAATTTAAATTGCATTGTACGGACTAAAGTAATTCTAGATGTAGTCGGAAACTATTTTACTTTCTGAAGTAGTTGTAGTAGTAAGTAACAAGAAGCCTAAGAAGGTATTAGACCTCTAGTAATACTTCGTCAAAAACTACATAGAATTCAATACAAACAATAATTGAGATAAAAGTTGTTTTAGGTTTAGGTTTAAAGATTCCTTAATTCTCAAAAAAGATAAATAAATATTATTTACTTGATATTAAAATAATACAAATGTTGTACAATAATAAATATCGTTCGCGCCAATAATATTGGACATTGTTTAAACTTACTCACTTTGTTAACTTATACACTCTGACATACAAAGGTACTCAGCAATATTTGTTTTAAATAACATATCACAATCAATATTTTTTAATGATGACGGTAACTTGTTAAATATTTGAGCTCAAAAGTCAACATTCGTTTCCATTATTACTTCGTGTTGTAGGTAAAACCAGAAAACTACCGCGCAGAGTTGTGCGTCGTGTTATTGCTATTGAGGTGTGGATGGTTTCATTCAATATTTTACGCAGGAGCAAGCAAGTGTGGTAATAAATAATTGTTTTAAATTCATAAGACATGTTTCAGTATAGATCTTAGAAAGAGTAATTTTATTATTTTATTTTGTGCTATTTGTTGTTCTGATAATTTACTTCGTGAAGCATTGCCCCATATTTTGTTTTGTCTACAGGTATCAGTTTGTTACAATTACTCATTAATTGCAATTTACCATGCCCATAGAAATATTTCTTCAGTTTGAACGTATGGATCTGAATGTTGGGCAACGAAAGCGATGGATGAAAGAAAGCTGCACTCAGCAGAGATGCGAATGTTGCGATGGATGTGTGGAATTACAAGAATGGACAAGATCAGGAATGAATATATTAGAGGAAGTTTGAAAGTAGCGCCAGTGACAGAAAAGATTAGGAGCAATAGGTTAGCGTGGTATGGACATGTGATGAGGAGGGATGAATGTCACATTACAAGAAGGATGCTGAGCATGGATGTGGACGGACCTAGAGTTAGAGGAAGACCAAAGAAGCGATGGATTGAATGCGTGAAGAATGATATGAGTTTAAAAGAAGTGGATGCTGAGCTGACGAGTGACAGAGGAGAATGGAAGAAGAAGACATGTTGTGCCGACCCCACCTAGAGTGGGAAAAGGGCAAGAAGAAGAAGAAGAAGATGAACAAATAACTAAACACGGTTAACCTTTTTGCGGTTCTAATAATATCACGATTTCACAGACTTTTTAAATATTTGTTTAGCACTCTTGAGCAGTACACCACAGATGGTATCTTATACGTGAGTTGTCACAACTTCGTCTGGAAACTTCCCCACTTAACCATTGCTGTGACTCCATGGCGAGCGAAATTTTTAACTTGCCGCTTGTTATCTTAACTCACACAAATGTGGTGTCATAAAAAAATATAAATTTTCTATTACTAAACATTTTACTGCCATAAAAAAACAAAACAGAAAAGTACAAAAGCAAAATATCAATATATATTGTTATATTCACTACAATCGATCGAATTATAATCCTGTTAGTAGTTTGTAAAACTATCATATAGTAACACACATTTTCAATATTATCCCACAAAAAAGATATACTGAAATGAATACGCAAATAAATAAAATAAAACGTAAGGCAGATATAATATTTTTTATTTTTACATGAGACAGTATGATAAATAGGAAAAGGTTTTATAAATTGATGAAATGTGCCCCAAAACTCAGACCCCATTTAATTCAAAAGCTTAAAAGATTAATCACATCAAATAACCATTGTTTGGTTGAGGTAAGAGTTATAATCCATATGGGGGCCATTGTGGATTAATCTGGTTCACTGGGTACTGAAAATGATTTTATAGGAAATGACTTTATTATTTTCTTTCACAAATTAAACATGGTTGAACCGCATTTTACATGATACAGTAAGATATAAATAAAAATAAATTCGGATGCAATTTTTTTTTTAATTAATCGCAAGTTTACCTCTTCATCCAGATATTACATCAACATTTTTTTCACTGGTATACAATAAGATACAATAATAGGAGGAAGTTTAATTATTTTTATTATATTTATTTATTAAAAAATAATCATTTCTGTAATAAACGACAATCCATAGTACAATACAATCCAAGTGCGAAAGTATCTCTATCTGTCTCTCTGTTTGTCGGTCTTACTTTCACGTCAAAACAACTGAACCGATTTTATTAAAATTTAGTACACAGGTGTAATTTGATTATCCCGATATTCCCTTGGAAACAAGTACAGTTTAATACTTACTTTTCATATTAAGTTCTCATTTTAAAAGTCCAGGCTTATTAGTTTCCCAACGGAATGTTTGAGAAACTAAGTTTAGAACTGTCGGTGTTACTTAGATGTTGTTTTATTTGGTTGAGAAAGTTTAATTGGGGATTGCAATTTCTTGTATTCACTATCTTTATTAAGAGATTTTTGAAATAAAATATCCATTAATTAAATAAACTAAGAAATAGGCATTGAAACAGAATCTTCCTTGACCCGATATTTATAATTTATTTCAAAATAGGTACCAATTATATTTAAAAAGAATGTTTCCGCCCGGGATCGAACCGGGGGCCTTCTGCGTGTTAGGCAGATGTGATAACCGCTACACCACGGAAACGTTAGTAGTTGAGGTTAAAATAAACAGTTATTTTAAAATAGCTACCACTGACAGTGAAAGTAAACCAGTTTTTTTGAGATTAAAGTTTATTACTTCGCGATAAACTAATATACGGAGACGGTAGATAACGTGGAGCTATTTAGATTTGTTGAAATTGTACACCTATTAATTTAAACAGTATATGACTAAATCGCAATACTTACCTACAAAAAAACAATCAAAGTTGCCTGTGACATTTCAAATTATTATTTTTCGTCCTCAGCCTACATACGTCCCACTGCTGGCCACAGGCCTTCCTCACGGAGAAACACATGAAAAGTATCATTGGGCCGTAACACAACCACGCTGGCCCAATGCGGGTCGGTGGGTAGAAACGGTTACAATAGCGACCGGGACCAACGGCTTAACGTGCCATACGAAGCACAGAGGAGTTCGAGATCACAAAGTTTTGGTCACCCATCCAAGGCCTGACCATGGCGAAGGTAGCTTTGTTTTCGATATCGAAAACCAAAATGTGCAAACTGCCACCAAGCTCCTCAAATTATTTTAGCAATACCTAATTATTTATTACATTTATTATGAATATCTCTTGAGCATATACCAATGAGTAAAAATTGGGTGTTACCTCCGCCACCTCTTCGGAGACATAAGTAGACAATTTCATTCAGAAGTACATTAATCCGAATATCTTAACACTTTATTAATATAAAATACCTACACAGATTATATTTATAAGTTGTAAAGATAAAGTTTCTATGAAGATAATCGATATTAGTTATACCTACAACACAATAAACCTGTATACCTATATCATGGACGACCTCGTACTAACACTGTTTTTCTGAGACAGATAAATTGGAACGGACGTTCAGATAATTAATATTCATTGTGAAAGTATTTACGTGAGAGAACTACGCCTTATCTTATTTAGTGATTCACGTCTGTAGATATTTTCTGAACGCATTTCTACCACTGTATACGGTTAGCTTCTATCAGAAGAGTAATATTGTATAATTAAGGGAAAACTGATTTAAAATTAATATTTTATCATCATCATAATATATAAGAAATTCCTCCTCTGCTTGTCATAGATCTCCCTAAATGCATGCCACCTCTCTCGATCCTTAGTCCCTCTCATCCAGCTTACTGCACCTAATGATAGAATTTTATGCCTACATACTTTTTTGCTCTGCGCCCTTAACTAAAAATACATTTAGAGACATCTCAGAGCGGCCGGCAATGGCCACGCTCCTACATGTCATAATTTCGGTACAATTTGATATATAAACGCGCGAGTGGTTGGCGCTAGCGGCCGGCGTAGAAAAACCAACCTTACTGGTATTGGGCATTTACAAAGTAAAGTAATTTCAAACATGGAATTCCAAATGAAATCAAATTTAGCTATCCAGCTTACGGCGATCGGCTAGCGCCTTCTTACTTTGCGCACGGATGCACCGCACCCCTTGAAACGCTAAAGACGGCGCTGATAGTCGGTAGGTATACTTGTTACGTAGATAAACATAAATAGCAAAGATCATCTTTATTATAAAATCTTAGTAAAGGCGACTGGACTTTAACGTAAGGTTTTATTTTTATGACGGCACGTGAACTCAGAAAAGAAAAAAGTGCTGAGTTTCATGCCCGTTCCCCCCAGAACAAAGTCTGTAGTTTTACGGCGGCTTAGTCTTCGCTTACTAAATAATATTGTAAAAATGACATCCATAAGCATATATTTGGACGCATCTAATCTGAATAAACTTTTTATTGAGATTATAACGTGTCCAGTATCGGATGAACTACTTATTGAATTTCACATTTAGTTATTGCGGTTTGACCGAGAAGTCAGCGGCTCCCTGGAGACCGAGTGATTTATGTGTGAGCTCCAATTGACACTCGCTGCCTTGGTGCTTATCGCGACACCCAATACTCTACCCTTCGACACACCCGAGGGTATAATGTAGGTATTTAAATTGCATCCGATTTCGGAATATAAATAACCTCTTTTAACGTTCAATTTCGAGTATAGTAAATGGTATGGCTGGTAAAATGACAGTGAAATATTCGTAGGTAAATAACGAAGTGGAATATTTATTTGTGTAATATTATTTTTCTTAAATTAATTGGCAACAAATGAAATAATTCGAAAAATAAAACTTACATTAGTTATTTCGTTCTTATTAAAATCCTAGAATTACGGGCTTAAAATATCGAAATGAATTTTTAAAATATAATAAAAAAAAAGCTTAAAATATCAGTTACTTAAACAGTAGTACTTGTTTCTTCAGGAGTATGCAAAGAATGTTCAGGGTTAATTTAATTTGAAATAATTTGATTTGGCAGGCCAGTGACAGAACCATTGTTCGCACATATACTCAACTCTTAACTAAACTCACAACAGAAGGTTCTCATTTGTGCGGTTCTATATAAAAAAAAATATCATAGTTGAAGTTTTTTAAAGTACTTGTATGCTATTAAAATAGAAGGTAACAGAAAACAGGTATATGGAAAAAGGTTTATAGATAACCGTGAAAGTACTAGTGCAAGTAACATTTTACTTAAAATATAAAAAACCTATTGCATATTAATCATAATACAACAATATTGCAATATTACCGACAAAAACAACACAACCGCAAATTACATTGCCGTCTTAGGATTAATAACGAAATTTATTGCTTGAAAATAATGCCTTTTAAATGCTCAGGGAAAAAATAAATTGTTTTATACACCCCTGAGTACGGCAGCGGAATAAATCTGAGGCTCACCTTATCGAATTCATTCGGAAGACGAGAGTAAGCTGAGCAAATTTCTTCTTATTACCACTGTATTGGGCTAGAGGCCAGGAAAGATAAGGCTTTATACGTTAAATTATAATAATAATATACAGGACTAGATTACAATAATATTTTCTTGCACACAGAGTAGAAGAAGTTAAAAAGAAATACATTATACAAGTGATACAAGTGCGGTCTTTTAGATTAAAGTAATCTCTAAACCAAGATATATTAGGTCTTTACATATGAAATTGGCGTTTTGTATGGAGATTTTGGGGAACTCTGCATTTTCCATACTAACATTTTTTCAGTTTTCTTCACAACGACAAATCCAGAGATAATAATATTTGGCATGTATCATACATAAGACAAGCTATGTGTGTGAACACGCTTGATAAAAATTATTCATCGTTTTTATGTTAATGCAAATCAAATGATGTATTCGGGAGGCAGTTAAAAATAATTGTTTTTGTGTCTAATTTTAACATAATTAAACTTACAAAAAATTATTAAATTAAATAATACGAGCTCAAATATATGGTCTCTTTTTAGATGAAGCAATTATTTTATAAGAATGTTCTGAAACTTAATAGTTACGGACAAATTGCTAAGACAGAATAAAAACACCAATTTCATAGGTACGGACCCAATATAAGGAGAGGATACAATTCAAAAGCAAGAGGGACGATGATGTTGGCATGAATACAAATATAATTTTAAAGGAACAACATAGAAAAAGAGTAAATAGTATTCGACACAACGGACGCTTTATATAAGTGACCAGCCTTTTCTCCGCGACTTCGTCCGCGTGGAATAGTTACTTTGGAATAGTGTGATGTTATATAGCCTATAGCCTTCTTTAATAAATTGGCTTTCTAATACTGAAAGATTTTTTCAAATCCAACTAGTAGTTCCTACGATTAGCGCGATCCACCAAACAAACATACAAACTTTATAATTATTATAAAGTATGTGTGTTTGTTTGGTGGATCGGTATAGATGTGTAGTGTAGATGTGGATTTGGTATAGATGTGTCCAAAATGTATAACCTACTAAATATGAATTATCTTATAATAATTAGCATATTATTATATTCCTGTACCCAAAAACCGATACAATTACTATAAAACAATTAGAGTAAACTCGTAAAACTTTACAACAGTAATAAAGATATTGCCATACTCATTCCTGTCGTGTAGCCCATAATATTATAAAGCACCCTACTCGCTTAGATAACGGAAACAACAATATAAAATAACACAATACATAGCATTTCATCACGCTTGTGCCTATTCATAACATAAACATAATAATATTATCTGGTTGCATCCGTGAAGGGTAGGGCAAAGCTTAAAACCAACATTTAGTTCGACAGGAGTCGTAAAAGTTGGTCAGTCGTCGGAGTAAAAGTCGGTCTTCACAATGATCAGTCTAGAAGTGACTGTGCGGGACACAAATTATTACGATAAAGATTTAAGATGAGCTCTGCATCGAGTGTTCTTTTTTTAACTTTTAGTAAAAGACGTGAAACTTTTGGGAAAATAAGTTATAAATAGTAAAAACTTAAACCATTAAGGGCGAATTGGACCAAATTGAGATTAGTAACACGGGAATAGTAATACCAAACTGGGTTCACACGATTGGTCAAATCTGCCCTAAGGGCGGAGCCGTTTAGCTATCCTAACTTTTTCATGTTTGGCTACACGCGAGTAATATTATTTTAACGAAGTACGCAGTTTTTCGCGCACGAATGTGTCAATGTCTCTTTTTACAGAGGACAGATTCGACCAATCGTTTCAGCTCAGTGTGGTATTACTATTCCCGTGTTACTAATCTCATTTTAGTCGAATTCGCCCTAAGTCTAAAATTTTTAAAACTTGAGTGAAATCGGCGATGGCCGAAAAACTGGAACACTCCATCCAGACGTTTGAACAAATTTGCAAGGAATTTTAGAAAGTACTAGCTCTGTGATAACAATTTTTATTTCCAATCCAGTTAAGAATCCCTTAAATCTTTTAAGACATTAACAACATTGTCAGGATGCGATGTTACAGATTAATATCAGATTAAATGGGTCACTCAATTCATTACGTGTCCGAACTGAGTAATCTGCAGAATATAAGTTAGATCAGAGAATTACATAAATATGACACTTTTATCTTATAATTGGAATGTATAACAAATTTTTAAAATAGAATTAATGGCTCAAAAATTTTCCGTTAATAAAATAAATGAAATTTGAACTTTTATACTAGCGTGCTCCTTCTTTCCTTTCATGTGTAACTGTAGTTTTAATGTATGACGACTGTATTTATAAGGGGTAGGGAGGGGAGTGATAATATCCATTTATGATAAGTATACGCCTCTATGTAACAGAGGCGTTTATCTATGAATTTTAACTGTAGCCATGGGTGCAGAAATAATAAAACAGGATCTTGGTTCTATGCCTCTATATTAAGTTAAGATAAAAAATAAGAAAAACAAATAATACAAATTCTGATTGTACAACCATGGGGTCGCAGACGACAATATTAAAACCAGTTTGGTAGTGAAAACTATTTAAATATACGCAGAACGAAGAATCACAAACACAATGCAGCCTTAGTGAATTAATGAGAGCCAATTGGTACTAAATTTATGACGAAACATTTTTTTAATAAATTGAACATCTTATGATAGATTACGATTGTACATTCCGCCCACCATAGACAGAATGCAAGAATGTCCATTACACTAGAATCAACTACACAATGTTTGCAAGTACGTAACAATAAACAACGCAGTATGAAAGTATACATACAGTTAAAACTTTTTTTTTTATCAGCTTTTTTATCTACCCTACTGCCTCTCCAGCATACTGAAACTGATTATTATCATATTAGGTTTAGGATTTTTTTTTATGACCCATAAAAACAATATTTGTGTCATCGAAATTATATTAAACAATTTGACAGCAGCATTTTAGTTGCTGCCCAATTAGTTATTTTGCTAACAAATTAATAATATCGGCTGCCCATTAGTTGCTGACCAATTAGTTATTTTGCTGACTTACCTAGAAATATTTTAGCTGATCAATTGTATTTTTCTGCTGACCAAAATTCGAATATTTTGCTAACCGTTTAAATAACACCCAAAAAGTACTAAGTGCGATCAGCTTAATGCAAGCTGACCAGACACCTTTAGATTCTGCGAACCAGAGTGCGAAACATCAATGCACCTCTAGTGCTATTGTGAATCACTGATTCATGAAAGAAGCAGACACTTGCGAAGATTCACCTTCGACCCAGGTGAAATAAAAGCAATACAAACTGGGAACATCTTATCTGCGCCCAGCGCTCAGTTGATGGAGATTCTGTAGGGCCTTAATAGAACTTACATAGGAGGTTGGGCCTAATAGATCTTAATAGTTCGCAGTGACGCAAAACCATGAAAGTAATAAATGTTCCGCTTAACAACCCCCAATAACCAAAAAGTGTGATCGGCACATGTTTTCCTCTTCTTCACTCAAAGTTCACAAACTTAATCAAACTCTTCCGCACTCTTACTAGGTCCATTTACATATATAGGTACTTGGCTTTTTTAGCTATATGTTGTTCATTAACTAACGGTACTGTATCTCTTCTTGTTTCTGCTTTTTCCCACTCTAGGTGGGGTTGGATCATTCATTAGTTCGACATTCAATACTTCTCTCATATCAGGCCTCACACTCAATCCACTGCCTTCTTGGCCTTACTCTTCTTCTAGTTTCTTGGTCTTCCTCTCATTCTAAGTCTATCCACTTGCATGCTAAGTTTTTTTCTAGCAATGTTACATTCTACAGGTATATAATATTAATTGATGAACACCGAAATTCCTGTTTTACACAAGACATAAGGAAATAGGTTGACAGTTTCAGGTAAATAATATACATATATCATCACTTCTCTCCCCGAAGGGGTAGGCAGTGGTGTTAACACCCATATTTTGCCAGATACGTGGCGTGGCGTATGTGTGTGTGTGTTTCAGTTAAAGGCGAGGTTTAATATCTATTATAATGGAAATCGTAAACAATAGAACCCTCTTCGATTTGCCCGTGTTAAGACGAGCAACACTTCCAAGGCACGCTGTCACTGCCCCTCCAGATAATGTTATTAAGGGTCGCTTTGTCATCGTTCACTCTGGATTGGACATCTTAAAAGTGTGATAAATGGATGTGGTAACTTATTCCTCATGGCAAGGTAAGAGATGCATAAAATTATACTTAATATACACACATATATACATATAATAAATCTGTAAAGGTCGAATGTCTGTTTATCGAAAAAAAAACAGCTTAAAACCAAGGGGGATATAAAAAGAGGGAAAATATTTTTTTGTTCCTCTGTCTGTTTGTCTGTTTGCACGGGCTAATCTCCGAAATGGCTGGACCGATTTCAATGAAATTTTGCATGGCGATACCTTATATCCCTGGTCAACATCTTAGATACTTTTAATTCCGGAAAATGAAAGGGTTCCCGTAGTATAGTTAAAAAACCATAGTTAGTAAAAAACCGCGACTATAAGTTAGTAAAATGAGTGTGCTGATTGAGATGAGATGAAAATAAGGTCTCTGTTTACATAATTAATGCTCTGGATTAGACTCTAACACACTAGTGCTGTGAGTATTTTCTGCCCTTAGTCTTTAACCTTATTTTAATTGACTGATCTTTTAACTTGCCATATTTTATGAACTTATTTACTTCTCTTTTTTTTCAAAATAATCATACAATGAGTACCTATCTACATATCAAAGTCAAATCAAATCAAAAATAATTTTTAAAAAGCCAAGTTTAAAAGGCCAAGTTCGGCACTTAAAATCGTCAACATTTTATATTATTATGCATTTTACAAATAAATAGTTTATTATATTATTTTTTTAAATTAGTTTTAAATTAAACCATCCACGAGCGCTTGTAACAAGTACATCCACAGGTCAGTACAAGTACATCGTTGACTGTGGTTGTAATCGATACAAGCGGCCGGATTCCGAGAGTAAGGCTTTTCATGAAAAGAACCCGGCATGAAACTCATGAGCTATTTTTTTAAATAGCCCATTATAAAATTTTTTGTTACTTTTAAATATATTTCTACATTATTTCGTAATTCCTTTAAGTCCATCAAAATAAAATGCATAAGATAACAGTAGTACATTACTATTTCCACACCATTTTATCTTCTAGATATTCTTGAATTTTGTAATAGCCTTTTTTCATTAAAGTTTTTTTTAATATAAGGTTTAAATTTATGAAAAGGCAGTTCTGTTATATTTGGTGGGATTTTATTATAAAACTGTATACATTTCCCCATAGTTAGAGAGTTATATTTGTAACAACAGTCACTTGTAACAGAGGCAACCTCCTTTGCCCAGTGGCTTGTACAATTGACGGCAAGAGTAGATCGAATCCGATATTCAATACGTGTTTCCAAAGTATGTGTTTATTTAGGGTACCAAATATAAGCCAATTTCCTTGCCGCCAATATCCATAATCCCTAAACCTTTATGGTATTTAGTGTTCGGGTTAAGAAGTGATCTTTATGGTTCAAAGTCTAGGTAGGAGCAGGTGTTTGTGTGATAACTAGCATATACCTAAATTATGGCTGTAAATGTGTAATTTCTACAAATAATATACTTATCTATGGGCATTATATCATGCACAGTCACGAGCACTAACATGTATACAATTTCATTCAAATATGAACTTTATTGTATCAATGTAAGAACGCATTTTATTGCCGGTGGCTGTATGTTTACCCATATCACAAGCATTACATAATGAGTTAAGATAATTGGTTATTTAATACAAGATACAAACATAATTGTGATAAAAAATTTGCTAATTATCATTTTAGTTTAATAACAAACAATTTGATTGAAGAATTCGAAATAAACTTAATAACTAATTATTTTAATTTTTCAAAATCTACATTCTTTAGAAGAACTGGAGCCGTTCAACATTTTGCGAACGAAAGAAAAAGTTCATTTGATAAGAAAAATAAGAAACATTCGACAAAATAACGAGGCATATTATACATAAACTGAACATGACCCATTCGACCTAATGACACAACGAGCGCCAGTAACGTGAGATTTGCACAAACTATTCCCATTGTGACAGACTCGTCGGGAAAGGATTTCGCAGGATTAGGGATCTGTGTAGCTATCGACAAAATGAGAGATATGAAATATCGCTTCTATGTCATATATTGGATAGACATTTCAAAAGGCTCACAATATGAAAGCTCAACTAAAAAAGTTTTGTACATATACTTAAAAAAGTTTTCCTGCAAAAAAGATACCTTTTCAATGCGTGGAAATTAGAAAGGACCAATTGAAAGCGTCAATTTATTGGGTTGAGTAAGCGAAAGGTCTTCGCAAAGTTGACGGTATGTGAAGCGGAAAACTTAAGCAAATATAATTCTTATCGCGAATGCGCACGACTGCGCCTTAGTAGGGGATGATATACTTAGTATATTTATTACTGTGAACATTCATAAAGTGCTGATTACTACATACATATTAGGTCCTTACATATGAAATTGGCGTTTTGTATGGAGATTTTGGGGAACTCTGCATTTTCCATACTAACATTTTTTCAGTTTTCTTTACAACGACAAATCCAAAGATAATAATATTTGGCATGTATCATTAGACAAGCTTTAGGTATATGTGTGATATCACACTTCTTAAAAATTATTTATCTTTTTTAGGTGAATGCAAATCAAATTATGTATTCGGAAGGCACTGAAAAGGAGTTGTCTCCGTGACCAATTTTAACACAATAAAACTTACAACGAATTATCAAAACAAATCAAAAGAGTTCGAAAATATGGTCTATTTTTAGAGGAGGTAATTATTTTTTAAGAATACTCTGAAACTTAATAGTTACGAACAAAATACTAAGAGAGAAGAAAAACACCAATTTCTTAGGTAAGGACCCAATATTATACCTATACATATATTCGCTAGCCACTTGTTACTACTTTTCCCAATTTTTAAACCCAATTTTTCTATGGCTAAACGTGGTCTTAAGGAACACCGTGCTCCTTGGACTCTGCCTACCCCTTCGGAGATTACAGGCATGATTGTATATATGTATGTGTGTATTCACGCCTCTTTCCCAGTGGGGTAGGCAGAGATTACAGATCTCATCTTGCTACGATCCCGGCACACATCTTTCCCTTCCTCTACTCTCATTACTATCTTCATACATGCTATCATACCTGGCCCCTTTTCAGGACGTCGTCGATGTGGTCAAGATACGTTCACCTAGGCCATCCACCTCCAACATTCCCATGCACATCTGCTTTATATACCTGATTAGATTAGGTACAAGACGATACATATCTATACGTATACCTATACGTTTGACGACCTCCAGGGTGGAGTGGTCTGTACGCCGGTCTCAAGGCGTCGCCATCTCGAGAGGTCCTGGGTTCGATCCCCAGTGGAGGCAAGTGTTTGGGTGATGAATTTTCAGACATTTGTTCTCCAGTCTTGGATGTTCTTTAAATATGTATAATATTATATATATTCTGAATAATTATGTGTATTTATCTATTAAATATATTTGTCCGTCATCTAGTATCCGTAACACAAGCAGCATTTAGTTGCTTAAAATGGGACTAGTTGATAGGTGTGAATGTCTGAGGATATTTTTTTACTTATATTTATACGTGATCAAAATGATCGTAGTACTGAAAAATCTTGATGTATTGTGTGTCTTCTGTTTGGTGATAGGTACTATAGTTTATTTCAATTGAATCAGCATTCTGATTTAACTCTCTTCTTTTTTTTTCAATAAATAATAATACAATATCACACCTGTATCCACGGAGTAGTAGGTACACTTGAATTACATACATACATATATAAAATCACGCCTGTAAATAAAGGCACAAGGAGCACTATGTTCCTTAAGACCACATTTAGCCATACAAAATTGGGTTTGGTCAGATGAAAAATCGTGAAAGAGTAGTAACAAGTGGCTAGCTCATCGCCTACACGATCACAGACCCAGTACCCAATACGCCCTTAGTCGCCTTTTACGACATGCTAGGCAAGCAAAGCAGTTGGTACATTCATTTTGAACACTTTTTTTTGTACACTTTAATTGCGCCCTTATATTCTGCCCTCCTTATTGCAAACGCAGTACTTGCAAAATGGCGGTTCGAAGATAAACGCGGTAAACATATTTTTTGAAATCTAAGCAACTAGACTTTATTATATAACATTTTATGTGTACCAAAAAAGTAATAAAAAAATCTATCTTTCTAATGACATATTTTATTATTTACTTTATCTACAGCATCTATACAAAATGTGGAATACTGCGATTCCATTTACCGTTTTGAGATTTCTAGCAATATACTATTACTAAGGCCAAATGCAGTAACTGTCTTTATTACTACAATATCACCTAGCACGTGTTTAATACTGCGTTTCTATTTAGCAATTATGTGCTTAATTTATGCACGGTACTAGTTTAAAGTGTTGTCTTCAAATATTCATGTATAAGAAATACACCATATCTACCATATTTCTGCCACGGGTATTTGCAGGCATTTTTGACATAATGATCTGAAAGAAATTATTATTTTTTTCTTTATTTTCAAAGGACTTTTATCCAAGATATGCCAGTCCTATCGTAGCCTATTATAAATAACAGAATCACAATGATTAAGTACTAGGCAAACATGGCGGATGTAGTAAATGAAACACCATCCTCGCTTCTCCCGAACCAGAATTAGCCAGGATGTAGTGAAATATTCCTACATCTATTTCATTAATGTTCCACGAGCTGATAAGTGCCCGTCTTTGCGCTTGGTAACAGACACACTCCATCAACATGTGATGGACATCCTCTATGACTCCTCAAGTTTCACAATTTGGCGATGTTACTTTTTTCATTAGATATCCAAATTTATTTTTAAGGTAAAGTACACCTTAAAAATAAGTACGAGACTGTTCGAAAGAACCATGTCATTGATTTTAGGAACAAGAGAAATTCTATTCATGCATATAAAAAGACTTGTACTTAGCTCTAGCGTTGAACCAGGATGTTTTGAAAACTAAAACTATTTCTATTTAGATAAAAAAAATTCAGTATATGTAAATTTGGAAATTCTGGCTGTCTTATAGCCAGAATTTCCAAATTTTTAGAAAGATCTGTTCCAAAAACGTCATCGATTTTAGAAGGTAATTAGAAAAACTGCATATGTAATGTTTCATAGTAACATATACTGCAAAATTGATATCTAAATAGAAATAGTGATAGTTTTATAGCCAGAATTTTCAATATTGATTGATATAAATTTATAATTTCGTTTGATGTATTGTATATTATATTAAATATTATCAATCTTTGACTATAACTTTTTAGATTTACATACGTACTTGCATTGTTGACAAATATGCACAATGCTTAATAGTGAAAACACCATAAATTAAAACATATGTGATGTGCAATCAGATAGCAATTGCGATGATAAATTAAAGTGTAATGGCAAATACTGAAATCTTGCGCTAACACGCCGCGCTTGAGCACGCAAAATACGTCCCGCGCATGCGTAGTATGATAACTTCCGTATTTACCATAAAATACAGCCAAAAAGCATAAGTAGGTCGCCGCGACCTACACCAGAACTAGATACTTCAATAGAGAAAATAATAACACTCATCAATACCACAGGAACAATGAATAAATAATTTATAAGCACCACGGCCTGGCCTAGGCCTAGGCCGTTTAGTCTTTGAATGACGTGTACGCACTGATTTGCTAGCGAGAAACGCAGCACTGGACATTGCGGCTAAGGTGTGTGTAAGACAGTAGCAAAGTGTGTGTAAGGTTCTTGCTTCTCTCAAACGCAGCCCTGTAGAATACTGCATTAATTCTTAGCAGAACAATAGTAAGTTTTCTTTATATTCCATACACTCAAATGCAGTACTGTCGAATACTGCGTTTGCCTTTAGTTACTATTCGCTACAATTAATTATTATGTTAAATAAATTTGCAGTAAACGTATCAATTACTGCACATTGCTTTAGTATATGCTGAATACTGCAGTTCTTGATAGTTTATATAATAGTTTTGTGTAAGTACTGCATTTTTTGTTAGATAAAAAACATAGTTACGATAAAAAAAAGCATTGAAATTATTTTTTTATATATAGCTTAGGCCCATGAGATGTCATTTTTGCAAAAAAGTGAAAATCGTTAAAGTGTCGATTACTGCACGTGCAATTAGCAGGGCAGTATTGTCCTGTGTTACAGGGGGCGAAGGTGTTACCATGCATTGTAAAGAAAATTATTCTGTATATAACCAAAGGATTTTCACGAAAAGTTCCACTTCTTTCAATACCTACATCACTAAATTGTTATCCTCAGCTCAAGCAGCAGCTCAGCATACGTCCCACTGCTGAGCACTGGCCTACCTCATGGAGAAACACATGAGGAGTATGGGCCGTAACACCACCACACTGGCCCAATGCGGATTGGTGGGTAGAAACGGACGCAATAGTGACCAGGACCAACGGCTTAACGTGCGTTCCGAAGCACGGAGGAGCTCGAGATCACAAAGTTTTGGTCACCCATCCACGGCCTGACCATGGCGAAGGTATCTTTATTTCGATCGAAAGCCAAAGCGTACTAACCACTACGCCACCGAGCTCCTCATCACTATATTGATATTATTAAAAATCACCAATTCTAGTTTATTGGCTAAAAATAACAACAGAACCTAAGTTATCGGTTTACCCGGAGTGGGCTGAAGACAAAGGTAATAAATCGCAACGGCGACGGTTTTATTGGCACCCCAATAAATTACATTAGCAAATTCCTAGCAGACATTTCTGGAATGGCCGTGGGTCAGTTGAAGACTGGCCTTGCTAACCTCACGGGAATATATCTAAGGGTTTCGATGCGAATGTTGTTTAGATTATGTTCTGCGTGCCTTGAACGAATTTGCCGAAAATATGTTACTACGTCTGGATTAAGGTGACTACTATTTTTTAGGTTGTGATGAGGCTTTTTTAGGGTGGATTTGAGCTAATAGTTTAGTTGCAATGCAATAGGCTAATTGGCTCAAATTAAAAATTATAAAAATAATGTTTAATTCACATAGTATTTCATACAAGGGTCCGAAATATACCAAGTTCAATAAATATTCACTGCCGTAGAAATTCAATTTGAACATGTTTTATCTTTACATTTTTTTCATCTGCCAAAAACTTTATTCGCCATGTTCGTGAAATTTGTGCGTGACGGGGAAGTCAGACCAATAAACGCATGATCGAAATCCGTCAAACGCCAATCGCAACCAATAATTTTGTACTCTATGATGGATGCCAAACTCCCATACAATAGCATGAGGCAAAGTTTTGTCTCGATCAGTAGGTGTTCCCTCTCATTCTATCACTTAAATGAGTGAGTTTGACATTTCGTAGTAAAGCTTTTTATTACTACTAATGACGTCACACAAAAATACACACCAATTTCTCAAACAAATACTCTCATTTAATATGTGATTTTTGACTCACCTGTGAAATGATAAGGTACATCCAGGATACCACTCACTTACACAACATGAAATAACGCACGTCATCACCAATTTTATAATTTTTCATTTAAAATATTGAATAAAATTTTTTTTTAACAATTTTTAGTCTAGAATGCAAAATTCTTGATCGCAACCAATCAAGCATGTGTGTCGGCTGTCAGCCTGTGTCACGCATGGGTATCGATTTTTTTCCAAAATCATGACCTCACGGCACAGATAAGTTATAAAATATCATGAATGACGTACAAAAACGTAATCTCAAATTTAAAATTAATTGTGTTATAAGGCCTCAATAATTTTTTTTTGTTCTGGTGGATACCAGTAATGAATCATTTGGGGCCCAATAAAAAAAAGGATTAACTAGCATATTGTTGAAAAAATATTACGAAAAAGCAACGGCTGATGCTAATGTTTCCAATTGCCAAGAATACTCCTCGCTACATTCAGTATTATAATTGCATGTTTTTCTAAACTCAAAACTATTTACAGAATGCGGTCCTCATATCTTCAAAACACTCAATATCCATTGGCGCCTTGTCTATTAGCCTTCAGACCGGAACAACAAGTTTTTCTGTCATATGGCAGAAAAGGGCAAGTTAGACGACTATATATATCCATATACTATATATATACCGTATATACCTACCGTTTCGTGCACTTATTGTTTCCATTGACAAAGAAAAACAAATCCAAAGTAGAACACTATCCAAAAATACACACAAGTCACCAATATCATTGAATATAATTTAAGTACGGAACCCCACATGATTAGACGTAAAAGGTCCGCCAAAGTAGATTGCTCTTCATAGTAAATAACCGAGCTCTATAATATTCCAGACGTGAGGTTTCTACGAAGGGTCTCTGATGTTAGTCCAGTATAATAACTTAGTCCGTTTCATAAGACACTAGAATTTTATGTAAGTACACAATAACTTTTATACTCTCTTGCTGTATTTATGAAGCGTTCCGTACGATTTCATTATGAGATAAATTAAGATTATTGGTAATATCCGAGAAAATTATGCAATAATGAAAATTTGTGTTATATACGAATGATCCATCGATAACAAGCCTTTATTTTCTAGTATTTTTTATAACAATAATATATATGGTTAAGTGTAATGTATTATATCAATATACGCTAAATAATATAATAATAATGTTCGCAGAAACACTGAAGTACGACTTAACATAATAATGAATAAATCATAATATTCAAGAGTTTGTTTTTGGCTTTAGGGAAGTTTCAGAGCAATACCAGCGGCCGGCGCCGGCCACGCGCGCGCGCTTACTTGTCAAAATTTCGATACAATTTGACGTACAAGCACGAACGCGTTGCTCTGCAACCACACCTAATTTCGATGTTGGTCGCGATACCTCTGTATCATTTTCCTTTGTTTTACTCTCTCAGTAAATTAACACTATCATCAATAAAGTTAGTTAAAATCTATCATCAGTAAAGGCTAAGTTTTAATTACATCTTATCTACATAATGACCATTGAGTATCTAACCACATAAGTGGTCGATAATGACTTACCAATTACTTTCAAAATGTTGAATGACCTTATACTCCAAAGAATCCATAATCTGAAACAATCGACATACAATATTTATTAATTGCTTAAGCGCCATATTACATATTTTTAATTTATTAAAAAAACAATTGAAATTTAATAAAAATAAAGGTTAAGTTTAGTTAAAAACAATTATCAATTGGTGAGAATGCATGAACATTTAGCGCATGAACATGTCGGATTCAATTTGTTTTTTGGGAAAATTACAAAAAGTAGAATTTGTTTTCAACGATAACTCGCGATGACAAGAGAACGAATGGCTCACCACAGCAGTTATTTGAAGCAGGTATAATAAAACAGTTACATTGCAGTGTTCTTTGTGAATAAAATATTTTCCATATTTTTAATATACTTTTTCGAAACACTTACGCTTGTATTGTATGGTATTTTGATAATATATGATGGGTATTTGAAGTGAGAAGTAACTTTGTAACTTAAATATCTCTTTAAAGATTATTAAAAGATTCAATTCTTAATCAAAAACTCATGTCAATTGAAATATTTTCATAATTTTGTTGTTATTCTGCAGAGTTTATCGCCGAAACATATAATTAGATAAACCGATTAGTATGGTATCCTCAATTGTGGCGTATAGTCAAAACAATCTTGTTAAAGTTACAGCCATATACAATATGAATTTTCAAAACTGACTAAAAAAACTGTATTAATATTTCTCAGTTTAAAATTTCATTAACATTATTTACTCGATTGTGAAATTCCCGAATTATAAATAACAATTTTATGACGCTATTTAAAAAGCTGCATAAATATTTATAATACTTTTGTAAGAAGAACTCTAATGCCGCTTTTAACCGCCGCTCTGGTCTAGTAGTTGATTGGGAGGTTCAGGGTTCCTCTGCTTGGTTTGGTTGGTGGTAGGGGTTCTAAGCCCGCTTGGCTAGCTACCACCCTCTTATCTAATATTTAATAACAATATTATAAGCATTGTTGTGTTCCAGCAATCAGAGCTTCACCAGCAACTAAGGAACTGGCTATCTTTAAGCCAGTTCCTTAATAGCTGGTGAAGCTCGCACTGAAAGAAGTTATTGTTGCAACAAAATAGTTATTACTTCTATTTATAAGGAAATGAGGGTAGAACGAGCGTGGTCCCGAACGACCAAACTTTCTGACCTCAATTGTTTTAAGTGGCCAGTGCTGTGAAACTTGTAAACTTAAATTACCAGATGCCGTATAGAAACAAACTAACTGAAGCTGAGGCGGCATGTATCTTAAGAGTTGGACTTAAAAAGTGGAAGCGACTTGTCTTAATAGTTTAATGACTGAATAGAAGCGCTGATTCTAAGGTAGAAGGTAAATAATGAATACGATACAGTGTGTATGTATACAGTTGTGGCTATTTGTAGTAAATATGAAATACCACTCGTTTCTGAAAAAAGCTTACTCCGGGCTGTAATAACTAAAATTTATTAAGCAGATCTTCAGCTTTTTAAATTGTAGGTAAAGAATTTGAACCGGAAGCCTCTGAGACCTTCTTCTTCTTACGCCGCCTATTAGGCGCCTGTTTTGCGTCGGAGGGTGAATGCTGGATCACTCCAGCCAACCAAGCTTCGCCAAGAAGTCACCCGCGCTTTCACGTCGCTGAGGGCCTCCCGGAGGGTACCCAGTGTGTAAATAGCTCGACAGTCTGCTACCCGGTCACAGTCCACCAGGAAATGGGAAGCTGTTTCCTCTGAGATCTTTCAAAACAGTTCCTTAATAATCTATAATAACTACGAACCTACGATACACACGTCAAACTGAAAGCATCCTTTTTTGTCGTTAGCAAAATACTGCGATATAGAAGTGAACGAAATCTTACTAGTTATATGCTAGCAGAAATTATAAAGGTTTTCAGGATGCAAATAGAACGAATAATCGATAGCCAGCCATCAGTTTGATGAATTCATTCAATTAATGTCAATTCGAATGAAGTTATTACCCAAATTGAGCTGTGTTATACCGCCAAAATCTAATAGCATTTGCAAGTAGTAATATTCGTATTATAATTACAATAAAATAAAAAACTATACCTAATTTCAAAACTAACATGTCGTCTATAGTTGTTTTATTTGTAAATGAAATGTCTTTGTTGTAAAGAAGTTTTATTTAAAGTGCGGAATAGAATGTCAGTCAGTAAATTTTCATTACTAAAAAAATTCAACGCGAGTGTCAAAACATAATATATTCCATCATCATAATTAAATCATAAATGCAAATTTATTTAATAAACTCTTTTCATGTATATGTAACCGTGTAAGTAAGGGGACTTAATATTAATATATGCTCTCATAATCATAATTACGCAATTATATGAAGAAGATATGAATAAAGTTTTAAGAACAAAAGGATTACCTACAAGTTTTATGGAACAAATATTATTATTTGTTATATTTTATTAAAAATCACAGTTATATTTTTGGGTTGTTAACAACAATAATATGTCTTGTTTTTTTGACGGCTGTTTTTCTAAATATACCTATGGTTAATTTTAATAATTGATTTTGATTTGTAGTGTTTTATTCACATACAAAAACTCGGAATATAAAATATAATGTTTCAATATAAAAACAAGTAGATACTGAAATAAAAAAGGCACCAAACTTTATTTAATACATACATATAATCACGACTATTGTGCTCTAAGGGTTAGTCAGAGACTAGGCGAAAGAACCGCAAAAGCAGTCCACTGCCATAGTCGGCGCAAGCAGTGACTGCACATGCTCAGCGTGACAGGTGTTAAGCCGGTCGTTTATTTAATATTATTTAATGGTAAATTCAAAATTATTAAATTATCTATATTCCTTTAAGGACAAATTGCAAATTGTATGTAATAAACGATGTTAAAAATAAGCAAAGTTCATTAAACTCCACATCAACCAACTCATTATGGTAGACAAAACACAGAGACGGTAGTGATGACTCACAGCCCATAATTACTAAGCAGAGTTCAGCGTTGGCTCTGATTAGACGCTACATTATATAAAGAGATAGATTTAAAGTTCTTTATTTTTATTTATAAAATGTTACCTCTCTGAACTGTTCACCTTTACATTAAACATTTTTATTTTAACCAACAGAATTATCTACAGCAGTCGTAGTCATGGCAAGAATATAAATCTCCTCTTCATATGAGTTTATATAAATGTCTCGTTTAATACATCGTTTTCCAATTTAAGCCTCATTTGCTTGCAGTAAAATTATTTGAATTTTGACTTTGTTAACTCTAGAATTTTATTACGAAACATAAATATAAATCTATCTATAAATCTATTGTTCATGGCATCTCCAAATGCCATCCATGGTTTAAAGTTGCGAGACACAGATAATTCTAAAAACTGTTGCGTCAGCTACGGTTCTTCTAATAAAGACATTGATCTGTCAATTTTAAAATTAATATTGTGAACTAGTGGCTTCCCGCGGATTCACACCGTTCCCATGAGAATATCGGTCATCAATATTTGTATGTTTTAATTGAATCGGTCTAGTAGTTTTGACGTGAAAGCGATACTGACAGACAGATACAGACAGTTACTTTCGCATTTAAAATATTAGTATGAATATTCTTCTTCTTCTTGTCAATGGCTCAGATATCATGACTCCAGTACTCGGCGACGGCTACAGCTCATAATGCTGCCGCATTTAACTCCTCCATGCTACAGGTGAAGGTCAGTAGTGGGCACGATATCAGATGTGACATGGATTGTCGCATTTGGTGCTCTCCGGGTCAATTAAGCCCCATCTTGCCAAATTCTTCATACAGCGGCCTAGCTGCGTTCGCAGACGGTTCAGGGACTTCCAAATCGGTCACTACTGGTTGTGCCTTAGTGGTAATGTCTATGCTGGTGATACAAAATGGATAATGATATACTTAGATTATTTGTGTTATATATGAAAAAAAATGTTGATTCAGTATAGAATACCAGGATTTATTTTCCGTTACTACTCGTATTGTATTTGCATACTTTATTCAACTGAAATATTCAGCTGTAAAATCGAAACAGCTCGTATGTATAAAGATTTTGTAGCAAGCCGTAATTGAAATTGCACAGCTGTTGAAACAACCGTATTTAAATGTATTTTCCAAGAATATTTAAAGAAGATTTTATTACGAATATGTCAATATGAGAGTGGTATTTTAATTTAAGTAATTACAATATGAGGTTTTTATTAAAAAGACATTGAATCGTAGAAGAATGTATGTGGATTATAATATTTTTTTTCGGAGAATCAACAAGTCAGATCCAAATGTGTTTCTATGAGTACTTCTGAAACTATACAGATAATAAAATACTACATAATATGAGATCAGTAAGAGCTCATAGATGTAAGATAAAAGAGTGATCGCTTTACGAACAACAATTACGTTATTATGTAGCAGTATACTGTCGTATTTGTTGAACACACTATATATTTTATTATATACTATATATTTAATATTTTGCCTATGAAATAAAATTATTTTTGATTTTGATTTATATTTATTTTTTACTTTTTTAATTTGGTTGTGTAAATGCAATGCCAAGGGGATTGGAAAGTATTTAATTTTAGTACTTAAATTGGTCGTATATGAAGTCTGAAAACATTAGGTATCCTTAATAAAGGGTCACTGATATAGAGGTAAGGATGATAACAAGCAGGTAATAAATTGACTTATTATATTATTATAATTGGACTCAGAAAGGTACGGCGCATCATTAGCCAAAAAGGGAGGATCTTATCTGTACTTCATCCGACTGAAGTTCGTCGGGGCTTGTATATATTCTGAGACGTGCTGGATACTTTGTAATCGCGATTCAGGATTTGCCAAAGTTGTTATAGCTTATTTGTGAAGTCGTGATTCCATTGTTATTTATTGAGTTGACGACCTCTGTGGCCAACCTCTGTCTAGTCTTCTAAGGTTTTGCAATCGATAAGGTTGTGACCTGTGAACCCGGAGATAAATAAAAAGGCCTTTGTCGTCCCTTATGGATATATATGAATATATAAAAAAACTAAGGCACTAATAGTGCCTATGAAAACAAAGTTATTTGGATACTGATGCTCTTTTACAACCAGCCTTCTGCGATAGTTGCAAGTTATAAAATGTAGTAGGTATATTAATTATAATGATATTTTGGATATTTTGGAGTCGGACTGTTGGAGATCAAAAAACAATGAGGACACAGATCAGCCAGACCGATGGTTCCTTTATTTAAAAAAAAAGACGTGTGGCACTCAGGGACTGCCGCGGTAAAGCTATTGCATAGCATTTTGTATCAACTTATGTAATTATAATTTTATTTATTGTTGTTTTACAAAATGCTTAACTTAACATTCGTCGTACCTCTTATGTAGGGAAATGTTGACTATTAATAGTTGAACTAAAACGTCTAAAGATTAAAATTATAAAATTCTGACATGTACATATTAACGTAATTCGTCACTTACCATCAGCACCCCTTTTATTTCACGTCACCACCCCTAGTATTGTAAAACTCGTGACTTCTTTAGTTATGTTATGAAAGTCAATTTGTATGAAAAACGTACGTCAGTATCTCCCTCTCCCTCTCCCTCTCCCTCTCCCTCTCCCTCTCCCTCTCCCTCTCCCTCTCCCTCTCCCTCTCCCTCTCCCCCTCCTCTCTCTCTCTCTTTAGAAAAAAGTAAAAAGCGCCCCAAGCGGAAAACAGTTGTAATGCACAAAGCCACACCTCTTTGCGCAACGGAGTGGGGAGCGTGAGGTTTTTTCGTTACGGAATTTCTGGATTCGGTCCCCGCGCTCAAGGCCCGCGATAGAAGCTATGCAATAGCTTAAAAAGAAACAAAGAGGAAAATGGCCAGAGTAGAGCGCAATAACAGCAAAGAGACGCTTAGTCGCTTTTATTGCTATAGCGACTCGTTACAAGGTTCTGTATTTGGACCTGAGTCATGCCTCTTAGATACCATGACAAAAATTTGGAAGTAAATAATTGGGTAGACATTGAATTATTTGGTCAGCAACAAAATGGTCAACGGAAAAATTTTTTGGGCATCAAACAAATATTTTGTCAGCAATATAATTATTTGGGCAGTAAATTATTAGTTGAGCTGCAAAATAATTACTTGGGCAGCAATATCGAAAATGTATAAAATCTAGGAAAAGGATCAATGAAAGATCAAGGATTAATTCGTAGGAAATGTAGTTATTTTAGCTGACCAATTGTATTTTTGTGCTGACCAAAATTGGAATATTTTGTTGGCCATTTAAATAACACCCCAAAAGTTTTAGGGCTTAGTTCGGCTAGATAAATTGGTGTGGCTATATTTATCTAGTAGCAGTCAGCACTTTTCTCTGATCAAACATTTCTCGGTTATTTGAATCTTAGTTTGTGTGGCACTAAAATGTGGCCGCTACGCCACATACTTTAGGAAATTGTAAAGAAGTACATTTGATACGAGTGATATACCATGGCACGAAATTTTAGTTTTAAATATCGAATTTTCAACTTTTATTGTATAGACCCGTTACGAATTCTGTGCACATGCATTCCTGGATGTATTCATGCAATTTGCATAGTGCTCAAGTGACACTGTAACTGCTGGGGACCTAGGGCTTCGGGCACGTATCTCATTAATTTTCTATGCAATTTGAGGCCTGTCGTATTTGTGTACTTCAAGTAAAAGCTTGCATCTTATTTATGGAGCAGAGAATACGTACAAATTATTTTTACGCGTCGGTCGTCGGAAAAATGTGAGTGGATCTCATCTTTATTACCTATATAATTTTAGGAAACATTAGTCGACTCATATTACATTTTTTGTAACAAAATAATAATTAGTAGTGACTTTTTAAGAAGTAAATGAAATAAAAACTTTGGAAATCTAAAAATGTGTAGAAACATTAAAACAAATAGGAAAAATAGAGGATCTGTATTTTGTCAACAAACATACAAATATTATTTATAGACATTGGCCAGTTAAAAAACGATATTTATCGAAAACTAGATGTGCCCGCGACGACGTTCGCGGTGCTATTGATTTAACGCCGATAAAAGTTCACAAAAAGTTTTTGCGTGTTTGTTAACACTGCATTGTTTATTTACAAAGTGCTCATCATGAGCACTGATGATGAGCATCATCAGTGCATCATCAGTTCATGAGCATCTGTGCTCTGATGATTTTTTTGTGTTATTTGTATGTGTTTCATATGTATTGCTGTATGTGTGCTTATTGAATAAATAAATAAATAAATCATATATTAGCAAAATGTTGATTGTTAATAGTTGAACTACGACCTCTTATTATTAAAATAATAAAAAGAAACATTTCTTGTCAGTGTCATCTGATTAATTGTTGTCGTGGTGATAAATCTCTGTTGTCTTGGAATATGGGGGAAAAAAGTAGCCTATGTCCTTTCTCGGGCTCTAGACTATATGTGTACCAAATTTCAATTGAATAGGTTCAGTAGTTTTGACATAAAAGCAAGACAGACAGACAGACAGAGTTATTTTCGCATTTTTAATTTTTGTATGGATAAGGAGGCAGCATACAGAGAATAAAGTCTGTTGCTCCAACATAATCATCTGGGCGGACATGCGGTAAGTAATAAGACGAAGTATTTTTTATCCCGAGGAACTGTACTCGAACTGTACAGTGACATCATAATTATAGCTGCACTCCTGTAAGCCCGGGAGACAGACGCGCAGTTAGAAACCCACCATAAATTAGTAATACCATAAATTAGTAACAGTGGGGCTATTTTGTATTCATTTGTAGAGATTTGCCGTTCATAGGATTCAGAATATTTTACCAACTTAACTCATAATACTTTATAGCTATTTAGCGAAATTTTCAGCCTCTGGAATCTCTGTGACCCGCCGCGAGTACCAATGCAAGGTTTTTTTATCGCGACTGATTAAGGGTTTAAAAACTAAGAATCACTACAAATTACGTTAGGAAGAACAGCCTGGATTTTTACTGAAATGAAAGTAATAAATTAATCCGTACCGCTCCTTTTGATTTACAAAATGAAATATTGGAGAGTCTCAAGGGCGTTTGAGATATAATTCTTTTTATTAGACATATTTTGTCTGAAGCGTATTTGTTTAATGATACTCTAATAAAGCGAATGAAAATATTAAATAGAAGAATAATAGAATCGTAATTAATAAACCCATACATTTATAGTTGTATATTTATAAAGTAGAAAAGTTACTAAAAATATTGATTGTTGTTGTTGATGAAATCACTTGTTTAGACACACTTAAATCACTTCATCAAAATCATAAATAAAATCACTAAAAAAAAAATAGGTTTTGTGAGCAGTGAAATGAAGTAAAATTCATTGATACAGCTTTTATGGGCACGACCGATTCTAAAATATCACCAAAGCAGAGCTACAGTTACTGTCAACCAGAAACGTTTTTAACCACCTTCAAAAATTGGAGGCTCTCAATTCTTATAATTTTTACTGGTTGACCGGGAGCTTCCTACTATATTTGACAAGATCACATTGAATTTTATTAGACTGGTATTCCTCACTTCAAAATACCTCGTTGATCGAATAAAAACACTTTGAACACCTCGTAAGCGATATCAAAATTAGCAGGTATCAATTTCCTTCCTCTGACGTTATCACAGAGTTCGTGTAATAGATTGAAGAGTATCGGGCATGCATATTCATAAGATTGTTCCTGCAGTGCATTATTCACAGGCACATTTACATATCAAACAACATAGAAATTAGTGCCATAAAAATCGATGCATTAACGAACTCTTGCTATTTTTGCTGACGACTCTATTTTGTCATGAGCCTTGAAAGCTCTAGTAGCCTTGTAGCCATGTAGTTTTGGTGAGGTGCGGTAGTTAAATGCGAGGGAGTACGCTCGACAACGGTTAGAATGTGAAGACAGGGGCTCTGGATCATAACGGGATTTTCATCAAGACTGGAGGAGTGCACAGGATCGACAGAGAGCCGAGTCCCAGGTTCTTTGAATAACAAGTGACTGAAGAGATTGGGAAAAATCTTGCACACTGGTTATGTAGCCATATTTAGCAGTGCGACTTGGCATTCTGTAGTCTCCTTATGGGACGCAGTCATCGTCTAAAAAAGAACGCAGAAACACCTCGGGAACCGCCTGAATGTGCGTCCTCTTCGAACGAGACGGCTAAGCGGCAGAGCGCGCCTCTATGACCAACTTTCGCTTCCAAAACCAGGGACTCGAGTGTTCGGGATGCAGCCTGTCAATTATTATAGAGTCCCAGGGAGCCTTGCGACAGTCCCAGGAGCCTTGCGAGAAACCTTGCGAAGCCTGTCTACATCACAGTTCCACGTGTGGCAGCGATTTAGGCGAACAGAGTTCGTGCCACTGGACGTTTACTGAGTAGGGTCGTTCCGATAACTGTTGAAGGAGCCTCACATAACTCTAGGGAACTGTTCATCCTCCAGGGTATGCGTGAATGCACCAATGTTAAAAAAAATCTTTAGAATATTTTGAAAAAGTTAGGGATCTGTATGAAAATGGAACACCTTATGTAAAACCAACCTATACTGCCCAACAAAGTGGGCACGGGTCAGCTAGTTAATTACTAAAAATCCTTTATGAACAATATTTCATTTTCATTCTCTTCGTAAAGTCTATATTGCTGAACGGAACATGTCGACGTAAGTTAGATATATTCGACTAAAAACAGCCCCCGCCCGTGTAACAGATGGTGATATACATTTTGTCATGCAGCCGTACTGTACTCAGAATACTGTTATATGTCAAGGCTAAGGAGTTTAATTATGACGATAACATTAAATTGTTCTTATCTACACTCACGTTTTATCAAGATAAACATATATGTATGTGATATACGGTTTTAACACAGATAAGTAATATTTTAACCGCCTCTCTGGTCTAGTGGTTTACACCACCGGGTGTTGATCGGGAGGTTGATATGTAAATTATCAAAAGAAAATGCACATACATTTATGTTCAATATCGGATTGCATTTCTACTACTGTGTATTATAAAGTCTGAAATAGATATAAAGTCTGAATTATTACTCATTTCATCTGGTGCAGAAATTAATAAACTCAATCTAACAACAGTAAGAAACCATGTAAAATTTTAATTCAGGCTAATCTGCAGCTTGTATGTTGTCTAGCATGATACATATTTCAGTAAATCTGAAAAGCGAAGTTTCAAGAAAATCCTATTTCTACTTGAACTTAGGGTGGCTTGCAAAATCTAACCTGAATACGACTTCAAATTTAATATCTTCAACATTTTACTGTTCTGTATTTTTCTTAAAAGAAAATGAAAATATCTTCTCTTCTTCAATATTACAATTCAAATTATTGAAATACCTTGAACTTAAAAATAGATATACGAAGACATTTTTATAATATGTCTTGATTTCAATGTTAATGTAATTCAAAGTAATAAAAATTCCCAAAGACTATTATTGGATAAGTTAAGCTTGATCTAATAAGATAATTTATATTTCAATTCTGCAACATCTTCATTAAATCGTGATTGCGAAGCCGTCAAAGAAAAACGTGACAGACATTTAAAGCGGGCTTGGACAAAATTTGATTGTCAGTTAATCAAACGCCAAGAACCTCTCGTTTTGGAATGCTGACCAAAATAAGCCATTGTAAATCGAATTGGCCTTGAAAAGTTATACAAACTCGAAGTTTCCACTCTGATACTTGTTGTATTGTAATCTCGCATTGCTCCCTTGGTAATGAGATAAACGAGCGCGATAGCAGAGCAGGCAATTCGTACACTCCGTACTGCCACAATACCTTTAAAACTGTTCTTACAGAAGTTAGTTATCTAATCTTTCTATCTGTTCCTTGGGCTCTTTGTAGTCTCTTATATAAGAAGGTTGACGAAGTTATTGGGTCGGTAAATATAACCTTGGTTGAAAGTTGACAACATCCTCAGCCTATATGCGTGACACTGCTGGGCATTTCTGCGGGAGATTGGCCATTTGCTGGGCATGTGAAGCACGGAGGAGTTCGACACCACAGTTTAGATCACACATCCAAGGCCTGACTATGGCGAAAGTAGCTTTGTTTTCAATCAAAAGCCATTACAATTTTTAAAGCTTTTAAATTTTTTTAAACTAAACTCACGTTGAAAGTGTTCAATTCATTGTGCCTATCGAGGGGAAGAGAATCGGATTCAGTCATGGTCAGTCACCAGCCTATCGACGTCCCACAGCTGGACACAGGCCTTCCTAAATGGAGAAACACCTGAAGAGAATGGGCTGCAACACCACCACGCTGGCCCAATAGCTTTACCGCGGCAGTCCCCGAGTGCCACACGTCTTTTTTTTCTATGTACAGTCATTCACCCTCTACAGTTTTATTATATGTATAATAACGAATGCCAAAGCATACGAACCACTTCGCTACCCAACGTAAAAAACTTTTGATAAGTATTTTGCACTGATTTCATTTATTGAACATTGACACCCATTTGGAACTTATATAGTTTTTATAATTTTTAAAACTAATCACGTTGAAGAAGAAATTAAAAATATTCCAGGGTTAAACCTAAAGAGGATCAAGACACAGTGTGCCTATTGAGCCCACAGGGACGGGCTTATTACACTGGATCTGCACTCAGTTTATTAATGCCGGAGTACGTGCTTCCAACTATTTAATGATTTTAATTTCTCGACATAGAGCAATATTGCTCTAGCATGTAATTTGAAATTTTCTCGCAATCTAATTTGCTCTTAGGTTGTGGAACTTTTTATGTTATGTGTATTTAGTTTCACTAGCAGAATCATCTTATTTTTATATTTAATTAAATGTTTGTTCCGAATTGTAACTGAATTGTCATTCGTTTATATTTTCAGGTATTTTGTTGGGTTATTTTTTGATTGATTAGTCGCGTGTTGGTCCGGGACACTATAAGAATGTACCAACTGCTTTTCTTGCCTAGCATGTCGTAAAAGGCGACTAAGGCGTATTGGGTACTGGGTCTGTGATTGTGTAGGCGATGAGCTAGCCACTTGTTACTACTCTTTCACGTTTTTTCATCTGACCAAACCCAATTTTTGTACGACTTAATGTGGTCTTAAGGAACATAGTGCTCCTCTACCCGTTCAGGGATTACAGGCGTGATTGTATGTATGTATTTTTTGAAGAATTTAAATTTTTCGAGAATAACTTCTCAGGGCAAATTCGACCAAATTGAGATTAGAACCACGGGAATAGTAAAGCCAAGCTGAGCTGAAACGATTGGTCAAATCTGCCCTAAGGGCGGAGCCGATTAGCTATCCTAGTTTTTTCAAGTTTGGCTAATATTATTTTAACGGAGTACGCAGTTTTTCGCGCACGAATGTGTCAATGCCTCGTTTGACACAGGGCAGATTCGACCAATCGTTGCAGCTCAGTTTGGTATTACTATTCCCGTGTTACTAATCTCAATATGGTCGAATTCGCCCTAAGTAATCAACATTTATTGCCATATATGAGTTAAGAATATTATAAGCTGGCTTTTGTTTTTCGTGTTCCACTGCCACAAATAGCAGCAGCGGGAGATGAAAATGTAATACACTGGTATAAAAATAAATACGCTCACGCTCTCATATCTAAAAAACAAAAATATCAACCGGTCAACCTCATTCCGTATAGCATTTCATTTACCCGGGAACAACCACAATAAAAATATATCTCCCATAAAATGAATATAAAAGGACACTCCAGCCCCACTACGTGCGGAATTAAAATCGTGTACATCTAATTACTATTGGCTTTTGCGCAGAAGAGTTTAATTAAACTAACCGAATTACATTACGGTGAAGCACATGGCGAATGCACGTAGCAAAGATTAGCTGTGAGTCACTGGATTAGACGAGTACTCCGGGAGACTCGTAACGAAGAACGTTTTGAACAGAAATAACACAGACATTCAAGTTGTTGCTCAAGAGTGTAAACAAGCATACTTCGTCTGATAAACAGTAGTAGTAAGAGCGTTTTGATATTCACTATCGTAATGGCTAAATGGAATATGTATAGGTATTTGACAATTACATTTGAATTCTCAGCAGAAGGCATCTTGCCTGCCTTTCATGGAGAAGCATTTTGATAATCCCTTTCAATATCGTCATACCAAAGTCAAACTGAAAATCTTTGATTGATGAGCTTCTTGCCCGTTTTAAAAGAAAGAAAAATTTTTATTTGGTAATAATAAAATATACATAACATTACAAAATATAGGTTTATACGTTACAAATGCCTAATTGCCAAATTGTTCTCCACTTAGCATGTGTCGAGGCATTAGCCGCGACGCTGGCGCTCCGTGGATGCCAAAGATAAATCAAAATAAAACAATTACATAAAAATTAAAATATAAACTAAATTATTAACAATAACATTAGTTGAACATTTGACACAAATTTATTACACAAATTAATATTTTCCCAGAACTAAGCCTAGCTAACTAGTGAACGGTTGGTATAATTTTGACATTCATAATAAATTAATGAATGTTGAATTCTCTCAGCTCTCTATGTATTTTGACATGAAGTGATCGCTTGAAAGCTTTCCATCGTAATTGTCAAATCCTATACATTATCCATTTTTTGATAATGATATCGATTTTCGAAGGGCATCTTGTATACGGCTCTTATAATATTGTGTACGGCCCTTGTGAAGCATGAGTGATATTTTAGCGATATTATTGCGAATAGATAGATTCGAAGTACCTACTTGTGGTTCTTACATTAATCACGTGTAAGACCGCGAAGATTAACGAGATGCGTTTTGTTGGTTTTGAAACAATCTATTATTCTCTCCTCACTAGTATATGTATCAGTATTATTATATTATTATGTGTATTTGCTTCGCAAACATTATATTTTTCCAAGGCATTTTATCATTTTAAAATTTAAAAGAAAAATATTAAGAAATAAACGAAACTGCAAACATAAGACACATAAATACATACTGGTAGGCAGAGGTGTTACCACTTACCACCCACATTTCGCCAGATATGTTAAGTCTCCATGTAACAGGTGCACCGGGCACAATGTGAGGCGAGAAATATTTAAAATTAACTGTACATTAGTTTTATTCAAACTCAGTACAGGAGATGGGATCGAACTCGCTATTCCCGTGGCCTTCTCGAATGAGTAGTGCCCCGTCCGTGTCAAGACAACTACCGCTGATATTGTTAAAGATACGTAAGTATATTGATTTAAGCTTTACCGATACATACCAAATCGCAATAAGGCTCTCGTATAAACGTTCTACGTCACTGATCACAAAATCTTTACGAAACCGTGGCGCAGTAAAGATATTTTTCATAACATTTTAAGTACCTACATTATCTTTGACAAACTCTGTGACATGCCTCGTATGGATGTTTCAAGGTGATTTATCTATAAATCAGCCTATTGTCGTCCAAATCTGCGTGTGATTACGTGTTAAATACACATCTTGGATTTAATCTTTATTTATTTATTATTTATTTATTTACTGCGCAGAAGCAACCAAACCGACAAAGTTTTAGATAAGAGCCCATTATACGGCGCTTTTAAATTTTATTTTTGATTTATAATTACATTTTGTTTCCATACTACATTAAAAATTACAAGACGACTAGTTGAGAGCATAATGAGCGACAAGTGGCAAAATAGAAATATTTGAAAAATTCAAAGGATTATTTATGAACTTCTATGTCATACACTTTTGGCTTTACTTTTTAAAGTTAAATTTCCGTATTAATGAACTGGTCGATCTTGAACCTCCTCTACTGGTACATATGAGTCCACTACTGGTCCACTGGAACAACGTAATTCAAACACTACTTATAACTATTCGTAACGCTCATTTTCATGTAGGTAACACATTGGGGCTCTCCATTAGAAGTCCATAAAAGTTATTAACCCCAAGAGGAATGAATCCATTTGGCTTAAAATACATAGATTTTTCCTGTTTTTTATGTGGAAACGACAGATTACAATCTAACGATAACGATATCCGATTTCTATAAACAAATATTGAATGGAGAGCAGGCCTCACCGAAATATCAACTGATTTAATATCACCTATTGTATTATGTAACGGAATGTTCCCAGAATAAGACAATTTTTCCGATTTCGTCTGTATCTAGAAAGTCATCAAAAGGAACCAATAATAATCAGGTTATATCGTAAATCTATTTTCTGATAATCATTCTCGTCAGATCAATTCAGTATATAAATTGACAGACTATTGATGTTTTATTATTTGGGTATTTATTATATCTTCAAACAGTTATTATGGAAGTATATAACAGTGATTTGTTAACAAAACACTTAAAAGAAAGGTACTACTACTTCACTAAACACACTACTTCACTAATTAAGAATTACGGTTATCATGGTTATATTTTATTGTAATGTTACGTATTGGTATTGATGAAAATTTCCCAGTTCTGTGTTCAACCGTTAAATATAATAAGTAAAAGTTTATAAATAACAGGAAAAGTTTGATGAAAACAGCGAAATGAATGTATTTTCCAAACATCTCAGAGTTTAATAAGTTTGTTTGTCCTACGGTGATTTGACGTGCTACGCTTAACCAGCCCTCATAAATATGCGACCTCTCAAAATATGACTTCAATTTTCTCCTCACAGCTTGTGCATAAACAAATTAATTAAATATACAGGTTGGTCAATCCAAATGGGTCCCTACGGAGAAGTCGGAAACTTAAAATATAACGAAATCTGTTCTTAACTAGTCAACGGGCACAAAACGAGACACAATATAAACATCTCTGGGCTACACCTACAGATCCTATACTGTACATAATTTATATTATTTATCATTATTAAATAATTACCATGTAATTACCAAATTCACAAAACTCATACATATTTTCAATATCGGATGTTATCGTCCGCGCGCCCTGAAATCGGACCCTTGCATCGGCGGCGCACGCATGCGCAGAAGCGTGGACCGTGCGGCGACTACCGAGGAGAACCGAACGGGGACGAGAGGCAGCGCGCGAAGTTAAAGTTACTAGAGATGTAAACACAAAGTGCACGAAAATCCTCGCTTTAGTTTATTGGTTAATTTAAGTTTTTTTTTTATATCTTTATACATTTTATATTCGGTGCCTATACCTGACAAGTCTTACATCTTTCATGAACTCAACTGCTGTTGTCTGAAGGTTTTTTTGTGTGGAAAAAAGTATATCTCTTAACTAACTGTGATTGTGCATACATGGAAGTAAAAAAGTGTGAGTAAAACTTTATTGTTTTATTTGGGTGTTATAATCACATAACCCCCGAATATCTATTGTTTACAAACACCAGTGTTGGCGGTGCCCTCCAAGGGGTTAAGATATAAGGAAAATAAATACTTCTAACTCTTTAATTAGCCCTGCCCGAAGTAAACATCAGAGGAGCTCGGATTCGTAGCAGATCATACGCCTTGGAACTTTATTATTGCAAATATGTTTGCATGAAATCGTATTTTCGATGTGCATTGATTTATTTAAGTAAATTTCGATTACTTTACTAACTGAAACTAGCGATGAAACAGAAATATGGGAAACAAAACTTCGATCTAGCGTTATTTCGATAAAATGTGCAATGAAATAAGGATGAACTGTGTTTGTAGATAATGAGTGTTCGATGAAATGAAAATGCGATGAAACCAAATTCTAGGTTTTGTTAAATATTGAACAAAAATTTCTGCTAATAGTGTTATTGGTAATAGTAATCGTTGAAAGGAATTGTGATTAAATGATGGATTCGCAAATTATGACACATAAAGCTTTCTTCCTACGGTCAGTGATATTGCAGACGGACGCATATTCATGGTGCGCGGTTGACGACCACGGATAGACGCGCCCGCGCACAGGGATTTTCCAACGTCACCATTAATTCCAAATAGATATGTCTGTGTCTGCGTCTGTAGCTAGCTTTCATTGCAGACGGATACAGAATCATCAATGAAATTCATTCTACAATATCACTGACCATGGAAAAGTCAAAGTCAATTTATTCAGTTTAGGTATTAACATACTCTTATGAATGTCAAATTATGCTAACCGTTCACTAGCTACCAGGAGGCCTTGTTCTGAGAAGAACGGGCAAGAAACTCAGCAAGTTGTCTCCTCCCTTTACAATATAATAATTGTTTTTGAAAGATTTTACAGTATGCATTGTAAAGAAAACAAAGAAATTGTTAATATCAACATCATACACAGATCTTTCCAGATTGTAAACATCTTCCATTACAAAACTGAGCAACAATAATATACTTTTGTGATCAATACATTCTTGATATGTTTTTTAAATGCACTTTGTGGTAGTTCCAGTACACTGTTTGAAACTTTGTTGTAATAAAATATACCTTCGCCCATAAAAGTCTTACGAACCTTACGCAATCTAAACATCGGTAATAACAGTTTGTTCTGGTTTCTTGTATTATGAATATTTACATATTTTCTCTTGTAGTGCAAATTAAGAACAATTAATTAGTAACAGCTACTAACATTCTACAACTAATTAGGAACAGACGAGCATGAACGGGCTTGCACCGCACCTATGGAGTTACCGACTCGCCGAGGACCTTTCAGACCGGCACAAACATCTACAAAACCACAGGCGCTTCTCTTTCCACGGTCTGGCGGTACGGACTGGTCTGCGTCCGTATTCAATATCCTTCCGTGAGAAAACAGTTATGACTCAGAAACGTATTAAACTCGATACTCCTGAGATGTACGAACAGCGCCGTTTATTATAATGTGTAATATTTCTATTCAAAAAGTTTAAGAAATCTGGAGCGTCAATTATGGTGGAAGTATATGTAAATCGGTTACACCCTAAGCAGAATTCCAAAACACACCCAAGATAATATCTTGAGTAAACCCCTCAAGGGGAAAGAGAATCAGGTTAATATGACCCGATGTCACGTGTAAAACCCAAGAAAAACTCTCAAACACCGCCATGGAGGTTAACGAAATATTTTTTTTTTATTTTTTCTTTACTTGGTATACGCTTTTTTAACCGCCTCTCTGGTCTAGTGGTTCAAGCCACCGGGTGTTGATCGGGAGGTCCGGGTTCGTTATCCCATGGAGGCAGATGTTTTTCTGCTCGGTTTGGTTGGTGGTAGGGCTTTTCAGCCCGCCTGGCTAGCTACCACCGTCTTACCTAAATTTGTCGCCATAATAACAATTTTTTAAGCATTGTTGTGTTCCGGCAATCAGAGGTAAGATAGCCAGTTCCTCAGTTGTTGAGGATTACAGGTGAAGCTCGCTTCCACCTTCGGCCTTATCGTCACTTACCATCAGGTGAGATGAAGGTCAAAAGCTTACCTGTTGTATGTAAAAAAAAGGGTTTTTTTCACTTCTTTAGCTTCATATTAAAATAATTTGGAATAATTAAGTTTCAATCCACTGAACTGAAATTAAGCTCACACAAATTCATTGAATTTTTTAAAATTAGGTATAGGCTTCCAAAAGAGTTGGAGAGCTGTGTGTAAACAGTCGGTTAGAAATTAAATCCTTTAGAAATGAAATAACATTAAAAGCCCTTTTCTTATTACACTGAAATGAACGGAAATAACTGAAATTCAGCTGAAGACCTTTAACACGAAATTGAACCAATTAATTACTATTATACTTATCTAGCCTAGCTTTCGTTACAACTATTGGAACTTTGGAACATGAATTTTCTAAGAGAAGTACTAACGTAATTTTGTTTCAAAATTTTCAGTATGAAGAGGGATACTTGTTAATATTTTTATACCTTTTGAGAAATGTCGTTCTTTTCATCTTCTTCGGTTATTCTTATCTTCACTAGCCTATCCCACTGCTGGACACAGACTTTCCTGTTTGTCGAAGCTCATAAGAACACTACGGGCAGTTACATGGGCCCAATGCGGCAACGCGGATCAGTGAGTAGAAACGATTGCAACGAGCAACAGCTTAACCTGTCTACAAGGCAAGGAGAACTGGACTCTAACCACATAGCAATAGAAGCTTTATTCCAAAGTATTCAAACCACTACGCAAGCGAGTTCCTTCTTTACAAACCAGCGTCAGGACTGAAAAGCCGGACATCATGCTGAATTTGCTACCTGTTTTGGCACAGTCGTGAGACAGTTTCAAATAGATATTTACTATATATTCCTGTAATGCAGCCATGTATACATTCTTTATGTCCGTATAATGTCTCGTGTCTGTGTTGGAATAAATGTTTTTATTTCTTTCCTTTGTTCACTTAAAACTATAGTCCTACGTCCCACTGCTGGGCACATGCCTTCGTCGTGGAGAAACACATGAGGAGTATGGGCCGTAACGCCACCGCGTTGTCCCAATGCGGGTTGGTGAGTAGAAACGGTTGCATTAGTGACCGGTACCAACGGCTTAACATGCCTTCCGAAGCACTTTCCGTTCGAGATCACAAAGTTTTTGGTCACTCATCCAAGGCCTGACCATTGTGACGGTAGTATTCAATATCGAAATTCGGAGCGTACGAACCACTATGCCACAGAGCTCGTCCTTAATTAACTCTTAAAACTATATGCAATCAAAACATAATCTAAATGTAAAAAGCCCTAACTCAGGAAAACAAGAAGTTAATATTATTCCGCGTACATCATGAAACAATCAATTCTACTATCTAAGACCATCATGATGGAACAAAAGAATGACAAATTATCCCTTCTGGCTGCCGGCGATAAATCAGTGTATCCCAACGAACGCATCTCCGAACAAATGGAATTAAACAATTATTCAAATGAGCCCGTTGAAATGAGAATGACATGCTAATCCTGCGAAAGTGTTCGCTCGAACCAATTTGATTGTTTCAAAATATACATCGGATAATTAATAATCGTGATTGATAGAAGTTATTTTTAGAATTGAAAGTCATAAGATTAAGGTCTCGGGATGTATTTTAGCTATCATCATTAATCCGTACTTCCACAGCTGACAATAAGTCTCATGTAATGCACGCCACGCCAAGATGAGATGACGATTTCGTAGATTGGCTGTGGGCTGAATGACGATGTCCAAAGATCGAGAGCAGTAGCGTGAGGGGAGACTTATCTAGCAGAGGACGTCGTTAGATTTTTCCAAAATATATGGAAGCTATCTGAATAATTCCCGATCTGATCTAATAGTATTTTTAGTTTGTAGTGATATAGAAAATAAATACACAATATACTACGCGTACGTGTTGTAAAGTTTTGATGTCAGAAACTAATAATTATTTTTAAAAAACGACATAATTTATAAAAAATAATTGTTTATTTGTGTACCGCTACTCGATTATGCAGATAGGTGTTTTTGTTTTTTGATACTACAAATTTTAATTAAATTAAAAAAAAAATAAGCAATGGATTAGCGATAGGTTACCTAGAAATAATTGCCGCAAATTATTTAAATATAATATTCACTGAAGTGCTTGCAATTATAATTGTTTTAATCTTTTTCTCCACTTTAAGTTCATTTCATTCAAGACGGAAAGGAAAATAATCTATTTTCATATTATTTACTAATTAAACTTTAATATCCATTACAATAGGAATGTACATATGGCGGACTTAACGACTAACATCGCTCTCTACAAGTCAACCATTAGGCTAAACAGAAAGTTCGTGGCGGCATCATTAAAGTAATTTCATTAGCAAAAACAATTTCATTATATAATGTTAAATATTAATACGTATTATAAAGCTGAAGAGTTTGTTTACGTGTTAGGTTGAACACGCTAATCTCAGAAGCTACTGGATGTTCGATTTGAAAAAAAAAAGAAACTTTTAGTTTTTTATAGCCCATTTATTGAGGAAAGCTACAGGCTATATAACATTATGCTATCCCAAAGTAATTATTTCACGCGGACAAAATCGCGGGCAAAAGCTAGTCCTTAAATATTTTCATATATTGGGTCCTAACCTATGAAATTATTGTTTTTATTCTGTCTTAGCAATTTGTCCGTAACTATTAAGTTTCAGAACATTTTTATAAAATAATTGCCTCTTCTAAAAATAGACCATATATTTGAGCTCCTAAAGCTTGTCTAATGATACATGCCAAATATTATTATCTCTGGATTTGTCGTTGTGAAGAAAACTGATAAAATGTTAGTATGTAAAATGCAGACATCCCCAAAATCTCCATACAGAACACCAATTACATAGGTAAGGACCTAATATTTTTTACAAGTTGGTATTACCAACCACTGATTGTTCACATCGTACGAAGTTATTTCCACCGCCTACGCTTCATATAACATAAATATTATTATTATTACATCACATATTCTCATTACCTTACCAATTTCATCAAATCGATTCGGTTCGGTGCGGGGCGGGACGAGGGAACAAATAGATAGCATAGAAACAGTGACTTGTTTTTTATTTTTTCTCTTATTTGTCATCGGCAGGGATTTCATTCGCAATTATTTTATGTTTCACGTATGCTTTAGTTATAAATATAAATTAATAAGTCTGACGAGTGTGACAATACAAGTACAGTCGAGTACAAAAATATTATGCATACACATTTTGTAATAAGAGTAATTTACTGTCAAAAGTGGTTACATATTTTTGGAGTTGACTGTACCTAAGTATAGTAATGATTTTATAAGACTATTGTTATATCTATGAAATATAATGATAATAATAATCCTTCAATGTTTTAAGCATTATAATAAATTATTTAACTATTATGCTAGATATATTGCCGATAGAAAATACAGTAACTCACTCAATCTGTATTTGAATGAATATGTTCACCGTGAAAGGGATAAAATAATTATTCAAATGAATAGCGATGAAATGTGGATGATATGCTAATTCCAAGTATTCACTCAACTCGGCTGGCGATAATCGAAGTAGTAACTCAAAGAGTAAAACAGTAGTACCGAACTGAGATGTAAAGTAAAAATTCTAAATATGTTTTCTCTTCTTGAGTGTATTTTGAACATCTACCTATTGTAATAGGACTCTTCGTTGTTGATAGTTGTTGGGTTGTGGTCGTTGTTGGTGGGGAGAAACCAGTAGAAACAGTCGCAATAGCGACCGGGACCAACGACTTAACGTGCCTACCGAAGCACGGAGGAGCTCTAGATCACAAAGTTTTGGTTACCCATCCACGACTTGACTATGGCGAAGATAGCTTTGTTTTTAATCAAACGACAAGGCGTAGTAACCACTACGCCACCGAGCTCCTCTTGAATTATATTGATTTAACTATATTAATTTTAAAGTAATATTGTCATACTTTTTTTGTATTATCTGACAATAACCCTTTAACCCATTGAGGGTCACCGCGATCACCAAAGTTTGCAAACAATAGATGTTTCTATAATGTCTGACCATTGATAGGTTAATGTATCCTGATCCTTTTAACAAAGCAATTTTTTCAGAAGTTGAGACAAAAAATCGTGGTATGGACATATTTTGAGAAGAGAGAATGAGCATGTAACGAGAAGAGTTATGAATATGAGAGTGGATGGTAATGCTGGGGAAGACCAAAGAAGAGATGGATAGATGATAGATGGATATTGATATGGCGTGTGATAGGGGAGAGTGGAGGAGAAAGACTCGTTGCGCCGACCACAAATGAAATTAGGAACAGGGCAGGCTAATGATGATGACTTTCTTCAGATTGTATTTAACATGTAATATTACAATACATTGACCGTTGTAAAGTTCTTTCCAATGAAATCTTTTTTTTAAATTTTATCATGCATAATATAAATAACACAAAACATTATTTAAAACTCAAATTATGAAGTAATTACTATCCACGCTAAATTATTACTTACATCAAACAATTATTCAAATGTCCTAAATGAACAGTGAATAATATGCAAATTTTATGGATGTTCATTTGCTAAATTCGAATCTCTTTTATTGTACAGTTGAATTTCTCTTTTATATTTATGTGATTTTTAAACAAATAATTAGTCTAATAGTCGTTTTGAATCAGTTACTAATTAATGTTTCTGTGTTTTCTGTTAGGAATAAGCCCTACCTTTTGTACTAAATTAACTTTTCTTTTTTTTTGTATTGCTTTTGTGTTTTTTTTGTGTGTGCAATAAATTGTTAAATAATAATAATAATAATAATTGTTAAGATCTGAAAAATGTGGAAAGGCTCGAATAGATGGTTATTTTAGTAAGATTTTATTGTGATTGTTAACACGTCTGCCTTCTCGACTACTTTTGGTATAATTAGACATCAATTTAATTAGTTACCGCCTCTCTGGTCTAGTGGTTCGCACCACCGGGTGTTGATCGGGAGGTACGGGGGCAGAAGTTTCTCTGCTCGGTTTGGTTGGTGGAAGGGCTTTCAAGCCCGCCTGGCTAGCTACCACCGTCTTACCTAAAATTGTCGCCATAATAACAATGTTTTAAGCATTGTTGTGTTCCGGCAATCAGAGTTAAGATAGCCAGTTCCTCAGTTATTGAGGATTGCAGGTGAAGCTCGCTTCCATCTTCGGCCTTATCGTCACTTACCATCAGGTGAGATGAAGGTCAAGAGCTTAACTTTCATATGTAAAAACAAAAATTAGCTTAAGAGCGTATGTGATTGTGTTCTTTTATGAAAACTTGCATTCTTACCTTTTACAGGCACGTGTTCAGAAGCTATGAATCGATAAAGCACTTAGTGGCGGAACGCACACATCACGCAAAGAGTACTCAAGCGACAAATGGACAATATATTGGGTCCTTACCTATGAAATTGGTGTTTTTATTCTGTCTTAGCAATTTGTCCGTAACTATTAAGTTTCAGAACATTCTTATAAAATAATTGCCTCTTCTAAAAATAGACCATATATTTGAGCTCGTATTATTTAATTTGATATTTTTTTGTAGGTTTAATTGTGTTAAAATTAGACACAAAGACAATTATTTTTAACTGCCTCCCCAATACATCATTTGATTTGCATTAACATAAAAACGATGAATAATTTTTATCAAGCGTGTTCACACACATATTGCTAAAGCTTGTCTAATGATACATGCCAAATATTATTATCTCTGGATTTGTCGCTGTGAATAAAACTGTAAAATGTTAGTATGTAAAATGCAGACATCCCCAAAATCTCCATACAAAACACCAATTTCATAGGTAAGGACCTAATATTACATAACTCAAAAAGACAACGGCGAAAGATTCCTGAGTATAAAACGAATAATGCAAACATGATTTAATGACGCTATGTTCGTTCTCACCAGCCTATAAGCGTCTCTCTCATTCTACATATGCAGAGGCATACATGGAAAAACATATGAACTGTATGGGCCTTAACACTACAGCATTCAATTCGAGTGTAGAAGCAGATGCAATAGTGACCGGAATTTAAAGGCATAACGAGTCTTCTGAAGCATAGACGAAATAGAGATCGCAATACTTTGGTTACCCATCCAAGGACAGGCCATGGCATGTAGCTTGGATTTCATTATCAGAACCCAACGTGTACTAACCACGTCACCGTGCTCCTTGGTGGCGTTATGATAGGCTAATTTTCTTTTCATAAGTAATTCATCATTCCATGCAACTTTGTGAGTAAAAACTTTCAACAATATTGCTCCAACAAAATCCGGCTTCCTCTGAAACATGTAAATTACTTGGACCAAAAACTAAAAAAGGGTGTGCAGTGAAACTGTATATATAAAAAGTTACATAGTTTCAGTAGAGCGGAGTGTTTCCAAAGCCACGTAACGACTGGAATCAACTAACCAGCGACAATACGAACAGGAAACAATGCAAATTGTTTCATGGTTGTTTGTCGTCACTTTACAGTTAATGGTCTTTCCTGTAATTGATTTAGAGTCGGAGTTAGAATAGCACTAACATAAAAACATTAGAGTATTCAAATTCGGAACTATTTCCTCTGTCATAGGATTACGAGCCGAAAGCCGGTTCGGTTTCCTTAAAATATGTATGAGTTTTAGGTTGGAAGCAATTTCCTACATTAACCGGAACGGAAATCGAAGTAGAGTGGGCGAGTACACTACACCGACATACTATTGAGAATAACATTACTTACGTTCCCGGCAATTTCTGAATAGCCTTTTAGTACGAGCATGGAACTAGTTCTATTCTAACTCTTTCGCTTATGAACACCTCTAAGGATTCATCGGTTTCACTCTTTCTCAGTGCTAACAATCGCAGTAAAGTATCTTTTATAATTTCTTAATTTTTTTTGTTTGTCATCAAGCTTCTTGGTATTAGAAGAATCAATTTTAGTGGTGTGAAAGATAAAATAATCGGTTTTTACTTTTGTGGAAGGTTGATAATAAAATAATGACATTTGTTTTTTTTTAAGACTCAACTTTGGGTTGAACTTAGTAGAGAAACAGATCAATTTGATGAAGCTTAGGTATAGATGAAGTCAAAACAGCTGTAAATCGCAGGAAAACCAGTGGCTTAAATTTTTTAAAGCTATGGAATGCTCATGATTATTCAATCGTGATCATACGCTTACGCTGCATCAGACGCAGAGGATGTTCGCTTACCTCATAGTTAGTAACGTCATCCCATATAGATCTCCACAAGGATCGGTCCGGCACTGCTCGAATACAGAGACATTCCATGCCAGGGAATCTACGAAGGCTGCATTGCGCAATCTTCCACAATTCTTTCATTTGACAGTTTTGTATGAGAATTCTTAAAATTTGCTCGCCTGTCAAATAGCATATTCACAAAAAGTTACTCTTTAGCTTCATTTTGCAAATCAATCTTTGCTGTTTTCAAGAAATAAATTAATAATTAAATAAATTGAAAAATTTTGATTTAAGATTGTCTAAATTATGTGACCATTTTACGAAATGTTGAGGAATTGCTAAGGATCTACCAACAATTCTGGAGATGAATTACTTTGGCAGTATTGCGAAACTAGGCCTTTTTAGATTCCCAGATCGTCTGTCCACTTGTAGACATACCACCAACCCGAGCCTCTCGGACGCCTCACGGATATCCATCCGTAATTAGTAATTCTTAGTAATAAGATATTTTACAAAAATGAGTAAAGTTCATGATGTTCATATTTTCAAAGATATTATTTGCTTAACCTTCACAGTAGTTTGTTTAGGATCTCAATATTAGCTTCGAATGAATAACGTTTAATTTCAAAACTTTTGATTGAATTTGGTACGCTGGCTTGGGGAATGAGTTATTTAAGTTGCGTTATTTATTTTATATGAATTGAGTTGAGCGCAGTAGTATTTATTGGCAAGAGTTTGAGACGCCTTGGTATTGAAGTAAGATCTTTATTTCAGGTTTTTGTGAAGAGAACAAGGTATTAACATCTCTGTATCAAATATCCATTAACAAACCAATAATCGAATGGCAGTGTTACAGCTATACGGTCCGTATTCCTCTCAGGCCCTGCGCACACGAGTCGTAAACGTGGGCGTATCGTAAGAGTATCGTTACTACACTACGTGTCTCGTAGAACGAAGTCTCGTAGACTTCCAGTGTTTAGAAAACGAATCGTTGCGTAGGCGTGTCGTTTTGGGTCTCAGTTGAAATTGCATGTGTCGTGATTGAATCGATTGTCGATTGTTTTTCTTTGCGCGCCGCGCGGCAGACTTTTCCTTTTTTCGCAGGTATGCAACCTCCGTGGCTGCCTAAACACTTTTTTATGCCAGTACTATACACCTATCGTAATAACATTATGCATGTCCTACGACTCGCAGCAACATCGCCTCGAGTGCGAACTTGTTTGAAAGTGTACGCGCTCGTATTTAATTGTTGGATGAGCGTAATACGAAAACGCTACGTCGCCGTGTGTGAAGGGCCTAAGGGTCCTCTTTGTAGGAAGACTTGTGTTAGGAAGGTAAACGGCCTGGAAAATTGTAGATTATAACAAAATATTATATTCTTATCAAAATTTCAATAATCTAATGTTAGAACTCTGTACTGCAGGATTAGCTTATCCGTCCATAATTTTTTTGGATTTTTTTTTTATTCTAGATAGGAACTTCTTTCTTTATGATTTCTTATTTATTTTGTTGGTAGCTTTAGTGCAATCCTATTAAAATTTGTGCGAAGAATCTCACTCCTGTTTTAGATTTCCCGATCACAAAGATGTCGGGAGGTCATCTCGAAACCTTTACAAGGAGTCGAGGGCATATTTCTTGAGCACTCTTGAAGGGAGATACGATCACTTGTAATTTCTAGGGTTCACGCAACACCGAATTTTAATAATATTCACTCTACTGAATCTTACTTATAGCTGGTTCAATATCATTAGTTTTAGAGTACCAGAGTATCATCTAATAAATATAATATGTATTTTTATAGACTTTAGTGTTTTTTTTATAAATCAAATATAACCTATTAACATGTTAATGGGCATATGATATGGACAGCTTTTCCAAGTTCCAGAATATCGGCCGCAATACCTCCACACTGGCACAATGTGGAGTGGAATGTGGAGTGTGTGTGTGGTTGTGTGGCAATTGGTTGATGACTATAAACAAATCATCACGCCTTTTTCTCCGATGGGACAGACAGAGAGGTTGACACCCAGATTTCGCCAGATACGTTAAGTCCCCATACAGTGGTATAGGCGGTGGGATTGAACCCGCCATTCCCGCGGCCTCTCGAAGGAGTAGTGCCGCGTCCGTCCCAATTCGGCTACCGCTGCCTATTTACTTTAAACGGTAGCAAATAACAACCAGCACGGCTTCTCGTGTCTTCCGAAATACGGGAAGATCACCAATCTTCACGTTATCATAGTGGTCTAAAATTAAAAATAAACATTTAATTTTGACCCTAAATTTCTGCAATGCATCAGCCCTAAGCAGCGCGCTCCTAAGATGAGATAACGCACGTGACAATGAACTGGCAGGCCGTTAGCACGTACCCCAAGACCCGCGAACAACATACGGGCCTAATAACGATTTATTTCATAGTGATTTAAATTTAATCCCGACAATGTCAAGGGATGTAATAATTCACTTAATTTTTGTCGGTCCTTCAAAGTATAAAAAAGTTCAAGCTATAGTAGAAGCGAACGTTGATAAACAACTTTTATCCTTAAAAAATTTATTAATAAATTAAAAACAAGCTGTAAGTTCTACGTCTTCCCAGTAATGTTATATAAAGAACTCTAACTAACTTCAGTGATTCTGCGACTCAGCGGATCGCATCTTTCTTTTCCACGGCGTATTTGTTCCAAAAATATATCTTGAATTGAAATGAGCTACAGTAATAAAACAGTACACCAATAGCTAGACCTTAATCACAATAAAAAAGATTCCAGTTCATCTATGCATATAATAAAACTGTAAAAAACCTGTGCATGTCTAACACACCTAAGCCTACGCCGCTCGACAGTGGGGACCTCAAACCATAAGTCGTATAAAATAGCGCACTGGTTTGTGGTTTCCCCCTATCGTAACTATCAGTTCCTGCGTGAACATCACAAATTATACAAACCAAACTGTTACTTACCTTAATAAATTAAATAAAAAATAAAAAAAGCATACTTGCGGGTGCGACGATCGCATCACCGTGCGGGTTTAAATGCATCTAGATGATGTTTAAATGCAGTAGATTCATGTCATACAAACTGTTTGGAAATCACGCATGATTCAGTGTGCTATACCTTGCGTTTGCCGTACTCTCGCGCATAGGTACGAGGAGACACATCCATACAACACACATCAACGCACGAGACGCTCCGTCGTGCGGCTCAGTATGTAAATTGCCTTAGGTATAACACAGCTTTCAAATAACGTTTAAGACTTCGTGTTAAATAAATAGTCTAGAGTTAAGAATAAAGCGATGTATTACTGGATAGCAATGTACGCTTTTGCTTTTATCTGACTTATGAAGTTATAACTTCCATTCAGCGATGGCTTACGAAACCCGAGCCTGGACTTTTATTGCAGCGTCTGAAAATGCACACTTTATTATTGTGGAATATTGTTGATATTATCGATTAATAAAGCAGAATACACACGATCGTAGAATATTGTAGAAGTTCTATTAGAGACATTTGGAGTTTAGTTTGAAGGCATGTAAATTTTGTAGGTCTAGACAGAGAAAAACAGCGTGAATTTAAATAAAAAAAAAACAATTTCTTCTCGGCTTTTTAATTTGAGCTTTGATTTGAATTCATAATTTTCGAATTTTAAATTCAGATCTTTGAAGCGGTTGAACGGATCTTCAAACCATATAGAAACACGTTAACTTATAATGAAAAAAATGTGGTCATAAAAGGTCCATTCGTTTACATAACAAATACCATAACTTACATAACATAATTATCATCACACGTTTTCCCTGAAGAGGTTGGCAGACGTGTTAAACTAATGATACCTTAACAGACATACAGATATGTGAATCTAAGTTTTACCCACCGTTTTCGTTCGGGATTACAAAGAAGCTTTAATGAAGTAGTATGAATTTCCATGTTTAAGAATATATAGAATAGTAGTTAATATGTATTTACATGTCACACCATTATGTCATCCGTTAACCATTGCAATATCGTTATCATAATCACCTAATGATCCATTGTTATGCAGCACAAGTCTTCGCTATTATCATCTTTATTCATTATTTATTACTAAAAGCCTTTTTCTGACTATTCCTGACCATAAAGGAATATATTATTTCAACAGCTATGAAAGTGTTTCGACAAGATACCTATGTTATAGCGGTTATAACCCTCACGCACGCATAAATTTATCGATGTTGTAAATATAGCCTCAGGTGAATTTCAATTGTATTTGGGCTAAGCTGAAACAAAAATATTTTGCACTATCCTACAAAATGGATTTTTAGCTTAACTAGTGAAGGGGCACAAAACGACACAATAGAAAGATCTATTGTTTGCGAACACCGGTGTTCGCGGTGTCCTCCAAGGGGTTGATAAAAAATACAATTTTGAATAAAATCCGTGTTTTGTTTCTTGTTTCATAGAATTAGAAATAATTAAATGACAAATTTTACTTAAATATAGGGGCAACTTATTGTGCATAATAGATTATTTCATTATTTTAAGGAACAACAGTTAACGTGGAGTGTTTACATAAATAACATAGATAAGCCAAAAGCCTTAAAATCTTACGCAAGATTTTCTTCATACTTTCTACATAAATTTCGGACTCAGAGAGATTTTCGGCGCCACCATAATATTCAATAATTCTTCAAAGGCTATAAAAGATTCCTTAATATTTTTCATGTACGTTACGCAGACGGCAATGATGGATGAGACAACATGGTTTGCAATACCTTCGCAAATTGCTTTTGCATGTTAAACCTACATAGACAAGCCCGCATGAGTTGAGTGTATTGATATCAATGTTGTCATTGATAATAAATTATCTAAATTAGCTTTTGATGACTGCTTCAAAACAATATGAATAGTTTGGTTGGTTGGTTGCTTCCTGTAGATATGATTTTCTATTAAATAAAATGTAAGGATATTAAGATTATAATGTAAGTATATTTCGCGGCGTGGCGTTTAAGTATAAGAACTATACTTAAACGCCACGCTGCGTTTAACTAAGTTAACTGACTAAGGCCCGATTTCTGAATCCTCAGATAAAACTAACTGTCAGTCAAATGATAGCTCTGTCGCTTTTCTTTTTATGACTTTAGAAGGTGACAGCGATAGTTTTAAATGGCGGATAATTTTATCTGAGGATTGAAAAATCGGGCCTAAGTTAAATAATTAGGCAGCGGTAGCCGAGTTAGGACGGACGGGGCACTACTCGTTCGAGAGGCTGCGGGAAACGCGGGTTCGATCCTACCGCCTGTACCACTGAGTTTGAATAAACTTATGTATAGTTCATTGTGAATATCACTTGCCTCACATTGTGCCCGGTGCATGGCAACAGGTTCGCCACCTGTTACATGAGGCCGTAACAGATCTGGCGAAATGTGGGTGTTTCACACTTCTATCTACGCCTTGGGGGAAGGATGCGTGATGATATGCTATGTTTATGTAAATATTAATAATTTTTTATATTATATTTTGTTTGTATCTGGACAATTTTTATGTAGCTTTATTGAAATAGAGTTTTTATTGAAGACCTTGAGTCACTAGTTCACTATCGCACATCAAGCGATAGGTTTTTCACTTCGATCAGATTTCCGAATCTATTGCTTTTGTAAACATTTATTGTTCCAATTATTTATGTTCGCCAATCATTGAAAAACTTCGATCGCACCATATCTCACTTGGCGTCTTTGACTCACGGGCTTTAATATTGGGTCCTTACCTATGAAATTGGTGTTTTTATTCTGTCTTAGCAATTTGTCCGTAACTATTAAGATTCAGAACATTTTTATAAAATAATTGCCTCTTCTAAAAATATACCATATATTTGAGCTCGTATTATTAAATTTGATAATTTTTTGTAAGTATAATTATGTTAAAATTAGACACAAAGACAATTATTTTTAACTGCCTCCCGAATACATAATTTGATTTGTATTAACATAAAAACGATAAATAATTTTTATCAAGCGTGTTCACGCACATATTGCTAAAGCTTGTCTAATGATACATGCCAAATATTATTATCTCTGGATTTGTCGTTGTGAAGAAAACTGATAAAATGTTAGTATGTATAATGCAGACATCCCCAAAATCTCCATACAAAACACCAATTTCATAGGTAAGGACCTAATATTAAAGTTAATTATTCTTTTAGCGCGTCTGTCTCTGATAAGAGTTTTTTAATAGTTGAATTATACCTGAACATCGGTAATAACTCCAAGTAAGCGAGCTAACTCCGTGCAATATGTTATATTTCAAATGTACGACGCTCATGCTATTTATACAGAGGTAATTAGAGTTAATAATTAGCTAACTAAGCTTGCACGCGAACAGTATTCAATAAAATAATTATTAAGTAAAACACTTGTCATGTGTTTCGCCATGATGAAGGCCTGTGCCATGCAGTGGGATATATAAGGCTGAGGATAGACGTACGGACATAGTGTCACAGTTAATACTATTGAGAACTGTTCTTATCTAAAGCAATGACAGAGGATGTTTTTTATATATCACAGGTTTTCTATTTTAAAACAGTTTACACAGTTAAAGTTTGTAGCGACGTTATAACTTTTGATAAAATATTGGTATTTAATGTACCTAATAAAATGGCCCCAGGTGTATAAAACCTCCCATATTCTTAAGGTTATAAAATCACATTATTCTGACGAAGTTGAGTGGGTTGAACTTATGTTAGTACTTGAATGTCAATGTAACCTTTATCTTTCAGCGACCTCGAGCTCTTTTCAGAGTTCTGTTACTAAAGCAAATATACTAATATAGAATTGATTAAATTCTATTACAAATAAAACATGTTTATTTTAATGTAGGTTCATTTCGCTTTTGTTTTATACAATATTGACATTTATTTACGTATGCTAACAAGTATTGGGTCCTTACCTATGAAATTGGTGTTTTTTTTCTCTCTTAGTATTTTGTCTGTAACTATTAAGATTCAGAGTATTTCTAAATAATAATTACCTCGTCTAAAAATAGACTATACTTTTGAACTCTTTTGATTTGTTTTGATAATTTGTTGAAAGTTTAATTGTGTTAAAATTGGACACGGAAACAATTCTTCTTAATACATCATTTTATTCGCATTCACTTAAAAACGATAAATATTTTTTATGAAGTGTGATATTACACATATTACTAAAGCTTGTCTAATGATAGAGCCCAAATATTATTTTCTTTGGATTTGTCGTTGTAAAGAAAACTGAAAAAATTTTAGTATGGAAAATGAATAATTCCCCAAAATCTCCATACAAAACACCAATTTCATAGGTAAGGACCTAATATTACGACTCATGTTACGTGCATTGTTTAGAAGAACGCTACTTTATCCTTAGATGCAGAATATATCAAATATTGCTTCATAAATGTGCTGTCCAACGGCGGAATTCATTGCTATGCAGACGACAGTACCGTCTGTTGAAGAGGAAAATCGCAAACGACTGAGAATCATAGTCGAACTATTACGTCCAACCAGGGATGCTTTAGCGTTAGAAAATTACATACATACATAGAATCAAGACAATTTTCCCCTAAGGGTTTGTCGGAGACTGGGCAAATACACCGCAGAAGTAGTTCATTGCCACAGTACGCGCTTCACCAAGCAGTGACTGTACTCAGCGTGTCAGGTGGTGAGTCCGTCGCCGCTATATGCTATTAGATGGTTGCGCAGTTTTAGTCCATTAGTCGCCTTTTACGACGCCCAAGAGAAGAAATGAGTTGAAAATATTGTTGAGGGTTAGAATATTACTGGCTTTTAATGTGAGAATAAGACACAAACCATCTGAAATGAATTGCTGAAGATTTTTGATCCGTGATCAAGTTGAGCTATAGGATTAATTATGGACCCATGGCAAAAACATATGACATCGTGATCTGATAGCTTGTCCAATAGTAAAATTTTTAAATATTACTATTGTTAAATAACCATAGACAATTTAACCACATCACGGCGGCCTCCGGCACTGCTGATATGTATGGTATCGAATTTACATCACAAATTTTACACTTTGTCAACCCGACGTCTCACATTTTGGCGTTTCCACTGTTGCTTTTGGTCTAGATTTCAACGGGAAGTAATTAGTTGAGCAGCCATTTAATTATTTGGTTAGCAACAAAAATTAGGTCGTAGGTCGTAGGTGATGCGAAACAACCCCAACTAGCACAAATAACAATAATAATAGCAACAAAAAGGTCAGCCGAAAAATCATTTGCGCAGCAAACAAATATTTTGTCAGCAATATAATTATTTGGGTGGCAAAATAATTATTCGTTCAGCAGATTAATTAGTTGGTCACAAAATAATTATTTGGGCAGCAAAAGAATTAGTTGAGTTCCAAAATAATTATCTGGGCAGCAAAATATATGTTACCCGAAATGTATAAAATCTAGGAAAAGGATCAATGAAGGATCAAGGATCAATTCCTATAAATTGAATTATGATAGACTTTAAGTTAAGGTAATTTTTTTATGACCCTTAAAAACAACATTTGTGTCATCAAAACATATTATTATATAATTTGGAAGCAGAGTTAACATTTAAGTCGTACCCCTATTAGTTATTTTGCTGATCAATTTAGAAATATTGGCTGCCAATAAGTTCAATTACTTATTTTAGCTGACCAAACATCTTATTTGCTGAACAAAATTCGAATATTTTGCTAACAGTTTAAATAATACCCAATTTTTACTATTGACTTAACTATTACTACGGATCAAAATACACGACCTAAAGTAATCTTTACTAAATTAAAAAGAGGAAAAATTTGATTGTTTGTTTGCATCGAGTAGGCTCCGAAACTACTTAACAGATTTGAAAAGTTATTTCACTGTTGGGTAGCCACATTATCTGCGATTGACATAGGCTATATCAATTATAAAAAAAAATAGGGATCCTTACTAAGACTTATCAAATGTTACCTTAGGTTACATTGTATAAAAAAATTACAAAAATATTCTTTACATCGCGTGCGCTGCGAAAACTATTGATGATAGAATAAAATGATGTACTAAAACTTTGCAGAACACATTAATAGCCATAGTCAGCAGTCTTCATTTTTGAGGCGATAACGGTCCAAAAGCAGATCGCAGAAAGAACACGGAAGGATAGTCAGAACGCACATCTTCTGCGAATGAGATAGCTCAGTCGCAGAGCGCTCTTCTATGGTCAAGTTTCGTAGTCATAGGGACCCGGGAGTTCGGGATGTAGGCCTGCGACTCGATTATACAGTCCCAGGGAGCTCAGAGTCGCCTGAAGCCCGTCTAAACAGTTCCACGTGGGTTTTTAGTGATCTTTAGTGGATAGGATTGTTCCGAGCACTGCTTAACAGAGGAGTCATACATAACCCTGGAACGGCTGCTGCGGCTGCTTATCCCGCTAGGGTATGCGTAAATTGATTGAACCAGCGTATAATAAAGTCACTAGAAATTTTAAAAGTAGTGATATAGGGAAATAGGTATGAAAACTAAATTATTTTATTAAATTCCTACCCGTGTGAAGCCGGGGCGGATTGCTAGTCACTCATAAATTAAGTGGAAATAGAGAAAGATTTCGGTGGTGCAGTGGTTTTGTTTTGATATTGATAATGGTAATGTCGGTCCTGAATGAGTGGCAGTGATTTTGTATTTTTGACTTCCTTCGTGATTCAGAAAGTATTAGGTCCTTACCTATGAAATTGGTGTTTTGTATGGAGATTTTGGGGATGTCTGGATTTTACATACTAACATTTTTCTTCATAACGACAAATCCAGAGATAATAATATTGGGCATGTATCATTAGACAAGCTTTAGCAATATGTGTGTGAACACGCTTGATAAAAATTATTCATCGTTTTTATGTTAATACAAATCAAATGATGTATTCGGGCAGTTAAAAATAATTGTCTTTGTGTCCAATTTTAACACAATTAAACCTACAAAAAATTATCAAATTAAGTTATACGAGCTCAAATATATGGTCTATTTTTAGAATAGGCAATTATTCTGAAACATAATAGTTACGGACAAATTGCTAAGACAGAATAAAAACACCAATTTCATAGGTAAGGACCCAATAATATAATAAAAATTATTCCTTTTTTGTTACGTTTTAATATAATTTTTTTATTACCTATCAGCTTAGGCTATCATAGTGGTACTATGGCTCGTATTCTTCGTGTGTTCTTTGTTTTTTATAAAACGTAATTCATTCTTGCAGATAATTATCATTACGCCTCTAACCTCAAAGGGGTAAGCATTCACCACACAATTAGTACATTTACAATACTTTCTTCATTTAAAATTATTCGTTTTACTATGGTAAAAATTTCAAAAGACCACAAAAAATTATATTAATCGAAATGTCCGACCATTTTTAAAAAAATTTGAAAAAATAACATTGAAAATCAATGCATTATATAATTCAAAGATTTCATTCTTAACTCATAACAATAGCAATAAACCAACAAAACACAAAAGCGATTTTTCAACTTAACATTCAAAGTGAAAGGGTTCTTAGCCGAAGACAATGAAAAAGTTTCTAATCACGACTCGAACTTTTCGGTGGGCAAATGAGAACCCTTTATTGGCTGTCAATGTGGATCTTGAGAAAGTAATTTATCAAATAATACTTCTTAAGTTAGAAAACTCGGAAAAAGATCGATTGGTATCGAAGACCGAAAATGACGTTATTGAGTTTTAAAATCTCTTTCTAGAAATAGCCGCTCGTATACCAAAACAATCAATATCAAGTTATTGGACAACTGAGTGACAACACGATGTCAAGCTGAGTTTGCAGATATATTTAAAATGTTATTATCTTTGTAATCACAGTTTGACAGAGAAGAAGACAAATGAAGTTGTTTTGAGATGGCTTAGTCAAACAGGAGCGCAAGCGCGGGCTAATGTAAACAAAAGAACGTGGAATATATTTTATTAATAGGAATCATGTGAATATTTTTATGTGACTATAAAATACTAGGTTCACGCATCTATAGACTTATTAATTTATAAAATTTACATCAGGTATATATCAACTGATGATTATTTTGCAGAAATCGAGTATATAGACTATGTATGTGTTAATAGTAAGCAAAATTCTCATATTACGTTACGATTCCAATAAATGGAAATTTAATACATATTGAAGACATCTACAACATATTTATTCCAGACATGAAACTATTCTGAAAAGACATTCCGATACACGCAATTGCGGCCGTTCTTCATTTCGTTTGTTCAATACTAAGAAAGCAGTTTTTTTAATAGTAAAACGATGATCGTTCCATTTTCGTACTCGTATCATACGCGATTGCGGAAGAACTAATTCAGACCTTTAGCAGACTAGCCAATTTACGGAGCACCTGAACGAGGGCAGTCTTTTTGTTTTACAGGTACAGAGAAGTACCTTCCACATCATACAGACGACATTTTAGTGTTGCTGTTGTGGATGGTTTCTAGATTTTCAGGGGGTAAGGTTCCCTAGAGAAGTCCTGTCACAACAGCAATATCTATTATTTTCGAACATCGGCGATCGCTCTGCTCTCAAGAAGTTAACAAAGAGACTATCACGTCTGAGTTGTAACCGCCTATTTGCTACGCTTCCCAGGTATAATTGCTGCAAAGAAGTAATACAAAAAACAAACGGTAATGGTAGTACTAAACATATTTTAGGCGAAATTAAATTCTAATCTAAAGAATTTGGAGTTGATTTCTAATTGGTTCTAGTGTTGGTAGGAATATGCTTTCCAGGCTTCTCGTTTATTTATAGCTAAATTAATAATTAAGTAGAGCGATAAACGCTCTGTAACTGCGGTACTATTAATTTAGCAGCAAACTTTTACTGAAGATATTCTTGAAAATATTAAAAGCCTACAGTTATGTGACAGCATAGCTAAGATTTCAGCTAAATCGAGCTCAGTAAATGTAGACTGGTGTGGCAGAGTCCGTTTCCTATGAATTTAGTCTATCATATAGATGGTTTGAGCTACGTGTTAAGTGGATTGGTTTGATATTCCGTGTGACAATTCACATATGAAAAACACAGGTGGATGTTGAGGTGATGACTTACAGAGGAGAATGGAAGAGAAGACATGTTGTGCTGACCCCAAATGAGAATAGGAAAAGGGTAGGAACAAGAAGACGAATAACGAGATTCCGTATAGGAATCATTGCCCACTCATTCATAGATACAGGCATGTATGCGGAATGAAAGGTTAAAACAAATTAATGATGTCCATCAGTTTCTCTTTCGGTTAATTCAGTTAAATAGATAAATTGAAAACATTAAATTAAACTGTAGGCATGTATTTAAATGACGTAAAATTGGATACCTTGTTTGGCCAGCTTTTCCCAGGTGGGTTAAACATAAATGGGGTGTTCGGGCATAAAATTACTATGCTGACCTAAATAAAAATACTGGCTAATGGATGGTTCTTGCGATATCAATCTAGAGCGTAAAATATTACAAATATATTATGAACACCACGGTATAGGAGCATAGTGACGTCATTCCAATTAGAGCAATGGACTGTTCTAAGCCGTTGAATATCTCCCGATCTTTGGTGCCAGTTGTGTAATTTGTGAATTTTATTAGGTGACTTGTTATTATAGGATATAAGGTATGTTTTCTAAAGTTCTTGAAGGGAATTTTTGGATTTGGTTAATTATTAACAATTTAATTTGAAAAACACCTGTGTAAATGTTGTCGCAAAAAAAAATTTTGATCTTTTTTGCCTTCTTAACTCTACTAGTTATTATTTATTGTATTAGTTACACAAGAGCTACATCGGTAAATTTCATATGCCTATAAACTGGTCAGTCTTTCAGTTGTAAGATAATTTTTTTAATACAATTGAATAACCTTTGTGAAATTGCATAGCCTATTACGAGAAAAATAAAGCAAGACAAATTAATGTAAAATTATTTGTGATTTAATCCATTAATTTCCTTTATAATAAACTATGGCTTGAAATTGACAAAGCTGATTCATCGTCTGATAAAATAATATATCAATCTAACCTTGAACTGTGATACATGGTATATTGTTTGGATTATTGGTAATGAACTTGCGTGAAGGTTGATCGATAGCCTTTTGTACAACAGTTTTTCTATAGGCACATAATTATTCGCTTACCAGTTCATAAATATTCAGTGTTTAGAAAAGTTAACCTATCAACAAAAAAACATGAACATAACTAAAGTTATATGAAGAAGAATTCCTAAGTACCCACATTTATCAAAATATTATTCACGGCCAAAAAGTAATATTCATTTAAGTAATTTGAGATGCCACTCATCTGAAATATTTAATTAGGCAATTCAATAAACTCTAATATAATAAAAGAAAACAAAAGTAATTACTGTAAGGATCCGAGGCTTGTCATGCGGGATATTGAATAGACAACTAATATACGAGGCACGAATAACATGACATACTACGAAAGTTCTCCGTAATTAAAACTAGTTATTTATAGCAGATATACATATGATGACGTCTCTATACTTTTTCTTAAAGAAAAACAAATAAAAAAATTAAAATAGCTCACCAGTAGTCCTAATAGCGTCACTCAACTCCTCTTATCTCACTCTGATAAATCTATTCCGCCATTGCAATTACTTTTACACACGCTTACCCATGACATAACGTTATAAGGTACACAGTAAGCAGGATGAATAGTATGAACATTTTGTCGACGCACAGTTATCTTGCTTTTAAATTTCTGGAACTTTGCTCGAAGTGAGTGGCGCGGGCGTGAGTGACACGCGGGCACCCGGGGCGAGTGAGGACACCACACTGACAGGGATGCTGGCCGGTTGCTACGATACGCGCCCTGCACCACCCCCCTAGATGGGCCGCCGCCCTAGACGCGAACAACCTACTTTACGTAGAGGCGCTACTGTCTGCGTAATAGTTCTTTAGCAATTTCCTCACAGAATCCCGCCGATATATTATTTGTGGGCCACTTATTGCGTTCAAATCTGTCTTTGGATTGACATGACAGCTTGAAGTAAGGCTAAGGTTATTCATAGTAGCATTCAGTGCTTAATAGTGTTTAGTCTCGACCTACATTTATTATAATACAAGAATCGTATATGACGTGTTATTAATGAAACTTCTGACCCACTTCATTTAATAATTACATCCTTCTAAATAATTACTTAGAAAATAAGTTTTTTAAATGAAACAACTTTAATAATATCGTTGTGGACAAATGCGTTTCCTCAATTTCGCCCGCACAAGGAAGTGTTTGGGAGCCTGATCGCAGCCGGGCAAACATATTATAGAGGGGGAGATCTCGAGGAGAAACGTGCGTGACTCGCGAAAACCAATGCTCTGATTTATAGTTTAGAGTCTAATTTTATTTAAAAGCATTTGCTACGGAACAAATTCCAGGTATGCAGGAGTTTTAGTGTGCATTGAGCCTTACTCCGGCCAAAACGCACTTAACATGCCAAAGATAAGACTTCATTGTAAAATACTTATCGCACTGAGTTCCGTTAAGAAATGTGAAAAATGTTAATTTCTATAAGAAATGTGACTCCAACTAGTTTCACATTTCCCACACAAATGTTTATTCTCGATATTCCTTAACGCAACTCGAAGTGAGAAGTTTTTTACGATGAAAACTTACACTAAGGGTACTGATATAGAATCTACCCAGTTTCTGTGATGTTTAATGTGCACTGAGCCTTAGTGAAGCCAAGAAACTCTCCTTTTCATATAGTCATGTGAGCATTCAGCTCACAACTTTTCACGAGCAAAAGTTGCTTGAAATTGAGCGGGGACGTAAGGAATGAAATTAGTCTAAGCTAGAATGTATCATATTCAGAATGTGTCTTATAAACTGGTTAATTATATCACAGATTTACTACATACATATTTAGTTCATTGGAAATGCATACATTAACTTTAGAAAATGTATTGGAAATTCATCATTTTAAGAATACTGACCTACATTTCATTAGTAACTAGATTTTATCCATGACATGCATTGAAACGATGTTTTTGTCTGTATCCTCGTAGCAGAAGATTTTTGTACGTATAGCATTGTAATTTGAAATATAACCGAAATGTAGTTTGAAGACACTCAATTATTTTTGCATTTTACAACATATCATCATCAAGCATAGATCCCCGAAGAGGTAGACTGAGGTGTAAAACCTCCGTAGGTAGGTAAAAATATTGAACTGTATATGTAAACTTCATTTAAAGCACAAAAGATCCCATAGGATCGTGGTGCCCTGAGTTATGTCAGCCCCATCAGCTCCCATCACAAGAAGTTTCATTTAAATCTTTATAACATAATTTTAGCATTGTTCTTTAGATCAATACGTTGTACCAAAATAGTCCAAACGGGGCAGCGCTCTGGTATTAGTGGAATTGGATTAACTTGAAATTAGTGTTACATTATTGAACTTGTTTCAAACTAGGCTCATACCGAAAGAGTTAGTTCTTATATTACAAATTACAACACGTAAGTACTTGTTGTTAATCGACATAGCAATAGTTACGAAAACAATTTTCTATTAGTTCCGACTGAGTTCCATACTGACGAAAGCACCTTAGATAAGGTTAAAAAAAAATTCAAAAATGTTTTTATGTTCTATGCGTATGAAGTGTGGAAGATGAGCCTCTTGTCCTTCTTGATTCACCCTTTAATTTTTATGAAGTAAGATCAGTGTAAATATTTTTATAAGATTTTCCATTTTTTCCACTCTTGGCCTTCATCTCACCTGATGGTAAGTGTCAATAAGGCTGAAGGTGGAAGCGAGCTTCACCTGTAATCCTCAACAACTGAGGAACTGGCTATCTTACCTCTGAATCCCGGAACACAACAATGCTTATAACATTGTTATTATGGCGACAAATTTAATGAAGACGGTGGTAGCTATCCAGGAGGGTTTATAAGCCCTACCACCAACCAAACCCGGCAGAAAACCCCCTGCTCCTGATCTACACCCGGTGGTGTCAACCACTAGACCAGAGAGACGGTAAAACATTCCTTTAGAGTAGATTTTACCTTTACATTTTACACCTACAAACGCACAAAAACAACCAACGCAAGATTTCTGGTGTTGAGTGTTCCTCGCGCTAATGAATTTCCGAAATTACCTTAGAATCGACAGGGCCAGCTAACATGGCGTAATGTGTGGCAAAATTAGACAAGATGGATAACGTCGATCCGCTGGAGTGACGCGTTCCAATGAGATTTTGATTGATCACCAGCCAGGAGGTGGCCTACGACCGATGTAAAAGAAAATGAATTAGGAGCGCTCCGAGTAGGAAATGAGCGAGGGCCCGGGCAGTTAGTAATTATTGCATGTTTTGGAGATTGGTTACCCAGTATTTAAATTTTGAAAGGGAGCTTTTTAGTAAAAAGCTCAAAAAAGCTTTATACAAATAGAAATTTTTACTTTAGTTTCGTGATGAATTAAAATAAAGGTAGCGAAGCAGAATTAAAAGAACGATACTATTTGTGCCTGAGGTCGTAATATTAGTTCTCGACAGCAGGATCACCCCCAGTAATAGGGATCTGAACATTCAGACGGTTGCAATTTAAATTTGGAACCTTAAAATCCTTGCCCATGATAGCACTTATTAGGTGCTAGGTTCTCTGCCTGTATACAGTGTGTTCAAGGATATATTCTCAACAGTAAAAGCTCCCGATAATCGCAAATACGCGCGTAAGATATGTGTGTGTAAACCCTGCCTACCTTTTATAAATTACAGTAGTGAGTGTAATTGTAATAGTACATTATGATACAAGTGCGGTAAGTTGAAAATTACAGCCGAGGCGATATTGCTAGCCCGAGCCGTAGGTGAGGGCTATAAGAAGGCAGAGGCTGTAATTATCAAACCGCACGTAATATACCTACGACGTTTTATAACACATTTGCGAGGAAATAAATAAAACTCAGACATTCTTAAGCTAATTAATCTTTAATAACTTGTTAATGATATAAAAGAATTTATTATATTTATTTACTTTTATATTTCATCTCCCACAGGTAATTTTATTAAGAAAATGTTGACTACCTTTCTGATATAAAAACTCTTTGCTAAGATTTAAAAAAGTATCGTTAGTTTTTAGACGGAACATCTTAAACTGTGCGTTTTACTTTACATTATCGCACAAGTACGTAATATGATAGATTATGATATTGAAATTGGTGAAATAGCAAATGCCCCTTCTTTTTACGAGCAAATGTGTTATAAAATATGTAATGTCAATATAATTGTTATGAAATTAAATCATTAAAATTTACTTAGATAAAATATCCAAAAATATCCTCTTATTTTATTTTACATCTGGCTAAATGAAACGCCCCGTCTACTACTGAATTCTCAAACTGGATCGACAAGTAATGCTATAACTAACTTTGCTCCATCGTCGGTCAGTTCTTAGGGTCTTGGTCAGAGTTTGGTATCATTAGACCGAGCTATGTATTTTTAATACAATACTATTTCATGTCCTCTCTTTGAGGGACGGTTTCATGGGTACGCTACCGGCGTTCCCTGGTCAACAGCGTCTCCCGGCGTGATTTCCATACATTTTGACGCAAGCGACATATAATTGTAAGCGCGCGTGCGTGGTCGCTGGCAGCCAACATATCTATAAAATAACCCTGAACCTATGTAAACAAACTGAAATAATAAAGTGTTGCGGGTCGTACTTAATTCATTTCATTAGGTATACACATTGTACTACTCATAGATGAAAAGTAAAGACTGGAAAAGCTTTTATTTATGACGCAATAAGCTATTTTAAAAGACCAACTTTTTGTTTATCCGAATTACTTTCGAAGTCGAACTAAAAGTGACTGAGAAATGCCAGCGAATCAAAGCGTTTCCCTTTCCATATATTTGGATCACAGTGACCGAATTGATAGCTTCTCTCTCAAGTTGGATTCAGTTGGCGAAATGTCTACTACGTGTTATATAATAAACCAAGGATCTGAAAGATCTAGATCTACTCTGACTGACTGACTTTTTCATTAAGGATTCAGTGATGGGCTTAAACTTTGTTTTACAAACATGGGATTTGTCTTGACCACAATCTGAAACATAGCTGAGATATATGATCTTCGATGGAGAAAGCTTCCCCAGAAGGTGCCTTATTCACCCTAAAAAAGTTGGATGTCGGAGCTAGTGCCCGCGACGTTGTTCGTTTGGCTATTGATTCAACGCCGATAAAAGTTTACAAAAAGTGTTTGTGTGTTGGTTAACACTGCATTTTTTTAAGTGCTCAACATTATATTCCTACCTCTTATTAGCAAAATATTGATTGTTAATAGTTGAACTAAAGCCTCTAATTATTAAAATAATGAAAATAACATTTCTTGTCAGTGTCATCTGATTAATTTTAATCATGCTGATAAGCTCTGTTGTCATCTCATTATTTTACAATGCCTAGAAATTTTAAAATTTGAAATGAAATTACAATTTCACAGAATATATCACATACCTAATACTGATAACCACGCAGATATTGATAACCACGGTTACACCCGCGCAGAACCCGTTCCCATAGGAATATCGGGATAAAAAGTAGCCTATGTCCTTTCTTAGGCTCTAGGCTATTTGTGTACCAAATTTCAATTGAATCGGCTCAGTAGTTTTGACGTGAAAGCAATATAGACAGACAGAGTTGATTTCGCGTTTATATTAAGTACGAGTAAGTATGTATGTTACAGCATCTCAATACATTTTATTTCATCATTCCATAGACATCATCTGGAGACCACACACGGCAGCTGTAATTTATGTTTTTACATTTTCGTATCTTATGGATGTTAAGATTGCTTGTAATTGCAAACTCACGAATCAAGTAGGAATATAGGGCATACTATGTCAATTGAAAGCTATACATCTCAAGATTTTAATTAAATACATATTTATTATAGCTGCTGCCGTGTGTGAACTCCTTAACTTTAAAGAGATGTGGGTTATATCCCACCCAGAACACCGAAGCTGGCAATGCATTCCACTCCACGGCTGTGAACACCACAAACGATGATCTAAAATGCTCGATGATAAAAGGCAATAATAGAGGATTGTGAAACGGAGTTTTAAGATAAACTTCTTTTATTTCTTCAAATCCTCCGATGATGATAAACAAATTGCTAGACGAATTCTTTATTTGATGTAACTAGGTAATTTTCAGCAACGACGTTTTTAAAATTTTTATAGAAATATCTTTAGGCTTACCGCCTCAAGATTTTATGTTAATAAAGTGCCGCTATTTCCCTTATTGCAATAGTTATTTGTTACTCGCTTATAATTTAGAACTCGCATTTAAAAGCTATATTTGGACTCTTTGGTAATGTATTAACGTGTATGAATTTCATTCATACATACAATCACGCCTGCAATCCCCGAAGGGGTAGGCAGAGTCCAAGGAGCATTGGGTTCCTTAAGACCACTTTTAGCTATACAAAAATTGGGTTTGGTCAGATAGAAAATCGTGAAAGAGTAGTAACAAGTGGCTAGCTCATCGCCTACACAATCACAGATCCAGTACCCAATACGCCCTTAGTCGCCTTTTACGACATGCTAGGCAAGAAAAGCAGTTAGCACATTCTTTTTGTGTCCCGGACCAACACGGGAATTTCATGCTTAGATAAATCTTGAGAGTTAAACAAAAGTAAATTAAGATCAGTTAAGATCTTATGCAAATTGCTTGTACCTATTTCAGTATATTTTTATGTACGTTAATAAGACTTCAATTAATATTGTCTAGACTTAAACCACTATTGTTACATTCAATATATTGTTGAGTCTAACGTTTAATTAAGTCTATGTTTACAATTACATTTCTTAAAAGAACTGGTTCATATAATGTTACGCTTATGAACTAAGTAATAACTTTATTACTAAAAGTATAGATAAATATATTTTTTTCATTTAATTATCATTCAATATTGTTGGTAACAAAGATTGGATTGTTATGTCGTAATTTCTTACTTGGTTTGCATGCAATCTACTTAAATTTAAAAAAATTGCTACGCTGGCTGGTTGTTATTGACAGACGAAAATCTATCAATTTAAGTAAAAGCACTTCGAAAGTCCATTACAATATTCGCGCTGACGTAAATAATTTAAAATCGGTATGGTATTAATATAGAATACGTATACTCGGAAAGTAGATTAAAAACCATTTTGCTGACGAAAGCCTCTCCAGTTGAAACTTTTTTAACAGAAATTATTCCACGACTCGATTTGGTTCAGTAGTTGCATATTACCAGAGTGAACCACTCTGATATATCTATCGCACCTTTTTGGACTGAGTTTCACTGTAATCTCCATATTACACAGACTCTTTGATGTATTCACTAGCTGTTGCCCGCGACTTCGTCCACGGTTACTTTGGTTTTTAACTATCCCTCGGGAACCCTTTAATTTTTCGGAATAAAAAGTATCTAAGATGTTGACCAGGGTCCAGCCATTTCGGAGATTATACCGTACAAACAGACAAACAGATAAACAGACAGAGAAACAAAAAATAATAATATTTTTTTGATATTTTCCCTCTTTTTACATCCCTCTGACTAGATTTTAAGCATTTTTTTTCTATGTACAGACATTTGACCTCTACAGTTTTATTATATGTATATAGATAAAGTATATCAACAGTAAAATTATTATTTATCATAAAAACACTTTGTGTAAACGACACAGTTTTCATCTAGTTTTTTACGTAAAATAACTCTTTTTTAATATAATTTATAAGGTTAGGCTGTTATTATTGTTATACATAATTTAATTGCTTCATTTATGTATGTAGTCAAACTAATGAAAGTAAATTAATTAAAAAATGATATAAGAGGGAATAAAGTAGACGCTAAGTTGATGTGTAAATTGGGACAAGGATTATTAATTAATTAGGCTGGTTTTATCGTCACGCGTCGTTTTGCTAGACGCGCTGTTAGGCAGCGCGTTGTTCACCGGACGGTTTTGGAGACTAAAATAGGGAATTTATGTATCGAAGTCAAAAATTGATGTTTATATGTTTATGTCACAAAACATTTAATAGATAAAATGTTTGAAAAAAGATTTGATAATAATTGTGTACTCTATATATTTCGGCTACTTTCATTTTATCCATAGTTAAAATTTGTGACCGATTTGGATTGCTTGAGAGTGTATTATTTTATTTATTTGTTCTTCAACAAGGTAAAAGTTTTTAGTCATTCACACGGGACGAAACGCCACACCTTTTTCAATTAGGTACAAAGGCAAGTAAACAAGAGTTCGGTAAACAATATAAATAAACAGCGTCGCTGTTGTGATATCGATTCTCAAGTAACTTTTTGATTTATGTGTAAAAGTGTCGGTTTGAGATTCAAATAAATTTTTAGTAGTTACTATAGCCGTTGAAAATTTTTCTTACAACAACAAGTGGAAATTGACAATTTTAAACCCGTTCAATTTATTTCTGCTTATTTCACTTATTTCTGCTAGTTAACCAAATATTTAATAAGTAATCCTTCGATTAGTACAAAGACAAGCATTTTATCGATATTTTTCTTGATTGTTTTCATAAGGTTATATTTTTTTTTACTTTACAGAGTAAACCAGATTAAGATACTTATTTACTAAATCGTAGTTAATAAGTATCTAAATGTATACGTGTTTCAGAAAAAGTGTACTTCTTGTCTAGTACTCGTAAACATATTGAGTGACACGAGAATAGCGTTGTAGGACTCACAAATTCATAATTATTAAATATTGTGCTATTATTACATTATGTAGAATAATTTTGCGCAGAATAAGTTAACCAAGATAGCCTGCTTCACTCATATTGTTAAACATTATATTATTATATAGGTGCAACTCTGTCCGTTGCAGCCAGCGTAAATACATCAAGATAAAACTACCGAGACACATGACTTGGTCTTGAAAGCTTTCGATTACACAAGGCTTTTCCAACCGCTTCGATACTTTTATTGTATTAATATCTATTGAAACATTTTCCGTGTACTCTCGTAAATTGACAAAGCCAGCAATAAACTGGTGATACGATAGAAGTTCTTCAGGTAGTGCACCAGTTTGTTCAAGACGATTAACTCCCGTGTTATCTGATCGCACTTTATTTGCTTTACGTGTTTTTGGTTGTGCTCTCTATTATTCTTCGTTGATTACAATAAAACAAGTTTGGATAACTGTCCTATTATTTATATATTATGGGTGGTATTTCTATAAAGTTATAGCTACTTAAATATTATTAAAATTTAACAATTTCCATTTGTTCCCGTATATCATTACAATATCAGATGGTGTAGTAACAGTATATGTATTTTCTTTCAAAATCATTGGGTGTGATTCCTGGATAGGATTATTGATTTTTCAAAAATCCAATGATGCAGTTTCAGTTTTCATCAAAATCGGGCTTGTGACTCCTTTGAGCATTTTTCAATATTCCTTACAGATTAGGATTTGGCCCTGAAGGCCCACTTAAAAAATTCATTCTGTATACATATCAACACAAGAAATATGAATATAGAAGGCATCCGTGAATAGACTGCTGAATAGCATAAGTTGAGTAGAGTAAGTTATCATTGTAAAAACTTAACATTTAAGTTGCGTATGAGTAAATTGAGCTCTTACACAATTTCTACAGAAACGTGAAAAGCGCCTCAAGCGAAACGTCTCAAAAATCATGTTTCCGGTAGATATCGAGCTTCATAACGCAACTGAAAACAGTACAGTCTTTTATATACAAAATGATGATATCCACTGTATAAAAAATGATTATTTACTTTCATTATTACCTAGTACTATACTATATTACGAGGACCTTCGGAAGCTGAGGCGTGATGGTAATAAATATGTTATATCTTACGATTTACTTTCCAAACATGACCAGCTAGTGATTTCCTTGTAAAACATTCACACATCATCACGCTTTCTCCCCAAAGGGGAAGGCAGAGGTGTCAAACACCCACATTTCGCCAGATATGTTAGGTCCCCAAGCAACATATGGCGAGAATGTGAGGCAACGCAAATTGTGACCGGTATTCACAATTAACTGTATATTGGTTTTATTCAAACTCAATGATACATCAGGCGGTGGGATTGAACCCGCGATTCCCGCGGCCTCGAACGAATAGTCCCAACTCAGCTACAGCTGTCTGATTTTCTTGTAAAATGTTCATCGTATACTAAACATCTAACAACTTCCAGAGCGAGGCTATAACCTTCCAATTTAATTTACATACCCTTATATAACTTCAGAACTTGGAACCCGCGATGATCTTCAAAGCAAATGCCTTGATGTTGAATTAGAATAACTTTGTACGTTACAGCAAAGAGCGGGAGGCACTAGTTCTAGTGTGAGATTATAAAGAGCTCAATTCACTATACGCAGAATTTAATATTTAAAATAAAGCAGAGTTTGATAGCGGAGGTAGGTTTATGAAGTTAATTAATCTTTGCTCCAAGTCCGAGACTATGTTAGTGTTTTGCTAGGAACTAAAATCTAGTTAATACCAACGATATGAAAATTTTATGATGCGTTTTGAAGGCTACTAACTAGCATCTTAATCTGATCTAGAAGGAATATTATTATTGAAATATATTATTAGGTAGAGGAATCGCATAAAACATTTTAGGTATAATATCAAGGATATAGCTTTATTTTAATGTAGTTATTTGAATTTGAAGCTTTGAGCTTGAAGCTTTTATAAATGGTAGGACGAATTATACCTAATCATTAAAAGAATAAGCATTAAAGCTGCTGGATTTAGGGCGTAGTTACTATAAACGCTTTTTTAATATATAATTTAAATAATATCAATGTAGGTATATATACTTCATCACAAAATTTTAACACACCGATTCATTGATTACTTAATTTCTAAACACCCCATAAGTAGCAATTAAGCATACGACCCACTTGATATAATACGACCTAAGTGGCCGTCGCCTATGGACGCTTGCCACAATAGAAGCATCAATCTTTGAAAACTTTGAAAACTTTTAACGGTGTCTCGAATACTCCATAATAGCCCCTTAAGAAAAACAAAGCCGGAGTTTGATCCGTCAGTTCTAGATAAAGATAAAGGATGTTTTTGTTTTCCTTGCATTAAAGATGGAGTTTTCACTTGTAAATAGAATAGAATAGTTTCTATGAAAACCAAGCTAGTTTTTATAGCTAGCAATAAACGATAACATAACGCATCCTTATGAACTATCAGATAAGTAATACTCGTAACGAATAAAGTCAAGGCCGGCGGCGGGCGGGAGTTTAAAATTCACGTTTTTTTGAAAACAGTATAACCTATAGTGATTTGTTGGTCATGTTAGAGAAGCAGAGATTTGTTCGACTGTCTCACCTCAAAAAAGATAAGGGGTCGTTTTTCATACAATTTGACGTAAAAACGCGCGCGCCTGGCCGGCGCTGGTGGCTGGCGTGACTATGAAACCACCCTTAGACTATATTATCCAATGCATACAAAAATTACAGATTAGACTGATCAGCGTTTGTATTAAGAAAAATAATATTCAATGTCAAAACGTCACTCACGATGTTCCAACGGAACTTCCAACAAGCGCGTTTGAATTAAGAAAAATAATATTCAATGTCAAAACGTCACTCCCGATGTCCCAACGGAACTTCCAACAAGCGCGTTTGAATTAAGAAAAATAATATTCAATGTCAAAACGTCACTCCCGATGTTCCAGCGGAACTTCCAACAAGCGCGTTTGTATTAAGAAAAATAATATTCAATGTCAAAACGTCACTCCCGATGTTCCGAGAAGCATCGCGCAGCGCAACGTCTAATTAGATTCAAGATGGGAAGCAATTTGTCTGCTAAAGTAAACATTCGCGGCCACCAGCCTCATCCTAGCCGAGAAATCCAATTAGTCCAGGTAACTTGGTTGCTGGTCCATCTCTTCATATAACGTAATACACGGTGTGAGTTCTGGAGCAATATAGAGTTTAGTCGGGCATAGTGACGAATATTACATAAAGGTGGAGTTGCTAGTTTGGGTTTTCGGTTCTACGAGTCTTTTAAAAAGGATAATTTATTTTGGAAGAAAAATTCTGTTTGTTAAAAAAAATTATTGTTTTACATTTTTGTGTCATTTTATGTTGGTATAGTCAACTCAAAAAATATTTAATCCTTACCTATGAGATTGGTGTTTTTATTCTGTCTTAGCAATTTGTCCGTAACTATTAAGTTTCAGAACATTCTTATAAAATAATTGCCTCTTCTTAAAATAGACCATATATTTGAGGTCGTATTATTTAATTCGATAATTTTTTGTAAGTTTAATTGTGTTAAAATTAGACACAAAGACATTTATTTTTAACTGCCTCCCGAATACATCATTTGATTTGCATTAACATAAAAACGATGAATAATTTTTATCAAGCGTGTTCACACACATATTGCTAAAGCTTGTCTAATGATACATGCCAAATATTATTATCTCTGGATTTGTCGTTGTGAAGAAAACTGATAAAATGTTAGTATGTAAAATGCAGACATCCCCAAAATCTCCATACAAAACACCAATTTCATAGGTAAGGACCTAATATGTAAATGACTCTTATTAGAAGGAAATAAAGTTTGTCACCTCTAAAACGTATGTACATATTTTTGTACCTGGCTGTACCTACACTACAGTATCGCGTAAAGATTGGGAGAATTATATTCACACAATATACTCCACAATAAATAATATTGGAAAGTAATAAACTTTCTCGTTATTAAACCTCTTCTTAGTAATGACGACGATCATTTTCCAATATAGAGAAAAGTAATTTCTCCCTTATAAGTATGAGAAAAAGGCGTAACCATTTTCAAATATTTATTTATATAATTAATTGTGTGTCGTCCATCCATTAGCGAGCTCTAAAGCATTCCCCGAGATCATAAAGAGAAACTTAATATATCAAAATTAAATATTAAAAGATGATTCATCTGCGTACGTATATCTTAAGCCATATGACGTAGATGTCACAATAAACATGGGTTGGGCAAAGGACAAACGCTTACCAGATTACTGCGTCCCGAAAGTCCAACGGGGATGACTTGATTTGATTAATGTTGTACGAAACTTTACTGGATTGGAATGTTACTCTAGACTATGGGTGATTTATTTTTGAAACATGTTAAAAGATAGGATTGATCGATTCTTTGTGATTTTTTCAAACCCTTGATTTACTTTCATGAATAAACAAAGATTATTAATTAATCTTTTAACTGGTAGCCCTTTTATAGTTTTAACCTTTTCTCAATAGACTAGTTGACTCATGTCAAAAGAAACGAAAATAATGTGTCATTCACATAGTATTTAGTACAAGGGTCCGAAATATACCAAGTTCCATAAATATAAATAAGGGATTGTTGTAGAAATTCGATTTAAATATGTTTTATTGTATATTATATTCAATTCAAATTTAAATGGGACCCGCCGCAGGTAACCCGCCTGCTCGTTTACCACCTATGCAATAAAAAAAAGGTATGCTTCTTTTTCATTTGCCCAAAACACTATCTGCCATGATCGTGAAATTTGTTGAGTAACGATTCATGTAAACAATTACTACGCATGGTCAAAATCCGTTAAACGCCAGTCGCAACCAATCAAGCATAACTGTCGGCTATGTCACGCATACGTATTGAATTGTTTACAATAATCGTGACGCTGCGGCACAGATAATTCATAGACCATCAGGACCGAAGTCGTTTTTGAAATTTAATAAAAAACGTAATTTATAATTAAAAATTTATTGTGGTATAAGCTTCAGAATTTTTTTTTATTAATTTTTATGGTGATGGCTATCAGTAATTAATCATTTGGGGCCCAATAAAAAACGGGTCAACTAGGTTTTAAGCTTTTTAGCTATCGCATTTGGATTCTATTCTCTTCTTCTTCTTCCTTTTCCCACTCTAGGTGGGGTCGGTACAACATGTCTTCTTCTTCTCTGTCTGTCTTGAGCTGACGAGTGACAGAGGAGAATGTCACTCGTCAGCTCAGTATCTACTTCTCTTATTCTCATATCATTCTACACGCATTCAATCCATCGCTTCTTTGGTCTTCCTCTCATTCTATTCTCTCAATTCTTTCTCTTCTATCAGTCGATAAATCAATTTGTTATTTTTATCAGTTACTTTATCACATATCTACCTACTAAACTTATCTCACATATTATCCACTTATTACCCAACCCGCATTGGGCCAAAGTGGTGGTGTTACGGCCCATACTCATCGTGTGTTCATTTCTATGAGGAAGGCCTGTGCCCGGCAGTGAGACGTATATAGGCCGAAGACAATACTGCGTACTAAACCTTTATAGATCTTCCGACATAGCTCACTATAATTCCTGTATACGTAAAATTGGTTTAGATTGTTATCAAGCTATTTCCAATAATGGTCTTAAAAGGAATTATTTCACAATAGTAGGCCCGCTATTAATTCAATGTTAGTTTCCGTCCGAGGCTTGTTTGGCCTTCGTGAGAAATATTATTAGGGAAAATTACGATCCTATGTTTTCTCTCTACCAATCCGACCGGTTGGACTGTTACTGAAAATCTAGGAGGTAAAATCTATTCTGTTCAAAGCATAAATTCGTGTTTGGAGATATACTTTTAGGACTTTGTTTAATTAAATCCTTATTTATTACTTATAGACATTAAAATTAAGCGTGTTCATAATAAGAGTCTAAATGTGTATTATTTTTAGTGCAACAGGGTGCCAGGGTGCCACATGCCTACACAAATCACAATAATTCTATCAATGTTAAATAAATAAATAAACATCTTCAGGCGCTCACACCTATCAACTAGCCCCATTTTAAGCAACTAATGATGCTTTTGTTACGGCTAAATATATTAATAAATTAATACATATAAATATTAAGAAAATTTACAAAATAAAAGCATCCAAGACTGGAGAACAAATGCCTGTATTTCATCACACAAACATTTGCCCCCGCTGGGTACCGAACCCAGAACCGGCGTACAGACCACTCGACAACGTAGGTCGTCAAAATCCATTCGACGTGGATTAGCAGGCGCAGCGGTGCGAGCAGAGATAACAAGTCACTTGACATTATACATTGTTAAATACAGTTCAATACATCATGATTAATTATAACTCTAATCAAAAGATAAATCTGTATTAAGCGAATTTGGTTTCGTTAGCACCTGTTATAATAAAAAAGCAATTAACGCATCTAATTTAGTTTTAAGCTCATTAAAAGTTTGCGCATTATGATGAAACGAATCTCATCTTCTATGACAGTTTACGGGTTCATGTGAACGGTGTTATAATCTTCAATATTACACAACTTGTATATTTGGAAAAATTTATGAGCTTCAAGACCACATAAGCACCGGAATATCTGCATATGGAACATTTTTGAAGTAGGTACATAAAACGTTTTGTAAATTTATTAGCTCTGAATTCTCAAAGCAGTGCAGAAGGTCTAAAAGCATCGTCACCACACCAGTCGGGGATGTTCTCTATTGGACATCGGAGGCTTATAGGCGAGAATTGCAATGAAAACAAAAAAACATTAAATTTGGGTGGTTTTGGTCAGTCTCCCACTACGTTGTTCCAGAGCAGGTGTTGAGCGTCAGAGTCTCATCTTGTTTCTAGGATAGGCAGGGCATAGGCAGGCATTGTGATAGGCAGGGCAGGCGAGGTTGACTTGCCTGCCTGCCCTGCCAATCAAGTAGTACCTATTTACGGCGCAATGTTAACCAAAGACCAAAGAAAGTCAATCATCATGCATCATGCGACCCGCTTTTGAGATAATAATTTGATGTAAGAGTATTTTTTCGAGTTTAAACGAAACTTCAGGAGTTATTCTTCGAAGTGCACCCATTTTTGAAGCGCACCAAATGAAACGCACCGAATGAAGCGCTACTTAATTATGCCTCCAAGCGCACCCACTTTTAAAAATAGGAAAGGGTGGGACCTGTGTGTAGGACATTTTATATAAGTAGTTCCTATATAGTTATGACAGCCTGGTACTTTTTAGGAAATATATTTAGTATTAGCTTACTTGCTAAATCTGCGAATGTTGAGATGGATGTGTGAAGTTACCAAAATGATATGAATATGTCAGAGTGAGTTTATATTGGGTCCTTACCTATGAAATTGGTGTTTTTATTCTGTCTTGGTATTTTGTCTGTAACTATTAAGATTCAGAGTATTCCTAAAAAAAATAATTACCTCGTCTAAAAATAGACTATATTTTTGAGCTCTTTTGATTTGTTTTGATAATTTGTTGTAATTTTAATTGTGTTAAAATTGGACACGGAGACAACTCTTTTAAGTGCCTCCCGAATACATCATTTTATTTGCATTCACTTAAAAACGATAAATAATTTTTATGAAGTGTGATATAACACATATTACTAAAGCTTGTCTAATGATACATGCCAAATATTATTATCTCTGGATTAGTCGTTGTGAAGAAAACTGATAAAATGTTAGTATGGAAAATGCAGAATTCCCCAAAATCTCCATTTTCATAGGTAAGGACCTAATATATAAAGCGAACAATGCTCACTGATTAATCACGAATACTCACAATTTTTTTTAAATCGTTGGTTATCGATGGTTTCATTTAGTATCCCCATCTCTGTTCAGAAGTTTAACATAGGTGCGCTTCAGAGCTAAATTTTAAAATATACCTCAATAGCTGACTATTAAATCCAATTTCGGTGAAGGTACTAGTATAGATGTTACTACTTTTTTGGTGTGACCCTTTCATCAGGAAATTACAAGATTCATGTGTGTGTAAGCAGTCCATGGGAATTTGGCAAGGACCCAAACTTATTAGGAACACAATTTAGCGGGTAATAATCTCCTACTAAACGATATTGCTCCAAAGGTGCCAGGATTAGGTTCAACTCTATTTGATTCCTGTTTTTGGTTTTATTATGTAACATTATATTTGTTAGTGAGAACAATTATTATTCATTGTCATCGTCTCATCCAAGATAAGCTAGCATCTGGACATTAGTTTTCTCATGGATAAACATCAATCAACTCTTGGTAGAACTCACCCAGGAACTTCTTCTATTGAAATTTTCACATTTTATCTTTTTAGTATAATATACACTCCTCCTTATTTATAAACGCTATTTAAACAGTTTAATATGATAAAACAATTTTATTGCTTAAAACGTTTAGTATATTTGATTTCAAATCAAAAGTTAAAATAAATATATATATATATATATATATATTATTTCTATTATAATAATCAATGAGTTTATTAGAACGAACGCAACCCTATTAGGCATTTGTCACAGTACTAGGACTTAGACAACATTAATGTGGTTTGGTATTAAAAAAGTATAAAGAAGGCCTTTCTATTGTGTCTTCTATGAATCTTTCATATATTCAGTAATACAATCTCAGCTTACAACCGCTGAAACTATAAAACTATGTCACGAATCCAATATGATATAAAAATTTTGTTCAGATCGAAACAAGATTTGAAATTTTTGTGGATTGTGTTTGTAGTAACACAATGGAGCCTTATCTCGGGCAAATGGATTGCTTTTACCTAGCAGTAAAAAGAACCCTGCAATATTATAGTATTATGAATATCAGTGGTAGCCGGCGATATCGGCTATTCCCACTAAATTCCCTTGGATGACGGCAACTGGGACTTAATATTGCAGTCAGCGTTGCTCGTAGGAGTGACAGTCATTTGTCAACATCTGTAGGTCTCCGACGAGGTGGGCTAACGATATAGTGAAGATCCTGGGAATTCACTGGATGCGGGCAGCGTAGGACCGATCGTTGTGGCAAACCATGCGGGAGACCTATGTCCAGCAGTGGGCTTCTCTAATGATAATGATAGATAGGTGACATTCGTATAACAGACTGACTTAAGGCGTTTGAGAATCTTATTACAGCAATTTTGTGCTTGCTGTCTGAACTTAGTACGTCCTATAGTAATCTTATAAAGGTTTTGCGATTTTGTCTGTATTAATAATGTTAAAAAAGGAAGACGTCTGTCAAGGTCATACTACCTACATACAAAAGACGTGATTGTATAATGAATGTTGATCTTTAAACTTTACACTAATTTAAATTCCAATTATATCAAAAACATGAATCAAGGCCGGATTTTATGCAACACAGGATTTATTATCCTTAGCTTAGTTTCAAGTCTGCTATCTGTATGTAGAAGATCGTAATTATAGCAACAAGTGGTCTTTCTCCATTCCCGGGAGGCAGGCTTGAGTTATTGCCTAGATTATCTAATAGTGGAGATTGGTTAGTCTTAACTTCCATATCTTGCATCAGGATGGTTGTTATATTCAATAATATGTAGTTGCTAGAATAATATGCATGAAATAATAATCTACATAACACATTGACGACCTCCTTGGTCGAGTCGGTCTCAAGGCGTCGGCATTTCGACAGGTTCTGGATTAAATCCGGTTTGGGCATATGTTTGGGTGATGAATTTTCAGGCATTTGTTCTCCAGTCTTGGATGTTTCTATATATTTATATATATTTAGTATATTTTAGGTATAAATATATTAAATATATTTATTCGTCGTTAAGTGTACGTATTACAAGCAGCATTAGTTGCTTGAAATGGAGGCTAGTTGACTGGTGTAAATGTTTGTTTGTTTGAAGATATTATCACGCCTGTATGGCTCAAGGGGTAGGCAGAGGAGTATAACCACTCTGTTATTCAAACCAAAATTCTAGCTGCCAGGAAAAATGTTACATTTAATCTCTGCAGTCCGTCGTACGTGAGTAACAAATGATAAAATACCTTTTTACCGATGGGTTCGCGTAACCTATTCCTACTCTTAAATATCCGTGGACGCCTATTGACAATCACCTGTGAAATAAGTTATTTCGCCCTATAAGACTTACAATGTTAGAGACGTTCTAAAAGTCCGTAAAATTTTGGCCCTCGACCACTATTCACTAAGAAACTTCGTTGAACGTTCCCTACCGCACTGCGGATGTAACGGTCCACAGGTATAATATGTCTTGTTGTTTACAAAATAAAGTTGAATTTGGAATAGTGGGGTAAGATTCAGTATAAGAGCAGTCTTTAACTCACTTCACATAGTTGCAAACGTGAAACGAGGATTGGTGACGTGACTGGATTAATTATTTTATTCGATGGGAAGTTTGAGAATGTCATTTTATTAATTAACTATTTATTAGCTATTCTAGAAAGATTTTTTTTAACCACTGCCAAAAATTTAACCAAATTGCCTTTGCCAAATTTAACCACTGCCATTAAAATTTTTCCATTTGTAGGTACCTACTCTATGTAAGTATATCGTATACAGTAATAAAAATAAAACTACCTTCTTATATAACACGATATGATAAGGAAGGAAATTGACAAAAAGAAAATTAAGTATCCTGTTACAATTTATATTATTATATTAAAATAAATAAATAAATAAATAAATTTAAAAATAAAATTGACGTTCGACAAAGCAGCTAGAAATGAAAGATACAATCAGAAAATATTCCACGCAAAGGCAATTAATTCTCATTCATTTAATATTCCATAGACAGTTAAATTTTTCATGCAATCGAACTTTGGAATATTGAGTGGCAAATCCTGGCAAATCTAATTTACGTTAACGAATTTATGACAAGCGGCTTTAGAAATGAAAAAAAAACTTCCTATTGCTACCGAGTTAGGTAGTTTTTAAGTTTTCCGAAAGTAATCGGAAAACTTTATACACAATAATTTCACGGGGTTCATTTTTCACTCGGAATCGTAAATTTACAATGTTGAAATTGCCCAAGCGTTCTGATCATTTTTCAAATCGCTGCAACTGTCATTAGGAAGAAGCGAAATAACTGGGAAGAGACACATTTAATATTCCACGATGGAAACTTCCAGGGAATTAGAATGACTATGTGAAATAACGGTTTATCATGGTATTATACTCGATGTATGCAATATTTTTATACATAATTTATGACAGAAAAAAATGTGGCAAATTGCAAAAACACTGACCACATTGTTCAATGACACTGGCTGTTAAATCCTGAATTAGAATCCTGGTAGGATCGGACGTTTGTGTGTTTCACTGTGTTTCACAAACTCCGCGCTACTAAAAGGGGGTTTTGACATTAGTAATGTCTTAAATTTCATTGCTCGAATCCGCTGTAATGACGGAGTCCTGCCGTCGATTTTTGCCTACGCATCTGTCAACTAAAGCATTTTTGGTGTTACTACACCTGTGTCGCTAAATGAAATTTGGTCGAATTAGCCCTTAGAATAATGACTACTCCTAAGTGTTTAATACGAGTATTTGCTGTATGTAGGCTGTTTTTTTCTATCAAAATATATTTAAGTCACTTTCAAAATAGCGTACCACGGAATCGTACATTTTTATTTATCAGATTTATTAAAAGCTGCACCGGGATTATTTTTATTAATTATAGATACTGTCCTCAAAGAGTAAGCCGTATTCTTGTCTAATATTCATCGAAAAGACACTATTAATCAAATTGGTCGTTCTTAAAAACCGCGTCCGCGCCTTGAACAATTTTGCAATCATCATCCCCATAATTAAAAGTCGAGCGCAGATTCTTTACTTTCCATTACAATGATTCCAATGTCTATGAAAATTACATAAAATTTTATTCTTTCTAATGGAGCGGTTCTCAAACCTTTTTTGCTAACGGAACCCTTTCGAAATACTTGATGGAACCCTAGACTAAATTACCTATTACCTATTTTACGTAGTAAATTACATAATAGTATATAATAATTAGAAAATAATGAAATGGAATAAAATGTAAATGATTTTTTTTTATGTAAAGAGGGGGCCAACGGGCAGACGGCTCACCTGATGGTAAGTGATTACCGCCGCCCATAGACATCTACAACACCGGAGGAGTTGCAGATGCGTTGCCGAACCTTTAAGGAGGGAATACACGCTTTTTTTTAAAATTTTGAAGGTCGTATTGATCTGAGAATACTTCTGGTGACAGTTGATTCCATAGCTTGGATGTACGCGGCAAAAAATGACGCGAAAAACGAAGGGTCGTGCACAGCCAACCATCCAAAACTATGGGGATGAATTTGAGGTCACGGAAGGCAGCGGCCGGTATGAGCTGGAACACTTCCTCTGAACACTCCCCGTTGTATGATGGGAGGCATGAATTTTTTTTTTGAATTTTTCAACAATTGGTTGATATCAGGTTTGATAGAAGACAGGTAAAAAAAGCCTAAATAAAAATAGAAAATCCAAAAAATGTGGTGTAAATAATCTCGGCTTTATGTGTTGAAGTAAGAGTCGAAAGCCGCATATTCACATTTATAGCGTATTTTCAGAGGCGGCTCTTATTCCTTTAATAACTGCGCTCACAAGTAGGTGTCGGCGGTGGCGGTATAGTCAAATATTGTGCCAGAGTGACTGATTGTACTGTTATGTGTTAAAATTCTTGACGAACCACAACAGGGGTATCGTGGAATCCTAGGGTCCCACACAGGCCTACCGCCTAGCCAGTGGTAGGTATGGTCCGTTAACACTATTTCGTCCCCGTCAAAAAAAAAGGGTTCCGCGGAACACATTTTGAGTATGGCTGTTCTAATGATTCTTATTTTTCACCTTAGTGGAGGAAATCTGATAAATTGTCCCTTTTTTGCTACAAAATTGCTCACTGATTTATCATTGTCATCTCCTACGACCGCCAGCATGGTGTGGAGGCAATGCTGCTTTGCACCAAAGCTCGCGGATTCAATCCCCGTGCAAGTTAATTATTTGCACGGTCTGGCTATACGTATAAGCACCTGCCCCAACCGGGCTTCGAACCCCGAACCTGAAATGATGATGCCTTGGCGTACACGTAAACATTTGTAGTTATGTGGTAGACCTTTGCCAAAGTTATGGTTCATTTGGTATGAAATTAAATGTCAAATAGTGATGCGAGCTGACAATATTCGTCACCATTAGATTACACTAATTTATATTTATCACTGCTAATTTATTGAGAAAGATTTCTACACACTATCGTGCAGTCATTACTACGAGTAAAATATATTCAAAAGCTTTACTAAATGTTAAGACGTAATCAATTTCCAATTTATGGGTAGTAATGATATAATTTTATAATTATTTACATGAATATGTTACAAGCGCACCTGTTCTAAGGTTAAGTAGTACTGAGGCATATTTTCAAGGAAAAACTTATGGGAATGTATTTAATACGTCTTCGTACGTCGTAAGTACGATACATAAAATACGTTAACCATTTAGGGCGGGTTTTGTGATCCGTGGTAATCGTTATCACAATAGTTAAATTCTAGACCAATTTGCGTCAATGGAAACGCCAAAATGTGTGACGCCAGCATGACAAATGTTTATATTTGCAATGAAAATTCCAAGCAATATATATTTGTGTATGATTATTTAACTTTAGTTATACCTATTTGAAAATTCGACTATTGGACAAGCTCATATCACGACATCATACGGTTTCGTCATTGGCCATATTTTAACCTACTGGTCAACCTGACCACGGATCAAAAAACTGACCCTTAGACAATGTTAGTTCGATCCCAATCTAATCCTTGTCATATTCGTATCGTCCCGAGGGATTCACTGGAGCTACGACCCAACAAGAACTATACAAGGTTTACAAAATTCTTCTTGCTTCATCTTAAGAATTGCAAAGGTATGAATGTCTAAAGATATTTATTTATTTATGTACAATACAAGATCAGTATTTTGGTATATAATTACATAAATCTTACGGTGGGTTCGTTAACCTTATGGTAGGGCTGGGACCACTCAACGCTCTTCGAGTCTTGGTATCTTTTGTCAAAGAAGCATAATTTAAATTAAAACATCAAAGAAATATAATTTAAAGTGCATACAATAATACTCGCAGTGTTTAAAGATTGGTCACAATGGCAAGTTTTTTTTTTTACATATGACAGGCAAGCTCTTGGCCTTCATCTCACCTGATGGTAAGTGACAATAAGGTCGAAGGTGGAAGCGAGCTTCACCTGTAATCCTCAACAACTGAGGATTGTTTTTAAATATTGCAGAAACTTGAGTTAGTTTTCAAATGAAAGAATAATATTGCTTTGACAAATCATAGCGTACTGTGAAAAAAACCTAATGCACAATATCTTCTGTAGGCGCATTACATTATATCACTTGGATAGTAATTTTGGTTCTGAAGGTAGTTTGAAAATCAAATGATGCGGCACTAAGAAAAGGAAAAGGGGATACTTACCTCGATCTCGATCGTTAAACTATTTTCTTTGTTGTATCACTGCTTTATCGCAGTTTAACAACACAGTATCACGACAATTTAGTCAAGCGGATCCAGACGCGGGCGCGGGAGAGGGAGACAGTATATGTTTGAAGTACAGACTGAAAATAAGTGGCGAGTGGCGAAAAAGAGAACAAATTTTTACAGCACTCTGATTGGTTTACCTTAGGCCCAATTGCACGATCGAGAGTTAGCGCCTAACCCAGGGTTTGCCCATTTATTTTCCCCAGGGTTAGGTGCTAACTTTCGACCGCGCAAGTGGGTCTTAGTCTTATATTTCAAGAATCATTTAATTTTACTGTTTTCACTGGATCGGCTGATAATAAATTAAATTAATAATTAAATTAATATCTCCAGACATTCACACTTATCAACTGGCCCATACTAGACAACTAATGCCTGTGTTATGGATACCAGATGACGGACAAATATATTTAATAGATAAATACATATGAATATTCAGAATATAATAAACATATATAAACACCCAAGACTAGAGAACAAATGCCTATTCACACAAACATTTGCCCCCACCGGGGATCGAACCCAGAACCTCTCGAGATGGCGACGCCTTGAGACCGGCGAACAGACCACTCGACCACGGAGGTTGTCAAAAAATAACTACAAGTAGCACTGCGAAGGCGGTGTCTTGCGGATGGTGCTATCCTTTTCTCTCAGCAGCAATGCGAGTATAAGTATAGGGTACCCATGAAACAAAATAAAGAAAGACGTTAAAAATAAACAACGATTAATAATGTATACCTACTCGTATTTACGTTTATTAAAAATAATAACAAAGATATTGCTTGTCAAATTCTTTCCTGTATCTTTTTATTTAACCCTAGACATCTAACCTTAGTCGAATCCACGAATACGAGACAGAATATTCGCTGACTTGCAAATAAAAACATTGACGTCTCTTTTACTTATTCATTCTTCATCATATTCTTCCACGTCTTCTTCTTCTTCAGGCATCAGCGTAGTATTGCGGAATATCTTTCTAGCTATTGCACTGATGGTCTTTCTTGCTCCTTGTCGTAATAATGTAAGCTTGAACTGCATCAGCACAATCAAATAGGTCGACATGAAAGAGATGTTCTGAAATAAGATATAACCCACAAACTGAAATACATTTAAACATAAAGAATGTAAGTAGGCCTCCCCTAAATGTATTTAAGAAAAATCTTAAAAAGCATTATTTAGCTAACTTAGTATAGTTTTTGAGTTTTGTTTTCTGTTAACCTAAGCTTGAGATTCTTGATCCCACAGACAAACTGTGTAAATAGTTTTGTGGGACTTCTGTATTTATTTTGTAAACCAATGTTTGTTTAATAAATAAATAAATAATTAATTAAGATTATTGTACGCCATTTCACCCTGTCTTCGGCTTGTCATCAAAATCAAAAATAGTATATACATAAGTCACTTTTCCCACAGGGGTAGGCAAAGATTACATCCTTCCACTTGCTACGATCCCTGCCTATTTCTTTCGCTTCATCAACTCTCATTCCTGTCCTCATACATGCTCGGCGATTTCGGGTTCTTTTGACCTGGCCCTTCTCAAAAACGTCTTTAATTTGGTCGAGAAACGTTCGCCTAGGTCTGCCACGTCCCGTATCTCCACTCACACCCGATTCATATATCCCTTTAGCAACCTATTTTCATTCATCCTTTCCACATGTCCAAACCATCTTAGTATTCCTTTCTCTATTCTTGTCACTACATGCTCTTTCAAACCACACTTCCTTCTTAATAATTTTATTTCATAAGTCAAACTTGGCACTATAAATCGTCAACATCACATCATATCATATAAAAACCTTAGTCCACATTTCATTGTTCTTAATTTTATTCAAAACTTTAGTACAGTTGCATGCCTCAGTGTGGTTTCAGAGTCACGCCGGCGGTCGGCACTGACCAACAGCGCTGGCGAGACTTCCATGCATTTTGACGTGTAAACGCGTGCGTGTGGTTTGAAACGTTACTACTATCTCGTATAATTAAAAGCGCGCCCGCGTCGCTGGCGCTGGTCAGCGTAGCTATGAAACGTCCCTTACACTTTGCCCGGTGCATGCAACAGACTCACACCCTTGTTACATGGGGACTTAACATATCAGGCGAAATATGGTTGTTTAACACCTCTGCCTACCCCTTGGGGGAAGATGAGTATGTTTTGTTATGTTAGTATAAATTAAATTAACAAAGTTTTCTTAACTTTAAATGGGAATCAAATGAAGAGCAATTTAACAGTTAACTTAGATCTAGACATAAAAAGACCCATAATAATATGTCAAAAGAAACACGTAAGTAACCAAACAGTTTTACACATTTTCGCTGGAAGTGCTAGAACAAAAAACAACGAAAAAAAAGCAATTCATAACGAAGTAAAACAAGAGCAAACTTTGTCATGTAATAAAAAAAATTTAAGTCCGAGGCGATAAGTTTCGATACTTGTATAAATGTCGCAGTAAGATAGATAAAACCGTAATATAATTATATGCCGAACGTAGTTATAGGAGAGGGTCAACTACTTTTGTAGATATTGGAGATTTTCTAACCAACCCTTTTTCATTGCAGTTTAATGTAGATTGTGACCTGCATTACACTCCTAAAATTATTTCACTAAGCTTTTATCTAGTAATTTAGTTATAACACTAAACATGAACTATGTATTAGGTCCTTACCTATGAAATTGGTGTTTTGTATGGAGATTTTGGGGATGTCTGCATTTTACATACTAACATTTTATCAGTTTTCTTCACAACGACAAATCCAGAGATATTAATATTTGGCATGTATCATTAGACAAGCAATGTGAACACGCTTGCTAAAAAATATTCATCGTTTTTATGTTAATGCAAATCAAATGAAGTATTCGGGAGGCAGTTAAAAATAATTGACTTTGTGTCTAATTTTAACACAATTAAACTTACAAAACATTATCAAATTGAATAATACGAGCTCAAATATGTGGTCTATTTTTAGAAGAGGCAATTATTTTATAAGAATGTTTGGAATCTTAATTGTTACGGACAAATGGCTAAGACAGAATAAAAACACCAATTTCATAGGTAAGGACCCAATATTCCTAGTAAGATAGTAATGAATCGCTTTCGTTTCGGTATTTAATTATATTCCTAGGGATATAACTACATAGAGCCGTGTGGTAGCGGCTCAATAAAAGAATACTAACCCACCTCTTCCCTTGGGTGTCGTTAAAATCGACTAATAGACTTAGAACTGCACAACCATCCAATAGCTTATAGCGGCGACGGGCTCACCACCAATCACGCTGAGTGCAGTCACTGCTTGGTAAAGCGTGGACTATGGCAATGAAATGTTTTTGCGGTGCTTTTGCCTTGTCTCTGACTAACCCTTAGGGGATTAAGTCGTGATTTTATGTATAAATATCTATATTACGGCTTTATCTATTTTACTGCGACATAAATATTTCACGTAATTCATTTACTTCGAACTTTCTTGTAAAGGTACCAATCTTCGGAATGTATATTTCTAGCGTATTGTAATTCTAAAAATAAATATTCATAACAATATAAAGTTATCTATTTATATACTTACAGCAGCGAATAACTCTCTGTTAATATTGGTAAAACCATCGAGGTTCATGATTGGTGGGTTCTTAGCAATGGCCACCAGGAACATTTCCACTTCACGCTGGGTGCTTCGGTCTATAGAGCACAGGTTTACATTCAACAGGCGAGTTTGAAACTCGAATCCGACCTGAAATTTTTTTTTTCTTGACAAAGGTGTTTGAAACTTTAGTTATATATATAAATAAGGAAAAATTATGACTTCAAAAGTTTATAAAGGACTTAGTAAGCATCAAATCAAGGTAGCGCAATATCTTGCCGCTGAGGCCAATTCTCGCATAGTAGAAAATTATATAATTGGCAGTCTAATTTAGAAATTCTTCCCAACCGACGCATTCAAACAAACGTCATGGAAATCTGTTTTATGTTTCGTGTTGTCCGAATGATATATAATCTACTTTATATCAACTGCGCGAGAATTCTCACCAAGCCTCACGTCTCACATCACAATAATTTAAATTTCATCGTGAACTATATAAAGTGAAATAGTTCACGCAGATACGGGCACAATTACGTCCATACTAACCTTTCGCGTGGCGTGATAAGCTTCATTGCATATAATAAACAGGAGAGTCATGCAATATCCGACGATGACAAAAAGTCCCATGTCCTTATAACTCAGTCCCCTCTCCAGGATCTCGGAAAGAGCCCCGTACAACGATATGGTGGTTGTAAAAAATATTACCATGCAGTATATGCCGTACATGTTGGAGTACGCTCGGCCTGTTGATAGATGAATTTAACAGATATAATGCATCATGGCGCACCTAAATGACGACGTTCACAGAGTTGAATCTAATATCAGGTTGAAATGAGCAATGCTTATGTTTGGAATTGAAGATAACTGTTGGCGACCAGCACCAACCTTTTGGGACCTTAATTTCAAAGTCCCAGTACGTCATATTTTGGATTTATTTAAATTGAGAATGTCAGGCTTTTTGATGGAAACAATTGTACTTTTTTACTGTCCGTGTGCTATTAGACATTATACGTGTTACATCAGTGCGTGATCTTATTTGCTCTCAAATTTCTATCCTCAACAATAACAGACATTTTGTTTTTCGAGGACAAAATCCATTTACGGACCTACCAACCGCTGGCTAGGCGGAAGGCGTGTGTGGGACTCGCTCGGCGGCGGCCGAGAATACCCACTAAAACTCCCCGATATACCTCCTTGCCCTTCCGTGGGAGCGACCCGGGGTCTGCCGAAGCAATTCTCCGAGCCGGTCCTAGGGCTTCCCGACCTAGTCAGACACTAGGTCGTGTTAGATCAGTGCGTGATCTTATTTGCTCTCAAATTTCCATCCTCAACAATAACAGACGTACCATAACTACTTAAACATAATTATCGAAGTGAGTTTAAGAAATATTATAAAATAAACACAGCATTTTACTCGTATAAATATTCTGTATAAAGGCGTGTAAATTTAGGAGAGCATAAATGCATCTGCAAGGAATTTTATGTTCTATTTTACTAATCCATAACCGAAGAGTATCTGCAATACCTCGATAAAAATATTCAATATCATTTTATTCTTCATCCATTATGTTTTATGGAAGGATACCACATATTTCGTAGTATAAGATTTCCGATCATTCGGCATAAATTTTAGATTATCATAATCATACATTATCGAAATAGAAATTGATTTTCCGGCTTTAAAACGAAAATATTGCAGTCTATATTAAAACGAGAAATCGTTAACCGACGAATTATCATCCCTAACTTGTTGCCTTTAACGCTTCACCGATTGGGAACCGTGCCGATACTGGATCAATGTGACAGATTGATGTCAACCAGCTCGGCAGTTGTCAATTAGATAATTAGTTGATTATTAAGTGATACCCTCACCCACCCACATCTGTCGCTCAAATGACATTCAACGCTTAGTGCCTAATCTTATGAAGGTTTATTTAAGGTTTATTTATTGCTGTTTCGCAATCAAATTTGAGTTTATTACATAAAGAACTTTTTGGTCATGAACTGTATAGGACAATGTCTTGAAAGTTATGCCGTTAATTTTGGTTGTGAGTTTCAGAATTAAGTGTAATTTGTTAAAGTAATTAAGCTCTTTGAGATAAGAATTATCGATTTTCGGCCTTTTTCATGGAGAAACACATGAGGAGTAGGTATGGGCCGTAACACCACCACGCTGGCCTAATGCAATAGCAACCGGGGCCAACTGTAAACCGTACCTTCCAAAGCACGGAGGAACTCGAGATTAGAAAGTTTTGGTCACCCATCCAATGTCTGACCATAGCGAAGATAGCTTTGTTTTTGATATCGAAAGCCAAAGTGTGGCGAACCACTTGCCCACCAAGATAGAATAATAATAATAGAATAAAGTATGTGTCTACTCTTCAAAACACTAAGAAATTAGTTTAGCGTATTACCAATTAGTCCTCCGTGAGATTTTGATTTAACTTCTTATGTTTTACGTCCAAATCAAATAAGGGAGACTTTTTTGATCCGCAGTAATAGTAACCTCTATAGTTAAAATCTAGACCAATAGCGTCAACGGAAACGTCAAAATATATGACGTCGGCTTAACAAATTGTAAAATTTGCGAAGAAAATTCGAAGCAATATACATCAGCTGTGCCACCAGCCGCCATTTTACTAATCTCAGCATCGTGTTGTGGTTAACTTATGATTATTTAAATTTAGTTACGAGTCTATTTGAAACTTCGACTATTGGGCAAACTGACATTTTTTTTTACATATGACAGGAGTAGCCTCTATTGGTGGAATTGAAAATTTACTTCTATTTTATTGTTAGAAGCAAAGTTCACAGTGGCGTAAATTTATCCTTATTTTTCTGGGAGGCGTTATTAAATTTTTTAACATGCACGGGTGCCGCATGGCACCCGTTCTCATCGGAATGTCGGGTTAAATGTTAGCATATGGCCTTTCTCAATTTCTAGACTATCTGTATACCAAATTTCGGTTAAATCGGTTCAGTAGTTTTAACGTGAAAGCGAGACAGACAGACAGACTTACTTTCGGATCCACATTAGTATGGATTTTCTTTTTCAGATATTATCCAGAATTAAATAGAGTGCCTTCTAATTTTACAGTTACATCCAGGGAACGTAACCAAAAACGTTTCAGTGTCTGTAAGTAAATGTAGGAAGTATACGTCAACAAACGGGCATAACAAACGGTATCTGTATATTTTGTAACAGGTGCTGTGAATGGCCCTAAGTTTTATGGGCTATGCCGAACGACAGAACGTTCCAGAGTGTGTTACGGGTTACAATGTCACTGTCTCGTCTAATAAATGTTGATTGTCATGTGCCGTCATGTTGCACGATTAGAAATGTTAGACCTATTTGGATATCTAATCGAACTATTGGGTCCTTACCTATGAAATTGGTGTTTTCTTTCTCTCTTAGTATTTTGTCTGTAACTATTAAGATTCAGAGTATTCCTAAAAAATTATTACCTCGTCTACAAATAGACTATATTTTTGAGGTCTTTTGATTTGTTTTGATAATTTGTTGTAAGTTTAATTGTGATAAAATTGGACACGGAGACAACTCTTTTTAAGTGCCTCCCGAACATATCATTTTATTTGCATTCACTTAAAAACGATAAATAATTTTTATGAAGTGTGATATTACACATATGACTAAAGCTTGTCTAATGATAAACGCCAAATATTATTTATTATCTTTGGATTTGTCGTTGTGAAGAAAACTGAAAAAATTTTTATTGTGGAAAATGCAGAATTCCCCAAAATCTCCATACAAAACACCAATTTCATAGGTAAGGGCCTAATATTTCATTGTTGAATCTATACCCTATTTCATATTACTTTAAATACATACAAACATAATCACGACTATTATCCGCTAATAGTTAGACAGAGGCAAGAGCACCGTCAAAGAAGTCCACTGCCATGGTCCGCGCTTCACCGAGCAGTGTCTGCACATGACGTGCTCAGCGTAAGAGGTGGTGAGCTCGTCGCCGTTATAAGCTATTGGATGGTTGTACAGTTCTAAGTCACCTTTTACGACACCCGAGGGAAAAGATGGGTTGGTAGTATTCTTTTAATGAGCCGCTACCACACGACTCGACGACATATTACTTTAAGTGGAAAGTTACGTATTTTAAGCTGAAATACATTCTTCATTAACATACATATGGGCTAATAGTCGTGATTATATACGACTATTATGCCGTAAGGGTTAGTCAAGGACAAGGCAAAAGCACCGCAAAAGCGGTCCACTGCTATAGTACGCGCTTCACCATGCAGTGACTGCACTCAGCGTAACAGGTGGTGAGCCCGTCGCCGCTATAAGCTATAGGATGGTTGTGCAGTTCTAAGTCCATTAGTCGCCTTTTACGACATCCAAGGGAAGAGATGGGTTGGTAGTATTATTTACATGAGCCGCTTCCACACGACTTCACTTTTTGATTTCATTAACATGCTTACTTCATACTGCCAGCATGGGCCTTCTTTCGTGAGTATGGGCCATAACTCCACTACACTGGCTAACAGATTAGTGAATAGTTAACGATACGATTAACTTTGAGATCACAAAGTTTTATTCATAAGTTATATAGATTTAACTATGGCGAAGATAGATGAGTCTTGTTATCACTATAAAACACAAAAGGTTCCGAACTCCTCCAAAACTAGTATTTATTAACGGTGGGGTCATCGGTGGGCCGCTAGCCGGCGAGATTTCCTTACATTTTGTCGTAAAGTGCGCGTGACCAGTGCTGACGACCTGCCCACCTATGAAACCACCCTAAAACTGCAAAAAATGCACAGCAAAATATCAATCGCCACCTGTTGCTCTTACCAAGTTGCTGCATCATGTGTGACAGGTCCACCCACAGCTGGCGGAATTGTGCTAACTTCAACGCTGGGTGTTCAGCTTCCAGCGCCTTGTGGAGGTTCATAGCCAACCCTTTGGAAGCCGTGCCAAATGCATTGCAGTTTATGTACCTGTAGTAAGAAATAACGTCTATTTCTTATGCACATTGTTGAAAAAATTACAAGAATAATGAGGCTCGGTGGCGTAGTTGTTAGTACGCTTTGGCTTTTGATATCTAAAGCAAAGCCGTTGGACATGTGATAGGAGGGATGAATGTGGACAGGCCTAGAGTGAGAGAAGGATCAAAGAAGCGATGGATTGAATGCGTGAAATATGATTTAAGAATAAAAGAAGTGGACTGAGCTGACGAGTGACAGAGGAGAATGGAAGAAGAAAAGGACAAGAAAAAGAAGAATAAGCCGTTGGTCCCGATTGCTATTCCAGCCGTTTCTACCCACCAACCCGCTTTGGGCCTGCGTGGTGGTGTTACGACCTATACGCCTCATGTATATGTTTCCATGAGGAGGGCCAGTGCCCAGCAGTGGAATGTATGTAACAAGATTTTACTGATTTTTATGGAATCAGTACATTCTAGACTGAACAATAAGCATGTAGTATAAAAGTATTGGAATGATAACAGACTTTATTAATTACGTAAGCATTTTTAAAAATATTCGGTCCAAACTTACCACAAAGAACAGAACCCGTCCAACATAGCAATAATATGGTAATAAGCGAATGAGTGCCAGAATTCGAAGTCGTCCTGGAGGTAGTGTTGTGACAGGATCACCGCGAAGCTCAGACCCCAGGAGAAGGCACACAACCCCCACGTTAGGATGTACAGGTTTGGGAACACTATCGGCGTACCGGTGATTTTCAGATACTTAAGCTGGAATAGAATCATGTAAATATGTATTTCTCAGGGTGCTTATACTCGTAGAAGCTTCGGACCACACAAAAGTATCTTTATTTAATAGGCTTGATAAATAAACACTTAAAAACGTCAGTTTAAAAATAATTGAATCTACCACTCGCTCGGAACGCAGACATCGTCATTAAGTCTTAATCAAGAGATTTTCTTTGTGTTCATCTAAATATCCCTTATTGATATTTATAAAGTTTATATACTTTATAAATGTGTATAAGGTACTAACCGATCCACTAAAAGCTTAAACTGAGCGATAAACGTTTTCCGATAATTTTAGACCAATAAAAGTCAGGCTTTATCGTTTTAGTCTGTAATATTATTATTTGAGTACAAGCATAATATTATTTCATATTACTTGTCTCGGCGTGGTGAAACTAACGAGATATTATAGGCACACGTTCATGTACTTTATCTCAGTGAATTTTTCTTGCTTTCCTTTGTAAGTATTTCGAAATGATATTATTGTACTAGTGCACAGTCTGAAAGATACAGTAGGATTTCGTTTTTGTGCTTATATTCCACGCTGTAGACCTAGCATTCCACCAAAACACAAAATTATAAATCAACTAGTTCGACTAGTTCAACTAACGCGTTTTGACCCGCATGGTACCCGTTCCCATGGGGCTAGATAAAAAGTAGTTCTCAGGCTGTAAACTATCTGTAAAGCAAATTTTGACGATAAAATCGGTTCAGTAGTTTTTACGTGAAAGCGAGACTGACAGATAGACAAACAGAGTTCCTTTCGCATTCATAATATTCGTATGGATTGATTTCTCGAAGTTCGCTTCGAATTGCTTGAGAGCTCGAAACTACGCGAAGAAATTTCGAGATTTCGGTTCTAACTGACCGTTAATATAAAAAACAAATTGTCGTTATATCATATCGTATTATTGGGCCATGTTAGGGAGGCTGGAACTTACTGCTGCGTAATAAAATACATGTTAATGTTGTACCCTCATTTCCCCTTTTCTCTATATCTCAGAGGTCTATTTTTATTAAATTAGCGTCATTAAGCTCCTGTTACTTCACTCTGTGACACTAATGTTAGAGCGTCCATGTAATAAATAAAGTCTACAGCTCGGCCCATAAGATGGTAACTTATTGTGAATATACTTTTTATACACTTGAAGTTTGAACACAAAAACCCGAACAATAGTTGTGTTATAGATAAAAACGCTTGCAGTCAAACCTTCGTTATTTGTTTCTAAGTAAATTCTTCAAAATGTTTATGTAATTTTACATTTTACAGACTATTAAATAATCACATTTATCATTACTTCATTTTGTAAAAAAAAAAATTTCAATGATGACTTTTTTAAAACAACAAAAATACTAAAATTTCTATAATGATAAAATGACTGTATGTGTGTGTGTATTCTATTGTTTCAGGTATTCAGAATTTCCCTAATTCTAATCAGAATTTTTAGTAAAACGTACGTTATGTGGGAATTATGTGGGAAAAATATATAAATAAGGATACAAGACGATAATGATATTGGAGAAGCTGCGTTGTTGTAGATTACCTGATAATGGGTCCACATGTCTTTAAATATAGCCACCTGAGGGCCGTGCCTCCACGACGCAACAGGTAGCAGAAAATGCGGTATCAAGATGCTTAGGAATATTATATTGTATATTACTTCGTCGAAACGCTTGTTGGTGTTCTGTTGAAACATGACTAGGCGTTCCTTGCCAACTGGAAAAACAAAATATAAACATGATTAATAATAGTATAAAATTAAAAAAATCTATATTTAGATTCAACCACCGTTGTCTAATGGTTGAAACCACCGCAACGGGTGTTGATCAGGAGGCTTTGGGATAGATAGACAGATAGATAAAATTCTTTATTGCAACTAATAAACACACTACTATATATAAATTACATAATATATCAACCATTGGTGTCAACCATTGGACAACCACCGTTGGCCTTTGGTTGAAACCACCGCAACGGGTGTTGATCAGGAGGCTTTGGGATCGAACCCCTAGAGCAGTTTTTTTGCTCGGTTGGTGGTATAGCTTCAAAGTCGGCCTAGTTAGTTACTACTATACATGCGTCCGCGCATCGCAAACGAGCAATGAAAAGAAAAATGCCTGCCGCGCCGCTCGCCGCTCGGTATCGTGGCCGGGCCGTAAGTAAACACAAAAAGAGGAAAAGGTTATTTGATTGATTTTAAGTAAGATAGATATTACTGGCTGGGGTCATGTCATCCTTATTGAAGTTGTTATGTTACATCAGTTTAATTTATACCGGTACGAAATGGCATCGTTATCATCGAAGCCAAACCGCGCTTTCGTATGTGAAACAGCAGCGTTTTGAAGAATATTCCTACCACTATAACTGGATGATCTACCAGCTAGTGCAGCATATAGGGAGATTCATCGGTTGCTCAAGGTACATAGAAAGAAAGAAAGAAAAACATTTATTGACCACAGGCACAAGCAAGACACAAGATACACAAACAAACACATATAAGGTCAACTAGGACCCGACCTCAGCATATGCTGCATCAGGCGAAGCATGACATGAGCATGGCATGACATGAGTGCATTATACTTGTTACCTACTGCTGATCTGAACATCGTTCTCTTTTAAACGTAGATTTTTCAACTTCCTGGTATTGACCGTACCCCTAGTATGTTATCATTGTAAAACAGTTAAACTATTTTAGTTGCGTTAAGAATGAAATTTTTTATGGGAAATGTGATTTCAGCTACATTCCGCTAGGGGCGCTTTTCCCATTTCCCATAGAAATTGAGCCTCTTAACGCATCTAAGGTACGGAACCAAATTCGGTGCGTTTGCTACAGTCGGCTAGTAGAGTTTTTTGACAAGCGATATTTTAAAGTAAGAACGTTACGTCAAAAGTTAATATCTCAGTATCGTATAGATCGATTGTTAAAATTGTATTTACGTAACAAAATAATTTTTCAATTATCTTATTTTTTTAAGTTTCCTGAAAATACTCTACTGGTATACCGCGAACATTCTTGTCTTCGCATGCCAAAGTAGGCTGACATACATACTGGCTGACATACATGACAATAACATTGCGATAATATGGAAATGATACCCATGGATGGGTATCATTTCCATATTATCGCAATGTTATTAAGTCGAAAAATTTATTTACACTCTAAGCCGTGGTAATAAGGTGCGTTTTATTAACGATGATTACCGAATGGCAAACCAATCATGGGGCCCTTAATTAATCATGTTTAATTGGTATTAGAGCTTATAACAAACACGTGAGGCCTTACTAATCGCTTTATGTGTATGATAAGATCAGAAGTTTCTTGCTTGTAATAAGCGTAACCATGTAAACAAGTTACTTGTTACGAATTTGTGCAATTAATATCTTGAGTGGGGTTTTGAATTTATTTCTTATTTATTAATAGTTCGGATGTTGTGTTAAAAATAAATGACTACAGATAAAATATTAATTTTAATTTTTCATTCAGCAGTCTCACTTTGTGTCACTCAGATTTTAAAAAAAGTTATGAAGCTAGAAGGTGCTGTCAGTGCATTAAGACGTTTGCATCTGCATGGAAGGTTACTCAACTTTATTATATTCATAGAATTTTCATTTAGTGACGAATTATTTAATTATGACTTTCGTAGTTTCAGTTCGTAACAAAATTTAAGTAATTCCATTATGTACTCTTTCCGTATATTATAATTAATATGGTAGGAATATATTTTTTGGGTTGAGTAAGTGTACAACTTCCTTGAGTAACACATGCAAAAAAGAAAGTAACATGGGCTGTCGGGGATAAACTTATAACTATTATTAAATACAATAATCATAATATTAAAACTTTGTATCAAAAAAAATATTTCATTTATTTCCCGTTCAATTTAATTTTCACATCAAAATACATACATACATATAATCACGACTATTATCAGTCAGAGATTATGCAAAAGCACCGCAAAAGCAGAACGAGAACTCTAGGCATTTCCATGAACACCAATCCAATCATGGAAGACCAAGAACAAACCGAACATGGTGCAGGAGTGCGCGGATGGATCGCTTTAAGGTACAATAATTTTGAGAAATCGCATTTTTATATTTTTTGAAGTTAAAAATCGTTATAATACGAGTAAAGGAAGTATTAAATAAACTAAATAAATAAAAAAAAAATCTGAGTACGGCTACATAAGGCGGGGTCTAGCAGAAGCAAAATAGAGTTCTCGTAAAACTTTAAAAAGAGTCGCACCAGGAGTTTTCGCTGGATTTTGCTGACTGCGCCTACCTTCAAGCATTGTCAGGATCCTGTACATTCTACAGGGGTTAAGTCAGTGATGACTTAACAAGAACATTATTTGTAAGCCAGAGAAACCACATTTACAGTATTTTTGTCGTATAAATGATTTAATTTTTGATACAAAATGGAAAACTGACCATAATTTAATATTTTCAGATTTTTAAACAATTTTCAAAAAAATATGAGTTTTCTGCCGAGGTTTTCCCAAAGGACTTAAGCATGGGGTTCTTCAAGAAGGGTGTAAATAAAGTCGGCAACGCGCGAGTTATACTCCTTGTGTTGCAAGCTTCCATAGGCTACGGTAACCGTTCACGTTTAAAATCAAAATGGCAATGTCTTACTGCGGTATGAGGTACGAGGTTCTTTGGAAGTGTCGTATTGTTGTTGTTTTGACGTCAAATTTGGCGGGAAGTCTCTCACAGTTTTCGTTGTTACATGTCGCAAGCATGATTGATAGGAATTAAGTCTGGTGATTGTGCAGGCCAATGCAAAACATGAATAAAGCGGTCTCGGAGACCGGTCGACACCAGCCGCTCTGCATGGGAAGGAGCATTATCGTGCACGAGTAGAATTCTGGCAACATTTATCTACCAAACAACAATTATACGAAAAATTCACACATGCAAAGACCACAGTACCTTATACCGTAGTAAAGCGCTGGCATTTTATTTTCAAGTGTAAACAATCGTTGCAGTTGTGTAATTAATGATAAAGATGGCAACTCTGATTATTAGGGATCAGATTTTATTGGATCTTTATTATTTTAATGACAATTTATAGAAGAAATTTAGTTTTTGTATTACTAATAAAAAGAAAAAAAATGAAACAAAAAATTTTTCGTTATTTTATTTATTAAAGACCTTTATATTACCTTTCATTCGTCCATATACAGTATTAGAAGATTCTTTATAGATTCTAAGATATTTGATGATAGAAATAATCAAAGGGATTTCTAGATAGATATCCCTAGACGTTGATGTGTGTAGTTACTTTAACATGAATAGTATAAGCTAGCTACTTACCCTTGACAACAATGATACATTCCAAGCTCCATACAAGGTACGCCCAAAGCGTTGCCTTAGAAATCCAGTTGAAAGTTGTTCGCTTTGTCGTCCTCGCATCTGAAATTATGTGCTAATTAATAACTCTAATTATGAAAGGAATTAGAGTCAAATACGTAAGCACGTATATTTAGATGCTTGAAAAACTTTGAATGTTAATGTGATGGTTGATAAGCATAAACATTATATTTTGTATAAAAATAGTTGAATAAAATGACATCTGACAAGTAGATAACAAAAAAGTGTAAATTCAAGATACACTTGCTTTAGATGAAAATTCTTCATAATACCTGGAAGACCAAAGAAGCGATGGATTGAATGCGTGAAGAATGATATGAGAATAAAAGAAGTGAATGGTGAGCTGACGAGTGACAGAGGAAGAAGAAGACATGTTGTGCCGACCCCAACTAGAGTGGGAAAAGGGCAAGAAGAAGAAGAATACTTAGATACCTTTAAGAAAGCGTAAAGGTTTGTTACTAATAAACAATGTTATATTCAGTTTTGTGATAATACTGTTATACCTCCTACAAGCAAAAACTCGTTGGCTCCATAATAGATAACGATAAAAACGTTTCGCAAAAATATTTGCTTCTTTATTATGGAGTGTGCATGTAACTTTGCCTATAAACGCGAAGTTGTGTTCCAGTCATTTGTTATTTGTTGATACTTCATAGTAACCAAAACGCGGAAAGTATCAAACTTTTTAGTTAAACTATCCCAAAGTCCACACTACCTAATAAATCTTGAAAAGTGTATTAAGTGTATTTTTTATCATTTTACATTATCGACTTTTTGTTCTCATCTGTATGAATTTCTCAGTTCAGGCATAGTATTATGTATAATTTTTATTTATTTATATTATTTGTATTTATATTTTATTGAGTATATATATTGCTTATATATATATATATATATATTATATTATATTATATATATATTTCTTTAGTAATGTATATGTTTGCATAGATTTCTGGTTTGTTTTGTGCACAGGTCTTGTGCACTGATGTCGCTTCTCTCACATCTTGAGATCTCACACACCTATGACGGGTTGACTGGAAGATATCCCTATTAGAGATTAAGTATACTTCTGCTTTTTACACTGTATTTTTTTTGTTTATGTGTAATAAAGAGTTTATAAAAAATGTTTGAAGTATCCGTGTATTTATTTATTTTAATTATACAGAATAGTATGAAACAAAATATTATATAATTATATTATAATGATGAGTTTATGATAAACCTGTGAAATTGATACGAAATTATTAGCCTTTCGTGATTTCGACTTTTTTGACTTCAATGTATGCAAGCAATTGTAATACTTAGGGTGGTAAACATTATCTGACCGCGACTGTACAATAAAACTACTGTTGTTGGCATATTATGTGTCCTAGATCTAATTATTAAGGAGTTTTGTATATTCATAAAGACAAAATATTAGTTACTCATGCCACGCCATAGCTCATAAAGTAATATAAAATTATAATATATAACCTACAATATTGAATCATTTATTAAATTTATGGCTCTTATTATAGGCCACTCCCCGTATACCAGCAACGGCTTCCTAACAATTAAGGTTTAAAGAGTTGGTGGTGATTATAGTTAAAATAAAAATGTTGAAGTGATAATACAGCCAGTGAAATTACACAGTATGTGCTGTGAATCTTATGTCCCAGGATGGTATCGCAGGTATGTAAGTACATTTCTATAGTATTACATGCAATTTCTACTAGGCTACAATAACTTATATGGATATAGGGCGGTTGGTTTATTTTTTAAAATTTAAAAAAAAAAATTCCGATGTCGCAATTTAAAAGACAAATTATTTGCGCACAAAAACAAGCTCTTAATCACCTCTTGCCACCCTCATAAGCGGCATAACTCCCATGATCTGGAACATGACGAGTAAGCTTTTTGTGGTGTGGTAGAAGCTGTCATGCTGGTCAAGTAGGGCACCATCACTCTCCGTAATCTGAGGCCCATATAAGTCCTTTGTCTCATAAGCTGCAAACAAAAAGAAACATTATTTAAAGTTATACACATTTTTATTAAAGGAAAAAAGGAATGAAATCGTCGTCAGTCTATTCAATATTATTTCCTTATCACAAAAGCGTTTAAAAAACTATTATAGCATCAAATTAACCATATTAACCAAACATATTATTTCACGTGCCAGAACAAAATCTGATATAGGTTTTACAGCCTGGAGAAATTTTTGACACTGCGTGATCTCATCTTAGAAATAAAAAGTAAATTACTGTACTTTCAAACATAAAACCCTATTAGACTCGCTTAGAATGCAAATTTTGATTGGTAAAGCAGATAAAAGTTTGGTCCGTTGTATTTATTTACGGCGGGAGGAAGTTTTGACAACTGTTTAACAACAGCCTTACTGATTGTATTGTGTAGGCACTCCATTATATTTTATAGAGGATTCGATTCCTAAGTTTATTATATTTTAGGTTCAACTTTAACGTTAGAATTAAAGACACTGATTAATCTTCATAAAGAAGTAATATGTAGTTTAACCAAATTGAATAGTGATAAAAATGCTTAAATTTTCACGTCTTATACGTTACATGTTGATTGTCTAGGATGTAATCTGGATCATGAACTTATTTACAAATTGTTTTGATTTCAAATGAAATAGAGAGAAGAGAGAGAGAGAATATGAGATAATTCTTATACAAAACGTTCGAACCACTACGCCATCGATCTCCTCAATATCAGTGATCATATGCACGGATAAGCATTATGTCTAATTAATCTCTAAGCTTATCAATTTTTCTCACTAATAATCATAGCGTAAAGTGCTAAGAGCTAGTATCAAATTAAAAACAGTTAGTAGAGGCTAACCCAACCCGAAGAATACTACCAACCCGTCTCTTCCCTAGGGTGTCGTAAAAGGCGACTAATGGACTTAGAACTGCACCACCATCCAATAGCTTGTAGCGGTGACGGGCTCACCACCTGTCTCGCTGAGTTCAGTCACTGCTTAGCGAAGCGCGGACTATGGCAATGAACTGCTTTCACGGTGCTATTGCCTAGTCTCTGACTAACCCTTTGGGCATTGTTGTAGCGATTATTTGTATGTTTTTATTTATTTAACAATTTATTGCACACACAAAAAAACACAATAAGCAAAACAAAAAAAAAAGACAGGTAATTGAGTACAAAAGGTAGGGCTTATTCCTAATAGAAATGTCTTCCATGTATGTATGTACTAGAGACTTTGCTGTATTGTTAAATATAGGAAAAATGAACTATATAGGAGAAAGCTTCGATGTGAGAGAAAAATAATAAAAAAGGCAGATACTTACACCTGTAAGGTGTAAAGTAACTGTAGATATATCCGTTTATACTAAACGTTGACAATGCTATACGAGGAATTTTCGTTCCCTTATGTGTATTGTAAAAGAATGGAATTTTCCTCTCTATACATCCCAACAATGCAATAATTACAAGATTAAACGAACTTACCTTAAGTGAAGTTCTATCTTGATTATACAAAGCTCCTTGTCCGAGACAGTGTTTACATGTAGTAACGCATATTTACTAACGCCTGATCACAACGTTCAAAGCCTGCTTAAAGAGAAAAAAAAAAAAAAAAGAAAACAAAACTTTTTTACTATGGCAATAACTCTGGAAATGTCATTACGTTTGAAGTAGTAAACAACCCCATTTATCAGGGTTAATAATTTATATTATTATAGGGAGGGTTTTGGGATGCCTGTCTCGGACAAGGAGCTTTGTATAATCAAGATAGAACTTCACTTAAGGTAAGTTCGTTTAATCTTGTAATTATACTCGCTCCTTGTCCGAGACAGTGTTTACATGTAGATGTTTAAAGCTGGGGGTTGTTAATTATAATATTTGTTAATAATGTTTGTAATAACTTTATTTCAAATATTGTGGAGAAAAAAAAAAAAAAAAAAAAAAAAATTGAAACAAAAAAAAGGAGTATCTTAATATCAAACATAAACATTCAACCATATTAACAAACACATAAAAAAAAAAAAAATTATTAAACATTGTTTATAGAATCACAAATCACAGTACTAAAACGAGAAGGATCTTCTGTTATTGGTCTGTTATAATGTCTAGCAAACATGGTAGAGTTCTGAGACCATCCTGCGGTTTTTCTAATAAGGTCAATAGTAACACCAGATCTATTTGCTGCAGACGTGGCTGCATGTCTGGTGCTGTGAGCAGTAAATATATTGACATCAATACCAGCTTCTTCTAATGTATTTTTTATCCATCTACTTATTGATTGAGTTGAAGCTTTTTTATGTGGTTTTTTGTACGTTATAAATAATACATTTGTATTTTTTCTTAATATGTGTGTGGCCAAAAGATAAGATTTTAGGGTGTTAACTGGACAGATCTCAATTTTCCTTTCATATTTCTTTAAGTGTAATGTGGGTTGATAGCTGCCTCTTCGGGACGTCTTTAATATGTCACTGATATTTATAAGAACTCCATCACTTATAAACATTATATTCTCTATACATATTTTAGATAATGTTTGTACTCTATGACCCGATGTTAAGGCAAGTAAAGTAGCTAGTTTTTTGGTAAGCATTACAAGTGGTATATCTTCATTGGGGAACTGACTTGTCAAATAGTTGAGAACCACTCCAGGATCCCATGTTATATTGTATTTTGGCAATGATGGTCTTGATCTAAAAACCCCTTTCATGAACCGTTTAATGCAATCATCAGTTCCAATCTTTGGTCCAATTATTAATGACAAGGCTGATCTGACAGTATTCAAGGTACCATAAGATGCTCCATTTTCAAAGCACTGGTTTAAAAATGAAATTATAGATGGGACAGAGGCTCCATAAAAATCTATTCCTTGATTTTTACAAAATATCCACCAGGTCCTTAGAGAAGAATCATATTGTTTCATTGTATTATTAGACAGTGAATTCAGCATCACATTTAGTGCAGAAGATGGCGTGCCTCTTCTTGTGTAGGCCTGGCTGATAACAGTCCGGCCGCCAGGGTAAGTTGATTCTGAAGTGGGTGTTCGATTCTGAAGGGAGATGATAATAAGTCTTTATTAGGTTTAAAAAGAATGAGATCGTTTACTAATAATGATTGAATTAATGGAAACCAGGCCTGTGAAGGCCAATATGGAAAAACTAGTATACCTATAGCATTATCTTTTTGAATTTTTTGTAAACATTTTAAAATTAGACAAAATGGTGGGAATGCATAAAAGAAAAAATTTTTCCAATTTAAAGTAAAAGCATCCACAGCAAATGCTTCTGGGTCGCATTTCCATGACACAAATTTATTACACTTTGCATTTATTCTTGAGGCAAACAAATCAATGTCAGGGGTACCAAAGAGGTTTTTTATTTGTATGAATGCTTCTTGGGACAGTTCCCATTCTATGTGAATTTTTCTAGATTCTTTATCAGCTCTGAAGTTGTCTTTAGAGTTTATATATGAAGCGAAAATCCAAATCTTTCTTTGTTCACACCACTGCCAGATCTCTCTAGAAATTGAGTTGAGGTGTGGGAATTGTATACCTCCCATTTTATTAATATAAGCAACAGCAGTTGTATTATCTACTCTAAGTAATATTTCACAGTTACTGACATCACGAGTAAAACATTTAAGTCCTAAGAGTACTGCTTTTAATTCCAAATAATTTATATGACATTCCTTCTCACTCACTGACCAGGAACCGGAAACTGAATTGTGGCCACATATAGCACCCCATCCAGTTTTACTAGAATCTGTATGAATTTCAAGCTTAAAGGAATATTGTTTAATAGGGCTACTTTTGTCAATGTTATTAGACCACCAATATAACTCTGATTTACATAACTGGGATACAGACATGGTTGCATCATAGTTATCATGTGTTTTTAACAAGGCTAAATATTTTTCTCTCTCTAATAGTTTTGTATATACCCATCCATATGGTATGGCTGGGCATACAGAATTTAAAGTTCCTAACAACTGTGAATATTCTCTTATACTGCAAAAATTTTTTCTCATGAATAATTTAATTTTATCTGATATACTCAATTGTTTCTGAAGTGGTATAGACAAAGAAAGACTTGTAGAATCTAATATGAACCCGAGGTATTTAGATCTCTGATTAGGTTTAAGAACACTTTTTTCTAAATTAATGACAAAACCTAGATTATTTAAGAGTTGACATGCCTTTTCAATGTCCTTCGTACATTGTGCCTCTGATCTATTAAAATAAATGCTATCGTCCAAATAAGATGTTAAGACTATATTTCGATTTCTGAGATAAGAAATGACTGGCTTCATTAATTTTGTGAAGACATATGGAGCTGTACATAGACCATAGGGTAAGACATCAAATTGATATAATTTTCCATCAAATTGGAATCTTAAATATTTTTTGCAGCATTCTGAAATTGGCAAGGAAAAGTATGCTTCCTTAAGATCAATCGAAGCCATGAAATTATCTTTAGACATTAATTTACAGGCCGTTCTTATATCCTCTAATTTAAAATGTTCTACTGCTATATATTGATTTAATTTTTTTAAGTTTAAAATAAATCTATGTGAGCCATTAGGTTTAGGTACTAAAAAAATAGGTGATGTAAACTGGTTTGTACTGGGTGAACACTCTGATATTGCACCTAGGTGTCTTAGTTTTTTAATTTCAATTTTAATTAATTTTGTCTCTCTAATAGACCAATTTTGTGGTGTAGCATTGAAAGGCGGTGGCAATTCTAAAAATGGGATCTTATACCCTTGTATCCATGCTAGTACAATAGGATCACTTGTAATGTTAAGCCAGTTATGAGCAAAAAATTTTAATTTTCCAGCATGTACCTGACTTCCTATTAGTGCTGTCTCGACCTCGGCCCTGTTGGAGGGTGATGTCTCTCCGCTACACGAAAGCGGTTGGGGAATGGCTGCTTCTTGAACTGTGTCATATGATGTTGCCCACCGCGAGGTCTCTGCTGCCGAGGTTGTTGGAACTGCGGTGGGCCCCTCCAGTTTAACTGTTTTTTATTATTAATTCCGGTTCTCGCCTTCGTGGGGTTTTTGTTTGTTATATTATCTATGTTTTTAATGTTTGCACTGGTTTTTTGAATAGACTGAGCAGCCTTAATTTTTTCAGCACAATCTATTCCAAATAAATACTTATCGATATTTGATTTTCTTACAGCTTCTTGGACTGTTTTGTTGGTACCTGCTAGTGCAAAAAATTTTCTAGATGATGAATCTTGAAAATGTATTTCAGCTGCCAGCTTAGCAGCATCATTAATTTCTTCGATCAAGACCTTGCTGTTGATATTGCCTTTTAAAATGCTGGTCAGGGTTTTTCCCAAACAGGACATGATTTTTCCCGTAACATTTTGTCTATTTATAATTCTTTTGTCTCTTTTCATTGATAAGTCTGAAAGTGAAGCTTGAATTTCAGCATTCATACATGGAGCCACAGCACTGGGAAAATTTTGTGGTGTCGGGTATTTTTGTGTTATTTTATCTCTTGCTTCTTTGCCTAATCCATTAGACATTATTTTTGACCACCGAGCAGCCAACTCTGTATTAATGGGATCTCCTACGTCTTCATTTTCCACTCCTTCTGTACCCAGAGCTAGTAGAAACTCTTCTGGGAGTGGTTCTTGTTCTGAAAATATATAGTATTTATAGTTTAATACACTAATGTTGCTGACATGTCTATCTGCAATGTGATAGCGCCAAGGTCATAGAACAAAAAACACCTATTGTCTATCCGCTCTGTGATAGCGCTAAGGTTAGTATAATTTAAGAGTATGTTGTCTATCCGCAGTGTGATAGCGCTTACTCAATATTTACATTTTTTTAAATAATGGTAAGTACCATAAGTTTGGAGATAAGTACATAGTAATTAATAACATTTACTTTTGCATACCTGAGATTACAGGGTCAGGTTCTTTCTCTATATTACAAGTGTCAACCACTACTTCAGTTACATTTGGTGTTGATATTCCTGAATGTATTTCATCATCTTCTTCAACTTCTTTGAGACGATTTTCAAGTTTCCTAATCTTTCTTCTGTAATACGACGAGTCGCGCTTTCTTTTTCCCATTTTGAGAAATGCTTTTCACTTTTTTAAACACTTCCACGTCTAGTTCTGTGTAGCAAGCAGAGCGAGCATACAAGAAAAAATTTTAACGAAAAGACGCAGATTTTTTCCGGATTTCCGTTTTTGATATTTGTAACGAAAAGAAGCAAATTTTTTCCGGATTTCCGTTTTTGATATTCCCGGTCAATTGACTCAATTGAAACAACATGTGGTTTTCGAACGATATATCAACATTAAAAAATACGCGGATACGGATATTATAATTTAGGTACTTGACTGGTTGTCAAATAGACAATCTCCAAGTAGTCGACGTATAATGATTTTGGTTTTAACTTGTATCGAAAAAATTTAAAGTATCGAATAAAAAACACGGTCTTACATACCTTAATTGAAGAAGTTTTCTAATTTACTATATTTATACAAAAACACATACCATTTTGACCCATGTATAGGTTATGTGAATATTCTTACGTACTTACAGTATTCTCCAGATATAAAACTTATGAAAAAATATCAGTATTAGTTTCACTTTTTTCGGCACCGTTTTGGAAATAAATTTTTTCTCCACAACCATGATTAATGATTAAATAATTAATATAAACACTTTTCCGAAAAATAAACAGTGTGTTGGCGTTTTGCACAAAAAGCGTAATGACATTTCCAGAGTTATTGCCATAGTAAAAAAGTTTTGTTTTCTTTTTTTTTTTTTTTCTCTTTAAGCAGGCTTTGAACGTTGTGATCAGGCGTTAGTAAATATGCGTTACTACATGTAAACACTGTCTCGGACAAGGAGCGAGTATAATAATAGTTAAGCCTCTATTCAATAGGTTTATTCTGGAATAGCTCGCTCCTACGAGAGGTTGGCTAAAGGGATTAACAATACTGTTATAATTTCCTTCGTATCTTTGTTTTACAAAGAGTTGATTGACCTACCTTTATTATCAAATTTCTTCTCCTTTTCGCCGGCTTGTCTCGGATCGTATATCCGAAACGGTTGTTCTATTGTCTTCATTTGCGATTATTGTGTCAAATTCAAGGTATTTCGTCTCCGACACGAATTGAGTTCTGAAAGGCGAGTAACAAAATGCCACATAATCAATCATAAGCCCACGCGTCTATGGTTACTTAGTTATGAGCGTGTGTCAATATAATGTAATGGAGAAGTGTTATAATAATTTTTTTCCTTGATTTTATTTCAAATATTTTTTAAAAAATAAATTCTTTATTTACTCTTCACAATAAGTAAAGGAGAAAGTAATATAAAGGAGTTCTTAATTACTAAGTAGCATTTTATCAATGTTATTTGGCTATCCTTTGACTCATACTTGTAGGCCAGTATTACAGAACCAAACTCAAGCGTAGATCTCTGCTTGAGCACTGTTAGAGAGGGATGGCGCTATTGATCCCACACAGCGCCATCCCTTTTTAACTGCGCTCAAGCAGAGATCTACGCTTGAGTTTGGTTCTGTAATACGGGGCGTAGACTTTGTGAAGAGTCTAGTCCCTGAAAAGGTCTTCTCAGAGGCCTGTACTACAGGTAACTGGGCCCTTCCCTTGGAGTACATGTTATAGTCATTGTGTTCAATATTGATGCGATCATTGCAATGTTACAATAAAGATATCTTGGTTTTGATTTTATGAATATTTAAGGTTGTAAGTGCCCAATATCTAACATTATCATTAACATTAACTTATAACATTCACTGTAGCTTATTGACTAAGTTTATACCCAAATTTAAATATAATATGGATGTTTGTTGTGAAATACTATCAAAAAAACTGAAAAAGGCCGACGATGTAGTTAGTGGTTAATACACTTTTATTTAGCACAACATTTGAAAATTATAGTTCTTAACATTTTTGCTTCTGTCTGTGTGTTGGTATTGGTAAGCTCCGTACGCAAAATCCGAATGAAATTAAGAATGAATGAAATTAAGTACCTAGACTAACTCAGCATGTAGATCAATAACCTTGTAGATTAATGGAAAACATTATTAAGCTATTGCATAGCTTCTATCGCGGGCCTTGAGCGCGGGGACCGAATCCAGAAATTCTGTAACGAAAAACCTCACGCTCCCCACTCCGATGCGCAAGGAGGTGTGGCTTGAAGGCCGTGCATCGGCTAACGTCGTTTCAGTTCGGCAGTCTTCGTCACGGCGTTGTGTGCGTGCCATTATTTTATTTATTTAATAATAGAAAAATTTGTTTTCTTATCGGTCACCACGCTCAAAAAGTGTAACTTGAATTAATATCAAAGAAAAAGAAATACTGCATGAATAAAATAAATAAATAAAATTATAATTGCATAAGTTGATACAAAATGCTATGCAATAGCTTTACCGCGGCAGTCCCCGAGTGCCACACGTCTTTTTTTCTTTTTCTTAACTGTCTGTAGAGCAATTAAATTTATATTGTACGATGAGAGCTGCTTGCCAATGATGTTGATAGCCTTTATACTAAAGAATTTCATGATATTCTTTTTTTTGCTTGCAAGTGAAGTTTTTCAGCCGACACCTCCGAGACCGTGTTCCGATGACGCAGCCTCGTTTCGTAGCCATTAATTCATATTTCATACTAATGGCGACTTTTGAAAACACTTAACGATCCTAAGTGAGACGTTAGCGCGACCTTGCAAACCTAAGCATTAAGGATTTATAAGCTACCCGTTTTATACATAGATATAGACGTCACGTATTTGTAAGTAAGCAAGGAAATGCTTTTTAGATTAATGGTTCAGATGAAAACATTTTGTTTTAAGTGTGATGGAAGTTTGGAATAAAGGAATGTGTACCCTATTATTTGAGAGTTCGATTTATAATGTAAAGGGAGGATGGAACCCTTGCAGAGTTGCTTGCCTGTTGACACGGCCTCCCAGTACTGAACAAAAAGAAAAAAATTTGAGGTAAACAAGTAGAAATGTATAATTTGGTTTTTTTGACGTGTCATAAGTGTAACTTGTTAGCTAAATAATTAAATAAAGAAATTCATTTCATTTCAATTTTCCTAATTGAAATGAAAGGAAATTTTTTAGGATGTTTTGCCTATAATTTTATCAAGTACAAATGTCTATCTATACAAAAATAAAAAATCTATAATAATAATAATATCATTTATTAGGTCCTTACCTATGAAATTGGTGTTTTGTATGGAGATTTTGGGGATGTCTGCATTTTACATACTAACATTTTATCATTTTTCTTCACAACGACAAATCCAGAGATAATAATATTTGGCATGTATCATTAGACAAGCTTTAGCAATATGTGTGTGAACACGCTTGATAAAAATTATTCATCGTTTTTATGTTAATGCAAATCAAATTATGTATTCGGGAGGCAGTTAAAAATAATTGTCTTTGTGTCTTATTTTAACACAATTAAACTTATAAAAATTATCAAATTGAATAATACAAGCTCAAATATATGGTCTATTTTTAGAAGAGGCAATTATTTTATAAGAATGTTCTGAAACTTAATAGTTACGGACAAATTGCTAAGACAGAATAAAAACACCAATTTCATAGGTAAGGACTCAATATTTGCCAATACCATGGACATACAACAGTTGCCAGTTATTCTTACAAAAGTATCAACAGTATCTGCCTTAAAATTTGTAGGCATGCAAATATTAAAAATGTCATTAGAAATTGAATTTAAGTAATTACAATATAATTGTTAAATAAACATAATCATTTTAACACGTTATTCAAATATTTAATTTCCTCTTTGGTAATAATAACATCATCATCATTATCATGGCGGCCCTTGAGTGATCTAATCTTGGACATAGGCCTCTTCCCTCTTCTTCCATTCTTGGTGATCTTGTGCCCGACTCATCCAGTCTCGACCTCCGTGTCGTCAAATGTCATCCACTCAGCGGTGTGGTGGTCTTCCGCGTCCTCTAGTGTCCGCTCTGGGTCTCCATTCAAGATCTCGTCTTCTCCAGCGACTCATGTCCATTCTCGCAATGTGCCCCGCCCATGTCCACTTTTTCTTCACCAATATACCGCTTGTATTATTTCTGGACCGCTACAACATACCACTCCTTGAAGAGAGAGTACGTACTAGTTTTAGATTTCTAAACGAAACGTTATTTCAACTGCTTCCCTAGGGGCGCTTTTCAGGTTTCCCATAGAAATTGGCATTCTTAACGCAACTAAAAATGTTGAGTTTATACTAGGGTTAGGTTAAATGTCAATGGCCGACCGTAGTCAATGTCCATCTTAAAAAGTCATATAATTATCATCCAAAATTAACAAAGATTTGTTCAAACTTTAACCTTATCGTCACTTACCATCAGGTGAGGTGAAGGCCAAGAGCTTATCTAAAATATGAAAAAAAGTGTGGAAAATGCTACAAGGCGAAAACAGAGACAGTTCAATTCAAAATTTTCACACAATATCTAAATACCTATTACGTTATATTAATTACTTATTGTTAGGTATAACCAAGCATTCTATTATTTTGTGGCAATTAAAATGATGAATCAACATCGAAGCTAGTCTTTATTTACGTAATCTGAATCTGAGCCGCTAACACACAAAAGGATCCGTTATGCATGATAATTTAATTAAGCGATCATAATGGTTCGTTCCCGTTGTCTCTGAATAACGGCATATTATGAATTATTAAAATGAGAAAAGAGATCTTATACGAGCGATTTCCGTCTCAATCAAACTGAACTATATCACTTTGAGAAACTCTGTATTACAAAGATTATGCTTAGGTTTTATTTCTCACTTGAATTAGGTATTGTTTAAGAATGACAATGATTTACGATAATATTAGCTATGAAAAGCAAGCAAAAAGATCCCATAGGGTCGAAGTGCTCTGGGTTATCTCAGCCCGATCCCAAGAATAAGAATAATAGGTATGGAAAGTTGCGATAAATAAATACGATTTATGTGGATTGATTCATTTTTTAAAATTTCCTTCACGTGCTTTAGATTTTTCTCTCATTTTTTTTCTACAGATATTTTTTATCGTCCTCATACGCAGTTTCACTGCTGACCACAGGCCTTCATCATGGAGAAAAACATGGGCCGTATGGGCAGTAACACCAGCACTTGGGCCAAATGCGGGTTGGTGGGTAGAAACGGTTGCAATTGCGACCGGGACTACCGGCTTAACGTGTCTTCCGAAGCACGGAGAAGCTTAAGATTACAAACTTTTGGTCACCCATCTACAACCTGACCATGGCAAAAGTAGTTTTGTTTTCAATGTAAAAAAAAAATAACTAAAAAAAAAATTTCTGTGAATTATCTGAAATTATCTGAAAATTTTTTTCGGTAGGAAAAGAGCAGATGAAGAAGATTACATAATGATTTGTATTCTTTTACATAGAATTTCAACGGTCTTCCTTCAATATTTTCTAGTTTTTAGGTAACCATTAAAATAAATTGCTTAGGAGCTTCGGCAAGAGAGATTAAAATAAAAAAAAAAATTTATCTCCTCGCCTTTGAGTGTAATAAAACTAGAAAAGCTGTAAGTACCTAGTTTAGTTTCTAATCATCCATGTCATCTGTGCTGTTCACCATTATCGTTAAACACAGGCGTTTATTACCACAATCGGAGACATTATCTCGCTTGAGGAGCAATACAGTTGGTCTTAAGTGGAACATTAATTTACACAGAGCAATGTGTGAGGCAATTTATTTCCAATTAATCATCCTGTGTCAACGGGATTGATAAACATGTGCGAAGCTTTAAATTTTATTCTGATTTAATGATTATTATGATTTAAAATTACGAAACAATATTTTTTTTATTGTACGTTTGCATAAATGCCCGCTATAGTAAGTATTAGGTCCTTACCTATGAAATTGGTGTATTGTATGGGGATTTTGGGGATGTCTGCATATTGCATACTAACATTTTATCAGTTTTCTTCACAACGACAAATCCAGAGATAATTATATTTGGCATGTATCATTAGACAAGCTTTAGCAATATAAGTGTGAACACGCTTGATAAAAATTATTCATAGTTTTTATGTTAATGCAAATCAAATGAAGTATTCGGGAGGCAGTTAAAAATAATTGTCTTTGTGTCTTATTTTAACACAATTAAACTTACAAAAAATTATCAAATTAAATAATACTACCTTAAATATATGGTCTATTTTTAGAAGAGGCAATTATTCTATAAGAATGTTCTGAAACTTAATAGTTACGGACAAATTGCTAAGACAGAATAAAAACACCAATTTCATAGGTAAGGACCCAATATAAAGACGCAACGACAACGTTAGAAGACCCCGCACGAGGTGGACCAACGATCTGGTGAAAATCGCGCGAAGCGCGCCCTGGATGCGGGCGGCGCAGGACCGCTTTTTTGAAGAGAGGGAGGGGGAGGCCTATGTCAAGCAGTGGGCGTCTTGTATTCAGTTTTCTTTAGTTTGCAATGATAGTTGTAGGAATAATATAACTCCATTCCAAAATCTGTTGTATAAGCTTTCATCCTTGGTACCAAACACTACGTAATTAATCTGGAAGTCGGAAGCTTCGATTTTATTAAACTCTTTATAGCATGTAAACCAAAAAACTGTACATAAAAAAACGTAAGTATACAAGGGAGGACTTATCTCTAATAGCCAGTCAACCCGTCACAGGTGTGTGAGATCTCGTGTTGCGGGAGAAACAACACCAGTGCACAAGATGATACAGAAATATATGCAAAAATATATATAAAAAGAAAAAGAAATGGAAATTAAAAAATATATTAATTCTTAACAAAATGTAATATACGTATAATTTAACTTGTTTAAGAACTTGAACTTGTTTCACTTGTTTTAAATGGATTTGTTACATCTTTTCGATGTATTTCATCGAAGTAGAACCTCGCAATGACAATTCTTAGGACTTTTTAGTACCCACCTACTTACTCGTAGTCTCGTCTGTTTGTATCATTCCATTTTGCTCTTTGAAATAACGCTACAGGGCGTTTCTTTCCTTCGACGCCAGTGCCGTTTAATACTGAACTGTCTCCAACAACTAAAGTCATTAGCCAGCTGCCAGTCCTGCGAAGTTAGGAAATTTCAATATCTACATATTATAGGGTCTTCTCGACTTCAGACAAACACATTGACGTTAATACTAACTATACTATACTAACTATCTAATCATGGTGAGATAGACGTCAGCTTTTTGAAATAGGTAGGTACTCTATGCTTGGCATGCAGTATTAAAAAGTATAGTCAAGCTTAAAAATGTCTTAAATTGTTTTTCCTAAGCCCTGAATGTAGCCGCCTTCTATTCGTAGTTAAAGTAATTTAAACGGCATTTTATACCATATATTTTTACCAGCATTATGTGAAATTCCATTAGCCATGAAATGAAATTCCATTAAATTCCATTATGTAACAGGCAAGTTACATATTAAGATCATTCGTATACTTCTTCTAGTAGATACCCAATCTTTATTGCACATTTTACGAACACTAAATAAAACAAAGGCTACTAACCTCTTCTTCAAAATTAACAATCTTGGTTGTACATAGACCCTTATTTTAACGGCATAATGACTCATAAATACATACAAGAGCATGCATTTATTCGAGTCCAACCCTCACTATTATGAACTTATCTTTGCTATTTATCATATTTCCTTTCTACAACGGAGCATTTTGCTTCATAAAGTCTCTTCTGAAATATCGAATCGGCTACTGCAGGTATTTGCTTAAAAATATATAAAAAAGGAGACATGTCAAGGAGAGATATCTTCCTCCTCCTTCTCAGTCTATATATGTCCCGCTGCTGGGCACAGGCTTTCTTTATGGAGAAATACAAGAGGTGTTCGGTGGCGTAGTGGTTAGTACTACCTCCGCCATGGTCAGGCCGTGGATGGCTGACCAAAACTTTGTGATCTCGAACTCCTCCCTCTCCCTCTTCTCTACCCGCCAACCCGCATTAGGCCAGCGTGGTGGTGTTGCGGCTCATATTCCTCGTGTTTCTCCATAAGGAACGCCTGTGCACAGCAGTGGGACGTATATAGGCTGAGGATGACGATGAAACATTATGTAGTGTGATTATCTATATATAACTCAAAGGTGACTGACTGACATAGTGATCTATCAACGCACAGCCCAAACCAGTGGACGGATCGGGATGAAATTTGGCATGCAGGTAGATGTTATGACGTAGGCAACCGCTAAGAAACTATTTTAATTAATTCTACCCCCAAGGGGATAAAATATGGGATGAAGGTTCGTGTGAAACTGTCAATTTTAACCGATCGGGCTTAGACTTTGAGAGAAAAATAAAGGGTTCCCGTTGGATAGTTTAAAAACCACATTAACCGCGGACGAAGTCGTGGCAGCTAGTCCTATATAAAACAACATAACATTCCTTAACGTCGCTATCCCCAATGGGATAGGCAGAGAGAGTTGTAGGCTACAGCATTTCACCTGATATGTCAAGCCCCCTTTTAACCGGAGGGTGAGCCTGCTGGCATGCATTGGCGCAGTGTGAGGCATCACTCACTTAATTTTCATGTTTTATTTGAAAAACCTACCCTTCCCGTGTTGGTCCGGGACACAAAAATATTTTTTTATTTTTTTTTTATTTAGTTTATTTAATACTTCTATCATTACAGGCATGCCTAATACGATATTGTATCCATATATAAAAATACATATATTGTACATATATTTTACCAACTGGTACCAATGTAAAAATAATGTATTGGGTACCGGGTCTGTGATCGTGTAGGCGATGAGCTAGCCACTTGTTACTACTCTTTCATGATTTTTCATCTGACCAAACACAATTTTCCTATGGCTAAATGTGGTCTTAAGGAACACAGTGCTCCTTGGACTCTGTCTACCCTTACGGGGATTACAGGCGTGATTTTATGTATGTATAATAACATATAATATTTCATTCTTATATAAAGTGTTTCAATTCTTTTCGCTTTTCCTGTCCTAAATACCTTCTCGTTAGATTTTTATTACAACAACAAACAACAAGTCTACAAAAACAATGTTTAAAGCATGTGTTCCGGCAATCAGAGGTGAGATAGCCAGTACCTCAGTTGTTGAGGATTACAGGTGAAGCTCGCTTCCACCTTCGGCCTTATCGTCACTTACCATCAGGTGAGATGATGGCCATGAGCTTACCTGTCATATGTAAAAAAAAATTGTGAATAGTACTTGCCATACATTGTGCATGGCAGCAGACTCGCCACCGATTACATGGCGACTTAACAAATCGGGTGAATTATGGGTATTAACACCCCTGCCTTCCCCTTCGGGGAAAGACGTGTGATGATATGTTAAGTTATTTTAAATTTTATACAAGCTTTATTATTTTCAAATTAAAACAGTAGAATTTTGTTACTCTTAAAAGTAGAAATTTGTCCTTAATTTTTCTGGGAAGCGTTATTAGAATTTTTTACCATTCACCCGCATGGCACCCGTTCCCATGGGAATATCGGGATAAAAGTTAGCCTATGTCTTTTCTCACGCTTTAGACTATCTGTGTACCATATTTCGGTTAAAGTGATTCAGTAGTCTTAACGTGAAAGCGAGACAGACAGACAGACAGAGTTACTTTCGCATAATATTAGTATGAATTAAGATTTAAGTGAACGTACAACTTCATTAAAACGATTATTTGCTTAACCCAGTGTGTTAGATTTTCACTGTAATATTAGAAGCTTCACTTTTCGAATATTAATAAATATTAGGTTGGGGAAAAAGTCTTTTCGCATTATAGTATGTATAAACTTGTAATAAAATCTCTTTGGCTATACTATTTGTATCCGGCTGGTTTTGGTATCATTGAAAGTTTAAATTTTAAAGAACATAATTCCAAATTCAAATTAGGAAAATGTGTGATTTTCATTTGTTTTTCGTACCGCCAGATGAGTGAAACTAATGAAGAAATTCAATACATTTTAAAAGTTTACTACAAAAAAGGTAAAAATGCAACGCAAGCCGCGAAAAAAATTTGCGATGTTTATGGAACTAGTGCAGTGTCTGTGAGAGTAGCACAAATTTGGTTTAAGCGTTTTCAATCCGGAAATTTTGATGTCAAAGATGCACGTCGCTCTGGTCGCCCTATTACAGATAAAATGGATGCCATTTTTGAAAAAGTGGAGCAAGATCGGCATGTCAGTAGTTACGACGTAGCTGAAGAACTGGGAATTGACCACAAAACAGTTTTGGCGCATTTGAAAAAAACTGGGTACACAAAAAAGCTCGACATTTGGGTACCTAACGAGCTCACTGAAAGAAACCTAATAAACCGTGTACTCATTTGTGATTATTTATTACGACGTAATGAAACCGAACCATTTTTGAAGAAGCTGATAACTGGTGATGAAAAGTGGATCACGTACGACAAGAACGTGCGAAAAAGGTCGTGGTCAAAGGCCGGTCAGGCTTCACAGACTGTGGCGAAACCCGGGTTAACTCGCAACAAGGTGATGCTGTGTGTGTGGTGGGATTGGAAGGGCATTATTCATTATGAGCTGTTACCACCAGGCAGGACAATCGATTCTGAACTCTACTGCGAACAACTGATGAGATCAAAGCAAGAAGTTGAGAGAAAGCGGCCGGAATTAATCAACAGAAGGGGTGTGGTTTTTCATCATGATAACGCTAGACCTCACACATCTTTAGCCACTCAGCAAAAATTAAGAGAGTTTGGCTGGGAGGTGTTAATGCATCCGCCGTATAGTCCTGACCTTGCACCTTCAGATTTCCACCTGTTTCGGTCTCTTCAGAATTCTTTAGGCAGTGTCAGGTTAACATCACGAGAGGACTGCCAAAACCACTTGTCGCGGTATTTTGACCAGAAGTCCCAAAATTTCTATAGCAATGGGATCATGTCCCTACCTACAAGATGGCAAAAAGTTATCGAACAAAATGGTACCTACATACTTTAGTTAAATGTAAATAAACTTTATTAAAAAATGTTTTGAATTTTCTTAAAAAATGCGAAGAAACTTTTTCCCCAACCTATTAAATAAAAAAATAAATATTCCTAGGCATTCATACCTATCAACTAGTCCCATTTTATGCAACTCAATGCTGCTTGTGTTTCGGATACTAGATGACGGACAAATATATTTAATAGATAAATACATATAACAAAAATAATGAACATCCAAGACAAATGTCTGAAAATTCATCACCCAACCACTTGTCTCCACTGGGGATCGAACCCAGGACCTCTCGAAATTGCGACGCCTTGAGACCGGCGTACACACAACACTACCACAGAGGCCGTCATAATATTCAGTTCAATGCTCGCTGTTCTTTCAATCAATTTCGTCAGAATAAAATACCTTCAGATCTGTTTAGTACATAATAGAAGCCACTTCCAATAAATTATAACTTTTATCTAGGATTGATAGGGTCGGCAAACTCGGCAATTATGTGATACGGGTTCGGTACTTAAGCATAATAGAGACTCCGGTCTGTATGAGCGTTATTACCTCATAGTTAAGGTATAAAATGGAGCGGCGCTAATATTTTTCATTATAGCTAATGGAAGTAGGATATTATTATAATGCTATATAGTGAAACATACAAGCGGTGTATAACATTAAGTAAATCAAAGAGAAAACTTTAAGTAAACTCGGATTGTTGTTATTATAGAGCATCTATTCATCATTTATTGGTCATACATATAAGGTATATGATGTGGACGGACCTAGAGTTAGAGGAAGACCAAAGAAGCGATGGATTGAATGCGTGAAGAATGATATGAGGATAAAAGAAGTGGATGCTGAGCTGACGAGTGACAGAGGAGAATGGAAGAAGAAGACATGTTGTGCCGACCCCACCTAGAGTGGGAAAAGGGCAAGAAGAAGAAGAGACATAAGGTATATGCATATCATATCATTACGCCTCAATCCCCGAAGGGGTAGGCAGACAGAAGTGTTAAACACCCACATTTCACCTGATATGTTAAATCCCCATATAACAGTAAGCCTGTTGCCATGCAATGGGCACAATGTAAGACAGGCGATATTTACGGCTGCCATAAACATACATACAACATTCTTACATACACATATTGTGTAGCGACCGAAAATCCACATATTATTATGGATTTTCAGGCTGTACATATTATATATACATACATATTGCAACCTCCGTGGTCGAGTGGTCTGTATGCCGGTCTCAAGGCGTCGCCATCTCGAGAGGTTCTGGGTCCCCACCGGGGGTGGGGGCAAATGTTTGGGTGATGAATTTTCAGGCATTTGTTCTCCAGTCTTGGATGTTTATATATATTTATATATATTCAGGATATTTATATGTATTTATCTATTAAATATTAAATATATTCGTCATCTAGTGTCCGTAACACAAGCAACATCCGTTGCTTAAAATGGGCTAGTTGATAGGTGTGAATGTCTGAAGATATTTATTTTTATTATTATTAAGCCTTTATCCCCGAAGGGGTAGCCACAGGTGCATTACAAACACATTGCCAGTTATATGGTTGGTTCGATGTAATAGGGGCAAGCCTTTTTCCGAACCCTATAGAAAATCTACACTGTTCAAATCATTTGCAGTTCTAACTTAAACGAACAGATTTTACATACTGTGCTGACAGTTCACTGTAATTCTATTTTTGTCGATCGATCTAGATACAATCGGCGATACGAGCTAGCTTACATTTTACTAGGCTATAACCATTTTTATATACTACCTATTTCAGTAATAAATAAAACGTGCCTTTTGAAGCACAATGCCTTTTGTTTTCAAAAAATTTTTTTGAAGGTATGAAGTTTATTTGAATCGATCATAATTCTTGTTTCGTATTATACCTAAATACGTCCAACTGCTAGGACAGGCATTCCTCATGGAGAAACACAATTGAGGAGTATGGTAACACCACCACGCTGGCCCAATGCGGGTTGGTGGGTAGAAACGGTCATAAATGTGTGTGTGGCGGTCTTGTACTTAATAAGATTCTGTTATTATGAATTATGTTTGCACTCTTTGATAATGCTATACAGTATACACACTCCCCGTGTGCTGGAGTGTGAAAATTTAGATGACTATTAAACACTACAGTCACAACCTTAAAATTAACGAACGCTTTCAAAGTTGAAAGCAGTGAAAAAGACTTACTTGGTGGTTAAAAAATAATTTACTTGGGTTTTTTTGGCATTCATTCGGGTTTTTCCATTATTGATATTCATTTGATTTCTTTTATACTTCTTAAAAGGGTGTAAATGAGCATTCAACCTGGTATAGCGAAGGCTTCTAAAGCTTATAAGTCCTGTGCAGCATCTCGGGCACCACTGTAAAAAATAAGAGGAACTGTCATCCCTCAGTCAATCATTTGACGGCCTCTGTGCCCGAGTGGTTTGTACGCTGGTGTCTTGGCGTCACCATCAAATAAAGCACTTTGTGCGAATATACAGGCATCTGCTCTTAGATCTGGGATGTTTATGTATTAAGTTTAATATGAACATGTGTTCGTCTAAAACTATTGTGTATATTTATCTCTCGTCTAGTAACACAAGCTTATTTTTATCATAAGTAACATTCTTCAGCAAGCGCTACAAATAAACCACTTCAATATCTACATATGAATATGAAATATACAAAGCAGCATACCTTCAACGATTAAAAATTGCCATTGCCTCGTACCGGGAAAATAATTTCAGCTTGCACGTCTTATATTAGTTGATCGTGAAATGAAATTAGTTTGAAAACTTTACCAATTAATTGCAACATAAAATTTTGTAGCTAATACGTTTCCGCGGCTGTTCGATATTTTATATCGACGTGAAATATTAAATCGCAATGCAAAACCTCAAACGAGTGCCATTTTATAAAAATATTTATCAGCATTAGCTGATAAATATTTTCATAAAATATTTATAATAACCTATAAACGCTGACCTACGTTATATAGCCCATTTTATGTTTTATTGGATTCTTTATACAGCTTATACGCCAATTATAAAATAAATTACTATAGTTTTAGCACGCACATTTAGATTAAAGAGCAATTAAGTAATTAAAATATTTATTAATAATATAGAAAAAAATTATAATATAGAAACTTAATGTGTATATAATTCCACTTTAGCTGCCCACTTTCGACGATTCAAGCCCTCGTTTGTCTTTATGTAGGTACTTACGAACTTAAATAACCTATATTAATATATTTTTTATTTCCATATTTGCTATCCCAACCTTTAAAATAATTCTGTATATATTGAAAACTTATCCTAGTTTTTTTTTCTCCAAGATATCCCTCAAACGTCAAGATATTATTGATTTATTGGTGTAAGCACAAACCTTTCATGTTAACAAATAATTTAAAACAAAAGTTTTCAAACAATCTTCTCATAATAACATTTTCGCTGCCTTTTGTTTTTTCTTGGGCATGCTTCCATTACTGTATCAGATAGAAAAAGTTACAGCTAATAAGTCATAAAAGAAAACTTGAGTAAGTGGTTGTTTTCTGATAACAAAATGATGCATTATCTGGTGTGAAACTTTTATTAGGTTCTTGCTAACATAATTTACCTGAATGAATTTTTTATATTTTTTTTTTTGCGATAAGTAGCGGTGCCCTAGTAAGATAATACAGGTACCTATGTATAAATTAAAGTCAAAGAAATAACATAATAGAATTGACATCAGAAATAACCTTGTTCTCATTATGAATATCACTTGTCACACCCGTGCTCGATGTCTGGCCTTAGCCTATATACATCCCACAGCTGGGCACAGACCTTCCTCATGGAAAAACACAATTGAGAAGTATGGGCCGTGTACGGTTTCATAATCGTACATTCTTTCATGACATAGCAACTCGCACACAATCTCCAGTCATGGCGTAATATATATACAATTTAATTATCATTTTAATTAAGTACTTCAATAACCCGCGACTGCGCCGCTAGCAAGTGAAGATTCACCTACATAACTTTCGTAACCACTTAACTCTAACTAAAATAAACAGTTTAACTTGGCTGCTCTTCTTTGACGAACTCTATCGATAACTCTATAGTGTATGAGCTAAACTGGTCCGTACAGGCCGTAACACCACTTGGCCCAATGCGGGTTGGTGGGTTGTAATAGCGACCGGGGACCAACGGCTTAACGTGCCTTCCGAAGCACGGAGGAGTTCGAGATCACAAAGTTTTGGTCAACCATCAAAAGCCTGACCATGGCGAAGGTACGATATATATCAAAAGCCATAGCGTGTGAACAACTACGCCACGAAGCCTCCACACCGCCTCCTCCAGGTTACTTGCCCGATGGATGGCAACAAAACTCAGGCCTGTTACACTGGACGTAATACATACATCCATATTATCACGTCTATACTCCCAATAGAGTAAGCAGAGGTGCATTGCACACCCATACTCGATTTTCTATGGTTCATTATTATGGTCCCAAGTAATTCTGACAAGCCTATTACCGTTATCGGGCATTATAGAAAATTTATAGCCACTCTGTAATTCAATAAACATACATAAATATAATCACGACTGTTACCCCTAAGGGTTAGTCAGAATCTAGGCAAAAGCACCGCAAAAGCAGTCTACTCCCATAGTCCACGCTTCACCAAGCAGTGACTGCACATGTGCTCAGGGTATCAGTTGGTGAGCCCGTCGCCGCTATAAGCTATTGGATGGTTGTGCAGTGCCTTTTACAATACCCAAGGGAAGAAATGGGTTGGGAGTATTGGGTTTAAAGAATTTATTTCTCATACAAACACAGGGTTTACTTATAATGAGATGTACAATTTTCTTTGTTAGTATTTAGATGTATCTGGTACCGCACTGGATGTCTAGGTTAGACTAATAATAAAACATATTCTTTGAGCTTATTCTTTATTCTTTTAATTAGCTACCACACGACTTAACGTACTTTGATATACTGCAAAATATTGATACTAACATCTCCTCCATCTACTCCTTTGGGGATAGAAAAGCGTGATAGTATTGTTTTTTTTTAAATGACATCAAATCTAGGAACATACTATAATAAGAGACAAAAGTATCGATGTAAGGAGAAATGTTCAAACCAACTATTCTATATGGCCAGAGGGGAAGCGATTAAGAGGGAAGCCGATCGGGTAATGGATAAGTTCTGTTTGTTCCAGATATTCTGAGCTCAGACACTAGCTTTGTTTGACTGTATTTATAATAATAATTGTTTAAGGGTCAATTGTGGAAAGTTTACGTCTTCTAATAAAGAAAAGAGAATATAATTTTGGCGGCGTAGTGTATTTTGTAACAAGGTTAGTTATGCTTCTATTATGGTTATTGAAGAATAACTGTAATTTTTAAGAGACTGCAAAGTAAAGAATCTTAAGTTGCAATGCACACACAAAGGATAGACTAATGACGAGTGTAACTTGAACAATAACGATGATAATTCTATAAATTAATCGCATTCTAAAGCTCTTATTAATTCCAAAACATTAACTCACAAAGAGAAAAGTTTTAACAAGCCGCAATAGAATAGGTATCCGCATCGTATAACGTTTTCCTCTCTTACAGTGCAAGAGGGCTTATCGTAAATCCTTTATGTCCATGGATTTCTCGTTTTGTGTCGGCAAGCTGAAGCATACTGAATCATATCGTTATTGAATGGTAATCACGTAACTGAAGGGTTGGAAATATAAGAAAATAATTAGTTTTAAATAAACGGGCGTGTAGGGAGACCAAGACCAAAGAAAAGATGGATTGATTGTGTGAATGATGATATGATGAGGAAGAGAGTGAATTTTGACTTGACGAGTGATAGGAGAGAGTGGAAGAAGACATGTTGCGCCGACCCCAAATAATAGAATTGGGAACAAAGCAGGACAATGAAGATAAGAAGTTATTAGTTATTAGTATTAGTAGATAGTTTGTTAATTATGCTCGGACTGTAGAGATCACAGATATACAGTTACATAGATAACGAAAGTATAACGATTTGTATTGAAACCAAGCGTGTCAACTTTTGAACGTCTACTATGACGTCACAGCGGTAATTTTGAGACGGGAGATCCAAACTGATTGAATGATACCGATGGCGCCGATGTCCCTCCACTAATTATCTCACATCGAGTTCTTTTTCTTTTAGTTTCTATTTCTTTTCGTTTCTTTTCTTTTAGTTTTTGCAGTCATTCGGTCGCGCGCTGTCCCGTTAGCAGCGGCCAACTCCAACGTTTTGTCGGGGTTTTCGGACACGCACAGTACATGCATTTGCGGTAGAGATTCTGTATAGTGAAAAGAAAGGAATATTATTAATAGCTATGGAAATTTGCTATAATAGCTCACGGGACGGGAATAGATAATATTTATCTACCATAAGTATTCTTGGAAAATTATTTTAATTTCGGAATCACCTTATAGTAATATTTTAAGTGTTTTTACTGTGTTCACGTTTCAGTTTTCAATCAGCTTTGAAACGGATTACTTATCTACTATCCACACAAACTGTCCGCTCCTTAGACGTGGTTTTACAAGCGGAGGTTCTCCACAAAGCGGTTTTAATCACTAAAGAAAACAATGCAAACATTGCGAGCACGAATTTGAGGCAAGTTGAAGAGAAGATTAAAATATTTTATCCGCAGTCAAATATTGAAGGAACTACTCAAAATTAGAGGGTGATCGTAGTAGTTGTGCTAATTGTTAATTTCATGATGTATGTACTCGCGGCTGAGCCGTTATGGCCCATAATACTGCTCATGAGTTTGTCCTTGAGGAAAGCTCTTCTCAGAAGTTGGACGTATAATGGGTGAGAGGACGATTTCATAAAACAGACATGCAAAATCGCAGCACAAGAGATTAGAATTCTTAAAATAGGTTATAATATTCCTGAGAGATAAATAAATGGTTTGTGAATTGATGTGAATATCTATGTTCTCTCTGCGGGTCAAATGTTCCAAGAACGACGGAGAACCGAGCAATGCATAAACTGATCAGACTTAATCAAAGTGACGAATCACTCGAACACACTGAGTATTGCAATGGCAATGATCGAGTTTGTGTCAGTGAACCATGAAGTGTGCATCAAGACATACCTCGATTACCATTATCTTACCTATATCTGACTCAAATCATCTATGCGTATTTTACCGTACTCGAGCTTGCGGTGTATATAGTCACTGACATCTAAAGCCAATAATTGGGGTACACTTATCCATGTAGCTATAGGAATATGCGACATTAGCCCCTTCGTACATTAGCTACTCAAATCTTCGATACTCGACGATTTTAGTCTCCAAAGAGGGGGAAGTACGACCGTACGAATTTCAATGGGTTTGTATCGCGGTAGTTGCTTGGAGTCAAAAATCTTCGAGAATCGAAGATTTGAGTTGCCTAATGTATGAAGGAGCTTAACATGTATTTAAGAAATGTGTTCGTAAATATGTGCTTCGTATGCATATATACTTTTTTTTTATGATTTATGATTTTATTCATCATAAATAAAAAATATTTAACTATTACTTATAATCATAATATTTTTCATTATAGTTTGTTGTCCTAAATAAATAAATAAAATAAATATACTAAAGCGATGATTGTACTCAGGTAAACGCACTCAGAGATGCGAATGTTGAGTTGGATGTGTGGAGTACTAGAATGGACAAAATCAAAAATGTATATCAGAGGAACATCGATCGCCAGTGACTGAAAATTTTTGAAACAAAATAGGTTAGCGTGGTATGGACATCATATGAGGATAGATGAATGGCAGATTACAAGAAGGAAGCTGAGAATGGATGTGGGAGGACCTAGAGTGAGAGAAAAACCAAAAAAGCTATGGATTGGATGCGAAAAGAATGATATGAGAATAAAATAATTTGATGCTGACCTGACTGGTGACAGGAGAGAATAGAACAAGAAGACGTTAGGGCCGACCCCCCTTGAGTGGGATTCTATCCCTTCTATCACTTAGTAATAACAAGTTCCACCTAAACAACGAATATTCCAAAATTCATCATAAAGTGCAGTAGCTATGCAAAGCTTCTATTTCCAGCAAAGTCCATCAAAACTCAGCCGAACGGGAATCAAATATTTATTCTCATAATTGCATCAAACTTCAGATGCCCGTAGTTACAGACTCCGACCGCAAACAATTTCAAACAATTCCTCAGATAGAACCGACTCGTGGAAATGACAGGTCTTAAGCCTTGTAAATGCTCAGCCAACAAAGATAATCTTGTTTTGAACTTATACACGAAGCCCTAAGAAATTACATTGTGAAGCGTAATTTTCGATGTGAACACAAATGATTCCTGAACGGCTACAATCAAAGGTTATCATACGCTATTGTAATTTAGATGACTACTTTCAGGGCGTGAGTGGTGTTTCTCGACTTTTGTATGTGACGATGAGGGTCCCTTTGTTGGGCGGTAGAAAGAGAAAATAAGGTTTTCTGACTTTTCTGACCTCCGGCCTCACATTCAAGCCTTAAGTTCTTTTGGCCTATTGTTAGGAATCGAATAACATAACTGACACTCATTTTATTCGGATAAAGGTATAGATATATTCGTATTTTGAAAAGAATTCTTTATTGTAATTTTGTATCTTAGAAAAATGATAAAAACTTGATCACCATGCGACAAACGCCCTGAGGGTATTTTCGCATAAAAACTTATATACGATATGCAATGTGATTTCTCGTCTATTTTTTTAGGAATATAAGTACATATTATCCCGAACACGGATTTTTTTAATTCCAGACAATAAACAGGTGAGTATTTATTTACACAGAAAATACAAACCTTTTTTTGACTAGGATTCACGTGCGCAATATATTTCAATTATTTCTTGTTTCTCGTAAAAGGGTTTTGCCTTTCATATTTATTTTCATTCTGAACAAATTGTATACCTGATTTGTGGTAACAAATCTATTACCAATAAAAGTTTCAGAAATATTCCTATAAATTTTCACTGACTGTATAGTTAAGAAGATTTAGTACAAAATGCAGAGCACGGTGTATTGCGGGAAATTCTCCGAGACATTCTCCAGCCGCATGAGGAGTTTCATTTTTATTCAGGACATATCAAGCTCTCAGCAGAGCCGACAATTTATTTATGATTTAACTAACAAAATTAAAGAGGGGATTTAATTGAAACATTTAAGATATTGCATGGCCACTATGATCGGGAAGGTTTTGATGAAAAAGTGTTTAGACACTCATCTAATACACATTTAAGAGGACATAAATTAAAGTTATCCCACGTTTTAGCAAATAAAGTTACTTTAAGGAACTTTTTCGGGAATCGAGTTGTCGAGGCATGGAATGAATTGCCAGCAGAAATAATATCAGCAGAAACTGTCAACCAATTTAAAAACAGACTAGATAAACACGCAAAAGAATAACAGGATACAGGCGACTATCAGTTGTTTTAACTGCCAGCCTGTCAATTAATAATAATATATTATATTATTATTCGTTTAATTAATTTAATAGACTTACGGTTCATAATTATAATTAATCCATGTATTTACCACAGCTATGTTATAGCATGTAGCCTACCGCTCTACTACTAGAGATTGTCTAGTATTTTTTAGTATTTATTTTTATGTTTATTTATCGTTAATTTTATGTTTTTTGAGAGATATTTCCGATATCTAGTATATCTATAAAAGCAATTTTTTTGGCTTTGTCTTTGTCTATTGTAACAAAATCTATTCAAAAGCTAAGTCACTTCGCTAGCAAACCAACATGATCTGGCAAGTGTTAGAATTTGTCAAATAAAATCCCAGGAAAAGCAATACGTTTGCCTCGGAGCTAGCGAAATGAAAGCTTACAAAATTTGAAACGACTCTCAACTCTATGTTTTTGAGAATATCTGTTATTTTCCTACGTATACACTCCGTCAACTCTCTTGAATTTCATGACATCAAGTATGCAGGAAGGAAATACAGTCGCCTACAATCGTTAAAAGCAATTCGATAGATGGATGGACTTGCACAAGAGCTTATTTTCAGTTCAGTTAGTTCTAAGTCAGTGTAGAAGTACAATATTTTTCTTCGAATCATCTGTTTTGGAATAAAACTTAATCAATCAAATGAAAATCAGAGCCATGGAAAAATTTAATTTTATTTGAAATTAAAGTAGCTAGTTATTTATCATAGTGTCCGTATAAAGTTTATTTAAATGTTTATCAAATTATACAAAACATTGGTAAAAAACACATCACCAAATTCTTTGTTTCGTACAAATATAACGTTTCCCCTAATATTACCAATATTCATCCATTCTATTCGAAAAGTGTTATTTTGCTCCTCGATAAGTGAGAGCAAAATAACTCTTTTCTGTTAAGACCTTTTTACTTTTTTTGCGGGCGGAAAATCAAATTATACAAAACATTGTTAAAAAACACATCACCAAATTATTTGTTTCGTACAAATATAACGTTTCCCCTAATATTACCAATATTTTTTCATCCCTTCTATTCGAAAAGTGTCATTTTGCTCCTCGATAAGTAAGAGCAAAATAACTCTTTTCTGTTAAGACCTTTTTACTTTTTTAGCGGGCGGAAAATAGATTTGAAATTAGAACACGTAATCATTCATAGAAATCCGACACAAGTGAGAGCAATAAATATAAAATGAAATTAATGAGTGATCGAATCGAATCGAAACTGTCGAATAGTCACCGTAATTACTCTTTCTATTGGATATTTTTTCAGGTGATGAAAATTAGAGTATATAACTCGGGATAAAACTATTTTGTATCTCGGGCGATATACTTTGAAATTTTGAATCCCTCACTGCGCTCAGGATTCTACGTTATCCTCGTGATCAAACTAGCGCCCTCGCCGTAAAAGTACTACTTTGCTCCCTTGTTAAACAATCTACTATACCTATTTCCTTTTCTTTTACAGTCCAAAAATACCACCCAAATATGTAGAAAATAACATTTAAAATTATTTCGATTACGTACTTAACATGCTAATTTAAAATGAAAAAGTCATTGGAGTATTTCAGTCTGTAGCAGATTGCAGTCGGCATAAATTAAACTGCATCTAGTACGGAGCTACGAAGGCAGACGTAATTGAAATGAGCGACTGCCAGTGTCGGCTTAACCTTTGTTCCTTTAATAGATCAAAGATGCCAACTAGGTACATACCTACCACTATTTAAATGTAGTCTTGAAAGTTTAATAGATTTTACATTTAAGCTGTCCCGTCCTCTGCCTATATATGTCCCACTGCTGGATATAGGCCTTCCTTATGGAGAAACACATAAAACACACGAGGAGTATGGACCGTAACACCACCACGCTGGCCCAATGCTGGTTGGGTGTAGAAACGGTTGCAATAGCGACCGGGACCAACGACTTAACGTGCCTACCGAAGCACGGAGGAGTTCGAGATCACAAAGATTTGGTCACCCATCCACGGCTTGACCATGGCGCAGGTAACTTTGTTTTCCAACTTAAACAAAGCTACCATAGACCTTATAGAGAAGCGGTGGCGTAGTGGTTTAGTGCTTTGGCTTTCGATATCGAAAACAAAGCACCTTCGCCATGGTCAGGCCTTGGATGGGTGACCAAAACTTTGTGATCTTGAGCTCCTCCGTGCTTCGGAAGGCACGTTAAGCCGTTGGTCCCAGCCGCTATTGCGACTGTTTCTACCCACCAACCCGCATTGGGCCAGCGTGGTGGTGTTACAGCCCATACACCTCATGTGTTTCTCCACGAGGAAGGCCTGTGCGCAGCAGTGGGACTTATATAGGCTGAGGACTACTGCCTAAGACCTTAGTGACCCTTTAATGATCTCGAGTTCCTCCGTGCTTCGGAAGGCACGTTGGTACCAATCAACACTGCAACCTTTTTTCCTGCCTTTCCGCAATGGGCCAGCTTGGTGTTATGATCAGTAGCACTCATGCTTCTCCATGTGTGAAGGTCTGCAGCAGTGAGACGTATATAGGCTGGTGACGTATAATTAATTTTAATTTAAGTATTGCTATTGGGCATACGGTGATCGAGTGACGGCCACATTAAGGAAGCGCAGCGTTAGTAACCACGAGATGGACCCACGATCTAGTAAAGGTGGTGGATGTTCAGCAGTGGACGTCTCCTGTCTGAGAAGGTCTACTTATTCATCCTCATATGATTCTCTTCGATCTAGACTTAACGCAATGAACAAAATGTGAGTTATACCTAAATCTTATCATTTCCCTGCCCTAACCCCCCTACCCACTCCCCCCCCTACCCCCCTCTCCCTCTCCCCTCCCTCTCCCCCCCTCTCCCCTCCCCCCTCTCCCCCTCCCCCCCTCCCCCCCTCGCCCCCTCCCCCTCTCCCCCCTCTCCCCCTCTCCCCCCTATACCCCCTCCCTCACCCCTCTTTTTATGTTTCCTTTTCTTTCTTTCTTACAAATTTATAACGTCTTTTTTTATGATTATTGTTTAATTTCATCATAATTAATATTTTCGGTAGAATTAATTACGTTGTATCTACTTTGTATAATTTCAAATAGTCTATTAGCGTTTTGTTTGTCATTGTAATATCTGTTAGCTATACACTATACCAGATAAATAAATGAATAGGTACATACTTGAAAAAACCTTTTGGGGACTGCCAGTATTGCAAAATTTATGGACGAACTACAGGTTTAACTGTAAAATTTTGCAACGAAAAAAATTATCTTTCTATCTAGCGTAACCTTAGGTAGGCACTGTCTATGGCGGATATCTAAGCCGGAATTTAATTCCTAACTATTCGGAACTTCGAAAGGTATAATATTCAATAACCACAAATTTCCAATTCCCTCTTTGAACATTTGTAGGTATGTAATTTGATTTTGCTAAAGTTGGATTTGATTTTGCCTTGGCGATTCAGTGAATAGAACTAACAATTTATGTGTAATCCGGTCTAACTTTGTAATGCCAAGAATATCATAAAGGTACTAGTATTATCTTGGTATTCATATTTTCCTTGTTTTTCATTTTCCAACAATGCGTTTTCCTCAGACGAAGTTTTATTTCCTTTTTACAAACAAAACTAAATAAACAACTTACTACAGATTATTAGTTTGTGATCTGCTATCTCTATATTGGGTGTTTACTATATCTAAATAAAACTCTCCATTCTCTCTCTATTTATGTCTATTTCTGTCCTTTTCAATCAAAATTGGATACGATGTTTTTGACTCTGTGAAAAAACTGAACTAAGTTTCATTTAATAAAAATCAGTTACAGACTCGCAGATTAAACCCACTCGGCTGTATTTAAAATTTATTGATGACTATTTACTGATATCCTAATTTTTTAAAAAATTCTGAAACCATAATGCAAAGTGCGTCAAAATACAAGGTAAGCCGAAGTAATTCTCCCTGGCCCTATATCTGAAGGGTCCATTCGTTTATTCGTGCGTGCAATACCCAGTTTTCTATTCAACAAATTTTCGGTTCGTTTACGTCTCACTGTATTTGTGCCACATGGGGGCTTTTGAATTATTCAAACCGGAATTCAACCTTTTTCAAGTTGGCACCATTGAGAAAATAGCATCTATGGCCTTGACGAAACACTCTAAAGTGCATAATTTTGATCCGGTTTGGATAATAAGAGGAAGAACATGTCTATCAAGTATTTCAATTGAAAAAGCCAGTAAAATTTTATTCTCTCTTGATCACCTCGTCTAGAGAATATAGACCCTCTTGGGTGTTCTGCTCTGGTTAAACGGCCACATTTTGCCTGTTAAGTTTAATTCGTTGCAATGTAAAGTGATGGTCATGCGATATTTAAAACTAATTGTACATACAAAGTTTTATAGGAATTCATTGTGTAAGGATACAATGAATAGGGATATAGGGATAAAGGGATATATGATATAGGGATTTTTCAGGGATCCTTTTGCATAAGTAAAGGTTATCCCAATTCCTGACAAATAACTCTATTTTAGAATTAAAGTAAGTAACTAAGAAAGGAACTCAAACGCAAACGTATTTACGCTTTTACTTCACTGTGTCTTTCATTATTGTTTGCGAAGACATTTAGCTTAAAAGTGCTTTAAGTTATTCCACAAATATTTTGCTTATTTTACAGCGAAGAAAATGCAGAGGAATGTATCTTAAGTTTCTCCGTGCAATATTCCTAATGAGACAGTTTTACGATCTGACATAAGTTATAAAACGTGAACTGTTTTAATTATACTTTTTGTCAGTACTTTAATTAATTTCTGGATGTAACTCTTCGAACTAGAAGTCAAATGTTACCAAGAATTACTTTGTAGGTAAATTCGGTGCTTACTTGAACTGGAACCGCTTCTGTTTCACTAACATTGTTCTACTGTTGTTAATTAGGACGATATTTATTTACCGATTTATGAATTCTATTTATATTTTAAATTATAATTTTATTTTATTTTTTATAATAATACAGCTAGGATATAAATTAACAAGACGAAAAGAAGAGCTGTCACCGTATAGTATACTGAAGTCTTCGATAATGTTTAAAGTATGCTTTCATGCATTAATACACACGTTTTAAAGTATATTGTTAAAGCTGCATTAATATGTTAGCCTCTAGCTGTGATGTCTGATACCTGGAGGGTTGATACCTAGAACACACATACATACATACATAAATCACGCCTATATCCCCGAAGGGGTAAGCAGAGGTGAACTATCACCCACGATTCGCCAACTATGTCAAGTCCCATGTAATAGGTGGCGAGCCTATTGCCATTTATGGGGCACAAAAGTATACCTAGTATCTATATACAAAATACTAGGTAAGGCTACCAGAAGATGCATTCTGATGTGAAGAAGGTCGTAGCAAGTGGAAAACTGTGTATTATTTAAGTTCATGGTATGGCACCGAGTGCAAGCTTACACCGGGGCATAACATGACAGCACTGGAACCGTTTCAGATAAAAATAATCTTTGTATTAAAATGTATGTGAGCATGCCTTCTACTATAGAGGATCCTTAAGTATGTTACATCAACAATAGTGTCCGTTCTTAACCTATATAGGCGGCGGTGGCGTAGTGGTCAGTGCGCTTTGGCTTGGATCGAAAACAAAGCTACCTTCGCCATGGTCAGGCCGTGCATGGGTGAACAAGACTTTGTGATCTCGAGCTCCTCCGTGCTTCGGAAGGCACGTTAAGCCGTTGGTCCCGGTCGCATTTGTGACCGTTTCTACCCACCAACCCGCAATGGGCAAGGGTGGTGGTGTTACGGCCCATACTCCTCATGTGTTTCTCTATGAGGAAGGCCTGTCCCAGCAGTGGGACGTATATAGGCTGATGTCGTGACGTTTACCTATATATGTCCCGCTGCTGGCTCGGGCCATCATGGATAAACACAGGAGGGGTATGGGCCGTAACATCTACGCCGACAGGCCCAATGCGGGTTGGCGCGTAGAAACGATTGCAATAGCGACTGGGACCAACGACTTAACGTGCGGTAGTCTGACCATGGCGAAGGTAGCTTGGTTTTCGATATCGAAAGCTTAAGCATAAGCATACTTACCACTACACCATATCATAAGTAGGAGCCCATTAATTGATAATAAAATTTCTAATACAATTAAAAAACATAATGAATTATTTAAAAACGCTATTAGAAAACTGTTGACTGAGAAATGTTACTACGAGTATACCTTAAATGATTTTTTTGATGACAACCTCCATTGAGTGTAAAGGTTCATGTATTAATTCAGTTTGAATTGTTTAAGCAATACTATTTTTTTGTTGTTAACGTGGAATTAGACATTTGTACACCAGAAATGGTTAAACATGTTGATACTTAATGTTGACTGAACATCATTTAATAGGTACTATTTAGTGCTCTTTACTACAAACACCATGCTTATGCAAATAAATTAATCTTTATCTTTACCACCGAGCTATAATGTATTCAATTTATTTTATTGTGATATTCACCTACTGTATTCACCAGAATCCCCTGGGGGATCAGGCTAGGCGATGCTGGTAGACGCAATGCCATATAACATTCTGCAACATATTCTCCAAATAGCCCTACTAAAAACCGTCGTATACCGAGTATTACCCAGAAACTGTACCGTTTGTCAATAGCACAGGAAGTTTCGGCATGAGTTCGGCGCATGCAAAGTTAATTCGGTAGTTCCCCGTCACTGCTTCATGAATACCTAATGTGCTGTGATTGAAATTCGCTATAGAAGAAATTGAGTTCATTAGCCGGTGTTAAATAATTTCGTGTTTATCGTGGACCATTGTGTGATCGGGTGAAGCCCCGATCGGGATTATTATCTCTGTTCAAATATGAATAAGTTTGGGGATATATTATTATCATTACAATGCTAGACTACACGGTTGACATTGTACCCGTTGTGTTTTGTTTACTAAACTGTAAATTTTATCTGATTTTGGACTTCAGCATCTTTGGTACATACAACGGTTATGATTGATTGAAAGAGGGAAGTAATTAATTGGGCAGCCATTTAATTATTTAGTCAGCAACAAAATAGTCAGCCGAAAAATCATTTGAGCAGCAAACAAATATTTTGTCAGCAATATAATTATTATAAAATTTTTGCCCCCCAAATAATTATGTTACCGGAAATGTATGAAATCTAGGAAAAGGATCAATGAAGAATCGAGGATCAATTCTTCGGAAATGTATTCTGATAGATATTTATGACCCCTTATAACAATATTTTTGTCATCAAAACATATAATAATCAATTAGGCAGCAGAGAAAATATTTAATTAGTTATTTTGCTGACAAATTAGAAATACCTGCTGCCAATAAGTTGCTGCCCAATTAGTTATTTTGCTGACCAATTTAGAAATATATTATTCCTTATGTTCCTGTCCGGTATTTTAGCTGATCAATAATTGTACTTATGTGTTTGCTGACCAGAATTGGAATATTTTACTAACCGCTTAAATAACACCCATTGAAATATTTCACCTTATTTGGTTTCTACAGCGCTTTTATGGTGGCAGTGGCAATCTTAAAAATGTTTATAAAATGATTCTATGCTTTTAACTAGTCAATAGTCAGAAAACGAGACACAATAGAAACATCTATTGTCTGCGAACACTGGCGTTCGCGGTGACCGCCAAGGGGTTAACCATATTACTACTCTTTTTGGGGACTTGATAGTTACTAAATACATTATTAAATCATCAGGTCCACATTTCGTCTGATAATAAATGTTTACCTAAGTCCTAAGGGGCGAGCAGGTTATTAAATTATATTACATTTATCTTGTTCGGGTAAAAAAATATTGCATTGCATTTTACCTTCATATCCACTTTTAAGTATTTATTTGCCATTACTGTAAAAATGTAAAGTGATAGCCGATATCATTTTCTATGATGAGCGCCACCTACTATTTTACGTTCGAAGCACGATGCACTTGGTGCAGAACAATAGAGTATACAAATCATGTAGGAGTATTAGTATTAGTTGTTTCCAAACCCGTACACTAGATGGCGCTTTGTACTTTTATGAATTTAGATGCTGCGATAATTGAAAATATATAATATAATTTATAGAATCCTTAATTTTATATTTTTCTTATTCATTTATAATGCTCAAGATATAAATTCATAAATTGATTACGGAAGAAACTACGCAACTGACCGCCACCGCCACCACCGCGTCAGTCTGGCCGAGGCTTACCATTCATTTAGAATTGTTTAGCTACTCACCGCTAGATGGCAGTATAGTTTCAAACAAAAAAATAAAATGTCTACAAAACCTGCCTAACTTATTTTTCGAATGTTCACGGTCTTTTTACCATAAAATAAAGTCTGTGCTTATTATCACAAAGTCAGTCTGTCTGTCTTTCCGTCCGCGGATAATCTCAGTGAACGTTAGTACTAGAAATCTGAAATTTGGTACCAATTTGGTATATCAATCACGCCGACAAAGTGTTAAGATGAAAAGGGAAAAAAAATGTTTGATTAGGGTATCACGCCTACACGTAAAGTGCAGATTGATTTTTCTTTCATTCCAACCCTAACGTGTCATACATTTTTGGAAAGCTATTAAAAAAGGGGTTTACTAAATAATTTCATGACAAAATTTTCGGAATAAAAAGAAAGCCGTCTCACCGAATTTGTTTTTCTTTCTCTTTATTTATGGCAACAAACAGTCAAATATGGAAATAGTAGTACTATGGAAACAAAAACTAATATAATTGATTGACCAGTAATTTTATTCAATAATCATACTTTTTACATGGACATTGGCACTTAAATATAATAAATTGTAGGTACCTAACAATTGCTGCCCATTTTAATTGATTTCACTTGTCATCAAAAAACATATGAAATTCACTACATTCGTTTTGTTTATTTTTGTGCAACTCTTAGTGATTGAATAATAAAAATTGTACATTTTATTATTCACTAAACTCTAAATTAATTTTATTCAAATACAGCGTAAATAAAAAAATTTCAATATGACGAAATTGGCGTTTCCAAAACTATAATTAAGGTACCTTTTTTGATTGTTCTCAGTTTCAAATTATAAGAAATAATTACTATTTCATGGCAAACATTTGTTTTCTTTCGTTGATTTGTTTATATATTGATTGCACAGTGGTTTGATCTCTTTTCACTCCGATCTTCTTTTGACTGCTGAAAATCCCTTTGTGCACAAATCCATACTAATATTATAAATGTGAAAGTAACTGTATGTCTGTCTCGCTTTCACGTCAAAACTACTGAACCAATTTAACCGAAATCTAAATAACGCGTCCCAGTAGAATGAAGAACGCCACTATGAACATTGCTTCTAATAATAGAGTAGGAGTAAATATTCAATTCCACTGTTCCAAAAAAAAACGTGTTGAATAGCCTATTTATTAAGGAAGGCTACATACCATCACACTATCTCAAAGAAATTATTCTACGTGGACGAAGTAGCGGGCAAAACCTAATAGATAATGAATTAATAAAATAATTGTCAGTTGCAAAAGTAGGTAATGCATATTGCTTTTTCCTTTTTTTTAATGAAAACAAACAACTTTCATTTTCGCAATTTCCCAAGAACCATGATCAACATACCTCTCTCACGTAATAAATACTTAGGTCTGAAGCAGCCGTGTGCTTCGAACCGCCCCCTGCCGCCGACCAATGCGCATGAGTCGCAGAATGATCCCTCGCGGCGCGTACGCAGAGAAATTACATGCCGGACCAATGTTTGTCGGAGCAAATTACCTTTGACAAATGGTAGGTACACACGGTTATTACCAGCGTAACTACAGTATATACTGTAAATGGGTTGGTTAAAGGAAATTTATATAATAACTATGACTGTAGTTGCCTAGTTGTAAATACACGCATATGTAAAGGAAAATTTAATGACTCTGTTCCTTTTAGTAATATTATGTGTAATTCTATTCCAGTGTAAAAATAGCGATTTACAAGCTAATACAAATATATTGAAATCTGTAAAGTGAGACCTATGAATTTTTGTATGTTAGGTACCTTCAATACTATGTTTGTTCTAATCTAAATATAATTTATGGTACTAGGAACTCCCCGCTTTAAGAGGTACGGTCAGCATTCGAAACGTTGAATATTTTCCAAATTGCACGAAGCTTCATCTATATATAAATAACTACAAATATATTTTTTTCATTTCAGACAAGGATAGGTAATTGGAATACTGTACTTCAAGAATCCGAATATTAATCACATTTTGAACTCGAGCCAAATCTATATTAAGGAACTAGTAAAACTGGTATTTTAATGTTAGCCATACGGGCTACCAATAACACTCACGGGAATATATATTATGAATAAACTGCTTTCGATATGAGTAGAATGGCGGTGTTTGTAGTAATCTTGAAACAAAGTAGACATTAAGATAAACGCACGTATAAGTCTTTTAGGTCCGGGGTTTGATTCCCCACGGAGGCGGGAGTTTTTCTGCTCGGTTTGGTTGGTGGTAGGGCCTGCCTGGCTAGCTACCACCGTTTTACCAAAATTTATCGCCATAATAAGAATGTTATAAGCATTTTTGTGTACCGGCATTCAGAGGTAAGATATCCAGTTCCTCAGTTGTTGAGGATTAATGGAGCTTTCATATATAAAAACAAAAAAAAACTGCAGGTACTACCGAGGTACTTAAGAAAAATAATATTATAGTTTTAAGCAATTACACAACATCTGTACATTGCGCTATGGATTCATTCAAACGCTTATAAATCGATCTTTCATAAATATTTGACTTATAATCATGCACAAAAAGTTTAAAAGATACTTATTCGTTTTTGTCACACACCAGTAAAATAATTGTATGAGAAATATGACGTAGAATTAGTACATTTCATTATCATCATTATTCAATCTAGATACGCTCACTACTGGACATGGTATACCCCAACGATCATGAAGTTGAAATCATATGATCGCTAGATCGGTCTACCTCCGCCACCCAGTCGGATTTTAGTACAGTCCAGCAGGGTTACAGAACAAGAAAAATTACTTATCATAATGATCTGATATGTGCAACAGAGAAAGTACTTACGTACGTACTAATTTTACCTTATTATTTATTTTTTTGCTTCACTGACTCTCACTTGACGTTCCCCAATAACCGTATTATCACAACGGTGATTACCTATGAATTTAATATTAGGTTGGGGAAAAAGTCTTTTCGCATTATAGTATAATATAAACTTGTAATAAAATCTCTTTGGCTATACTATTTGTATCTGGCTGGTTTTGGTATCATTGAAAGTTTAAATTTTAAAGAACATAATTCCAAATTCAAATTAGGAAAATGTGTGATTTTCATTTGTTTTTCGTACCGCCAAGATGAGTGAATCTAATGAAGAAATTCGATACATTTTAAAATTTTACTACAAAAAAGGTAAAAATGCAACGCAAGCCGCGAAAAAAATTTGCGATGTTTATGGACCTAGTGCAGTGTCTGTGAGAGTAGCACAAATTTGGTTTAAGCGTTTTCAATCCGGAAATTTTGATGTCAAAGATGCACGTCGCTCTGGTCGCCCTATTACAGATAAAATGGATGCCATTTTTGAAAAAGTGGAGCAAGATCGGCATGTCAGTAGTTACGTCGTAGCTGAAGAACTGGGAATTGACCACAAAACAGTTTTGGCGCATTTGAAAAAAAACTGGGTACACAAAAAAGCTCATTATTCATTATGAGCTGTTACCACCAGGCAGGACCATCAATTCTGAACTCTACTGCGAACAACTGATGAGATTAAAGCAAGAAGTTGAGAGAAAGCGGCCGGAATTAATCAACAGAAGGGGTGTGGTTTTTCATCATGATAACGCTAGACCTCACACATCTTTAGCCACTCAGCAAAAATTAAGAGAGTTTGGCTGGGAGGTGTTAATGCATCCGCCGTATAGTCCTGACCTTGCACCTTTAGATTTCCACCTGTTTCGGTCTCTTCAGAATTCTTTAGGCAGTGTCAGGTTAACATCACGAGAGGACTGCCAAAACCACTTGTCGCGGTATTTTGACCAGAAGTCCCAAAATTTCTATATCAATGGGATCATGTCCCTACCTACAAGATGGCAAAAAGTTATCGAACAAAATGGTACCTACATACTTTAGTTAAATGTAAATAAACTATATTAAAAAATGTTTTGAATTTTCTTAAAAAATGCGAAGAAACTTTTTCCCCAACCTATTATGTACTTAATTTTTATATAGTTCATATATTATTCATTTGTTATTTATTGTAAGATATATAATTATATATTCTTTAGTACATGCGACTCAGTCTACTTCTCAGCAGGTGGGCTGGAAGATAATATTATTAGAAATAAGCCCTACCTTTTGTACTCGAATTTTAATTATATGTATATATACTCTAAATTTTTCTTTTGTGTACAATATTTAATTAAATAATTATAAATAAAGTACTTACAGAGAAATTCTATACACCGACTATATTCCTTAGTACGAGTACCTATTGCACATAACTGCGCTATGCTAAGCCCCTCCCAGCTCAATTACTAGTATTTAGGTAAAACTATCTTGTGCAGCCATTAGGGTATGTCTCTCCATCATTAGAGCAGTCCTGGGGCTATCCACCCCGTAATTCCCCCACAAATGATATTAATGACACGTATCGGTCGGAATGTCATTTTGTAAATTACCCCGGCTTATTATAAGTCGTGTAATTGGAATGGATCACGCACAGATGGAATGTCGGAGCTCGTTATGCCCAGAGATGGTCACTGTCTAATGCAGGGTATGTTTGAGATGTTAAAAGTATAGAGATTTGAGATTAGTTGAATGAAGAAATGATGTTGCATTAAGGTGTTTTTTTGTAATAAGCTCAGCAAATGACCTTTAATTGTTTACGGGGACAAAATCTTATTTACGGACCTTTCCTACCGCTTGCTAGGGGTGGGACTCTCTCAGCTGCTCGCTGAGAGTACCCACTAAAACTTCCCGATATACGGATTCGAGTCCTACCACGGGAAGGACTCGATGGTAAGCAGTAAATGAGTAGTAGCAGTAGGGCAGCAGAATGAAAAGCACGATAGGTCTGCTTTTCACAACCACCTTGCTCGCTCATAAGATGCCTTTTCACGCTTTTTGAAGGTAGGAACACGAGTGCCGGTTGCACAAGTAAAGATGATATTTATTGGGTCCTTGCCTATGAAATTGGTGTTTTTATTCTGTCTTAGCAATTTGTCCGTAACTATTAAGTTTCAGAACATTCTTATAAAAAAATTGCCTCTTCTAAAAATATACCATATATTTGAGCTCGTATTATTTAATTTTATAAATTGTTGTAAGTTTAATTGTGTTAAAATTAGACACAAAGACAATTATTTTTAACTGCCTCCCGAATACATCATTTGATTTGCATTAACATAAAAACAATGAATAATTTTTATCAAGCGTGTTCACACACATATTGCTAGAGCTTGTCTAATGATACATGCCAAATATTATTATTTCTGGATTTGTCGTTGTGAAGAAAACTGATAAAATGTTAGTATGTAAAATGCAGACATCCATCCCCAAAATCTCCATACAAAACACCAATTTCATAGGTAAGGACCTAATATTTCAATTAGAACAAGATATTAACATTGGCATGGCATGGAACTGATTTTGGTTGATGTAGAAAGAAAAATACTCCTCATGAGCTTCTTCCGTGAAACAACGCCTGCGCCTAATAGAACGTCTATAAGCTGATGGTGATAACATCTTATATTATATCCCTCATTAACATTATTTATATTACGTTGGGCTTGTACCATTCATTTTAAAAGAAAGGGAGAATTCATGTATTTCGCGATTCTTAATTTTACATCAATAAAATCAACCCTGTGGCAAGCAAAGCCGCGATCGAAGGCTAGTATTTATACCTAATAAAAGACGCTTACTACACCGATTTAATAAAATATAAGTTTCAACCACGTCCACGAAACACATCTAGAATAAAACTAAAACATCAACCAACAGGTGTGCAATTGAGCTCTTTAATGAAGTTAAGTAAAAAATTAAGCAGCTATTCCATACATCAATTAGGCAGCCTTTTTAATAGTTGATGTACGTGACCTACATCGCATACTCTTACTTTTTACGTTTCCCGATAGACTACTGGGCGCCGTGGGTCACCATTATTCGAAGAACTTAATTAATTTTATAATGAGCTATACAAATGAATCGATATTGTTAACGTAACGAGGATACAATATTGTGGCCTTTTCACCTCCTTGGAAGGCATCCAAGAGATAAATTCAAAATTGGAACGGAATCTATAAATTTTAGTTTATCAGGAACTTCTTACGAAATATACCTATCATCCTGAATTTGTTGGCGATACTTGCCTAAATTATGGGTAGTATTTTTAAACCCCAACGCAAAAAGAGGAGTGTTAAGATTGATGTGTGTGTGTGAGTGTGTATGTGTGCGTGTCTGTCCGTGGCATCGTAGCTCTCAAAATTCAATATTGTTAATTCAATTTATATGCGTTTTAGCACATGCTTATGAACGTCAAAAGCATTTTACACAATTTCATGAAAGCGATAAACCACGCATCCGTTCACAAAACTACCAGGAGGCCTTGTTCTGAGAAGAACGGGCAAGAAATTCAGCAAGTTTCTATCCTCCCTTTACATCAACATTTTTTTTTGTTTTAATGTCATAAACTACATCGTCATTGAAGTTTTAGAAGTAAAAAATAAAGAAATATCTGAACTATTATTCTGCAGTTTACCACATTTTCCATTACAAATATAGGTAATATAAATAATTTTTTATAAAAAATAAAATTAAGGTTCCGTTGATTAATTGAAGAAAATTGAAAAAGTAGTATATACAAAACCAGGTCATACATTAAATAGGTATATTCACCACTTGCCGTACCAGACAGTACTAAGGACACCGACGGTGGCACCTGCTCATAGGCATGACACATGAATCAGCGATCGCTTCGCTCCACCATATTTTAGGGAACGTAACGACCCGACGCACTTGACACCACAGCAGAGTCATTTCAGTGAGCATGACACACCCATGATTTCTAATTATTAAACCAAAAATACTTATGTAAGTAATATAATGATAATTTAGATCGAAGTGACTGTAGGAGACAGCATCTCAGACCAAGGAAACAATTATTGCCACGCATTTTTATACAAACTACAAACTTTATAAACAGAGCGAATGATACATGTACGTCTGATACATGTTAAGTCTTACTACCTTATAGTGGCAAATAAACTAATTTATTAGTGACACAGAATCAATCAATCAATATGAGGAATTAAAAGAGGAATGCGAAATCGAATGTTTACAAGTCTGCCCGTGTTGGGTATAGGTCACAACTTATACGTCACGATACAGTAAGTTTAATGGAAATCGGTTTAGCCATTTGAAAAATATGAGAAATGAAAGTGACCAAAAATCTGATGTTTATAAATATACCCGGGTGGGGTATCAAATGAAAGGTATATTTTTAAATGACGTTGAAGATAACTAAGACTTGTACGTCATTTTTAAAGGCATGAAACAAAAAAAAATAATTTTTAAATCCCTGAACAAAAAAAAACACAACAACGATACGACTAGACAACGATTTTTTTTTTGTCTGGGGTTTTGAATTTTTTAATTTTTACTATTATACTTAAGCATATTTCCTTATCAATCAATACTCGAACGTTTATACACTATAATATCTTAAGTATAATTAATTATACATGCAAAAGACATTTTTGGTAAACTGTTAGCAGACCTCTCAAAAGGTAGACCAACTATAATTATGACATTAGATCACAAGAAGTCGCTGGATTCAGACTGCGCGGAACTGATCGTTATATAGAATATCTGCCCAGCATTATTGTTGTGGTAGAAGTATGTACCTAAGTACAGAGTCGTCTTCATAGGCGCAGTCCTCAGTATATATTCTGTCCCCTCTGCATCAAACATTTCATTGTTCTAAAGTTATTCGTATGTAACCTATACTTATATGGTAAGATAAGACTGTGATGTTCGACAATTAATGTCATATCAACGTCCACATTTATAAATATTTTATCAGGGATCGCACATAAGAATAATGATATTTTAAACAGTTATTTACCCGTTTTATGTCAAGACTTGATTAGTTGATCATTAAATGACGTGACATTCGTTAATGCTTGCTGACAATTGATAAGATCAAATGTTTGAATAATGGAAATAACGGAATTAGGTATAAATATACCTACAAAAGAAGAAGATTAAACTAGCACTATAATAAGAATATAAGCATAATTATGCTATCACACGGAATGGATGGTTCTAAAGGTGCCAAAAGAAGTGCAAAGATACTATGTTGTTTCGAAGTGGTCAAATGAGTTGAGTCTTATGCTGTTTTTGGCTGCAGCCGTTACCCTTGAATCTACTTCACAATCACAACTGTCAGAAAACAACCGAACTATTTACCTGTCACTTTTTATCGCGTTGAATCAAAGGGAGACGAGACTTGATCTTCGGAATAAACCTATGATCGACAATTATTAAGAATTGAAATCGTTGAAATCCTAAACACAAGCTGAACAAAAAATGGAAGAAGAATAGGAGAAGGGAAGTATAAAATGGACTCCATAGTGAGTCTTTCTCCGAATTAATAAACATTTGAATGATAAGGTCTCCTGTTCTTATTCCCATAAAACTGCTAACATATTACTATACATATTCGATAACCTTGTTGCAATAGTAGAAATGAACGCATAGTTCTTATTGTCTTTAGAAATTATTATTCCTACCAAGGCACTGCTAAGAAATTGAAAACGGTAAGACCTATTTCATGCGCAAAATGGGTTCTCGATCTTAAATATTAGTTCATATTGCTCTTACGATTCTTATTGAAATTAAGAAAATAATAGGTATAACTTCTTAATTACCTCCTAAAATAAGACTGAAAAGACCAAAACTGAATACATGATTATCATCTTACTTCTTAAATAAATCTTGTTGATTCTCAAATTAAGGAAAGCAGGACAATTGATAACATAGATTCATAGTAACAACAGTCATACTTACAATTCTGGAGAATTGTTCGCAATAAAAATAATTTATACATTTTTCAAATTATCAGTTATTAATTGAAGGTCTCTGTTCCAAAAATCAAAAGAGCAATATTTATTCGCTCGAACCCTAAAGACAAAAAAAAACTAAATTGCTATGATAACCTACACCGGGAATGGTTCGGCGTTGCTCAAGAGTGAATAGGTATTTAATTAAATCATTGTATGTCTGTTTTTGTAGATCAACTATAGACATTGAGCTCTAACGAAGTGATACTAACGAGGTAACCTGGTCTGTAGAGTTCCGAATATGACAGTGAATTGATATTACACGTTTTTGTCCCGTCTTCTTATAGTCCGATGATTTTATTGACGCGTTGACGCCGGGATCTGTTTCGTTGAAGGTGAGAAGTGTTTCCAGTAATTTTAGATGGAAGTTTTTATACGAAATCTCGTATCACAGTAGTTTTGATAGTAGTGATCGTTAATGGCAATCCCCTCTGAAGTGAACCGAAGGTAAAGTTCAGGATATTGATATTGCTATTAGTTTATTTCAATAACATTTACCAGTAGCAGTGAAAAGGGCACATTGCGCGTAGAACTGACGGCCGTTGGGGCGGAGAGCTCCACGGGTGGTGGTTAATATGTACTGGAGGTGCAGGTTGCAGGCAAATGCCCAGAACCGATTGTTAAGGTGATCAAGACCAATCTCCAAATGTGAGCATCTCTAGGATGATGATGTATATTAGGTTGGGGAAAAGTCTTTTCGCATTATAGTATGTATAAACTTGTAATAAAATCTCTTTGGCTATACTATTTGTATCTGGCTGGTTTTGGTATCATTGAAAGTTTAAATTTTAAAGAACATAATTCCAAATTCAAATTAGGAAAATGTGTGATTTTCATTTGTTTTTCGTACCGCCAAGATGAGTGAATCTAATGAAGAAATTCGATACATTTTAAAATTTTACTACAAAAAAGGTAAAAATGCAACGCAAGCCGCGAAAAAAATTTGCGATGTTTATGGACCTAGTGCAGTGTCTGTGAGAGTAGCACAAATTTGGTTTAAGCGTTTTCAATCCGGAAATTTTGATGTTAAAGATGCACGTCGCTCTGGTCGCCCTATTACAGATAAAATGGATGCCATTTTTGAAAAAGTGGAGCAAGATCGGCATGTCAGTAGTTACGACGTAGCTGAAGAACTGGGAAATGACCACAAAACAGTTTTGGCGCATTTGAAAAAAACTGGGTACACAAAAAAGCTCGACATTTGGGTACCTCACGAGCTCACTAAAAGAAACCTAATGAACCGTGTACTCGTTTGTGATTCTTTATTACGACGTAATGAAACCGAACCATTTTTGAAGAAGCTGATAACTGGTGATGAAAAGTGGATCACGTACGACAAGAACGTGCGAAAAAGGTCGTGGTCAAAGGCCGGTCAGGCTTCACAGACTGTGGCGAAACCCGGGTTAACTTGCAACAAGGTGATGCTGTGTGTGTGGTGGGATTGGAAGGGCATTATTCATTATGAGCTGTTACCACCAGGCAGAACCATCGATTCTGAACTCTACTGCGAACAACTGATGAGATTAAAGCAAGAAGTTGAGAGAAAGCGGCCGGAATTAATCAACAGAAGGGGTGTGGTTTTTCATCATGATAACGCTAGACCTCACACATCTTTAGCCACTCAGCAAAAATTAAGAGAGTTTGGCTGGGAGGTGTTAATGCATCCGCCGTATAGTCCTGACCTTGCACCTTCAGATTTCCACCTGTTTCGGTCTCTTCAGAATTCTTTAGGCAGTGTCAGGTTAACATCACGAGAGGACTGCCAAAACCACTTGTCGCGGTATTTTGACCAGAAGTCCCAAAATTTCTATAGCAATGGGATCATGTCCCTACCTACAAGATGGCAAAAAGTTATCGAACAAAATGGTACCTACATACTTTAGTTAAATGTAAATAAACTATATTAAAAAGTGTTTTGAATTTTCTTAAAAAATGCGAAGAAACTTTTTCCCCAACCTATTATGAAGATTATTATTGCATTATGGCAACATAGGCGTTTTCCTTTTACTTTTTTCAGCCTTCAGAATAGAGTTTTGTAAATTGTAATTTCCCATTTCAATATATAATCATTTAATTACAAACTTATGCCACTAACAACTAACACAGTTACGAAGAATTGCTTTCATGATAAAAATAATTTTCCTTTATGCTATACTTGCATTTGTTTCAAGTAAATCCTATGATTAACTCGAAATATTCGCAGTAGCTAATCATAAGTGTAATTGCCTGTCAAAGTTAACTGCTTCTGGTTGTACCGGTAACCTAAAAGGTCACGTGATAGCCATCAACCCATTTGTAGTGACCCCATTAACTGACCCGGGGTCAAATCACATGACTTTCAGCTGACACCGAAACGCATATCAACTTTTTGCTGGGGTCATGGGCTAAGTGACGAGGAAGCTTGCGATCGACACGGAGAGGATTGAATGCGTGAAATTTATAAACCAAACTAGCTGTTGCCCACGACTTCGTTCGTGATTACTATGGTTTTTTAACTACCCCACGGGAACCCTTTAATTTTCTCTCAAAGTCTCAGCCCGATCGGTTTAAAATTGACAAAGTTTTATACAAATTTTCATCTCCTCTTTTATCCCCTTGGGGGTAGAATTAATCAAAATCCTTTCTTAGCCGATGCCTACGTCATAACATCTACCTGCATGCCAATTTTCAGCCTGATCCGTCCAGTGGTTTGGGCTGTGCGTTGATAGATCACTGTCAGTCAGTCACCTTGGAGTTGTATTATATAGTTAACCTTAGCTCCTCTTTTTTTCGGTCGGTGAAAAATATTTCTATTCTATTCTATTCTATTCTGACATTCGGAAAGAGGAAAAATTGGAGAAAAATAATTTTATTAGGGAAAACATGTTGTGTCGATCCCACGGAAATGGAAAAAAAGGAGATTTTAAAACTATACTTAAAAAAATGTAAGATACAATCATGTTGTTTTGTTCTATGTAAAAACATTATTTGTTTTTACCATTGTTTCATCACTTGTAAGTATTGTCGCAGTTTCAAATACTTTCATGAAAATCACTCCTGTAATCTCGTTTCCCAGCGAGTCCTCTTTTTCATAACGTTGTATGGCTTCGGAATCAGGCATGCGTGGTCGCGTGTGTAAAAGTATGGGATGAGGTAAAAAATAAGATTTCATTGTAAAAGACTCAACTAGGGGCACAAAGCTCTCGCCTACTCTCCATGGTACATCCGATAAAACACTCAAGTAGCGACATTGAATAATTCATCGTGAAATAATTTGAGTATTGATAAAGTTTAAGAGGAGAGGTCTTACATAGCGATCGATAACACATAGCGAGCGATCGATAAAAGGGAACTCTTAAAGATATAATTGTTGGCGACTGGTCGCAAGGCTCAACATTTTTATAGCAATTTCTCTATGTTTTGATACTGTTGGTGTTACACTGTTTAAGTAACTGTGTGCTGTAAGGTCTTGACTAAAAAATAATAATTATCAAGGCACAGCTTTAATGTTTAATTTTATTCATACCAAAAAAAAAGATAATCTAACAATAAAAATTCTCTCAATGATTATAAACTGACAACTGAATTTAACAATCGCTTTTTAAAAACTAAAAAGTAATAAATGTATAAATGAACCAAAGAGTCCTCAACATCCTCTCAGGGGACAAAAAAAAAACAAATTAACTTAGGTTAACAATAAAATAAATAAATTTATAAGGGAATAGGTAAGTACGAACGTTATTCAAGAGCTACATTCGAGTGGGAACAACTTCCTTACAGTTCGAGTTAGAATACCTGTAGCAGTCTTAACTGTAGCCACTCGGCAAAAACCATCTCGACCTTCGTGCAAATCTACGATGCGACCCAAGGGCCAACGAACTCTCTTTTCTGGAGTCTCTACCAACACAACATCTCCTACTTTTAAGCTGTGATGACCCTCTCTACCTTTGAGTACTAATAAAGCGAGATACTCGTTACGGAAACGCATTTTTAAGTCATCTCTTAATTTCTGTAAGTATCGGACCCGTACATTGAGACTCCTGGTGTCTAATTGATCCAAATCTGAAACTTCAGTGCACGACAAAAGCTGCAGAAATAAAGCTGGTGTAATAGGTTGAGATAGAATATCAGCGTCATCAACTATATAAGAAAGCGGACGAGAATTGATAACCGCTTCACATTCTACCAAAACTGTCTTTAGTTCAATAAAGGAAAGAGACGCTTTTCCCAATACGCGCCGTAACAGCTCCTTAACTGTCCTAATCATACGCTCATACCACCCTCCCCACCAAGGAGATCCTGGAGGGATCATTATCCACTTTATTTTATGAATACTAGCCTGAGTAGAAACTGCTTCCCAATCTATAGTTTTAAACAGATTCCTTGCTCCGACAAAATTGGTCCCATTATCGGAGTAAATAGTTGCAACTCTACCTCTCCGCGCGGTAAATCTTCTAAAAGAAAGTAAAAAGTCATTTGTGGATAAGGATGTCACCAACTCCAAATGTATAGCTCTATAAACAGCGCACGTGAATAACACTAACCACACCTTTTCGCCATTTTTTAGAAAGAGAGGTCCGGCTAAATCAACTCCACTGACCTCGAAAGGCTTCCCTGCTTCCGTCCTATTTGTCGGTAAAGGGATGAGAGGTGTCATGCATGAGGTTCCTTTGTGCTTCCTGCACAGGACGCAATTCCTAGTAGTCTCCTTGGCCAAAACTCGCACACCGGTAATCCATAAGTCCTTTCTTAAATTTGACAGAAGTGTCTGCGTACCAGCATGCAACAGTGCTGTGTGCTTCTGGTAAACAAGTCTTTGCACTACTGCGTGAGTGCCCGGCAATAAAATCGGAAACCTATAACACGACGGAAGTTCCTCTGAAAATAGTTTAGTCTTTACTCTAATTAAGCCATCCGATACGACAGTACACAAGTCCTTATATGTTTTCTTTTCTCCATAAGTTTCTTCTTGTATCAACTTAAATAATATCTTTTCCGCTTTATCTAACTCCTCCATCTGCAATATACCGGAAATTTGTTTCTTCTCTATTCCTCTAGCATTATTATAAAAACGTAATAACCAAGCCACCATTCTCTTGATCATACTGTACTTAGAAAAACGAAGTAAACAATCTGTAAATCTTTCACTTACTGGTGCTGCTACCGCTGAGGTTATCTTGCCTTCCAGACTAGAAGTTTCACTATTGCAAATTAGCCAATTTTCTTTTTCCATCTTAAGCCAATCAGGGCCTTCCCACCAACATGATCTTAGTAAAACATCGGCATGGCAGCCCCTAGAAGGCAGATCAGCGGGATTTAAGGTACCAGCAATATGATGCCAATCAAATGTATTTGTGAGATTACGTATTTCTTTCACTCTGTTTCTCACAAAAACTCCTCAGTCTCCGTCATTCTTTATCCAAGAAAGAACTACATTGGAATCTGACCACAAATAAGTATCGTGTTCCATACTTAGTGCATTCTTAACTAAGCCATAGAGGCGGCTTCCAATAGTAGCAGCAAGTAGTTCAAGTCGTGGAATAGAAATGTCGCAGGCTTTCTTATTCGGCGACAATCTTGACTTCGCAGCCAACAGTTGTACAGATACCTCTCCTTTGAACTCACTACGTAAAAATATAGCCGTTGCATATGCAACTTTACTTGCGTCACAAAAAGTATGGATGGACAACTTACATTTATTAATATCTTCGCGCGTTAAGCGCCTTGGTAAGCGTAGAGACTCTAGGCATTTAAGCTTGGTAATCCATGAAATAAATTTATCCTTTATCTCTTTGGGTACGCCGTCATCCCAGCCCACTTTAAGCTCATGTAAACTTTTTAATATGAGTTTTGGTATTAAAACAATAGGTGACGTATAACCAATAGGATCAAATATTTTATGAGCTAAGGATAAGATAAATCTCTTTGTAATTTTTTCGTTATTGTACTTCAATTGCTTAGTGTTGACAAATAAAGTATCTTGGTTAGTGTTCCACATAATGCCCAGTGTAGATATTTCAGTATCTTCATCTGACGGTCCAATTACCCAAGCTCTTAATTCCATCTTAGCTAGCAACATAAGCTCCTTTGCTTCTTCCTGAAATAACATAGCTTCGTTATGTGAACTACAACTGGTCAGACAATTATCAACATAAAAACTTTGTTTCAACTTATCTGCCGTTGATTTCAATTTCTTAGGAATGATGTCACTTTCTAGGTGATAACGTATCGTAGCATTCAATAAAAAGGGACTTGACGTTACACCAAAAACAACTCTACAATGCCTAAAAGTAATAAGTTTACTGTGATCGTCGTCTGCCCACCATAAAAACTGTAAATATTTACGATCACACTCTAATAAGCTAATCTGTAAAAAAGCTTTTTTGATGTCTGCTGACACCCCGACCGAGTGCTTACGAAAACCAATAAGAAGTATGGGTATCAACTCTAACAAGTTTAAACCGGGCTCTAAAGAACTATTTAATGACTTACCACTCGCATCTCTAGCTGATGCGTCGAAAACAGGTCGCACCCGAGTGGTTGCGCTCGACTCCTTTATGACTGGATGATGTGGTAAATAATGTCCACTCTCATCACCATACACCTGTTCTATGATACCAAGTTCTAACCACTCTCTAAAAGACACATCGTATTCCTGAAAGTTACCCGTAGAAATTAATCTCTTTGTTGTAGAACGAAGACGTTTCACAGCTAATTCTTTATTGCTCAACAAACAAACATCTTCCTTCCAGGGTAAACTAACTTGGTACCGACCTTCACTATTGACCTTAATAGTTTCGGTAAAATAAGTCATAATCTCCCTGTGCAAAACTTCACTCTTCTTTGTTTGCGCTGGATCTTTGATTCCGATCGACTCTAAGTCCCAAAGATATGAAATGTTCTTACCACTTACTGTGGAATGAAGGATGGTAGAGGCGCATACACTAGAACTGACAATACTACCTTGCATTACCCATCCAAATTTCGTATTCACTGCAAACAAAGACTCATTTATTTGAACTATCTCCCCTGTCAGTAAAAACCCTGAATGATCTGCTCCTATAAGTAAATCTACATCAAAACTATCGCAATCACAATCGTTCAAAGAGATATTCAAGTTTTGTAATTGCCTAAAAATATGTTCGTCGTTTAGTTTCGGTAAATAACCGCAAAGTTTATTTTTATCTAAGGCTGAAATTATGCATTCGAATTTTTTGCTGAGATCCTGAACATAAAACTTATATAATCTATGAGTCTCAAGAGCTGTTTCCGCACCACCAAAAAGACAATGTGAGACGGTATGAGTACTTATAGGTTTAAACTGTAACTTTTCAGCGATTCGCTTCGAAATATACGATTTTTGCGCCCCGCTGTCAAATAACGCTCGTACTTTGACACATTTATCATTAAACACAATATTAACAAAAATAGTTTGCAACAAAGTAGTACAATTCCTATGATAAATATTAACATTTAGGCTCGACTTACCGGATTCTTCCTTTTTCTCTACTAATTCAGTATGACAACTAACGTCTGGGACCTTACTTGTTGACGCCGTAGAAACACCCTCGCCTTGCATGTTCATATCTGGGCACATAACGAATAAATGCCTCTTCATACAGTTCAGACATTTTGGCTAACTATGGCAACGATTTGCGTAATGGCCAATTTTGAGACAAATAATGCAAGCTCTTTTAGACTTAAGCCACTCCCGTTTCTTTACTAAAGACATTTCTTTTGTACGGATGCATTCAGCGCTTCTATGGGTAGGTTTCTCGCACCAAATGCATGGCGGTAACTTGTCTGTTAGAGATACTGGGGTATTAAATTTCCGGATCGTTGGCTTCTTATCTGTGGCTACAATACAAGCTGTTGGTGTTCTATGATATGCTCTATCTTCATTAAAGTTATTCTTCGCCATCTGCACCTTTTCCTCACACTCGACCTCGGCCTTAAGAAAATACATTAGTTGCTGAAGCTCATTCTGGTCTTTATTCTTAATAGAGCGTTCCCAAACTCTTAAGGTCTCTTCCGGTATGGTTGACTCTATGAGAGGATAAAGCATGGCAGCGTATTTATCACTGGTAACGCCGAGAGATTCTAACGCCCTCAATTGCGTATTCAATTTATCATATAACCCGCGTAGCTCTAGACTCCGTTTATTGCTTCTCTGGTACAAAACAAGCTCTAATAGTTTCCGTACGTAGTGCTGAATAATAAACTCATCTTTCGCAAACCTGGTTTTTAGCTCTTCTATAGTTCTATAGCCTTATGATAGTTTACGCCACTTGGAGGGAAACTCTCTACTAAATCTCTTGCTGCTGTACCTGGTTCTATAGCCTTCAATAAGTATTGAAATTTGTCGTCGTCGTCGATGGCAACGGCGGATCCAAGGGGGGGGTCATGGGGGTCATGACCCCCCCCTGAGCCGGTTCCAGGACTTAGATGGACCATTATTTGAACATAATGATTTTATCTATATATTTTGTTACCATACAGATTTTATGTAATTACATACCTTCAATATTTCAATTAATCAATCAGCCTATTGTCGTCCACTGCTGGATATAGGCCTCCCCCAATGATCTCCAAAACTCGCGGTCCTGCGCCGCCTGCATCCAGCGACTTCCTGCGATCTTCACCAGATCGTCGGTCTACCTCGTTGGGGGCCTCCCTACGTTGCGCCTCCTAGTACGTGGTCGCCACTCGAGAACCTTTCCGCCCCAACGGCCGTCAGTTTTACGAGCAATGTGCGCTGCCCACTGCCACTTAAGGCTCGCAATTTTGTGGACTATGTTGGTGACCTTGGTTCTCCGAATCTGCGAATCTCCTCGTTTCTGATTCGATCACGCAGAGAAACTCCAAGCATAACCCTCTCTATTTTGCCTTGAGCCTTCTTATGAGCCCCATTGTAAGCGGCCACGTCTTAGTACCGTAAGTCATCACTGGCAACACGCACGAGTTAAAGACTTTTGTCTTAAGACACTGCGGTAGATGAACCAAGAATACGCTGCGTAGCTTCCCGAACGCTGCCCAGCCGAGTTAGATTCGTCGATTGACCTCTTTCTGGAAATTGGACCTACCTAGTTGGACTACTTGAGGTATACATACTCGTCAACAATTTCCAGTGTAGAGCTTCCAACCTTCACAGGAGTAGGACCTCCAGGTCTTCCAGGGTCTCAGCTATGACCACGATATCATCAGCAAAACGAAGGTGAGTCATGTTCTCACCGTTTATGTTGATGCCCTACTGTCCTTCCCAGTCCAGAAGCTTAAACACGTCCTCCAATTTCGGCGATATGACGTCGCTCTGTCTCACATCTCGCTGGAGTGGAATTGGTTTTGAGTTCTGGTCCTGAAGACGAACAGACATCGTGGCGTTTTCGTACAATGACCACAACACTTGGATGTATCGATAGTCTATTCGGCACCTCTGGAGCGACTGTAACATGGCCCAGGTTTCGACAGAATCGAAGGCTTTCTCATAGTCCACAATAGCTAAGCACAATGGCAGGTTATACTCTTCGGTCTTCTGTATGACCTGCCGCAGCGTATGTATGTGGTCTATGGTACTTAAGCCTTTTCGGAATCCGGCTTGTTCGGGAGGCTGGAAGTCGTCAAGCCTGCGCGCGAGGTGATTCGTTAGGACTCTCGACAGCTTGAAAACATGGCTAAGGAGGTGTAGTTCTTCAATTGGGCCCTTCGTCAAGAATGAAGAACAGTGACACCATGCCCACATGCCATGCTTTTGGCGTTTTCCCTCGAGTATGATGGATTTAAATAGCTCAAACTCAAAGTCATTTAATCAAATTGGTATCACCAAATACAAGTCAAAACAAAATAAATTATAATTATCCTAAAATTGATCCTCTGAAACTTGGCGTCTGAAGAACTTTCTGAATCGCTCTTCCACCGGAATTTAAAAGCTCTGCTGTAATTCCATCATCACCCGGTACCTTGTTGTTCTTAAGCTGTTTGAGAGCTAAACTAATCTCGTACAGGCTGACGTCCGGGATGTCTTCGGTGTAGTTTCGGGTTAATTTGGCTCTAGGGTCTGTAGCCTTTGTGACAGGAGTGCTCGATGTCGCATAAAGCTGTCCATAGAAATTTTTAATCTCCGCCAAAAGCTCAGGTCGGGATGCATTCTGCCGTCCTCTGTCTTCAACTTCGTCAGCCGACTCTGTCCAAGTTATAGATCTCTTGCGAAAACTTTGAAGCTTTTTTCCCGCTCGATGGTTTCTCTACGCTCAGTATTAAATCGGCATATGTCGCGAGTCAGTGACTTCGATATCTGTTTTTTTGAGCTGCCGACATAGAAGAGTATCATCTGATGACCGCAGAACCATCTCGTTCATCAACTTTCCGCCATCAGCTTTAGTGTTGGCTCGGAGATTTCCTCTTTTGGTACGACTGGGCTTATAGAACTTTTCACCCACGTTTCCACGTACCTGTCATTATATGTGTCCACATCTGTGCAGTCCTCCAGGCAATCGAAGCGATTTTGCAGTTCGAGTTGAAAGTGTTCAGGGTTCTGAATTTGGATGGCTTCAGGACGGAGCGTGGACTTCATCAGTCGATACCTCTCAGATTTCAAGTTCAGATTTAATGTGCCTCTTACCATTCGGTGATCGCTCCCCTTGCTTAACGAATTGATCATTTTCAAGTGTACAATAAGGAATAAATATTTTTAAGTACAGTACTTACGTACATTATTAAAATACTTACTTTTTACTTGTATCTATTGTTATCAAAATTAAATTATAAGTTATTGACTTGACCACGACTATGTGACCCCCTCCTGGCGCCAAAGCTGGATCCGCCCTTGGTCGATGGTAAGATCTTCATTTATTTTCCGAAATTGGCCCCAAAAACCAATCCAATTTTCAATTTTCCCGTCAAACTGTTTCAAATCTAACGTCGGCAAGTTAAATTTTCTCTTTGATAATTTTTTCTCTAGAACTGTACTAACGCTGTCCTCGTCCGCATCGACATAATTTTCCTCGACAGTTTTAGGGTTAAGCAATGTTATAAATTTTGACTCACATTTCGCTAAAAGTAGTTTATATTGTGTGTTACGGTTGAGCGTTTCCTCAATGTCCAGAATCCGTAACATTTCCTCTTCTTCAATTTTACAATCGGATAGTACTAAAGTTTTCAACTCTTCGTCGGTCTTGAAAAGTTTCTCCATGCTAGACTTAAGCGAGTCGTACAGTACCTTTAATTGTTGTAGGTCTGGTTTCTCTGTTATAGTAATATTTTCCTCAATTTTCTTCGCCGCTAAGGTGCACATCATGCGACAAACTTGTCTATTTTTCTTAACTTCGGTCACGGTCGCCATTTCAATGTTGGTGTTACACTGTTTAAGTAACTGTGTGCTGTAGGTCTTGACTAAAAAATAATAATTATCAAGGCACAGCTTTAATGTTTAATTTTATTCATACCAAAAAAAAAAGATAATCTAACAATAAAAATTCTCTCAATGATTATAAACTGACAACTGAATTTGACAATCGCTTTTTAAAAACTAAAAAGTAATAAATGTATAAATGAACCAAAGAGTCCTCAACAGATACTGTCATATTCGAACTTGTCATTCTTGCTGTCGCTCTTCTTTATACCACTGCTTTGTTCTGTTATTCTTGTGTATATATTTTCCTTAATAAATCCCTGTTACCTTCAATTGGCTTCTATTTCCATCCACATCCATACAGTCCACTATCACGCTCTCCCACTCGCTATCAATAATATTTTTCTTCAGGATATATTAATTCATAATTGGGTAGTTTTCTTGGCCTGCACGTATTATACAATGACTTATTAAGACGTTATGATTTATAACTCATTGTATTCTAATTTATTTCCATACCCAAGGGTCACTGCCGTATATTGTTCTTACTAATTCTAATTCTACCAACCTTATTGCGATCATCAATGAGTGTAAACGAGTACGTACAGTCACGAGCATAAACATGTACCCATGTAAGTACCTTGTCATTCTAAGGTTATAGTATAATTTCTGCTGTTCTGGCAATGGACACTAGTGATTTCAAAATTACAAAGAACTAACCATATTTATGTGACTGTACATTTGACAAAGTTGTTCGTAAAATATTTCACAAAGAGCAAGTGAATGAACATTTTTAGCATACCCACATAGAAATGTAAAATGCCTAAAAAATCTAATGAATCCTAATTATGGAGCGGCAGGCTACATGCTACTCATTTTCTCTCTTTAGTTACCACTAAAGAAAAAATATGCTTTTGTAACAATCTGAAAAAATCTGCGAATTCACGAAGATTGAAAAAACAAAACATTGAAAAACCGTTCAAAAAATATTGCTTCCCATATTTTTGTTTCATCGTAAGTTTCAGTTTGCAAAATAATATAAACATCACACATGTTTTTTTTGGGTTTTTTTTTTGCTATTGTCTCTCAAACAGGTTGCCTGGCAGAGATTGCTGTTTAGCAATAAGTGCCCGATAAATGGCAATAGGCTCGCCACCTATTACATGGGACCTAACATAGTTGGCGAAACGTGGGTGCTAGTTCACCTCTGCCTACCCCTTCGGGGATATAGGCGTGATGTATGTATGTATGTACAACTTTTTATTAACATATTTTTACTTAAAATAAATTATTTTTATACCGACCCGCATTGGGCCAGCGGAGTGGCGTTAAGGCCTATACTTCAAATGTGTTTCTCCATGAGGTGACAAGCAGTGGGGAGTTATTTATTTTTATATAAAAAATGATAATATTTCAAACAAAATTACAGTATCGCTTGACAACCTTGCACACGGCCTTGTAAGGCCTCCGCTTTGTCTTGCGATCGCATTTAACTATGACTGACTTAATTTGATACTTGATGATTATGTATACTATGTAGCGAATATAATAATTATTACGACATTATGCAAGACTGGGTATTACACCCAGTCTTGTATTTTTAAAACGAAACAAAAACTATTTGAATAAGGTATATGAACTTTGCGTAATGTTCACTACCCGCTAACTTTCTTTAAGTCCAGAACCAACAATGGTGTAACGCAGACACGTCCTCCATGTTTCAGCAGACCCCAAAAGACGGAGTAACTCAAGATCTCAAAACTTTGGTCATGCATCCTACGTCTTACAAGGGCAAAAGCTGCTTTACTTTCTACATGAAAACCAAAGTAGTGTACAAGTTAGTGGTTTCTACGACACCTTAATATTTTATATTATGTATGTAGCAATTATTAAAATTATTTGTGCGTACTATCTGCAATGAGGTGGTCAGTTTCATCGAGAGTTAAAAAAATATATAACGTTCATTGAAACACTTATCGTCTATTCTATTTGTATTATTACGAGTAATAGGTATTCATTTTCATTTATTTCAATAATTACGGACTAATTATTAATATCCTTAAATGCAATCATGAATGCAAATATAACGGCAAATGTACTATACAAAAAGGGTGAATATAAAAGTTATTATAATATTGCGAGTTTTGTCATGTCGTAATGACGTCATCGCATAATTATATATAATTGTTAGTAATTTTATATGAAATAGAAAAAAAATCAAAGAAACTCAAGTAGCCCATATTTATTGGTGCTATGTGCCATAAGTATATATTTTTTCAGTGACATATTTTACATTCCTATACAGTCTGAATAATTTATAAGGTGCATTGCGACAGTTATTTGTAGTGAGATTTATCGATTCCCATACCAATTTAAATGGTCCTCATCTGACAAAATGCACTTATGAAATTATTCAGACTGTAATAAGTAATATTAAAATATCAATTTCATCATCCCTCATCTACACCTTCAGTGTGATCTGTAGTAAATTACAGTAATACCATAGTTATTTTCATTTTTTTTTCTTTTAATAGGCTAGTTGACTCTTTTTTTTATTGAGTCCCAGATGATTCATTACTGTTAACTACCATCTTAATATATATATAATTTTTTTGAGGCCTTTATCACAATAAATACATTTTAAATTACGTTTATTTTTCACAGTCAAAAACGCCGTCGGCCATGATGGTCTATGAATTATCTGTGCCGTGAGGGCATGTGAGGGTACAATTCAATACGCATGCGTGACATAGGCTGACACAGCCGACAGACATCCTTGATTAGTTGCAACTGGCGTTTGACGGATTTTGAACATGCGTAGTAATTGTTTACATGACGCGCTACTTCACCAATATCATGAACATGGTGGATAGGGCGCGCGTGGTGGGTACTGGATAGCGTTTTTGGCAGATGAAAAAAAAAGTAAAAATAAAACATTCAATAGAATTTCTACAGCAATCCCTTATTTATATTTATTGGACATGGTATTTTTGGAGCCTTGTACTAAATACTATGTGAGTTAAACATTAACTTGTACTAATTTACATTTTCATAACTTTTGATATGAGTCAACTAGCCTATTTTGATACTTTTTCTGTATTTTTCAACGTGAATGTCTGAGAAGAATGTGAATAACTGGTGTATGTAATTTAAACGAGTTACTTTTACCATGAATTAACTGATGCAATAGATAACTGGGCAGATAGCTTTGAACATGAATAAATTTTTTATGTTTAAGGCCTGAATTACATGAAACAAATTTTCCACAATTAACATTCCAGTGCACTAATGTTTTTTCTGTATAAAATAAACGAGTAATGTTCATTTGTAATGGTTTTAAAACATACCTATTGATAGAAAAGTATAAATTTAAATAGGTACTTATAGGTTTTTCAACTCTGTTTTAAAAACCTATAAAATATTTCCGAATGACTTTCTTTTTCAAATAATTTATTGTTATCTTTATACTTAATATTTATTGTAAAATAAAGTATTGATATCGTGAATTATTAATGCAAAAAAAGCAATATACATATTTAAATACTTATTAAATACTTAATAAACCGGTATTCGCAATAAAAAAATGATTCTTTTGTGTCTCGTTTTATGCCCGTTGACTAGTTAACGTAATTCTAAACAAAAATACGTAGGATGACGCCTAATATAAAGTAAAACTATGAATTTTCTTTTTTCAGCCCGAACTATAGCCCCTCTACGATAGTCTATAAAGAATAGTCGTCTGAAAATAGATCGAATGAGCGCAAAGTAGATGCGGTACCGGTAGTTTCTTAGCGAAAGTCTGCCCAATGCCACGTTACGCAATGGGTGTGAATGTGAACCATCTGGTCATACACGAGACACAATAAGACTGGTTTCGGCGCTACTATTTTACCTATTGTACCGCGTTGAAAGATATAGTTGTGTGTGAATTACCGCTTCATGTTAGTGTTGCTTCGATTACAACCGGTATAAGACGTGAGTTCCGTCATTCGGTTTGGCGCATTTTTCGGTGGTGTTTACGGTACTGTTGCATGCTGCATTGGTATGCTGTTATCAGTGATAACACTACGCCCGCGATCTCTAGTGCTGGGAAAGTGGTAGCCGCACGCAAGACTGTAATCGATATTGGGTGTAATTTTGATTACAACTGAAGGAAGGAAAACGCCCATTGCATTAGGTTTTTTTAATAGACTTGCAGGATTCTTTATTTGTGTATAGAATACGTCTTAAGTGCTTGTTTTCCGCAGTTGCATCAAGTGCTGGTAAGACTCCTCCTTATTTCCTGGTGTGTAATTTAGAACTATAATTATTTAATATTACACAAAAATTCGCACCATTATCAGTGTTTGAAGGCCAAGTAGAGATAATCGTTAGATAAGTACATGCAGTTAAAGTACATGATTAGATTAGATTACAGTTTAAACATAGTATTATATTTTATGTTAACCCTGTTATGTAAAAAAATATGGACTACTATTTTATCAATACTATTTTCATGTACATTTTCTAACAATTTTATAGGTAAAATTATTGCTCTAATTACAACTCATAAGAAATATCTGACCAAAGTTAATACATCTTCATAGGAAATAGTGATTATCTATTTATATTGGAGTGGCAACAAGAAAGGGAGTATGACAATTAAAATTATTGCGATAAAGTACAATTATTAATTTGGGTTATCACTAGAAATAGAGTTAACTCATAATTTAATAATGTTTACACAGCATATCATCTAAGGTTTGTTGACACGAAGATAAACCAAACGACTGGACCCCTTTTTTTGACGAGGACTAATCCATTTACGGACATCGAAACTAGTAAGCGTGTGTCTATAGGTATACGGTTTTATTCTTCAGTTTTGATTAAAAAAAAAAACAAAAAATCATTAATTTTTATTTCCTGGTCTGTATTTATTATGCTAGGACATACCAGTTGAAAAAAGTCAACCCAGCCCACCACTATGGGAAAAAGACGTTTTATGTACTTATGTATGTATTGACAATAACATAACGTAAATGGTTACATGCCTGTCGATATTTGATGACACTTAGGTCAATATAATCATCATCATATTTCAGCTTGAACATGCCCACTGCTGGACATTTACCCCCAAGGCTTGTTACCGAATACGACTAAGATCTATTTGGGGGAAGCGAGTATAATTTAACTTACTTTATTACAATAAGACACATAATTCAATTTGACACACCGTTCATCATTGCATTGTTTTATCAAACATCTTTTAAAGTCATTTTATTTCCCTAATGTCTTATTCTTATTCATTGAGTAGGAATCCTGTTAGCAACAAAAAGTATTGACAAAAACCTACACCAACTATGATTAGATGTTTTGTTCGCCACATTTATTTTAATCATCTTGAGTGGAATCGTAATTTACAATAGTCATAAAAACAAAACCTCTGTAGGTTTTTTATAAATTCACTAAAACTCATACCAATCCATGAAAAAATTCATCTGATACCTGAGTAATTTGAATAATTATCATTTCGTATTATATAAACTGCGCTACGAGCATATCACTTTCGATAAGCCAATTTTGACGTGTAAGATCGATAATTGTCGAAAAATTCGATAAATTTGTCAGGTAACCCTAAGGAGTGAAAAGGACGGATGCTTTTGTCGATCAAATATGGCGACTGTCGAAGTTCTATGCTCGCACTGTTACAACAAGGCATCGCGTCGGTAGCCGAGTTGGGTCGGACGGGCACTACTCGTTCGAGGGGCCGAGGGACTCGTAGTTTCGATCCCACCGCCTGTACCACTGAGTTTGAATAAAACGTATAAAGTTAATTGTGAATATCTCTTGACTCACATTGTGCCCGGTGCATGGCAACAGGCTAACCCCCTGTTACATGGGGACTTAACATATCCGGCGAAATGTGGGTGTCAACACCTCTGCCTACCCCTTCGGGGAAAGAGGTGTGATGATATATTGTGTGTTAGTACAAGTATTCAATATTTACGACAAAATGTACGTACAAAATAGGGCCAATAATATCTAAGATTTTCTACAAACACAATCCCTATTATAAATATTTAAGAAGACCACGATCACATTTAGAGCATTTAACCTCTTTTTGCTTTGATCTTTTTTGCTTTCATCTAAAAAATATAATAATAGCGCGGACTATGGCAATGGACTGCTTTGGCGGTGCTTTTGCCTAGTCTCTGATTAACCCTTAGGGGATAATAGTCAAAATTCTATATATACATATATGTATCAATAAAGACCTTAAAGACACCTTTTTGTGGTTGTTTATAAAATGTAATCTCTAAAAAAACCCTTATATTTACAACGGGTTTAGAAATACAGGTTCCGTATCCAGTATCCTGTGTTAACACATCACAGAAACAATCAAATATTTTTTAGATGACTATTCGGTAGTTCTCTTTTTATTACTAACGTTTTTTTATGACCTAGGATGGTTTCAAAGCAACGTTGGCGGCGGAGATTTTTCCGTACATTTTGACGTATAGCATCTCACGCGCGCGCGTTTGGCCAGCGTGGCGGACGGCTTCGCAGCACATTTACAGTTCCATTTAAGTATTAACATGACAGCCACTTGAATGCCATTTGATTTTGGTTGGACCCATTTACTTATTAAGTGGTGTTACGTAAGTATTATGCTTAATAATATTCAAAACCACAAATGGTAGTGTCGACCTCAAAAGTACATGAACAGTTCAGTCCGTCTATTGTATTCATAATTATGTTGTAACTTTGGCATTCGTCTGACAAAGCTAGTAAGACTTCGTACTTGAATGCCGACTTCGCACTCAAATTTACAGCCTCCTACAGCTAATTTACAAATGATTGTAGTAACTTTTATAGAATCAATAGGCCCGTACTAATTCTCTCTATGTGCACAATATGTCAGTTGCAAGTTTTTTGATCCGCAGCAATAGATAATAGGTTTATTATAATTATTTGTTATTACGGAAATGGTTAAAAATTTGATTATTGGTCAAGCTGACGTATCACACGTATCATTCTTTTACGCCATTGGTCAATATTTTAACCACTGGTCAGTTTTTTGATCCGTGGCCAGGTTGACCAGATGGTTAAAATATGGACCGATGATGGCGTAAACGTATGATGTCGTGATATGACAGCTTGTCCAGTAGTCGAATTTTCAAATTTATCTAAAGTTAAATAATCATAGACAATTAAACCACATCGTGTTGCTGGGATTATATTTTTTTACATAAAATAGAACCGACGGCAAAAAATAATTTAAAATAAAAAAGCACTCAAAAGTAAAAAAATAATTTCTATCTTCGTAAATACGTAAGTAACTTTGCTGTTGGTACAATTAATTAAAATAAAATTGAGCAAAATAGATTTATTATTTAAATTGAATTTTTGAAGTCGGTGCACAGCCATAACAATTATAGTACTACAAATTTTACGCAATGATAAGGGTATTTATCTTAATATAATGAACTCCAATCCATGATTATGCCTCTGCGTGGAAATTATTATTTCGAAGCAACGATAAGCGAGTTGGGAAAATGAGGTTATTAGTGCACCACATCCCCATCTGTAATAAAATCCAATTCAATAAAACTTAAATAAAATATTATCTCCAACCCCTTACACTATGCCTACAGTCTGAATAATTGAATAGGTGAATTTTGACAGATGAGCTATAAGGACCATTTACATTAGTATGGGAATCGATTAATCGACTGGACTCGACTCCATTTTCGGTCGATGTAATCGTTCATCCGAGCAAGTTAATCTGTAAACCATGGTTCTTTTTCATATCACGCACAATCTAGTTGGTAATACGCATCCAAAAAGACGCCAGACAACGCGCACAGAAGGAGTTACTGATGCTGTGGAGCGTAATGTTGAAGAGCGAAAATTTTAAGTGGGAAACATTCGATGAGCGCACAATTTCCCGTGAACTGGCCTCTGCGATCGTGTGATCTCACGCCTATGGATTTTTTTTGGGTGAAGTCACAGGTCTACGCAGATAAAACACTGACGTTAGACCACTTGGATGCCAACATATTGCCAATAAACGGCTCTTTGCTCAAAAAAAGGACGAAAATTAGACTTTCCGATTACGCTTCATTTTCAAATTTTATATGTATTTTGAACTTGCATAATTACCTCAATAAACAAACAATTTGTATTGAAACCAAGGCGTGTCACAGCCGTAATTTTGAGATCGGAGATCCAAACTGATTGAAAACTACCGATGCCGCAGATGCCCCTGCACCAATTATCACACAACGAGGCTTTTTTTAATTTTGCAGCCATTCCGTCATGCGCAGACTAGTTAGCAGCTAGCGGCCAATCCCGACGTTTGGTCGGGGTTTTCGAACACGCGCAGTACATGTGTATCTGTGGTCAGATAGACTAACATAATGTGAGTCAACACTTCTCCCAAATCCTTGGTGGATATAGGCTGATTTCATTATGTATGTATTCTGCTTCATTCCAATGAACCAATAATAATGTTATTAAATTACAGAACTTATTACATTTAACTATTGCAACAAAAAATAATAATGGTGAAAAAACCCTGCTTGGAGGCAAAAACAATACTATTATTAGCTATCAAGGAATTTGAAACTTCAGACGAATGAAGAAGCAAACACAGATGGCTAAACTAGAATAAATGGACAAACATTGACTATAAGTAGCCTTCTGAAATGAAATCAACCGTAGCAGCGTATGGATAAAGTATATTTTTGCGTACATTTCAAGGTAGGTAGGTATGTAAAATAATGTATTTGGCCAGGAATAATTTCATCAAGTAATTTTCACTCTATACAAAAAAAGTTATTACATAAAACATTTGTAGTTGTTCACTAGTCAGCAAACTAAACAAAATACAGAAAAAGTAAATAAATAACGTAAATGGGTATACTTAATTACGTTTTGTTATGAAAAATATTATATTTGTGAAATAAAATTACTTCTCACGTTTTTCAACACCAATACTTATGGAAAAAAAATCGTATTTTGAATTTTTTATATATTTTTTTATATAAAATCATTGTTACAAAGTTTTTTATTGGTTATATGTAAGGTATCAAGTAACGCAGATTTTTCATCTCCGTAAACACAACAATAGATATTTCGTAGTTATTCCCGTAACAATGGTAAAATTACTTCGTAAAATGAATCCCAATAGGCTACTTCTGATCTTGTGGATAGACTAACTAGATACAAATTTGTTATTATAAAATTTTTAAAATTATAGCAACGGGAACATCAACTAGCCAATAATAAATGACTCACATTCATGATCATTGATTCCTACAATATCACACTAAAATGACATATCTAGTCACGTCAGGTAACATAGAAACTAGAAGTTTAAGTCTGCATTAGGTAAATAAAATTTAATGAAATGATACAAAAAGTAAATGAATTAAATTATGTTAATAATATTAAAAAAGAAAAGCTCAGAAAAAAAAATGGAAAATAAATTAGGAACTGATTTTTTAGACACTCACAGGTATTGATATAGTTCAGAAATCAAACACTACAAAAGTCATGTAATTGTACAAAGTGATTAGTTGATCGTAAGAGCAACCGGGACCATCTGCATAATGCGCCTTCCGAAATACGACGAAACTTGAAATAACCAAGTCTAGTGCTGCAGATACCTTTTCACTATAGTAAATACAGTGAGTTTTTGGAGTTCATAAAAAGATGGGACACAAAAAAAGTTGTGAAAGTTTTTCTCCTAATGGATACCTACACACTGAATCATTACTGTTTAAGATCAACTATCTTCAAAAGAGGATAAGAAATCGACGGAAAGTAAAATGTAAAAATTCAAACATATGGTATGTGAAAAAACAATCAAGGAAAAGTTGTTCTTAAAAAACTTATAAACCTCTCCATCCTTTATTGGCTCTAATTTCAAGCATGACGCAACAACGTCCTTTGCCATGTTTTGGGGGACTTTAACGATACAAAGCACGCAACCTTACTTTTTACAAGAATTTACGTATCAATTAGTGCCATCAAGTGTATATGGAAGACAAGGAATTAGTTAAAGTGTAGGTGGAATAAATTTAACATATCAAAATTTTCGCCTACGTTTGTAGGCTATGACAAGCCATGTTTGGTGAAACCACATAATTACGAGATTAGTTTTTTTTTACTTGTATGTCAAATAGACATCGAAATAGTGCATTGACCTCTGTCAACTTTTTGGAATCATTCGAAGTAGTTTTTGATTAGAGCTATAGTAGTTTTCCTAAAGGTTTTGCTCTATAATTTGTGGCTGAGTTTGAAATGGCTGTGAGTATTTGAATTTAAAAACATTATTTTTCAGTTTATCTGACCATGTTTAAGGTTGCACTCTTGTAAGCATCCGCGTTCTTGCAGTATTTTCAAGAACTAAGATCGTTTTTTAGTTATTAAACAAGTTTTTTAGTTATTAAACCTTATAGTGTGGAGTTTTAAGATTCTAAAACATATAACACGTGTCACAGCGCTTCCTGGACCCGCTGAGAGACAGGGAATCGTTGCGAGCTGATATATTTACAATAAAAGAAACAAAGTCATAAATATAAAATATTTAATTAATCAAGCAAAACAAAGAACTTAATTAATCGCCGATAGAGGTAAAAACGAGTTCCTTATACATAAGTTTCGGTCTCTCCAGTATAAAATATCATCTATGACTTAAACTAAAACAATACTAAACATGTCCTTACGAATCCTGCAACCATCCAGTCTTCGAGAAGCAGACAGGCTATAAATAAGCCTTCTTTAAACTGTCTCTTGCACTGCCCAATAAAAGTTTTATGGGTGACAAGCGTTACTTTGCCCAAAAAATATATAAAAGTTTGCCCAAAAAATAAACTTATATTATTATGACAAACAAACTCCTGTGGGCAAGGCACAAACCATACATAAAAAATTTATAAAGAATTACCACGACAAAACATCGTAACATGACTGTTTAGTAATAAATAACAAATACATACCCGTTCTCATATGTACAATATATTCCATGTCTTTCATATTTAAATTATAGTTTTTCAATGAAAATAATAAATATTTGGCGTATAACGTAAACACATTTTTCCAAATTTTTCATGACAAAATTGCATGACCAACTCGATATTTTTCTCTTAACTCGTAGGCCGCGCCAATCTTCTCTTGTTTTTTAATTTTCACGAATTTAAGGCTTCGAGATGAGAGAATTGAGCCATTTAAAAGAGTTTGAAATTACTAAAAATATTCAATTCAAATAAAAAAAATGCAATGTTACACACGTGCACAGCGCGTGCATAGCGCGTGCACAGCGCATGCAGCATGCTGCATGCGCTGAGCACATGTGCAGTCACTGCTTGGGAAGCGCTGACTATGGCAGTGGACTGTTCCTGCGGTGCTTTTGCCTAGTCTCTGACTAATCCTTAGGAGATAATAGTCGTGATTGTATGTATGTAATAGATTGGGGAAAAAGTTTCTTCGCATTTTTTAAGAAAATTCAAAACATTATTTAATATAGTTTATTTACATTTAACTAAAGTATGTAGGTACCATTTTGTTCGATAACTTTTTGCCATCTTGTAGGTAGGGACATGATCCCATTGCTATAGAAATTTTGGGACTTCTGGTCAAAATACCGCGACAAGTGGTTTTGGCAGTCCTCTCGTGATGTTAACCTGCCACTGCCTAAAGAATTCTGAAGAGACTATACGGACAAGACAATACGACTATACGGCGGATGCATTAACACCTCCCAGCCAAACTCTCTTAATTTTTGCTGAGTGGCTAAAGATGTGTGAGGTCTAGCGTTATCATGATGAAAAACCACACCCCTTCTGTTGATTAATTCCGGCCGCTTTCTCTCAACTTCTTGCTTTAATCTCATCAGTTGTTCGCAGTAGAGTTCAGAATCGATGGTCCTGCCTGGTGGTAACAGCTCATAATGAATAATGCCCTTCCAATCCCACCACACACACAGCATCACCTTGTTGGGAGTTAACCCGAGTTTCGCCACAGTCTGTGAAGCCTGACCGGCCTTTGACCACGACCTTTTTCGCACGTTCTTGTCGTACGTGATCCACTTTTCGTCACCAGTTATCAGCTTCCTCAAAAATGGTTCGGTTTCATTACGTCGTAATAAAGAATCACAAATGAGTACACGGTTCATTAGGTTTCTTTCAGTGAGCTCGTGAGGTACCCAAATGTCGAGCTTTTTTGTGTACCCAGTTTTTTTCAAATGCGCCAAAACTGTTTTGTGGTCGATTCCCAGTTCTTCAGCTACGTCGTAACTACTGACATGCCGATCTTGCTCCACTTTTTCAAAAATAGCATCCATTTTATCTGTAATAGGGCGACCAGAGCGACGTGCATCTTTGACATCAAAATTTCCGGATTGAAAACGCTTAAACCAAATTTGTGCTACTCTCACAGAAACTGCACTAGGTCCATAAACATCGCAATTTTTTTTCGCGGCTTGCGTTGCATTTTTACCTTTTTTGTAGTAAAATTTTAAAATGTATCGAATTTCTTCATTAGATTCACTCATCTTGGCGGTACGAAAAACAGATGAAAATCACACATTTTCCTAATTTGAATTTGGAATTATGTTCTTTAAAATTTAAACTTTCAATGATACCAAAACCAGCCAGATACAAATAGTATAGCCAAAGAGATTTTATTACAAGGTAATATATAATATATGTATGCATGAAAAATATATAAGTTTAATTACTTTAATGTTACTTTTGATCACTTTGTTGGGCTTTAAAGTTAAATTAATTCATTAAGTGATTCGGCATTAAATAAAAATATGCATATAATAAAGTAGAGTAACCTTCCATGCAGATTTGCTAACGTCAAAATGCAGCGGAGACAGCACCATCTAGTTCTATCAATTTTGTGACACAAATACAATGTGTGACTGTGCTCTTTACTTAAAAGAGACATTTATTTTATAAATATATATTTTGATGAATTTTAAGAAACCTAGTTTGTTTTCATGTTATATTATTATAAGTTTCTTTAGAAAACTAGCATAAATATTTTCATATTGATGCTAGTTTTCAGAGTGTGCCTTATAGCTAATATGATTTGTTTATATGCGACCTCGTGATTAGCTATCAGTTTGTCCTTGAACTTCACATATTATTTTCTATTCGACTAATCAATAGTGTTATACTGGCTAAAGGCACGCGATACACCTTTAATGATACACCTTTAATGATTCACCCTGTATTTAGCCTAGGTTGTACTGAATAGTGGCCTAGTTAGTCGTGGCAGGGACGAAGCGAGGGTTTGTAATAAACAACTTATTAAGATAGGTTTTTACCACTAGAATATAGAGCACCCGAACTGGTGTTGCAACTCCACCGCACACTGCAGCATTTTTTAAATTTATCTAAAGCAAAAAAAAATTGTATTAAATTTCAAAAAACTGTCGAGTTGAATGGTCTGTATACCGTCGGTCTCAAGGTATCGCCATCTCGAGAGGTTCTGGGTTTGATCCCCGGTGATGAATACAAGCAGTTGTTCTCCAGTCTTGTTTGTCTTTTTTCATATTGTATATATTCTGAATGTATATGTATTTATCTATTAAATATATTTATCCGTCATCTAGTATCAATAACATAAGCAGCATTAGTTGCTTAAAATGGGGTTGGTTTATAGGAGTGAATGTCTGAAGATATTTATTTATATATTCTACTAAATGCATGGGCAAGTAGCTCGTCATATTATCCATTCAAAATTACTGAACAATTCAGCGTGATCCGTTAGTATGATGCATGCCTTATCTGTATGTTGTAACATTTGTTTATTATCCTATTAGTTTTACTCATATTTTATTACATTGCCAAGGCTAAACACACTACACGATACAGTTATGATAAATTTTTCGTTGGGTTTAATTTTTATTGTGGGCACTTTAAATTATTGAGCGATCGTTTATGTGTTTTAAATATAAAATACATTAAATTATAACGTCTCAAGATTAGGAGCAATAGGTTATGTGATGGACATGTGATGAGGAGGGATGAATGTCACATTACAAGAAGGATGCTGAGCATGGATGTGGACGGACCTAGAGTGAGAGGAAGACCAAAGAAGCGATTGATTAAATGCGTGAAGAATGATATAAGAATAAAAGAAGTGGATGCTGAGTTGACGAGTGACAGAGGAGAATGGAAGAAGATGTGTTGTGCCGACCCCACCTAGAGTGGGAAAAGGGCAAGAAGAAGAAGAGTTCAAGATAGCTTCAAAGAGGTAGGCGAAGGTATTCCACCCACAATAAATGTGCGAAGATATACACAAAAAAAATATACCAATTCTCACCGGATTAGCAAACTGAAGTGGCAGTTGGCTGGTCATATTAGCCGTAGAACTGACGGCCGTAAAGTTCTCGAGTGGAGACCGCGTCTCGGTAAACGTAGTGTAGGACGCCCTGCCCCAGATGTTATGCATTAGGGGAGGCTTATGTCCAGCAGTGGACAGGAGTAGGCTGAAGATGATGTTAATTCTCATTTACGTACTTAATACTTTCATTTTCAAGAATATTTGACCTCAGGCTATAAGTCTCACTGCTGGGCACAGGCTTTCCTCATCGAGAAACACGAGGAGGGGCGGTTACACCACCACTGGACCAATGCGGGTTGGTGCGTAGAAACGGTTGCAATAGCTACCGGGAACAACTGGTTAGCGTGCCTTCAGAAGCACGGAAGAGTTCGAGATCGCACAGTTTTGGCCACCCATCCAAGGCCTGACCATGGCGAGACTAGCTTTGTTTTCGATATCGAAAGCTAAAACGTACTAACCACTACACCACCGAGCTCCTATCATCTTATTATGAGTTTTTTTTGTAGTCTATGAAGTATTAGATAATTACCATGATTATGTTTTTTTTTTGTAAATGCATAATTGTTTGTTTTTTTAACGCGGTGCGGTGCTACCAACCATGATTAATTAGGTGCAACATAATGGTAAGATAATGTATGTGGGCCTTCTTACAAAGTAGATTTACGAATCGTTTCTACGATTACAAAAAATAATTAATAAAGGAAATGTATTAAATACCTACTTAGGATAGTGCAGCATACCAATGTGTGTGAAATTACTATCAATTAATCCATTTTCAGTGATTTTTATAAAAAATACGCATTCAATACATCGTTAGTTTCGCATTGTGAACCGAAAAATAAATACGATACATTCAATGTTACCTACTTCTTTAAATGGATGCGGATGATTGCTAACTAATTAAAAATATTATAATTATAACGGTTTATTATAATTATAACGGTTATTCTGAAACTGTTCAATAAGATACATAAATGAAAATTTTTTAAGGATTTACGTCGCGTTCCAATATTAAAAAACCAGTAGTTTTAGTTACGGATAGTTAAATTTGGCACATTTTTTCCATGTTTTTTTTTTCATAGAATTAAATTTAATGTCTTTCAAGGGTTTATATTAAACCATGTAAAAACCAATAGTCGATTAGTTTTTTGAAACTTGACATTTCGCAAAATAATTTCGCGCTGCTAGCGAACTCTATGTAAATTATGCCGAATTTGTTCGAAGCGTCGTTGCTAAATTACCAGCAACCTCTGACCTTGTCTAAGAGGTAACACGTATTATTTCTACCAGACGACAGATGGCGCTGCAATTAACAATACAATTTTGTCTTTTTTAAATATTACTTTAGTTATGATTTAATTGTTCATTTTATTATAAATAATCATCTTTGCATGAGCTTATATTACAATTTAATGTTATAAGACAGAGGTAATCATATTATTATATGAAAATATTTTAGCGTCTAAACTCGCTACTCAATTATAGATGTCGCTAGTATGTACCAACACGGAAGTTTTCAGTTCAATGACTTCTTGAAATATGTAATAAATTACGTGCTCCACCTAGGAGAATCTTAAAATTTTTCGAAACAAGTCCTATTAAATTAACATTTTGTTAATACATAAGTACTTAGGCAAGGAGATCCTGGGGGACGCCTATGTCCAATTAGTGGAATAGGGAAACACGAAAATAAATGGTTCAACTAAAAATAGCCCTATCTTTTCAATTGTGTTTGGATTGTACGGGTATTAATGTTAGAAAATAAGTAGATTTCTTGTGGCTGAAATATGAAAATGTTTAGTATGACAAGGATCGATATGGATAACGATGGATGGGAAATTTTTTTATCGAAACCTTTTTCTCGTTAATTCAGCATTTACTTATTACTTCTTGTTGTATAACCATCTTTATTATGAATTTAGTAATTGCCGAAAAACATTCTACGGTGTAATGAAAATCTACCACAATCGCTTTAAAAATTAAAAATCGGGAAAATGTACTTTTAACAGAGTCATTTTATTTCAATGTTATTAGGCATAATATCAACAAAACAACGTTCTCTTATCGTTTGTTTTGCACGTTCTGATAGATACACGTATGTATAAAAAGATACGAGGAAGGAGTGGGTGTGTCAAGGAGAATGATTTTCTGTTTAATAACGGTAGGTACAATGTTTAATACTGTAATAATCAATAAAGGAGATAACTAGAAACACTTTGTTATCAAGCATAGATGTAAAAAAATATTAATAAGTGATATTTATTCATAGATTGTGATTTTTAGGGTCCCCACGGCTAACGGAACAGTATATCCGTCTGGAACTATTCTGAGTCAATATCTGTTAAGGACTTCCGATAGGCTGTTCTTCGTATTGTTATGACGTTTGACGTGGCACAGAATAAACCCCATAGTCGATGAATCAGTGACGTAACGTTCCGTGAACCGACGCGGCGCGTACGTCGCGTGACGTCGCGTCGTGACGCGCGTCAACCCAAGGTCACGCGGACGGAAAACTGAACGAATATTATGATGCGTTACATAATTTTATTTATAGACTTTTGTAATAACTGGTTTGCTGTACTCATTATCTGTCACTATTTAATTCGTATCTAAAGATATCCGTGGTAGTATACCTCCGTTTTACCGATGTCCGGTTCTATATTTGTCTTGTTCGTTTTCGTTACGGGTGATTATAATGGTATGTTTTGTAATTTATGTAACATATGAACATTGCCTTTGTATGCAGATGACAGCGTTGTTGTGAATAGAGGCTGATAAGAATGACGATCCGTTGATTATAAAAGCCGATATAGATGTGAAATAAATAGAAAAGTTATAGAAATACCTACCAATATATTTTCAAGTATATAATTAATTATCTCCCATAGTTATAATATTAAATAAGAGATGTATTTCATTTTAAAAAATTAAATAAATAAATCGTTTTGATATAAATTTATCTTTGTTTACAAAAAAAAAATCATTTTCCACTGGTTAATGATCTAATATTGCATCCGCTCGAGTAGATAATCTGAGCAATATGGAGGATCTGCGCCATTTTCCTTAATACGTATTTATAGAAATAATATTATGACTCAATTATATCTGAACTGGTAAGTAGTAATTACTCAACTCGACTATTTTGTTACAAATAATTTAAGTGTCTAAACGGGACGAGGGGGTATCTAACGGTGTAGTATCTAGTAGTAGCGGGAACGGATAGCAAATCTGTTCATAATATAGCTCTATTCGTTTATTTATCATTTTATTATATATTTAAGTAGTAAATCTATATATTTCTAAACTAGGTTTTACCCGCGAAGAATAGTTACTTTGAGAAAGTGTGACGGTATGTAGCCTATACCCTCCCTAAATAAATAAGCTGTTCAACACGGAAGGATTTTTTCAAATTGAAACAGTAACCTCAATTGGTGGAATTGAAAATTTACTCCTACTCAGAAGCAAAGTTCATTGTGGCGTAAAGCACCCGTTCCCATGGGAATATCGGAATAAAAGGTAGCCTATGTATTTTTTCAGGTTCTAGACTATCTGTGTACCGAATTTCGGTGAAATTGGTTCAGTGGTTTTGACGTGAAAGCGAGACAGACAGACAGTTAATTTCGCATCTATAATATTAGTATAGATAAATATGCCAGTTGAAAAACAACGCCAACCTTACATATCCGATGTATATTGACAATTCTCTTCAAATACTTCATTGGTGCTTTTGGCTTCGAAGGGTAAATATAAATGGCTATTGCTACATTTATTCAAATTTCCTGTTACATATTGCATTTACTATAGTTATAATAACTCCTTACCACAATATTAATGAAATTACAGAACGATTATTTAATATTGCGGTTACAAAACATCACTATAGCAGTATACTATGCCACCAAGTCAATGAATCATCCCATGGGAAGATGATTAAAATACCATCAAATGTAAGAAAAAGACACAGCCGATCACACACACCCATAACTGAGACGCCGCATTCCAAACTGATGCATAGGTTCATTTTTCGGAAATGCATCATCGTTTTCGGAAGCTGGGCCAATGTTTCAGTTGACCTTTCTGATTATTACGGGTTAGTTTTTTGTTCCGCAGTAATAGTAACCCAATGCTTAAAATCTCACCAATGGCGTGAGTGGAAACATCAAAATGTGAGACGTCAGCTTGACATGCATCAGCAGTATTGCCAGTCGCCATTTTACTAATCACAGCAGCGTGTTGTGGTTAAATTGTCTATGATTGTTTAACTATTGAAATATCTGAGAATTGGTCAACCTGATCAAGACACCATACGTTCACACCATTGGTCAATATTTTAACCACTCTGTCAAACTGATCACGGATCAAAAAACCGTCCCTAAAACTTCTTTACCGTAATCGTCAAGGTAAATGCTGACCCAAAACTAGTTTTTATTACGTAAATATCATGTCATTAACAAATTCGTTAGTTACCGTAAATCGATGCATCCGGTTCCGTAACGTAATTGTTTTTTTATATAGTTGAGTTTTCTTAGTGTTTGATTTATCTGTTTTATTGAGTTATCAACTAATATTCATAACATTGACTACGTCAATTTTATTTGTTTGTTAGGCGCATAAGTAGTGCATTTATGTTATTTATTTCCTTTTTGTTTGTAAAATGGGAAAGTTAAGCGGGAAAAGTGATAATGATGTAATATTACATTCATTTGTACGTTTATACGAAAAATTGAATTATACCGATGACAATAGGTAATATTTTTGCCTGCTTCATATTATTTTCCCTGTAACTTTTTCCAACGTTGGTTTTCCTCAATTTTTAGTTATGCTATTATAACGGTAATAATAACCTAAAATATTCGCAGATGAATTAAGAATGACCGTACCTTTTGATCGAAATATTGACGTCGTGAATTCAGATGGTATCATTAGGAAATGAGAAAGCATTAATTTTGTGATAGCCAGGTAAACTACCTTTTACGCCAAACATGATTAAGTGTAGAATAGTTTTCATTAACACCTGTATTGATAGTTGTAATAAATTGTGCATTATTCATAAAGTTAAAAATAGCACACGACGCATGCTTGAGCGAAGGAAGAAAAATAATTTTCCCAATGAAATTTTCTTTTACTAAAAGCGTAGGTATTTTTTAATTATAACTATGCTGTAAAAATGAATATAACATAAAAAAAGAAAGTTTTGTGGGAAAAATTTTACCCCGACCAAAAAAAGGGAAAAATAAAATACCTACAGTCTTGAATACAATAATAATTACTAATAAGACATAAAACAAATTGATGTAAATTACAATGTTTTTTATCAACTGCAAAAGCTGAAGCATCGATTAAAGCTGAAGCAGATTGAACAGAAGTTTATGATACCCCTGTAAGCGTGTATCAATATTGTGAGTCCTAGAAATATACTCACATAAAAACAATTTGTAAGTCAAATTAGTCAAACCTTTCTTTGTTTCCGTATTAAAATTTATTAATAGTGAACTATGTTTATTTTAAATTTTGGGAGATAACATTTTTAGCTCTTTATATGTCATCTATACCTTTATTACGAGATTATTTAGAAAGTAAAACTAAAAGCAAGGAATTCGTCTAAGCATGCATTTCTTTGCTTTATAGTCAAATCAAAAAGTGTACCTCTCTATATTTTATTTATTAAATAATTGTCATCTCCAAATAGGTAATACCGTTTCGAGACAATATTGGTGAAGTAGTGTTGAAAACTGTCTGCCATCTTTAGGGGGCCGTTGTCATTTGTGAAAGAACATACAATGTCAACACTTGACACTACAGTACAACCAAAACATATGATATTCATTTAATATTAAATATATTCTAAAATAATTGCGATATTACCAATACATGACTTTATTTATTTATTTATTTTATTTAACAATTTATTGTACACAGAAAAACATAACAACGAAACGACAAATTACAAAGACAGTACAAAGGGTGTGGCCTATTCCTAACAGAAATGTCTCCCAGCCACCTGCGATATGGCAAGAAACGAAAATGTCGTGTGTACACTATACGACTGTCGTGTGACTTTATTCCTAATCTATAATCCATTCATAAGGCTTACCTTGTATCGTCAATCACGCCATTTTCGATAAGCGATGAGTTCACTATCAAAAAAACCCATCAGTAAAGTTCCTTAATCAATAAACCATTGGCTCACTCACTCCCAGATTCGTTCAGGGAACAAGCACGTGACATCACGGGCCTGAGTCAACATCAAGCGTTTTCTTATACTGATTACTGTAGAATCAAAATTACACACAGTACTCTACAACGCAGCATTGTATTGCTATTGCAAATATTTCAGCAAGTAAGGATTTTCCAAGTGATGTACCGATCCGTGTTATCTTGATATCTATACGGATGTAAAGACGGGGCTAGTAAACAGCGATTTATTAGAAGAGGTCCATTAAAGTCATTTTGTTACGTTAAGTATAACAACTATTTACAAGAACTTTAAAATATTTCTTTAATGTACACGGCTTTCAGTGAATAAATACGTACTGATATTATAAACGCAAAAGTAATGTAACACTCTTTTTTCTTATTATCACTTATTACCGTCTTAATTACACATAAAGGCATCAGAGTTAAGTAAAATCACTAATGTTTGTTTGTTTCATGTTGTTTACATCGTCATAATGACATATGTCAATTCCTTATGTCATTTTAACTTTTAATTTGTTTTTAAAATGCTAGTTTGACTCACCTTGATCGTGGTTCATAGACAAAACCATAGAGTTTAGCGTATCAAAACAGGCTAGTCAGTATATACAAAGATAGTCTCTTTATCAAACGACCGGCGTCCTTCTCGAATAAGTTTTTTTGGGCAATTTTAATGTTTCCGATGTCGGTTTCTTGTAAAATCCTCTTTAAAAAATGTAATAATAATAATGTTGACAAATTCCTCGTAAATTAATAAATTCCTCGTTGAGTATAAATGCACTTGCATGTTTATATTCAAATACAAGTTATTTTGCAATGAATCAACGTAATTTCAAATGAAAAGGGGCCCTTTAAGTATTTTTAGTAAATAATATAAACAAACAAACATTACTCATATTCTTGGATGTATGGACGAGTGTGTCTTTGCCTCGTCTATGGGAGCTACGGTCGAGACGGATTTCTCTCGAATCTGTGGATCGATATCTGAAAAGTCTCACGCGCTGGTTCTGATTTTGCGAATTTACTGAGATCTCGAAAAGAGAAGTCCTCGAATTTATTTCAGGAATATTATAATCAAGGGATCATTAAATTAAATAGCTCGAAGTTCGAGTATATTGGCTGAAGAGCGCATAAAATTATACATGCCGGCTGGTTTATAGGTTACCGGCAGCACTTTAATAAAAACCTATAAAATTTTAATAAAAGCCCGAGAAAAAGGTCAGTTAAAGATAACTTTCTTATTAATTCAACCGATTGTAAAGCTTTAATACTTGTGTTTCTATAAATAATAGTCTTTCAGTAAGAATTGTCGAGATTTGTCATTGGTGGGTGGATACAAAGCTTATCCTCTCCATAACTTCAATAAACTCATACTAAAAATCCTTTATCCCTGTTAATTACATATATTTCAAGGTAATTGGTATTTGTGTAAAACAATAAATGTAGAATCATCATGTTTATGATCTAAATTAATAGTACTTGATGAAAGTTTGTCATAGGTTAGTAATTAAATTGTGTATATCTTCCACTCTCCTGAAATCATATGTTTTTATAATCTTTCTTTATTGCTTAGTTGTCAAAAGTGAATAGTATGAAGGAGAGTAATTTTAGTTAATCAAATCTTTTGTTAGCATGGGTTATACCCTTATTTGGTCCATAACAATGATAATATAGCGTTTCTTTTGACATGTAACAGGGAAAAAACTACCTGGTGGTAGTGTATGGTATAACCATACTACCTACAGTACCAAAGAAGAACGATAATAAATAGTATATCAAGACATTTGAATATTGGAGAAAAGACAGAGTTAAAATTTAAAATACAGTATCCGGACCTGCAAGGTATGCAGTACTAACCAACGGGAAAGGGAGATATTAATAATAATTATAAATAATTATAAGAATTAAGAGTTACCTCTTTATTTTTGTTATACCTGTTTAGTACCTTTACATACCGAGATTGATCAAACAGGACCAGAACCAACCTGCCCTTGTATTTATTGTTGTTATATATTTTAAAGCTAGAATATTTAGTAAATGCAAAATTTGTAAATGTAATAAATAATAAGTATTTTTGGTAATTTGTTGTATTATTTGTTTTTCATAAATCTTTAGTTGGTGAGTAAAGGAGTAGTGAAATTTTAACATTACATTTGGCGCCCGAATATACAGGAGGTTCTGTGACTTTTTGGTGGCCCATTATTCTGGTCTAATGCTCAGATAATGTTGATCCATCTCGGTAGGTATTTTTTCATATAATTTTTTTTGAAGGGTTATAGTACTGTATAAGAGAAATTTGAGAGAAACAAGTGAAGTAAACATTGTCATTTATTAAGTAATTATAACATATTTATTAAGTGAGTATTTGTGGCAGGATTGGTTCAACAATATACGTGGATAGAATATCAAGATTTCTTTCTATAAATTGATATAGATTTTTTTTTGTTGTTATTATAAAATAGCAATAATAGTATATCTTGAGAAACATAACATTACATTATATTTTTGTAACAATGGAACAAAGACCAATTACTTTTAACTTGCTTAACAAGGATGAACTAGAATATGAGGTGAAAATCAGGGGTGCAAAACCCGCGGATACTGTGGTGGCTTTAAAAGCACAGATCCGTTCACTCAATAAAGACATGCCTTCAGATGAGATTCTAACATGTGATCTTGATAGCAATATTGAATTAAAAGTAATACAAAAGAAATTAGATGAACTTGACAAACTGATCACTAGTTCTGCCAGTAAACCAGCCTCACTTAAGGTGTTAAATAGAATTCAAAATCTTGCACACCATTTATTCCATAGAATGGGTCGCTTGTCTCCTATTGAGGATGATGACAATAATCTCAATTCTTTATTACTTTCTCTTCAAAGTCGACTAGAAAGCATTCTTAGTAAAATTGACAATATATTTCATAACTTTAAAAGTAGCTTAACACTTGAACAACCCATAGTAAGTACCAATTTAGCAACACAGAGTACAAATAATGATTCTTCAGTACATAAACTTAATTTACGCTTTAATGGCAAATCTTGCATTAAAGCATTCTTACAACGTCTTGAGGAACTATGTTTATCTCGTGGCCTTCCAGATTCAAAGCTGTTCTGCTCGGCAGCAGAGCTTTTTACAGATGAAGCACTTTGCTGGTATCGTGGAGTCAAGTCTGATGTTCATAATTGGGTAGAACTTAAAACATTACTTCTTGATGAATATTTGCCATCTGATTATGACCATAGGTTGTTGCAGGAGATTAGAGGTCGCACTCAGGGTACTGATGAAAGCATAGTCAATTATTTAAGCATAATGCAAAATTATTTTTCTCGATTATCAAAACCGATCTCTGAGGAAGAGAAATTGAATATTGTCATGTTTAATATCAGACCATTCTATACTACACAACTTGCTTTAAGCCCTGTGGAATCCTGGAATGACTTGAAAAGAAAATGTAGGTTTTTGGAGAATGCAAGGGAGCGTACAGTACATTTTAGTGAGCCCCCTAAGGTGACAACTTCTTCACTAGCTCCAGACTTAGGTTATAAAAATCATAAATCTCCACCTAGGGTCTGCGCTATTCAATCTACAAATGGTCTTTTCTGTGTCCGTTGTAGAGTGAATGGTCACAGTCTGAAGGTTTGCAAGGCACCATGGCTTCTAGTTTGTTATCGCTGTGGGGAGAAGGGGTTCAATGCTAATAATTGCCCTAAATGTTCATCTTCAAAGCATGTTTCAACTGAGGTTTCAAAAAACTCCAGAAAGTGAACCGGTGGCAGAGCAGGGTATATTTTAACAATAAATATAAACATATTAATAATAATGGGCTTGATAATAATGAATCAAGACCCGAAAACATTAACTTCTCTTTACATAACAAAACTTTATGCGTTTCACATATAACGCCGGTTCACTCTATTTATAACAATGATACCCGCGCTTATTTAAAAGTGACAATTTTTGATGTTGAATTTAGAGGGTTGCTAGATTCAGGTTCCCAGATTTCCATTGTGGGCGGGCAAGCATATAAATATTTTAAAGATTTTGCTACAATACATAAATCTAGGGAATTAGAATTTATAAGAACAGCAAATGATTCCACTTCGAGAGTCATCGGTTACCTATTCTTACCAGTATCATTAAAGAATAGAATTCGTGTAATAAAATTTTTTGTCGTCCCTGGGGTTGCCACAGAGTTACTATTTGGTTTGAATTTTTGGAAGGAGTTTAACATTGCACCTGAAGTTTTATCATTAGTACAGGGCAATGAACATTTTTATATGAATAATCAAGTAAATTCTATTATCACGGCAAACCGTGTTATACATGATTTTGAAAGTTTATCTCACAATGAGCGAGTTAGGGCAGATGATGTAATCCGCCAGTTCGAGGAAATATCGGCAGAGAGAGTAGGATTAGGTAGGACTCATTTAGTTAGTCATACAATTGATACCGGTGACCACCCACCGATTAAACAGCGATACTATGTCGTCTCTCCCGCGAAGCTAGCAGAGTTAAATAAACACTTAGATCAGATGCTCAAGGATGACGTTGTAGAACCAAGTAATAGCCCATGGAATAACCCCGTCACCTTAGCTGTCAAATCTGATGGTACTTCACGTTTCTGCCTAGACAGCCGTAAACTCAACTCGGTATCAAAGCACGACGCCTACCCTATGCCGTATATTAGTCAGATCCTAGATCAGCTAAACAATGCTAAGTATTTGTCCTCCATTGATCTCAAGTCTTCATACTACCAGGTCCCACTAGACTCTTTAGAGTCTAGAGAGAAAACTGCGTTCACCATACCATGTAGAGGGTTATTTCATTTCAAAGTAATGTGCTTTGGCCTTACTGCGGCTCCAGCTACCCAACAGAGATTGATGGATAGACTGTTTGGACCTGAATTTGACAGTAGGGTATTTGTTTACATCGATGACCTTATCTTGATTACACCACCAGGTCCTGATGCTTTCCATGACCATTTACAGCTCTTACTAAAGGTTAAAGAAAGGCTTAGGTTCGCTAATTTGACAATAAATATGAGTAAATGTCAGTTCTTTAGGAGACAACTAAAATTCTTAGGTCATGTAATTGATGAATACGGGCTACGCACGGACCCAGACAAAGTAAGGGCCATAGTAGACTTTCCTACTCCCGCATGTAGAAAAGATGTCAAACGTTTCTTAGGTACTGCATCGTATTATAGGCGGTTTATAAAAAATTTTAGTCACAGGGCAAGTTCCCTGAATGCTCTTACATCTACTCGTAAAGGCGCGCCCCCTTTTAAATGGACAATAGAAGCAGATCAAGCGTTCAATGACCTTAAAATTGCGCTATCTACGTCTCCTGTTCTTGTATGTCCAGATTTTTCTAAGGACTTTGCCGTTCACTGTGATGCCTCGGATTTTGGCATTGGTGGTACACTAACACAAGTGTTAGACGGAGAAGAACATCCCGTCGCTTACTGTAGCCGTTCACTAACACCAGCAGAGCGCAACTATTCCGCCACAGAACGCGAGGCCTTAGCTGTGGTACACGTTGTTGAACATTTTCGTCCTTACCTCGAGGGTGGTCGACCGTTTCGTGTTATAACTGATCACGCGAGTTTAAAGTGGTTCTTAAATCTAAAAAACCCAACAGGTAGACTGGCACGTTGGGGTTGTAGGTTGTCTGCGTATAATTTTGTAGTCGAGCACCGTAGCGGATCGCAGAATGTCGTTCCGGATGCACTGTCCCGTTCTGTACCAGTGGCAGCCGTAAACACTGATGCATCTGGCGATGCGTGGTATAATAACATACTAAAACGTTGTACCGAACGCCCACGAGCGTGTCCAAATTTTCAAATTATTAATGGCAGACTTTTCAGATTTACTAAAAACAGTAACAAACTCTGTGGTGACTACCAGTGGAAGGAAGTTGTTCCTATTGAGCATAGAGAAGACATTATTAAAAATAACCATTCTGTACCTCTAGCTGCACATCTAGGTGTTGCTAAAACATATAAAAAATTAAAATTAAGATATTTTTGGCCCGGTATGTATAAAGATACTGCGGATTTTATTAAAAATTGTAATACGTGTAATTCATATAAGCATAGCTCACTAGCGCCGCCAGGCTTTATGGGGGAACCCAAAGTTTGTTGTCGACCATTCCAGTGCATCAGCATTGATTTAGTTGGTCCACTGCCCATGTCTCGTCAGCAAAATACTTATTTACTAGTGGTTGTGTGTTGCTTTACTAAGTATTGCTTATTGTTTCCATTACGTCGTGCGACGGGCAAAGTGATAGCACAAAGATTGGAGGATCATGTGTTCCTCGTTCACGGGATTCCACAAACAGTAATTTCAGATAATGGTCCACAATTTATAAGCCACGAAGTTCAGGCGCTTTACGAAAAATACAATATCCCACAGGTACACATGGGCCCCGTTTACTGTCCACAAGTTAATACCGTGGAAAGATATAATCGAACAATAATCACAGCTGTTTCCTCTTTCGTTGAGGACGACCATAGGACGTGGGATGTGAATATCCATAAAATCCAATTCGCCATGAACACTGCGGTGAACGAATCCACATCTTACACCCCTTTCATGTTGGTACACGGTAGGGAAGCGGTTACGGATGGCAATATTTATCGAGATTTCGAAGACATCCAAGAGTTGGTTATAGTACCACGCGATACTCATGCTTCTAACCTTGGTCATCTAGCTGACATTTTTGTTAAAGTTAGAGAATCTTTACGGAAGGCTCACGAAAGAAACGTAAAATATTACAACAACAAGCGTAGGGATATATCTTTTAACGTTGGTGATTATGTGTGGAGACGTACGTATAAGCAGAGTGCTGCTCACAAATATTTTTCAGCAAAGCTTGCTCCCAAATATGAACGTTGTAAAATAATACGTAAAATTTCCCGTTTAGTCTATGAGCTCGAAGACGAAAACGGCAAATATATAGGCAAATGGCATATAAAAGATTTTAAAAACTTAGACACCTCTGGTGATTAAATTAATTTACATTATTTAAAATAAAAAAACCTCTTATTAAAAAAAAAAAAAATTTACCTACATATTTAGTAAGCATTTACATAAGCATTTAATTTGACCGTGGGTGTGGCGGTTCACGAATACCTACCCCGCCTTTCTTCCTGGCGTCTCGTAGAAGTCGAGTGTGGGATAGGCACTATTAAAAAAACTTTTAGGTGCCATTGCTGTTGCATGTACATGTTCCTTCTCATCATTTGTTGTTCATTAATTTTCCCTTGATACTTATGTCCCATTTTGATAACATCTTATCCTTTAAATTGTATTGTTGGTCAGTTATGACAGTACATAAAGATCAAAAACACAAAATTAAACGTGTCTTTGTTCATTATATTGTGTATTTAATAACGTTTCCTTTTACAGTGCAATGAGGTTGAAACTCTCCCAGGAGCGGTTTGCAACTCTCAAAATAAGCCTTTGCTATATTCATATGTAAAAAAAGAGAGAGAGAGAGAGAGAGAAAAAAAAAAAAAACATCTAGAAATGTAAGGTAAATTAATGACAATTGATGGGGGGCGCAGGTACATGCAACACAATAGAAGGGTTGATATGTCTTATGCACCCAACACCTCGCGAAGACATCATCAACACCTTAGCATTTAGAGTTATTTTTTTTTGTTCTTTATTATAGGCTCTTGGGTGTGGTTCCCAACGTCCTATTATTATTTTCCTTTAATTTTCTTTGGTTATGGGTGTTTTCCCGTTGCGGAGAGAACAAAATGTTCTGGCTCATACAGCCATATATTTTTTAGTTTATTTTTTTCATTACATACTAAGAATTACCATGGTTTCTTAGTAAGCATTTTTTGTTTTGTTTTCATTGGTGAGAAGACACCAATTATAATAGTATTTATTCTTTTCACGTGATATTTTTCAGAATATCTGTTTAGATTAGTGTGCATGCATGCATAATAGTTCTATGGTATTGTGTAGGACATTATCTTATTGTTTTTTTATTTTAAATCTTAGCATGTACAAGTGTACTCTTTTACATGTTAATGTGTTATAATCATTACTGGACGATAGCGTCTTTTCACTTTGGTAAATTTTCCTTTAGCAAAGTTTCAAAATAGATATATTATATTTGTTAAATTGTTGTAAGACTGTCGAGGACGACAGACGAATTCTCTACGTGAATTCTATCGTGGTTGGGGGGATACTGTAACACTCTTTTTTCTTATTATCACTTATTACCGTCTTAATTACACATAAAGGCATCAGAGTTAAGTAAAATCACTAATGTTTGTTTGTTTCATGTTGTTTACATCGTCATAATGACATATGTCAATTCCTTATGTCATTTTAACTTTTAATTTGTTTTTAAAATGCTAGTTTGACTCACCTTGATCGTGGTTCATAGACAAAACCATAGAGTTTAGCGTATCAAAACAGGCTAGTCAGTATATACAAAGATAGTCTCTTTATCAAACGACCGGCGTCCTTCTCGAATAAGTTTTTTTGGGCAATTTTAATGTTTCCGATGTCGGTTTCTTGTAAAATCCTCTTTAAAAAATGTAATAATAATAATGTTGACAAATTCCTCGTAAATTAATAAATTCCTCGTTGAGTATAAATGCACTTGCATGTTTATATTCAAATACAAGTTATTTTGCAATGAATCAACGTAATTTCAAATGAAAAGGGGCCCTTTAAGTATTTTTAGTAAATAATATAAACAAACAAACATTACTCATATTCTTGGATGTATGGACGAGTGTGTCTTTGCCTCGTCTATGGGAGCTACGGTCGAGACGGATTTCTCTCGAATCTGTGGATCGATATCTGAAAAGTCTCACGCGCTGGTTCTGATTTTGCGAATTTACTGAGATCTCGAAAAGAGAAGTCCTCGAATTTATTTCAGGAATATTATAATCAAGGGATCATTAAATTAAATAGCTCGAAGTTCGAGTATATTGGCTGAAGAGCGCATAAAATTATACATGCCGGCTGGTTTATAGGTTACCGGCAGCACTTTAATAAAAACCTATAAAATTTTAATAAAAGCCCGAGAAAAAGGTCAGTTAAAGATAACTTTCTTATTAATTCAACCGATTGTAAAGCTTTAATACTTGTGTTTCTATAAATAATAGTCTTTCAGTAAGAATTGTCGAGATTTGTCATTGGTGGGTGGATACAAAGCTTATCCTCTCCATAACTTCAATAAACTCATACTAAAAATCCTTTATCCCTGTTAATTACATATATTTCAAGGTAATTGGTATTTGTGTAAAACAATAAATGTAGAATCATCATGTTTATGATCTAAATTAATAGTACTTGATGAAAGTTTGTCATAGGTTAGTAATTAAATTGTGTATATCTTCCACTCTCCTGAAATCATATGTTTTTATAATCTTTCTTTATTGCTTAGTTGTCAAAAGTGAATAGTATGAAGGAGAGTAATTTTAGTTAATCAAATCTTTTGTTAGCATGGGTTATACCCTTATTTGGTCCATAACAATGATAATATAGCGTTTCTTTTGACATGTAACAGGGAAAAAACTACCTGGTGGTAGTGTATGGTATAACCATACTACCTACAGTACCAAAGAAGAACGATAATAAATAGTATATCAAGACATTTGAATATTGGAGAAAAGACAGAGTTAAAATTTAAAATACAGTATCCGGACCTGCAAGGTATGCAGTACTAACCAACGGGAAAGGGAGATATTAATAATAATTATAAATAATTATAAGAATTAAGAGTTACCTCTTTATTTTTGTTATACCTGTTTAGTACCTTTACATACCGAGATTGATCAAACAGGACCAGAACCAACCTGCCCTTGTATTTATTGTTGTTATATATTGTAAAGCTAGAATATTTAGTAAATGCAAAATTTGTAAATGTAATAAATAATAAGTATTTTTGGTAATTTGTTGTATTATTTGTTTTTCATAAATCTTTAGTTGGTGAGTAAAGGAGTAGTGAAATTTTAACATTACAGTAACTCTGTCTGTCGGTCTCGCTTTCACATCAAAATTAATGAAGCGGTCTAATCGGTGCTCAGGTAGTCTAGAGCGCGGACTGTGGCAGTGGACTGCCACAGTGGACTGCTGCTGTGCTTTTGCCTTGTTTTTGGCTAACCCTTAGAGGATATAATTTTCGTAATTTTAGGTATGTAGTAAGTTTAGAGTCTAGAGCCTGAGAAAAGACATAGGCTACTTTTTATCTGGATTTTCCCATTGGAACGGGTACCACGTGCGTGAAACTGCGGGAAGTCACTAGTAGAAAATGAAATACAAGCTAATTTCCCTAATTAATAAATTATACTTTGACACCTGTGGTTGCTGGATATTAATTCTGTTGATGATGGTGCTAGTGAAATTTTAATAAAATATTGTAATCTTAAATAAAGTAATACATTAAAAGGCGACAACAGTGCTTGCATAAGCATATATTGTACTGTCACGTATTTTATAACATACTATATCATGTTATCACGCCAAAGAGGTAGGCAGAGTTGTTAATACCCACATTTCACTTGATAAGCCCCCATGTAACAAGTCGCCAGCCTCATGCCTTGCACCGGGTATAACGTGAGGCAAGCGATATTCACAATCAACTGTTCATAAGTTTTATTCAAACTCAGTGGTACAGGACATGGTATCTAACCCGAAAGTCTCCGTCTCAACTCAGCTACCGGACCCATATTTTTTATTTAGTACTATAGTAATAATATACCTGTCTAGCTATAAAAATATCATACTCACGTAACATTCTTACTTGAATCGTCATTCATCATGTTTTTGTTTAAACTTTGCAATACTCTCGTAAAAATCACCACAATGAAATCTTTTTTCTCGATATCATCATAATAATATTTATTTCAGCAATACTATTGAGAAATATTTTACAAATTTCTCTTTTACCATTCTCTTGACATTCAAATACGCTATACATAGAACCTTAGCTCTATGTATATCCGCATCCGAATCTCTGAGTCATCTCGTCTAGTTTACTATTATTCATCAGCTCCAGTTGCCATGAAATTAGCCATTAACCACGGTCTGATTGAATACGAACGACTAATGAGATAATTCTGGAAATCTTACTTCCAAAGAACTTCATGACCGTAATTGGAAAATGACCTATTCTTTGATAGAAGCTACAAAATGTCTATCATACGTATTCACACGTTTCCTAAGAATTACTCCTATGATTCTGTGTCTCAACAATTCAATACATGTATTAACTTTTAGTCTAAGCTGTGCTTAATTAAAATTTTAGTTTAACTTTATTCTAATTTCCAAAAATAGTTTCTTATTATTTTTGTCGTAGTATGGTTTTTCTCTAAGATTTTCGTCATATTTGTTTTGCCCTCAGCTCTCACAAACATTATGGTTAAATTCAAATTAACAATAGTAACTAAGTAAATATTGGGTCCTTACCTATGAAATTGGTGTTTTTTTCTCTCTTAGTATTTTGTCTGTAACTATTAAGATTCAGAGTATCCCAAAAAAATAATTACCTCGTCTATAAATAGACTATATTTTTGAGCTCTTTTGATTTGTTTTCATAATTTGTTGTAAGTTTAATTGTGTTAAAATTGGACACGGAGACAACTCTTTTTAAGTGCCTCCCGAATACATCATTTTATTTGCATTCACTTAAAATCAATAAATAATTTTTATGAAGTGTGACATTACACATATTACTAAAGCTTGTCTCATGATAGATGCCAAATATTATTATCTTTGGATTTGTCGTTGTGAAGAAAACTGAAAAAAATTAAATATGGAAAATGCAGAATTCCCCAAAATCCCCATACAAAACACCAATTTCATAGGTAAGAACCAAATATCTATCATAACTTTATTAAGAGCTATTATGTGTATTTTAAATATTTCTATTATGTGGGTGTGACTATATGTTGAGACTCAAGTAAGCCTTCGATTCCATTACCATCTACAAATTGTAAGTATCATCCCACGAATTTTCGGTTATTCTTTTTAACCAGCCTGGTCATTCTATCTGGGATTAGATAGGTAAGATAGTAAGATAAAATATTTTTTTTAAAAAACAACAGCTCGCAATCTAACATACAAGCTAAGCGAATAAACAATACTGAATTTGCAACTCGCGGGCAAAACATTGTTCTTGTTTTATTTTTGAGGACTTTATCATATCATTTGTGAACGTTTCTCGATTTCATAGCTCTTTGCTGTATATTTCAAAATCAGGCCTATAATTGTAGTGAAATACAAGACAAAACCAATGTAAGAGGCTTAGATAAAGTATCGCATGATAATCGTATGAAGTCATATGTAGACACAGGTGAGACACGCAGCTTGTGAGTAACATGTGTAGATTAATTTAACGGCCTTCCCGTAAATATCATCTATTTCTTTTCATTGCCAAATATATTTTTTTTTACAATGCTCTGAAAATTATTCATCAATGACCCATTGCGTAAAGCCTTCGGGAAATCGAAATTAAGTAGTAACACCGGGACTTGCTGTACAAGCCATATCCATCTTTCCTACTTTCACTGCATTTGCATTTTTAGGCCTCTAAAGACTCATTAACTTATTTTGAAGGCACTTCTAATGAAGCTAGTGGCGGAAATCTATGGACGTTTGCAATGCCGATGCGGAAGGTATCATTCACACCTTTTAAAAAACTTTACCGAAGCCCGTTTCGAAGGATCTCATGAGATTCTTCTTCAGCCTATTCTATAAGTTCTATGAGGAGGAGGAGGAGGAGGAAACACATGAGGAGTATGGGCCGTTACATCAACACGCTGCCTGGCCCAATGTAAAATGTAAGAAAGACTTATACTACTGAAATAATAGGTAATCTGTAATAGATACAGAAATAAAAAAAAAATAAAACAACATATACTTACCTACAAAAAAATCTAAAAATAAGATGGAAAAGTATTTCCTCATTAAAATTGATACATAATTTTTCCAGAGGACTGGTGAGTGTTTTAGGGAAAATTATTAAAACAATTTGGCGCCAGGTTTATCACCTCCGAAACATTGAGTCAGCCACTTGAAAGAGGTGAAAGGTTTAACCACAGATATTGCTTTTTTTATTCATTATTTTTATTCTTTAAATTTACACAAAGTTTCAGTGGAATTTCCAAAACAAGAAATATATATAAAAGACCACACAAGTGTTTAAAATTCTTTCATTTAATTTGTTCGCTTTAGTGTTCTATGCAAAATTAACTAAAAAATGCACATGATTTAAATTGGTGAATTGAATAATTGTGTTGTGTTATATATATGTTTTTCCTATTACTTCTGCTTATGCTACAAAAGTTAAAGCTTAAACTATTTGACTGTTTGAGTTTATTTTAGTGCTTAACACAAATAGTTCTTTTTTTCTTTTTATCTATTGTTACTAATCTTTCACGATTTTTCATCTGACTAAACCCAATTTTTGTATGACTAAATGTGGTCTTAAGGAACGCAGTGCTCCTTGGACTCTGCCTACCCTTTCGGGGATTATAGGCGAGATTGTATGTTGTTGATGTTGTTGTTGATTTATCTCCCCATCAATGAATTAATTTGTAGTTTTATTTTATTAATTATTTAGTATAGAATATTTTATCAATATCGAATATTTATACCAGCTTCTAGTGTTGAGACATGGAGGCTACAAATCTAATGCAATCTGCCTAGATAAACCTTCGATAGCAGGTGATAGGTATATTTTTACAAGTACTAATTAGCATCACAAAAAAATAATTAGCATACCCAAAACAAATACCAAATAGATTTCATAACATGACGCAAGTCAAATCTTTTCTTAATTAAGATTATTGGTCGCGTGGACAAAATTTATGCATGTTGTGATTCACAGAGAAAGCGACCTTCACACCGGCAGAGCAAACATTACATAGGTCTGACTCACTGGATGCTGTGCTTGTTTTGTTTTACCAATGTGAATTTGTTAGGAATGTGCGAAATTATGTGTAGGTATTTACTGCCGCGGAAATTCGCGGTCAACCGGTAGACTTTGTTCATGAAGGTTTTTAATATTATTAAAGACAAATCAGTAATTGATGTCATTGAGATTATGAATTTTTTTCTAGTTTGTCATGAAGTACGTCAACTGCTGCTATATATGATGGGATGAATGTGCTCATGTCCAATTCATTGAACTTTAACGAGCAGTTAATACTAGTCTAATCTTACGTATATGAACTTCGAATGTTAGGCACTGCAAGCTACTAATTGTCTTGTTCCAAATTCTTATTAAAATGAAGGAAACTGTAGCTATATTGTAGATGAAATGAGCTGTTAAGTAAATAAATTCTGGGTTAAGTCCCGGCAGATGTTTGTGTAATAAATGCTTACATTTGTTGTTTGGTTATGGATATTTATTTATGTTTGTTATACTTTACCGAACATTGAACATTGTGACCGAAGAAAAGATGGATGGATTGTGTGAATGATGATATGATGAGGAAGGGACTGAGTGTTGACCTGACGAGTGATAGAAGAGAGTGGAAGAAGAAGACATGTTGCGCCGACCCCAAATAGAATTGGGAACAGGACAGGGCAAAGAAGAAGATAACATTTACATTTCTCATATATTTATATATATACCTATAATTCATGTATTTGTTTGTCATGTAGTCTATAGCAAAAGTGTGATTGTGAGATATATTAATAAAAGAAAGGCCGTATATTTGATGGTCGGATTATGATGAGACGTAGAATGCTAAGAAAGGGAATAAAACGGCCCAAAATCATATAACCATCAAACAGCTGATGTAGTAAATTTGATTGTCGGTCACATTAACAGTAAAACGAACACAAAAAATGACTTGATTGTAGAGAACAACACCATAATTATGCTAATTACTATACATCCTTTTACAAACTAAACAAACGAAGTCATGATGAATAGTCCATTTGTCTATTGCAAAAACGTCAAAGGGAAATCGTAAATGATATCATCTCGACGTCAAAATTTACTTAAGACGCCTATTCTTGTGTTAGTGCGTCGGCATTTTGTTGGGAATTGACATCATCTGAGAGAAGTTTAGTACGTAAATACTGGACGCGTGTTTACGGATCTATATATGGAGTGACCGAAGAACTGTTAGCACAGTGAACTAAGATTGTAGTAACACTTAAAATACATTAAAAGTGTAATTATGTCATTTCCATTATTGTAACTGTGGTTTTGGTTTGCGATTGTATTCCTTACGCAAAAATTTAGTTCTAGCTTCAATATCCGCTTGTTTGCTTAGATGATATTAAAAAAAGACGTGTGGCACTCGGGGACTGCCGCGGTAAAGCTATTGCATAGCATTTTGTATCAACTTATGCAATTATAATTTTATTTATTTATTTTATTCATGCAGTATTACTTTTTCGTTGATATTAATTCAAGTTACACTTTTTGAGCGTGGTGACCGATAAGAAAACAAATTTTTCTATTATTAAATAAATAAAAAAAGTTAATATTGATTAAATTTTTTTTTATTATTTTACAATACATGTGGGTTTTATTATCTTAACGCCGTGTCGAAGACTGCCGAACTGAAACGACGTTAGACGATGCACGGCCTTCAATCCACACCTCCTTGCGCATCGGAGTGGGGAGCGTGAGGTTTTTTCGTTACGGAATTTCTGGATTCGGTCCCCGCGCTCAAGGCCCGCGATAGAAGCTATGCAATAGCTTAAACATATCAACTGTCCATCCCACATCATTTTAATCTGGCACTAATGACTCTGAAGTCGATCGTGAAAAAAATATGCTTATAAAAGACTGTTGCTTACTCTCTCACTTTACAAGTCAATTCACTCCTTTGTCAAAATGAGCCATTAATACTAAGTATTCTGTGTCGTTAGTTCTGTTCTTAACAGCTGCTGTGTTGCTCTTAACAGCTACAGAACAGCTGTAAGAACAGATGTCATTCTTAAAGATTTTTCATGTATTGTTCTCATGTCATGTCATGATCTTCCAGTAACGCTTTTCTGCTTTTGCCCTGCCTACCCTTTAAATAAGCCATAATAATAAATGTTATCGTTCTAAGATAGAGATTCTCAATACATAAACACAATTGAAAACATCTGTTTCTGTTGGGTTAGGCAAAAAATGCAGCCCTTCAGATGCGATGATCCTGTCACATTTTTCGCTTTTCTTTATTTCGGGGTAACAACTGTAAATATCATATATATATCATATAATATATAAATAGTGTTCTTGTTATTCCTATTTTATTCCTAAATTAACAAGTTGTACAAGTAGCCAGCAAAAACACCATTCAACTTCTCTCAGCAATAGTTACTTTAGAATCCGAAAACCAATGGGCATACTCTACAGACATGCTCCAGAGTTGAAATACTGCCGTCTAGTATATTATACTCTTGTTAGTAAAGTTACGTGTTAGCAAACAATGAAAGCACGCTCGCGGGGTAAACCACGCGGAACCAACGAAAAGGATTGCTGGACCTTTTGCGTCATTTCCGAAACGCGGCTCCTAAGTTAAATGCCTTGAGAATGCGACCTTATAAGGAGTGTGAAAAGGTGCACGTCATTGTATGAGTAACTAGTCCGAGATGAACAGATCTTAAAATAGAAAATATCCTAATAGAAATTCTTGCGAATTTGACGAAATTTCGATTAACTACACCGTTGCAGTAACACCAAAAATGATTCAGCTGTCAAATGCGTACACAGCAACAGAATTTCCGCCATTACAACTTCGTCATTACAGCGGATTCGACCAATGAAATTTAAGCATTTATTGGTATCCGTACCCCCGAGTAGTAACAATGAATTTGGTCGAATCCACCCTTAGTACTTATTTGATTGAAAGATCCGCATGAATGCAGCCGCCGCTGTGTAAGTTAAAGGGTTGTACATACCATCGCTTCCAAAAAAATACTAGAGATATTTTTACGAGTATCATTACTGGGTGATGGCATGCCAACTCTTCATTATTGAGTTGTCGTCGTTAGAGAATAAAACGTGTCAAGGCGAGGATCCACATGATGCGTTCTCTAAGAACTTTGTGTTCAATGTCCTGAAAAAAATTATAGAGTTTACAATCCACTAAAGCTTTCTGCAGGCACCGCATTTTCAATTGGGTCTTTTTCGATCATTAAATTTTATATAAAAGGGTTTTCTTGGTCTGGCAAAAGCTTCGCATTGATAAAGCTAACAGTGGCTGCCTCAAAATTATTATAGGAAATACTGGTAACGATTCTGAGTGAGCTTATAATTGTGATCATTAAAACAAAGGACGGTTTATAAGGTATTTATTGCCTAGGTCTAGGTTGGCTTTAGTGAACATTGCGTGGATCGTCGCAAGTGTTATAATCTGTCATAACCGTATAAGCCAGTAGCCAGTAGCTTGTGGCGCCCAGATCTAGATCACAGGACAATGGGAGCAGTGCAATTACTCATGTTATATTATGAGTAGAAGTTGTGAAATGTAAATATTTAAGCGATGATCTAATAAATAGTTGTAGAAAGACGATTGGGGCCAATAACATCGCGGTATTTGTTATGGGTCATATACACTGGTGTTTGAACAAAAAATAAGTTTGTTCAAACACCAGTGTATATGACCCATAATGACAACAATAGCAAAATATATCCTCATTGTCTGTATTAAAAAAATATATATAATATATTATTTGTTTCTATAATTGTAAGATGGACTTTGAAAGCTCTGAGAATCCTGGTTGTTATCGACGATAAAATAAATTTGGGAAACCCGACTCGTTCAATACACTATGATGATATACAATGTAAAAATAGTAATAAGTCTACCTAAACTTCTGAGTAATTTTTTCCTACATTATTGTCACTTTGCCAGAATCTAAAGAATCCTACTGTTCATCATCATTCAGACATTAATTTCGATACTCACCAACAGTTATTTCTAACAATTCTCTCTTACATACTAGTTACATAAATCTGATTCATTACTTTTATATTTTTCATAACTTGTGAAACATAGCCAGGGTAACCGAGTAAGGCTGGACCAGGGCTTTGGGAACGTATTATCACACTATTTGTGGTATTAGTTCCTCGCAATGGATATCTTGTGTTTCCTCATGTGTTCCTCCATGAGGAAGGTGCCCAGCAGTGGGACGTTTATATGCTGAGGAGGAGGACTGGGAATGGATATCTTGATATTAAATAAAGGAATTCTTTTGTTTGATGACTGACAGTCTTGTCTCGGATAATGCATGTGAGGTCCATTGTCGGCTGATCAAATGGTAGAGCAAACTTGGAGTGTCGGTCTAAGGACCAGCAGAATGAAAACAGACCACTTGTCCTTCTCAGTTACGTAGTTAACTGCTTCCCTAAATACTGCTCCGAAATCCGGGACCTGTGATGATAATTCAATATGACGATGTTAGTGATTTAAACGTGAAAGAAGTTCGCAAAGCCTAAAATGAAAACTCGATCTATGCGATCTTTTAAACTTATAGGAGGAAATTCACAAAACCACTCTAACGTATGGATCTGAATGTTGAGATAAGGACCAGTGAACAGCAGAGCAATAAGTGGCGCAGTATGGACATGTGAAGAGAATGGATGCATGTTCCTAACGAAAGAAGAATACTTACGAAAGAAGAATACTTACGAAAGATGTAAATGAATCAAAAATTTAAGAAAGGCGTAATATGCGGTGGATTACAAATTCGGAAATGTATGATATAAGAAACAGAGAAGTGAATGTTGCAGAATGGAAGCATATTTTGTACCGAAGAATCATTTTATATTGAATCATAATATATTTGGCAAAGGACAAAAATAGTTATTGTATTGCAGTGTACAGTAACTATTTTAACCAAATCACACCATATGTAAGCTTGTCACGCGTGTTTATTTTGTCATTATATAAGAAAACAAAATAGCTTCTCGCTTACTCACTGGACACGATTTGAATTTGGAGCTGCGCGTGCACTGCTCACGTGTTGTGTTTTTATTTGATTATCATTTACTATGGTGATTTATCATTATCACAGAGCAAATACTTTTGATTGGAGAAAGTATATCTGTATTTAGTCTACTATTCAGTGGAAGCCAGGTAGGGACAAGGGCATAACTAGATGCACATTTCAGAGGTGATAATCTTTATTTACTTCTAATAATAGTCATTTACTGTCAAAAGTGGTTACATATTTTTGGACTGTACCTACAGTTATTTTTGATATCGCTTTGGACTTCACATTGTGCCTTAAGCAAAGCAAAAGACTAGATACTTGTATATGGTTACCTTCTTCTTCTTACCTTCTTCTCCGGGAATGTAGCCGTGATGATAATAAGGTGTAAGTCTATAAGTTTAAGCAATTCGTAAACATTTTATGAAATAATAATTGTGAACATACATTCAAAATGTAGGTACAATTATACAAAGTGAACACAGCAAGCATAAAGAAAATTTATCATGAGTGGGCGGAAAACTAGGTTATCCGATAAACTCATTAAATCAATTTTACTTCTATATTTATCATGATTGTAAAAGAAAATGTTATCGATTTATCTATCGTCCTCAGCCTATATATCTCACTGCTGGGCACAGGACTCCCTAATGGAAATAGCCACATTAAGAATATTTATATAAAAATTTACGAATGTTGCAAATTAAAATTAATGTAATATTGATGAAATGATTTTCATAAACTTTATATACTAAAGAAAATGTTTATAAATAAATAAATATCCTCAGACATTTACTCCTATCAACTAGCTCTGTTTTAAACAACTAATGCTGCTTGTGTTACTAATACTAGATGACGAATAAAATATATTTAATAGATAAATACATATAAACACTCATAATATATACAATACATATAAACAACCAAGATTGAGAACAAACAACTGTATTTATGACACAAACATTTACACCCACCGGGTATCGAACCCAGAACCTCTCGAGATGGCGACTCTTGAGACAGACCACTCAACCACGGAGGTCGTTAAAGACTTAAATGATCGCTATGAGAATTTTTAATTTGAAAAATGTTCCATAAAGTAATCGATACTTAAATATAGTAAATATTTTAAATTCAATGAAAAATCCTTGTGCCTATATAAAAAACATTTCCAGTTTAAACCTTTTTCGAGATATCATGAGAATAAAGTCTTGGCCACAAGAAAGTGATATAGAAGAAATCTCGATAGTCGTTTGTTTCACAGTCAGCATTCACGATTCACCGTGAAGTTCATCGGTCGACGCAGCCAGTGAAACAACCTCAGTCAAGGCCCATTCATTCGCGTGTACGTCAGGCCATTGATGAGTTGCGCATGTGTGCGCGAGAGTGCGTACCGCGTTTGCGACTCGTAACTATCGAAAGTAGTTTGGAGCTTGATAGAATAGAAGCATGCTTAGTTTTTTGGCTAGATTTTTTTGGGCGTGATATCAATGAATGTTTTATAGCTTAAACTTTTATTTTCTAAGGTTCTTTATAAGTACTTGCTATTGATTTCAATATGAGTATGTAACATGTCTTTCATATTTTACCAATAAAAATTATAAATAATCGGCTACAAAAGGAATAAAATTTTATATCTATAATTTAGAGAGACTAAATGGAAAAATATACCTGACTTTCCGTCATATGTATTTTTTTTCATTTTATAAATGGGTACTTAGTTACAATAATAAGTTTACTGTCAAATTATAATTTATTAACATAATTTAACAATTGAGAAAAAAATTATTAATAATTATGGAAATAAGTTCAATAACTTTCAAAATTAAAACAATACCTATCTAATATAAAAAGAACCACCAGTCTTAATAATAACTATTTTAAAGTAAATGAAACAAAAACGGTAAATATAATTTATTATAATATTTTTGAAAGGATACCTACTCTGTCTAACTTAACTTGGTCTCAATAGACTAGTTAAAAGATGTTTTATCTAATAACCTTTGTTGGCACATTCTAAGAATACCATAAAAGAATGAAATATTACGACATAACAATTTTTTGGTTATGCGATGATTCAGTGTTCGTCCAATACTATGGATGCCTACGAAATGTTGATCCGCGTACAATTAGACTTACGCATCTCAGAAGAATTGCGGCTTTTTATGGATGTTACACGTCTTACTAATAAGAGTATTTCTGTTTGATAGAGGCAGACATAAATATGGTTTTGAAATGATTGAGTTTTGAAGATTTTAAAATAGGATGGTAATTTGTGCAGAGGCCTTAGAAAAGAGGCCTTTCGTTCTTTAATTTCATACTTGTAAAATACAGAAAATAATGGTAATTCATAAAATTAATGGAATGTATTATGCTGATCTATTTTTTTATTTAAAAATAATGCGCTCCTTTGAATAAGTCGTGGTCGATTGTGAACTTTCTTGACCTTTGTTTAATTTAAATAAATTAAAACGAAATGCTCTATGTACACGTAATTAATAACCTAATTTACCATTCTTCATTAACACGCCATACTAAAATCTCACCGTGCGCACACGCAGCGGACAGGACGCACCACAATAGCCGGAATAGGAAGCGACGCAAAACGGCACGTCTCCAGACGGTTCCGTAAGGAGGTTCTTGCACTTGGCTCATTTCGGCTAATTCATTATCTAAAAACAATGAAGCGGCTCTACGCACTCTAATCGGTGCTCTGGTTTTGGCTCAGCACGGAAATCCTGGTTCAAACTAAATATAGTCCAAGCGGATCTTATTAGAGACTATTTTTATGTTATTCCCTTGACTTTGCCCTTGTGTATTTCTGTAGTCGGGGAATCGGGGAAAACAAGAAAAAGATAATCAGAGTTCTTTATCATTTAAATACAAATATATCACAGTAAATCCCGCCCTATTGATAATATTATGTGAAACTTGAAGTTCAATAAAGAGTATAAATCATTTCAGATTTTGTATCTGCATCTGTAAGCATTTTTATATAGACTTCGAATCCACAGCCTTAGTCAAAGATCAACGCCAAACAGAACTGAATCTGTAAATAAATCAACAACCTTTTACAAACAATAATCATAAAACAAAAAAAAATGGTGTTTATCCAGCTCCATGATTGACAAGATAATAATGTCACCTTGACACTTCAGTTTTGGAAAAACCAAAGACCTATAGCACTTACTACACATAAAAAACTTAAGTAAAGACGTAATAGAGTTCCCGAGAACAAAACGCAAAAGAAACACACGTCCACACTAATAAAACACTCTCAGATGATTTTCGAAAGCATCTGTGCATGATTTATTTTTAATTAGTTTATTTTGCGCATAAAAAGCTGTCACATAAAAATTGATCCTACACAGCTCAACAGCAATTACTAGCAAATACTTACATTTTATTCAAGTTAAAATGGCACTGAAAGCAGTTAGAAAACTGCTTATTTCTAGTCAACTTTCTGGGACAAATTTAGAGTAATGGTCGGCTGCAATTGAATAAAATGAGACAATAACTAAATAATAAATATCGTCTTGATATCGGTTGATTAATTTGAATTCCGAGGCAGATGTCTAATAATTTCTTAAATTACTTTCTTCTTTAAAATTTCTATAAAACAGTTTATGGTAAAGTTTAAGGCAAATTTAGATAGCCCTTAAAATTAAACCATGTGTTAAGGTGGAGTTTATGTACATTTTTTACATTTTATTAATGATCATTTATTTTATTGACCATGTTCAGTTTTGTTCACATGCTGCTAGATCGTAATACTTTAGTAAAAAAATGTTCATGACGATATTGATATAATTGCAAATATTTCAAATATATCAAATATCATGCATTGTAAATACCGCATAATATTAAACACAGAGTTTTCTGAATTTTCCATATACCTACTCAAAATCTAAATAACGCGAATCTAAATAATTTCCATGGTTTTCCCAATGAGTAAGTAGCAGGTAATTGTTATTTTTACTGATTTCCATATTTTAGGTTTTTAGTGTGATGAACACCTTTACAAAACAAAGTATTAAGTATACTAAAATAATAAAAAAAACAGTGATAGTTTTTCCAAGGAACATAAAGGTGAAAGGAATATCATAATAATAAATGATCGCGCTTATAATAACTACATAAGCGCTTATTCACTATAATTCTTATCGGTAGTAAAATCGGTTCATTCTCGTACACTTCGGCAATTCTTGCCACAAATAATATGAAAAACAATAAACTAGAACTAGTTAATTTAATTTTATAAAAAAAATCATGAATATTTACTGTTTGAAAATATGACATACACATATCATCACGCTTGTTTTCCCGAAGGGGTAGGCAGATATGTTAAACACCCACTTTTCGCCAAATATGTTAGGTCCCCATGTAACAGGTGGCGAGCATGTTGCCATGCACCGGGCACAATGTGAGGCAAGCGATATTCACAATGAATAAGTCTTATTCAAACTCAGTGGTACAGGCGATGGAATCGAATCTGCGATTCCCGCGGCCTCTCGTAGTGCCCCGTCCGTCCCAACTCGGCTACCGCTGCCGCTGGCTGGCTATTATATGATATTGGGAAAATATCTTGAAAATAGTAATTATTGTATATTTTTTATTAGGCATTGGACCCAATTAGATAAAATAGCATTTTTATACCGATAAATAAATTAAATTTTTTAATCACTGTAATTTGTATTTACTCAAATTATATTCAGTATGAACCTATTGATAATCAATTTAACTTCAAAAGAGTCGCTTTACACCGCTCTTCAATCTATATGTCATAGTCAAAGTTCGATATGCAGGTTTATCCTAAGTTTGACCAAGGCCTTCGGGGTAGCTCCGAAATAAATTCCAATTTCGGCCTATTTTAGTCAACCCTAGAAGTTCCTATCTTTTCAGTCAAACTTCGAAAGTAATATTTCGAATTTCTCTTTTGGGCTTTGTCTAGTCGATCCTAGAAACAACTGGCATAGTCGGTCAAAAGTCGACTGTACTTATAACACGTTTTAACAAGTTTATACTGGCGGTGTTCATGCAAGCAAGTTTATGCTTTCTCTCTAATTATTCATTCAATAATGTTTCTTTGATGAATGAATTTTATTTGAAAATTATGTAAGTGTAAGAGATCTGACGTATTGTGTAATTCTAAATGTCATAATGGCTCACCATTTTTTTTATTTTAACCATGACAATAATAATTTAACAAAAATAAAAATTTTGATAAAAAAATATCGCTTTATTGCACCAAATTTAACAAACTAAGACTTTCTAATACCTTATTGAAATGGGTGCGCATTACTTGTTATATTAACGTTTGATATAATGGAATTTAAATAACGTTTATTTTATATAATAATTATTTGTTATAACAATACATTATATAACTTTGTTTATTATAATGCTTACTTCATATAATATTCTTTTTGTATAATACCTTTTACTATAACGTTCATATCGAATAAAGCCATTTGAAATAACACATTTCATATATTGTTTATTTTATATAATTATTCTTTCATATACGCTACATTTCGTATACTATTGTATTAAAATATTAACGTTTCAAATATTTATTAATGCATATAATCTTTACTGTATAATAATCAATTGGTATAATTTCCTAGAGCTCAATTTCATTTATTTAGTCGAACGATTATTTGGTCGAATTTCACGTGGCAAAGATACGATGAAGATGGCAAAATTTCATTTGAATAATTCCTGCTTTAAATCGTATTTTAACATTATAAATTAAAAAGTTTCAAAAACAGATAATATTTTTTCGTACAAAACTGACGTGACAAAACCGAAACACTGCAAAACCGACTCCAAGTAGTCTTGTCTGCCCTACCCCTAGAGTGTAATTCAAACCCGCCGCCGCCCGCCAGCAAGCCAGCAAGCTGAAGCTGCGGTGGTGAGCGAAAACCATCTGCGACGATAAGCTCGCGTGGGACCGCCAGAACCCCGCAGCGCCGGAGCCGTGACAGAACCTATGTGTGCAATATGCATGCTGCATGTTCAAATGCATGCTTCCTTGCATGCGTAAGTGATGACATATTGCTTTACATAACATATTATGTTATGTTATTATTAGATAAAAATAAGATAATTTATGTTAGGTGTCCAATCAGTTTTTAACTTCGTTAAAATAAATAAAAGTTATTTTATGTAAATGTAACTAAAAATTTACATAAAAAGATGAGAACTTGTAGGTACATGTATGTATTTATTGTGGTTTTATTATATCCAATTTACAGGTTAAAGCTCGCAATAATTTTTTTACAAGATTTTAATTTTGTTAAGTTTTACATTTTCAATATACTTATTTTTATGGGTATTGTCCATATATGAAATGATATTATATGAATTTGTTTTTATACTACATAATCATTATATATTTTAAGTACTATTCAAAAATAGTCTTATTGAAAATGATTGGTATACTAAATGTTCTACTAGATAATTTGATATCTTTTAACTATTAGACTATATAAATGTTATATTAAACGGCTGTTATATTATATGAGTTTAGCTCAAACGTTTGATATACGTTATAAAATTATGTTTTTTAAAATTATATCATTCCATCATTATATTATTAAAATGTTAGGTATATTAATCAAAATTATATCATGTGATTGTATATGTTACGATAATTATAGAATAAGTTGTTATATTATACATTACGAATTAATTGAAATTCGACTCCCGATTTTATAACATTGAGTTTTGACGTCTGTCAAAATTTAATTTAATGAGTCAGACCAGGTCAGACCTGAGAATTGACTAGTCAAACGTTGGCACTCCGGAGCGTCGAGGATTGACTATAACTTATGTATACATATAAAAACAAGCTGGTCATTTGTACAAAAAATATAGGAAATTAAATATAATAGAGGTCTTTATTAGAGCAACAAAAGCTTAAACATCAGTTTCTATGTAGTTTGCAAGTGTAGTCATCATCAGAAGTAGCTCATTAATTTAATACCGTGTCACAATTTCCATGTGCGGCATTTTCCTAGATACATCAAGTAATTTGCTTCGAAATTCAATTCCACAAGGTACCTAAATGATCATGTACTTTTGATGCTGACTGCATTTGTTTTTTTTGTGTTATTTTTAACTATGTTTTATACAAGTCTAACATAAATTAGAAACATTATACCGCGGGGAAATACATTATTCGAAACTATTATTTTTAATGATCAATAAACCATAAATGGTTCATTTTATGATATAAACAATATTAATAAATAAACATCACCAGAGAAGCACTCCTATCAACTAGCCCAATTTTAAGTACTTATAAGAAGGCGGATAGCTATATATACATACTACCACACGGCGGAAGATATAAATAATAGACGAATATAAATAAAATTTCATTATTTATTTAAGCAACCAAGACTGGGGAACAAATGCCTGTATTCATCTCAGAAACATTTGCCCCCACCGCGGTCAAACCCAGAACCTCTCGAGATGGTGACGCCTTGAGACCGGCGGCGTATAGTCCACTCGACCACGGCGGTTTAAAAAATTATTTGTCTAGATCTCAATTGATTACAATTAGATTTGAATTTCTCATTACAGAAACTAATTCTGCTATAAAAATATCAACATTATCCAAACCTTTTGTTTTATTTCGTACTGTTGATGTATCTAATAAAATATGTGGATTAAAAAAAAATTTGGTCCAGCTGTACGAAGTCGCGAGCAAATGCTTGTCTTTAATATTATTCTAATGGTTTCCTTACTTATTTTTTTTTGTTGACCTTCGATGCTCTTCATGTTCTCCAGTGATCTCGTCTGCAGTATGACAGGTTATAATTTCAATAATACTGTCCATATTTCGAAGAGCTCTATCTTACAACATTTTAATACTAAATAACATCTCTATTCCATTTGTTATTAGGATTATTTTCAATCAATCCATTTATGTATGATAATATTAAAAGAGGTCAGTATTCAGTGGTTTAGTGTTTAAAAAGATCTAGGTCACGAAAACCATTGCTCGCAGCCCGAGGCCTAACCATCGATCTAAAATACAAAATTATCAAACCCCAAACTGATCATTAGTTAGGGAACAAAAAATATAAAGATAAAATTGTATATTAATATTATAGCATTTTAAAAATCAAATTTATCATGATCTAAAGCGATCTAAGTCTTATTATGTTATTCATAAAATTAATTTCCGCTTAACTGCTACATAATTTTATTTTCCTCGCATATAATTTGGTGCATCTGAACAGTTATATGGATAATAATCTACTTCCGATACGAATAACTTTACTGTTTAATAATTTTTTCACGAAGATATAACAAAACAAAAGAGCTTTTTATAAAAAAAAAGAAAAAAAAGGAAATAATTCTCATAAATATGACAAATGCATTTGTATTTATTAGAATTGCCAAAAACCTCAGAAAGGCATATTGAATTATATGTCTTTCTGGGGTTTTTGGCCACGCAAACTCGTATTCGTCTCTGTAAAATATTTCAGACAATATTAAAAGCATTAATAACGTTATATTTGTTGTCCATAAGTTGTAAGTCCAGATTTTCATATCGGTGTAGTTACAACGGAAAAAAAAATGCTAAGTAAGAACTAAGGGCAGCTCTTCATAATTGGCTCGTCAAATAAAGAAATATGCAATAGTAAAAACAATGAATGGGGAGACGGAAGTAACACACCCTCTATCTATCTATCAGCCAATTGTCGTCCACTGCTGGACATAGGCCTCCCCTAAATGATCGCCACACCTCGCGGTCCTGAGCCGCCTGCATCCAGCGACTTCCTGCGACCTTCCTACGTTGCACCTCGAGTGGCGACCACGTCCCAATACGTGGTCGCCACTCGAGAACCTTTCCGCCCCAACGGCCATCAGTTCTACGAACAATGTGCCCTGCCCAGCGCCACTTAAGGTCCGCAATTCTGTGGGCTATGTCGGTGACCTTGGTTCACCTACGAATCTCCTCATTTCTGATTCGATCACGCAGAGAAACTCCAACACACCCTCGCTATACGAAAACATCGATTTTTTGTAGTAACTATTTTCGTGACCATGTCCGCTGCAACCGTATATCACTGTGTTCTGGAATCTTTGTCAAGCCAAGTAAAATTTTATTCCATACCAACAAACAAATATTCAGAGAAAGATAAGATCTCTTTAATTGAAGTCGGTTAAAATAGTTTTCTTTCTTTTTATCTTGCCGTTAGTTAGTCCCTAGATAATGGACAAATAGAATTAGCCTCAAATGCCCAGTAAAGTTTCGCTAGACGAGTATTATTTCAAGGCATAAACTTAAAGCATTATAAAGTTTGTGACGCCCTATTATTTTTTTTTATCCAATATCCAGCAGTTCCAATCATAATCGTTGTATGCCTATGCCGAGTAACTATTAGAGAATTTATCGTAGGGGGTTTCACTCGTGGGGTAGCGTCTCTTGGACGCTCTACGATTATTTACAAATACCTACTTCAAATTACATAATATCTTTTAGGACTGTAACAATTATTGAAAGCTCAATAAAATGCCTTTTATTCTTTGCTTGACGCAAATAACATTTCAAAGCTTTTACTTGGGAAGTCGCAGTTTCTTGTATGAAGCCATTTAATATTACAACCTTTATTAAAATACATTTTTTTGTTGTTTCAGATTACCATCAAGTGCTAATTATAATTTCGCGCAGCCTAGGAAGGTATGTTTTTTATTCATTATTTTATTTTAATTCTATCGTATGTAATGGCACGAAAACTGTTTTGGTCATAGTTTTTTTAATTAAAAATAAACATAATTATATCTATGCTTCGAAAAATTTTGACAAGAGGCTTTATTAATGATTGACGGTTGTCTATGCGTGCGTAGTTTGACAGTTCACGCTGCCTACAAAGCGTTCACTTCACTTTGTGTAAATGAAATTTCGAATTTGATATTTTAATATTTTTCGTGTATCTATTTTTGAAGAAATTATTTATTTACGTGAGGTAATGGTAAAGTATCATGTGTTGTAAATTGTTTGTGACATCGGACGTCTTTTCTTTGATTGGACGTGCGAAGGAAGAAATCTTAGTGTTTGCATCATGTTGAACGAATGGTTGCATCGAGGGGCAAGAGAATACGTGAAGAATTGTTTACAGGTAAAGCAATAATGCCACTGATATGTTATAATCTTTTTCATATATTTCAAATTCATCTTATAAAATTTCTTCGTCATATTCCAACAAGCGCCATAAAAGTGTTAACATTAGATGCTTAGAAGGATCCAAGTCATCGTCTTCAGCCTGCGTTTTCCCGGTCTTTTACCACCGTCCGTCATAAAGTATACAAAGTATTTTTATGTTTTTGATAGAATATTTAAAAGTTCAAACAATATTTATCGATGACGAAGCTGTGTCTTATTCTTGATTGCGACCAATCACATATTGCTTGAAACGGGTTCGAACATTTAAAACACATTAATTATTTTTATTCTTTCGTTCAAAACTATTTTAGTGGTTAGTGAAAAGATTTTACTTCAAGTTATAAGATGACTATTCATGGTCAAGATTGCTTTTATGACTCATCACTTAGAACCAGTCTAATATAATATTAAATCGGTCACCCATCTAATTCCAAAGAGTTTTATTGTTGCAAGGTCTGATCGTATGAAAATAATATCACACATTTTCAACAAGTGTTTCTCTACATGTTATGTTAGGTCAATAATGTCTCACTTTATTCCTTCGTACAGTGTTTCCTTTGTATTTCTTGTATTAATTGAGATAAAAATAGAAGAAAGAGGATGTTATTACAGGAAGTAGGAGTTACATGTATTATGTGTGTAGGAATAGGATCATTCAATAAACAGTCAGTCAATAAGTTCGTTAATAAGATGTGTTGGTAGTTTCACTGTGATAAATTCCAATATTATTGTATTTTCTGTACAATTTTCGCTTAATAAAAATTTGTTTTTATGATAACATTTTTAACAAAATCTTATAAAAATAATAAAGTTTAAAAGATATGAAATTAATACAGAAACAGTGCGATTGTCGGTATCAAAAAGTATCTTAATCATTTTGAAATAAAAAATAACACAATTTTAGAGCTGATCTTTTATTTTTTAAATTAAAAGCTAACGGGCGCATTATACCGGTTAGCCATTTTAGTGCATAAATACAAAAGTCACTTAAAAACATTTCTTTTCTGATCACAACATTTTAGAAAGTCTCCGGTTCTTCAGTTAATTTTATTGCAGCCGTAATCACTCGTCTCTCTAAGCCTTACATTCCTATTAGGACAGTTACACGCCTGGCCTTCAGTGAATGCTATAACATTGATTTAATAAGTGTCAATTGCGTGTGATACCCCCGTCGTCCGAGTGACATATCTCAATGTCATTACTCCCCTTTGCAGTATTTTCCTGTATTCGAATACCGTTACACTAATTGTCCCGCACATGTTGAGAAGCGTTGACTTCTGATGTTTGTTTTCACACAGCATCTTTTACTTTGTCCCATAGAGTACGTGGTGTACTGAATTTTTGAAGTGATAACTTTTTATGTGAGGGTAAACCGCTTCTTTACGGATATAGCAATTACAGCATAACCTTTAAGCAAATTTTTTATTGATTGAAAAACGCATAAATTCGACGTGCTTACATTAAGTTAAGATAATATGAAGACTACTAGTTATTTTAGAATATACACTTGAAGTGCATTTGTGAGTTGTTTCCAAGTGTCCAATTAACACTCTTTCTCTCATTATTATTATTTTCCTTGACTATGAATAGTTCGTTAAATATTGCAAGTCTAAGACAAATTATTGAGTAAAGATAAATATTTTGTAAATTATGATTTACATTTTTGTAGACATTAGTGATACAAGTGGTTTCATAATAGTACGTAAATGTAGTAAAATAGTAGTTTACTATTATTAAATAGTAAAATACTACTTTATCTACACTCATAATTCGAAAAAATAAAACAATTTTTTTTATTAATTTTATTTATGTTGCCTCTCTGGAAAACATTTGCCCTAGTTTTGTACATTTTTAAGGAAAATAAGTGTTGCATAATGAGTCTAACCTGTTGCATAATGGATGGATGTTACAGTTTTCATTATTTTTTAATTTTCGTTTTTATCATTTGTGTTAAAAAGTATGTCATTATGAGTTCGAGTCTGAGTTCATAATTCGAAAATTATAACATGAGTGTAGATAAATCTAGTAAAACTATTAAATAAATAAGGAGATCGCTTCTTTTGAATAATAACTCTTAGGCAATGAACGCAAAAAGAGGATCACTTCCCACTTAAGTTTTTACTACAGTAATGACCTTCGATTTTAATTGTGGACTTAATTACGACATAATTTGCTGACAGCGGAGTAATGTTTTAATTGCGCACCCTTCACATAATATTCCCTTGCTAATTAGAATGATTTTTAATTACGTAATCCGTCAAAATGTTTCAATTTGAGCCTTTTGAAGGGATTGAATTGCGTGATTTCGTCATGATGGCGTCTAGATCGCGTGCAGAACTAACCTCTTTTATTTTTCTCTTATTATTTAGCGCAGATTTAAATTTTGAATTTCGAATTTGGGTGGCAAAAAGCGATGGCCTGCCCACCCAGTCCGCGGCCATACCGGCTCACAATGCTGCTCCGTTGCGGTCGTTGGCAAATACCGCCAATTCCTTTGCCATACCTCTGTTTATCCCACAAGACTTATAACCTTTCCCTTTCTTACACAATTAAGCACCCATTGCCCTTTATTTTAAGGTTCTGTTTTTATAATCGAACTGCATTATACTAATTTTCCGACAGAGATAATGATTAAATTGTTTCGGCATGTGAAATAAAACGAAATTATGCTGTTATATCTTGTTTAATAGCGGTACGCTTATGTTTATTTCATACATGCCGACTTTAATACTCCCAGGTGAGATTTCTCCTGAATTTAATGATTTTCATTTAAATTGGACAGGAGCTAAATGGGTATATAAATTGAAACTATTTACTTTCTTAACTCAATTTGTAATATGCCTCGAGTCCGTGTATGGCACATGATTGTATTATTGCAATAATTTCTTTTGCAGTTATGAATGTTTTTTACTTTACTAACAACCCGCATTGAGCGAGACAGCGTGGTGGTGCTACGGTCCATACTCCCCATGCGATTCTCTGTGAGCAAGGCCTGTGCCCAGCAGTGAGACGTTTTAGGGTGAGGACGATTACCTAAATTAGTGTAATTTTTTTTTGTTAATGAATGTGTCCACCATTTCGTCGTGAAACCTTCGTAATTCCATACAAATGTTATAAATACGAAAGTAACTCTGTCTGTCTGTCTGTCTCGCTTTCACGTCAAAACTACAGAACCAATTTTACCGGAATTTGGTATACAGATAGTCTAGAGTCTGAGAAAGGACATAGGCTACATAGGAATACCTTTTATCTCGATATTCCCATGAAAACGGGTACCTTGAGGGTGAATGTTAAAAAATTTAAATAACGCCTCCCAGAAAATTGTCCTTTATTCGATGAGTAGCTACATCAACGAATACAACGCTGTGAAAGCAGGGTCAATGCACTGATCTTTCGTTATTGAAACGTCAATGTAATTAAAACGACTTAATTAATAAGGACATTACAGCTTTACCAGCCGCATACTGATAGCAACAATGTTGCCCAGTGCAGTTAGTTACACCTTAGAGATTCAACTGGTCTCATTAGGAGACCATGGAATTTAAAGAACTATTAACTTGATGGTTCTATAATCAATGACGGTTTCAATCTATATCCTTGAGCCGTGCGGTAGCGGCCCATGAGCCGTGTGGTAGCGGCTCTTTAAATAATACTACCAACCCATCTTTTCCATTGGGTGTCGTAAAAGGCGATTAATGGACTTAGAACTGCACAACATCCAATAGCTTATAGCGGCGACGGGTTCACCATCTGTCACGCTGAGTGCAGTCACTGCTTGGTGAGGCGCGGATTATGGCAGTTTGTGCAGTGCTTATGCCCAGTCTCTGACTAACTCTTAGAGGATAATAGTAGTGATTATATGTATGTAGTCACATTTCAACATGGTACTTTAAAAAATCATATAAATAAAAACAAACATTTATTTAGATGCGTCTTAGTGCATGTTTATACTCGTAAATGTCATAATCAATTTGCAATATTTCGTGAAAGAGAAAAACTACGCCATCCATTTACAAAAAATACCAGAAGGCCTTGTTCTGAGAAGACCGGGCAAGAAACTCAGCAAGCCTCTACCCTCTCTTTACATTTGCATTAATTAAAAATGTCATAAACTACAATGTCATTGAATAAAAAAAAATAGATACCTAAATTAAGTAATATTCTGCAGTTTACTACATATTCCATTACCATTACAAACATCGAACTCAACAATATAGTAAAATAATACCTTTATTTAAATTTATATAAAACAAAACAGTCCTCTTCACAAATAGGATCCTACAAATTTCTTCACTTCAATTTCTTCATCCTCATAAATGGTGAATTTAGGAAAATCTTTTATTCCCGGATGCGTTGAAAAATTTTTGCACAATTAGTTCAGCATGAGATAGGTCAGTCAGTAATTGCTGACATTTATTATTACACAGACTACTGAAAAGAATATCAAAAAATTCTAGAAAAAGCCATAAACATAGACATTTTGTATATGTTTATAACAAGAATGACAAGCCAATTTTCTACTAGAACAATACAGTTTAATTATATCCTTTTATTCTATCCTATTATTATATATATTTATTCTGTCCTTCTATCCTTCGTTTCCAAGTAAGCCACTATCTACCTCAACAGCAGTCTTTATCCAACCTATAAAAGTTGCTTTTTTTTCAACTAACCTAATCTGTTGCTTATAATAATGATTAAATAAATAAATAATAGGATATCTACAGGACCTACAGCATAAAGTGCATAAATAATATAAAAGTAGAAAATACCTTCGTCTATACTTTCATTAGTTATTATCATACATATACGGACGTATTGTAACCCGGATATTTTTCTGCCCAGTCACTTTCTGCCTTTCACACAAAATGCAATCAATGCAATTGCGTAAACCAGGGAATCTCCCATAGCCTAAATAGTTACGTGACTAACACCGTTCAGAGAACGTGTACTTGACCTCCAATTTGAGCATTGGTCCATACAGCCTCCGACTGACGTCAATACACTGTCTGCGTCCAAGCTTACACGATACTTTTCATACATTGCGTAATTTGTAGGAACTTCCAAACCTTCGGAATCGTTTAAGCGGCAATGTACGTGTACAAGTCAAGCTAGCCGCGTCTGGCTTCGAATGAATGTGATACAATGAACGTAGTAGTAGTGATTTTGTAATCCGTCCATTGAGAATCTTATTCCACGCGGACTCTGACTCATCGCTTTGTGTCTGTGTAGTATAACACATTTTTTTGTTTTGCGATAATGAACCTAATTTGCTACTTGGCATATTCAAATAAATTGAAACCTGGTAAAGTATATGCAGGAATGATTACGCTGCTACGTATGGGCGCGAGTCAGTGTTGTGTAATGATTGGGCCCGTTCTAGTTTCTGTGGTTCCTTGATCCGTATTAGCCGTATCGTAATGAGCAGCATCACCAACTTGTTTTTATATTAGATATGCTTAATATAAATTTAGAAAAGGTAAAGCATATCAAACAAATTATACACACTAATTTTATATCATGATGAAATTAAAAAGACATGTTAATGAATGTACGAAGACGCTTAAAATATGAATGAAATATTTTTGTATGTGATATTATTTCGCCTGGTGGTCGGGAATCAAAGTTTGTTTTGTAAAAATATATCACACTCGTCTCGAATTTTTGATTCTCGTTTATTTCATCTTAGGTGAAATTTTGTGCAATAATTTTAAAATTCTTGCAAGTCACTATGAGGTCTTTCCGAATCGGAATAGTAAGCCGTCGATTTCTCAAGACAACTGATTATTCATTATCACTGACATAATACGGCCTTGAAATGGCGTATTATTGCAACTTAACATTCCAAAACAAGTTAGCTTTTTATGAAAGAATTTTTTTCGCACTCGAACCGGAAAAGGGGCGTATTATTGACGAGCAATTTATCAAGTGCAAACATCCAATGATACATCTTTTCACACCGTTCCTAAGCGTAATTTCACGGTGTCCTTACAGCTTAATTGTGTTGCATTCGGAGCTCCCTCATTGTGTGCCAGCCTTTATAAGGCCGCCCATACCTTGCAGACAATATTACAATGCACCAGTGAAATTTTGGAGTCGCACGCTTGTTTTTCTAAAGACCTCCGCGAGCGCTACTACCGTTAAAGCAAAAACAAAAGACCCAAATAGCACTTTGGGAGCGTCTGGATGACAATGGGCAGCTTTATTATGTCATATATAACCTAGTGAAAGTTAAACTTATTGTTTCTATAGGTAACGGTAAACAAAACAAATTTTTAAAAAGACAAAGGGGCCGCTCCTGTTCAGAAGTCTGGCTACAAATGGCTATAAAAGCCGTTTGCAAAATTTTTACGGCAGTTTTATGATCCTCATATTTATGAGACGCAATAGCCGCGATATTCGAGTTTCCCGTTTGACCTTATTTTCAAAACTGTATCACAAGAGCCGCGTTCATTATTAATTTGGTTTTTGACATTTTAAACAATGTCGACACGCTTAATTATTATGAACCATGCTTTAAGAAAATTTATATACATTTCTACCTATGCTTGTTTTCAAATTAATAATTTTATTGGTCACAGTCTCATAAATGTTCTTTTTTTATTGAAATTTATTTAGTTGCCTTTTTTTTTTGTATAAACCAGGGGCCCGTTTCCAATGTGATATAATGATGATGATGAGGGGACAATTCGTCAAACAGTTCAGCTGAAAAAATGAACGCCTCGCACATTTGCATAGGTACTATAGGAATTTCGATTTACTAATAAACTAGAGTTTTATTTATATAAAAATGATTTCTGAAAATATTTACGGAATATATTAGAATCATTTAAGAGACTGAAATCTTCATCCGATAGTTTAGTATTATGGGGACTGAAACACGGACCCACATAAGTTACAATATGGGACTCTCTAGCGCTTATACCTATTTATTTTATATTTTGCCATCACAATGAGATCTACCAGACTATTCTGCGAACAAGAGCGTGAAACACCAATGCACCTCTTGTGCTACTGTGAACCGATGATTTACAAGAGAAGCAGACACCTGGGGAAACACACCCTTGACCCAGATGAAATAAAGACAATCCAAACTGGAAACATCTTATCTTTCTTAGACAGTGCCCAGTTGATGGAGCTACTGTAGGAGCCTTGTTCAGTACAAAATTTGTACTGAACATTAATATTTATTGAATTGTATTATTATCAATTGTAAACTAATTTATATGTTATTTGACTAATTTTAATGTGTTTATTTTATATTTTAAATGCTTATAATATCTTATTGTTATAGCAACATTAATGTTTTGTAATATAATTATGCCCTATGGCAACATTCCGCTCTTCTGTCTTCTGAGTTGCACCAATGTGCAACGCCTTTGAAAATAAATTAATTTTAAATAGTCAAAGCGCCTATTATTTCCGCAACAGGCCTCAAATAGAACTTACATAGGAGGCTGGTCACAATAGATCTTATTAGGTCGCAGTGATGCGAAACAGCCCCGACTACCACAAATAATAATAATAATACCGGATTATTATTAAACAAAAATATTTTGAATACGAATAATATTTACATAAAAATTACGTACCTGTGTGCGACTAGCTTATTCCCATATACGCCAACGCCAATATTAGCTTGGTGGACAAAGTCACTGGCTCGTCTATGTCCATTTTGGGTAGTTCGATATTTATTTGTCTGACATCACTTGAATACCGGTGTATATTCAGTGGATAGATCAATTGAAAGCAAGTACTGTTGTTGTTATGCCTTATTTTGTAACAATATTCTTTTTTATCTACAATACAAAAGTATTGTAGGTAATTAGCATAGATATTAAAAGGAAAAATCTTTTTAATATCTATGCTAATATGTCGTATAAATAAAGCTTATTTATTAATATAATAAAATTGGGATAGTCCTTTTGGGACTAGCCTCCTTATTCCGTCACAAAAAGCCTGAAAAGATTAATATTGAGTTGCGCCAGATTACTTTGTGAAGATATTTATCGGAGTATCTGTAAAAAACAACAACATTTCATATTAAAAAGTCGACCTAAGGGTTCATCGACAATGTTTTTAAACTTAGTTATATAATTCAACTAATAGTTATATACGTACACAGTAAGGTACAAAAATGCCAACCTTATTTAAGTATTTACACGTCTCCTGGCGTATGAATGTGTATTTTTTATACAAATAAATGTGTTACATATAACTGGGTTGTACTAATATTACAACGATGGAATACCCATTTAGCATGCCGGATGCACAGGCTACGTCATGTTTCAGTTCTGTGAATGTTCGCACCTGCAGCCGCATCAGCTTCCCGCTTCCGTTGATAACGGAACTTACGTACTAACATCGTGGAATTACAAGATAGCACCCTCCTTTATAAAAAAAGGCAGAAAGTCCCGAAATCTTTTTACAGCATGTTCCCCAAGACAAGATTATAGACGATCGTAGTTCGATGAACTACATTTTCCCAGAGGCACATAGGAAACGCTCGATCGAATCTGTATTTTCTGCTAACAAGTTAAAAATAGGTCCATACCGTAAATGAGAATACGAAAGAGAAGATGTGGGACACATTTGAGTATGGGAAAGCGGGTGTATTCTCTGTTATACTGAAGGGTATAAAGTTGAGGGTCATATCTCCAAAATCTAGTTTCCGATATATATGTCTAACAACAGACTATATCAAAAACGGAAATTGATTAATCAATTGATTTCCTTTTGCGATTTATTAAATACTTTGTATCTTGATTGTGATAGCATGTCGATGCCGAGTTTATTCATTAAGCAAATATTACTAAAGGGATTTCACACATTGCTATCTAAAGATATCGTTATCCTAAGTCCCGTAATCAGGTACACTGAATTTTGGTAGCATGAATCGCAAGAGAGATAAGACGACGACGCGCTGTCTACTAAGACTATAATAATAATATAAACATGTAATCGAGCTTTTGATTCAGTCGCAAATTATCGAATACTTGTAAATCGATTTCTAAGAAGCATTCTTTGTAGAGAATGTGTACACGCTTGTACTAGATAGCTTTTGCTTTTGCTGATAGAGTTATCTAATGGTAACGGAGATTATTAAGATACGCCAGATTTATATATTTATTTATGGCTAGCTGTAACCCGCGATTTCGTCCGCGGTTACTATTGTTTTTGAACTATCCCACGGGAACCCTTTAATTTTCCGGAATAAAAAGTATCTAAGATGTTACCAGGGATGTAAGGTATCACCATGAAAATTTTATTGAAATCGGTCCAGCCATTTCAGAGATTAGCCCGTACAAACAGATAAACAGACAGAGAAACAAAAAATATTTTTTTTGGTATATTCCCTCTATTTACATCCCCCTGACTTTAGTATTAAGCAGTTTTTTTCTATGTGCAGATATTTGACCTCTACAGTTTTATTATATTATGTATAGATATAGATTAACAACAATTGTGTGAAGAGTTTTTTTTCTGAAGATTAAAATGTTGATCCATTCGCTATATAATAGATCCCTCTGACTCTATAAGCGAAAGATGTCTTTTGTGATGAAAATCTTTAATTTGAAGTAAACCCCTTCTTGCTATAGAGTTTCGACGGATTTTTCCAATACAGAGCTCGGGTTACTTTCGTGTAGTAGACAGAAATCAAGTCAGTAAAAATGCTTTGAGGGTAGTTGGAACGCATGTACGGTAGTCCCTCATACCCCTGCACCTGGTACTAACGCGCACGGTGTTTCAACAAACAAGAGGGTAAAACTAATTCTAAAATCACTCTTATTGGTGAGACATACCGTGCAATACATCAATATTCTATTTTTAAGCTGTTAGGTAATTATCCAACTTATTAAATTGGCATGTTTCTTATTAATTATACTCATTCTGCGGTTTTCAATTCAATGTTTCGCTTGTGCTATCTGCCGTGACGATTTGTTTATTTAGACGTAATCGCTCGTCACTAATGCACCTTACTCAAAGTTTCTTAGAGATATTAATTAGTTTTACTACTGTGTAAATAGTCATTTATGGATGCAAAGTAATCCTAATTACGTAAGCATATTCTAGGAATGTCTTATTTTGAAGATGAAATTCAACTAAGTAAGAAGATACCTCCTCCTCCTCTCACAGCCTATGTACGTCCCACTGCTGGGCTCAGTCCTTCCTCGTGGAACACATGAGGAGTATGGGCCGTACCACCACCACGCTGGCCCAATGCGGGTTGGTGGGTAGAAACGGTTGCAATTGCAACAGGAACCAACAGGAACCAACAGGAACCAGGAAGCACGGAGGAGTTGGAGATCACAAAGTTTGCTCACCCAGCTACGGCCTGATCATGGCGATGGTAGCTTTGTTTTAATATTGAAAGCCACAGTGTATTAACCACTATTCCACTCCTCATTCATACCGTAGGTAGTAATTAAAAACAAAATTTTTTTCGACACCAGAAAATTGGATTTTGTATGTTTAGTTACAATGATAGTAATGATAAAAATTCTTATAATAGAAAAAAAATCTTTTAATAGAAAAAAGAATTAGTCTATTTTATGCGTAATGACGGAAAATCTATATTTATACAGAAAAAGGAATAACTTCATTTTTCACATCTTTTCATTCACCTGAGTCAATAGTTTTCAATGACTAACTGAAAGAAGTTACGTATTACAGTGAGTGTGACTCAATCCGAAATCAGTGCCGGTGAAACTCAATGATAAAATATGTGCAATTGTAATATTAGTTCAGGAGAAATTACTGCATAGGTTTTCCCAAAGATTAAAAATTGTATCGCTTCATCCAAGGAAATGAATGCTTACGTTTTTTAATTCATCATAATATTGATCTAAAGATGACATAGTTTTTTCTCAATGAAGTCCACTACGATCTGACTAGCGCTAGTTAATATTTCTTTTTTTTTTTTTTAAGGTGAATAATCTTATATTTTTCTGAAGTTAAACTAAAAAGAAGAATACAAACCGTAGTTACAACAACAAACTAGAAATTGTGTACGAAATTAAGAGTAAATAAAAAGTATACGACTCGATTCCCAATTAATTATGAAAAAGAATGGAAAGTAAGTCACAAGGAAATTTGTCCCCAATTAAATTGAGAGCAGGACAGGATAATAACTTACGAGAAGTTCAATGTTTGTTTACCATTGAATGTTTTACTTGGAATATAATTATTAACGTTTCATTAAGGCTACGCGCACTAAACGCAGTGACCAAAAGGCCATTAATAAGGTCAGATTTACCCATGAACTTTAGACTGGGCGACGATTTGCTTAGAATGGCAAGCCCCTTAGCTGGATTGCATCTGCATACATTAATTTTCCACAGATTTATCGGTAAAGCCTATAGTTTATTTACCCTATGACTCACGCGCACATAATTTGCATTGCTGCGTTTATTATCTAGAACCGTATTACATTTTCGTTTGTAGATTTCTTCGTATGTATTTGTCGTAATTGTATGTTTTTTGTTTGGACAAATTGCGTTTAAATAAACTCAACTTGTCCAAAATTTATTAGAGAACTCTTGTGTATAGCACATCTTACAATTTACTAATCATATCACTGCACCTATGCCTTCGCCATAGGGGTAGACAGATCTAACCAGCGAAAGCGAACCTGATACTTTTCATATTAATAAAATTACAACAAATAAATAAAATAGATAAACGGTGTAATTGCAAAACGCAAGCTAGTAAAGTTGACGGCTTAGAGTCCGTTTTTTGCTCCGTGATCAGGTTGACCAGGAGGTTAAAAATGGACCAATAATAATAATAATAATAATAATAATAATGAAATCGTTTATTTTGGCGATGCAACGCCGAAATCGTGTGTAGTCGTAAAAAACCGAACCTTAGTGAAAAAAGAGATCTTACAATTAAGTTGAATCCGGTATTACTAATAAAAGGATATGGGTTTATTGTATTTTTACATATTTAGAAATCGATTGATTACAGAACAAAATTACATTAAAAATTATTTGCCCTGTACAAAAGAAAAATTAACCACGACAATATCTTAAATTATTTTTTCCCAGTATTTTAAAACTGACAACATTTTATTACAAAGCTTTTGAAAACTAGAAGTATAGATGCTTTTATTAAATTTGTTGCATTTTCAATCAGAAACGGAGTCGAAAATTCTTTGGAAAATAATAATGAGCCGTTAGTATATTTTCCCGCCATTTGAAGCATGTGGTAGCGGCTCATTAAAAGAATACTACCAACCCATCTCTTCCCCTGTTGTCATAAAAGTAATGGTCATAGAACTGCACAACCAACCAACAGCTTATAGCGGCGACGGGCTCACCACCTGTCACGCTGAGCACATGTACGTGCAGTCAGCGCTTGGTGAAGCGCGGTCTATGGCTGCTTCCGCGGTGCTTTTGCCTAGTGTCTGACTTGTCCTTAGAGGATAATAGTCGTGATTATATGTATGTATGTATGAACTAAAAGCTTTATATTGAAAGATATTTAATAATAAAATTGTAAATTGCAGATAATGTTGACTCTAGCAAACATAACTCGCTTATGTCGGTTAAACCTATTATGTGTATTTTCCAAAATTTAAGCGGTAACGTAATAATACCTACATCTGCACCATCTCAACAATCATGTTTAAACCACATTGGAAATTAACAAAAACTAGATCCGTTTGTCAGACTGTTACATTGTAATTTGTCTGTTTTTTTCGAGCTTCATGACCGAAGTAAACAGAGATAGAAGCTTGTATGGCGATAATATCTGAGTTTGAACTTGCGTCACTGGTCACTATCAGCTATGTCCGTTTGATTGTTATGATGACGTTATGTGACTGGTGTTATGTATTTATTGTTTAATTTTATCGTCCTTCTTTAGGGGTCCGTAGTCAACCTTATATTTCGCCAAGTCCGTCAACGGACAGACAGACATTTAATCAACCCTAAAGTGTGATTTCCTTTTGGAAAGGTATTTAAAAATAAATAGGGGTATAATAAAATCATTTTTCATCATCATAATATTTCCAGAAATAGTCGCTGCAAAAGGTAAAAACAGTTTTTTTCCTCTCCCTTACTTTTGAGAATGAAAAAATATGAAATAACTCTCAAAAGTAGAACTTTATAAAGTCTTTCTAGGAAAATTATTTTTAGCCTGATAGGTTGAACAGTTCTTGAAAATTTTTACAAAATAATTTCTGAATTACCTTCTTTTGAAATACTGAAATAAACCAAGTTTAATTAGTAAATGAAATCTTTGACCATATAACTATAACACAACTAGTAAAATAAAGTGAAGTAAAAAAAATTGCTTTTTTCTTCAGAAATCAAGAATAAATTATATTTCACGTAATATAAACGGTAGAATGATAAGCTTTCATAGCGCATGCAGTTAAATACTTAATTAACTTACTAGCATAAGAAATATTCTTACAATTTTAATTGCTCAATTAAATAAATATAAGAAAAAATTGCTGCGATTGTATTCTACACATTTTATCAACAGAAACTTTTTAGTTCAAAGTATTCCACCGCATAAAGGACGTAATCTTAATAAAATTATAAATCAGGATCCGCAAGGAAAATTACAGAAAGCGTGAAATTCCAACCCTTATGTGCCGGGTCCGCGGTACATAGTCCAATTGGGTGTACGCCGGCACCGCCCCCCCGCCCACCATTGGCCGGCTCGGGAGAACCCCAGCGACTATTCGTCACCCGGCCTCCCACTGCCGGCTCCACGTGCTCGTCTACACCTGCCTTTATCTTACGCCGCGTCACACCAATTCATTTAGTCTCTCACCCGACACGACGCGTGCGACACCTGATTTTGGGGGATGCCGTATTTTTCGATTTAGTTCGCCAGTTGATATGGATCTCCCGCCGTGTGCGCTGCTTAGACAGATAGGAACTGTGATAGTCAGAATCAAGATGGATGTGAGCAGTTGTTGGTCGATGACCGGAGCACCTCAGGCACAGCCCTGCCCGAAGGCTGTCCACAGGCCGTCAGGATGTGAACAATGTAGTAGGACTAGATTAGTTAGCCAATATAGTGACTGTGATAGTGGTAAAGTGGAAAAATGCCGACCATACAGATCCACCTCAGCTAGAAGTAGTAAGATATTTTTTTCATTTATTTTTATTCATATACATAATGTATTTACTAAAGCTTTAAGCTTTGGTCAGATCATTGTTTATTTATCTTTTGATTTTGCTATTTTGATAACAGAAAATAAGTTTTTAACTTATTTATATACACTAAATCACTTTTTAACACTTTATCAGGTAACTACAACGTAATTTGAAAATTTTTGTACAATTTTTCATATTTATTGAATGCATAATTTAAGTTTACTTGCGAACCGTAAGTGATTACTTCACGGAGACATCTTATAGACGATTAATAATTTATTTCGTTTCAATAATGACGTACTACAAATATTAATGTTTAAATTTCCTAATTAGTAGGTATGACGTATCAAATTGGCAAAATAAAAATCATTAATTACTAATTTTTTACAAGGAATTGGTTTGCTTATAAAATTATACGCAAGCGGCTTCTTAAAGTTTTTTATTATACAAATACAAATAATATTTTCAACATTACCTACATACTTATTTCTTCATTATTTTTGTACAAATTATATTTCAAATCAATACAATGCTATAAAATAATAAATAAATAATGTATCGATGAATTTGACTGTATGATAATAAACGTCGCCACAGTAAATAAAGTGAAATTATTCGTCACGTGCTCTACCAAGTCTATTAAATTAAATTGTTCAGCAGTCATAGTCTTGAAATAAAAAAGTCATAACTTTATTTAGAGCAATTACAGCGTTGCTGGCATTCTTTGATTACATAGCGAATCCATTTATATTCTGCTGAACTATTAACGGCGACAGCTCCCAGGTAGAGTCCCGAAAGGCTTATCTGCTTTATTTATAAACTTAGTATCCGGCGCACTTTGCATTGTCGGCACTCCACACAGTAATCGAGCTTACAATTTCATTACGCACAAAAACTGGGCTCAGTCTCGTCTTTACAATCTTAAACACGAACGTAAGGGCAGCTAACTAGGCTTAAACTGCAATTAAAGTAACGTACTGTTACCGGAACGACATATCTGACTAAATGTTTCTATCCTTTAACAGCCGTACAGTTACATGCGCCCGCGCATAGAGGGGGGCTATTTCGTAATTAAAGCTATCGCCGGCCGCTCTCTATAAGGGCTCGGGAAATTAAGTGCTACTTTAAAAATGCACGTTGTTTCAATATATTTTTCCAAGCGGGTTGTACAATATTTATTCGATTTCAGTAGGAAAATGGAAAATAATACAAACAATTTACAAGCATACCTTTTTATGACCTCCGTGGTCGAGTGGTCTGTATGCCGGTTCTGTCGGGACCGAGAGGTTCTGGGTTCGATCTCCAGTGGGAGCAAATGTTTGGGTGATGAATTTTCAGGCATTTGTTCTCCAGTCTTGGATGTTTATATAATATATATTCAGGATATTTATATGTATTTATCTATTAAATATGTTTATCCATCATCTAGTGTTCGTAACACAAGCAGCATTAGTTGCTTAAAACGGGGCTAGGTGTGAATGTTTGAATATATTTATTCATTTTTAAATCTAGCTCTAGGGTGGCTACGACTCTATCAATAATATTTTTAATTGTTAAAGTTTTTTATTATCAATTATATAAAATTAAAAATGGCTAAAATTAAATTTTCCAAGACATTTACCGGAAGTAACTGTAACGGTAAGGATATAGATCATAAATCTAGCTTAAGCGCGAAATCGATTATCGAACCAAAGAATTAAGTAATTTATAAAACTATTATGCTCATGTCACGTAGTATAGACGTCTACTCCGTTCATCTCACGTATTTTATACCTAATTACATTAACATTATTGTCTTTAACCTATAAACGTCATTTAAGCGTCATATATCTTTTTTTTATCAACATACGTCAGAGACACTTCTTGTCAAATTACATTTATAGGTGTATATTTTTTGTAGAAAATGATACTGACGGGAAAGCAATGTCATGTCATTATATCAAAGTACATGTAGTTGGCTCGATTTCATGAACTATGTCCGCGTCATTAGGGCTGCGATCCTCCCGCTCATTAGCAACATTATCACATAAAACGATGTTCATTTACGCAGAGTAAGGCAGCCGCGTAATTATAAACAGTTATTTCAGTGAGACGGCCACTCATAATTGCAGTGTTTAGCTGTCACCCTTTTAGTGGGAGACGTCGATTGGAGATTATTTTTAAATCATTATCAAAAGTATCCAAAACACCGTGCAATTCGGATAAGGAGCGAAATTACTCTGCTCTAAATAAAGCGAAATTCCAATCAATATTACAAGCGATCGCGGTAATATTACTTGCTACATTATTAAATTTAATTCAAGAAAAATTTGCGCATGTTTCGTTAATTCCGAAGCGGTTCGAACGCAGCCCTATTACCATTTAAAGCGATTTTCAGTTAATGAAGAGTGTATCACCGCGTCGTGAATCGCGCCGCAACGCGCGTCGTCGCGTTATAATCGCTCTTATTATACGCAGTCAAATTTTACGAGCGCATCGGTTGTTAGTCGCCACTAACAAAATGATGTACCGACTCAAATTAAACCTGTATTATGGGTAAACAAGATGTTTTTCCTATACAGTGTCACGCGGTATTAGTTACCGTTAATCACCCACCCTGTCGAGTCTGCGCACTAGCAAGGTGCCCGGCGCAAACGCGTAAAAATCACCACTCACACATGTATCCTCATTTAGTAAATCGTCGCCATCGCAGGCATAATAACCGCATCCAAATTTGACGCGTTTATAATCAGAATTTACATAATGATTGCGCTGGCGCCCTGTGTCGAACGCCTCCGACCGGACGCAAACTTTTCTCGGTTTTCGAAACGAAATTCTAGTTAGCGGGCGCGCGATTTCTTTTTAAAAAGGTTAACAAGATGGTCTCGTTTGGGTCGTTTTTCGTGCCGCGATGCTTCCTTTTGTGAACAGGCGAGCTGTTAAAAAATAAACGAACTCTTTGTTTCTCGGGTAGTCGGTCCGACCTCCGACGCGGTCCCTACTTTTTTATGCCCCCTTATAACTTGTGTATTACCTACGTGTAGGTATCTACGTTTTTTATAGCCGCTCGGTCAGTTCTTCAATGGGCTGAGGAATTCAATCGAATATGCCCATTGTTACTATACATGCAATAATTACGTCTTGAAATGTCGCTTCTAATTAATGATACCAGACACTCTTTGAATTTAAACGGAATAAACTCTATACAAAAAAACATTGGTTTTAAAATTGACTGGCTCATTTCATTGCTGTGGGGGTGATTGTTGTGTTTAGTGAATGTAAAGTCTGTGAGTTTAATCTTGATAAGATTCTTTCCCAGCAAACTTTCAGTTGTCAGTTTCCCAAGAAAATATTTGTCTCTCAGTGACTCTATGCCTTTTACGATCTGACCTGTTATTTTTTTGGTTGAACTTTTGACGGCGGTCTCGCGGTTGCTTTTGACCGGCTCACTAATAAAATGTTATGATCGTGTGTTTAACGCGAGTGTGCCGGTGTCGGACCTTCTTTTTGACAAGATCGTTATTGCCTCAGTCCAGCTTTGCGGTCGCCTTTTGTACCACGAGCCAACTAATAAATATCCATTTTTATTCAATCTTGAGCTTTGTTTCTTTGAATATAGGACCTCGGTGCATATTGCCGGTGATTTGGGCTTGTCTGTTACAGCATTATTATCGTGTCAATTATACAACAATAGAATGTCTATGGCTAAATCACTCCTAGTTAGTTCCATTGGCGTCGGGAATTTATTACCGCGATGGTTTTCAATAAATTGAAAGGGCTTGATGGTTTTGTCTCTTTCCTTCTAATAGTGGGGCGTGTTGCTGGCCCTAGTTAAATAATAAGCGGCGAGGCGCTCTATAAGTATAATTTTGTTTTATTTGACCGGCAGCCCGGGGCGAGGCAAAACCGCCGCGAAACTGGCTAACGAGAGCGTGAAAAAACGCACGCATACATTTAGGCTAATTGTGTGAGTGCATTGATGAATTTGACTTTGGAGTCCTTTCTGTTCCCACCAAAGATTTGATACAGTTATCTTGGTCATTTTTTATAATATTAGAGAAGTTATTTTTAATTACCGTTTTAGGTATACATTGAAGAAAATCACGTTAGTATGAAGTTTTATGTTGTAATATCATATTAAATATGTAAAATACAAATTGCTGAAAATTTTCATATTTGTAAATACTGCTCATCTCTTACAAAATAGCGCGAAAGATTTCTGCTGTTAGTCATCGGCAATGTAGACACAACAGTCTGATTCACACTTTGACTCAAAACACTAAAAAAAAATACAAGCCAAATGAGTAACTATGTAGGAACGTGCCATTAACTCTAATTACGATTACGAATTTCTTGTATGGTAATAATAAGGAATAAGAATGATTAGAAAACATCAAAATTTTTTTTTCCTAAGATCATTATGTTTGTTAAAAGCTTACTTAGTCTAATGTAAGAAAACAGAAAAGTCGCAAATCGAAAGTGATCCGACAGCGACTTCTCGATGCTAGATCGGAAGAATGTCCGCCCGTCCACCGTTAAAGACTACATTAGTGATTCATACAGGTTCACCGGACAATTAGCAAGGCTGTCCACCTCTGGCCCGCGATGTATTTAACAATATTTATTCATCGGATGTTCATCGATTACCATAATCGATAGCATCGCACGCGACGCATACGGAGTCAGTTCTCATTGAAAAGAAAGATCTGTACGTCAACGTTTTCATTCATTGGCTCATAATATCTACTCGATTACACTTCATTCATAAAAAACTTACGCGTTTTGCCGCGCTGTCATATTTTGCTGACGATAGTATCCTGATTATAACACATGTGTTACATAATAAACGCAATGTTTATCACTTTGAATTATAATCGTGTTCGGTCCCGCATTCAATTCTATTCATAAATATTTCAATTCGTTCCTGTTAAATATTTTATGCGACCTTCCGATTGAAGTTCATATTCAAATTGAATAGGTCGTTCTAATTTCAAATAATAATCGAACTTAATTCGTATTTTTTTTTCGTTTCTAATAGTTTTAGGATATTAGAGCAGGCGGTAAAGGATGTTGAGTGTGCAAAATATGAGGATCGCGTTCTGTAAATGGTTTTGAGCTCAGAAAGGCTTGCAGATTATGATTCTGAATGTTGCCAGGATATTTTATGGTAATTTTTTTTCCGGACCCCTTAGGATATTGAGTGAATTGGCAGTAAATCGACTTGGAACTTAGCGCTATAGTAACTTTTAATCACTTCAAAAATACTTATTCAATGATGTAACACATATAGCTATTGAAAGGTGGCACCAGGGTCCACAGAAGGCTTTTAGCTTATATGTTCAATAAAGAATTACTCTGAACGGACTAAGATTTGGAATTAAGCGCAATATTAACTTTTATTAAAACCTCCTTGTTATCAATATTGATGTTTTTTTTTCTTTTTTCTAGGATACGTCAACTTTTGCGCGGCAGTGTGCCTTGTGCTACTTATTGGAAGTCTCTCACCACGTTCTTCGGCGGCCCCGCACAGAAGTCGCGCCATGGACCGCCAGAAACGTGCCGCAGAAGACGAAAATTACCTGTGGCGTAACCCGTGCAGCTATAATGTCTCTAATGTGAGTATATGATAAATATTCTCAGTTATCTGTAGCTTGTAAGTACGTAAGTAAAGTCCAGGATGTTTCGTTCAACCAATAGAGTTTTAGTCACCATTAATTAAAATCTATGAACATAGTTTATATAAATAATAAATCTAGAAATTATTAATGCCGACTCCAACTTTATCACTTTTTAAATAATGCTTCCTAAGAAACCTCCATTGTTTGACCGCAAGCTTCCTCGACTGCTCAAAACGCATGAAAATAATTTTCCTTGTTGCAAAAATTTTTGTAACATATGGGTACCTTATTCATGATCAAAATTGAAATGATATTTATTCAACGCTTTAAGTAACACTTTATTAAAATATTCCTTTTTATTATTCTTCAATGAATGTTTATACCAACAGTGCTCAATAATATAATATTATTGTTATTTATCATGTCATTTTGGAATCTAGTGTTTTTAACTTAATTATCTATCATTACAATTAATAAACTAATTACAAGTGATTAAAAAATTATTAAAAGTGCCTAATTACATGTTCTATGTTTTAATAAATGTAATTTATTTCCAGTCAAAATCGACGTACTTGCCAAAAAACGCGAAATTCGTCGCGCAGCAAGCTAAAAATGTCTACCAGCAAGCGGCGAACTACAAAGATCAATTCGTAAGTTTTTTTCTCAATTTTTTCGCTTTCGTTGATCGATGACTGTAGTGCGCCCGCGCCGTGGCGGACGTATCATTATGCCCGCCGCGTGTCGCTAAATAAACGGACGAGCCTTGTGGATGGATAGTATCAATACTAATAATGTGCTGCCACTAAAATCGCGCAGGCGCAACTTTGGAGACGCTCACTCATAATAATTTTTTTAAGCAATCTGAAGTAATTTGAATCAGGGAACAGTTTCCGAGTTTTGCGTATTGAGGGCGATATTTAAGCGATTTTGTAATTTCTGAACATGGCTTCTCAACTATTTTCATTCTTGTTTTTAAAAACCAGCAGTAATTGAATATAAGCATGTCATTCTCCTTTTAAAACAATTTGACTGTGACATGACTAATTGAATGACAATAAACTAATCAAAAGTCATCTCACTAACAATGTTTCGCACCCGCAAGTTTCCCGAAAATTTGACCCATTATGGATTCTCCGGCGCTTTCTTACCGGCGTTCTCTCGTGCGGCGAGATCGCATCGGCGCGGGCGCCGCTCGGCCCGCGTCCGGCCGACGCTTCCTCCCTTTTAATTATAATTTCGCGATGCATTTGCTCACACATCGTGTATTGATTTACTAAATTCAACGTATCAAACTACTGGGCGCGGTCGGGTATCAACTGTGCTTACCTACTTTTGATCACGCGAATTTAAACCTCCACCCAGATCCTTCGATTGCAACGGAAACGTATAACGTCACTTCCGTTTAAACGCACCTCTTCCTTTTGATTTCTCTTTCATTGTCTTATTGTCATTTATTTCTACCACAAAATAATATGCTATAACAAAATACACATCTCATAAGAAACCTAGACCTGTCAACCTATATTTCAGAATTCGTAAAACATTCACGAATTGTCAGAATCGAACGTACGGCATGTTAATGGAACAATTCATAAAGACGTATCTATCATTTCAATCCTAGGAATATAATATTTCCGAATCGGAAGTAAGGAGGACCGATCAACGAGCAATAATGCGATGTCGATGTCGCGTCTCGAATCATTTATGGGTGACCTTCCACCACTGCGCGCGCTCGGCACGTTGTGTCCTGTCGTGTTACGAGTGTGTTTCACAGTCGGTTGACAGTGTGATCGATTTATTGAGTAGCAACCGATCAATGGATGCGGAACAATCGATAGTGTTATGCCCAAAGCAATAGTGTCAAAGATGGTGTTCGCGTTTGAGGTGGCATTGTAATAGTCGACAGTCGTAACGACGGCGACGTCCTGTCAGCTCCACCGCCTCGTAAAACGACATTATCGACGCACAGTAGCCGGAACGAGCCCAGTACAGGACGGTGCGCATACACATCGAATACTGATTGCGCATTAGTATTGCGCGACACACCTGCTCGACGATTTTTTTCTGTCTCTCCCCTTAATGTCGGTCATTCGTCACAAATGTATCATACTTATTGCGATTTAGAGCGAACCCCGAGTCGATGAACCGTCATTGTTAGTGATAACCAAGGCCGCTTAACACAGCTTTGTTTTCAGAGCGCAATGTTTAAAAACAAAATTATCTTAAAATAAGAAAATCGTAATTTATTCCGTGTTCTGATATTCTTAGCTGATAAACTTGCAACAGGAAAATCTACCGTCGCAGGAGACGCAACATAAATAAAAGACAATATCCAAATTACGCCGGCTGGGGCAAGAGTCGTCAACCCATTTCGTATGTATAATAACTGACCGCGTTACTAAGAACGCAATAATAAATTCAACGAACTCTACCGGTATGTGACTCGCCGCCACTAACCGTGTGAATGTTTCACAGCTCTCATATTTTGTCCGGTGATATATTAAAGCATCTTGCCCCATACTAATCTGACTTGGTGTTTTGCGTTTAGTTAAAATAAATATGAAAAACATCGCGCGTAAACCCGATAGGGAAGCCATCACTACAGCATTCATCTGCATCTCTTATCTTCATAGTGACTATAAACATTGAATTACTCGGTATGTACGTACATACTTGATGTATATACTCAGTACAATATTGTTGTAGAGGCGACAGGCAGTCTGCGCCGCTGGTTCGTACGTGTGCCGTAAATAATGTAACATTTGCGCGCGCGTGTGTGTGTATGTTTATTTGATAAGGTTCCGATGCGAGCTAGGCATTCGGATGTGTTCAAATTTCTTGCCACCCACCATCGACTATTATTAACAGTTTATATAGCAACCCCACTTACTTAATGCTTGATAATTTGTATTACTTAACAACACAATGTCACCTTAATACAGTAATTATGACTATGTCCTAATTACTGATTCCGTGTATTTTAGAAGAATACTTATGTAATTTTATTAGTTTTTGTTTTGTTATTTATGTCAATTTATTAAATGAAATCGTTAATTACGTAACGAATTAAGTAACAACAAAACATAAGTAATTTTTAAAATAATATCAGCAGTTCTCTAATGTTGCAATGCTCATAAATACGATAAAATAAAACCAAACTAAACTGTGTGTGTAAATATGTGTTGTGTCAATCTAAACTATATAGTAAGCTAAATTCGTTTGTGATATTGTTTCTCATGCAGTTATTAATTTGTTTGTGTACTTGATTATTTCTTAATTTTAATCAATTCCACTGCTAGTCTATTTTATTGACATTAATCACAATTCATTTTAACCATTAGAGCGAACAAAAACATAAAGTAAAGTATTAGGTCCTTACCTATGAAATTGGTGTTTTGTATGGAGATTTTGGGGAAATTCTGCATTTTCCATACTAAAATTTTTTCAGTTTTCTTCACAACGACAAATCCAAAGATAATAATATTTGGCATCTATCATTAGACAAGCTTTAGTAATATGTGTAATATCACACTTCATAAAAATTATTTATCGTTTTTAAGTGAATGCAAATAAAATGATGTATTCGGGAGGCACTTAAAAAGAGTTGTCTCCGTGTCCAATTTTAACACAATTAAACTTACAACAAATTATCAAAACAAATCAAAAGAGCTCAAAAATATAGTCTATTTTTAGACGAGGTAATTATTTTTTAATAGTTACAGACAAAATACTAAGAGAGAGAAAAAGCACCAATTTCATAGGTAAGGACCCAATATTACTAAATAGTACTTGTACATTAAGTATAACAAGAAAACATGAGATAGCAATGTGATTCGTATAATTTTAGGTAGGTAGTGTTTCGGATATGGCGTGATGGGCCGGACGCACACCTGTGGTGGCTCTAGTCACTACACAGCACATTCCAATTCTTCATCATCATGCTTGCCGAGGCATTCCTTCAAATTTCGCTCAAATGAATCATCACATCACACAGATATGTTATATTTGAACTATTGCAAATACTGCTTGCTATTTACATTAATAAAATTATATCACACGTGTTCATTTAATAACATTACCTAAATATTTTATTTTGAAATTGATTTTTGTTATAATATAATTTATGTGAGCTATCACCTTTAAGAGGGTGTCACAATACAACTGAAAACAATTTATCAGACTTTTGAAATCAATGGTTTTTAGTATATTATGCGATCAATTCCGATAACATTGCACAATGAATTTTGGGAGTTTTAACGCAATAACGCGTGTTTTAATTAGTAGTATTGTTATCCAACAATTACTATGGACCCACTAAATTTCTTTGCAAATGTTGCATCTGCCATTTCGGTCGGGCAAGTCAAAGGTTTTTGAACTCACCTCGTGTATGTTAGGGTTTATTTTTATTTGTCTTGTGACAGTGGCTGTATGTAGTGTCAAATATTAATGTTGAAACGGCTGTGCGGTGTGTTACGTGACATGTCTACAACAGAATCTCTGGTTTCGGTTTCATCTTTCGCACGACCTTGGATGACCCATAAACTTTGCTATGATCTCTCAGGTGTTAAATGTTAACTCTTGAAATTTGATAGCATTTTAAAATTTGATTCACTCTAGGCAAACAGATAACACTAATATCAACGAAGCGGTATAAATAAATACGTTTTAAAACTTAGTACATAATTTCTTCTACATTGCTCTAAATCTTACGTAATTCATTCATACTAAACTCTATCACTCTTAATGAATAGAATTACAAGGTGCTCAATACCTGTGATTATCTAGTTGAGAGTTAACTGCCGTGAGCAACAACGTACAAAGCATGACCTGTTAAGCAGCACTTTTTCTTCGAGTACCCAGTTCAACATACGATGGTCGGTTATCTATAATCTAAGCGCTTACAATTTTCATTTCGAGGAACAAACTGCGACGGTAGCACGGACGTGCGAGTATTTTAATCATAATATTATTAACTTGATTATAAAGATACAAGATTGTGTAAAATATTTCAACTTAATATTAATTTACTAAATCTGAAATTGCTGGAGCTTTTAAATTCAGATGCAATGAAAATATTTTTACTTACCAAGGAAATATTAAATATAAAAACTGAAGCATTAAATTACTAAATACACAAAGTAGCCACAATTCTCGAAATAGCTAAACCACACAAAACTTCATCAAACAAACAGTAGGCCTCTGGTATCAGGGTATTCACTAATAATAAGAACCAAGACCGCTGGCCTTATATACAATCGGGCCAGGATACCTCATTTGCCCATCTTCCGTTGCTCCCGCCTGTTCCATGGAAGTCAATCAACGCATTGTACCAACTCGTTTCTATTTTCACAGTTCATAGAATTCTAACGGAGCTAGATCATAACGAGCTGTTGATTCACACTGGCTGTTTACTACGCTCCTATTTAATCGCTTTTTACTTTCAACGTATATATTTATCCAGTATACTCAAATATGAATTTAAGAGTTTGCTATATTTGGTTATGCATGTCAATGACTTTTTGACGTAAAACAGTAACGCTTAATTTTACGTCGTTGTGTCAGTGGTGTCATAAAGGCGTGGAATATTTATTTGAACGATGCACTAAACTCGTCTGTGCTACGTAAATCAGTTAGTTATTATCTTGTATTTTACGAAATTGAAAAATGAATTACATATTGGTATACGTTTTCACCTTTACAAGATAGTTTCTTAGTCTAAAGATGTTACCAGCATCGCCTTACGAAGTGTTATTTCTTGTTACAGACAAAATTGCACAGCTTCGATACGTTCGAAAATTTGCTGAAGGAATGGAAAGATGACTGGCTCAGGAAATTCCCCTGGTTCCGCGAGGAGGTGTTGCCAAAGACTAAAATTCTGTTTCAGACTGTCCCTGATGAAGACATGACAGAATTAATGGTAAGTGTCAAACCCTTAGATGTTAATACAAGTATTGTGCATGCAAATTGGGTTAAATTTTCTTTCTCCGGCGCATTTCAAATTCTGTAGTGATTATAAAAGCTTAGTCTTAATTTACTACAAAGTTGTAAAAGGAAGTATATTAGTAAAGGTATTTAGTTTCTAAGTCAATTATATCGTGAGAATGCTGGCCTGAGATCTGTTTCCTAAATGAGAACAATGATCGCGACCGGCGAATTCGCTGACGTCAAAAACGTGCATCCGTAAGAGTTTTTCGTCTGTATTCATGGAATCGTCTTCGTCGGTGGCACTTATTGTTGTCCGATGTCGGCCGCCGTTACGTGAGAACACAATCATTTCGCAATTCGGACGTTTTAATCTAATGTCATTGATCGATTTGGGATGTGATGATAAACAATTGAATGTAAATGGATAAGAAAATTGATACTTTTCTCTTGTCATAATAATCTTAAAAGAAACAAATCGAAAAATAAAACATTCTAATCAATCAACATCTTTAAATAAGTAGCTTATAAATTAACTGACAGATAGTTCCATACTATTTCTGTTTTATTTTTGAATTTATCTGTTTGATAGTGGCTATCTGGTAATATGAAAACGGCGCTTAATATTTTAAAATATTTGAAATAACTTCTATATCACTCTCGTCTTGCTGTATAAGAGATTTTGCTACAATCTAACATGTTCCTCCTTCTTGTTCCCAGATTAAAATTGACGATGTTCTGCCGTCAATGTACAAAGGTCTGAAGATGATCGTTGCCAGCTTGCACAAGCTCAGCCAGAGCCTGGAGCACGACGGCATCAGCTCTGACGAAGAACTCGCCAATAACATATCCCAGACTATGAAGGATGTGAGAGCCGTGTTATGCTATTTTTATGTAAGTATCTGATTGTTTATCTAAAGAGCAAGGTTCAGAATTCATGAGTAAAACAAAAATAAATCCTTTGCTTTCTATTGTCAATATGAATGTATCTGAAAATTTGATTGTAACTAAAATATTGGTCAATAGTTCCGTACGTTTTTATCAAATTTATTTTGCCTAGTTTTAACTGAATGTAGCAATGTAATATTAATATTTTTCTCGATCTTTCCAGGATTTGATGAAAGCACGTGATCTAGAAATATTGCCAGTTTACGACTCTGAAATCCCGGACATCAATAAGACCAACAAACTGGAGATGGGCCTCTACATTTACCGGGATACCCTCAACTACTTGGAGTACTTAGCGCAAGTTTTCCAAACCATGTCAGAGACGAATCTCCCTACGACCGCCTGAACTCTTGGTTGTGCTAGATTAAGTCTTGGCCGCGCTAAATGAGGAACAATCTTCATCAGCTTTGATGATAATATTCTCCTAGTATTATTAACATTTGAATATTGTTATCGCTTTCAGATGTTGACAAAGCGTTGATGATTTTTTTACGCCGAAAGATTCCATGTTGTACTTACTAATTCATAGGTTTGACAAGGCTCCGCCCGTTACTTAGTATAAATTGTTATAACGGAGCCTGTTGTCAACGGTGCTTAACCCTGCTGTTGAGCTTTTACGGCCTGTTCCTCACATTTGACAGTTGGTCCGTAAAGTTCTCCTGGTGTAAATTATATCTTTGGCTGTAGTTTAGCGACTTAAAGTAGTAGAAAAACGTCATTGCCATTACATTGCCATTTTGGTCTAGAACGGATTAGTTCCTTTTAATGTAAATAGTGACGAATTTAAATCTTATTAATTTATTGTCTCCTCATTAACATTTCTAAATTTTCCGATTATCCTAGTCAAGGTCTTAACTTATTTATTTCTCACTAAACTCCACTTAGTTTCAATTTCTTTATTATTAATATTATTTTACGTAGATTTTAGTATTAGTCTCCATTCCACCAGAATTGATGTTGAATGTCTATGTTATGTAAATTATTGAGCGATGTATGTGACAAGTGTTTACTCGAGATAATTTTTATTTGTATACAATATACGGATTATAATTGTCTAGCAATGAGATCCTTGTGTCTGGCAATGAACTGTTCATTGCTTGATTTAATTGTACATTCTATTCCTACTTTCTGTAGTATTACTCGATTCTTTGTTAACTATTTATATTACTGTTAAATCCAATGAAATACGGTTAGCTTTAATAGATTATTATAAAGTAAAGAGCCAGTGTATTATAAACTTAATCATTATTTGTATAGTTCAAATAACACCTATTTATAACGGACAAACATGGTCTCTATGTTTGTGAAATTAAATTATTATTACATTAAAACTTTCAGAATTTTATTTTCACCCTCAAACAACGCTTATAGATATTATATTGTTTTCAAATTAACACAAGTATTATGATTAAAGATTAAATCACACCAACACAATCTATTTTTAGATTTTCAATAAATGATTTGGTCCGAGTTTAATTCCCCATGGGGGCAGAGTTTTTCTACTCGGTTCGGTTGGTGGTAGGGCTTCTTAGCCCGCCTGGCTAGCTGCCACCGTCTTACCTGAATTGGTCGCCATAATATCAATGTCTTAAGCATTATTGTGTTCCAGCAATCAGAGGTAAGGTAGCCAGTTCTTCAGCTGTTGAGGATTATAGGTAAAGCTCGCTTCTACCTTCAGCCTTATCGTCACTTACCATTAGGTGAGATGAGCTTACCTGTCATATGTAAAAAAAAAAGGAAACCCTATTCAAAATGCAATGAAAAGAGTTAGGTTGTGTACGCTAATAAAGTTCCTTATTCCGTTCTAAAACGCATAGAGATCGTCTTCAGCCTATATCTTTTTTATTTGTGTTTGTCTTTGTCTGTTGTGCTATTGTTAAGGTTTGAAGCAGAATAACTCATACAACATGCACATCATGGAGAAGCACATGAGTAATATGGGCCGTAACTTGACCAAGCTGGCCTAATGTGGGTGACCTCATAATAATTTCTATGAATAAAAGTGATTTTGTTGTCAAAAGAGTCTACATGGTTTTCCATCTTGGTTGTGGGTGCGCATTGTCTTACATAATTTTTCAACTTATAACATCAAAGTCCGAAAATATTTCATATCATTATGATCATTCTTCTTAAAAATAAAAATAAAATATATTTAAATCTATAATCATTGAAATTCGTATCATTTAAATACACTTTGTTTTTTTAATATTTGTTTTCATATATTTGTTTATACTAACGATCGGAACTCATAATCATTCGAATAAATAACTGTATTAATCATAAATGTATTTTATTCTAAAAGTTTCCACAAATTTCTTAATCATAAGTGTTTTATCCATATTATTGAAAACATAATGACTATATTCATACATTTGCTTTATACTAATATATTCATTTTCTTATAGTTTTTAATCATAAGTGTAAATGGAACGGGATAGGTCGCGTCTTATTTATCATACCATCGTTTGATGTTATTATACTGATTACTAGACTTATAATATTCAGTTCATAAAACCATAGGTTTAATCACAATTTTTTGTGATACAAGACTGACATGACAGAAAGAAATCGCTGCAAAACCGACTCCACGTAGTCTTGCCTGCCCTTTTTTTTTGACGGGGACAAAATCCTGTTGACGAACCATACCTACCACTGCCTAGGCGGTAGGCGTGTGTGAAACTCGCTCAGCGATGGCCAAGAATACCCACTAAAACTCCCCAATATCTCCTCCTTGCCTCAGGTGGGTGCGACCCGGGGTCTGCCGAAGCAATTCCTTGAGCCGGTTCCAGGGCTACCCGACCTAGCCAGGCACTAGGTCGGGGGTCTTGTCTGCCCTACTTCTAGAGTACAATTCACCCGCGTAGGCGCGGAGGGGTGAGGTGGCCCGTGAGCTGAGGAGGAGATGTCTGAATGCTGGCAAGATACTTGAAACGCAATATCGTTAATACAAAAATATGAAATGTCATGAAGAAAGCTATTATGAACAATGAAGTTATTAGTTGATGAATGTTGTAAGTAACAACATTATTAATTGAAACATTATGATCAATTAATATTATGAAGAAAAAAAGATATGAAAAAAATATGAATTTAAACAGGTTACATTATGACTAAAAACTGCACTCCAGTCGCAAATTTTACTTACTACAATTCCTTCTTCCTACTATAAAAGCTTGCCGTTAAATAAAACGGATAACAGATTCGCCATGCTCCAGAACTAGCACCTCGTAAATTTTAAGCAGAATTATCTAGGTAATAAAAGTAAAATCTTGGAATTCAAATTTTTGCAGGAACTAGTATTTGGTTCATGCAAAAACCAATTTATAAACTATTCTATTGTTCTTAGGAAGAATAACAAGAACTCACAATTTCTCAAAACTATCGAAAAACATTATAAATATTTTACAATGTTTTGTGCAGGGTCTGCAAATATTTGAATAGTTTTCCTAAGTTCTGCTAAAACAATTACAGACGTTATCCTAGAAAACAATAGAAAGAAACTGCCAATTAATTGAGGTCATCAGCCTTTGCGATCACAAAAAGTATTAACGTGATCGAAATTTTTGTCTAATCGGGTGACATCAAAAAGGTCTGACGTTAAGTCGTTGGCTAGCATTCCTCCGCAGTTCCCATGAGCGCGACTGGAAACAATTTCATGTCTTTACACAACATATTCACGACGACACGAGTATTTGCGTTGGTGACTGGCGGCTCTGACAAATTAGAGCGCCTGTCTGAAAAATAATAAAAAACCCTCGCACCCACAACTAGTTACAAATTAAACTTTATAGTATCGCTGGAAAGTGTGTTATTGCAAAGCAAAATATAGAATAGGACATGCTTGGTTCTGGAACTGAGATATAATAGGATTTATAAGGGTAAGGGCGACAATGGTATTTAGAAGTGAAAAGAAAATTTTATTTAACATTAATTTTACAACATTTAATGTCAATTGTAATCAAAATAAATTAGAAAATCGTTTTAAAATAGTAGGGAAAAATTTTACTCACAAAATTATTTTTTGCGAATTACGTAAGTTCATGGGTTTTTTTAAATCCAAGATAATGAAATCATTCCGGTAATTCAAATTTAATTCGATAATTATATCAATTTAGTTTCAATGATATAATCGTTGAGTATCTTAGTAAATTTTTATAACATGTTTGTATTAATCACCATTGAACCTTGAATGTGTACCTTGGAGTATATAAGCCACAGAGCAAATACTATCATGACTAAACGGATAAAGTGCTCTGTGAGAAATGTAATAAAACCAGCACATTTTTCTTACTTTTTAAAATAATATTATAATTATTAGGAGAAATCTATCTCCAGCAGTAGACGAGCATAAGTGATGATGGTGATGATTATTATCGTAAGAGAGCTAAATAGAGACTAGTAATATAATGTGATTCCCTCTCTGTTTGTTTTAAAAGGAATAGAAGATAGAAGAAGGAATAAAAGAATGTTGTTGTTGTTGTGACGAATACTTAATGATAATGTTATTAATTGTAACGCATTGGATTACCATTAAGTAAATATATGTCAACAAAAAACGTCCTCTTCTCTCCTCTCCTATAGTAAATTGCGTGCCCGGCGGGGTCCATAATGATCTTGTATTAATCCTGACCATCTTGTGTACATTATGGTTTATCAATAAACTTATTGATTGATTAATTGATTGATGAATGTGTTGAAGTTTTAACTTAAATTTTTGCCCTTGCTATCAAAAATATTAACAATATTAGTTTAGCTTTCATTATATTTGGAAGCTTTTGAGAGTTTCAAACAACTATCTAGTTGGATACCTTTATTTCCATATAAAATACTGAAAAGCTATTTACCGGTCCGTTCAAAACGAAAATCATGCACACCCTTGCTCTATCTGCTACTGATTAGAAGAGATTCAAACAGGGACCGCTGTTTACCAAATAAGTTAGAGGTGGGTCAGCAATAATATGTCACCGGTACCCGGCGGGTGCGAAGTTTGGTCTCTGGATTAGAAGGACCGGGACTAGGCCTCCGGCGTTGTTGGATTGTGGCTTTATAAAAACAATGTTTGTTTGGATATAATTTTTATAACAAAGACGTATTGGTGTTTTGCTCTCCTATTATGAGTGAACAGGCTTTATATTAGGTCCTTACCTATGAAATTGGTGTTTTGTATGGTGATTTTGGGGATGTCTGCATTTTACATACTAACATTTTATCAGTTTTCTTCATAAAGACAAATCCAGAGATAATAATATTTGGCATGTATCATTAGACAAGCTTTAGCAATATGTGTGTGTGAACACGCTTGATAAAAATTTATCATCGTTTTTATGTTAATGCAAATCAAATGATGTATTCGGGAGGCAGTTAAAAATAATTGTCTTTGTGTCTAATTTTAACACAATTAAACTTACAAAAATTATCAAATTAAATAATACGAGCTTAAATATATGGTCTATTTTTAGAAGAGGCAATTATTTTATAAGACTGTTCTGATACTTAATAGTTGCGGACAAATTGCTAAGACAGAATAAAAACACCAATTTCATAGGTAAGGACCCAATATGATGAGTCTGCGTTACCTTAGGCGTCCATTTCAGTCTACAGTTCACTGCTGGACATAGGTCTCCCATAATGTGCGCCATTTCACCCGAATTCCGACTTTCACATCCAGCATCTTCCGGCTGGGCTTCGCAGATCATTTCTCCATCTTGCCAGAGGCCCTCCAACTTTTGCAGAGCCGCTTTCTGCACATAAAAACACAGTAAAGGGTAGTTTGATAGTGGTCTGACGCCTTCGAATTTGTCGTCGATACGAAATAAGAAAATTAATTGCCTTAATCATGTATAATGTAATTAGGTACTTTTGCTAACAGATTCCACTCTCTCTTCACTAAGTTTCTTGCTTACCATTGACTTGTTACTGTAGTCGTCGTCGTCGTTATCAGCCTATTACGTCCTACTGAGGAGTACGGGCCTTAACACCACCACGCTGGCCTAATGCGGGTTGGTGGGTAGAAACGGTTGCAATAGCGACCGGGACCAACGGCTTAACGTGCCTTACGAAGCACGGAGGAATTCGACATCACAAAGTAACTGAAATACTGAAATGTAAAAACTTATTTAGCAGTTTATGTTACTGATTGCTTGTATTTTTTATTAAAATATGAAATATTTTATGCAATAAATTTTGACTAAGGATTTTCAATCGAAAATACGTAGATACGGTTGAGTGATTTCTCGGTCGAACTGTAAAAAATTGTCGGAAGTGTTTTTAGAAACAAAAAAACCACAGAATCAAAATGTTGTCATTGTTAATATTTATTGATGTTATATAATTAAAGTCATAGTCATTTTATATAAAATGTTATTGGATAAAAATCTATTGAAAGAACATAAAATATGCACACATCATTGACTCGAGCTGTATAATCGATACATAACACGTGAAGAGCGCGCGCGTAAATCCGTGAAACAATATTTGTTCGTTAGCCGCGGGCTCATTGAGTGACCTACCACATTGTGTACTGTGTTGGGTCACTTTTTTACTGTACACATATCTGAGAAATCATTATTAATGGGTGGTTTGGGTCCCGTACCTACATTAATACATTTACCAGTTGATATCCTTTAACCTTTGATATCACAGCACATCATATTAATTATTTTTCTCGGTTGCGTTTCTTGAAAGACATGAAAGACATTATATTTTGATGCATATTAGCCAAAATATACATCGCCTATCACCCGTCCGAGTGTAGAGTCCCGTCTACCAAAGATAACTTCTGACCGCTTGCTACGATGATTTCTTACGCTTAATGTACACTCATTACAGTCCTAAATATTCTCATGTTCTGCAATATCGTGTAGTTATAACCTTGACTAGACTTGCCACCTCCTGTGGTCCTTTTTAAGCACGCCTTTGATTTGAAAAACTAGTGTTAGCAATGTCTTCTCCCACCCAATGTCCCTAAAACCATAAAACGTTGCATCCAAGCAAGCTGCTATTATTTTATGGTGTGTACTTGCATTGTACTGTAAGATACAATTCAACAACGACGTTATAAGGCGGTAACAGCTACAAGTTAATAATGTCTTATGGAAATTGCTTCTCCAACATAAATATCGTGTAAGCGCTATGTAAACGCTCAAATAATATATAAGTCATTATAATAATATATATCTTCAAAATTCTCACCTATCAACTAGCCTCATTTTAAGCAACTAATGCTGCTTGTGTTACGGACACTAGATGACGGATTAATATATTTAATAGATAAATACATTTAATACCCTGAATATATATAAACATCCAAGACTGGAGAACAAATGCCTGAAAATTCATCACCCAAACATTTGGCCCCACCGGGGCCGGGGATCGAGCCCATAACCTCTCGAGATGGCGACGCCTTGAGACCGGCATACAGACCACTCGACCACGGAGGTCTTCATTACTCCAAACCCCCTAACAATTGAAACTACGACTGTAGATTAATATCTGAACGCTGTTTTTACAGCCAAACAAATGAAGGGTCACTTAACATCAAAACGGTCCCTAAATCCCAACAAAATATTTCCACATTTTAACGACGGCGGCACAATCGCGTTTGGGAGGACGCGCATGCGCTCTTTATCTCACTCACGTCCCCTTGTTTTATTTATTAGAAAGATTTATTTATTACCACAGGGCTCGCACACGATGTGTCACGAATTTGAGACGAAAAAACTGGCTTATGTTAATGGCGGATCGCACGTGACTACTTTTTTCGATATCGGTCGAGAATTAACATCAGCTTGTGACAATTTCATCATTTCCTTATTCTTACAATTTGGTAAATAAGTCAGTTTTTTTCTTCATTTATGTGTTTCAAAATAATAATGTATTAAATTAGATAAAGATAATGTAGTAATTTTGTTATATTGCCATAGTAAAGATTTATTCTTCAACATTATTTCAACCTAGAGAAGCTCACTGCTGAGCAAAGGCCTCCCTTAGGGATCTCCACGATGAGTTATTATGTAGTATACCAATAAATGAATTAATAGAGAATATTAGAAAACAGAAATTGCGTTCAAAATTCGCTCAATGATAAATTTAATTTTTCTAATACTATTCAATGTTTTTGAAAATATTTTTTTGTTTATGTTCCTGGAACCAAATAAATGAAATTTCATTTAAGTTTAATGATTTTCTCTTATGTAATATCCACATTCATAATATCTCAAAATGTATTTTAAAAGTACTGTTAAGATACAATTGAATTCTTCTTAATATTCTAAAAGTCCTTGTTTTTAATGATATATAATTATTATAATCCTATAAATATTACAATTCATGGAAATCGGAAAGTTGAACTTCCCTATGGTTTTATGTGAAATTAATGTAATAAAAATATTCTTAAATTCATCAACCCACATTCGTTATAAACACAAAAAAAATTACATGACGTGAATTTATTAATGCATCAAAATTATTTCCTAAACATAAAAAACCACTTTAATCATAATAAATCTAATTAAGATTTTTTAACGTCAGTTATAGGAAACTTATTTTCTATGCGATCTTGACCTTTGCTTGACATTGGACTATAGAAAATACTGCCCTAATTCAAGGTGCAAATGATATACCAGGAATTGCGACTAGACTTTTGAACTTGACTAAACCACAAGACTGCCGTGACCGAGCACACAGGGGAGACAGCCAACAGCCTTATTTGCCGAAGCCTGTATGCTTTCCGAGCCTAAAGCAAACACCATACACTCGACAAAGTTGCGCAAACGAAAAAGTTTTGTGCAGAATCTGTGACAAGGTGAAAAAGAATAATATTTAACAACAGAGAAAAATAATAGTGTGCGTCACCTATAATGTTTGTGCACTACTGTTTGGGATTGTGACAATGTTTAAAGGCTTACAAAGAATGTGACTTTTACTGGCTTTATTTAAATTAATTAGATTAGATTAATTATTTGGGAAACTCTGCCTACCCCAGCGGAAAAAGGGCGATAGCGCGCATGTGCAACTATTGAACAGATACAATGAAACATTTTATATTTGAAAATGAGATTTATAAGTTTTATAATATTTATTCATAAATAGTTTATGGTAAGGTATGTTATGTTTCATAACATCTTTCAGCTAATTGCAAATAATTACAATAAAAAATTTAAATTCAATAAATGCTATTGAGTGTCTAATATAAGATTTCACTAACGAAAAAAATAAATTACATTTTGCAATACATTACTGAACTACTTTCATTCAAAACTTTGTTTAGAAGTATTGGTTACTTAAGTGTCACTTGCAGTCCTTTCTACTCGGACTCTCGAGTCTCACGACATAAATGTTATAGAATATATACGATGTTATTTTTAAAAGACATTAGTCACGGAAATCCGGCGCGATGCAGCAAGCTACCAGCTTCGGATAAACTATTTGAATACAGTCATAATTCGAATACAATACAACTACGTTTCCCCGAAATTTAAGAGCATTAAACATAATTTGCTTCCAGACAGGATTGAATAACATAAATGATCACAAGCAATTATCTTTTCGTCTCCAAAGGTCATTCTGGTTCCGTTTGCTTACGGCCTCCAGGCTCGCAATACTCATAAGGACGTAAGTACCTTTTAACATAAAGCGCACTCTCATTACGTACAAATCTTCATCTATTTAAAGAACGTTGTAAGTAAGTTTATTACAAATAAAATTTGAATGTTTTCCCACTCATAAGTAAGTATTGTCGACCAAAACATAAAGTCTATTATGGCTTTAAGGTACCAAGACTCATACAGCATTTTGAGATTATGTCGTATTAGCATTTAAGTGAAGAAAAGCTTAAGCGACATACGTCTGTGTACAAATATACGACTTTGTTGACTCTGAGTACAAGGCAATGCTCGCGAAACTATGACAGGAAGTGCGGCGCATACCTTTCATCAGATGTTACCAAGTGTTAATATATTGCGATTTTCATCGCGTTTTAATTACGAATATCGTAATGAGTCAATTTTTAATTAAATTATAAATTTTTTAAACAATTTAGACACATTTTTGCGTTGATAGATTGATAAAAAAGGCGAAAAGTAAAATGGAAATGAAACGAGTGTTGAATATGTAATAAATTAAAACGATTATGTACAGGTCCTAAATCAGACGTAACACGTAACTTTAAAGTTGACTCTTGCAAAGGTCATATATAGGTTCCGTCAAAAGACTCTTATTATGAACGCATGAGGTGTCATATTAAAACGGTAACAATAGTTTCCTGTACAAATCCAGAATACTTTTGCTGTTGACTGTACATGGAATAACTAACAAGCCGATTTCAATTAGTGAAGAAATTATATGACAGGCAAATCCTGGTATTCAGAATAATTAGAATTATTTTTTTATGATTTCAATTTTATTGTAAGAACATGGATAAGTATTAGGTCCTTACCTATGAAATTGGTGTTTTGTATGGAGATTTTGGGGAATTCTGCATTTTCCATACAAAAATTTTTTCAGTTTTCTTCACAACGACAAATCCAAAGATCCAGAGATATTTGGCATCTATCATTAGACAAGCTTTAGTAATATGAGTAATATCACACTTCATAAAAATTATTTATCGTTTTTAAGTGAATGCAAATAAAATGATGTATTCGGGAGGCACTTAAAAAGAGTTGTCTCCGTGTCCAATTTTAACACAATTAAACTTACAACAAATTATCAAAACAAATCAAAAGAGCTCAAAAATATAGTGTATTTTTAGACGAGGTAATTATTTTTTAGGAATACTCTGAATCTTAATAGTTACAGACAAAATACTATGACAGAATAAAAATACCACTTTCATAGGTGAGGACCCAATATCTCACTGAAATTTTATGAGATGAAACTTGATTGCCCCTGGCTATGACGTTGATTTGTTGCCAGTGATTATTGTCTCTTATGTTGTGTCATTGACAATCGCATTTAGCAAATATTCGATTCAGTGTTGTAACGTTTCTATCCTGAACTAGATGACCTCATCTCTTGATACTGAAAGCTGTTAGTATTACAGCAGTCACCTCGCTCTTCTGTTGTCATCCGGTTCTAAAGATTATTAAAGTCTAATACCTATACATTGTTACGCCAGCCCCAGAGAGAAGAGAAGAAAATAAAGGGCAGAAGAAAAGATGCGTTTAAAGGTTATTGACACCTGTTCATTAAAATCGAAACATACAATTGGAAGCACACATAATTTAGTCTATGGCATTTATTGCCATAAACAAAATATAACAGAAATACTTACCAACAAGTATCGCTATCTTATAATAGTATTTTCTAAATATTTGATAAATATTGCTAAGCTAAAATAAGCTGATAATAGTGACGACCAGTCCGCCAGGCCAGGAGTCGCCATCTTGAGAGGTTCTGGGTTCGATCCCCGGTGGGGCAGATGTTTGTGTGGTGAATACAGGCATTTGTGTTTCGGATATTTATCTTGGATATTTATTTGGCAACTGGTTAAAAAGCTCACATGGCTTGTGCGTCACATCTACGAAAACTCAACGAGTATTTTTGAAGAGGTACTGGAGTATTATCAGATATCACCAACGACGCAGGCATCTGATTCACCGTAACGCAAACTTCACACACATATTATTAACCGTGACAATTTCTATACATTCGTCATCGGCGCGGGCGCGTCGCGGCGCCGGCGCTACGCTCCGTGGACCGTCTGAGTGATATTTGAAGAAGATTTACTAATCTTTCTAGTTAGAAATGAGGTGGTTATACTGAGCGTGAACTACTTCAAGGATGTATTCGTATGACATAATAATTCAAAATTATGAATGACAATTACATATCTTATATTGGGTCCTTACCTATGAAATTGGTGTCTATGAAAATATTATTGTCTTTGGATTTGTCGTTGTGATGAAAACTGAAAAAATTTTAGTATGGAAAATGCAGAATTCCCCAAAATCTCCATACAAAACACCAATTTCATAGGTAAGGACCTAATATTAAGAATTACAAAACATGTCCACGTGTAAAAAAATCAACTCCTGATTTTTTTGTTATTAACTGACATCGAGAACTACGCTATGCAAACCATTATTCTTTAAATACATTAAAAATAGGTATTAAGTATTTTATATAGGCACTACACTTAAAGTCAAAGTACCTTGCTCAGCATGGTCAATCTAGTTTAAAACGGAAAGAAAGGAAATTTTTGACGGTAGGTCAGGGATTCGCTTCTCACGGCTGGCTATGAGACGAATGAATGCTGGAATGACTCATTTCTAGTAGAGACATGGTTATACTAAGTAACATGTGAATATTCATAGCCGAAGGAAACAATTACCTATATTTCGAAAACAAAACATTGTTTTCGATAGTCATCAGTCATTTCATTTCAAATGCAGGGTGTTAAAGTAATAGCTATGTAAATTAAAGACAAACCTACTTTGATTGCTTTACCATAAGTCGTAGCAAATATTTACACGACAAATATCTCGTTTATATTTATGTAAATTTATATAAGAATCATTATTTGCTATAGATGCAGGCAAAAATAATTAAATTCCAAAAATGTGAGTGCTCAAATACACAAATTTTGTTCCGAATTTAACACAGTATTTACGTTTTGATTTCAGGTAAATTGATGTTAAAGACCAATAGAAAATGAAATCGTTTTTGTTTACTTTTGACAGCATACATAGCTAAAATACAAGTAGAATTTAACATCTAGGGGATGTAAGAAGAGGGAAAATACGCGCAATTTTTTTTTCATTTTTTGTTTCTCTATCTGTTTGATTGGGCAGATTTTAATGAAATTTTGCATGGTGATACCTTATATCCCTGTCAACATATAAAATATTTTTTATTCCAGAAAATTAAAGAGTTCTCTTGGGATAGTTAAAAAACCAGTAACCGTGGAGGAAGTCGCGGGCAACAGCTAGTTCACTATAATTTTGCTGATAAGAGCAGTAATGAGCTTAATAACTTTGGGATTGATATTTAATATAAAGAAAACTTGGTAATGAGTCCGGGATAGATGTTTATTACATTCTATATTAAGGAGGACTGTTAATTAACCCACCAATTTTTATTGGACCAGTGCATTCTGACATTAAAGCCCACACATCCCCTGTGTTACCTACTTTGTAGAAATGCGAGTGCTCAACGGGAATATTGGTGAGTATATAAGATATTGATGAGAGTGAAAAGGATTACAAAGTCAATTAGAATTATCAATAGATTCAGCACAATCTGAGTCTATTCATGAATATTCATTGGATTTCTTTTTATGGCAATGCTTGCGTTTAGAAGTCAGGATGGACGAAAAAGTTTGTATGCGTAAGGTACTTATTATGCGTCACTGATCGTACAAAAAATTAAACGCGACTTAGCTTCACATGTTGATTACTCCACTTAGTACCGCGCAATTAATAATGGTCCCTATTTCTATAGACATAAGCACTGAATAAATATTGCATGTCGTTGTGTTCTCAAGTCCTCTCGTGCAAATCAGTATTCCTTGAAAATCCTAACAAGAACCGTTCCCTTTATCACGACTTCCCATATCCTATTCACCGAATGATTCATATGGGGTATACTGATGAATCATATGGTCACCTGTATGATCACTGAAAATATAACAATTGGACTTTGCAATTGTGTAGTACGAGCATGATTCACAGTTCAAAATACATTTCCATTGATGGTTTCCTAGTGAATGACTTGCATAATAGCGTTTACTCAACGCAATAGAGATGAAATAAGCCTACTAGTAGTGGACACCGCAACAACAGGTATATAATTAATTTGCTATGGGGCCGATTAATAGTCATTTGATATGATTCAATATTTTGTAACTTTATGTTGATATGGACATATTTACATAGAGCATAGATTTTTATTTAAAATTATATAGCATTTTTTTCAATGTTTATTTATTTTATTGAAAAATCTTTATTGCACATAAAATTGTACAAATGGTGGACTTAATGCCATAGGCATTCTCTACCAGTCGACCAGAGCAGAAGGTATGAAAAGTTAATAACTAAATAGGGCACGAAAGAAAAAACAATGAAAAATAATTAAAATTACAAATTGAAAATAAAGCAATACAACAAATAAATTAATAACACCTAATTACAAATAAATACACTCTATTATTCTTTCAAATACTTACTTATATAATAAATATATACATATATGTTGTTGTAATATTAGATGTCTTCCGTGGCCTTTCTGTTTTGTAATCGATTTCAAGGCGTCTCCATCTCAAGAGGTTCCGGGTTTAAGTCCCGGGGGTAAAATATTTTTATAATGAAATGATTTATTATAATGAAACTAACCATAACACAAGCACATAAGCTGCTTAATGTGGGCTACATAACAACATATCATTAAGCCTCATTCCCCAATCAACAGATCTGTGCATAAGTTTTTTTCAAACTCAGTGGTACTGCCGCGGCAGTACTAGTTATGTACCACTAATTTAATTTTATATGTAGTTATAATAACATTCCCCCGTTCCATTTCTTTCTTTGCCATTTTTACTTGTCTAAAAAACCAACCAACAGCTTATATTGTTGTTCTTAAAAAAAGTCACCCCTATTAAAGTTTTGAGTCAGATAATCTTTACAACAAGGGCTACACTTGTTCGTGTAATACGGGAAAAACTTGTTTATTTTTTGCTTACAACTTATCTCTCAAAGTATAAGCAATGACAAAAAACACTAATCAGTAGCACAAAGAAAAAGTTTCTTATCTTCTTTTTTTACTTGCAAACTTTTGTTTAATTTTTAAAGTGGCAATATATTATTATCGTGGCACGCGCCCTTATTGTATTTTTAATTTTTGCTATGTTATGGGATATGTTTAGTTGTGTTACAGAGTAAAACAAAATTAATACACTATTATAAATTGTCATTGATCAAAAGAAAAACTAGATGGCTACTGTAATGGAAAAGGTGTTGAAATAATGGAATGTATTATTAAAATAAAATTATACATATTTTAAGAAAATATTGCTAACGAACACACGCGCAGCCGACAACAAAACTGAAAAGGGAATTAAAGTGTTGACAACAATTTGAAAGTAAAACAACATAATAACTATGGTAGCAAGGAGGTCCATAAAAATTGCTGTGAAATTTTTATCGTAATAAAGTTCGACTATGTTCGATATGAGGAGCTTGGTGGCGGGCGTAGTACGCTTTGGCTTTCGATTGAAAACAAAGTTACCTTCGCCATGATCAGGCCGTGGATGGGTGACCAAAACAAAAGAACAATACGGAGGAGCTCGGCTTCTGAAGGCATGTTAGGGCGTTGGTCCCGGTCGCTATTGGGACCGTTTCTACCTACCAACCCGCACTGGGCCAGCGTGGTGGTGTTACGCCCATATTCCTCCTGTGTTTCTCCATGAGGAAAGCCTATGCCCAGCAGTGGGACGTATATACGCTGAGGACGATACGATACGATATGATGTTTGATATGTCAATTATTAAATTAAATATGTAATCTGCATGTTCTGGTATTTATATCCAACACCTAGACGATTTAAAAAAAAAATATTCTTCGAATTTTATATTGCGGTTTCTCAAGATCAGCACAATATACTTGGGAGATAGAAACCACTTGCACTAACTTGTAGAATTCCAACATTTTCTAATGGAAGCCTTCTAAGGTTAATTAATGACCAAGAATCTACAAATAAAAGTGCCGACTATATACGGAAGTGTTGGTGAAGTATTTTTTAACTTTTTACAAAATAACGTAGGTAACTTTTCTTATCGGTTATATTTTCTTAGAATATTGGTTATTTTATGCATCCTCGCTCACTAACATAAAAATCAAATTCATGTATTTTTTTTTAATTTCTAACAATTATTATTCTGATGAGCACACAACTTGTCATAACGAAGATGTGTTCTAATTTAGATTTTAATTGGTGACTCAAAGACCAACTCTCAATTATTTCAGAGTAAAATCAGATCACATCTTGATTCATCGTACTTTTAAATGAAAGCAATGATTCACATTGAAAAAATGAACATAGGCGTATTGATTTCACAATTTCAGCCGGTTAAATACATTAGTCCGCCCTTGCAAATTTATTTCGAGACTTCTACTACTTTATTTTAAAATAAAATAAAATGTATAATAACATGTTTATACTTAAATAGTTTATAAATATTTGACACTCGAAAGTCCCATATAGGCACTATGGCAATTAAGAAAATTTATTTTTTCAGTCGACCTTTTGTACTTTTTACCTGTGTAGAAAAAAACAGACAAAAAACACCTACACGAGAATAATTCACATGAAATCAATATAATATATTAACACAGGCTTGTTTTAAAATAGTCTTAGAATTGTCTTAGAAATGCAATCGTTTCTATGATTTATAATTTCTCAAATGGGTCCACAGAGCGACCGAACCTAATAATTGGAGCAAATAAAATAACAAAAATATATTACAAAAAACGTAACAATATCGATTCCAACCGGACCACCGTCAACAGTGCAAACGAGCACAAACAAAGAAGCGATGAGAAGCAGAAATGTCATACGGCAGCCTAACAAAACATCGGATCGGTGACTTTGTCCAAATTGTAAAGGTAGCTCCAGATTTTCTAACGAACGAATTTATAAACAGTTAAACCACATTCTGTCTCAAAATTTTTTGTGGGATCTTTTTTCTTATACGTACATTAAACTTAAAAATTGTTATAAATTATTTACTTCTGCAATGTATTTCTTATGTTATATCCATTGCAACACAGGAACTGAAACAATATAACAATTATATGTAATGGTGAGCTAATGATTTTCTTTATCAGCCTATGTTTTATTCATTCTACTATAGAGCACATGCAATTATTTAAACAAACACCTTTTGCAGTATATAAGTTGGAGTCAAAACTCTTTAACCAGTCAAAAGTACTTTTCACTAGCAAAATCTGTCAAAAGTACTTTTGACTGAACAGATTGGTCAAAAGTGATTTTGACTGAAAATTTATGGTTAGAAATGCAAACGCACGCATTATACATAAATGACTATATTCATAATTTTGCGTTGAGTTAGTTTTTTTTATGACCCTTAAAAGCAATATTTTTTAGGGTCATAAAAAACAACCTTAACCTAACATTTTCAGTCAAAAGTTCTTTTGAATGGTTAAAGAGTTATGACTGCACTATAAATATTGTGCAAATAAATAGTATTTAACATTCAATATTATATAGACGCTGCGTGCAAAGAAGACTTACAAATCTGTGCGCACCACAAGTGGATAGTTAAAGAAACAACATGGACGCACATTCACACGATCTCAAATCACGAGTCAATTAACGCGTTTGAGCAAACCAGCGGTATGGGCATAAAGGAGGAGCGTTTTTCAAAAACGATCCTTCACATATTTGCCGATAGTTTAGTTTACTCGCCCGTGAACCTAGGACCTTGATCTGTATTTTTACACTGATGTTACATTTTAATGTAGGTACTCGTTTAATAACCAAAAGATTATGATAATCGTTTAATGAAAAAGATTTATAGAGCTACTAGCTTTTGCCCGCGACTTAGTCCGCGTAGTAAGTGACTTTGAGAAAGTGTGATGGTATGTAGCCTATAGCCTTCCTCAATAAATAGCCTATTCAACACTGAAAGATTTTTCAAATTGAAACAGTAGCCTCAATTGGTGAAATTGAAAATTTACTCCTACTCTATTATGAGAAGCTTAGTTCATAGTTATTAAAAAAAATTTACATTTACCCGCATGGCACCCTTTCCCATGGGAATATCGGGATAAAATGTAGCCTATGTCCTTTCTCAGACTCTAGAGTGCTCTAGACTATCTGTGTATCAAATTTCGGTTAAATTGGTTCAGTAGTTTTGACGTGAAAACGAGACAGCCAGACAGACAGAGTTATTTTCGCATTTATAATATTAGTATGGATATACACCGACATGTTTCATACATATTTGTGTATTCATAATACAGCAGCCCAAATAATTCATGTTGTATACAGTCAGCTTCTTATTAACTTCTTGGCGGGCACCGCGATCACCGGTGTTCACAAACAATAGATGTATCTCTTGTGTCTTGTTTTGTGCTCATTGATTAGTAAATACGAAGAAAGTTTATTGGAATATCAGACTTCAGCAAAAATATTTTTTTAATTAATAATTATATTTAGCTTGTACGCGTACGTTCTCAGAGTGATCTCAGTCAGCCCCATCAACAGATAAGAAAAGAAGATTGTACGAGTATAGATAACTCTAAAAAATATTTTCAATTAATAAGTTCACCAAGGCATGATGATAATGATGATGGAGTTTCCCAAGGCAGCTTTTTGTAAGTATCGTTAGCTTAGGTTTGCGTAAATAGTATTAGATTTTTTAAAAGTACTACACATTTTTGAAGTAAGTACTACATTTGAATTATTTATTTCAAATTATGCAAAAATAGACTATAAAATAGAGTCGGTAAGTTCTTTAATAAGCAAGCAATTTGAGTAGATGACAATCTCAATACTACGGATTATCTGCTACGAGATATCCTGTTATTGCTACAGCATACTATAGAATGTTATACGATGTTAAACATCTGAGCTTGCTATATACTATAAATGCTTGCGATAATATCGCGTAATGTGAACGCCAATCTATATAGTATAGCATTAGATCTTTTTTAGCTATGCTATATGGCACTCTAGTATAGCGTTGTCTGAAAGCAGCTTTATATTGTGTAATACCTCTGAAATTGTTGTTTTTTCTTTCTTAGTATTTTATCCGTAACTATTAAGTTTCAGAATATTCTTATAAATAATTGCCTTTTCTAAAAATAGATCATATCTTTGAGTTCTTGTGCTTTGTTTTGATATTTTTTTGATATTTTAATTGTGTTAAAATTAGGTATGAAAAGACCCTTTAGAACTACCTCCCGAATACACCATTTGATTAGCATTAACATAAAAACGATAAATAATTTTTATGAAGTGTGATATCATAAATATTGCTAAAGCTTGTAAGCCTTTGCTTAAATGCACATCGACAAAGATACATGCCGAATATAATTATCGCTGGTCTTGTCGTTTTGAAGAAAACTGAAAATAAAATTAGTATGGAAAATGCAGACATTCCCAAAATATCCATACAAAACACCAATTTCATAGGTGAAAACCTATGATAGGTATAATTTTGTGTTTTGATATATTTAAAGCATATTGTAATAGAACAATTTATGTTGATATCACTTTTAATGTATAATTCGTTATAAGTTTCAATAATATAAGTAAAAAAGATACCACAAAATCTCGTTTGGAAATTGCAAGTGAACGAAACCGGAAGGTAACCCGATACTATAACAATAGTAATCTATTGTTTGGTTAAATGCACATCGACAATTTAATGAGCTGTCTGTACGTTTATATCGAATTACTGACAAATGGTTGCGGTGAGCTTTTGTGGGCGAAACGTAGCGGAAAGACACACATTTTATGGGGTGGTAACCTAATTTTTAATTCGAGGTAATTAATTGGTTATTTTATAATAACCTATTAATTACCTCGAAATATCAAAAGTAGTCTAAAACGGTCATAAAGTAGTTCCCTTTTCTCGAGCGCCACCATTACCTTTTATTAGAAGTTTTTTTTTATATTTTTCCCATAGTCAATATAACAATAAATCTCCGAAAGAATATTAGTTGACAGTTGGCATAATATTTCAAAAATTTGTAAATTATTCGTGTAATAAATAAACTGTGCTCAAAGAACCACGGCACCGCAAAACAGTGGAATGTCGCGTAGGTCAAATAAAAGAATCGAGCCCTTAACAATAACATAATCGGACGCGCTGGCGCCGCCGACCAGACGATCTCAAACTAAAGACTTACACCTACGGACTGCCATACGATTATCGACTTTGCTGCACACAAATAAGCCTCTTAATTTGCAAAGTAGACTGAATATACAGGGAAATATTATAAAGTGGATACCTATGGACGTGTGAAATCAGGATGACACCAATATAACAAACAAAAAATTTTCGTCTTAGCCGTTATGTTGTAAGTTTTTGTGTGCACAATAATAATGATTGATATGAGTTAAGTTTAACACAAAATGTATATTATGAGTTTCGTATTAATTTCTTGTTTGTTTTTTTGTTTTGTAAGACGCTGATGAAATGTTTCTTTGATGATATTTTCTTCTGTTATTTGGTATTTTTAATTTGTTTTTGCAATGCATCGTGTTTGCTAAAATAATAACTAACATTAAATTCTCAACTCCTAATTCCTTAGTAATGTTCTCCCATAAATAGCTTTAACTCACATCCCATAACTTAATAGTTCGGAGCAAAACCGCCGCGAAATCAATTAAATTAATCGATCTGTTGCAAAAGCTTATTAAATAATTCAAAAAAACCAGCTGACATATTCGGAACAAATAACCTACCGTATCGAAAATGGCAAGTCAACGCGTCAGACAGACCATCCCAAAATTAATTGGACATAATTAATAAAGCATCAAAAACAAACTTCTGCCTCCGGGCCTTGTACTTCAGATTATTTTATTTGTTACACGGCCCGAACATCTCTCAAATACAACAAACACGACCTTACTATCAAAAAAATAAAGCTGAGATTGTGTTTGCGTTATAAATACAAATTTATCGTGGTGTGTATCTAAGTCTTTTTTGTTACAGCATTCCGTACAAAACGCGCGTTGTAAAGAGCCCCCGACGATGCCACCCATTCATGAGGACAGTGGTGACCTATTGAGATTCGAGTTTGATGGCTTAGCGTGGATAGGAACGGTAATTATCAATTTTATTAGGTCCTTACCTATGAAATTGGTGTTTTGTATGGAGATTTTGGGGATGTCTGCATTTTACATACTAACATTTTATCAGTTTTCTTCACAACGACAAATCCAGGGATAATAATATTTGGCATGTATCATTAGACAAGCTTTAGCAATATGTTTGAACACGTTTGATAAAAATTATTCATCGTTTTTATTTAAATGAAAATCAAATGATCTATTCGGGAGGCAGTTAAAAATAATTGTCTTTGTGTCTAATTTTAACACAATTAAACTTACAAAAAATTATTAAATTAAATAATACGAGCTCAAATATATGGTCTATTCTTAGAAGAAGCAATTATTTTATAAGAATGTTCTGAAACTTAATAGTTACGGACTAATTTCTAAGACAGAATAAAAACATTTTTTTGGATGATGATATTTAATATGTTTTCACACTGATGACCAATTGAATTATTAAGGGTCAATTCATCCAAATTTTGATTAGCCTCACTGGAGTAGTAATACCAAAAATGCTTCATTACCTGACAGTTGCATATTCGGTAAAAGGCGGCAGTGTACGCAGAATTTAAACACTAGAGCGGTTTCGCCCAATGAGATTTATTGGTGTCCTAACCCCCCTGTAGTAAGACGGAGTTTGGTCGAATTCGCCCTAAATTACATTTCTGTGGATTTCTATAACGTCGTATTTAAATCCAGCTGAAAGTTAATTGAACAGCTAAACCTACTCATAGACACTGTAAAATGCAAGAAGCCTTACTTCCACTTTTAAAATAAAGTAAAACAATATTGAAACACAACATCTAAAATATGATCAAAAAACCGTGTATGATGCATTTTGTATAATTAAGCCTCAACCGGTAATAACTTGTTTAAAACTAATGACAAAACTGTGGGCCCAGCTTATCCACAATATCCAACGTAAGTCTGAGGCCACACGCGCGTCCCAAGCGAACCTCTTGTAAAATCGACTTGGGGATTGTATGGCACTTGGTCCTTTTGTTCAGCGGCCTTGAGAGCCAAATTTATGGTCGCGTTATGTTCAGCACTACTATTAACACCTCCGTGCTCAATGAAGACGTTACTAAAAAATAGCAAAAACAAGCGTTACAAATTGGAACGGACCCTTCTCATAGACAATAAGCACAAGCTGCGATAGTTAATTGGAACTTCTTTCTGAAACACTTAAGCTATCAATGAGCTCTTATATAATACGTAATTGTCCCTATTCGTAACAGAATATGTCACACAATTTCATTATCAAATTTTCTTACTATGCCAAGTTAATTACAGTTAATGGCGAGAAAATTTTATCTAACAGTAATAAAATTCTCTAAATGTTTTTAAATTAACACAGTTAGCGGCGTACGTGCAACATAAGAAGTATACCAATCCATAATCACCAATTAACATTTATTCTACTATCATACTTGACCTACGATATTATATTCTAATTACTGTCATCAAAAATTTGATCATTGATCAATTTATAAACAAGTCATGTCTCCTGGTTTTAAAATGTAAATTAAAATAATCTGTCATTTAACAGAAATCTTATTTAGTGATGCGGTAGGTACCTGAAAATGTCCAGTCTCAAAATGTACAACATTATTACGACAACAACAATTTCATGAATATAAATTAACAGTGTTATAATTTTGTATGCTTATTCGGTCGTTCAACGTTAAAATTTGTTCCGCAAATTTCGATAATCATAAAATCGTACATCGATTTCGAAATATCGATCCGTATAATTAGTAAATAGTCGGTTCGGTAATAACACAACGGGATGCAGCACCTTCCTGACACCTTTACAATAAATCGGGAATGCACTTTATGATTTTTAAAGATTTCTAACATTCACGTATGGAGAAAAAAAAACGATTTATGATCACTTCACCCCCGCTGTAACCATTCAAAGCCCAATAATTGTATATTCTTTTACAGTAGTGTGCCCAGTACGGCCGATGAAGGCACACCGGGTGAAAAAAAAGCATTCAACGAAAGGCACAGGCGCCTTTAATCACCGCTATTGAGATCTATCGCGGGATCAAAGCGCACGCGGCGCCATGACGAAATAACCTCTCAAAATATTGACATAAGGTGCAATTTGGGTGTGAAATCCGTCACGCCCGTGGACCTTTTTTGTGGCAAAGCGGATGCTCGTGTCAAACGCTTTAGTATTTTGAGTTTGTTTTGAAAATTCTTTTATCTGATATATTATTTGGTGTTCCTATTGTTGGTTTCGCACGGTTCATCTGCTGGGGTGGTTTGTTGGGGGGCGCTGAAACTTACTTGCAATAATTTAGACGTCAAATATGGTTTTTGTGTTGGCGGGTGACGTGGCGATCGTTTCAGGGTTATTTATGACTTTGACGGGTTTTCGGTATTGTCCGAAGGAATTCGCGGTGACTTTGATGCGCGGCCGCACGTTGGTGGCATTTCCGTTTGAAGCTGTTTTTTATAGATTTAAATATGCCCTATTGTTCAATAAGACGATGTAGGTATATTTATGAATCTATAAGCCACATGTCATATTGATTTGAAATTATTTGAATATTGGAAGTTCGAAAGAGTCATAGTTTTAAATGATGCACGTTATTAATCAAAAATAAAAATTATACTGCACGGAAAAGCCGCAATGAACAACGAATCCACAAACGATCCCTCATGGGTATATCGCCCCTGTATATAACTTTCAGCTGTATTCTACACTGATATAATAATACATTTTGTAAAATTGAATGCTGCGGCCACGGTTATCAAGGAAAAGATTTCAACGAGCTCGTGCGAAGTTTTCAGTTCAAGCAAATAATGTATTGTAACAAAATAATTAAATATTTGCAATGTCTTATAAGAAAAGTCATATAAAAACACATTTCACTAGCATAGGCGTCTGGAGTGTTCGTCATACTAACAAGCAGATACTCAATATCTAATAAATCATGAATCACTAACTAATTAATGACTAAATAAAAAAATATTGACTATGGCACGCGAACAGAAATTATGCACTCGTTATAATGCAATAACTAACAAAATGTCTTTATCATAACCGCAACTCAACCAATATATCACCAAAGCGGTAGTATCACATGTGTCCACACGTTCGATTTAATCTCATTAGTACTGCGTCTCGTCTGGGCAAAAACACAATTGCAATGTGCGCCCGAGCAGCTGGCCACGCATGCGCGCTACAGGTGACGGCTGCCGCAGATTGGTAAGAGACGCATTTCATATCACTGCAGAGTGACGCTTACTATGTTAAATCCGTCGTGATACAGGGATAATTGTTAAAATAATTTAAAATAATCATAAAAACACTTAAAAATGAATTTTAGTGAATTTTGTTCCTGATCGTAAGTAGTCTTAGTAAGTATAAAATATTGGCTTCATTTTTTTTTCAATTTAAATATTTTTTTAAGCTTACACGTTTAAGTTGTAATAATATCTGAGAATTAAGAACTATGAAACTTACATAATAAAAAGTTTCGTTTTATATCTTTCAAAATTCACTTTGATGTATTTTATTATAATTCAATTAATTTCTACATTGAAAAAAAAAACAAGTGACACTCTAAGCCTACAAGCTTGTTGCAAGATTTAGCAATACCCGAAAGGTATCGGCTCCTCAACTCTTTAGGGAGCATCCCCCGTAGAGGCTTTCAACCGCCACTTATTCACAAATACTTTCTTTGAGCATCCTCAAATACATACCATATTATTTTATAAGCGTTTTGAAAGGGAATATATACCCTAGGGTACTGTATCTTAATTTAAGATTTGACAGACTAGATTTATTCATATTCTCATGTACTCAATCATGTAATACATCAAATTTGTGTATTGCTACTATAAAACTGGTTTCTGAACATTTCATGAATGGAATATCATTCCCACGTAAACTTCCTTAACAGTCTTTCCGCATAGTTCTAATAATCATAAAATCACAAAACAAAAGTAAGTCGCCACGAAAATATCAAGTTACTGTACCAATAAAACCCTTGTCCAAATATTTAGTATCATAAAACCGATTTCAAAATAATATATAGCAGAATCGGCACGACCCATTTGTATGCATCTACAATACGAGTTATAAAAAGATTATGTTCGTCATTTTAACTTCTTTGTCATTAAAAAGTTAGCGGCCGCTTAGTGAACACGTCACGTATAAACACGTTATAAACAGTGCCTTCAATAAATTAAAAATATACTTATGTTAGATATAATTTGTTGGTCGTGGCGACGGCTGTAATAACAGCCTCATAAAAACGGAGGCAACAACCTTGCTGCTCCCGGCCGACATCTCGGATCACACACGCTTTCCACGCAAAAAAAAAACAACCAAACCCAGATAGAAATTCCTGCACTCGGCAAATACACTCAAAGACATAATCAAATACATTAACATATGAATAACCATCGCCAATAAAGATCAGGAATCGATTCCGTATCTCAATAAAAAAGACATCAAAATCAATTTACGATCCGTCGAGAAATGGCTGTCGTAACAGTGATCCTTTGAAAA